>CM040126.1:207861245-209095214 GCA_022559845.1 Amorphophallus konjac | reverse complement strand
TGTAGTTCAAGCAAAATGCTATGATCATGAATTATGCACAGAATTACAATGTCTCCCCCTTTGTCATTGACAAAAACCGACGAACAATGGGGTTTTTAAGAGAATTATATGCACAATATGTTCAAAAAGATGTAATTCAAAATATGCACGTGTGAATGCTATAAATGCCAAATATGCACAATATGCACAATATGCATGAACTAATTGCACAAGTTTGAAATGCAAGTAGAATGAGCAAGTATGATTGACCCCAAGGAGATAAAGGTAAATACATGCAATAGCTCCCCTTTTTTATTTAAAGGGATGGGAATGGGGGTAAGAAGTGTTGGGTCTTCCCTGAGATGGTATGATGAGAGAGAAGGTTGAATCTCCTCTGTATTGATAAGCAGTATCTGTACTGCTTTGGGCTGAATTATTTTAAATGATTGGAAACATGATGAATTGTTTTGAGTGATGGCAACTGTCTAGCTTGACCTGATTGACTAAAGTGTTGACTTTGTCAACTTTATCTTGATGTGATGATCTGTGTATTTTGATGAATTTCATCTGTCAAATTTTCATATAAATGTTGTCTACATCTTCATACCTAATCTATGCATAGAATAGAGTCGGTGCAACTCTAAATTCACCCTGTATTGAGTACGTGCATATGCTACATTTCAACTGAATAATGTCTATGCATGTTTTCCTTATGCTATACAATGTCCGTGCAACATTCAGGTCTGTGCATATATATATATACACACACACTTGGTGCATGTTTGTGTTTGTCAAGCATACAAGAGGTTAGTGCATTTTCTGTCTCAGTGCATGTCTCTGTTAGTCCATATCTAGGTCAGTGTACTAGCTAAGTCGGTGCAATGTTAGCAGTTGTTGTATGCGACTAAGTCCGTGTATATGTGCGTCTGCTACAAACAAAGTATGTGCATGCTTGCATCCAAGGGTCATCAAGTCGGTGCAATCGTCGTTGCTGCACGCGACCAAGTCGGTGCAACAATCGGTGTCGCACAACATCATGTCGATGCAACTCTTACACCGTGCACATAAAGTCTGTGCACATGTCTTTGGTAAGTCTGTGCATAAGAGTCTTATCCGTCTTGAGTCTGTGTAAGTGTAAGCATGATGCATAGCATAGTCTGTGCAAACTTTTTCTCTTGCGCGAACAAAGTCCGTGTAAAGTTGCCCACGGCAAATCAAGTCAGTGCAACGCTCTCACTTTGCACATACATAGTCAGTGCATTCCATGCTTGTGCACACACTATGTCAGTGCACTGTCAGCATCCCGCACACACACTCCATGCACTTCCACTCTGGGTTATATCAAGTCTGTGCACATGTGTGCTGCGTGAACATTACGTCCGTGCATGTGTAATCAAATGTTGTGTTGAGTCTATGCACTTCAGCTCTGACTATACTTCAACTCCGTGCAATCTCTTTATCTCTTATATAACTTTCATATGCCAATATTGAGTCTGACACTTTGAACAAGATGCTTGTTCGTGAAATTTAAGAAAGGCACATGATCCAAGAATGAAGGAGGTGCCAGGATCGTGACACGTGTAAAGCAGTCGAGCTGGGATGCTGCCACGTGGCCTAGGAATGTCAGACCAGGATGAGGAAATTGGGCGAGAACCGTGGTGAGCACGCGCCCTACCTCCTTGATGCTACCTACCAATAAGGAGATGTTCGTTCACGAGAAGATAGATCGAGGCAGAAGAGTTCAAAGTGTGATATTGGGAGAAGAAACATAGTGAGAAAAAGAGTAGCCTGATCCAGATTGATAGAGAGCAGATCTAAGCAGAGAAAAGAAAAGAGTGCTGGGAGAGAAGATTTTCAGAGTGTATTTGTCTTCAGTCTCCAGGTTCAGAATCAGAGCTGATCTTGCTCATTGTTGAGCTACATTCCCGTTTGGGTTTTCTGATCTTTCACTTTGTTTCTTTTTGCTTTTCAAACTCTTAGACAAGCTGTGTCTCAGCGGAGGTTAAGCTGTAATCCTCAGTGGTGGCAAAGGTGGATTCCTCTGGATAGCGAAGTTGTAACACTCAGCGGATTGTAGGGAAGGAATTCCCTGAAGCTGTGGATCAGCGGCCAAGATGTTTGTCAGTAGTGAAGCCACACTCTGGTTTGATTGTGGGGTGGACGTAGACCTCTGGATTGAGGTTGAACCACCTAAAACCCCTTGTCTACTGTGCGATTGCTTTGTGACTTGTGTTCATCGGTGCATTTATTTCATCGCTCGGTAGATGGTTGTTTAGGATCATATACGGACTGATCTATTCAATTAGTTACATTTTTGGTTGTGATTGAGTGCTTTCAGACCGTCCTGCAGTAGCTTGTTTTAATTTCGCACTAGTAGCTGATGTGGTATGTTTTATTGGGTGATTGATCTATTCACCCCCCTCTAGATCACTCTTCAAGAAGTATGTAGGCGAGTCAATACAACTAAAAATGTCCATGTGTCTCACTCTGGGGATTGTGCAATTATATAGGAGAATTAAGCAAAAGCCAATGCAATCAATCAATTTTTTGAATACATATTAAATCAAATTATCATGTGTGAGTGAGTAACATGAAAATAGGCTTTAGCCATATGGATAGTCAGATTTTAATTAAACACAAGAGTAATTACACAGACTAAATTTCAATCTAGAGAATAGCGTATTAGAGGCTTCGCTCTGCCTTAATCGATTTTTCATCAGAATTTTTTTCAAAAAATTCACAATGATAATTTGAATTTTTCTTAGAGTGATCAGGTTCAAATAATTCATTTTTACGCGAGGAGACACATGAAGCTCATGCCAGACTCTCCGGTTATTCAGAACATTGACCGTCTCACTTCACTTTGAACAGAGATACTCTAGTACAATACATTTCATAAATGAATCACATCACATCTCAAGTGACGTGTATCCAATTTACTCAGCGGATTGTAGGGAAGGAATTCCCCGAAGCTGTGGATCAGCGGCCAAGCTGTTTGTCAGTAGTGAAGCCACACTTTGGTTTGAGTGTGGGGTGGACGTAGACCTCTGGATTGAGGTTGAACCACCTAAAACCCCTTGTCTACTGTGCGATTGCTTTGTGACTTGTGTTCATCGGTGCATTCAGTTCATCGCTCGGTAGATGGTTGTTCAGGATCATATAAGGACTGATCTATTCGATTAGTTACATTTTTGGTTGCGATTGAGTGCTTTCAGACCGTCCTGCAGTAGCTTGTTTTAATTACGCACTAGTAGCTGTTGTGGTAAGTTTTATTGGGTGATTGATCTATTCACCCCCCTCTAGATCACTCTTCAGTTTGCTATCAGATCCTAACTGTTTTTCAGGGATCAACATCCTAAAGAGGAAACGGCCATGGGCGCTAGAGGGATGACTGCTGAGGGACATTCCACCACCAAGCCCCCATACATCGATGGATCTAACTACGCATACTGGAAGAACAGTATGCAAGTCTTTCTGAGGGCGAAGGACTATGAAATCTTGAAGGTGGTAAGCAAAGGACCGTTCGAGCTGCACCCGAACGAGGATGTTTGGACAAGAGAGGAAATCAGAAAGTCCACTCTCAACTGAGTGCCATTAACGCAATTCAGTGCGCTCTTCACCCCACAGAGTTCTCCAGAATTTCGTCATGCGCGACTGCAAAGGAGATGTGGGATAAACTAGAGGTTATATACGAAGGAACCTCGCAGGTGAGGGAGACCAAGGCGAATCTGCTGGTCTTAGAATATGAAGCTTTCAAAATGAAGCCCAGCGAGACCATTACAGAAATGTACGCACGCCTCATGATAATTACCAATGGTCTACGAAGCTTGGGAAAAACTTATTCTGATTATGAGATAGTGAGGAAGATACTGCAATCTCTGACTCCGATTTGGCACACCAAAGAAACTATGATTGAAGAGTCCAGAGATCTTCAGAACACCAAGGTAGATGAGCTTATTGGTTCATTGATGACCTACGAGATGACTCTGCCCAAGGCCGAAGAGCTGGAGAAGAAAAAGAAGCCTATAGCAATGAAGGCTAGTTCCAGTCGATCCAATTACAATAGATCGTCAAGCGATCAGAGTCTCTCTGGGTCAGAGTTCGAAGGAGATCAATTAGCAATGCTGACCAGAAAGTTCAGAAGGTTTCTGAGAAAAGAAGGAAGAAATTTCGGCCGAAGACAGTATGGTGGCCAAAGGCAAACCAGGTACAAATCTAATCCTACAAAGAAAATGGATACTAATGTTTGCTATCACTGCAGGAAGGTGGGCCATATAAAGGCAGACTGCCCGGAGCTCCAGAAGGTTAAGGAGAAAACCAAGAAGAAGATTCCCAATAGGAAAGCCATGGTGAGTACCTGGAGCGATGAGGACGAGGGCACCTTGAGATGTACCTCGGAATGTGAAGATGAAGAAAATTCAATCTGCCTGATGGCTAGAGATGGTGACAATGAAGAAGAAGTTGATGAGGTATCCTCTCCTTTTGAACATTATACTCTTGCTGATTGGGAGGATGCATATGGTGAACTGCTAGATAAAGCTGATGACATCAGAAAAGAGAATAGACATTTAAGGAAGAAAGTTTATTCTCTCATGAATAATACTACATTGTCTGATAGAATTGCCTATCTTGAAACTGAGAATGATATACTAAAGAAAACCTATAGTGAATCTGATGACATGAAAATTGCCTTGACTAATGCTAGAGAAGAGAATGATATGTTGAAAAATGACATTGATGAATTGAAGCTTAAATTGTAGAAATGTGAGAATGAAATGAAAATGGTAAATGAGAAATATGATGTTGTGTTGTGTGTTAAAGATGAATTGAAGAAAACGATAGAAAAAGCTAAAAAGATAATGAGGACAAATAGAAAATCATTGAAAACATGACCCAAGGAATAGAAAATTTGAATGCATTGTTGGGGTCTAAAGTTAATTTCAAAAAAGAAGGTCTCGGCTTTAATCCAACAGCCAAGAAAAGCTTTGAATTGAGATCAATCTCATTTGTGGCCGAGAAGGAGAAGAGACCTCTTATTAAGATGAACTGTGGAAATTCTGCTGTTAAAAATGCTAATTCCAAAATACTCAGTGCCAAAGACAAGGGCAAGCAGAAAGTTGGTGAGTTTAGCCATGTTAGTACACACTATCCCACTCCACAAGGAAGGGCTCATATTAGAGGTCAATCGAGTCAGTTCTACCAACCCATAGTCCAGACATATCACACACATTATCATACACAGTCACATCATGTCAATAAGTCTGGATGGAATAGAATTCAAGGGAGGTCTGAATTTCATCTATATCTGACTCAGAATTACAGACCTCAGATCATGAACTGGGTTAGGAAGTCTAGGACATGGGCTCCTAGCAGACAAACTCCTTTCGGTCAGCCTCGGACCAACGCTGGCCATAATGTTCTGAATGCTTATTGGCCTAGGCACTGGCACAAACAAACTCACACTACTAATAACCATGGTGCCAGGACACAAAAGAAGAAAGGAAAGACTCAACTTATCAATGCTGAAAAGAATAAATATAATAAAAGGAATGTTGAAAAATCCACCAAACAAACAACTTTTAAACAGATGTGGATTCCAAGGAATTTGTTGTCTTGTTTGAGTAGCTCTACATCTGCTCTGGAGCCCAAACATTTTTGGGTTCCAAACTTTTCTCTGTGATTGTGATTGTAGGTATGCCCGGCAGCCAAGCACAACATGTGGTACCTGGATAGTGATGGCACTAGGCATATGACAGGAGACAAGGCTAAATTTTACATGCTGACTGAGAAGAATGGAGGCCTTGTCACGTTCGGAGGAAATACAAAGGGTAAAATCATCGGATCAAGTAAGATAGGTAAGTGTACTACCTGCTGCATTGAGGAGGTGTTGTTGGTTGATGGTCTTGCATATAATTTACTTAGTATCAGCCAGCTATGTGATAAGGGACATAAGGTAGTCTTTGACTCTCATAATTGCAAAATTTTTGAACCTGATTTCGATGTAGTTAAGTTTTTTGGAAAAAGAGTAAATAACATCTACTTGGTAGATTTAGACGACATTGCCCACTCTCATCTGTGCCTCACAGCAAATAAAGATGATTTAGCATATTTGTGGCATCACAGATTAGGCCATGCCAGCTACACTGTTTTGCATAAATTGAATAAACATAGCATGGTTAGAGGACTCCCTGAAATTTCATTCAAAAAGAAAAATAAAGTATGTGATGCATGCACACAGTCCAAGCAAACTAGGAAGTCATTTAAATCTAGAACTGAAAACATATCCTCCAAACCGTATGAGCTAATTCATATGGATCTTTTTGGACCCACTGTTGACACCCGTTTTATGCCGATAAGTTGAGTCGTTCCTCTTACTCCCATTTGTTGATGCCTCGAGTTGTCCATCACCCGTTAGGGCTATTTTCAGGCATGCTTTGGGCCAGTTTTATGGGTTGCCTCCCTCCATGGTTAGGTCCAAGTTGATTCAGGGCTTAACGGGCCTTGGTTTTGGTTGATTGGGTTTTTCTATAAGTTTCAAGCGCCCATGTGCATGTACGGTTCATCACGGGCCACTCAATCTATGTGCGGTTGACTATGGACCGTCCATCTATTTTGGAATATTTTGGTTAATTTTCTGAATTTCCGCCGACAAGCATTTATGCGGTCCTATTCTGGCCGTTCAACCTGATGGACGGACGGGTTGTGACCGCCCATCTCTCAAAGTCCTGCGCTTGAGGGTTTTCTCAAACAATTATCCAATTAATCTATTTATCACCGACAAGGCTAGAACGGTTTGTCCTTGGCCGCTTTACATGTGAACGGTCTCATCTGAGCCGTTCATCTCTGAGAGTCCAACGGCGACAGTTTCGGTCAGTTCGATGGATAATTCGGATTATTTAAGATTTATTTTGAATTTCCACCGACAGGGTTGGACGGTCAGGACATGACCGTACATCCAGTTGAGCGGTCTATCGTAACACTGTTTATCCCTTCGATTGCTTAATTTTAACAGATTTTATCCCTTTTATCCGTGGTTAAACCCCTCAACTTTGTCCTCGGTTTTCTCCATGGATTCTCAACCAAATCGGATGAGATTTGATCCTAACGAAAGCTGAGGATATTATCTTCACTTTATCATTTGATATCTCGGATTAATATCCACTAGAAACCCTAATTTTGAGGTAGGACTTTAGGTGCTCTATAAATAGACCCTAAAGGCCAGGTTGGAAAGGGGGGGAGATTTTTGGTCGACAGCGAAGCCCTGCCGCATTCTTGAGCGACCTAGCACCAAGGAGGGAGGCTTTCCACGTCCATACAAGCCTCCGGTTCAGGGAGTAGTCCAATTTTTGAGTCTTTTGTGTTTGATAGTTTTGTCCACTTTTTGATTGCATGCATTACTTTCATTACTTTTTCCACACATTTCTCTTCATCTTCATTGCCATGCACACACCCACCTACATTTTTTGACACCCTAGGGGTTTAAAATCCCCCAGGTATCCCCCTTTCCACTTATTCATGTTCATTTCACATTATTTTGGCATTTACTATACCATTCAGTTCTAATCTAGGTTTTCTCTTTGTGTTTTTACGTCGTTTTGCAGGTCAGCAATCCCTAGCACGAGGCCCATCCCCTCTGGCCGGCTGGAGAGGGTGGAGGTTGGACCCCTTTGCAACTTCTGGCTTGGTGGTCTTGCGCGATTCTCTACTAGCCGTTCAAGGAGACGTGCGGTGCTACGTGGACCGTCCTTCTTCTTCCTGCGGTCGTGTCGGAGCCATTCAACTTCTAGGAGCGCTTCATCCCGCATCTTCTGCAGCATCCTTAAATGGTCTATCATAAGACCGTGTATGCTTTAGGCGGTTCTACCTGAACCGTTCATCTTCCCAGCACTGCAGGCCAGGCGAGTGTCTCTCCCTCTTTCCAAGGCACAGCGTGTTCATCACGTTCGGCGCTTTGGTGGCGATCACAGGTTTTTGTTTCCTCCCTTTCCTTCTGTCTTCATTCGTTTCTCATATCGGATATGGTAGAATAGATATTAGGAAGACATTGGAAGAAACGGACGGGAGGAGAAAATATATCTACACCCTTCTTTTGTGGCGATCACGGTGGGACCCCTAGTGCCCCTCGTGCTTGTGATTTACTGACCCCTCTTTCATTGTGTTAGTCCCCTTTTGGAGTGATTGCAGGTTAAGTTGCGTTTTCTGCCTTCTGGAACGTGAGCGGTTCTCCCAGAGCCGTTCATCCTCTGGGCGGCTGATCATCCACTGTCCTTCCCTGCGAACAACGCCAGTTCTCTTGTCAGCGTCCTGTTATAGATGGCGTTCTATCGACCGTCCACACTTCTGAACGGCCTGTCTCTGGTCATCCATCGCTCTGGCATAGGTACGCTTCTGGGTGTTCTGACTGTAGGTACACGGTTTGTGGGGATCCGTTCCAGATCTTACGCGGCTATATATAGATCGCTCTTCTGGGTACATTTTTCATCGTTGCCGTCCTTCATTTCCAGCACTCTGTGATTCTTTTACAGTTATTCTATCGTTCTGTTGCTCTCTGGCTTATACGGTTCTGTCCAGACCGTCTGTCTGTTTAAGCGGTCGCATATAGACTGTCCTTGTGGTGCTACAGTGCACTCATAGTTCATTTTTGATTGCCATATTCCATGCTATTCGTGATCTGTGGTGCTAGTTATTGACCTCCCCCTGCTCCCATATCATTGCTGCATGATCACTTTCATTACTTGTATATTTGATTGATCATTGCTTGATAGTTGCTAGGCTAGATTTTGCATGCACTCTGGTGCACATAGGAGCATCCACCTATTTCATAGTAGTTGCATTCCTACTGAGGTAGGGTTTCTTCTCGTCTCCATACTCCTTGGAGCCGACTAGGGACCTTGCTGAGGACCTCCGTAAGCCCCCGTGAGCCGTGGATTCCCACACGGACGCGGGGCAGGTTGTACCGTATCCACCCCCAGTCTAGGGTTTGCATCTGCGAATGAGAGATCCACATAGAGTCACCCAGTTCCTCATTTCCCATTCTGGTTAGGTACCTTGTCGTTGAGCGAATTCATATATTAATTAATCCACTAAGGTCCTACAAGAGGAATTTAAAAATTGTTGTGCATCATTTGACAACTTGGTTGCTCATGTGCTTGATTCTCTTCTCGTCTCTCCTCTCCATTGGATGCTTTGTCGTTTGAGGTTGTGCTTTGCTTAGGATTGATTGCTCTAGTCTTGAGGTGTTTTAGTGTATGTGGGGTTGTTCTTTCCCTCAGGATCATCTCCTAGGGTCAGTTCTCATTTCCATTCCTACTTCAATCCTTTGTTTGATTCGCCATCTCCCATGTCATCATACGACTTCTATAAGTCCCACGAGGACTCCCTTCCTCGCTGCCTTCTTGAGGACCCGCCTAGGGTGGTGCGGACACCCGAGCGCATGCGAGACACGAGCCGGCGAGCCACCGGTACCGCACGAGGAGCACGACTCGAGCCACCTCAGCATCCCTATGGCTCGGAGACAGTCTGGAGGTTCTCCACTGAGTCATAGCATTTATCATATTTTTGGGGATTTTTATTTGTGTGTAATGTATTTTATTTTCTTTCATCAGTGTGTAATTTAGATAGTTCGAGGGGCTTATTTGCAAAGTGGGACCCCCGGGCCCCACGGGACCCCCAGGGCCCCTCCCATTGATCCACCTCAGCCCATGGGCCCCATGTGGGGTCAGTCAACATGTCAAATGGAGGCATCTAGAAGTTTGAATGGTAAAAGGCACATGGGAGACAAGTGGACTTCAAAGTCCAAGGTGGCTACCAAACTTGTCCCCCCTTGCCACCAAAGTCAATAGGGCGCCCCCTTCCTTGTATTTTTTTATTTTAATTTGTGTGGATGGTCACATGCTATCCCAGCCCTCCATCTCACACCCCTAGATCCAACGGTTGAGGGTTGATTAGACATATGACCTATATATGCTTGTATTTTCCCATTTTCTTGAATTAATGCATTTGAATTGGAAGAAAATCCCATGAGCAAGGCTTAGGCCACCCCTCCCTCTCCCCTTGAAGCTGTGAAGGCTTCCTTCTGGTGGTGAGACTCCACCCTATCAGTTCCGGTCGCCGCCGCCGCCGCCACGAGCCGCCACCGCACCGCCATCGTCTTCATCGGAGTTCTGCCCGTGCAGTACCACAGCAACTTCCATGAAATTTGTGTTTCAGCCACGAGCTCAGATCGATCTGAGAATTTTACTGGAGGTTCCAGAGGTGTCAAGGATATCCCATAAATCTTGGTTTGTCATTCAGATCCCGTTTCATAATTTTTGATTTTCGTCCACCCTTCCATTTCAGTTCTGCCAGCAGTCTGTCCAGATTCATCTCCGCCCTGCGTTTTAGGTCTTAGGTCCACTTTTTGATTTTCTTTGGTTCTCCCAATTTTACTGGATCTTCCTTCCACCAACCCCTTCATCCACAATTTTTATAAATTTCTAGTTCATCCATTTCATATTTTCCACAAATCATTCTCAGATCCACCTTAAGTTCTGTTCACCCGTTCCCAGATCCGACCACCAGACACTCCAAAAATCCTATCAAATCACCACCACCTCTAAATCCAATTCTCAAAATTTTCCCAGCTTCGTGGTTTGATTATCTACAACTTTGAAGAAGCGCTTGAAGTCTGAATCCCATTGTAAGTAGGCGGTCAACGGCTGTTTACAGGGAATTGATGTGCTGAACTGAGAGTTCTAGAACTATGTAGCATAGAATTGAAAATTAGTTAAGTTCCAGGTCTGCACAGGTTCAGAGGCATCCACTGGCCCTAGGTTGGAGTATTTTGAGTCCTCTTTCCAACGGCGCTGGTTTCGTCGCATTCCGGCGACGGGGCTGATCGCAGCAGTTGATTTCGCCGGAGCGCACGCCTGAAAACAGCAAGCAAAAATCCGTGGGCAGCATTCCACAAGCTTGGAGATCGGAGTTGTTCGGCCACCGATCGGCGTTCCCGGCCGACCGCCTTCCGTGGAGGCGTGCCACCAGGGGTCCCCATCATAGTGGGACCCACTCCTGCAGATCCGGAGGCCAGCGCCACCCGTGGGCCCCACGGGCCCGCAGAACCCGCCGTTCGGAAAGCACGAAAACGCGGAGTTCGGCACCGCCGGGCGACATCAAGATGCTGCCCGTCAACCCAATTTGTGTGATTCCCGGGCCCCGCATGTGACCTTTTACCTCCCTGCGTGGAGTGGGTCAAAATATTGTATTTCTGAAAAAGTGTGTTAATCGGGAGTCCGTGATTGGCCAGGGTTGTCTCCGCCACGCCGGGTGCGTGGAGGTAAAGTCTTAACTCCTTGGCGTTACATTGCTTAGCTAGTATACGGTCTTAGGCCGCTGCCGAGAGTGTAGGTACTAGCCCGTGTGTCCATGTCACCGCTGTGAGAGCGAGAGTGACCCGTCCCGCGACTCGATCCGAGTCCGGAAGTTGAGTCAGACTACCCTTGACCTCCGCCGGTTTCTTAACCGCGCACGGTCCGCGCTTTCCCTCGCTTGGGACGACGAGTGAGCTTCTACTTCTGTTAGCGACGTTTTTCCACTAGGAGCTCGTAGTGTCGGGCTTAGTGTCTCCCTGGTGTGTATTGCTGGTCGCGTCTTCATCTAGAGTCCGAGGGTGGCACCTTATGGTGTTGTCTCCCGTGTCCGTCCCGCATCAGTTTGGTATCAGAGCCAGGTTGAGTCTAGGGTAGTCTTGCATAGTCTTGCATGCATCATGGTCTAAGTCAAGTCTAGGACCATCATTATTTTCAAAACAAAAAAAAGAGTGTTTTAAAATTGCATTTCATCCCGATAGTTCGGTATCTTAAAAGGTGTTGTCCGAACGGTAGGCTACGCCTATCGGGAAGGCCGCACACTTGCGGGAGTGATCTTCGGATCGGTTAACTCCGTCTCGTACCGGATATTGGTTTAGGTCTAAGTGCATTGTCTAGTGTGTGTTTGCATTAGTCAGTTTGTCTTGTCTCTTGTCATCATGCCCATCTTGTAGTTCCGAGTTTCTCATGGAGTCCCAATCACTCGGGCAATATGGCCGTTGGTCTACCCATGGGCTTGGCAACCATCCTCTCCTCTTCCGTAGGCCCGAAGCCTCGGATTTTTATGGCTCTAATGACTCGGGCGACTACCTCAATTGGGAGGCCACCATGGACAAATATTTTGAATGTTACACCATGTCCGATGCCATGCAAGTTAGTTTTGCCCGAGAGAGGCTTGTCTACAAAGCCGCCTGGAAATGGGAGAGCATTGAGCGCATGAGAGAGGTTAGGAGGCAAAGGCCCATCGAGTCGTGGCATGAGATGAAGGACGAACTTAGGAAGGTCTACCTACCTGGCCCGGTCACCTCCAACCGACCCCACCCAATCACATCCACCCAAGGGGGCCATAATCGGAGGCAACGCGCCGCGCATGTAGAAGAGCCTAGGTCCACGACTAAGCCGAGTTCATATGGGAGAGTCCACCACATTACTCCTACTCCACACCCCACCATTGCCGAACTCTTCCAAATCATTTTGGATAAAGTGGATAGGAAGTGTGATTATATTGAATCCCTGCTTCCCCCTTGCCTACCTCCTAGCCGAGATAGAACCAAGCATGAGCCTAAGGAGGTAGCCGCCGGTAGTCCCAACCCAGTGCCATCTATGGCTCCATCCCAAGGTCCTCTCCCCATCATAGTGGATCCTCTTTCCCCACCCACGAGAGCTCCATTGCCTACACCCCATGTCCGTCAGGAGGATAAGGGTAAGGGTCCGCTTATCAAGGAGCGAAGAGGATCACGACAGCAGTGTTATCGCTGCCAAGGGTTTGGCCACTTTGCCAGACAGTGTCCCACTCGGACATCTCTAGCCCTAGGGGACAAAAGGGTTGGAGAAGCCTCACTCTCCGATCTTTATTTGGAGCCTTCTCAGCCAGAGCTACCCGTGTTTCTAACGGGAAAGCTACTCATAGCCGAGCCACTCTTTAGCTGGCTTAGGATAGGTTTGGTCCCATCTCCCCTCCCATCTATGGACCCTATCCTGCCTCTGGTGCCAATCCATTCATTTCACACAACTTTCCGGTCTAGTCACTATGTGGATACATTAGATGACCTTCTCAAAGGGTTAGACTGGCAATTAACTTTTATGCACTTGTTGGCTCCAGGCTTTGACCAACCTATAGGTCATAGCTTCACACATCCATCCTTAGGGTCTGTCACCTCCGTGTACACCGTGGGTCATGTTACCACGGAGGTTCTTCTACTCCTCCCTATGCCGACCGAGCCCGACTTCATTCCCATTTGCCCAAGGGAGGAATCTTACTTTCTACCTATGACTGTCGTCCCACCTCTCACAATGAATGAAGGTGATCATTTACACCTCCAAGATTTCCAAATGTGGGACATCGATTTGTGGAATCCTAGTCGGAGGGGTCATACCTTCTTTGATCCCTTCGACCCATTCTTTTGTGGACCCCGTGACCCACCATATTTACTCCACCCCTTTGAGAGAGTCCACCATCATACCCCCACCGTCTCATCTCCCTTCATGGATGAAGGAGATCAACAACACCTTCTAGACTTCCACACCTGGGATCTTGAGATGAGGGAATCCATATCAAGGGGTCACACATTCTTTGATCCCTTCGATCCCTTTCTTCATGGGCCCCTTGGCCCACAATCTCCATTCCACTTCTTTAGGGGAGGTCACCATTATACCCCTCCCCCATGGGCCGGGCCATCGGCACCCACCGAGTCCGTTCATGGGCGAGAGACACCCGACCCTCCTGTCCCACCCAAACCTCCCAAATTCAAAGGACCGTCTTATGGTTGTACCGACATTCGGCCACACTTAGGGTATGCATGGCACACATTCGGATGTCCCAGACCACCTTACATATGATTGGGTCGGACTAACTGTAGGGTTGTTTAGGGTTGTGTGTGCATCCGTGTGTTTTTATTTTGCTAAGCATTTTAGGAGTGCATAGTGAGTCTGCCGAGTCGTTTGCTAGGCATGTTAGGAGTTTGCATGACGACATCCGTCGTCACGTTGAGGCCAGCAATGCACGGTACAAGGAGTTAGCCGATGCCCACTGACACCACCGAGAGTTCCACGAGGGCGAATACGTCATGATCAGGGTAAGACCTGAACGGTTTCCCTCTGGAACCGTTAAGAAGTTGCAAGCTCGCGGAGCCGGTCCCTTTAGAGTGTTGAAACGCGTTGGATCCAATGCGTAAGTTGTGGACCTGCCCGAGGAATATGGTATAAGCTCTACCTTCAATGTATCGGATCTTGTTGCATATAGGGACCCAGCGGTGATCCCTAGTGAGCCTTTTGAGCCATCTCCTCCCCTTGAGAGTGATCCCACACCTGAGTGTCCACTTCCACCTCCAGCCCCTTTTTCACGGCAGCATGAGCATATAGATCGTATACTGGACGAGCAAGTGACAGTTACCAGGAGTGGATCTTACCCGCGCTACCTAGTGCGATGGAGTGGACGGCCCGCTACTGAGGACACATGGATCACACATGGAGAGTTGCAGCGGATTGATCCGGATCTTCTGGAGCGATACCGGAGCGATGCAGACCCTTACTCGACAGGGTCGAGTTTCTCCCACCCGGGGAGAATTGGTGCGGACACCCGAGCGCATGCGAGACACGAGCCGGCGAGCCACCGGTACCGCACGAGGAGCACGACTCGAGCCACCTCAGCATCCCTATGGCTCGGAGACAGTCTAGAGGTTCTCCACTGAGTCATAGCATTTATCATATTTTTGGGGATTTTTATTTGTGTGTAATGTATTTTATTTTCTTTCATCAGTGTGTAATTTAGATAGTTCGAGGGGCTTATTTGCAAAGTGGGACCCCCGGGCCCCACGGGACCCCCAGGGCCCCTCCCATTGATCCACCTCAGCCCATGGGCCCCATGTGGGGTCAGTCAACATGTCAAATGGAGGCATCTAGAAGTTTGAATGGTAAAAGGCACATGGGAGACAAGTGGACTTCAAAGTCCAAGGTGGCTACCAAACTTGTCCCCCCTTGCCACCAAAGTCAATAGGGCGCCCCCTTCCTTGTATTTTTTTATTTTAATTTGTGTGGATGGTCACATGCTATCCCAGCCCTCCATCTCACACCCCTAGATCCAACGGTTGAGGGTTGATTAGACATATGACCTATATATGCTTGTATTTTCCCATTTTCTTGAATTAATGCATTTGAATTGGAAGAAAATCCCATGAGCAAGGCTTAGGCCACCCCTCCCTCTCCCCTTGAAGCTGTGAAGGCTTCCTTCTGGTGGTGAGACTCCACCCTATCAGTTCCGGTCGCCGCCGCCGCCGCCACGAGCCGCCACCGCACCGCCATCGTCTTCATCGGAGTTCTGCCCGTGCAGTACCACAGCAACTTCCACGAAATTTGTGTTTCAGCCACGAGCTCAGATCGATCTGAGAATTTTACTGGAGGTTCCAGAGGTGTCAAGGATATCCCATAAATTTTGGTTTGTCATTCAGATCCCGTTTCATAATTTTTGATTTTCGTCCACCCTTCCATTTCAGTTCTGCCAGCAGTCTGTCCAGATTCATCTCCGCCCTGAGTTTAGGTCTTAGGTCCACTTTTTGATTTTCTTTGGTTCTCCCAATTTTACTGGATCTTCCTTCCACCAACCCCTTCATCCACAATTTTTATAAATTTCTAGTTCGTCCATTTCATATTTTCCACAAATCGTTCTCAGATCCACCTTAAGTTCTGTTCACCCGTTCCCAGATCCGACCACCAGACACTCCAAAAATCCTATCAAATCACCACCACCTCTTAATCCAATTCTCAAAATTTTCCCAGCTTCGTGGTTTGATTATCTACAACTTTGAAGAAGGCTTGAAGTCTGAATCCCATTGTAAGTAGGTGGTCAATGGCCGTTTACAGGGAATTGATGTGCTGAACTGAGAGTTCTGGAACTGTGTAGCATAGAATTGAAAATTAGTTAAGTTCCAGGTCCGCACAGGTTCAGAGGCATCCACTGGCCCTAGGTTGGAGTATTTTGAGTCCTCTTTCCAACGGCGCTGGTTTCGTCGCATTCCGGCGACGGGGCTGATCGCAGCAGTTGATTTCGCCGGAGCGCACGCCTGAAAACAGCAAGCAAAAATCCGTGGGCAGCATTCCACAAGCTTGGAGATCGGAGTTGTTCGGCCACCGATCGGCGTTCCCGGCCGACCGCCTTCCGTGGAGGCGTGCCACCAGGGGTCCCCATCATAGTGGGACCCACTCCTACAGATCCGGAGGCCAGCGCCACCCGTGGGCCCCACGGGCCCGCAGAACCCGCCGTTCGGAAAGCACGAAAACGCGGAGTTCGGCACCGCCGGGCGACATCAAGATGCTGCCCGTCAACCCAATTTGCATGATTCCCGGGCCCCGCATGTGGCCTTTTACCTCCCTACGTGGAGTGGGTCAAAATATTGTATTTCTGAAAAAGTGTGTTAATCGGGAGTCCGTGATTGGCCAGGGTTGTCTCCGCCACGCCGGGTGCGTGGAGGTAAAGTCTTAACTCCTTGGCGTTACATTGCTTAGCTAGTATACGGTCTTAGGCCGCTGCCGAGAGTGTAGGTACTAGCCCGTGTGTCCATGTCACCGCTGTGAGAGCGAGAGTGACCCGTCCCGCGACTCGATCCGAGTCCGGAAGTTGAGTCAGACTACCCTTGACCTCCGCCGGTTTCTTAACCGCGCACGGTCCGCGCTTTCCCTCGCTTGGGACGACGAGTGAGCTTCTACTTCTGTTAGCGACGTTTTTCCACTAGGAGCTCGTAGTGTCGGGCTTAGTGTCTCCCTGGTGTGTATTGCTGGTCGCGTCTTCATCTAGAGTCCGAGGGTGGCACCTTATGGTGTTGTCTCCCGTGTCCGTCCCGCATCATAGGGTCACCGATATGCAGGGAGGAGAGGGGACAGCCCCTCCACTCCCGACCATTCTTGGCGAGGGATCCCAACCCTCTCTTTCTGATCCATCCGTTCGGAATCCGGCCAATCAAATCCTCAACATGATGGCCCATCTGGACCCTACCCAGCTCCATCTCATCCGGCAAGCCTTGCAGGGGGCCGATGCCCCAACTTCAGCTCCTTCTCGTGGCATGACTGTTGTTGCCACTACAGCTTCTGTTGCTGGGACCACCTCTGTGGCCCCCATTGACCTTACTCCCACCCGTCCTCAGATCTTTCGGTACTCCGGCATGGAAATGGGCTAGGCTTCTACCTCGGCCCATCAGCCGCTCGATAAGGGGAAGTCTCAGATCCCCTCTGTTCCTTACCTTGATCCCTATGCCACCATTTCTCCATCGCCGCAGACTCTTGTAGCCCCGGCAGACTTTACTCGGTTGCAACCAAGGGCCGCCCAGCTGGCTCATGCGGATGTGGGCCCTTCCCTGGCCCATTATCCATCTTATGGGCTGCCCCCTCAGTCAGCTTTTCCTTTGGCTGCGTATCCAAGTACTGCTCCTCCTGCTCCTTCTCCTCCATCCCGGGAACGGGAAATTCTTGATAAATGGGCTGCTATGCAGCAACAAATTGACCTCCTCCACAAGCGGGTTGGCCCGCAGTCTATGGCTGACGTCCCTATTCCTAACTTCAGGGACATTCATTTTCCCCCTCAGTCTGAGCTCCCCGTGTACCGAAAATATGACGGGAACGGCAACCCGTTCATTCATGTTCAGGAATTTCTTTACGAGTCAGCACAGTTCCAGCATGATGATCGCCTCATGGCTTACTTGTTCCGCCGATCGTTGGAAGGGGTCGCCCTGGAGTGGTTCTATACCTTGCCTATGGAGGAGGCCGAAAACATCAAGATAGTTAAGGAGAGGTTCATTCAGAGGTTCCAAGACCGGGTCGGTCCCGAGTATTCCTTCACCGACCTGGTAGCAGAAAAGATGAAGCCGGAAGAAGATTTTGCAACCTATGCGGATCGGTGGAGGCAGATGGCCTCGCGTGTGCCCGGGCAAATCCCGGAAGAAGAAAAGGTCAAGTTGTTGATCTCCAATGCCACCCCAACGTTCAGAAATATTTTGGCAGTGAATGACATTTCGAATATGCACCAGTTATATAGTAGAGCTCGGTTCATACAAACCCAATTCAAAGACTCCCCTATTCATTCACTATTTGCGGCCCAGAAACCCAAAACCGCCAGGAAATCCCAGGGCCCCGTCACTGAGGGAGTATAGATCAATGAGCAGGTCCAGGCTATTCAGTTTCCCCACCAAGCCGCTCCACCTCGCTTCCCGCAGCCTCCACGCAACCCCCAGTTCGCCGCTCCACAAGTCCCCCAACCCACTTTCTCGGTTCCTCAATACCCGCAACAACAACCACCACCACCCCAACAGCCTCAGCGGCCGCCGCAATATAATAATGCTCCCCCACCTGCCGCTTATGGACATGCTCGAACGAGCCCAAAGAGGACCCATTACCTTATCTCTTCCTGAGACTTTGCCTGATATTTTCTCTGCTTTGATGTATACTGGTGATCTTCAATTGCCCCCGGAGAGTCAAAATTGGAATCCGGCCGCCGATCAGTCCCGATATTGCATATATCATCGGCAGCCCGGGCACACAATAGAGCGGTGCTATCAGTTTAGAGATCTGGTGTATGATTTACATGAGGGCCAAAGGATTGATTGGGCCCAGATGCACTAGCTGATCGAGGACATCAAGTAGAGGCAGAGACAAGCCAGGCCGCAGCAGGCGGCGCCCCAACAACAGCAACAACAACAACTCAGCAGCAACAGCAACCCCAGCAACAGCAGCAGCAACAACAAGACCTTGGGATCCATCAGAATCCCATGGCGATACATCAACTCGCTCCTCAGCAGCAACAACAGCCGCCGGCGCCGGCACCGGCCCAGGTAAACATTGTCCAACACCCAGCCCCCAACGCTGGGTGGACTTTTGATGATAAAACCCCCGCACACCTCTTGGCCTTCACCATAACCACTCCCCCGCACCTGCTATCCCCTCCGTTCTTAGGCATGCTGTTCTCACCACCACTCCACCCATTATTCCCTCCGCATCACCCATCAGGTCCACCGCATTCCCCACCATACCGCCAGTTCTTTCGCCATCACCCACCATACCCTCCATCATCACCCCTCCACTTAACCCCTCGCCCATTTCCCCTTCACCAGGGCTCATCAGGCCAACCTCTGCCATCCTCACCCCCATTTCTACCCCTTCCACCTACCCCACCGGGCCAAGTGGGGGTCCCTCTCAGGCCGTGCCGGCACAACATTGCGCCCTTCGGAGCGGGAACCCATTTCACAGAGTTTACCCTTCTTCTCGTGCACCCGCACTTACCCCTCAGCCTTCTTCCTCAATAGCTGAAGATATAGACCCCGTGCCAGGCACGAAGTATGACTTGTTACAGCACTTGGACCGGATGCCGGCCAAGATTTCAGTTTTGGAATTGATCAAGAGGTCGCCGCTACATCAGGATGCTTTGAAGACCTTTTTGCAGAAAGTAATGGTGAATGAAGATGTGGCGGTGGACAGTTTACCAACGGTGTTGGCAACCATCACAAGGGGGCCCTCTATTTCATTTTCTGAGTCGGAACTAGCACCCCTAGAGGCACGGTAGATGCCGCTCTGCATTACCATTTCTTTGACTACAGTGGCCGTTGAGTCTGCCCTTGTGGACACAGGAGCATCGATAAACGTGTGTCTATTGAGTATCCTCCGTGCCTGCAACATTTCAGAGGATATGCTTAAGCCGACACCCACCATAATAGCAGCGTATGACAATTCCAGGCGTGCTTGTCACGGGGTCGTGACTGTACAGGCCGAGCTTGGGCTGCTGGTTATGGACATGGAGTTTTATGTATTAGACATAGACCCAATGTTCAAAGCTATTCTGGGTCGTCTGTGGATAAACAGTTTAAATGCCGTACCTTCAATCGCCCACCAATGCCTGAAATTCCCATTCCAGGGCCAGGTGGTTAAAGTGAAAAGCATCTCCACCGTCCAGTCTGTTGATGCCATTTCAGACAAGATTCTCCCTACATTGTGGCCAAGCAATAGGCCAGTTTTATCAGTAATGGACTTGAATTATTCATGGGCATATGCGTCACGCAAGCCCGCCACTACCCCAACAAATGTCAAGATCAAGTCCAAGATAAGAGATTCAAAAGGATGGCATATGATTCTGAAACTGGGTTATCAGCCGGGCCTGGGTCTCGGTGCACAATTACAGGGGCAGACCAACTGTAATGCCCCGGATTTTTTGGATCCTTGTTCATGGGTCCCGGATCTGGTTTCTTGGAGTGTCCGACTCCGTTGTGTCCAAAATTTCATTTCGGACATCTTTCGTGTTCGGATCGGCGCGATCCGGAGTTGTTTCGGAGGCCCGGAAGCGTTCCGCGGCTTTTCCACGTGTGTTTTCCGATTCCCGGTGTGTGTTTCGGTAATTCCTTCGGAACCTCGTTACGGGTGAACCGGGCTGTTCACCAGGGCGCGAGTGGTACCGTTGCGATCGGTGTGTTCCGAGGATCGCAGAAATGTGATTTTCTATTTTTCGGTATTTTTGGGAATTTCCGGATTTTCTATATAATAACCTCCTTTTTCTCTCTCCCCATCTCATTTCTCTCTTCCCTCCCTCTCTCTTCTCTCACGTTCTCTCCTCTCCCCCTCTCACTCCGGGCGGCCGACGGAGGCGGCGAGGGTGGGGCGGCGTGGCTCGTGGGGCGTGGAGCGACGGGTACGGGATGAGGATCGCGGTGGTGGAGGCAGTTCTTGGGATCGTGAACCGGCGAGGGTTTAAGCGGCGTTTTCTTCGTGGATCGGTGTCCACGGTGCGTCGAATCTTCGGTGGAGGTAGGGAGATGGACCCTCAACCCGTGTACTTCAATTCCCACGAGTTTCGTAGGCCGTGGTGAGCCGAGCGGGCTAAACGGGGTGATTTGGGAAAAATGCATGTTTTTGGGGTGTGAGCCGAATCTTGTGTTTTGATCGTGTTTTTGGGGTTTAAATGGGTCCTCTCGGTGCCAGAGGGGTTGGGGAATGTTTCCCCCTTTGTTTCCCCATCACCCGGGGGTGATCGAGGCGTGGAATGGGTTTTCCCGCCGTTTCTACCGTTTTCGGGCGCGGACTGAGAACGCGCTAGCTTCCAGTAGCGCGTTCTTGAGTGTCGCGCTGCCCCGACGGGGCGCGTTCATCGGAGAAGATGAACAGTAAGGCGGTTCTTGTCGCGCTCTAGGGTCCCAGCGCGTTTTTGGTTGTCGCGCTATAGGATCATAGCGCGACCTGGTCGGGTCGCGCTATGGACCTATAGCGCGTTCTTGCTGAACGCGCTAGGTTTGCATAGCGCGTTCTTGCTTAACGCGCTATGCATGTGTAGCGCGTTCTTGGGGTGGCCTGCCGGGCTGCCCGAGGCGGACGGTCTGCGGCTGATCGTGCTCCCCTTGGGTCGTGTGTGTCCTGGACACCCCGTGGAGTTCCGTGACCGTGTCTTTGAGTGTCCAGAGGTTTGGTTTACCTCGATTAGCGTTCCCGTGAGTTTAAGGGTCCGAGTGACTTTCTAGTGTTCCGATTGTGTTGTGTTGGTCTCCGGTCGACCCGGTTGTGACCCAGTGGTCGACCTTTGGCCTTGTGAATGTCCCGGGCACCCCGTGGGTTTTGTTACCGTGTTTTGGGGTGTCTGGAGGTACCGTGCTACCTCGATAAGCATGCCCGTGGGCTTGGTGGGTCCAGGCGACCCCAGGTATTCCGAGCTTCCGTGTTCGTGCCAGATCGTGTCACCGTGTGTCGGTGTGAGTGCAGTGAGGTTTCCCCGCAAGTCGTGGCTTCTCTGGAAGGTGGTTTCCTAGTGGGCCAAGCGTGTGGCCTTGGACGGTGAGTCCAGCTTCCCAGCCTGAGGCTGGGGGTTTCTTAAGTTTCCTCCTCAAGGGATGGGTCTCGGCAGCGATGAACTGCCTCGTGAGTTGTCGCATTGTGGTTTTGGACCTAGGGATTAGGCCAGATTGACGGCTCAGTGTTGTCATGTGCAACGGTCTTGACCTCGAGTCTTGTGACTCAAAGGCCGTTGAGTTGTAGGCCTAGTGGGCTGTCCAGAGTCTGGTGGCGTCGTGCCACCTATTACTCCGTGTTACTCGTAATGAGTGCGTGCGTGGTTTCTGTGTCCACGTTCTGTGATCCTCCACTAGTCGTAGCTTCCTGCGCACGCGTGTGCGGACCCACCTGGGAGTGGTGGAGAGCGGGACCCGGTGAGACGCGGTTTTTAGGCTGGTTTCCGTCGGCCCCTTGCCTTTGCCACCAGAGTCCGGTGGGGGGGAAAACCAGCTAGAGGACCCGACCTAGAGCAGGTGGTCTGTGTGTGCACACGTAGTTGGGGGCTTAGGACACGCGCTGACGAGCGTGACCCCAGCTAGTCCTTGTTGTGGTACTGGTTACTGTGTGTGTCTGAGTCTCACGCCCGGGGCGTCGTAGCTAGACACTTGTGATGCGGTGTAAGACGTCAGGGGACGCATCCGGTCGTTCTTCTAGTGGGTGGTGCTCCTGTCACGTGACGTGAGTTGTTGTGTACCAGGTTTTATTTCTGTCCGTGAGACGGGACTTCGTGAGTGGTTTCGGGAGAGTTCCCGGAGTCGAGGTCTGGGGTTTCCGGTGAGTTTCACCGAGGGCCTTTTCCCAGATAGTGTTGTGTTCACGACGGTGAGGTCGTGACCGTGTTCCCTGACCGTGTGGTTTTGGCTTGGGCCCTTTTGGTGAGGGCAGGCCTCCGCTGCGGAGGTATCGTGACGTTTTCCTAGTAGCGTGGCTAGGGCGGCTCGTGTTTAGTGGTCCCCGATCGTGGAATCGGGTGGTCGGGTGCGTGGCTTGGTTGTCCCCCGATGGGAGACTGGGTCGTGTTTTCTGGTACAGTAGGAGTAGCTGTAGAGCCGAGTTTTGACCGGCCACCGGTTTGCTGTTCCTGCTGTAGTTGTAGCTCTCCTTTCCGCTACGCCGTTGTTTCCGGTTGGGGTTCCGCGGGATCCCTGCTGAGTCTCTGTTTTGGAGACTCATTCCCTGCTTTTCAGGTGTGGCGGTTCTTCCTCGTGGTTCGAGGACGCGGAGCGGAGGTTCTTAGTTGCCAGCTTGCCGGGTCGAGTGTTCACTTGGCATGTGGTACGTTTTACTGCTTTAGACTGTACTTTCTGTTGGACTGGACTCTGTTGTAGTTGTTTATTTATTTCTGTTAATTGTTGAATTGTCCTGCTTTATTTCCTATTTCCTTGTGCCTCCACACTCCTTTTAGCCCTTCCGAGCCCTCCCAGCTCGTGGGCGGCGGTGCGAGTCTCGGGTTATCGGGCCTTCCCGGTAATCGGATTCTCGGGTCGTCACAGCTGGTATCAGAGCAGTGGTTGTGGACGTACATGGGAATTCGAGATATTGCAGTGATCAGAGTCCGTAAGGTCTAGTACAATCAGCAGTTGGCATAGGGTTTCGTGCATGTTTTTCGCTTTGTTTCTCGCTCGAGAGCTTGAGTGCGTTGTGTGGTGCGGTGAGGGTGGTTGCTGTTCTCGTTGGAGTGCCGGCGTGGGGTCTGCAGATCGAGGTCGAGAGCTTTCTCCCGTGGTTGGTGGCCCTGGTTGTGTTGCGTTGGGCAGAGGTTGCCGGCGGGCGTGTTGCAGTTCGGGGGATTGTAGCGGTGGTGCATCGAGAGATGTTGTGATCATGGTCCGACGGGACACTTGGTAAGTGTTGTCGGAGGAGCTGACCTGACGGAAGTGATGGTTTTCTTGGTGCTGGGTGGTGCTGTTTCCAGCATGCGCGAGGTTCGAGATTAGGTCAAGTGTGGAGTTTTCCTTCTGTGGGTCGGAGGTGCGATTGGTCTCTCCTCTGGTTGGAGAGATTGCATTTGGCCAAGGTTCGTCGTCTTGCACTGTGCGTCCGGATTGGTTGGCCTTTGTGCGCCGTGAAATCCGTGCGAGACGTGTTCCGTGTTTTGGCAAGGTGGTTGAGTGTGAGAAGTGTTGCTCGTTCCCTGATGTGTATGGGTGTTGGCGCTATTCCGGAAGGACGGGTGTCGGCTGGGCGGTGTTCGTGAGAATTGCGGTTGGTGTTGTGGTTTCGATGTGCGGAGGATCGGAGTCTGCGGGGTTGCAGATGGTTGTCGGGATGGTGGATCCCGAGTTGGCGTTGTGGTGGCTGTGCATGTGGATCAGAGTGCATGGATCGTAGCGTTGGTTATTGCGGGTGGATTTCTGAGGAAGTGTAGAGCAACGGAGGATTGGTTCATCGATGTGCGTTGTCTCCGGCGGTGTGAGACGTGTTGGTTGCTGTGCCGTTGCTTGAGATATTGTGGTTTATGGCACAGGCAGGTGGAGAGTTGGGGAAATGTGCTAGCGAGGTTGCCGCATGAGTACCCTGTCCTTGCGTTGGAGGTTGTGTTCGTGGATGAGATCGTGTTCTGGAGAAGTGAGCCGTGGGTTGTAAGAGGTTGTGTGTCCCGTGGCTCTATGATAAGAGCGGGAGTCGGGATTGGCAGGCATCCTCTTGGATTAATTGAGATGGAGATTTTGATGAGATAGGATTCGATGAGACAGGACGGTGGTTGATGCCTGTGTGTGGAGGTCTCTGATGAGACGTTGGCGTGGGATATTGATCCTCAGTCTGTGGCCAGCAAGGGAGGATTCCCCGTAAGTCTGAGTCGAGTGACGTGAGGACCGTGTGGAGATGGAGTCATGTGGTTTCGCCGTGCTCCCCTGAGAGGGTAGAGTTGGCATGAGGTTCGAGATTGGAGGTGGTGTTGGTCTGTGCGTGAGTCAGCAGATGGCCTGTCATGTGTTGGATCGTGCCTGCTGGGCCGGTGGAGGTTTTCCGTTGGCGAATGTCTGGTGACCAGCGGATGGTCTTTTCAGAGACAGAAGATGCTGGTTGTAAGGGTTCGAGAATGGAGAGAGCGGCGTGCAAGCGAGGCCTTCTGGTGGCCGTTTCTGAGGTGTGAGCTGGTGGAAGCTTAGTGATTGGTTGCCCCTGGTGCAGGGTGTGAGACCGGTCAGCGGGTTGTGAAGCTGGCGTTTAGTTAGTCCGCCGAGCATGGGCGTTGACCGGTGGATTGGTTTTGTGGTGAGGGTTGCGTTCCCCCGGTGAGCGAGAGGGTGGCAGCGATGCCGTGAGTGGTTTCCGTGTGTCTGAGGTGATACCAGACTTGTGCTCTTGTGTTATGCCTGCTCTGGTGGCCGGTGTGTGTGCGGTGTGCGGAGCGTGGCATTGTTCGTGATTATGGTCTGGCTGTATCCCTCATGATTGGTGCTTTTGCGAGGATCGAGGTTTTTCTATGTTGGGGTTCTGACGGCGTTGTCAGTGGGTTACGACGTTTTTTCCCCTGTGACTTGGTGTTAGTCCTAAATTTCGAGGACGAAATTTCTTTAAGGGGGGAGGGCTGTAATGCCCCGGATTTTTTGGATCCTTGTTCATGGGTCCCGGATCTGGTTTCTTGGAGTGTCCGACTCCGTTGTGTCCAAAATTTTATTTCGGACATCTTTCGTGTTCGGATCGGCGCGATCCGGAGTTGTTTCGGAGGCCCGGAAGCGTTCCACGGCTTTTCCACGTGTGTTTTCCGATTCCCGGTGTGTGTTTCGGTAATTCCTTCGGAACCTCGTTACGGGTGAACCGGGCTGTTCACCAGGGCGCGAGTGGTACCGTTACGATCGGTGTGTTCAGAGGATCGCAGAAATGTGATTTTCTATTTTTCGGTATTTTCGGGATTTTCCGGATTTTCTATATAATAACCTCCTTTTTCTCTCTCCCCATCTCATTTCTCTCTTCCCTCCCTCTCTCTTCTCTCACGTTCTCTCCTCTCCCCCTCTCACTCCGGGCGGCCGACGGAGGCGGCGAGGGTGGGGCGGCGTGGCTCGTGGGGCGTGGAGCGACGGGTACGGGATGAGGATCGCGGTGGTGGAGGCAGTTCTTGGGATCGTGAACCGGCGAGGGATTAAGCGGCGTTTTCTTCGTGGATCGGTGTCCACGGGGCGTCGAATCTTCGGTGGAGGTAGGGAGATGGACCCTCAACCCGTGTACTTCAATTCCCAAGAGTTTCGTAGGCCGTGGTGAGCCGAGCGGGCTAAACGGGGTGATTTGGGAAAAATGCATGTTTTTGGGGTGTGAGCCGAATCTTGTGTTTTGATCATGTTTTTGGGGTTTAAATGGGTCCTCTCGGTGCCAGAGGGGTTGGGGAATGTTTCCCCCTTTGTTTCCCCATCACCCGGGGGTGATCGAGGCGTGGAATGGGTTTTCCCGCCGTTTCTACCGTTTTCGGGCGCGGACTGAGAACGCGCTAGCTTCCAGTAGCGCGTTCTTGAGTGTCGCGCTGCCCCGACGGGGCGCGTTCATCGGAGAAGATGAACAGTAAGGTGGTTCTTGTCACGCTCTAGGGTCCCAGCGCGTTTTTGGTTGTCGCGCTATAGGATCATAGCGCGACCTGGTCGGGTCGCGCTATGGACCTATAGCGCGTTCTTGCTGAACGCGCTAGGTTTGTATAGCGCGTTCTTGCTTAACGCGCTATGCATGTGTAGCGCGTTCTTGGGGTGGCCTGCCGGGCTGCCCGAGGCGGACGGTCTGCGGCTGATCGTGCTCCCCTTGGGTCGTGTGTGTCCTGGACACCCCGTGGAGTTCCGTGACCGTGTCTTTGAGTGTCCAGAGGTTTGGTTTACCTCGATTAGCGTTCCCGTGAGTTTAAGGGTCCGAGTGACTTTCTAGTGTTCCGATTGTGTTGTGTTGGTCTCCGGTCGACCCGGTTGTGACCCAGTGGTCGACCTTTGGCCTTGTGAATGTCCCGGGCACCCCGTGGGTTTTGTTACCGTGTTTTGGGGTGTCTGGAGGTACCGTGCTACCTCGATAAGCATGCCCGTGGGCTTGGTGGGTCCAGGCGACCCCAGGTATTCCGAGCTTCCGTGTTCGTGCCAGATCGTGTCACCGTGTGTCGGTGTGAGTGCAGTGAGGTTTCCCCGCAAGTCGTGGCTTCTCTGGAAGGTGGTTTCCTAGTGGGCCAAGCGTGTGGCCTTGGACGGTGAGTCCAGCTTCCCAGCCTGAGGCTGGGGGTTTCTTAAGTTTCCTCCTCAAGGGATGGGTCTCGGCAGCGATGAACTGCCTCGTGAGTTGTCGCATTGTGGTTTTGGACCTAGGGATTAGGCCAGATTGACGGCTCAGTGTTGTCATGTGCAACGGTCTTGACCTCGAGTCTTGTGACTCAAAGGCCGTTGAGTTGTAGGCCTAGTGGGCTGTCCAGAGTCTGGTGGCGTCGTGCCACCTATTACTCCGTGTTACTCGTAATGAGTGCGTGCGTGGTTTCTGTGTCCACGTTCTGTGATCCTCCACTAGTCGTAGCTTCCTGCGCACGCGTGTGCGGACCCACCTGGGAGTGGTGGAGAGCGGGACCCGGTGAGACGCGGTTTTTAGGCTGGTTTCCGTCGGCCCCTTGCCTTTGCCACCAGAGTCCGGTGGGGGGGAAAACCAGCTAGAGGACCCGACCTAGAGCAGGTGGTCTGTGTGTGCACACGTAGTTGGGGGCTTAGGACACGCGCTGACGAGCGTGACCCCAGCTAGTCCTTGTTGTGGTACTGGTTACTGTGTGTGTCTGAGTCTCACGCCCGGGGCGTCGTAGCTAGACACTTGTGATGCGGTGTAAGACGTCAGGGGACGCATCCGGTCGTTCTTCTAGTGGGTGGTGCTCCTGTCACGTGACGTGAGTTGTTGTGTACCAGGTTTTATTTCTGTCCGTGAGACGGGACTTCGTGAGTGGTTTCGGGAGAGTTCCCGGAGTCGAGGTCTGGGGTTTCCGGTGAGTTTCACCGAGGGCCTTTTCCCAGATAGTGTTGTGTTCACGACGGTGAGGTCGTGACCGTGTTCCCTGACCGTGTGGTTTTGGCTTGGGCCCTTTTGGTGAGGGCAGGCCTCCGCTGCGGAGGTATCGTGACGTTTTCCTAGTAGCGTGGCTAGGGCGGCTCGTGTTTAGTGGTCCCCGATCGTGGAATCGGGTGGTCGGGTGCGTGGCTTGGTTGTCCCCCGATGGGAGGCTGGGTCGTGTTTTCTGGTACAGTAGGAGTAGCTGTAGAGCCGAGTTTTGACCGGCCACCGGTTTGCTGTTCCTGCTGTAGTTGTAGCTCTCCTTTCCGCTACGCCGTTGTTTCCGGTTGGGGTTCCGCGGGATCCCTGCTGAGTCTCTGTTTTGGAGACTCATTCCCTGCTTTTCAGGTGTGACGGTTCTTCCTCGTGGTTCGAGGACGCGGAGCGGAGGTTCTTAGTTGCCAGCTTGTCGGGTCGAGTGTTCACTTGGCATGTGGTACGTTTTACTGCTTTAGACTGTACTTTCTGTTGGACTGGACTCTGTTGTAGTTGTTTATTTATTTCTGTTAATTGTTGAATTGTCCTGCTTTATTTCCTATTTCCTTGTGCCTCCACACTCCTTTTAGCCCTTCCGAGCCCTCCCAGCTCGTGGGCGGCGGTGCGAGTCTCGAATTATCGGGCCTTCCTGGTAATCGGATTCTCGGGTCGTCACACCAAGCCCGTCCCTAAATGCAGGAAGATGGGCCGTCGAGGCCTTGGCTACCGTGATTAAGCGATGTCGATACTTGGAGACTCCGGGCCGTTAACGTGGGACTATTGACAACATTTTATGAAAGGCCCGCTGCAGCCGAGCACCTTGAAGAAGCCGCCACCCAGTTCCGAAGAGAAGACCGACGATGCCTGTGATGATTCTGACCCACCACCGCCGCTGAAGGGGTTGGTGGGTGATATGGAAGATTTTGTTGGTTGTTTTGAGAAGTTGTTCAGTAAGAGAGAAGACTATCCGAGACAGAAGGAGATGCAGTTGGTGGAGCATTTTCCAATGCAGCTGGTCCGCCGGGGGCCATGGGAAGTGGGGAGCTCTATCACTACCTTTTCTATGTCCCCTTCCCGTCTTGCCTCTTTGTTTCAACAATTGGGGTTTGTTCCCCGTTCCCCTCCAATTCTGGTCGACCCGTGCTTCCCGGAGAGACCATTAGAAATTCTATTTGTTCCATGTGCTTGCGGGCGCTGCCCGCTTATTGATCTTTCAACCTTGTTCACTCCTCCTCCCCCCAATGCTCAACTCCACGAGATGTGGTTTCGCCCCTCTGATCCATTCTTCGATTGCATCTTCCCTGATTTGTTCCCCATGCAACTACCTCCCCCTCCATCTTCTTCCTCCTCCTGTTGCGTGATCTCCTCCAGCCTCCAAAAAAAATGTCAATTTTAAAATGGAGGTTTCATTGGAAGATTATGATGTGTTCTGCTCAGATTCCCAGGGGCACGAGACCCCTGTTCCTTTTCCAGTAGATTTCCTATCTCTTAGGTTAGATGTACAGTGTGCAGAGTCTCCTAGGTTAGTAGAGTCAGTTGGGGTAGAGTCTAGTTTGAGTTTAGTCAGCCCATCCTCGTCTGCAACGCATCCTGTGATGCGTCGTCCTAAATCCATCCCTGATAGGTTTTTGCAAGATTTGGCCGAGAGGTGCCATGCCCTTAGGTGCCCATAGTTTATAGAGACCGCGATTGTTTTAGAAGAAGATGAGGAATTGGATGGGGAATGGAGCAGTGACGGATTAGGGGTATATGAAATTGTGAATGAGAAGGACCCAGCTGATGATGAGGAAAGCGAGGTGGATGACACTGCTGATCAGTACGCACAAGGTTTAAAAAGGTTTGATGAACCGTCCTCGGCAGTGGATGAACACACTAAGGAAATTAATCTTGGAACCGAAGAGGACCCCAGGCCCATACTTATTTCTGCTAATCTCCCTCCTCAGGTTGAAGAGGAGCTCATCAAGGTTTTGAGGGAGTATAGCGATTCTTTTGCCTGGTCCTTGTGGATGCGGGATTTTTTTCCTCTCTTTTCTTTTTATTTTATTGTTATTATTTGTTTATTTATTCTATTTTTATTTTATTTTGTCTGTTAGGCGTGCCAGTCACATGTGTGACGATTTCATTGTGCGCTCGACTTGACTTGGTCAGTCGATTGTGAAGTCCGAGTCGGGACCAAAAGTCCGTCATACCATAAAGGCTATGACGTTAATTACGCCCTTCCTAAGAAGGACAACCCTTGATTAAACGCCAAAATAGGAGGCCGCTCGGGGCGGTAATAAAAGAAAAATAACAATGCGTGATATTGAAGATATTGTTATTCTGGGCAGACAATTTAGTGCACAGTAGATTACTACACCGACATGACCATCTCTTATGTAGGTCGTGCCGGGTAGGAATAGGACACCGTTCACGCAATGGCGGGATGGAATCCGGACCATCATCGGGGAGATGTCCCCTTTTATATTTCTCATCCAGCCAAGGGCCTCGCAGCATTCATATTCCCCGGAAGATTGAGCCGGACGAGGGGCGTGTGACGTGCACCTCCCGGGACTTATCGGGGTTAAAATATCTATCGACATTTCGACAGCATCTCCCCATAATCTGGATTATGCCCAGGGGAGAATAGGCTATCACCCACGGAATGCCGGGATGAAAGCCGCGAAAAAGGAGGGAGCGAACCTCCCACATTGTACATGTATGCCCTGGGGCAATGTTCGATTCTTCCCTTATAGGAGCCGGTGACACTCGTGCAGTGGCAGAGCTCACCTTAGCTAAAGGGGTTGCTCATAAACCCGATACGGATCAGTGGAAAGTAAGGGAGTCTGACTCCCTTTGATTTTATCCTCGGGACAGTTCTGGTGACTCATGGACTTCCCTAGGTGAGTTTGATAGAAGTGTTGGAGGCTCATTGGGTGGCAGGACAACCTCTCGGCACGGATTTGACTGGATATATGGGTTCTCGGCATGAAGACCACTGCACCGAGAAGGGTTCTTTGTAAGGCACCATTTGGGGCGCCGGAAAGCTGGCGTTAGTGGAGTTCTCGGCGCAGGCAAGCAGGGAAGCCAAGGGGGTCTCACGGCGCCAAGGCAGAAGGGTGAAGGTGTTAGGCTCCCGGCGCAGGCAAGGAGGCCAAGTAATTAGGGCTCTCGGCGTCAGAAGGATGCCAGAGGTGAGTGTTCTCAGCGGGTTCAACATGGAGAGCTCCCGACGCGACGGGGAAGAGGCCAGGATGTAAGCTCTCAGCGCAAGGGCCAAACGGCCAGAGGAGGTTGTCGGCGCGAAGGGCAATTGTTAAAAAGGGGGGGTTCCCGGCGCGCAGGGGAGAAGGCCATCGGATAACTTCCCGGCGCGATGCAAAACCGCCAAGGGAGCTTCCCGGTGCGGCCAAGGTGCAAGGCTCCCAGCGTGAAGGGCAATTGTTAAAAAGGGGGGTCTCCCGGCGCGGAGGCCAGAAGGCCAAGACGGTTCTCGGCGCCTGAAGGATAGCGCCGAGAGCTGTTCATCCAGTTTACTGTATGCGGGGCCGAGAGGTGTGAGGGCACCGGGTAAGAACAGAGGTTTATGGTACTCTGTTCTTGAATCTGTTGAGGATCCAGGGGTTTTCCTGGTGATTCAGGCCAAGATAGACGGGCCTTAGGAAATCAAAGGGCTCAATTCATCAGACTACAATTGGCTTTGGCTTGGATTTCAAAGGGAAGGCTGGAGGCGGAGAGCTATTTGGGGGAAACGCAGTTTAGGGTATCTCTGTCACCAGCGTTCCTCATGATCCGTGAGGATGATTTCAGTATACTCACCATCATCTGGGGGCCAAGAGATGACTGTCTCTGGCCCCGGGGATGACTTCGACAAAGCCGATGAGCATGAATGCAACACCCAAGACCGAGAGGCGATTGCTATGTATCCATGCTTTTTTTTTTATCAGAGGCCAAGGGATAGTCTGTCCCTGGCTCGGAAGCAAGCATGAGGAGCACTCAGGAAATGGGCGAATAAACAGGCGATCGATCGACCTGGGGAGGGGGATAGCATGCTATTGAGTCTTAAGAAGAGACAGACAACACGGGGGATGAGCATAGAACTTCAGAGAAACCAAAGCAGGGATGGACTGCAGCCCACCATATTTATCCATTCGATAACATTCATTGGGTAAGATACATAATGAGGAAGCAGGGGGAATACATCACTGCATCGGTGTGAAACCGGCTACGGCATTGCAGGCTACATCAGAAGAGGAAAGAAGAGAGACCATCGAAATAAAAAAAAGACGAACTATAGAAATGGGGGGGGGGGGGGAGGGCGGAGCATTGACTCCTCTCCCTCCCCGTTGCCCACCTTCGCTCAGCTTTGGGAGATCTCTCTCTCTCTCCCTCTTTTCTTCTTCAGCTCTCTTTCTCTTCTTGTGGATGAGGTTGCAGGTTTCTTCTGTGTGTCTCCCCTGATCACCTTGGGTGCTGTCTGCTGTGTGTTTTTTGTGTCTTCGAATGAGGGGGTCTTATATCCTTCGTTGGTGTCCTCTCGGCAGGCTCGTCCCGACGCGCCTCAACTGTAGGCGGAGCTCCCGGGGCGCGGGGCTCAAGCTTCTCGGCGCGGCCTATTGGCCTTGACAAGGGGATCCCGACGCCACTTTTATAGGCCCATTTAGGGCTTTTGGACTAGGCCTCTTATTGGTCCTTCAAGTACATCAGCACCCGAAAGGGCCCTCCATTGGTGACATAGTTTCTATTGAGATCATTCATAGGTTTTTCATCAGTCGGTAGACCGGGGTTTCATCGGCGTTGCCATCTGAATGATGACAAGACCGGACATCATCTTATCGGTATCGTCACTTGAACAGTGACAAGACCGGACATCAGCTTTAGCCTGAAAAGACTTCAGCCAGGTGACTGCTATTTCATCAGTGCCGTCGTCTGACTGACAATGGCATCGGACATCAGCTTGGCCGGGAAAAGGCTTCAGCCGGGTAGATGGTTGACGAACTTCGTCATTGATCTTTCACTATTGGTCTGATCTTCCTTTCAATTCTGTCTCTGCCCTTGCTCATTTTCAAGGTGTCAACAAATGCCCCCCACCTGCGGGCGGCGTAAGAGCAGAATAAGCGGCACGGGGTCTGCAGGTGCCTTTTATCATTCGAGGGTATCTTCCTCCATTTCTCTTTGACATTGTTCTTTGGCTTAATCATTTTGCTGCAGCAATATTATGCACATGTATCTTTCATTTTCATGTTTTTCATTTCCATATCTTCTGATTTTATTGTCAGCACTTTGGAGCCTTCTTGGCCTTGCCTTGGGCTTCTCTGCGCGAGGTAGGACCCTTCTCGGCGCGGGTGCTTCTCGGCGCGGCTTGTTGTCGGTGCGGGCTTCTCGGCGCGGCCTTCTCGGCGCGGGCCGTCTCGGCGGGGTTCTCGGCGCGGAGGTCTTCGGCAGACTTCTAGGCGCGGGCGTCTCGGCGCGCCCCCCTTTTCTTCCGGCCGACGAGGGGCTCTCGGCGTGCTTTTCTTCGCGCCGAGAAGTCCCTCTCTTCTTCTTCATTTTAACCCCCCCGAGAGGGCTTTTTACTTCATTTCTTACCTCTACCTTCTCTCTCTTCATCTCGGCGGCAGTGGTGAGCTCCCCCGAGAGCCTTACTTCATTCCCCCCCCCCTTTTTGACCCGTTCATTCTCGGGTAAGTTGATTATGTGGGATTGAGTCCCATTTTATGCTCGGGATCACTCCCTCTTGGTGGGTGACTCCCTATTTTTCTTGGGCAGACCCCGGACAAGAGGAGATGCTGCCGAAATTTAATTGGAACTATTTATTTAATCATCACATGCTCCTTCATCTTTCCGATGCTTATTTTCATCTTTTCTTGATTGCAGTCACTGACATGGCTTCGGACTCTTCTGCTGCGGCTTCCATGACTGTGGGAGCGAGTTCATCGGCTCAGCCGGACATATCTCGGGCTTCAGTCAACTGGCTGAACGTGAATAGTCTGAGCTTCGGCTATAACCAGATCGCCACTGTTGATGAGTCCTCTGATTCCGAGACTGACACTGTGCCGTCTTCCGGAGTCTATTCTTCCACAGAAGGGATTGATTTCAGAAGGGCTGCCGACTACCGCCCGGACCTGCCGAAGGATCGTCATCTGCTGCCATTTATCCGGACCTTCACCATAGGCGGAATGAGGGATTTCCTGCTTGCTCGATCTGTGGAAGGGGCAGTACTGGCTGACAGGGATAGCATGAAGGGTTCTGTTTATCGAGCCCGAGCTATATATCTCCCAGGCGAGCAGAGGGACTGGAATGCCGTGCTGGGCATTTCTGAATTAGAGCCGGAGAAGAAGATGTTGACCCGGGCTCCAGAGTTTACCCTGGCAAGGTGGGACCATGCAGCCGGTCGCGTCCATCGGGAGAAGCCCAACTTTGGACTTTTTCTAGCTCCTGTGAAGTGGGGTTACAGGGACGAGCCATTCATTCTGAACTGTCTGGCCATTCAATTTAAATATCAGCTAGCTGCCGGCTGGTTTGGAGATGCTAAAGTGACAGACGCCCATCTCTTCAGGGTAGGAGCAGTGGAGTTTACAGAATTTGTCTTGAAGGAATACGCTGTTGGATACGGACTGAATAGATCTAGAGGGGGGGTGAATAGATCTTTCCCCCTTTTTTAAATTATAATGCAATAACCTCAAGCAAATGATTGATTTTGAGATTAATCCTGAAGTCAGATACGTTAGCAATTATAAGGAGCAACACACACCACAAGCACATCCACAAGACAGAAGGTTTTTAGGTGGTTCAGTCTCTTCCTGAGACTTACATCCACCCCTTGCTTAACTCAAGCAAGGCTTCACTATGAGAATCTCTGATCTCAACCAAAACACAGCTGACACACAGCTTGTACCTGCTGACACACAGCTTGACTCTGCTGCCTCACAGCTTGACAATAATTATAATCAGAAATGAAAAGATGATAAGAACAGGTGATGAAAGACAGGACTGAATATTGACGTGTGTAGAAGAATAGGTGTTCAGCCTGGGACTTGATCACGCTTATGAAGAAGCCTAGACTCCCTGTTGATCTTCCAGTCAGTTGCCTTCGATTGTTCTGCTGCTGGAGATCGCACAGTCTTGAGCTAAGTCTTCCTTCTGCAGCAACGAGATTGCCTTTAACCTTTCTGCAGATTTTTGATTGGTGGAGAGCTCCTTCTTCCTCTTCTGTGTGTATCTTTCTTGGCTTCTATTCCGTGCTCTCTCTCTACTTCCTTGTTCGTGATTAGTTGCCTTATATTCTTCATACAGCTCTTTTTATTTTCAAGAATAAAGTTCTTCCCGCTCAATTTTCAGATCGAGCGCCAATCTGCTAGAAAACAAGGATCGGTTTAAATCCAATCGTTAGAATGAGTTTGACCACTTCTAAGCAAGATTGTTTCCTTGATTCCCGTGCGGAAGCTTATCTCCTGAGCAGCCCAACAACCTGCAACAACCATCTGCAGGTTTTAAGGAACCAAAACAGAATTCGGTTAGAGTTCGGTTTTGGACGATATAAAAACCCGTGGTCAACCATGACACTGCCTCTGGTCGACAACGAGCTGTGTCCAGACGGCTGTTCCATTCTGGCTGACACCTGCGTTCCCCGTGGTCGACCATAGCCTTGTCGCTGGTCGACAAGGGGCAAATATCAGGTGGCCATTGGTTCTGTCTGATGTTCTGTCTTTTCCTGTGGTCGACCAGAGGTGGGGCTATGGTCGACATCCAAGGTGCTTCCAGAAGACAGATGACTTGATGCTTTTCTGGTTGAGTTCGTTGGTCGACCATAACTTCTTCAGTGGTCGACAAACAGTCTTTCACGCTTATACTGATTTGTTGATTCCACTTGGATTTCAGTGAACCTGAAATTTGCTTAACTTATAAGATTTGACTTGAAGTTCCAAATGTATATAAAAGCATATTTGTCATCATCAAATGGGCATTAATTCAATGCACTATCTTTACAAAAATAACCAAACCATTTGCTTTAAGAAACAAGATAGAACTTAGATTAGTCAAACATATCCTATTGTCATCATCAAAACCAAGGGATGCACAACATTCTCCCCCTTTTTGATGATGACAACCATGAGTCATTGTGACAAACAACAGATTATAAAATTCATTTGATATTGCATGCAAGGCTATCATAGCACAGATTTCATTCAGACAATTCGTTTGATGTGTCTTTCAAAAACAATAGCACTAATTACATGAGAGACTCAAAAAAAAAGGATAAAGACACTGAGGACACGTAGACAAAGTAAACTTGACAATCTAGACTCACATCTAGACACACAACAACTAGACACACTAGACACACAACAACTAGACACACAATGACACATAAAGTCCTATCTCCCCCTTTGTCAACAGCAAAAAGAAGATCATAAAAAAAAACTAGGATAGTGAACCATCACGATGCAGAAAACGAGCGGTCAGGATTTAATCAGCATAACTCAAATTTTTGGAAGATATTAAAGTGTACTCCCTTTCTTTAATAGAACACTTATGGAACCTTTCCACCCTTATGCAAAGACCACCTTGTGACCAAATAGAGTGGGTATTGTAGTTCAATGAATTTGAAAGTATTGCACCAATAAATTGACTCCCCATATCCAATTTCTTTCACATGGCTCCTTGAACTTATAATATATTTCAAGAGATAATTGGACTAACTATGCTAGCTGAACAGTGTTTTTAAACTTGTATTTGCATGCAATGCTTTAGGTCAACCATTTTCTCTGCCTTTGTGATGCTTTAAAATTTTCTTTTTGAATCATTTGAGAGTTGTGGTCAGGTTGATCACATGCTTTTCTACACGAGGAGACACGCTTTGTACACGCCAGAAACCCCGGCTACTTAGCATGCCTAACCATTCCACAAATGACTGGGACCCACCTTTTATCCGTGAGGATATACGTTTATCAGACGCCAATATCCCCAGTTACTCAGTATGCCCAATCAATATCAGCAGAGTTAGATTGGATCTTCATGACACACTGGTCTCCCATCTATTTTTCAGCTAATTTTTTGCTTTGAGATGAAGAACAGTAGTTTCTCATACCTCAATCCATTGCTCTACCATGAAGGCAGAATTATGGCGTATTCCATGTACATACATGTTAAATTTAAGTTTATTTTTACTGTTCAGCACAAACACAGGTAGAGAAACAGTCTCATTACTAAAAATCATAAGTCCTCAAAATCTTGTGACAGAGTCATAGTTATGGTTTGAATTTATTGCAGTAGTACAGTTCAAATTCTCATTACTACACTCAACCTCTACTCTTAATGATTACCTTGGTGATTTTATTGTAAGATATGGTTAGGTTGTTCAATGATTTATTAAGGAATGAGTTTACACTTTTTACTCCCCCTCAATTTGTGAGTCCGTGCTGAAGATAGAAAGCAATAAGTTGGCCACAAAGAGATATAGAGACACAAGGAATAGGAAGTGTGAACAATGATGAGTGAGTAAAGCAAAACTGAGCTCAGAGTCCAAAAAGTTCAGAAGATTTCGCACCAAAGCCAGCACCCTGACTAGATCTAATTTCCCTTTTTCAGGTCCTTTGTCAACCATGGAGTGGCCTGTGGTCGACCTCTGTGCTGACACAGAACCTGCCTGTTAAGAAGACTGCGTTCTGACAAACCTGTTGTCGACCATTGGATCGCCTGTGGTCGACAGCTGCGAAGTCCCAGAGCTAACTATTTCCTGTCCTGATGCCTTGGTCGACCAGCGCCTTGTCTGTGGTCGACCACAGGAGGTAATCCGTAGAAAGACCAGGGTTCTGCAGAGCTTGCTGAAGTAGCACCCGACACAAGACTTCCAAACTCAAAAACCTGACCAGTACTAGAGACCTAGTTGACATAACTTAGACAGAAATGACAGAATCTATGCAGTGAACACATGAATATGATTATTTCAAGAATTTTCAGGAGAAATTCTACAAATTCCTAACTCCCTTCTTAGAGTTGAAAATCTGTCATTGTTAAGGGGTTTTGTGAAAATGTCTGCCAGTTGTTTTTCAGTTTCTACAAAATGAAGCATGAAATTTCTTTTGGAGACCTCATCTCTTAGAAAGTGATGACGGATTTCAATGTGTTTTGTCCTAGAGTGTTGAATGGGGTTTTTAGACAAATTAATAGCACTAGTGTTGTCACAGAAAATAGGTGCACATCCAAGATCTACATTGTAGTCTTGGAGTTGATGTTTTATCCACAAAACCTGTGTACCACAGCTCCCTACTGCGACATACTCAGCCTCAGCAGTGGAGAGTGCCACGGAATGCTATTTTTTAGAAGCCCATGATATTAAACATCCACCTAATATTTGACAATAACCACTAGTACTCTTCCTATCAATTTTGCAACCAGCATAATCAGCATCTGAATATGAAATCAAATCTAGTTTGCAGTAAGTAGGATACCATAAACCCAATTCTTGGGTGCCGGCAATGTATCGAAGGATACGCTTGACAGCCCCTAAATGTGATTCTCTAGGGCTAGACTGATATCTAGCACACATGCATACACTAAACTGAATATCTGGCCTTGAAGCAGTTAAATATAGCAGGGACCCGATCATACCTCTATATTTCTTGGCATCTACCATGTTACCTTTTACATCAGCTTCCAATGTTGCATTTGTACCCATGGGTGACTCAATTGGTTTGCAGCTTTCCATGCCAAACTTCTTCAGCATCTCCTTTATGTACTTGGATTGATTTATGAAGTATCCTTCTCTACATTGTACGATCTGCAATCCAAGAAAAAACTGTAAATCACCCATTAAACTCATTTCAAACTCATTGGTCATTAAGTTTGCAAATTCAGTACATAAAGAAGCTTCGGTAGATCCAAACACAATATCATCCACATAGATTTGTACAATTAGTATATGCTTACCTTGGGTCTTGGAAAACAATGTTTGATCAATTTTACCTCTTATGTACCCCTTCTTGGTGAGGAAGGAGCTCAACCTTTCATACCACGCCCGTGGAGCCTGCTTTAATCCATACAAAGCTTTATGCAATTTGAAAACATGATTAGCAAGTTCATCATTTTCAAAACCAGGGGGTTGTTCCACATAGACTTCTTCTTTTATTATTCCATTTAGAAATGCACTTTTTACATCCATTTGTTGTAGTTTGATTCCATGAGATGCTGCAAAGGCTAACAATATCCTGATGGCTTCTAATCTAGCAACTGGAGCATATGATTCTTCAAAATCAACCCCAAATTCCTGGTTGTACCCTTTAGCCACCAGCCGAGCCTTGTTTCTCATTACAACCCCTTCTTCACTTAGCTTGTTTTTATAGACCCATTTGGTTCCAATAGCGGGGTGAGATGAAGGTCTAGGGACAAGACTCCACACCTGATTTCTTTCAAATTGATTTAGTTCTTCATGCATAGCATTTATCCATGAGTCATCTTTTAATGCTTTCTCTACTGATTTGGGCTCTATTTGGGACACAAGTGCAAGTTGATCTAGTTCATTGATTTCTTTTAATTGAGATCTAGTCTTCCTAGGATCATGAATTCCACCAATGATGTTTTCTATGGGATGATCTCTAAGAAGTCTTAAGTTTTCAAGATTGTTACCTGAGTTGACCTCTCCTTCGGTTTGATCATTGGAATTACCTTGATTGCTTTCTTGATTCTGTGCTTCTTCATTCTCCATCTGTTCTTCTTTGTCATTCAGAAATTCTCCATCTTCTTCTTCCTTGCAAATCTGTTCATTTTTGCCAAAATCATTGATTTCATCAAATGAAATATGAGGGGATTCTTCAACAACTTGATCTTTGGTGTTAAAGACCCTATAGGCTCTTGATCGGTCCGAATAGCCCAAGAATATTCCTGGATCACTCTTCGGTTCAAATTTGTCCAAGGCCCTTTTATCATTGTTATGGATAAAGCATTTTGACCCGAAAATTCTAAAATGAGCTAGGGATGGTTTCTTACCTTTGAACATTTCATATGGTGTATTTTCACTAGCCGGTCTTACCATTGCTCGGTTTACAATGTAACATGCTGTGTTGACTGCCTCTGCCCAAAATCTCCTTGGAAGTTTAGCTTCAACCAGCATGGTTCTAGCCATCTCGACAAGAGTGCGGTTCCTTCTCTCCACAACTCCATTTTGTTCTGGAGTCCTTGGTGAGGAAAATCTGTGGGTTATGCCCTTGTTTCTGCAGAATAAGTCAAAGTCAGAATTTTCAAACTCTCCCCCATGGTCAGATATGATTGTACACACTTTGGACTTGCCATCCTGCTTCATTCTTTTGTAGAATTCCTGAAACTCAGAAAAAGCATCACTTTTATGAGATAGAAATATTACCCATGTGAATCTAGAGAAATCATCAACTAGTACATAACCGTACCTCTTACCACTAAGACTAGCAGTTCTTGTTGGGCCAAAAAGGTCCATGTGCACAAGTTCTAGTGGTCTAGAAGATTGACTTTCAGTTCTACCTTTGAATGATTTTCTTGTTTGCTTACCTTGGGTACATGATTCACATACTTTGACATTTTGAGCAAACGAAATTTCAGGCAAACCAAGAACCATCTTATTCTTCACAAGTTTATGCAACACCCTATAGCTAACATGCCCTAGCCTTCGGTGCCACAGCCAGGTCAGGTCCTCTTTCTTGGCGGTTAGGCACAGGTTGGAGTGGGCTGGATCATCCAAGTCTATTATGTAGACATTGTTTACTCTCTGGCCCATAAACTTGACTGTTTCTGAATTTGGTTCAATAATCTTGCAGATCTTGGAGTCAAATATTACTTTATGGCCTTTGTCGCAAAGCTGACTGATGCTCAGCAAATTATATTCCAGTCCATCTACCAGCAGTACATTTTCAATACAGTTAGAGGAGTTCTTACCTATTTTACCTGTCCCAATGATCTTACCTTTGTTATTTCCTCCAAAGGTCACATAGCCTCCATCTTTTGAGCTTAGGTGGAAGAACTTGGTCTTGTCTCCCGTCATGTGTCTTGAGCAACCACTATCTAAGTACCACTTATTGTGCATGGCTGCCAGACATTCCTGCATCATGAATTACACAGAAATTTTTGGACCCCAATGATACCCGGGTCCAAGGTACCTTGTAAAATTATGAAATTGCTGTAACAATCCTTTGGGAACCCAGATTTTGTTAGAGCATTTTAATTTTTCGTTTCTGAACTTGTTCAGATTGGGTGGCTTTTGTTCTAATGTTTCTTTAATCTGAATCCACCTTTTTGATTTCCAATTTTCATTTTGTTTCACCTGAGAAAATCTGTGGTTTCTGTTTGCGTGTCTGGTCGTGGTCGACATCTGGTGTGTCTGTGGTCGACCATCGCTTTTCCAGAAGCTAGCGCTTGTTCTGGCAGTTCCTCTGGTCGACATCTGGTATGCCTGTGGTCGACCACTGCTTCTCCAGACGCCAGCGCCTGTTCTGGCAGATCCTCTGGTCGACAGAGGAGGGGTCGGTTGTCGACCAGCCTGTCTCCAGACACCTTGTTTTTCAGATTTATGTCTTTTAACTTGATTTGGTGCTTGGTTTGTTTGGTTATTTCTGTGAATTTGAGTTTCTTGTCTATTATTTTTAAGCTTATGTTGATTGACTTTTTTCTCTTTAATGTTTCTCTCTTCCTTGGCGACATTATTCCTTTTGGAGGAGCATTCAGCTACATCCTCTTGTTTGTTTTGATATAGATTGATTAAGGGCCCTTTTCCTTTTGAGTCAGCAGTCCCAGTTATGGTTTTTGTTTGGAATTCCTTTTTAGCCGTAGGATTGTATCCTAACCCTTCTTTTTGAAAGTTTACTTTTATTCCCAAGACAGCATTTAAGTTTTCTTGACCTTTAGTCATTTTTTCCAAGGTTTCCTGTTTGTTTTTCAGTTCACTCTGGATTCTTTCTATTTCTTCCAGAAGTTTACAGTTTTCCTCCTTGAGTGAGTTGTTTCTTTCTTGAGTTTCCTTAGTTTGTTGTTCACTTTCTTGAGTCTTTAATTTTACCTCATCAATTGTGTTTTTCAGTGACTCATTTTCTTCTAACAGCCCTTTGACAGTTTCTTCATCTGTCTCATATTGTTTCAGCTTATTTTTCAAGGTGGTGATTTCTAATTCTAGTTCAGTTCTGTTGACAAATGGGATGCTGTCATTGTTGACCTGATTAAGTTTTTTCTTCAAACGTTTATTTTCCTTTCTTATTCTTTCATAAGTATCAAGCAATTCTGAATATACTGCTTCCCAATCCGAACTAGAGAAGTCTTGAAATGGGGAACTTACCTCAAGATCACTGTTGTCTCCCTTGGCCATCAGACAGAGCTTTCCTTCTTCTTCCTCGGAAGTTGTTTCCTCTTCACTGCTCTCTTCCTCCTCACTCCAAGTGCTAATCATCGCCTTGGGTTTCTTGCCTTTCCACTTGAAGCTTGATTTCTTAGGAGCTTCTGGACATTCAGCCTTCATATGTCCAGGCTGCCTGCAATTGTAGCAAATGAGTTTGTTAGAAGGAGCCTTATGTTTATCAGATTTAAACTGGGATGACTTCCTTACCATGCCCTTTGGATTTCTGAATCCTTTACCTTCCTTCCGCAGGAATTTTTTAAATTTTCTTGTAAGCATGGCTAGCTCACCAGATTCTTCACCTGAGCTAGATGAGTCATCATTGTCAGACACCTCAGAGGTGCTTGTTTTAGTCTTTAGGGCAAGTTGCTTCTTTTTCTTGCCCTCATCTTCCTTTCTCTTCAGATTGACCTCATAGGCCATCAGGGATCCTACTAACTCATCCACTGTCATTGTTGTGAGATCCTTTGAGTCCTCAATGACTGTGGCCTTGGTATGCCACATCGATGTGAGAGACCTTAAAATCTTCCTCACTAATTCCTGCTCTTTGTATGTCTTCCCTAAGCTCTTCAAGCCATTAGTCAGTTGTACTAATCTGGCATACATCTCAGAAATACTTTCATCATTTTTCATCCTAAACATTTCATATTCTGAGACTAGCATATTTGCTTTTGTCTCTCTTACCTCGGAAGTACCTTCGTAGATTACCTTTAGACGATCCCACATTTCTTTGGCTGTTGTGCATTGGGAAACTCTTGAGAATTCTGTGGGGTGTAGTGAGCACTGCATCACGTTCATGGCTCCCCAGTTGACAGTTGATTTCCTGACCTGTTCTCTGGTCTAGGTTTCTTCATCTTCCGGTAGCTCAAAAGGTCCGCGGCTCACTACCCTCCACATCTCGTGGTCTTGCGCACGTAAGAACACCTGCATACGATTTTTCCAATAAGAATAATCAGTTCCATCAAAATATGGAGGTCTAGTTACAGAGTGCCCCTCAGCTATGAGGCTTTTAGAATTCAGTCCGCCCGGTCTCTCCTGGTTGTTAGACCACATATCTGGAGAACCAAGCTCTGATACCACGTGTTGGATACGGACTGAATAGATCTAGAGGGGGGGTGAATAGATCTTTCCCCCCTTTTTAAATTATAATGCAATAACCTCAAGCAAATGATTGATTTTGAGATTAATCCTGAAGTCAGATACGTTAGCAATTATAAGGAGCAACACACACCACAAGCACATCCACAAGACAGAAGGTTTTTAGGTGGTTCAGTCTCTTCCTGAGACTTACATCCACCCCTTGCTTAACTCAAGCAAGGCTTCACTATGAGAATCTCTGATCTCAACCAAAACACAGCTGACACACAGCTTGTACCTGCTGACACACAGCTTGACTCTGCTGCCTCACAGCTTGACAATAATTGTAATCAGAAATGAAAAGATGATAAGAACAGGTGATGAAAGACAGGACTGAATATTGACGTGTGTAGAAGAATAGGTGTTCAGCCTGGGACTTGATCACGCTTATGAAGAAGCCTAGACTCCCTGTTGATCTTCCAGTCAGTTGCCTTCGATTGTTCTGCTACTGGAGATCGCACAGTCTTGAGCTAAGTCTTCCTTCTGCAGCAACGAGATTGCCTTTAACCTTTCTGCAGATTTTTGATTGGTGGAGAGCTCCTTCTTCCTCTTCTGTGTGTATCTTTCTTGGCTTCTATTCCGTGCTCTCTCTCTACTTCCTTGTTCGTGATTAGTTGCCTTATATTCTTCATACAGCTCTTTTTATTTTCAAGAATAAAGTTCTTCCCGCTCAATTTTCAGATCGAGCGCCAATCTGCTAGAAAACAGGGATCAGTTTAAATCCAATCGTTAGAACGAGTTTGACCACTTCTAAGCAAGATTGTTTCCTTGATTCCCGTGCGAAAGCTTATCTCCTGAGCAGCCCAACAACCTGCAACAACCATCTGCAGGTTTTAAGGAACCAAAACAGAATTCGGTTAGAGTTCGGTTTTGGACGATATAAAAACCCGTGGTCAACCATGACACTGTCTCTGGTCGACAACGAGCTGTGTCCAGACGGCTGTTCCATTCTGGCTGACACCTGCGTTCCCCGTGGTCGACCACAGCCTTGTCGCTGGTCGACAAGGGGCAAATATCAGGTGGCCATTGGTTCTGTCTGATGTTCTGTCTTTTCCTGTGGTCGACCAGAGGTGGGGCTATGGTCGACATCCAAGGTGCTTCCAGAAGACAGATGACTTGATGCTTTTCTGGTTGAGTTCGTTGGTCGACCATAACTTCTTCAGTGGTCGACAAACAGTCTTTCACGCTTATACTGATTTGTTGATTCCACTTGGATTTCAGTGAACCTGAAATTTGCTTAACTTATAAGATTTGACTTGAAGTTCCAAATGTATATAAAAGCATATTTGTCATCATCAAATGGGCATTAATTCAATGCACTATCTTTACAAAAATAACCAAACCATTTGCTTTAAGAAACAAGATAGAACTTAGATTAGTCAAACATATCCTATTGTCATCATCAAAACCAAGGGATGCACAACATACGCCCCTTTACTGATTAGAGATGGGGTATATCATAGTGTATTTGCCTCCAGGTTCCGCTATCCCATCTCTCGGGGATTATGTTGCGGCATGCTTGAAGTGTTCTGCCCACAGTTTAATACGTTCTATACAGCAGAAGGCGAGACTTCTCTCGATCTTTGGAGTCTTGCGTAGCTTTCAGGCCTGCCTATAGATGGGGAGCCATATGAGGAGGTCTGTCTAGCCGACTCTGTAAAGGACGCCTCTGATGGAGAGGGTAGATATTCTTTTGGCTACGCATACCGGTACTTGATGAAGGCTTATCGGACCATTTGTCTGGCCTATAGCAGGGGATCTTCTAAAGGATATCAACCCCGGGAAAAGAGCAGCATGTTGAGAGTCCGTGTAGGACAGTGGATACAGTACTTCTTCGGGGGTCCCTTGAAGTATACAGACTTTCCTTCCATGGGACCGACTCCTGGTAAGCAGATCAGAGCCCCTCGTTACAAATCGGCATTGCCGGCTTCACTGCGCCGAGCCGGTGGAGACGGCCCGAACCCAGCAGGGGTTGACCCCATTACTCATTGTGCAGCTTATCTGACCTTCTGGCTGTGCACTTTCGCTCTCCCCCAAGGGGATGAGACGACTATCAGGCCGGAGGATATATATCCGGCCTGTCAGATGGCCTGGGGGATGAGACTGTCTCTGTGCCCGGCGGCTTTGTGTTTAGTTTACAAATCGCTGGGAGATTTGCACAGACATCGGGTTCCCCGTTCCTTACGGACTGTAGGTCCATTTCATTTCTTCAATGCTTGGGTTTGTAGCATTTTCCCCGAGCTGGCCCCGAGAACTTTGCAGTCAGACACATTGCTCCCTCGGATGATTGAGTTTGCTAGCGCCGAACCTGGTCTTTTCTCAGAGCAGCTGTTTAAGATAAGGGACAGGTTGACAAAGGTGCCTGTAGATGCTCCTGGCAGCATTCACTTTTGGAGCTTGGCAGCAGGTTCGGCTCCTTTAGTAGATCCTCAGAGGGAATGCAGAATGGAGGAGGTAGAAGTTTACGTCCATCCTGTTTCGGGGGCCAATGCCACCCGGCCCATATTAGAACCAGAACTGGTAAGGTGGGCTATGGCTATCCGACCCAGTGTATTGGTCTTCAGGAATGGAGGCTTGCTCATTTTGGAGCCCTATTACCCATTCCGTTTTAGCAGAAACTTTGGCTACGATCAGCATATTCCTTCATCAGCTGCTCAGTTTCCTTTGGACAGCCGTGCCAAGCATGGGTCCACCATTGCCAGTGCGGTCGGATATGGTGGGATTTCTTTCATCGCCGAGAGGGCGTAACTTTCAGGGTCCCGACCATTTCTAATCGTATTCCCCGTGTCACCTCAGAATATATTAAGTGGTGGAATACCCGTACCAATTTCTATAAAGATGGCAGAGGCACCTTTTGGGATGTGGCCGAGCACTCTTTCTTAAAGCGGCAATCAGGGCCTGTATTTGAAATTGATGAGGTTCATCTGAAAAGGCTCTATTCACAGCATCCGAGGGAGGCAGACACATATATTGTCAATCGTCGATCCTTAAAAGAGGAAGGTTCTGAAATACACACTCCTGTATTTTCTGAGATCAATGAAGATGCTTTTACAAAGGACCTGAGGCAGCTGGGCCACATAGGGAGTATTCATGTGGAGGTGCAGTATCCATTTCCCCTGGAGGAGCCTCTCCCGACAGCAGCCCCCTGGAGGGGCCCGGTGGATAGATTTCATCCTTATAGGACGTTTGTGCGGAGGGAAGACCGCACCCAGACATATTATCAGCACACTTCTTGGCTTTTTGTACTGCTGAATGTTCACGGGCTGTCAGTAGAGAACCCGATAGCTGGCATTCTGAATAAGCGGCTTTTCATTTCTTTTCATTATGTCGACAACTGGTGCATGGATTATCTCAGCCTGTTTCATTGCCTTGACTTCCACGGACATAAAGATTTAGCTGCCTTGACGGAGAAGTGCCAGACCATTGGTGACGTATGCTGGCTCGTGAAGGAGGCTGCTTCCCGCTCGAAGGAGGTGGCTTATCTGTATTGGCCGCTTTCCACCTTCTATGACGGCCCAGCAGGTATGATCTTTTCTTACTGACTGTAGTGCTTTCTGTTTAGTATTTAAACTCTGCATCTACTGATCTCATTACTTCTTTGATGTCTTCAACAGACAGGCTAGATATAAAGCGATAGGGGCTTTACAGAAAAATCATTGCGCAAGCTGAGAAGCCTGCTCATTTCGAAGTCCCTGCAGCAGCACCGACGACCACTCCCCTGCCTTCTAGCAAGAAGAGAAAGATTTCTGAAGTGAAGACTACAGTTGGGAAGGCCAGGAAGGCTAAGAAGGCTCATGCTCAGCAGTCGGCTTTAGCAGTGACGGACCCTGGGACCCCTCTTCCTGATATCCCCTCATTTGATGAGTTTGAATCTCAAAGGGAGGGCGCCCAGACGTCAGTCAAGGGTAACATCAATAGCCTGCAGTTGTATCTTTCAACGTCTTTTTGCTGAATTTCAAAGAAATCCTTGAATCTGACCCCCCCTTTTTCGCACAGCCCAAGAGCCAGTTGTGATACCTTCTGTGGTGGAGACCAGATTGCCTTCTCCCACGCCGGCTAGTGAGGCGGAGGGTAAGTGTGCTTTCTCATCTTTTCTCTTTATACTTTTGTTGTTATTCTTTTCCATTATATCCCTCAGAGTTCCCCTTTTGTTGAGGTGACAGTCAGGGAGCAGACTGAGGCCATGATAGCAGCGGGAGAGTCGCCTCAGCCACAGGAAAGTGAAAGGACTCAAACCAAACGGAGCCATATTCCGACCAGGCTCATAATCACCCGGTCTGCATCCCGGCACGCTCTAGAAGCGACCTCGCAGCATGTAGCTAGAGTGGAGATATCCTCGGGCAGCTCCGAGACCATCCCTGATAATGAGGAAGAAGTGACTTTCAGCGGCAGTGAGGAGGAAATCCTGAAATCGGAAGCCTTGCCCATATTTGTAAAAGGCCTTCCGCCTTTTCAGCCTCCTAAGCTGCTGATGCTATCTTCTGAGGAGGAATTGCAAGAGGAGTTTGCCGGGCTCGACACTGAGGTTGACATAACCCCTCCATTTGTTGCTTCAACAATGGAGCTTTCTCCCCTTTTGTCTCATTTTGAGGATATAGACCCCACTTTAAAGGTAAGCTTCTTTTTTGTTTGCTCTATTCATTTTCTTTCATTCATCGCTGAATATCATTCTGCTTTGTCCTCAGAATCCTGCCATTACCAGCTCAGACGCGGCCGCAGTTTCTATGGACGTCTCATCTGCAGATTTGATCATCATCCCTGCTTTACCTTCAACTTGCATGGAAATTTCTGAGGTTATTCGCCCCGTGCCAGTGAGAATACAATCTTCAATTGACTTAACATCACTGGACTTGGGATCATCAGGAGAGATTTCCATCCCTGTCAGGGCCTCAGAGTTCAGAGCCGAAGTAGACCCAGCCAGAAGCTCTGCTTTTATACCGGCCGCCGTAATGTCGATTGCGCCCGAATCAACAGTCCCTGCCACAGTGGCTATAGAGACTGGATCTCTGCCTCTACAGACTAGGGACCTTTCGCCCCCATTATCAGAAAGAGTAGCTGAAGATGAAGCCCTTATTCAGAAGACTCATGAAGAGATAGCTCCATCATTCATTGGTCCTCCCTCCGTGGGTGTTCAAGCCATAACACCCGAGACAGCGGTGGAGGAGGAATCTTCAGCTCAGCCGGAGAGCACAGAGAGGGACCGACCAATTCTTCTAGCGGATTTGCCATCTTCGTCCTCCCAGCCAGATGTTGCACTGTGGGCAAACATTGATGGCGAGGTGACTTTCGAAGTAGCTCCAGCCCCTTCTCCTGGTTTCGCTTCATCCGAGAGTTTCGTCTGGCAAAATCTGGACATGCTACGCCAGCTGGTGGAGTCCCAGCCCGGACTGACTTATCTGCGGCTGAAGGAGATAGCCGAGCGTTTCACCGCTGGTCTGCAGGCGATGGGCTGTCCCATGGAAATATGGGCCCAGCAGTTTTTATTGTTGTTAAAGTTTATACATCGCCGGGACTTCTTGGCGCATATTATGTCTGACAGACTGACAGCTTTGAAATTGCAAAGGAAGGAGTGCAAATCGGAGTTGGAGAAGACGGACTCTGTTCTTCAGGAGCGCCAATGCCAACTGCAGTCTCTGGCGCAGCGGGAGCAGTTCGTCCGCAGCCGGATAACCATCCTGGAGGCTGAACTGTCTGACCTCCGGGCTGAACTGTCACAGATAACAACTTCTCGGCCGCAGCTTGCAGAGGAAGTAGCTCTGTTGGAGGGGCATGTGGCCTCCTTTCAGGACGAGTCTGCTTGGCTACAGGAGGAGGAGGCTCGACTTCATGAGCTGGGGGCTGCCCCGCATGTAGGGCTTCTGGCCTTTGAAGACATATTCCGGCGCCCGTGAATACCTGTTTTCCCTTTTTTTTTATAATACAATTTCCCCTCAGGGGCCCTTCTTGTATTCCCTTTTTATTCAATGGAAAGGACTCTTTATACCAGTCTCATATGTGGTTTGTTCTTAACTTATCGCACCATCAATACTTCACGGCGATTTGGCAGCGGTTTCAGCGGTCCCTAGGGGAATAGCCCGTACCTAGCAGGAGAGCGTCCACCCCTTCAGAGAAGGGATGGGGAACTCACTCCACCGCGTGACGGCCTCCGGGGGGCGCTTTAAATCGAATTTTGTTGGTGGTAGCAAACGTCCTTCTTGGCCATACGTGCCGCAAGGGAGACGGCTTGCAGGAATGTGAACGAAGAGGCTCAGAGCACAATCCGGAACGGGGGAATGGTCCACCCCGGGCAGGTTTCAAAGCTAGTCGGGGCAACGTGCCAATCGACCAGTACATGATTTCATCATCGATATTGGGTTTATATCGATGCAAAGGAGTTTTATAGGTTTCATCAGAGTAGACGTAAGGTCTAGACTGGGTAGAGGTTATCACAGGTGGGACATTGAAGGGTGCGTGGTTTTCGTCAGGACAGACGTAGGGTCTGAACTGGACAGGATTTCATCATTGATCGGGCGAGGTGCCGGACGATCAATAGCTAATTTCATCATCGATATTGGGTTTATATCGATGCAAAGAAAGTGCTATAAGTTTCATCAGAATAGATGAAAGGTCTATGCTGACAGGGTTTCATCACTGATCGGGCGAGGTGGCGGTCGATCAACAGTTGGTTTCATCATCTATATGGGGTTTATATCGATGTAAAGAAAGAGTTATAAATTTCATCGGAATAGATGGAAGGTCTACACTGGGAGGGTTTCAATTGGACATGGTTTCGTCACTGATCGGGCGAGGTGCCAGTCGATCAGTGGTTGGTTTCATCGTCGATATGGGGCTTATATCGACGCAAAGAGTCTCATAGGTTTCATCAGTATAGACGTAGGGTCTAAACCGGACAGAGGATTTCATCATTGATCGGGCGAGGTGCCGGTCGATCAACGGTGGGACGTATGTAGAGGTGTAGGTCTCGTCAGGACAGACGTAAGGTCTATTCCAGCGGGTTTTATGGTGGGTGGGACTTTGCCAAGAAATACGTAGGTTTCATCAGGATAGGCGTAGGGTCTATCCTGGTAGGGTTTCATCGTTGACCGGGCAAGGAGCCGATCGATCAAGGGAAGGTTTAGGAGTTTGATCAGGACAGACGGAAGGTCTGAACTGGCCAGGCTTTATCAGACTGGTGACGGGTTTTATTGTTGGTGGGACATGTGAAAAGAGGGTATATAGATTTCATCAGGGTAGACGTAAGATCTACCCCGGAAAGGCTTTATCATCGGTGGGGCATAGAGCCAGATGACCGACGGAAGGCCTCATCAGTGAAGGGGAGGTGAAGGCAATGTGCCGGTTGGCATGGAACTTCTGAATTACCACATTACCGACCCAAGCGCCCTTTCGGGTTTTCGCCGGAGCCAGCCCCCTCTTGCTTTTGCCCACGCGTCCTTTCGGATTTTCACGTGGCGGGGTACCCTATTTTGCCTGCAGTGCCCTTTCGGGTTTTCACCACAGCTGGGTTTTAGCCATTTTTGCCCTTGTCCAGAATGTTTGAACAAGTCTGGCGGGGTATCTCTATTTTCAACCCCATTTTTTTTTTACATATATACTTTTTGTCGTTTTCTTTCTCTTTTCCTTTTTCATTGTCTTTTCTGGGACCCGAACTTTCATCCTATGGACCATGGCGCCATATGTTTATTGTGGACACACGATCATTGATGTGGGTGTCAACATCAATGCAAAGGGAAGTAGGGTTTCATGATCTATCCAGACGAAAGGTCTGAATTGATTTAGAGGATATAGATAGCAGCTCGGGCACGAGGCCGTTTGTTGAAAATATGAGTTTCATCGTTAATGTGAGGTTTAACATTAACGCAAAGGAATAGAGTTTTATGATCTATCCAGACGGAGGGTCTGAATTAACTCAAAGAGCAGTGTTGTGCTATGTCAGAGCGGACGGAAGGTCCACCCTGGATGGATTTTAGCGTCGATCAGGCAGCGTGCCAATCGATCGATAGCAGGTTTCATCATTGGTATTGGCTCATCCCAATGCAAGGATTTCATATGTTTCATCAGGATAGACGTAGGGTCTAAACTAGATAGGGTTTTATCATTGATACTGGGCGAGATGCCGATCGATCAATGACGGGTTTCATCATCGGTATTGGATCTATACCAATGCAAGGAGTTCATGGATTTCATCAGGATAGACGTAAGGTCTAAACCAGACAGGTTTCATCGTTGATCGGGCAGTGTGCCAATCGATCAACAGCAGGTTTCATCACGGCGGGCCGTAAAGAGACTTGTAGGTCTAGTCGGAATAGACGTAAGGTCTAAACCGGACAAGGTTTTATTGCTGATCAGGTAGTGTGCCAGTCGATCAATGGCAGGTTTCATCACGGTGAGACGTAGGATAGGTTTCAGCGGGATAGACGTAAGGTCTAAACCGGGCCGGTTCTACCGTGGTGGGTCTCAGACAAAAACAAGTGGAAGTGTTTTATCAGAACAAACGGAAGGTCTATCCCGAGGTGGACTTACTATCGAGGAAATTTTTCTTGAGCAATGCATGAAGGCTTCAACAGAATAGACGTAAGGTCCATTCCGGATGGGTTTAATCGTTGATCGGGCAAAGCGCCGATCGATCGACGAGGAGCTTTATAGTGGGAGGTAAGGCTTTCTTTGGAATCACCACATTACCGACCTAAGCGCCCTTTCGGGTTTTCGCCGGAGCTAGCCCCCTCTTGCTTTTGCCCACGCGCCCTTTCGGGTTTTCACGTGGCGGGGTACCCGATTTTACCTGCAGTGCCCTTTCGGGTTTTCACCACAGCTGGGTTTTAGCCATTTTTGCCCTTGTCCAGAATGCCTGAACAAGTCTGGCGGGGTATCTCTATTTTTAACCCCATTTTTTTTTTACTTTCTTTTTGTTCTTTCTCCTTCCTTCCTCTTTTTTTTTTTTTTTAGAGGGTGACAGGTCGGAATGCCACTAGCTCAAGATGAGGGTAGCTTGGCTAGGGCGGAGTGCCACTAGACCGGGAAATGCGTGTAGCTTGGCTAGGGCGGAGTGCCGCTAGACCAAGAAAAGGGTAGCTCGGCTAGGGCGGAGTGCCGCTAGACCAAGAAAAGGGGTAGCTCGGCTAGGGCGGAATGTCGCTAGACCAAGGAAAGGGGTAGCTTGGTTAGGGCGGGGTGCCGCTAGACCAAGGAAAGGTAGCTCGGCTAGGGCGGAGTACCACTAGACCAAGGAAAGGGGTAGCTCGGCTAGGGTGGAATGCCGCTAGACCAAGGAAAGGGGTAGCTTGGTTAGGGCGGAGTGCCGCTAGGCCAAGGAAAGGGTAGCTTGACTAGGGCGGAGTGCCGCTAGACCAAGGAAAGGGTGTAGCTTGGCTAGGGCGGAGTGCCGCTAGGCCAAGGAAAGGGTAGCTTGACTAGGGCGGAGTGCTGCTAGACCAAGGAAAGGGTAGATTTTGCCCGATTACTCGGGGAATGTTGGTTGTGCTGTATGATACAGCTTCAGATGTCTTCCGTTGAGTGGCGAGAATTGGATTTTCCCTCGATGGTTAACAACCACGTAGGCCCCTCCATCGTAGACCCTCTGTATCACATAAGGACCTTCCCAATTAGCATTCAGCTTTCCTTTTGGGTTGGACGCCATGACTTCTTTTTTCTTGACCATGACAAGGTCACCTTTCTTGAATTCTCGTCCTCTTACGAGTTTGTTGAATGCAGTGGCCATGCGGGCCTGATACATTTGGATACTCTTCTGGGCTCGGAGGCGCTTCCCTTCCAATTCAGTCAGTTCTTCTAGTCTTCTTTCTGCATTGGTCTGTTTGCCACGGGCCAGGCCATATTGGACTGCCACTCTGAGTGACGGGACTTCCAGCTCTAGCGGAACCACTGCCTCTGAGCCGTATACCAACGAGTATGGTGAGCACCCTGTAGGTGTCTTGAAGACAGTGCGGTATGCCCACAAAGCTTCATACATTTTCTCTTCCCAGTCTTCTTATTAGAACTGACGACCTTGGCCAGCAAGGTGCAGAGAGTCTTGTTAAAAGCTTCTGCCAATCCGTTTGCCTGCGGATTGTAAGGAGTGGAGGTCCTCCATTCGATCTTATATTTCTCAGCAAGCCGATAGACCTTCTGATTTCTGAAATGACTTCCATTGTCGGATATTATTCGGCTGGGGATCCCGAACCGGAAGATAATGTTCTGTCTGATGAATCTGACGACCAATTCACTAGTCACTTCTCTTAATGCTATAGCCTCCGCCCATCGGGAGAAGTAATCTGTTATGGCCAGTATATACTTATGTCCGGCCGAGGAAGTCGGCAGTGGCCCGACTATATCAGTTCCCCATTATGCAAACGGCCAACTGGGAACTGTAGGGTGCAGAGTTGTAGGAGGCCTTCTAGGCACAGTAGCATGCTTCTGGCATTTCTAGCATGATTTTGCAAATTTATCGCAGTCTTCAAACATGGTGGGCCAATAGTAGCTCAGCTTCTTGATTTCTATCTTCATCTTGGGACCAGCCTGGTGGGCACCTACTGTCCCAGCATGTGTTTCTTTCATCACTTGCCAGGCTTCCTTAGTGGACAGACAGCGGAGTAGAATCTTCTTGCATGCATCTGCCATTATTCGGAACAAAATTACATTCCTGATTTCATAAGCGTCTTTGATTCTTAGGAGTTTCATCTTTTCTTCTCTTATCTGCGGCAGTTGTTGGTGTAGAAACCACTGCAGCAGGTGCTGTCTCCAATCAGACGCTTGTTCTGTGCTGACGGTGGCAACTTCGTCTTCTTCGGGGCACTCTTCTAGCATACTGGGGACTTGCCGCCGGTTCATAACGACAATGTTCAGTGTCTTATTTGGTGGGACTGCTAGTGAGCTGGCCAGCTTCGCCAGTGCATCAGCCTGGGCATTGTGTCCACGGCCCACATGCTTGAGCTCAATATGGTAGAATTTCGCCATGAGGCGCACAAGTTTTTGGTGGTAGGGATTCAGTTCTGGCTTCCGCACTTCGAACTCCCCTTGGATCTATTTTATTATCAACATCGAATCCCCGAATACTTGAAGCATTTGGATACCCATGTTGAGGCTGATATATAGCCTGATTATCAGAGCTTCATACTCGGCCTCGTTATTGGTGCAGGGCTTATTTATAGAACAGGAAGTATGCACGACCTCCCCTTCTGGTGATTTCAGCACAATACCGGCTCCATCCCGTATTCTGGTCTTTCCATCGGAGTCTGTCTCTGTTCTAGATGCTCCATCAAAGAATAGTTGCCACATAACTGACTGGGTCTGGTAGGCCTCGAGTGTCTCATCATCGGGTAACTCAGTCCCTAGCATATCATTTTTTGGCACAGGATGCTCTGCAATGAAATCAGCCACAGCCTGTCCTTTTATCGCCCTCTGGGGTGTATAGGTAATATCAAATTCCATCAGGATCACTGCCCATTTGCCCAACCGACCCTTCAGTACTGGCTGAGTCAATATGTATTTGAGCGGATCTGCTGCAGATATCAATCTGACTTCATGTGACAACATATAGTGTCGGAGCTTCTTGACAGCAAAGACTAGTGCCAAGCAGGTCTTTTCTATGTAGCTGTAACTTTCTTCAGTTCTAATCAGCCTCCTACTCAGGTAGTATAAGGCTTGTTCTTTGCCTTCTTCATTTATCTGTGCCAGCATTGCCCCCAGGGAACAGTATGTGGCTGCGATGTATAGTATTAAGGGCCTGCCCTTAATTGGTGCCCCCAGCACCGGAGGAGTCTTGAGATATTCTTTCAGCTTCTCAAAGGCTTCCTAACAGCCATCGTCCCAGAGGAACGGCACATCTTTCATCATGAGCTTGTGAAAGGGGTGGCATCTTCCCGACAGATTTGATATAAATCGTCGGATATAGGCCAGACGCCCTTGCAGAGATCTCAGCTCGGACAGATTCCTTGGTGGAGGGAGCTCCTGGATAGCCTTAATCTTGGATGGGTCAATTTCAATGCCCCTATGACGGACAATAAACCCGAGGAATTTTCCACTGGACACGCTGAAGGCGCATTTCATGGGATTCATCTTGAGTTCATATTTGCGCAGCCTCTAGAATACTACCCTCAGGTCTTGCAAATGGTCTTCTCTTCTTTTAGTTTTTACTACCAAATCATCAATGTAGCACTCTACTTTCTTGAAGAGCAAATCATCAAAGATCTTGGTCATAGCTCTTTGGTAGGTAGCGCCGGCATTCTTAAGACCAAACGGCATCCTTTTGTAGTGGAATATCCCCTTCGGGGTACGGAATGCAGTGTGCACTCTGTCTTCCTCAGCAATCCAGATTTGGTTGTATCCGGATGACCCATCCATAAATGATAGAGCCTCATGACCAATAGTGGCATCGATCATCACTTCAGTGATTGGTACTGGGAAGTCATCTTTCGGGCAAGCCTTATTAAGGTCCCGGAAATCAACACATATTCTAATCTGCCCATTCTTCTTCTTTACGGGCACTATGTTGGCTAACCATGTAGTATACTGATTCTCTTCAACAAAGCCTACATCAATCAGCTTGTCAACCTCTTTGTTAATCTGATTTATTAATTCAGGGCGCATTCTCCTGGAAGGCTGCTTTACAGGGCTAGCCTCTGGGTTTATTGCCAATCGGTGCTGCGCCACATCAGAACTCAGTCCTGGCATTTCATCATATGTCCATGCAAAGTAGTCTCGGAATTCTTTCAAGAACTGTATACACTATTCCCTGGTAGCTGGCTCCAGCAGTGCACTGAGGAATGTCGGCCTTGGCTCATCTGCGGTCCCCAGATTTATTTCCACAAGCTCATCGACGGTGGCCTGACCTCCATCTTCGACCTCGGGCAGGGCTTCTTGCAGGTCAATGAAGCCTCCCGGGATATAATCTTCTTCAGTTTCATGATTCTCTGTTTCATCATACTGGTTATCAGCGGGTGCTGGCTCATCATATACGGCCAATATTGTTGTATTCTGTTCAGTCTGCCCCGAGGACGTAACTGGATCAGCAGGAAACTCAAAGATGGAGTCTTCCGCCCTTAGAGGCTCTTCTGATGCAGACTCCTTTGAGAGATCATCATTTTGTAGAGCCCGGACTTCTTCCAGGATGCGCTCAAACTCCAGGCATTCCCTCAGCTCTTTGGCTACTTGGTCTTCATCCAGGGTTCCCGTGTCAAACTTTGCTTCAGCATGGAACAGATCCTCTTTGCAAGGTAGGTCTTCCCAGCACCAATCTTTCTTTGCTTCATCAGACGTCCCCGTCTCCGGCTGACTGTCCGGGGCTTCATTGTTCATTATGGATTGATAAATGATTTCTTCATCTTCCGAGGGGTACTTGTCATATCCCACCTCAGAAGGGCCTTCATGCTGGTAGGAGACAGAGATGACGCCCACTTCAGCTTCATAGTATTCTTGAAGGGTATAACCCAATCCCGGGTGCTGAGTGATCTTCCTCAGTTCTTTATTATCCCGTGGTGGATCCCATAGCTCCTGGAACGCCTTCTTTTGGGCAACATGTTGTAGTGATGGCATCTACATTTTAGAGAACATCTGCGAAACCCGCTGGGTAGTATAGTCCAAGCCTGTAATCGGCACCATCCGGTTTATAGCCTCTTCAGTGACCATGCAGTCTTGATCATCTTCCTCGACTGGCTCCCCGATGTAGAATATGGTAGGAGGATCGCAGAAGCGAGGGATTTCCATAGTCTTCAGTGGTAGTACCGTTTGGTATTCCAGGCTGGCGATGGGCTTGACTAAACCTTGCAGAACCTCCACCTGTGTGTACTTTTCTTTCATCTCTTCATCGATATCATCCGGGCGAATGCTAGGAGGGGTGATCCGAGCAAAGTCACCAGCATAAGAGATATGAGATACCTCATGCTTTTTAATATAGCCCTTTGGTGGCGGGGGAGACCAGTTTCTTGCCTTCGTCGTCGGCTTTTTCTGATCGACCCCAGCCTCTTTTTCTTCACCCTTTTGTGACACCTCTGTGTAGTAGGATGCATCGAGCATATGGCACTCGAATACTTCGAAGGGATGCAGATCCGCAAACACCCTTTCTTCTTTTCCTTCATGGCAGTATTTAATGCACTGATGCAGCGTGGACGACACTATCTGATATTTATGCAGCCACGGTCTCCCCAGCAGGGCCTTATATGTGGTGTTGGAGTCGATTACATAGAATCGTACCACGGTAGTGAGATCCCCCAATGTGAGGTTAAAATCAGCCACCCCAAGGGGCGTCTCACATTTCTGGTTGAATCCCGCAATTTTCATGTCTCTGACCTTGGTAAGCTGCAGATCAAAGTAATATTTTTGGTAGATGCGGTATGGGAGAATGTTCGTGGCAGCCCCGGGATCTATCAGTATCCTGTTCAGTGGCTGACAATTCAGGGAGCCCCTCATATATAGCGGTCTATTATGGCAGGAATTCGGAATCAGCATGTCATCCTCTGTGAATGTAACTGACGGCCCAGAATTTACTTCTGTCAAGAGTGCTTCATATTGTGCCGGCGACTGCAAGGCATCAACAATTGCTTGGCGAGCCTCTTCACTCAGAGAGAGGATCTCCCAGATGGAGAATCTGGTAGGGAGCTTCTTTAGCATTTTCATAATCCGGCTGCCCACCCTGACATTAGACAGTCTCATTTCTTCCGCCTATCGGGGTTTTGGAGGTTCATGTGGTGCCCGTGGCCTCTGCTGACCAGTGCTGGCTTCAACCTCTGGACTGATTTCTTGGGGGGCTTCTTCTATAGCAACGGCCCCTGGTGCCGTCAAAGGGTTATCCCCTTCTTTGTCATTCTGCTTGTAGGCTACAGACGCCGACTGTTGAGGTCTCTTGCCTTTATCTGGCCCAGCCTGTATCGACTGCCCATTTTCTAGACTAGATAGAAATTCCAGAAATGTTGGAGTTTGACCTCCTTTCTTCTTTTCTTGGTACAAGCTGGCAGGGGGAGGAACCTGGACACCTCGTACCTCCGGTTCGGGAATCTGGTAGGGTTGTTCCCCTCTGAACATAATGTTATGATTAGCTGGTGGTGGGCGCCCCCACCTTCTTCCGGAGCGTGTTGCATGTGCTGAGGTTGAGGCCTCGGCATGGTTGGCTTCTAGCGGGGCATTTGATGTTTCATCCTCATCATTCTCCCCGGGCGAGGTAAAGAGTGCCGACAGGGTGTTACATTGTACTGTCACGACCCTCTTTCCCTTCTTGGACTTGAGCCGTCTCTTCTTTTTCTGGGAATTTGGCTTTATTGGCCCCTGCCCCCAGAAGGGTTCAGTCTCAGCTTTTTCTTGTTCTGCCTCTGACTGCTCTTTAATTTTCAGTTCTTCGAGCTGTTCCCAGAGTATACAGTCTTTCACCAGCAGGTGCCCGGGCTTTTTCTGTTCATATTCATCGAGCCCGTTAATATACTGCTGTAAACGCCTGGCTGCAGGACTTACTTCCTTATGTGTAGGTAGGGGGACTTGTCTTCTCCGGTTATGAGTGGGGATCCGGATGACTGGCCCTGTCTCAGCTGTACGCCATACTGGCTTTACTGGAGGCGGTTCAGGTCTTGGTGTGACACCGCGGATAACTGCTCCATTGGTATTGGCTGCGGGAGTCTTCTTTCTGTTCTTTATGGGTTTCATCTGCCGTCCTTCCTGATCCTTCAGTGGGGTGAGGAAGCAAGCTTCATAAGTATGCCTGGTACATTCTTCAACGGCCTCCTTAGGCAGCTGCTGGTAGATTGAAATCATATTGGCGGCCATTTTTAATGCCGGAGGCTCATGTGGACGAGGTGGCTCTACCTGGTAATCTCCCAGCTGTAGCTCACCCTTTTTGACCATGCCTTCCATAATATCTTTGAAGACGTAGCAATCTTCAATTGCGTGCCCCAGCGCACGGTGATATGGACAGAACAGTGGATCACCTTTCTTTGCCGCGTCATCGGGTCTCTTTGGTTCAGGCAATGTTACCTTGTTGAACTTGTATGCCCAGTTGAATAGTGCAGCTGTCTTATCTTTCGGGAAAGAGTATGGCTTTCTCATTTTATTTCTCAGAGAGACCTTATCTTTTCTTTCTGCTGTGTCTGCTGGCGGGGGAGCTTCATCTGCCCCCTTCTTCCCTTTCTGTTGCTCGAAGGTTCTGAAATCAACGGTGTTAGCCTCAGAGTGCGATGGTCGTCGATCATTAGATTTCCCTTTCGGCACAGTTGGAACATTGGCCGTCGGACGCTTGGACAGGAACGTCTCGACCTCTGCCACTATATTGTTAAGCCGGTCAAATGTTCTGACGTCTGCACCAATCATCTTTTCCAGTACCTCTCTCCTGAGGCTCTGCTTACATATTTGTACTGCATCTTCTTGATGAGGAGGTCTTCTGCATCTCATAGCTAAGTTCCTCCACCTTTTGACGTAGTCCAGTGCTGTTTCATCTTGCTTTTGCCTGGTTGCATATAGTTCTGCTATTGTAATCTCTCTTTCCGTGACGTGAAATCTGTCACGGAACTTTCTTTGCATATCAGGCCAATCGGTCACTGACCCAGCCGGCAGGCTTGAATACCATTCAAAGGCTATCCTGGTGAGGGATGAGCCGAAGAACTTAAGCAGATAAGCTTCATCAACTGCCAAGTCACCCATGATTGTGGTGTAGTAAGCTATGTGCTCCCTGGGAGAGCCCTAGCCATTAAAATTTTCAAACTTCGGCGGCTTACTGACGCCTGGAGGTAGTCTCTTAGCAGCATACTGGGGAGGATACGGTACCCTGTACACATCGTAGGTACTAGCATCATCACCAGTCTTTTCAGACAGCTTCATCTCCACAATCTTTTCAATCATCAGCTTCTGGGCTATGGCTGGATCTATGTTTTCCAGGAAGAAATGAGCTTGTTGCTGACCTGTGGACGCACTTTTTGTTTAATAAAATCGTTGTTTATTTGTTTATTGGCGTTTATTAAGTGCGTGGGCGTGCCAGTCACAAAGTGACGATTTATTGTGCGCTCGATCTGACTAATCAGACGATTGTGTGGTTCGTGTCGGGACTGGAACTCGCCGCGCCATAAAGGTCACGGCGTCATTTACATCCCCTCGGAGAGGGGAACACCCTTGATTAATCGCCGGGAAAAGGGGCCTCATGGCCAGAAAATTAGTTACATGAAAAGTCTATTAGGAAGGATTGAAATCCCCGTGCGAGGGTGAGAAGAAAGCATTCGAGATTATGTCGGTCATTTGTTGACCATTTGATGTTCGGACAAGTGTCCGGTTTGAGAAATGAGTAATCATCATAGGAAAACCGGAGCATATGTATGCCGGGTACGACAAATTTATTGTTCACAGGAACTGGAAGCATTCGGTTAAATCCCGGTTAGAGCGGTCAGAAATCGGTGAGTTTATTGGCCCGGTGCAAGATCGAGTCAGGACCATTCCGGGGGCGCCTCCCGCGGTCCAAACGAGGCTTGCGTGGGCATCATTAATATTTCCGGTGCCGAGGGGCAGCGGGAAAGTGTCCCGGGACTATATTCTAAAACAAAGATGTGTACAGAGATAGCCGGCTATAGGCCTAGGATGTGGGTCAGGCGATGACCATGGTTGGGGCGAACCCGAGGTCCGAGCATGACTCACGACGGTCTTATTGATGTCCCTATGCGTAGGGTTCGAGGAGGACGAGAGCTGCCTCATTCCATTCGGGTTTTGTCGGTCACTCATGGACCATTTTGTGTTCGGACGAAGGTCCGTGTAGAAAATAAGACGGTGACGGGAGCAAATCCGTGCAAATGTCTACCGTGAGTACGGCAAGTTTAATGCTAGCGCGGAATTAGATCCCGGTATATATATATGTCGGTCACTAATGGACCATTCATTATTCGGACGGAAGTCCGTATTAATAGCGTCAAGGACAATGGTAAAACCGTACGGACGTCTGCCGTAGGTGCGGCAAGTTTAATGTGGGTGCGGGATCGGATCCCGATGAAGATGGGTCAAGCTGATGATCTATGGGCCCGAGGTGGTTGCGGACTATGGCCATGTCGGGGTTTCCGAGGACCACGTCTGATGCCACGAGGCGTCATTACTTTTCTCTTCACGCACAGTCTTGGAAAACGAAGGTTCCAAGGTATACGTGCGTGTCGGTCACGGTCGGACCATTCATTGTTTGGACGCGAGTCCCCGTTTGAAGCATCGAAGACGATGATAAAACCGTGCAAATGTCTGCCGTAGACACGACAAGTTTAATGTGGGGTTGCGGGATTAGATCCCGGGAGACTCGGGTCGAGTTAACGAACTATTGGCCCGAGATATGTTCGGATCACGACCATGTCGGAGGTTCCGAGGTCCACATCCGATACCACAAGGCATCATCGATTTTCTCTTTGCACCCAGCCCAGGGGTGTGAATTGTTAAGTGCGAAGCCCGAACTCACTAACGTGCGCCCTCGGTCAGGTCGTGGGGTTCGACCTGCCCGGTCAGGTCGTGGGGGTCAAGAGGGCAACGCCCCTTGCGGGGGTTTCCGGGGGCAGCGCCCCCAGAACAAAATTTGGATTATGGAAAGGGGAAACTTTTTATTAGTTTTATTCATTAGCTTCAAGTCGCTTCTCTCATTTGATTAATCATTTTCTCCCTTTCAGGCACGCCGGCTTAAGGGAAGCAAAGAGGGGAGCGCGCCGGTTAATGGAAGCCCAAAAGGGCACGTCGGAATAGGTGGTGCAAAGTTTGGGCGCGCCGGTTAATGGCCAATGGAGGAGGGTGCGCCGGAACAGGCCCAATGAGGGGGGGCGCGCCGGTTATATGGCAAGAAGGAAGAGGGCTAGGGGCGCGCCGGAATAGGCTGAAAAAGGGGGAGGAATAGTGTAGCGCGCCGGTTAGTGGCAAGGAAAAATGAAAGGGGTTTTGAGTGTAAGGCTAAACCGGCGCGGGGGGGTACCGCGCCGGGTTAGCCCACGCCGGATTAGGGCGCGCCGGGTTAAGCTTCTATGAGGTTTCTTTCGTTCTTTTATGCTCTGTTTCTTGTTTCTTTCACCTGTGGGTTGATTTATTGATTAGTTTATTTATCGAACTGATAGATTAAGTTTGTGGAGAGGAAGTTTAAGTGTTTTAGTTGTTTGCTAGGGTGAATTAGCATGAAGATATGAATGTTTTATTAGAAGAGTTTGTTGCAGGAACTCGAAGGCTCAGTCGTGATCAAAGGCTTCAAGCATGTGATGTTCTGGCCCTCAGAGAATAGCTTGATTCATTTGTTCCTGGCGAAAAATGGGCAGCACCTCCCCCGGACTGAGGCTTGCCAGAGATAAATAGGGGAACACCAAACGGAGCAAAGCTCCGGGGTGAACCTCAAAACTCAGAGTAAGAACTCCGTTAACCCGTAAGTGCATGTGGAGACTCGAGGACAAGCCTTCAAGAGTTCCAGCAACTCAGGGTGATGATCTCGTAGGTGGGACAGGTGTATGCCGTAAGAGGCCATGAATATTCATCCGTCGATGAACTCCTTCGAAAGGCCATGCTACGGAGGAGCATGCTTCGAAGGGCCCTGGATGAGGAGGAGGAGGAAGGGGAAAGAAGAAGAAAGACAAAAGATCGTGTTTGCCAATAAGGGGCCTTCTGTTTATTCATCCACCAAAGGGGGGAAAAATGGCTCAAGCCCAAGAAATTTCATCTCCACGGAGGAGAAATACATTATGGAGGGATAAAAAAGGGGGAAGAGATACATGGACGGGGGGAACAGAGCACAAGCTCTTCCCCCCCCCCCCCAGCTCACCTCTCGCTCTCAACCTCACTCTCTTCTTCTTCACCTCACGGGCGCAGGGACGGGGGGCTTCTTCTCTTCGGGTGGCATTTTCTTCTTCTTCTCTTCGATGGCCAGCCATCAGCCGAATGAACCAACCGAACCTCTTCCTTCTTCAGACTTGCCATTTTATAGAATGGGCATTCAGGAGTGTTCCCGCCACTTTCACCTCGTCCGCGTCGAGGTCTGAAATCGACGTGCTACGCTGGACGCTGCCGGTTTGTGCCGTACGCTGTCGTTCATCCGAGGATGGGATATTCATAGATTTGTCGGGCGATCTGCTGCTACTGCTGCCATCGTCGATGCATGCCTTCGCCACTGTGCTGTCGAACGGATGTGGAAACACGGCTTCAGAGCATTGAATGCCCATGGAGACAGAGCTTCAGAGCATTGAATGCCCTCTAGGCACCAGGCTAATAAGAAAACAGGGTATCAGATGGCGGATGGGATGTTATTTGAGTTAAACCGGCATGGTGTTGAGCGCGCCGGATTAACAACATAGAAAGGGGCATGCCGGCCTAGCATCAGCAAGGGGCGCGCCGGAATAAGCATAAGCAAGGGGCGCGCCGGATTAAGCATAAGCAAGTGGGCGCGCCGGTTTAAGGCCAAGCAAGGGCGCGCCGGTTTAAGTGCAGGCTACGCCGGTTTAGAATTCATCTTGGCTTCGCGGCTATTCAGACGGACGTTTGTCCTCCTGTGCTGCTTTAGCTGTAATGCACCACCTCCGGGGTGTTTAGTTCGGGGCCTCTGAATCCCGATTCTGAGCTTTGAGTGATCTCCGACGCGTGCCGGACATGTGTTCGAATTCTTGAGTTTCTTTTGATTCGGCCGTTGGGAATGCCGACTGGAGAGTGGGGGCCATCTCTTCAGCACGGGGGGCTTCTTTGTTGGGTGGCAGAGCACCGGGCAGGTATTCATCCTTCTTGGAGGAAGCATAGGGTTTATTCAGCCTTCCCGTCTTTGACTCACTCTTGAGTGCTAAGATGTGCATGCTATATGATCATCATCATTTTTTTTGACGTCCACAAATGCCCCCCGCTCGTGGGTGGCGCAAAGGAGGGATGAGTGCGTGGGGCCCGCGAGTGTAGAGCTCTTCGACAGGACGTCTGTTCTTCCAAGCCAGTGGGATGCTGGTCCGGTGTAAATTCACGGGAAAGCGCTCACTCCTTCAGTGAAGAATGAGGGGATCGCTTCACCGCATATGCACACGGATCGAGATGTCAGAGTGGGGGGTTTAGTCATCGGCATGGGGTAAATACCGAAGCAAGGCTGAAGGGTCTATGCGTCGTCTTAGGTAGGAGGCCTAAAACAACTTAGATGAGGCCAATCCCAAGGGGGAGTTGATGACTCGTGCTGGGTTTAGGAGAATTGTTCATTCATCAACTCGGATGGGAGGTCCAAGCCGAAGATTTATGAAAGGGCTCCGATGGAGTGAAAAGGACTTTATGCATTCCGGTGGAACGTTCGAAGTGAAGGGTTTATTTGCTGGTGCCGACAGGGTGTCGGGAGCTGATGTGGTCTGTTCATTGACACGGGATGAGTGCCAAGGCAAAGGGGTCTTTTTATTCATCGACTTGGACGGAAGGTCCGAGCCAAGCAAGGGGGTTCTTTTTGTTCATTGACTTGGACGGAAGGTCCTAGCCAAGCAAGGAGGTTCTTTTTGTTCATCGACTTGGACGGAAGGTCCGAGCCAAGCAAGAAGGTTCTTTTTGTTCATCGACTTGGACGGAAGGTCCGAGCCAAGCAAGAAGGTTCTTCTTTTTTTTTTCTCTCTTTTTTTTGTTCATTGACTTGGACGGAAGGTCCGAGCCAAGCAAGGAGGTTCTTTTTGTTCATCGACTTGGACGGAAGGTCCGAGCCAAGCAAGAAGGTTCTTTTTTTGATTCATCGACTTGGACAGAAGGTCCAAGCCAAGGGTTTATTCGTCGGTGGGACTTGGAGTTGTAACATTAAGGTTGTTTATTCATTGACACGGGGCTAGTGCCAAAGCCTGGGTGTTTTTGTTCATGGGACCAGACGAAAGGTCCAGGCCACTGGTTCCTTCACCGATGCCGACAGGGAGTCGGGGACCGACGTGGTTGGCTCGTCTCTTCTTCTCTTCATCAGTGTCGACAGGGTGTTGGGAGCTGACTTGATATGTTGGTCTTTTCTTCTCTTCGTCAGTGTCGACAAGGTGCTGAGAACTGACGTGGTTTATTGGTCTCTTCTTCTCTTCATCAGTGCCGACAGGGTGTCGGGAGCTGACGTGATATGTTGGTCTTTTCTTCTCTTCATCAGTGTCGACAAGGCGTCGAGAGCTGACATGGTATATTTGTCTCTTCTTCTCTTCATCAGTACCGATAGGGCGTCAGGAACTGATGCGGTTTGTTCGTCTTTTCTTCTCTTCATCAGTGCCGACAGGGTGTCGGGAGCTGAGGTAGTTTATTCTTCTCTTCTTCTCTTCATCAGTGCCGACAAGGTGTTGGGAACTGACGTGGTTTGTTTGCCTCTTTTTCTGTTCATCAGTGCCAACAAGGCGTCGGGAGCTGACGTGGTCTGTTCATTGGCATGGGGTTAGTGCCAAAGCAAGGGTCTCTTTGTTCATGGAACCAGACGAAAGGTCTGGGCCACTGGTCTTATGCGTCGGTGGGACTGAAAATATTTTGATCTCCGGCGGGACTTGACGAGTCGACATCCCTCGGAGGCTTTGATGATGATTTTTTTTCTCTTCTTTTTTTTCTCGTTTCTTCTCTTTTTTTTTTCTTTTCCCTTCCTTTTTCTTCCTCTCTTCTTCTTCTCTCCTTTTTTATTTCTTCTTTTATTTCCCTTCTTTTTCTTCTTCCCTTCCTTTTTTATTCTTCTCTTCTTCTTCTCTTTTTTTGTCTTCTTCTTTTCTTTCCCTTCTTTTTCTTCTTCCCCTTTTTTTTTTCCTTCTTGTTTCCCTTTTTTTTTCTTCTCTTCCTTTTTTTTTGAACAGGTTTGGATAGCTATCGGCACGGACGCCGATAATGAGATAGCGGTCGACTCAGGGGCCGATAATTGAAAGCTGTCGGCTCAGGGCCGATAATTGGGAAGTGAGCCATGAGGGCAGAGAGGAAGGTTTATTCTTTCAACGGTCTGGACGGTGGGTCCAAATTAAAAGGGATTCGTCGCCCAAAGGGACGGAGAGGCGAGTTTGTTGATTTGACAAGGATGCTCATCACCCGGAGGGACGGAGAGAAGAACTTGCTGATTCAATGGCCTAGACGGGAGGTCCAAATAAAAAGGGGTATTCGTCACCCGAAGGGACAGAGAGAAGAGTTGGTTCATGTAGCGACCTGGACGGGAGGTCCAAATCAAAAAGATTGTCCATGACCCCGAAGGGACGGAGGGGTGGTTAAGTCGCTGACACGGGTTAGTGTTAGCGCAAGGAAAAGGGGATGATTCCTTACCCGAATGCCAGGCTCGGGCCAGGGTGAAAGGTTGTTTCATTCTTTAATGCGCCAGGGGTACCAGCTGTATGAAGGGTCTTTTAATTCTTTGGCCGGACGGAAGGTCCGAACCAGAGTAGAGAGAATGCTTTTTGTTCTTCAGCTGGACGGTAGGTCCGAGCCAAAGTGAAAGGATCTTTTTGTTCTCTAGCCAGATGGAAGGTCCGATCTAGAGTGGAGAGAATCTTTTTGTTCTCTAGTCGAACAGAAGGTCCGATCCAGAGTGGAGAGAATCTTTTTTGTTCTCTGACTGGACGGCAAGTCCGAGCCAAAGTGAAGGGATCTTTTTATTCTCCAGCCAGACAGAAGATCCGATCTAGAGTGAAAAGAATCTTTTTATTCTCCGACTGGACGACAGGTCCGAGCCAAAGTGAGAGGATCTTTTTGTTCTCTAGCCGGACGGAAGGTCCGATCTAGAGAGGAGATAATCTTTTTGTTCTCCGACTGGACGGCAGGTCCGAGCCAAAGTGGAAGGATCTTTTTATTCTCTAGCCGGACGGAAGGTCCGATCTAGAGTGGAGAGAGTTCTTTTTGTTCTCTGACTGGACGGCAAGTCTGAGCCAAGTTTAAAGGATCTTTTCATTCTCTAGCCGGACGGAAGGTCCGATCCAGAGTGGAGAGAATCTTTTTATTCTTCAGCTGGACAGCATGTCCAAGCCAAAGTGAAAGGATCTTTTTATTCTCTAGCCGGACGGAAGGTCTGATCTAGAGTGAAAGGATCTGTTTGTTCTCTGGTTGGGCGACGAGCCTGAACCAAAGTGAAAGGATTTTATGTTCTTCAATGCGCCGGGAGTACCGGCTGTGAAATCTGAACCCGGGAAAGTGGGCCACGAGGGTCGGAGTTGATGTTGCAGAAGTAGGCCGTGAAGGCTGGAACTGGGGAAGCGGGCTATATAAGCCAAAGTTGGGAGATTAGCAAGCCGCAGGGGCAGGAAGCAGGCCATGAGGGCCAAGATTGGGCTGTATGAGCCAGAACTGGGAAAGCTAGCCGTAATAGCCGAAATTCAGTTTTATTATTATTATTATTATTTCCTTTATTCAAGCATACAGGCATTCATCAGCAAGCATAACATAAAAATACACATAAGGTAGCTCCCTCTACAGGGGATGGGATAGGGAAATCACCCGTGATTCGCAAATGCGGTGCGGGCCATGAGGCACGACAAAGGGGTGGTGCACCCATCAAGGGAATATCGCATGTCTTGCATGCATAGCTTGAATTCACGCATTTCACCCGAGGCAATTCTCTGCGGAGTGGAGGAGCAAACGTGTGAGCAAAAGGGCTTAAACATAGGGATATGCAGGTTTTCTAAGCAACACTCGAGGGTTACTCTAGCGCCTACACATTAGTTTCAGGCTTTCGACTTTCGGTAGCTTCACACAGCCCCCATCTATTTATATTGGTGGCGGATTTCACCGTTCGGTGCGAGTCTCCTCATGTGTCTCAATGGGGATTCCCGGCTACTAGGATTCGTCCTTGTCATAATTTTATTACGGATTCCACTGTTTGACGCGAGTTTCCTCATGTGTCTCAATGGGGGTTCCCGGCTACTAGGCTTCATCCTTATTGAATTTCGCTTCACCTTTTTACGCGAGTCTCCTCATGTGTCTCAATGGGGATTCCCGGCTACTCAGATCCACGTTTCTCTCTCTCTTATTTTTTTTTACATCATTTTTCTTTCTTTTTTTTTTAAGTGGGGGTAGGCAGCTTTTTCCTCACGATTACCTTTCACGCGAGTGCAGAAATTCAAGCATCCGTAGAATGCTAAGAAGAAGGTCGGGCAATCCCTATGGTTGAAGACCATTGAACACATTAAATGTGAAGTGGGGAGTGTTGCCTCGGGTTTATTTTGTGAGTTGGGCTTAACAATTTAGCCATGACACTTCCCCTTGACGTGTGCACCCGCCATAATTGGGTTCCCTTCGAGCGTATGTCATGACGCGCGTGCACCCGGAATCGGGGCGATAATTGAAAGCAAGGAAACACGGTCCTAGAAAATTCCAAGGAGGTGTATTATTCTATATTAAGCAAACATGCAAGCAGGGCAGCCGGGCATTTTTTTTGGTCTCTTTTTGGTCTCCTTTTCCCTTTTTTTTTTGCATAAGAACATACTGTCGTTATGTATAAGTGTAGTGGTAGTAAAAGGTACTAGGGGAGCGGGTCGCAAGAACCGAAATTGGGGAAGCAGGCTGTAAGAGCCAGAATTGGGAAGCGGGCCGCAAGAGCCAAAATTAGGAAGCGGGCTACGAGAGCCGAAGGTTGGAGGAGCAGGCATCGAGAGCCAAAATTGGGAAGCAGGCTGCAAGAGCGGAAATTAAGGAAAGCAGGCTACGGGAGCCAAAGGGAAGCAGGCTACGAGAGCCAGAATCGGGAAGCAGGCCACGAAGGCCAAAGGTTGGCAGGCTACGAGAGCCAGAATTGGGAAGCGAGCTGCAAGAGCCGAAGATATTGGGAAGCGGGCTACGAGAGCCGAAGATAAAGGTCTCTTTTTTGTTCTCTGGTCAGGGAAGGGTCCAAACCAAAGTGGATGGGCTGATTCTTTGATTCTCTGGTTGGGGAAGGTTCCGGACCAAAGTGAAAGGCTGATTCTTTGATTCTCTGGTCGGGGAAAGATCCGAACCAGAGTGGGAGGTTGATTCTTTGATTCTCTGGTCGGGGAAAGATCCGAACCAGGGTGGGAGGTTGATTCTCTGATTCTCTGGTCGGGGAAAGATCCGAACCAGAGTGGGAGGTTGATTCTTTGATTCTCTGGTCGGGGAAAGATCCGAACCAGAGTGGGAGGTTGATTCTTTGATTCTCTGGTCGGAGAAGGATCCTAACCAGAGTGAAAGGTTGATTCTTTTTATTGGAGAGCTGTCGGTTAGGAGCCGATAATGGGGTAGCTGTCGGCTCAAAGGCCGATGGTGGGATATCTATCGGTGTAACGCCCCATCGACGGAAGGGTTTTATCGGTTTAACGCCCCGTCGGTAGAAGGTTTAGCCTGTTTAACGCCCCGTCGGCGAAAGGGTTTTATCGGTTTAACGCCCCGTTGGCAGAAGGTTTAGTCGGTTTAACGCCCCGTCGGCGAAAGGGTTTTATCAGTTTAACGCCCCGTCGGCAGAAGGTTTAGTCGGTTTAACGTCCCGTCGGCGAAAGGGTTTTATCGGTTTAACGCCCCGCAGGCGAAAGGGTTTTATCGGTTTAACGCCCCGTCGGCGGAAGGGTTTTATCAGTTTAACGCCCCGTCGGCGGAAGGTTTAGTTGGTTTAACGCCCCGTCGGCAAGATGGTTTAGTCGGTTTAACGCCCCGTAGGCGAAAGGGTTTTATCGGTTTAACGCCCCGTCGGCGGAAGGTTTAGTTGGTTTCTATTTGTTGGATGGCTAAAGGTCGGAGGTAAAAGACCATGTGTGCCTCGTGACTCTTCTTTCTCTTCTTTTCTTCTTCTTTTGTGAAGAGAGGCGGGTGCGGGGACCATGTTTGCCTCGTGATCATTTCCTTCTTTTCTTCTCTTCTTCTTTTGTGTGAAGAGGCGGGTTCAAGGACCGTGTTCACCCCGTGATTGTTCTTTCTCTTCTTCTTTTATAGGGAGGCAGGTGCAGAGACCATGTTCGCCTCGTGACTATTCTTTCTCTTCTTCTTTTATGGAAAGGCAGGTGCAGAGACCATGTTCGCCTCATGTCTCTATTTTGTTTCTTCTCTTCTTCTTTTGTAGAGAGACGGGTGCGGGGACCATGTTTGTCTCATGTGTCTTTTCTTTCTTCTTCTTTTCTTCTTTTGTGCGATGAGGCGGGCTCGAAGACCACGTCTGCCTCATATGTCTTTTCTTCCTTTTCTTCTCTTCTTTTGTGTGATGAGGCGGGCTCGAAGACCACGTCTGCCTCATATGTCTTTTCTTCCTTTTCTTCTCTTCTTTTGTGTGACGAGGCGGGCTCGACGACCACGTCTGCCTCATGCGTGTCTTTTTCTTTATTCTACTCTTCTTTTCTCATTAATGCTTCCACGCTGGAGTGTATTTCTCTTAACGTGCCCCCAGGTTAGGGTGTACCTCTTCTTCTATGCCCCCAAGCGGGGTGTATTCTCTCATGGCTTCTAGGCCCCCAGATGGGGTGTAACTTCTACTTCTTATGCCCCCAGAGAAGGGTATACTTCTCTTCATTTTTTTTTGGTACAGGGTGTATTTTCTGCTTCTTATGCCCCCAGGCGGGGTGTATGTTTCTCTTCATCTTCCCCCGGCACAGGGTGTATTTTCTACTTCTTATGCCCCCAGGCGGGGTGTATGTTTCTCTTCAAATGCCCCTAGAGTAGGGGCGTGTGTTCTTCTTTTCTTATGCACCCAAGGCAGGATGGGTTTCTTCTTTACGTACCCCCGATTCGGGGTGTAACTTCATGCTTCTAATGCCCCCAGGACGGGGCGGATTTTGCTTCTTTGCTTCTGTGCCACCATGGCGGGGTGTATTTGCTTCTTGTGCACTCTGGGCATAGTGTGTTGTTTGTTTTTTTTTTTATGCCCCCAGGCCGGGGTGTGTTTCTCTTTTTGTGCACCCAAGGCAGGGCGTGTGTTTCTTTCTTCGTGTGCCCCCTAGGCCGGGGTGAGTTCTTGTTTTGTATTCCGCATGGCGGGGTATGGTCTTTGCTTCTTCTGCCCCCATAGAAGGGTGTAGTTCTTCTTCGAGTGCCCCTAAACCGGGGTAGGTTCTTCTGCTTCTTCTGCCCCAGGGTGGGGTATATTTCTCTTTGTATTCCCCTAAGCTGGGGTGTGTTTTTGTTTCATATGCCCCCATATCGGGGTATATTTCTCTTGCAGATACCCCTGAACCGGGGTGTATTCTTTGTCTCATATGTCCCCCGAGTCGGGGTGTGCTTTGCTTCTTGTGCACCCCAGGCGGAGTGTATTCTGCTTCTTCTACCCCTCAAGGCAGGGTGTGTGTCTTTTCATATATCCCTAGAGCGGGCGTAGTTTCTTCTTCAAACGCCCCTAGGCTGGGGTGTAACTTTTGCTTTGTGCGTGCCCCCGAGTCAGGGTGGATTCTTCTGCTTCTTCGACCCCAAAGAGGGATATATTTCTCTTCATGTTCCCCTAAGCCGGGGTATAAACTTTGCTTTATGCGCCCCCCAAGTCGGGGTGGATTATCTTCATGTGCCCCCGAGCCGAGGTGTATCCTTTTCTTCTTATGCCCCAGAGCGGGGTGGATTCCCCTCTTTTTTTTTTTTTACCCCGACACACTGGGGGTTGTTTGCTTCTCGTGCACCCAAGGTGGGGTGTATTGTTGCTTTGATGCCCGCAAGGTGGGGTGTATTGTTGCTTCTTCAGATCCCCGTGAGTTGGGGTGTGTTATTTAAGGCTTCTATGCCCCTGTGGCGGGGTAGAGTTCTCTTCACGTGCCCCCAGGCCGGGGTGTGTTCTTTTGTGTCTTACACTCCTATGGCGGGGTGTATGAATGCTCTCTTCTAGATTTGTGGCCGTGATCGGCCTCATTGCTACAAAGCATTCCCAGATAGGGGCAGCAGGAACGCGGAACAGGCCCGGGCATGGCACCATGGACTCGGACCCTCCTAGAGTCGGGCAGGATGGCGGCCTTCTTCTTGTCCTTTTTGGTCGGCGATGCTTGCCAATTTTTTTGTCCTTTCTTTTCTTCTCTTCTTTTTTTTGTAATAGACCAAAGGCGGGTACGCAGGAGAGCGCTCACCCCCTCAAGGAGGGGATGAGTGGTTCGCTCCACCGCATCAATCCCACAGTGGTAATCTTTATTCAGCATGGGTCTCAATGGATATGGCCGTGCAACCCTCTCTTACCGATTCTTTCTCTTCCCTTTTTGTTTCTTTCTTCTTTTCTTCTTTCCTCATTTTCCCTTCTATTCTTCTATTCTTCTTTTCTTCTTTTCTCCCTTTCTTCTTGCGGGAAGGGGGTTTGGTTTCTCCTCCCTTATTCTCTCTTTCTCTTCTCTCCTTTTCTTTTTGGGCGGCCTTCATGATTCACGGAAGTTGCATATGTCTCGGAGTAGCATCCTCGAGGCCATAAAGATAGTTGCACCTAGTCTGGCTTTTCTCCCCATAGGGTTGGCAAAGATAGCACCTGCAATTCATCAAAGCAGACAAACATCATTTATTAGGAGGCCATGAGGCCCCAAATCCCGGCGAAGAGACGAAGGGTGGTTCATGTCCCACCGGGCGTGCCAGACTTGTGGACGCACTTTTTGTTTAATAAAATCGTTGTTTATTTGTTTATTGGCGTTTATTAAGTGCGTGGGCGTGCCAGTCACAAAGTGACGGTTTATTATGCGCTCGATCTGACTAATCAGACGATTGTGTGGTTCGTGTCGGGACTGGAACCCGCCGCGCCATAAAGGTCACGGCGTCATTTACATCCCCTCGGAGAGGGGAACACCCTTGATTAATCGCCGGGAAAAGGGGCCTCATGGCCAGAAAATTAGTTACATGAAAAGTCTATTAGGAAGCATTGAAATCCCCGTGCGAGGGTGAGAAGAAAGCATTCGAGATTATGTCGGTCATTTGTTGACCATTTGATGTTCGGACAAGTGTCCGGTTTGAGAAACGAGTAATCATCATAGGAAAACCGGAGCATATGTATGCCGGGTATGACAAATTTATTGTTCACAGGAACTGGAAGCATTCGGTTAAATCCCAGTTAGAGCGGTCAGAAATCGGTGAGTTTATTGGCCCGGTGCAAGATCGAGTCAGGACCATTCCGGGGGCGCCTCCCGCGGTCCAAACGAGGCTTGCGTGGGCATCATTAATATTTCCGGTGCCGAGGGGCAGCGGGAAAGTGTCCCGGGACTATATTCTAAAACAAATATGTGTACAGAGATAGCCGGCTATAGGCCTAGGATGTGGGTCAGGCGATGACCATGGTTGGGGCGAACCCGAGGTCCGAGCATGACTCACGACGGTCTTATTGATGTCCCTATGCGTAGGGTTCGAGGAGGATGAGAGCCGCCTCATTCCATTCGGGTTTTGTCGGTCACTCATGGACCATTTTGTGTTCGGACGAAGGTCCGTGTAGAAAATAAGACGGTGACGGGAGCAAATCCGTGCAAATGTCTGCCGTGAGTACGGTAAGTTTAATGCGAGCGCGGAATTAGATCCCGATATATATATATGTCGGTCACTAACGGACCATTCATTATTCGGACGGAAGTCCGTATTAATAGCGTCAAGGACAACGGTAAAACCGTACGGACGTCTGCCGTAGGTGCGGCAAGTTTAATGTGGGTGCGGGATCGGATCCCGATGAAGATGGGTCAAGCTGATGATCTATGGGCCCGAGGTGGTTGCGGACTATGGCCATGTCGGGAGTCCCGAGGGCTACCGAGATCCAAGTCCGATGCCATGGGGCGTCATTGCCTTTCTCTTCACGCATAGTCTTGGGAAACGAAGGTTCCAAGGTATACGTGCGTGTCGGTCGGACCATTCATTGTTCGGACGTGAGTCCATGTTTGAAGCATCGAAGACGATGATAAAACCGTGCAAATGTCTGTCGTAGACACGACAAGTTTAATGCGGGGTTGCGGGATTAGATCCCGGGAGAAGCGGGCCGAGTTAACGAACTATTGGCCCGAGATGTGTTCGGATCATGACCATGTCGGAGGTTCCGAGGTCCACATCCGATACCACAAGGCATCATCAATTTTCTCTTTGCACCCAGCCCCGGGGTGTGGATTGTTAAGTGTAAAGCCAAAACTCGGCAACATGCACCCTCGCACACGGATCGACCTGCCCGGTCAGGTCGTGGGGGTCAAGGGGGCAACGCCCCTTGCGGGGGTTTCCGGGGGCAGCGCCCCCAGAACAAAATTTGGATTATGGAAAGGGGAAACTTTTTATTAGTTTATTCATTAGCTTCAAGTCTCTTCTCTCATTTGATTAATCATTTTCTCCCTTTCAGGCACGCCGGCTTAAGGGAAGCAAAGAGGGGAGCGCGCCGGTTAATGGAAGCCCAAAAGGGCACGCCGGAATAGGTGGTGCAAAGTTTGGGCGCGCCGGTTAATGGCCAATGGAGGAGGGTGCGCCGGAATAGGCCCAATGAGGGGGGGGCGCGCCGGTTATATGGCAAGAAGGAAGAGGGCCAGGGGCGCGCCGGAATAGGCTGAAAAAGGGGGAGGAATAGTGTAGTGCGCCGGTTAGTGGCAAGGAAAAATGAAAGGGGTTTTGAGTGTAAGGCTAAACCGGCGCGGGGGGGTACCGCGTCGGGTTAGCCCACGCCGGATTAGGGCGCGCCGGGTTAAGCTTCTATGAGGTTTCTTTCGTTCTTTTATGCTCTGTTTCTTGTTTCTTTCACCTGTGGGTTGATTTATTGATTAGTTTGTTTATCGAACTGATAGATTAAGTTTGTGGAGAGGAAGTTTAAGTGTTTTAGTTGTTTGCTAGGGTGAATTAGCATGAAGATATGAATGTTTTATTAGAAGAGTTTGTTGCAGGAACTCGAAGGCTCAGTCGTGATCAAAGGCTTCAAGCATGTGATGTTCTGGCCCTCAGAGAATAGCTTGATTCATTTGTTCCTGGCGAAAAATGGGCAGCACCTCCCCCGGACTGAGGCTTGCCAGAGATAAATAGGGGAACACCAAACGGAGCAAAGCTCCAGGGTGAACCTCAAAACTCAGAGTAAGAACTCCGTTAACCCGTAAGTGCATGTGGAGACTCGAGGACAAGCCTTCAAGAGTTCCAGCAACTCAGGGTGATGATCTCGTAGGTGGGACAGGTGTATGCCGTAAGAGGCCATGAATATTCATCCGTCGACGAACTCCTTCGAAAGGCCATGCTACGGAGGAGCATGCTTCGAAGGGCCCTGGATGAGGAGGAGGAGGAAGGGGAAAGAAGAAGAAAGACAAAAGATCGTGTTTGCCAATAAGGGGCCTTCTGTTTATTCATCCACCAAAGGGGGGAAAAATGGCTCAAGCCCAAGAAATTTCATCTCCACGGAGGAGAAATACATTATGGAGGGATAAAAAAGGGGGAAGAGATACATGGACGGGGGGAACAGAGCACAAGCTCTTCCCCCCCCCCCCAGCTCACCTCTCGCTCTCAACCTCACTCTCTTCTTCTTCACCTCACGGGCGCAGGGACGGGGGGCTTCTTCTCTTCGGGTGGCATTTTCTTCTTCTTCTCTTCGATGGCCAGCCATCAGCCGAATGAACCAACCGAACCTCTTCCTTCTTCAGACTTGCCATTTTATAGAATGGGCATTCAGGAGTGTTCCCGCCACTTTCACCTCGTCCGCGTCGAGGTCTGAAATCGACGTGCTACGCTGGACGCTACCGGTTTGTGCCGTACGCTGTCGTTCATCCGAGGATGGGATATTCATAGATTTGTCGGGCGATCTGCTGCTACTGCTGCCACCGTCGATGCATGCCTTCGCCACTGTGCTGTCGAACGGATGTGGAAACACGGCTTCAGAGCATTGAATGCCCATGGAGACAGAGCTTCAGAGCATTGAATGCCCTCTAGGCACCAGGCTAATACGAAAACAGGGTATCGGCTGGCGGATGGGATGTTATTTGAGTTAAACCGGCATGGTGTTGAGCGCGCCGGATTAACAACATAGAAAGGGGCATGCCGGCCTAGCATCAGCAAGGGGCGCGCCGGAATAAGCATAAGCAAGGGGCGCGCCGGATTAAGCATAAGCAAGTGGGCGCGCCGGTTTAAGGCCAAGCAAGGGCGCGCCGGTTTAAGTGCAGGCTACGCCGGTTTAGAATTCATCTTGGCTTCGCGGCTATTCAGACGGACGTTTGTCCTCCCGTGCTGCTTTAGCTGTAATGCACCACCTCCGGGGTGTTTAGTTCGGGGCCTCTGAATCCCGATTCTGAGCTTTGAGTGATCTCCGACGCGTGCCGGACATGTGTTCGAATTCTTGAGTTTCTTTTGATTCGGCCGTTGGGAATGCCGACTGGAGAGTGGGGGCCATCTCTTCAGCACGGGGGGCTTCTTTGTTGGGTGGCAGAGCACCGGGCAGGTATTCATCCTTCTTGGAGGAAGCATAGGGTTTATTCAGCCTTCCCGTCTTTGACTCACTCTTGAGTGCTAAGATGTGCATGCTATATGATCATCATCATTTTTTTTGACGTCCACATGACCGTAAGGAGTTGTCATCACAGTTGCGCGCAAGGCCGGTGTGGCAGGCTGCGTCTGAGATACAGAGGGCTGAGCTACCGTCTGCTGCAGAACAGGTTGGCTCGGTGCTTTGCCCTTATCAGCCGGAAGAGGATTAGCTGGAATAGCCATTTCTGTTGAGCTGGCAGTCTGCCCCATAGGCTCGGCTTGCTTGGAGATCGGTGTGACTTCATGCCTCTCATTTAGCTGTCTTCTGAGAGCATTGATCTCTTGTTGATATCATCTAAACATCATCTGGATCATGGGATCGAGGGTTGACGGGATCTGTAGATCTTCTGAAGTCCCTTCAGCATCATCGACGAAGGGATTATCTTCATCTTCCGCTGTCACCACATTAACTGTCATAGTGGTGATCTTGCAGGCTTTATCATTAGTCTTCATCTTATCTTTTGCCGCCTGGCCTCTTCTCGTGACGGGGCCTGGTCTGGTTGCTAGTCTGAGCAGTTCATCTGGCTGTGTTGGCAACATATCCTGCCCTTTGACAAGCCCGGCCATATTGCAGGCAAAGATCTACATCTTTTCCCTCTGCATGTAGACTTTCCTTCTCATCTGATCGGGGTATTTGAGCCGGTCAAAGACCGATATTCTTTCTCTAGCTTCTTCCCTGTGCAGGTATTCTTTCCCATATCCGGCTCTGTGGCCTTCTTCATAGTCATTGGAATCGGAGGAGGAGACTCCGAGCATCACTTCTTGAAGGGTTTCTTCTTCTTCTTCATCCATGGTGCCCAAGGCACGGGATAATCTTTACTGCCCGAGGGCGGAGTTCCCCAGGTAGTGAAAGTAATCTTGAGCCACTTGTTTCATCTCCTCTTGATTGTGCCTTCGTGGCTTTGGTTGGAGCATCAATCTTTCCTGGCTCTTCTGCTGATAAGCCAGTCTCTCCACCTGAGCAGTCAAGTGCTCGGCTCTGCAGTATTTGAATATATCGGCCTGTCTGGCACAGGCTCTTGGTCTTCTTAGAGTGGCAGCAGTGACTGGTTCGCTTATTCTCATTTCCTCTTCCTCCCTGAACCTTCTACTCCCATCTTGGCAGCAGTTGGCAGTAGCAGCATAATTCTTTCTTTCCCATCTTTTGCCCCCAGCCATGGGGTGAGTGACCGTGAGGTCTTCCTTCTGCTGATATCTTCTGCCCCTCATCCTGGGGTGAATAGTAGTCAGATTTCTTCCTTCGTTCTCTTCCTCATCTCTCCTACCCCGAGCCCTGGGGTGAACAGCAACAGCATTTCTTATGTCTTTTCCTTCTTCTCTTCTGCTTCCTGCCCTGAAGCAGGCAACAGTGGCATCAACAATGTTTTCTTCCTCTCGAGCTGGGACCCAGCTCTGGATCTTCTTCGACCGCCAGATCTGCCTGAACTTGGGCGGCTTCGGCGCCAGTGGCCTTCTATCCTCCTCTTTCATGTCGGCCCTCCTGGCGGCTAGTACCCGGAACCTGTTGGTAGTAGGCACCATCGGGACGATCGTGTCTGGCTTGACCGCCCTTGGGCGACCACTGAGGTTTACCCGAACATCTCCCATCAGCATTGTCTTTCTGAGTTGGATATCCGACGACCCGCAGCACTGGATCGGGCTCTCCTGTCGGATCTCCTCCTTCTTCCAGCAGCAGAGGATGTGCCCATTCTCGCCTCGTGATGGACGAAGCAGGCCACGACCTCAGGAGTATCCTGCATCACCTGGCTCATTTTGGGGCTGATAGCTTGCGTCAATGTCTCGACAACAGTCTTTTGCTCCTGGTTGTCAATCTCGAGCAAGTCAGTGAAGATGAGGCCCAAGCAGTTGGGCATCCCGACAGCAGGCGGTATCGATCCGAACGTAAGAGGTTCCGCTAGGTAGCCCTCTCGAACATGTACATCGACCACTTGTTGATCAAAGTGTACAGAGATGATTCCAGCCATCATTGTAGTTTCCTGAAAATAGAGAAAGCACGGAATCAGAAATTTGAGGGGGGAACCACTGGGCCTCCTATCTTGGCGTAGAGATGAAGAGAGACTAGGTCCCACCGGGCGTGCCAGACTTGTGGACATGGGATTTTTTCCTCTCTTTTCTTTTTATTTTATTGTTATTATTTGTTTATTTATTCTATTTTTATTTTATTTTGTCTATTAGGCATGCTAGTCACATGTGTGACGATTTCATTGTGCGCTCGACTTGACTTGGTCAGTCGATTGTGAAGTCCGAGTCGGGACCAAAAGTCCGTCATACCATAAAGGCTATGACGTTAATTACGCCTTTCCTAAGAAGGACAACCCTTGATTAAACGCCAAAATAGGAGGCCGCTCGGGGCGGTAATAAAAGAAAAATAACAATGCGTGATATTGAAGATATTATTATTCTGGGCAGACAATTTAGTGCACAGTAGATTACTACACCGACATGACCATCTCTTATATGGGTCGTGCCGGGTAGGAATAGGACACCGTTCACGCAATGGCGGGACGGAATCCGGACCATCATCGGGGAGATGTCCCCTTTTATATTTCTCATCCAGCCAAGGGCCTCGCAGCATTCATATTCCCCGGAAGATTGAGCCGGACGAGGGGCGTGTGACGTGCACCTCCCGGGACTTATCGGGGTTAAAATATCTATCGATATTTCGACAGCATCTCCCCATAATCTGGATTATGCCCAGGGGAGAATAGGCTATCACCCACGGAATGCCGGGATGAAAGCCGCGAAAAAGGAGGGAGCGAACCTCCCACATTGTACATGTATGCCCTGGGGCAATGTTCGATTCTTCCCTTATAGGAGCCGGTGACACTCGTGCAGTGGCAGAGCTCACCTTAGCTAAAGGGGTTGCTCATAAACCCGATACGGATCAGTGGAAAGTAAGGGAGTCTGACTCCCTTTGATTTTATCCTCGGGACAGTTCTGGTGACTCATGGGCATCCCTAGGTGAGTTTTATAGAAGTGTTGGAGGCTCATTGGGTGGCAGGATAGCCTCTCGGCACGGATTTGACTGGATATATGGGTTCTCGGCATGAAGACCACTGCACCGAGAAGGGTTCTTTGTAAGGCACCATTTGGGGCGCCGGAAAGCTGGCGTTAGTGGAGTTCTCGGCGCAGGCAAGCAGGGAAGCCAAGGGGGTCTCACGGTGCCAAGGCAGAAGGGTGAAGGTGTTAGGCTCTCGGCGCAAGCAAGGAGGCCAAGTAATTAGGGCTCTCGGCGTCAGAAGGATGCCAGAGGTGAGTGTTCTCGGCGGGCTTCAACATGGAGAGCTCCCGGCGCGACTGGGAAGAGGCCAGGATGTAAGCTCTCGGCGCAAGGGCCAAACGGCCAGAGGAGGTTGTCGGCACGAAGGGCAATTGTTAAAAAGGGGGGGTTCCCGGCGCGCAGGGGAGAAGGCCATCGGATGGCTTCCCGGCGCGATGCAAAACCGCCAAGGGAGCTTCCCGACGCGGCCAAGCTTCCCGGCGTGATGCAAAACCGCCAAGGGAGCTTCCCGGCGCGGCCAAGGTGCAAGGCTCCCGGTGCGAAGGGCAATTGTTAAAAAGGGGGGTCTCCCGGTGCGGAGGCCAGAAGGCCAAGACGGTTCTCGGCGCCTGAAGGATAGCGCCGAGAGCTGTTCATCCAGTTTACTGTATGCAGGGCCGAGAGGTGTGAGGGCGCCGGGTAAGAACAGAGGTTTACGGTACTCTGTTCTTGAATCTGTTGAGGATCCAGGGGTTTTCCTGGTGATTCAGGCCAAGATAGACGGGCCTTAGGAAATCAAAGGGCTCAATTCATCAGACTACAATTGGCTTTGGCTTGGATTTCAAAGGGAAGGCCGAGGCGGAGAGCTATTTGGGGGAAACGCAGTTTAGGGTATCTCTGTCACCAGCGTTCCTCATGATCCGTGAGGATGATTTCAGTATACTCACCATCATCTGGGGGCCAAGAGATGACTGTCTCTGGCCCCGGGGATGACTTCGACAAAGCCGATGAGCATGAATGCAACACCCAAGACCGAGAGGCGATTGCTATGTATCCATGCTTTGCTTCAGAGGCCAAGGGATAGTCTGTCCCTTGCTCGGAAGCAAGCATGAGGAGCACTTAGGAAACGAGCGAATAAACAGGCGATCGATCGACCTGGGGAGGGGGATAGCATGCTATTGAGTCTTAAGAAGAGACAGACAACACGGGGGATGAGCATAGAACTTCAGAGAAACCAAAGCAGGGATGGACTGCAGCCCACCATATTTATCCATTCGATAACATTCATTGGGTAAGATACATAATGAGGAAGCAGGGGGAATACATCACTGCATCGGTGTGAAATCGGCTACGGCATTGCGGGCTACATCAGAAGAGGAAAGAAGAGAGACCATCGAAATAAAAAAAAAGACGAACTATAGAAATGGGGGGTGGAGGGCGGAGCATTGACTCCTCTCCCTCCCCGTTGCCCACCTTCGCTCAGCTTTGGGAGATCTCTCTCTCTCTCCCTCTTTTCTTCTTCAGCTCTCTTTCTCTTCTTGTGGACGAGGTTGAAGGTTTCTTCTGTGTGTCTCCCCCGATCACCTTGTGTGCTGTCTGCTGTGTGTTTTTTGTGTCTTCGAATGAGGGGGTCTTATATCCTTCGTTGGTGTCCTCTCGGCAGGCTCGTCCCGGCGCGCCTCAACTGTAGGCGGAGCTCCCGGCCCGCAGGGCTCAAGCTTCTCGGCGCTGCCTGTTGGCCTTGACAAGGGGATCCCGGCGCCACTTTTATAGGCCCATTTAGGGCTTTTGGACTAGGCCTCTTGTTGGTCCTTCAAGTACATCAGCACCCGAAAGGGCCCTCCATTGGTGACATAGTTTCTATTGAGATCATTCATAGGTTTTTCATCAGTCGGTAGACCGGGGTTTCATCGGCGTTGCCATCTGAATGATGACAAAACCGGACATCATCTTATCGGTATCATCACTTGAACAGTGACAAGACCGGACATCAGCTTTAGCCTGAAAAGACTTCAGCCAGGTGACTGCTATTTCATCAGTGTCGTCGTCTGACTGACAATGGCATCGGACATCAGCTTGGCCGGGAAAAGGCTTCAGCCGGGTAGATGGTTGACGAACTTCGTCATTGATCTTTCACAGTTGGTCTGATCTTCCTTTCAATTCTGTCTCTGCCCTTGCTCATTTTCAAGGTGTCAACAATCCTACGAGGACATGTCGGGTCTTGACCCCACATTGGTTGAACATCGATTGATTCTTAAACTAGGGGCAACACCCGTTAAGCAGAAAGCGAGAAGATTCCACCCATAGATGGCCTTGAGAATTAAGGAAGAAGTCGACAAATTGCATAAGGCCAGGTTTATTAGAGTTGTTTTATATCTGCAATGGGTGGCAAACATAGTCCCAGCAATGAAAAAGGATGGTAAAATTCAGATTTGTATCGATTTCAGGGACGTAAATAAGGCATGTCCGAAAAATGATTTCCCGCTTCCTCACATTGATGTATTGGTTGATAATACGGCTGGGTATGAAGCCCTCTCGTTTATGGATGGTTATTCTGGATATAACCATATCTGTCTGGCTCCTGAGGATCAAGAGAAGATCTCGTTCACTACGCCCTGGGGCACATACTGCTATGTCGTTATGCCGTTTGGATTAAAGAATGCAGGTGCTACTTATTAGAGGGCAATGATGGCTATCTTCCACGACATGATGCATGTCTGCTTAGAAGCTTACGTGGATGATATTTTGGTAAAGTCGAGGTCTCAAGAAGAACACCCCGCCATTCTAGCCAAAGTGTTACAAAGGGCTAGGGAATATAAATTGAAGATGAATCCAAAGAAATGCGTGTTCGGAGTTGCATCAGGGAAGTTACTCGGGTTTATAGTTAGTAAATGGGGGATTCAGATCGATCCGAATAAAGCAAAGGCCGTTGATGGGAATCGACGCCGAGCATGCACATTTTATCTTGCATTTATGTCCTTTAGTTTATTTTTACATCCATGGGAAAGTATATGCGCAAGGCTTTGTAAGCCAATGCGTCATTCCCTTGGATTGTGTGGGTTTCTATGTAATTTGCCAGTAGGTCCAGCAAGGGGGCCCCCAACCCTTTCCCATTGGTCCATGTCACCCATGTGGGGCTGGTCAACCATCCTAGGTGGCCATCTAGAAGGGTTGAATGCCAAATGACACATGGGTAGACAAGTGGTTAAAATTTTCAAAGGTAGGCTACCTACCCATTCAACCCCTTCATCCTAGTCAAGGGGGCGCCCCCTTCCACTTGGAATATTTTATTTTTTTTGTGTGTTGGTCACATTTAATCTAGGCCATTCCTTCCCCATCCCTAGATCCAATGGTGGAGATTGGATTTGATGTGTAGCATATAAAAGCTTGTAATTTCCATTTGTTAGAATTAATGAAAGAAAAATTCCATTTGGAGCCAAGAGCTTGGTGCGCCCCCTTCCTCCTCTCCTCTGGTTTTCCTCTTCCTCAACCCCATTTCTAGAGTGGTATCTCCTCTATCCCCTCCCCTCAATCTCTGATCATCATCTGTGCCGCCGCCGCCGCCGTTCGTGCCGCCATCGAGCCACCGCGAAGCTATCGTCGGTGTTCTGTCCACACAGGACAGCCAGCTCTTCCACGAATTTCTGCAATCAGCCATGAGCTCCACTTGAGCTGAAATTTTCAGGAGGTGTTCCAGAGGTGTAAACCACGATCCAAAAAAATTGGTTGGTCATAAAGCTCCCATTTGATAATTTTCAATTTTCGTCCAACTACTCTTCCCAGATCTGTCTGTTTTCAGACCAAATCTACACCTACCCTGAGTTTCCTGTCTTCGACCCATGTTATGATTTTTATTGGAGCCCCCAAATTTACTGAGAGTTCTGTCCACCTTCCTCTCCACCTCCAATGTTTCGTGAAATTTTGAAAGCTCATTTCATATTTTTAGAAATTCCCTTTTCGATCTATCTACAGTTCTGTCAGCCTGTTTCCAGATCCGATCACCAGTCAGTGAAAATTTCATCGTAAATCGTAGCCTTTACCAATCCCTCCACAAAAAATATTGCCGTTTTCCTCTCTTTTCTCTCCTCAACTTTCATGAAGAAGTTGATATCTGATTCGGAGGTTTGCTTTACGGTCAAAGGCAACTCTCAGGAAAACTCCCTACTGTTCTGAGAGTTCGGGTACTGTACAAAAGCACCTTCAAAAATAGTTAAGGCCCAGATCTGTGAAGATCCAGCTTCTCTCTCCAGTCCTATCTTGAAGAATTTCGAGATAGCTTTCCAACGGTACCTCCTGATCGTCGATCCGACATCGGGATTGGTCGCAGCGAGCGATCTCACCGGAGCGCACGCCTGAAAATAGCAAGTGCAGGTCCGTGGCCGGTTATTCCGGCGGGTGTCGATCGGAGCCGCCCGGCCTCCGACCGGTGTTCCAGTGCGCCGCCATCCCAGGGAGCATTCCTCCGGGCGTCCCCCACTACAGCGGTGCCACCGGGTCCCACACGGCCCCTCCGGCCACCACGCGGGCCCCACAGTCGTAAGTACGTGTGCTACCGAAGCTACGCGTGAAGCCGCACGTCAACCCGAAATCGGTCCTCCCGGGCCCACTTGTGTAGCCTTTACCTCCCTGCGTGGAGTGGGTAGTAATTCATTGCTGTAATATTTGTGTACTAATTGTCCCGGGAGTACGAGTTCGGCCGGGTCCATCTTCCCCACGCCGAGAGTGTGGAGGTATCGTATTCGCTCCCTTACTCGGCATTTGCTCTATTCATATATATCTCTTATGCCACTGCTAGAGAGCATGTTGTAGGGCCGTTAGCTCGATATATATTGTTGTATCATCGCTGCTGCGAGAGAGAGAGTGACGGTCCCATTACCTGAGCCGGGCACGAGAGAGAGCCGACCACCCTAGCTCTTGCCGGTTTCTCAACCGTGCACGTCCGACGCTTCCCTCGCTAAGGGACAATCACGAGTTTGCTTAGAGTCTCAGGATCGCATTCCCAATTGGAGTCGAGTCCGTGGTCTGTCCCGCATCAATTTGTTATCAGAGCGAGTTTGAGTCTAGGGTGTCAAAAAAAAGTGTCATTTACGTCTAGTCATTAGTCATTGTCTAAGTCGTGTTTAGGGTCATCATTGTTTTAAAACAAAAAAAAGTGTCTTTTGCATTGCATACCAATAACCCGGTATATCAAAAGGTTTTGTCCGAACATTAGGCTACGCCTATCGGGAAGGCCGCACACTTGCGTGAGTGATCTTCGGATCGATTAACTCCGCCACGTGCCGTGTTTTGGTTACGTCTAGGTGCATCATCTTGTAGTGTGCATTTGCATTAGTCGGTGTCTCCTACTCTGTGTCTTGCATGCCCACTCGTCGAGGTACTCAATACTCACCCCCACCACCACCTATGGCGGAATCCCGAGTCTATAGTTCCGATGAAGTGGCCACAATGTTCCGAACTCTTATGGGGAAAATGGATGGGTTGAGTGAGCGCATGGATGTGTTAAGTACTCGAGTGGATAGGATGGAAGGGTTGAGTACTCAGGTGAATGGCCTAGGCACCCGCCTAGAGAAACGGATGAAGGCCTTAGAGGATAGGGCCAACGGGTCAGACCAATCCATTCAGGGATAGGTCGGGAGAGTTACCGCATTAGAGGGAGACCCAGCCGAGGCACACCCAAGTGCCCCAGTCCGGATACCCCTCCCACCTACACAAGGTCAACCGGAGCCGGTTCATCAACCCGCGATTCCTAGGGTTCAAGGGGTAGATGTTAGGAGGCGTGAAGTCCCCGAGGTGCATGACTATGAGTCTGATAATGAGCATCGGGGATATGGTCATGATCGTCGCCCTACACAGCGTACCCACGACCAAGATATGGATGAACGGGCCCTTAGGACCATTCGGGCAGACCCTCCCACCTTTGACGGGTCCTTAGACCCAAAGGTCTATCCTGATTGGGAGGCTGGCATGGATCGATATTTTGAGTGGTTCGAGATGTCAGACCAACGGAAGGTCAAGTTTGCCAGGATGAAACTTTTAGGTCAAGCACAAACATATTGGAGGAACATGGAGAATCTATTGTTTCATCGTCATGAACCCCAGATCGATACGTGGACCGAGATGAGGGAGAAGCTTAGGAAGAAGTACCTCCCTACCTCCTACCGCCAGCGTCTTATAGAGAGGTGGCAAAGCCTCACCCAAGGAGACTGGTCCGTCTCTGATTACATCGCCGAATTCGATGAATACTACTTGCGATGTGATGCCACGGAGGAAGATTCCCTTACCGTCTCTCGGTTTCGGCGTGATCTACGCCCGCACCTACGGTATGAGCTTCTCCGCCGCAAGGTGGACAAGTTGGAGGATGCATATCAAGTTGCTCTCGAGATGGAGCAATTCGAGGGTGAGTTCGAGTCTATTACACGGTGGGGCCCCGCTCCTCCCCGTAGTGATTCCCATGGCCCCTTAGGCTCATACCCGAGGGGGCCCATGGCTCGTCCTCAGGAGCCCGCCCGTCAGGAGCACTTCGCTCCAAGACCTCGACCTCCCCCACCACGGGATCTACCTCCACCCCAACCATTGGCACCCGTTGCCCGTCCCCCGGCACCCATAGGTCGTCCCCTGGTCCCGACACTTCCTCCACTATTGCCCACGGCACCTACACCTCCACCCTTGTTGCCTACACCCCCTACCCGTCGGGAGGATAAGGGTAAGGCCCCTCTTATCGGAGAGAGCAGTAGGTCACGGCTGCAGTGTTTCCATTGCCATGGGTTTGGCCACTTTGCCAACCAATGTCCCACTCGTGCCACACTAGCCCTAGGTGTTGGAGAAACCTTGCCTCCCGAGCTTGTGTGTGTCAGTTACGAGGCCGACCCGGCACTAGCCGAGGAGTACTATGCCTTGGGGGAAGAGCTGGAGGATTCTCCCGCAGTTCAGGATGCGGCCACTTAGTGGGATTGATGTTACCACCTTAGTCTAGGGTCCTGCATGAGTCAGTCTGTTTCTTTGTGTGGTATGTTTTGAGTTGATTGTTTGTGTGGTTTGCATATGTGTGTTAGTGCTTGGTGAGTCTGCATGTGTCTTGTACAAGCTCGTTGATGGTCTCTTATGAGTGAGAGGCGAGTGGACTCGCTCGATGAGTATGTGATCGGTTCTATATCTACACCCGGATCTAGTCCCCTACAGGGACTCAGCAGGTGATTCCTAGCGAGTCTTCGAGCCGCCACCTCCCCTTTTGAGAGTGCCCCATTCGGAGTGTACACCTCTAGCCCATAGCAGCTTGTGCATATAGAGTATATATGGAATGAGCAGGTGATGGTCACTTGGAGTGGCGCATACCCACGTTACTTGGCACGGTGACGGATCCGCCGGAGTACCCGAGCAGCCGCACCTCTTACTCGACGGGGTCGAGTTCCTCCCACCCGGGGAGAGTTGATGGGAATCGACGCCGAGCATGCACATTTTATCTTTCATTTATGTCCTTTAGTTTATTTTTATATCCATGGGAATGTATATGCGCAATTGTAAGGCTTTGTAAGCCAATGCGTCATTTTCTTGGATTGTGTGGGTTTCTGTGTAATTTGCCAGTAGGTCCAGCAAGGGGGCCCCCAGCCCTTTCCCATTGGTCCATGTCACCCATGTGGGGCTGGTCAACCATCCTAGGTAGCCATCTAGAAGGGTTGAATGCCAAATGACACATGGGTAGACAAGTGGTTAAAATTTTCAAAGGTAGGCTACCTACCCATTCAACCCCTTCATCCTAGTCAAGGGGGCACCCCCTTCCACTTGGAATATTTTATTTTTTTTGTGTGTTGGTCACATTTAATCTAGGCCATTCCTTCCCCATCCCTAGATCCAATGGTGGAGATTGGATTTGATGTGTAGCATATAAAAGCTTGTAATTTCCATTTGTTAGAATTAATGAAAGAAAAATTCCATTTGGAGCCAAGAGCTTGGTGCGCCCCCTTCCTCCTCTCCTCTGGTTTTCCTCTTCCCCAACCTCATTTCTAGAGTGGTATCTCCTCTATCCCCTCCCCTCAATCTCTGATCAGCATCTGTGTCGCCGCCGCCGCCGTTCGTGCCGCCATCGAGCCGCCGCGAAGCTATCGTCGGTGTTCTGTCCACACAGGACAGCCAGCTCTTCCACGAATTTCTGCAATCAGCCACGAGCTCCTCTTGAGCTGAAATTTTTAGGAGGTGTTCCAGAGGTGTCAACCACGATCCACAAAAATGTTTTGGTCATAAAGCTTCCATTTGATAATTTTCAATTTTCGTCCAACTGCTCTTCCCAGATCTGTCTGTTTTCAGACCAGATCTACACCTACCCTGAGTTTCCTGTCTTCGACCCATGTTATGATTTTTATTGGAGCCCCCAAATTTACTGAGAGTTCTGTCCACCTTCCTCTCCACCTCCAATGTTTCATGAAATTTCGAAAGCTCATTTCATATTTTTAGAAATTCCCTTTTCAATCTATCTACAGTTCTGTCAGCCTGTTTCCAGATCCGACCACCAGTCAGTGAAAAATTCATCGTAAATCGTAACCTCCACCAATCCCTCCACAAAAAATATTTCCGTTTTCCTATCTTTCCCCTCCTCAACGTTTATGAAGAAGTCGATATCTGATTCGGAGGTTTGCTTTACGGTCAAAGGCAACTCTCAGGAAAACTTCCTACTGTTCTAAGAGTTCGGGTACTGTACAAAAGTATCTTCAAAAATAGTTAAGGCCCAGATCTGTGAAGATGCAGCTTCTCTCTCTAGTCCTATCTTGAAGGATTTCAAGAGAGCTTTCCAACGGTACCTCCTGATCGTCGATCCGACATTGGGATTGGTCACAGCGAGTGATCTCGCCGGAGCACGCGCCTGAAAATAGCAAGTGCAGGTTCGTGGTCGGTTATTCCGGCGGGTGTCGATCGGAGCCGCCCGGCCTCCGACCGGCGTTCCAGCGCGCCGCCATCCCAGGGAGCGTTCCTCCAGGCCTCCCCCACTACAGTGGTGCCACCGGGTCCCACACGGCCCCTCCGGCCAGCACGCGGGCCCCACAGTCGTGAGTACGTGTGATGCCGAAGCTACGCGTGAAGCCGCCCGTCAACCCGAAATAGGTCCTCCCGGGCCCACTTGTGTAGCCCTTTACCTCCCTACGTGGAGTGGGTAGTAATTCATTACTGTAATATTTGTGTACTAATTGTCCCGGGAGTACGAGTTCGGCCGGATCCGTCTTCCCCACGCCGAGAGCGTGGAGGTATCGTATTCGCTCCCTTACTCGACATTTGCTCTATTCATATATATCTCTTATGCCGCTGCTAGAGAGCATGTTGTAGGGCCGTTAGCTTGATATATATTGCTGTATCATCGCTGCTGCGAGAGAGAGAGTGACCGTCCTGTGACCCGATCCGGGCACGAGAGAGAGCCGACCACCCTAGCTCTTGCCGGTTTCTCAACCATGCACGTCCGACGCCTCCCTCGCTAAGGGACAATCACGAGTTTGCTTAGAGTCTCAGGATCACATTCCCAATTGGAGTCGAGTCTGTGGTCCGTCCCGCATCAGCCGTTATGGAGATGCCGCCACCTAAGAACATCACTGAACTCCGAGGTTTGATTGGGCGTTTACAATTCATTAGGAGATTCATATCGCAACACTCGCAGAGATGCCGCCCATTCTATGAATTGTTAAAGGCGGGAGCAAAATTTGAGTGGAATGAGCAATTCCAAATGGCCTATGAGGAGCTTACGGTTTATCTTTCTAATCCTCCGGTTTTGCAACCACCCGTCCCCGGTAAACCCCTGATCCTGTATATTTCTGTGATTGAGGACTCCCTAGGAGCTGTTTTGGCTCAAGTAGATGATGAAGGAAGGGAAAGGGCAGCATACTACCTTTCGAGGTTGTTTAATCCCGCTGAATCCAAGTATACTGCCATGGAGAAGACCTGTGCAGCGCTAGTGTGGGTAGCTCAGAAGCTCAAACACTATTTCCTCGCCCACAAAGTTAGGCTGATCTCTAGAATGGACCCCATTCGTTATCTTTTAGAAAAACATGTCCTGTCTAGCCGATTAGCCCGCTAGCAGAGCTTTCTTTCCCAGTTCGACATCACCTTCGTTGTTCAAAAAGCGATCAAGGGATATACCATTGCTGAGCATCTCGCTCATTCTCCCATCCCTCGTACTGATTCAATCCAGGACGAGTTCCCTGATGAACACTTGGCAGTAATCACTGATCTTCCTTTTTGGTCTCTCCATTTTGATGGTGCTCTCAATTCCTTGGGTAGTGGAATCGGTGCCGTACTCCTTACTTCGGAAGGGGTAACCATCCCAATCGCTTATCAACTCTCATTTCCTGCCACGAATAATATAGCCGAGTATGAGGCTCTCCTTGCCGGTATGAAGCATGCCTACCTCTTGGGCGCGCGATACCTTAACATCATAGGAGACTCTCAGTTGGTGCTGCGTCAAGTTCTGTCAACTTGTCGCACCTGTGACCTTAAGCTTAAGCCCTATCAAGATCTGGTCACGCTCTTGGCTAGGCAATTCCGAAAGCTTATCTATATTCACACTCCTCGTTCTTAGAACATTCTGGCTGATGCCCTTGCATCACTAGCTTCTTCTCTTTCATTTCCCCTCAGTCGTGCCACTGAGACCATTGTGGTCGAGCGGTTAGACGCTCCCTCTCTTCAGGATCCCTGGTTCGACAACCTTAGGAAATCTATAGAAAGGAAGGCAGAAAGGGAGGAGGTGAAAGAAGTTTCGTTAACTAAGCTTGAGGAGATCATAGAAGAAGAAGAGTTGCCGTGGTATTATGAGATTGAGCAGTATTGTAGGGATGGTTCATTCCCGGAGGCGGCAAATGCCGAGCAGCGAAAGGCCATTAGAAGAGTCGCCACAAGATACACGATTATTGGTGGAGAATTGTATAGGCGAGCTCTCAATGGAGTTCTAATAAGGTGTCTAGATGACGATGAGGCTTGGAAGGTAGTAGAAGCAGCTCACTCCAGTGAGTGTGGAGGACACGTAAATGGGCAGGCGTTGGCGAAGAAGATTCTTAGGCAGGGCTATTACTGGCCAACCCTAGAAGAAGATTGTTCCACCTATGTCCGTAGGTGTCTTCAATGCCAGCTCCATGCTGACAAGATCCATGCTCCTACTTCTTCTCTTCATCCTCTCTCTACTCCTTGGCCATTTTCCATGTGGGCCTTTGATATCATCGGACCTCTCGGTGACCCGAATTCCACAGTCAAGCAGAAGTCCTTCATCCTGACGGCTACGGAGTACTTCACCAAGTGGACAGAAGCTGAAGCCTATGCAGAAATCAAAGCCACCACAGTATGCCGCTTCATCACGAAGAATATCATCTCGCGGTTTGGAGTGTCAAGTGATATCGTCACCAACAACGGGCCTCAATTTGTTTCTCAAGAACTCCGGGACCTCTGTAAGAAGTTTAATATATCATTGCATCATTCATCATCATACTACCCCCAAGGTAATGGCCAGGCTGAAGCCACGAATAAAACACTTCTTAAAATCATCAAGAAAACATGCGAATCACACAAATTTGCTGATTGGGCCGATAAACTGGTAGAAACTCTATGGGCTTGTCGCACCTCCATCCGTACTCCCACGGAGCAAACTCCTTTTGCTCTCACCTACGGGATGGAGGCGGTACTCCCATACGAGATCCTTATCCCTTCTCTAAGGGTGCAGCTGGACAAAGAACTTAATCTCGACGAGCGTCGAGAGGCGTTGCTAGTCCAACTGGAACTCTTAGATGAGAAGAGGCTTAACGCGGCCAATCATGTTTCGGTTTATCAAAAGCGTGTCTCGAGGTATTTTCAAAAGAAGGTTATCGAACAAAAATTCCAAATGGGTAATATGATTTTGAAACTCAAATTTATCAGGTCAGCAGGTCCTAGGTCTAAACTGCAACCCAACTGGGAAGGGCCATTTGTAGTTAAGGAAGTCTATCCGGATAATGCGTATCGCTTAATGAACACGGAGGGCGAAGAATTACCAAATCCGTGGAATGGGCTATATTTAAAACGCTTTTATCCATAGAGTCAAGCCAGCAACGACTTGGTGGCGGGGTGCGCCTTCACTTGATCACGAAAGGAAATCCCCGGTTCAACATTTCACACACTACACGACCCCCCGTGGTGCGGTTCCCTTCTTTTGCATAACACCGTTTCTCCTTTGGCCATGCTTAGGGGAGGGTTAAAGTCCTTATTTTTCCTTCTCTCTCGGCTGAAAATAGGGGCAAATGGTGAATAAGGGGGCGAGAACAGATCTAGACCCCCCCAATAAAAGAGGTCTCAAATAGGGGCAGTCCATTATGACCTTATTCCGCAAAAGAACAAGGGATAAAAGAAAGAAAGGAATGAAGAAAAGGGGAAAAAATCAAAGCTAAAAGCTCATCCAAAGCTCGAAGCTCTCAAAAATTTTGAAAGTCCCCAAATAATAAAACTAGGCACGACAAGAGTGGCAGTACAGTTTCCCCGCGGGACGTTATGAGCCCGGTCGTATGCGTGCCTAGAGCGGAAATAGGTCCGATGATGAACACAAAGCCCCGGCGCAACAGACCAAATTCTTTGAAAAGGGGTGTCGCGAGAAGAACTCAAGCCCTAAAAATCGTTATACCTGCCGCTAGCTTCTCTATTAAAATTTGTTTTATTTTCCAAGGAATGGATCCTACCCCGGGTATGGCCTCAGTAGAGGCACCGTTAAAGCGAAGTTAACACCGGCCGCGGGCGGTCCTTTATATTGCACATTGAGCCCGGGAGGACCTTGGTGAGATGGGAGGTTCCTTGTCATCAGGTCTGAGTTGGTTTCAAAATCTACAAAAAATCAAATATGTCAAAATCTAAAAACTCAAATATTTCAAAATCCAAAAAATCAAATATTTCAAAATCTAAAAAAAATCAAATATTTCAAAAACAAAAAAAATCAAATATGTTCAAAACCCAAAAAAAATCAAATATGTTCAAAACCCAAAACAATATCAAATATTTTGAAATCCAAACAAAAATCAAATATTTTCAAAATTTCAAAAAAAAAAGATTTTCTTGATTTGCATGCGTAGCATCCCCATTGCATTCATTTGACATTTGTTATTTACCTATTTAATAAGGCTTACCCCCTTGACCAAAAATCGAGAGCTGGTCATTTCCTAACTTGTTGTAGGCAAGGGGTTAAGCCTAAAATAGATTTAATCTGTTTTCTGTATTTGCATGTGTGCAGGGGCAGGTTGAAGCTGAAAAGTTTAGTTGGCTCGTAACCGCGTGGATGTTAAAGATCTTATCCCAACCAATGCAATCACATCAAGCCCCAAACCCAAAGCTCAAACTCAATCCAATCATCAATTCTATTCATTTCATATATCAACTTTCTAAACACAAGTCCTATCCAACATCATCGTGAAACTAAAGAAAATCACTCAGTCCTCCGCTGGGCATCCCCGCGGGGACGCATCTCTCTCAGCTCTCTAACACAGGCCTGGCGCGTCGTCGGGATCTCTGCAACCTCTGCTGGTAGAGTAAGCACCCTGCTCACCTCCCACATGATCAGGGCACTCCTGACCGCCTGCTCGTCCTCCTCTATACCAATCCCCCTCGCCTGTAGTGCAGGAAGGTGGGGTAGTGCTGGTAGAACAGTCCGGGGTAGTACAACCTGTAGGTAGCACCGGTGCGGGCTGTACATCGCCAGTGCGGTGTCGCTCATGAGCCTCAAGTCCAAGCCCGACCTCCTGGGAACTCTGACGGTGGTGTCACGGAGGAAGTCCGGGCGCATCACGAACCAATCCAGGGGCAGCCTGTTGATGGGCAGTCGCCACTCATCCCTGGTCTTCATCTCTGTTGTCCTGCACTCTACCTGCGGAGAGAATCCGAACGCGCCACCTATGAAGAAGAGGGGGTGGCTCCCATAGATCCTGCTAGCTGAACTGACATCCTCCCTATAGATGAATTTCATCCTAACGCCCATCCAACACTCTAGAAGGATCATATAACCAAACAGAGGACCTCCTAAGGCTACTGAAGTAAGGCCCTCATACAAGTAAGCAAGGATGGCCTGGGAAATGAAAGTCCCTACCAAAGGCCACTAATGGTTGGTGCGGACACCCGAGCAGTTGAGCGGCGCGACACGCCGAGCCACCGGTACCGCACACGGAGCACGACTCGAGCCACCTCAGCGTCCATCTAGCTCGGAGACAGCCTGGAGACTCCGCCTTGAGCCTCCCCATTTATCATATTTAGTTAGCCTTTATGTGTGTGTAATTTGTGTTTATTTCATTGTATTCGGTATGTAATTATGAGTGTACGAGGGGCTTATTTGCAAAATGGGACCCCTGGGCCCCACGGGACCCCCAGGCCCCTCCCATTGATCCACCTCAGCCCATGGGCCCCATGTGGGGTCAGTCAACATGTCAAATGGAGGCATCTAGAAGTTTGAATGGTAAAAGGCACATGGGAGACAAGTGGACTTCAAAGTCCAAGGTGGCTACCAACTTGTCCCCCCCTTGCCACCAAAGTCAATAGGGCGCCCCCTTCCCCTTATTTTTTATTTTAATTTTTGTGGAATGGTCACATGCCATCCCAGCCCTCCATCTCACACCCCTAGATCCAACGGTGGAGGATGGATTAGATGGGTGACCTATATATGCTTGTATTTTCCCATTTTCATGAATTAATGCCATAAGAATTGTGAAATTTGTTGGAGCATGGCCTAGGCCGCCCCCTTCTCCTCTCCCTCTTCCCCTTGAAGCTGTGAAGGCTTCCTTCAGGTGGTGAGACTCCATCCTTTCAGTTCCGGTCGCCGCCGCCACGAGCCGCCACCGCACCCCCATCGCCATCAACGGAGTTCTGCCCGCGCAGTACCACAGCAGCTTGTTCGAAATTCACAGGTCTTCCCCGAGCTCATTTGGCTATCAAATTTGGAGGAGTTGTTCCTGGGATGTTCCTCTCCACCCACAAAAATCAGGCCAGCATTCAGATCACGTTTCCTAATTTTTGATTTTCATCCACTCTTCCATTTCGGTTCTGCCAGAGTTCTGTCCAGGTTCATCTCCGCCCTGAGTTTCATGTCTTAGATCCACTTTTTGCTTTTTGTTAGTTCGCCGAATTTTACTGGGGATTCCATCCATCCACCCCTTCATCCACAATTTTTCTCAATTTTTTATTCACCCATATCATATTTTCTAAAAATCATTCTCAGACCCATCTACAGTTCTGTCCACCTGTTCCCAGATCCGAACACCAGTCACCCCAAAACTCATAACAAATCTCCACCACCTTCAAATCAAATTATAAAAAAAGTCCCCGTTTCGTGGTTTGATTCCCTACAACTTCAAAGAAGAGCTCAAAGTCTGAATCCAACTGTACATAGGCGTTCAACAGCCATTTATAGGAAACTGATATGCTGATCTGAGATTTCGGGAGTAGTAGAGCAGAGAATTGAAAAATAGTTAAAGCCCAGGTCCGCACAGGTTCAGAAGAGTCCACTGGCCCTAGATTGAAGGATTTCGAATCCTCTTTCCAACGGCGCTGATTTCGTTGCATTCCGACGAGGAACTGATCGCAGCGGCCGTTTTCGCCGGAGCGCGTGCCTGAAAACAGCAACTAAAAATCCTTGGGCAGCAACTTCACAACGTGAGAATCGGAGCCGATCGGCCACCGATCGGTGTTTCCGGCCGACCGCCGTCCGTGGAGGTGCGCCACCAGGGGTCCCCATCACAGTGGGTCCCACTCCTGCAGATCCGGAGGCCAGCGCCACCCGTGGGCCCCACGGGCCCGCAGAACCCGCCGTTCAGAAAGCACGAAAACGCGGAGTTTGGCACCGCCGGGCGACATCAAGATGCTGCCCGTCAACCCGATTTGCGTGATTCCCGGACCCCACATGTGACCTTTTACCTCCCTGCGTGGAGTGGGTCAAATCATTGTACTGTTGTAAAATTGTTTAACCGGGATCCGTAATTCGGCCGGGGTTGTCTTCGCCACACCGGGTGCGTGGAGGTACGGTCTTAACTTCTCGGCATTCGCTTGCTAGTTTAGTATATGGTCTTTTGCCACTGTCGAGAGCGATAGGTACTAGCCCGTGTGTTCATGTCACCGCTGTGAGAGTGAGAGTGACCCGTCCCGCGACTCGATCTGAGTCCGGAAGTTGAGTCGGACTACCCTTGACCTCCGCCGGTTCCTTAACTGCGCACGGTCCGCGCTTTCCCTCGCTTGGGACGACGAGTGAGCTTCCACTTCTGTTAGCGACGTTTCGCCACTAGGAGCTCGTAGTGTTGAGCTTAGTGTCTCCCTGGTGTGTGTTGCTGGTCGCGTCCACATCTAGAGCCCGAGGTCCATATCCCGTAGAGTCGGTCCCCGTGTCCGTCCCGCATCAGTTTGGTATCAGAGCAAGTCGAGTCTAGGGTAGTCGTTGCATAAGTCATGCATCATGGTCTAAGTCGAGTCTAGGATCATCGTTATTTTCAAAACAACAAAAAAAAAGGTGTTTTCAAATTGCATTTCACCCAATAGCTCGGTATATTAAAAGGTGTTGTCCGAACGTTAGGCTACGCCTATCGGGAGGTCGCACACTTGCGGGAGTGATCTTTGGATCGATTAACTCCGCCCCGTACCGGATATTGGTTTAGGTCTAAGTGCATCATTTAGTGTGTGTTTGCATTAGTCGGTGTCTTCTAGGTCGTGTGTTAGTTGCATGCCCACCCGTCGAGGTACCCAATACTCGCCACTACCACCTATGGCGGATTCCCGGGCCCGTAGCTCCGATGAGTCCTCGACGGCCGAGATGTTCCGAGCCATTATGGAACGTCTTGACACGCGTATGGATGGTCTTAGTACGCGTATGGATGGCATAAGAACGCGTCTAGAGGGGCGGATGAAAGCCCTCAAGGATCGGGCCGAAAGTTCGGATCAGTCCATTCAAGGCCTAGTTGGGAGAATTACCGTCCTAGAGAGGGGCCCAGTAGCGGCGCAACCCGCGCCGACGAACGGCCCACAAGAGCCGGTGCAGCAACCTGCTGCACCAAGGGCTCAGGCGGTTGATGTTGGGAGGCCACAGGTGCAAGTAGTGGATGACTATGCATCTGACAACGATCAAGGGGGTTACGGTCGTCGGAATCATCGACGGAATCGTGATGACGATGATGACGACCGCATTCTGAGGGGCGTGCGTGCGGACCCTCCCACTTTTAGCGGGTCCTTGGACCCAAAGGTGTATCTAGATTGGGAGGCCGGCATGGACCGATACTTCGAGTGGTTTGAGATGACGGACCACCGAAGAGTCCGATACGCAAAGATGAAGCTGTAAGGGCAGGCCCAAACTTATTGGACCAATATGGAGAGCCTGCTCAACCAGCGACGTCAACCCCAAATCGGTACTTAGGATGACATGAAGTCCAAATTGAGGGAGAAATACCTTCCTGCCTCATATCGCCAATGTCTCATAGACAAGTGGCAAAGCATTTCCCAAGGGAACCAATCGTGACCGAGTACACCGCCGAGTTCGATGAGTATTACTTGCGGTGCGGGGTCATGGAAGAGAGCACCATGACGATATCCCGCTTTCGGAGAGGTTTGCGGCCAAATTATCAATATGAACTCTTTTCGCCGTAATGCCACCACTCTGGATCAGGCATATCAAATAGCTCTCGAATTGGAGCAATTCGAGGCCGAGTTCGAGTCTCCCCATCGGTTGGGCTCTTTCCCCCTTCGTAGTGTCGAGCCCCGTGGCTCATCTGGCACGTATCCGAGGGCCCCCATGGCTCGACCTCAGGAGCCCGCTCGCCCCGAGCCCTTTGCTCCTAGGCCTCATCCTCCGCCCCCGAGGGACCTTCCTCGTCCCCAGCATCTTACGGCCCCACCCACAGCCCGTCCACCGGCACCCACACCTCCTGCACGTCCTTTGCTACCTACACCTCCTATCCGTCGGGAGGATAAGGGGAAAGGACCCATGATTGAGGAGCCCAGTGGATCACGGCAGCAGTGCTATCGCTGCAATGGGTTTGGCCATTTTGCCAACCAGTGTCCCACCCGTCCATCTCTCATCATTGGGGACACACAGGCCGAGGATACCACCCCCGCGGGTCTCGAGTTAGTCACCTATGTGGTCAATCAGGAGCTAGTTGATGAATACTATGAGATCGAAGGTGACGATCAGGAGGCCCCGCATCCCGATGATACCCATGTGGGGGTCGTCAGGTGTATTCTCACCCAGCCACAGGCCAGTGATGACTGGAGTCGGACCACTATTTTTCATACCTTCTGTAGCCTGGGTAAACATGTGTGCAAGGTAATCATCGATAGCGGGAGTTGCATCAATGCAATCTCCACGGGTGCTGTCTCCCGTCTTGGTCTTACACCCGTGGATCACCCTAGCCCCTATCGTGTATCATGGGTGGATTCACCTTCAATTCCGATCAGGCTGCGGTGCTTGGTCCCACTGCAGTTCTATGCCTACCGTGATGAGGTTTGGTGTGATGTTCTACCCATGGAGGTGGGCAACATTATTCTGGGTAGGCCATGGTTATTTGATCGGGATGCCACACTCCATGGCCGGTCGAACGCCTGTACCTTCGACCATGAGGGCCAACGGATTACTCTCGAACCCCATCGGTCCAAGAGCCCATCAGTCAGGGGTCGTACTGGCCCTAGTGCTCCGGAGCCTTCCGTTCTCGGGCCTAGTACCCCATCCCCAGCTCGGGCTATGACCGTTACCTCTGGCCCAGGAGAGCCCTCGACGAGGAGATTGATGATGATTAGCTCCCGGGAGATGGAGCAGGAGCTTAGTCAGGGCTATCCGGTGTTTGCCATTACGGTTCGAGAGGCGGAGCGGGACTCCGAGGGTGAGCTCCCACCCGAGGTTGTTCCTATTCTGCAGGAGTTTGCTGATATTTTTCCCGATGAGCTTCCCGAGGGACTCCCACCTATGCGGGATATTCAGCATGCCATCGACCTTGTTCCGGGCTCTTCCTTGCCCAACCTTCCACATTATCGCATGAGTCCCACGGAGCATGCCGAGCTTAAACGGCAGGTCGATGAGTTGGTGCAGAGAGGGTCTGTTCGGGACAGCATGAGTCCATGTGCTGTACCCACATTACTTGCCCCGAAGAAGGATGGCACGTGGAGAATGTGCATTGATAGTCGTGCCATCAACAAAATCACCGTGAAGTACAGGTTCCCTATTCCCCGCCTTGATGACATGCTGGACATGATGGCAGGTGCCACTATCTTTTCGAAGATCGATCTTAAGAGTGGCTACCATCAGGTGAGGATTAGGCCAGGTGATGAGTGGAAGACCGCATTTAAGACCAAGGACGGTCTATATGAGTGGTTGGTCATGCCTTTTGGGTTGACCAATGCCCCTAGCACTTTCATGCAGCTCATGACTCAGGTCCTTCGACCTTTCATTGGAGTCTTTGTAGTGGTGTATTTTGGTGATATCCTTATCTATAGCCGCACCACAGGGGACCACTTAGACCACCTTCGGCAGGTTTGTCTACTTCTTCGGCGAGAGCAGCTATTTGCGAACCCACAGAAGTGTGCCTTCATGACACCTCAGCTTACCTTCTTGGGTTTTATCGTGTCTAGTACTGGGGTCTCCACCGATCTGGAGAAGGTCCGAGCCATTGTTGAGTGGCCGGAACCCCGTACGGTTCATGATGTCCGCAGCTTTCATGGCCTTACGATGTTCTACCGTCGCTTCATCCGCGGATTTAGCTCCGTCACCACCCCGATCACGGATTGCATCCGGAAGGGCACATTTGTATGGACGAAGGCCGCATCTGTCGCCTTCAAGGACATCAAGGAGCGCATGACCCAGACACCTATCCTTCGATTGCCTGATTTCTCAAAGGTGTTTGAGGTCTCTTGTGATGCGTCGGGTGTTGGGATTGGAGGAGTTTTGAGTCAGGAGTCCCACCCGATCGCATATTTCAGCGAGAAGCTGAATGACGCGAAACTGCGATATTCCACGTATGATAAAGAATTCTACGCAGTTGTTCAGGCTCTTAGGCATTAGAGGTACTATCTTTTACATCAGGAGTTTGTCCTATACTCCGACCACGAGGCATTGAGGTACCTCCATTCGCAAAAGAAGCTTAACTCGCGTCATAGTCGTTGGGTCGAGTATCTCCAGTAGTTCACCTTTGTGCTGAAACATAAGGCTGGAGTGGAGAACAAGGTGGCTGATGCCTTGAGCCGGCGAGCATGTTTGCTTACCACCATGAGTGCCGAGGTCATAGGGTTAGAGAAGATGAAGGAGGCCTATGTTGATTGTCCTGACTTTGGTCAGATTTTTACCACCCTCCAGGCCGGACCCTCGAGAGACCTTGATGAGTATGTGCTTCAGGAGGGTTACCTCTTTCGAGGTAGCAGGCTGTGTGTTCCCCGAACTTCAGTTCGAGATTTCTTAGTGTGGGAACTACATGCGGGAGGTCTAGCTGGCCACTTTGGTCGGAACAAGACTATTGAGGCAGTGGAGCATCGATTTTATTTGCCGAGCTTGAAGCGCGATGTTGCTAAAATCGTGGCTCAGTGCCGTACATGTGCTACGGCCAAGATGAAGAAGCAAAGCTCGGACCTTTATACGCCTCTACCCGTGCCTGATGCCCCGTGGCAGGATGTTAGTATGGACTTTATTTTGGGATTGCCACGTACCTCTAGGAAGCATGATTCGGTTTATGTGGTGGTTGACCGTTTCTCGAAGATGGCCCTCTTTATCCCTTGCTCGAAGACTTCAGATGCTTCTAGGGTAGCCCGCCTATTCCTTACTCATGTGGTGTGCAAGTTTGGGTTGCCTCGCACTATAGTGTCTGACCGTGATGTTAGATTCACTTCCTATTTTTGGAAGACACTATGGCATATGATGGGTACTCACCTCAAATTTTCTACTGCATATCATCCCCAGACAGATGGTCAGACCGAGGTAGTCAATAGGAGTCTGGGAGATCTTTTGAGGTGTCTAGTCAGGGACCGCATTGGGGATTGGGATCTCATTTTACCCATGGATGAGTTTGCATACAATGATTCGGTGAATAGGTCTACCGGCATGAGTCCATTTGAGATTGTCACAGGTCGTAGGCCTAGGAAACCCGTTGACCTTGTCCCCATGCCTATCCATGCTAGAGTGTCGGAGTCGGCCGAGTCGTTTGCTAGGCATGTTAGGAGTTTGCATGACGACATCCGTCGTCACATTGAGGCCAGCAATGCACGGTACAAGGAGTTAGCCAATGCCCACCGACACCACCGAGAGTTCCACGAGGGCGAATACGTCATGATCAGGGTAAGACCTGAACGGTTTCTCTCTGGAACCGTTAAGAAGTTGCAAGCTCGCGGAGCCGGTCCCTTTAGAGTGTCGAAACACGTTGGATCCAATGCGTATGTTGTGGACTTGCCCGAGGAATATGGTATAAGCTCTACCTTCAATGTATCGGATCTTGTTGCATATAGGGACCCAGTGGTGATCCCTAGTGAGCCTTTTGAGCCCTCTCCTCCCCTTGAGAGTGATCCCACACCTGAGTGTCCACTTCCACCTCCAGCCCCTTTTTCACGGCAGCGTGAGCATATAGATCGTATACTGGACGAGCAAGTGACAGTTACCAGGAGTGGATCTTACCCACGCTACCTAGTGCGATGGAGAGGACGGCCCGCTACTGAGGACACATGGATCACACATGGCGAGTTGCAGCGGATCGATCCGGACCTTCTGGAGCGATACAGAAGTGATGCAGACCCTTACTCGACAGGGTCGAGTTTCTCCCACCCAGGGAGAATTGGTGCGGACACCCGAGCAGTTGAGCGGCACGACACGCCGAGCCACCGGTACCGCACACGGAGCATGACTCGAGCCACCTCAGCGTCCATCTGGCTCGGAGACAGCCTGGAGACTCTGCCTTGAGCCTCCCCATTTATCATATTTAGTTAGCCTTTATGTGTTTGTAATTTGTGTTTATTTCATTATATTCGGTATGTGATTATGAGTGTACGAGGGGCTTATTTGCAAAATGGGACCCCTGGGCCCCACGGGACCCCCAGGCCCCTCCCATTGATCCACCTCAGCCCATGGGCCCCATGTGGGGTCAGTCAACATGTCAAATGGAGACATCTAGAAGTTTGAATGGTAAAAGGCACATGGGAGACAAGTGGACTTCAAAGTCCAAGGTGGCTACCAACTTGTCCCCCCCTTGCCACCAAAGTCAATAGGGCGCCCCCTTCCCCTTATTTTTTATTTTAATTTTTGTGGAATGGTCACATGCCATCCCAGCCCTCCATCTCACACCCCTAGATCCAACGGTGGAGGATGGATTAGATGGGTGACCTATATATGCTTGTATTTTCCAATTTTCATGAATTAATGCCATAAGAATTGTGAAATTTGTTGGAGCATGGCCTAGGCCGCCCCCTTCTCCTCTCCCTCTTCCCCTTGAAGCTGTGAAGGCTTCCTTCAGGTGGTGAGACTCCACCCTTTCAGTTCCGGTCGCCGCCGCCGCCGCCACGAGCCGCCACCGCACCGCCATCGCCATCAACGGAGTTCTGCCCGCGCAGTATCACAGCAGCTTGTTCGAAATTCATAGGTCTTCCCCGAGCTCATTTGGCTACCAAATTTGGAGGAGTTGTTCCTGGGATGTTCCTCTCCACCCACAAAAATCAGGCCAGCATTCAGATCACGTTTCCTAATTTTTTATTTTCATCCACTCTTCCATTTCGGTTCTGCTAGAGTTCTATCCAGGTTCATCTCCACCCTGAGTTTCATGTCTTAGATCCACTTTTTGCTTTTTTTTAGTTCGCCAAATTTTACTGGAGATTCCATCCATCCACCCCTTCATCCACAATTTTTCTCAATTTTTTATTCACCCATATCATATTTTCTAAAAATCATTCTCAGACCCATCTACAGTTTTGTCCTCCTGTTCCCAGATCCGACCACCAGTCACCCCAAAACTCATAACAAATCTCCACCACCTTCAAATCAAATTCCAAAAAAAGTTCCCGTTCCGTGGTTTGATTCCCTACAACTTCAAAGAAGAGCTTGAAGTCTGAATCCAACTGTACGTAGGCGTTCAATGGCCATTTATAGGAAACTGATATGCTGATCTGAGATTTCGGGAGTAGTAGAGCAGAGAATTGAAAAATAGTTAAAGCCCAGGTCCGCACAGGTTCAGAAGAGTCCACTGGCCCTAGATTGAAGGATTTCGAATCCTCTTTCCAACGGCGCTGATTTCGTTGCATTCCGACGAGGAACTGATCGCAGCGGCCGTTTTCGCCGGAGCGTGCGCCTGAAAATAGCAACTAAAAATCCGTGTGCAGTAACTTCACAACGTTGGAATCGGAGCCGATCGGCCACCGATCGGTGTTTCCGGCCGACCGCCGTCCGTGGAGGCGCGCCACCAGGGGTCCCCATCACAGTGGGTCCCACTCCTGCAGATCCGGAGGCCAGCGCCACCCGTGGGCCCCACGGGCCCGCAGAACCCGCCGTTCGGAAAGCACGAAAACGCGGAGTTCGGCATCGCCGGGCGACATCAAGATGCTACCCGTCAACCCGATTTGTGTGATTCCCGGACCCCACATGTGACCTTTTACCTCCCTGCGTGGAGTGGGTCAAATCATTGTACTGTTGTAAAATTGTTTAACCGGGGATCCGTAATTCGGCCGGGGTTGTCTTCGCCACGCCGGGTGCGTGAAGGTACGGTCTTAACTTCTCGACATTCGCTTGCTAGTTTAGGATATGGTCTTTTGCCGCTGCCGAGAGTGATAGGTACTAGCCCGTGTGTTCATGTCACCGCTATGAGAGTGAGAGTGACCCGTCCCGCGACTCGATCCGAGTCCGGAAGTTGAGTCGGACTACCCTTGACCTCCGCCGGTTCCTTAACCGCGCACGGTCCGCGCTTTCCCTTGCTTGGGACGACAAGTGAGCTTCCACTTCTGTTAGCGACGTTTCGCCACTAGGAGCTCGTAGTGTTGGGCTTAGTGTCTCCCTGGTGTGTGTTGCTGGTCGCGTCCACATCTAGAGCCCGAGGTCCATATCCCGTAGAGTCGGTCCCCGTGCCCGTCCCGCATCAATGGTACTAAGAAGGGGCAGCTCTAGCACATGGTCAACTGAAAAAAACAAGATGGCCCCGCACAAGCAAATGGATGCAGCCTTAGCTATGGCTTCATCCCACCCACACCTATTCTTGCAATGCTCCACTACCCACTGGCTAAGAGGAAGAAGGTGAATCTGACATGGGCCTACGAAGGTGTGGACATCCCTGTTGTCTGGTATGAACCCTCCCAAGATGAGCCTAGGATCTATAGGGGCAACAGTATGACACACTGAGTCTTCCCCTCCCGCCTGGGACCTGGGTAAAGAGAAGTAGGTCTCTACCTCCTCCAGTAGGATAGTGGCCTCGAATGATGGGAAAATGAATGTATGAGTTTGAGGATGTCAGATTTCAACTAAGGCTGAGATGCTATGCCAATCAAGAGAGAGCTTTGGGTAGTTCTGACCTAACACTAGGAGAGGTTGTAGGTGCCAAGATCTTAGGATAGATGTCACTGCTAGGGGCAAGGCGCGGACCATGGGAGCCAACCACTTCAAAGTGGAATACCGCCTAGGGCCAGGAAGAAGCTGAGGTGGGAAGAAAGAAGATGGAAGAAAAGAGAGAGGAAAGAAAAGCATGCAAGTGAATGAAAGAATTGAATTGAATGAAATCATGAGTAGCTTACCTCTCTCAGAGGGCTCGAGCTGAGATGTCGCGGGATCGCGGTCAGTCGTTGGAGCACTTCCCGCTCCTTCCTGGCCGACTTTGGCCCTTCAAAAGATGCTCCCTCCATGGAACTCCCCTCTAGGGCCCTCTTCATGATGATTTGGTGATGAATATCAAAGATTTCAAGGCTTAGAAGGAGGAGGATGTGTGAATCACAAATTTAGGTTCCACCTCCTACTTATAAGGCTTGTTAGGAAGCCTAGGTCTCTTGAGATTGGGTTGGATAAGTCTAGGACGGGTTAAGATGAGGTTTGGATAAGTTTAAGGCGGTTTACCCTCGGGTTAGGGATTCTCCAGGAGAGTCCCCTTCTAGTTCGTAGAATACCCATTTGGACGGTCTTACGATAGACCGCCCATCCCCTTGCGCGGCCCATTATAGACCGCTTATCATCCTCCAAAGAACTTGAGGGCAAGACTTTAGGCGGCCTGATTCAGACCGTTCTTCTTATTACGCGGTTTATGGTAAACCGTTCAAACCGTTCGATTCTCCTTGGAACGGTCTATTACAGACCGTGTATTGCTTTGAGCGGCCCACTGAGAACCGTTCTTCTGATCTGAAGCCCTTGTCCAACAAGTTGTCAACCTGTCCAACTAGTAGTCGTGGCATCCCTCATCTCACTCATTTGGCGCCCTCATCTCACTCATTTGACGCCCTCATCTCACTTATTTGACGCACTCATCTCACTCATCTCACTCTCTCTCCCACTCGGAGTCAGCGTCCCTCTATCTCACTCGTGGTCGTGTCGCGTCACACCCGTAGTCGTGTCTCACCCGTAGTCATCGTCGCTCACTCACGCACTCGTGTCGAGTCAGTAGTCGCATTCATCCATTCATTCATACATTCATACATCCACAAAATACACAAAAACAAAGGCATATCACTATCATATCACATCATGTACAAAGTCGGGCCAAGTACAAAAGTCAAGCCTGTCCCTCTCCCTGGCCCCCGTCGCTGTCTCCGGATCCCTCGTGCCTCTTTGGTGGAGGCATCGTTGAAACCGCCTCGTCACGCTGACGTCGCCGGCGTTGCTCGTCCTCCTCATTCCTCTGGTGGCCGGAGGAACCTGTAAAGTAACTCCTAACGGAGCCATGAGTGCCAAGGCTGCCGCTCGGAGTCGCTCGGCTGCGCTCCCGACTCACCTCTCTCATGCCCGCCACCATGCCCTCCAGTCTGGCAGCCTGTAATCGGGCCTACTCTGCCTCAGCCTGGTAGCGCTCCGCCTCAGCCCGATAGCGCTCCGCCTCGGTCGCGCTGGCTCAGAGTCGCTCCAACTTAGCCCGAAAAAGGGCCGTCTCCAGCACGTCTGCTGGTCGGCTCTGTGCTGCCTCCTCCCACTCACGGGCCACCTCCTCCCGAGCCGCTGCCCGGCTCTGCTCAAGCTTGGTCCTAAGGTAGGTCAGCTCGGACGTCTGCATGCACACATCATTGTCAGTCAATAGCATTTCATACATTTCATAAGTATAAATAACAAGGGGAAGTGTAGTGATTTGCATACCCTCTCGGTGAGCGCCACCTCGTCCGCCTTGGCCCGCGCTACCATCCGAGTGAAGCCGGTCTCCCGCTCGGCCCGATTTGCAGGAGTCTGGGTAGAAGAAGAAGAAGGAGCATCGGCCCCCTACCGCTGGGTACCCTCAGCACGCTGCATCCAAAACTCCAGGTCAGTCACATGCATAGTCATAATCACAAGCATTTGTATAGTTTAGATGAGTTTAGGGTTTAGAAGACTCACCAGTAAGGCCAGGGCCTGTCAGGCCTCGTCCCACTCCCTGATGGTGGAGTGCAAGAGCCCCTGTAGCTCCGCCAGTCATCTCTCAGGGTCAATCTGCATTTAGAAGTCCATGTCAGTGCATCATATAGTAATCATAAGCATAATAGATAGAGTTTAAGTTTAGAAGTCATACCGGTCGGTGGGCACCCCGGAACACCTGGTCCCGGTAGTGTCTGGCGTACGCAGTGTAGTACACTGAGTCGCTCTCCGCTCGGGCGGTCACCGCTCGCCCAAGAGCTGTCTAGTCGGCCACCTACGCAGCGTTCCTCGTGGACCAATCAAATGCTGCCGCTAGGCCCCGAGTAGTTCTCGTCACTCGCTCCCTCGCCTTCTCAGGCACCGGGAACTCCACCGCGGGCTGATGGACCCCGATGGTCCTCATCACAAATCTGTAGTGTAGTGGCTCCACCACATTCACGCAGTGAAGCCACACATCTCGTCCGTCAAAGGCAAGGGCGCCGACCACCCAAGGCTGACCCTCCTAGCCCTCCTCTATGTAAGGTGCCCACCGTACCTGCAAGAAATAGAAAGTCGCATCAGCATCATCATCATATAAGAATTGCATTTAATTAAAGAGTCTGAGTTTAGAAGTATACCGAGGTGAACGGTAGAGCGTCCAGGTCGTCCTGCAGCTCTCGGATCTACTGTCTCAGGGCTGCAGTCTTCCGAGGTGCTGTCCACCTCCGTGCGGTCGGCAGGAGCCCAGGACGGGTCTCCTCGCCTCTGCCCAACCCACGTAGGCGCACGTAGGCCCACACCTACATCACAGCATCATGTCAGCATTTAGGGAACATGTAGAATTGCATAATTAGGTCTGGAATAAGAGTCGTACCTGGAGTAAGGGGGAGAAGCCCCCAAGCATCGTCCGACAGGCCGTCGAACTCAGCGTATCAAACAATAAGTTGATGACTGTTGCTCCCCACGCGTAGTCACCCATGTAGCTCAACTCCTCGAGGAAAGGAAGGAACCTGCAGCTCATCATGTCCGCTCTAGTGGAGAAGAGGAGTCGCCCGAACATCAGCATCAAGAACCATCTCAGCACTCTGTCCGCCTCCGCTCCCGGCCCCGCAGCTACTCTCGGCCGCGCCAGCTCAATCAACCGCTGCAAGTGCTCCTCCGGCTGCTCTCCAACTGCAACTCCCGCCCGTCGTAATCCCAGGCTGTCTTGGAGACTAGCCCGGGGTAGGAGGGTCGACTGCCTCTCAGGGCGCCACAGCTCCAAGCCCAGCAATCCCCGAGCCATCTCCCAGTAGTCGGGAAAAGTGGTCCCGCTAACCGGTGCCCCGTGCACTCGAAGGCCAGTGAGCCTGGCCACGTCCTCTAGCATGGGGACCAAATGCCCCTACAGAAAAAGGAACGTCCGACTCACTGGGTCCTAGCGGTCGTGCAGGGCGTAGAGCAGAGCTGCGTCGAATCGACACACCTCGATGCTCAGGAATGGGGCGAACCCCATGGCAGCCAACCGCTATCTCTGGAAGTCCGGCAGTGCTAAGTACACTGCGCGGACCTACAGCCACGAGGTGCGGGTCCTGCGCTTTCCCTGCATTCATTTCATTCATTTTAGATGTATTTTAGTAATTTAGTTAAGCATTTTGTTTCATATGAATAAAAGCATGAAGGATTAAATCTCTGTTAGAGGATCAGTTCCCCACAAGCTGCTCGTCCCCTTGAACGGTCCCATATGCACTGTTTTACTTCCTAGGTTCTGTGTTTCGAACGGGTTGGCATGGGCCGTTCTTATCTCGAACGGGTGAGCGTGCACCGTTCTTTCCTCATGCCTCTTAGTGTCAAACGGCCACTCCTGGGCCGCAGGGGGGTTGGGCGGTCCTATAGGAACCGCATCGTTCTTTATTGATCGGGTATTGGACAGACCAATGTGGCCCGCTTATTGTTCGTACGGTGAGCCTCTCACCATCCTTGCTTTGTTCGGTTCTATTATTGTGTTAGTTTGAACGGCTCCCCCTGGGCCGTATGTAGTTTGGGCGGCTCTATGTGAGCCGTATGTTTTCTTTTGTGCGGTTTTGTCTAAACCGTCCTACCGTCGTCTTCCCCGACGATGGTGAGGGTTTCCCCATCAGCGGGGAGGCCACCATGGCGCCCCCAGACCGGTCCTTAGCCTCCCTAATCCCCCAAAATCCCCTTTAACTAACATGCATGACTTAAAATAGAAGAAAAATGGAAATGGGGGGGGGGGGGGGTTAGAGCACCTACCTCGGGGTCCCTCGGCTTCTTGGCCAACTTCTCCGCCGGTGGCCCCTCTCCGGCGTCCTCGTCTCGGGACGTGTTCATCCCTTGCTCCTCTCTGGCACCGGGCGGTGGCGGGAGTGCGTCTCCCTCGGCCGTGGACGTCGTAGGCACCTCCACCTGTGGTGGTCCATCGATGCTCGCCATCGCAGCGGCGGTCTACGGCGGCGATGAGCTCCCTCCTTCTTCGGCCATCTCGGGGCGTCGAGCTTGGTGCTTCTGGCGCATAGAGGACGAGAGGGAGGGTTTGGGAAAGGAGAGAGCTTGGGGAGTGAGAGAGTTGAGAGAGAGGGCTTGGAAATGGGGTGGTTTTCCCTTCGTCCCCTCCCACCGTCGGTTACGGTAGAGGGAGACGAAGGGTTTAGCATTTCGAGGTTGCAGAGGTTGTACTGTCTATCGTTAGACCGCCCTTCATTTGAACGGTTGAGGAGTGACCGCTCATCTTCAATGGTAGGATGTTTAAGTCGGTTCAAATTCTATGATATATACGGCTTATAGATAACCGTTCTTCGTTGGGGCGGTTGGTTTCTAACCGTTCATGTTTGAAGATTGTCTGCACTTGGTGTTCAATTGATAAACTTTGATATTATTGCAAATCTTGCTAACAATTTTATGAGCAGCATCGAAACTCTTACTTGTCGTTTCGCCTGCACAGGTAAGTCAGGTATGGCATTCTATCCTTGTCACCCTTATTGCATTATTATATGGTACTATAATATATTATCTCGAGAACCAGTTGGTTATATACGTGTTCCAGGATCTGATGTTCCCCTTTAACAAAATGATGATGATCCAGAATCACGTGTTTAATCTTTGGATAGGCCATTAGGTTGGGATGTCCCGGGGAGGATGGTTCTATCCTGCATGCCGTGGTTGTGGATAGTGTCTTGACTCTGATTTTCCCGACTTAGTAATATTATTCTCGAGTATTTTATATTTTAATCTTTCTTCGCATTTGTTTTAACGATTTCTTTTCTTTTAGCCCAGCATGCATCATACGCATCTTTTTAAGCTTTCATGACCCATGGTTTGTTTGAAGAATGTCCCATCAGTGATGGTTAGCTGTGTGTTCAGTGTTTGAGTAAGAGGAACTAATTCCACTCTGAGTTGGAAGGTTCTCTTTGGTCGATTCGCTTGGTTTGGTTGATTAAGAGGTCCCCGTCTGGAGCTTTAGCCTGTTTCGTTTACTTTTGCTGCCTTTTTTTGGCCACCTCATTAGACCGTGGGATTGTGTCCCCCATGAGGTTGGTCTTGTCGATTTATTTCATTTCGTTTAGTTCCTCCAGACTGGTGTCGCTTTTGGTTTTATCATTCCTTGCGTTTGGTTCAGTTTCGGAAGATTCCTGTCGCTTGTTAGTAAAAAAAATGGGTGTCGTTTTACCTTCACGCTCGCTTCTTAGTCCGCTCCGCTGCATCTCCGCTTCATCTCCATGTTCCATGTCACTTCCGCTTCACCTCCGCTCGCTCCCCTACAAAGAGGACGTTAAGGAGGGGCATCTGTTGACATCCGTTTTATGCCGATAAGTTGAGTCGTTCCTCTTACTCCCATTTGTTAATGTCTCGAGTTATCCATCACCCCTTGGGGCTATTTTCAGGCATGCTTTGGGCCAGTTTTATGGGTTGCCTCCCTCCTTGGTTAGGTCCAAGTTGATTCAGGGCTTAACGGGCCTTGGTTTTGGTTGATTGGGCTTTTCTATAAGTTTCAAGCGCCCATGTGCATGTACGGTTCATCACGGGCCACTCAATCTATGTGCGGTTGACTGTGGACCGTCCACCTATTTAGGAATATTTTAGTTAATTTTATGAATTTCTGCCGACAAGCATTTATGCGGTCCTATTCTGGCCGTTCAACCTAATGGATGGACGGGTTGTGACCACCCATCTCTCAGAGTCCTGCGCTTGAGGGTTTTCTCATACAAATATCCAATTAATCTATTTATCACCGACAAGGCTAGAACGATTTGTCCTTGGTCGCTTTACATGTGAACGGTCTCATCTGAGCCGTTCATCTCTGAGAGTCCAACGGCGACAGTTTCGGTCAGTTCGATGGATAATTCAGATTATTTGTAATGTATTTTGAATTTCCACCGACAGGGTTGGACGGTCAGGACATGACCGTACATCCAGTTGAGCGGTCTATCGTAAGACCGTTTATCCCTTCGATTGCTTAATTTCAACAGATTTTATCTCTTTTATCCGTGGTTAAACCCCTCAACTTTGTCCTCGGTTTTCTCCATGGATTCTCAACGAAATCGGATGAGATTTGATCCTAACGAAAGCTGAGGATATTATCTTCACTTTATCTTTTGATATCTCGGATTAATATCCACTAGAAACCCTAATTTCGAGGTAGGACTTTAGGTGTTCTATAAATAGACCCTAAAGGCCGGGTTGGAAAGGGGGGGAGATTTTTGGTCGACGGCGAAGCCCTGTTGCATTCTTGAGAGACCTAGCACCAAGGAGAGAGGCTTTCCACGTCCATACAAGCCTCCGGTTCAGGGAGTAGTCCAGTTTTTGAGTCTTTTGTGTTTGATAGTTTTGTCCACTTTTTGATTGCATGCATTACCTTCATTACTTTCTCCCCACATTTCTCTTCATCTTCATTGCCATGCACACACCCACCTACATTTTTTGACACCCTAGGGGTTTAAAATCCCCTAGGTATCCCCCTTTCCACTTATTCATGTTCATTTCACATTATTTTGGCATTTACTACACCATTCAGTTCTAATCTAGGTTTTCTCTTTGTGTTTTTACGTCATTTTGCAGGTCAGCAATCCCTAGCACGAGGCCCATCCCCTCTGGCTGACTGGAGAGGGTGGAGGTTAGACCTTTTTGCGACTTCTGGCTTGGTGGTCTTGCGCGGTTCTCTACTAGCCGTTCAAGGAGACGTGCGGTGCTACGTGGACCGTCCTTCTTCTTCCTGCGGTCGTACCGGAGCCATTCAACTTCTAGGAGCGCTTCATCCCGCATCTTCTGCAGCATCCTTAAACGGTCTATCGTAAGACCGTGTATGCTTTAGGTGGTTCTACCTGAACCGTTCATCTTCCCAGCGCTGCAGGCTAGGCGAGTGGCTCTCCCTCTTTCCAAGGCACGTCATGTTCATCACGTTCGGCGCTTTGGTGGCAATCACAGGTTTTTGTTTCCTCCCTTTCCTTCTGTCTTCATTCGTTTCTCATATCGGATATGGTAGAATAGACATTAGGAAGACATTGGAAGAAATGGATGGGAGGAGAAAATATATCTACACCCACAAGATCTGTCAGCTTGTCAGGTAGGAGATATGGATATGTACTTGTTAATGACGTCTCTAGGTTTACTTGGGTATTCTTCCTTACTCATAAAAATGATGCTTTCAATGAATTTTAGGAGTTCTATTTGAAAATAAAATAGAAAAATTAAAATCCAATTCAAAGTATTTTATCTGATCATGGTGGTGAGTTTGAAAACTCACGGTTTGATGAGTTTTACAGGGCTAATGGCATAACTCATCGGTTCTCCTCCCCTAGAACACCAGAGCAAAATGGAGTAGTGGAGAGGAGGAACCGAACTCTTATGGAGATGGCCCGTACACTGCTAGTGGAAGGTAGCCTACCAAGAAAGTTTTGGGCAGAGGCAGTCAATACTGCATGCCATGTAATTAACAAAGCCATGGTAAGGCCGTTTACCCAGAAAACTCCATATGAAATCCTCAAGGGTAAGAAACCTTCACTTGCTTGCTTCAAGGTCTTCGGATGTAGGTGTTTTATTCATGTCAATGATAAAAGAGACCTTGATAAGTTTGAGCCTAAAAGTGATTCAGAAAATTTTCAAGGATATTCTAAAACTACTAGAGCATATAGGGCGTACAATCTAAATTCCAAAACTGTTGAAGAGTCTCCACATATAATCTTCGATGAAACCCTGACTAAATCTGATAATGGTCTGTGCAGGAAAGAAGATGATGGAGAAATTCTGAAAGAAGGAAAGTCTGTAGACCAATCAGATTAGAAGATGAACCTAGAGTCAATAATGTAGTGGAGCCTGCTATTCAGGGGGAGGTAAATGAAGGTCAAGATAACCAGGTTATCAATGCTAGGTTTCTTAGAAACCATCCTGTGGATAATGTCATTGGTAACTTGCAGGAACCCCCTAGGACCAGAGGTTACTTTCGAGCTCAAAATGAATTGAATGCCTTTGCATTAGTTTCTCATGTAGAACCCAAGACCATTGACAGTGCCCAAAATGATGTGCATTGGATCAATGCCATGCACGAGGAGCTGAAGCAGTTTGATAGGAACAAGGTGTGGCACCTAGTCCCACCTCTTGATTATGGGACTATCATTGGGACTAAATGGGTTTTTAGAAATAAAACTGATGAGCAGGGAAATGTGGTTAAGAATAAAGCCAGACTTGTAGCTCAGGGGTACAATCAAGAATTTGGAATTGACTTCGAAGAGTCTTTTGCCCCTGTAGCTAGGTTAAAGGCAATTAGGATTTTACTTGCTTATGCATGCTCACTAGGAATAACTCTTCAGCAGATGGATGTGAAATCTGCTTTCTTAAATGGGGAAATAAAAGAGGATGTCTTTGTAAAACAACCTCCTAGTTTTGAATGTTTAGATTTCCCTAGTCATGTTTATAAATTGAATAAGGCTCTCTATGGTTTGAAGCAAGCTCCTAGAGCTTGGTATGACATGCTTAGCAAATTCCTTACGGAAAAGAAATTCTCAAGAGGTGAGATTGACCAAACGTTGTTTATCAAGGTATGTCATCTAGACATTCTCATAATCCAAATATATGTGGATGATATTGTTTTCGGTTCAACTAATCCGAAGATGTGTAAGGAATTTTCTGACTTGATGACACAAGAATTTGAGATGAGCTCAATGGGTGAGCTAAAACTGTTTCTTGGACTGTAGGTGACACAAACCAAAGATGGAACATTCATCACCCAGTCTAAGTACATAAGGGACATGCTAAAGAAGTTCAAATTTGAAAACCTCAAGGAAATTACAGCACCAATGGGTACTTTAACAAGTCTTGATGAAGACTCCAAAGGTAAAACAGTTGAAAACTGTTAGGACCAGTGCGATAGATTCAGAGGGGGGTGAATGAATCTCCCCTTAAAAATATCGCTCACTTCACAAAATTAAGCAAACTAAAACGCTAATCAAATCTTCTGTTGAACCAGTAAGCAAATAAGTGGAGCGCACCTATGCATGCATCTAGCGCCAATCAGATAAAAGAACAAACCATGAAGACAATGAATTTTTAGGTGGTTCGGTCCTCCAGACCTACATCCACCCCACACTTAAACTCGAGTGTGGATTTCGCTGATACACAGCTTAAATCGCTAGGCCTCATAGCTTGCCTACAACCGCTGAGCATCACAGCTTTCTTCCGCTGGGTAATACAGCTTAGCCATCCGTTGACTCACAGCTTGACCGCTGGGGATTGCAGCTTAACCCGACCGCTGGGGACTACAGCTTAACCCGACCAGTGGAATCCTCCACTGCAAACATTGAGCAATACAACTTAGCTCTGCTAACTAACAGCTTGAAGAAAAGTTTAAGAGAAAACAAGAAAATGGGAAATCACAGCAACAGGAAGCTGTATGCGATGAAACACAATCTGGCTCTCAACAGAGCTGACTGGCCTGGATTTGATCCACGGTCCAGTAAAGACTGATCTTCAGACTGCTCTCTTCTTCTCTCGATCTCACTGTCTCTCCTCTATTTCTTTCTCTTCTTCTTCTCTTACACTCTGCCTCTCTTTTTCTTTCTCTTCTTCTTCTTCTGGATCGTGCAGGCACACTCTCTGCTTCTGCTCCTTCTGCTTCGATCACGATCTGCCTGCTCTCGAACACCACTATTCTTTTTATAGCAGCAGCAGGTAGGAGGGCATGTGGCTTCCAGATTCCCACCCAGAGAGCCTTGACCACGTGGCGGCATTTCAGCCTGCTGCACTACACGTGTCACAATCCAGGCTTCCTGGATCACGTGCCCTCATTTAGCTCCTCGAGTATAAGTCCTGTCAGGTTAAAATTATTTTCAATTTGAATAAGCAAAGTATGTACATTAGAAATGGATGCACTGACTTGGTTATGCTTAGTTCAAGTCCTACACTGACTTTGTGATGCAGCTATGCACAAACAGCAATGAACCCTGCTCAAACTCTATTTATGCAAGCGAAGCAGTGCATGGCTGTACAGACTTTGTGTATCACTGACATGCCATTAGTGTGCAGACTCGATGACCATGCACAACCAATGTATAGACTTGGTACCAAAGTAGGCACGACGAATGACTTTGAATGTGTAGACTTGATACCATGTGGATGTATAGACTTATGCAGACTTGCTAGCATGCGGATGTATAGACTTGTGCAGACTTGTTAGCAAACAATGTGCTGACTATGCCATGAATGTATAGACTTATGTTCGTGCGACCAGACAATGTATAGACTTGACAGATACAATGTGCATGCGATGCGATCTACAGACTTTGTATGTCTGCGAGACTTATCAATGTATAGACTTGCCCATATGCATGAACAAGTGGCGATGTATAGACATGCTCAGTTCGTACAGACTTTGCATATACACATGAGACGCTGAGTGAGACGCTAAGTGAGACTGACTTTAACAAGCAATGCATAGACTTTGATTTATTCACATGAGACGCTGAGTGAGACGGAGCAATGTATAGACTTAGCCGATGCAATGTTCACACGACCTTAGACGCTAAGTGAGACGATGGAGTTGTAAAGACTATGCATATGATGTACATACTTTATATGCATAAGGCACATGATGCAACAATGTATAGACTTGAAATCAAGAGATGCACTAGCTGTACAGACTTTGAATGCGCAATATGCAGACGTTGAACAGACTTGCTAAGTCTGGAGTTAAGCATGAACGCACAATGCTCAGACTATGCGTGTGCATGAATGGACTATGAGTACATGACATTGCCTTACGTCTGTATGCAACAGAGTGTATCGACTTTATATGCATGAATGCACCATGTAAAGACTTTGCGTGCAAGACACTGTATATGCATGAACGATGTACAGACGAGTGCACAGACTATATGCATTCATGTGATGATAGTGTTGTTCTTAACAAAATAATATGGTGACTCATTCATGTTGCTATCATTAAAACACCACATTATCATCAAAACACAAGGGGCACAACAATCTCCCCCTTTTTGATGATGGCAACATAATGAGTCACACTGACTCGTCAAACTATTCTCCCCCTTTGACATAATCAAAAAGGAAATGGTTTGAGAGACAGAATTCAGCACACAGACTATTTTCCCACAAATTCAGAATACAGAGAATGAAACATAGTTCATTGAAATGGAGTTCCCTCTATCAACATGCAAAAAATAACCAAAGCTCCCCCTGAGAATATGAGTGAAGTCAGGATGGAAGATTTCAACAGTGTGGAGAGTAAAGTGATTGATGATAGGAAGGTAAAAGAAGACAACAATAATCACAAGACATCTCAATGAAAAATCAATAGTTAAGAGAGATTTGGAACCAAGATTTATGTTGATCAGGCTGTCAGGAATAATCTGATCATGAGGGATTTTAATGCTTGCACCATTACAATAAGTCTTAAGAAGAATGGACTCTTCTATCATAAAGGGTTATGAATTGGCAGCTCAACCAATCTAATTTAATTTTGATGTATACCAAATTTGTCAAATTAAACTCAATACTCATATCTGAATCCAAGTTTTAATAAAGGTGAACCAAATACTCAGATAACACTCAAAACCAATCATCTTTATCTTACACACATGATCTCAATAGCTCCTTTGAAAGTTACACAGATTAGTACTGAGGTTAAACACTTTTACAAGAACATGAGTTGACAGAATTTTTAATATATTTTCATTTGAAGCACATTATATTTTTCCTGAGCAATTTAGGTTGATCAACACCTTTTCACATGAGGCACAACACGTCTCAGGTGAAGTGACCCAGTTACTCAGTGTGATAACTGTCATTGCCTCTCAACTTCGAAAACAGAGTTAGCAATATAAGTGTCTTTTTACATGAGAAGACACATTGATCAGAGGCCAGACTCCCCAGTTACTCAACACAGAATTGCCATTGCTCTGTCAGGTTCTCAATGAATTTTCATTTTAAGTGACTATGACACTTCATGACTTGGGTTCACTCTATTTCTTTGATGGAAAAACCCAGTTTCTCAGTGAACAAAGTCATTTCATTACTCACTGATTTTATTTCCTGTCAAAATTTTCAAAGTTAATGTTTAACAACAATACTCACTCTATGTGTCTTAACCAAAGTAGCCCTGATTTCAAATTTTCAGATATCTGATGAGTGAGTCTAAGTTTTTTTTGACACAAATGGTTAAGATTTATTAAAGTTTATCATTCAGATATTTTCAATTCATTTAATTACAAATCTGAGAATACATTAATCTTATATCAGTCTGATTCAGTGGTAATTCTTAAACCTATATGATAGGAATTTCTACAAAGTTCTCAGACTGAATTGCATGACATGCAGCTTAAGTTCCTCAGACAGATCAGCTGACAGCTAGTAACATGAAGAAAGTTGAAAGAAACTCTTCTTTGACAACTTAATGAATAGAAGGCAGAATCCATTATCAGGAGAGAGTGTGAGGTCACATGAGAGTTATTCAGATAGCTAGACAAAAAGTGTTCAGTGTGACAGACTAAAGAATTTTAAAATGCTCCCCCTGTTTAGATGTAATGGAATATCCTTTTAGATTTTTCAAATTTTATGACATTCACTACTCTTCATATGCAACATCAGTCAAACTCCCCCTGACAAAGTGCATGATATGTAATTAAAGCACTGCTCATGATTTTAAAATATGCTCAAGGAGAATTTATGCTTGTTCAATCAGAGAGAGAAACTACCACATGCATCAAGTTCATTTCAAATTTTCAGAAAGTTTCAATTAAACTCAAATCAGATCAACAAGATGCTCAACCACCTCAAACAAGCAATTTTCAGATGATGGAATTTAAACAGTGTTCAGAACTGACCTGAAGAGTAGGATCCTGGGGTTTTTCTTTTTGAGTGCCTTGGCTAAATTACCCCTCTTTGTTCATTCCAAGGCACACCTGCAACATTAATCATTTTGATCCTGCAGGGACCCAAACAGCCTTGGGTCCTGTGTTAGTCCTGACAGGTGTTCTGAACAGTCTCTTAGCAACATTATCACCATAGCCCATCAACTTAGGGCTGACAAGGAATAACCAAATTGACCATAGTGATGATAGGTAGCAAATTTCAAGTTCTTTTTATGCACATTATTTTGAGCATGCATATTGAAGTTTCTATTTTGAACATGAACATTTTGTTCTCTAAAATCTGTCAACCAGCATTGAGATGCTTTGTGGCCAGATTTTCCACAGTTAAAGCAATCACTTGACTTTCTCATGAAAATATTTTTCTCCTTTCCAAACATATTCCGATGAATAGGGAATTTGACAAATTTATACATGTGTTCACTCTCTTGTGCATACCAGCATTGAGCAGCAATGTGGCCTGGTTTGCCACAGCAGAAACAATTTATTTTCTTTTTTTGAAAAACATGATTTTTAAAAGGAATTTTCTGTGCAGTAGTAGCAGCTAGGTCATCTAATTCAAATAGCTTACACTCATGCATCATATGACCTATCTTATTGCAATAAAAGCACTGCACATTCTTTTTCTTTTCAAACTGAATTTTATGAGAAGATTTTTTACGGCAATTCTACTTTTTCGTTTGATCAGCCCCTTGCTTATGAATGTTTTGAGATTTCTTAGGTGAAACAAATTTTGAGGTACCAGCACATTCTGAACTTTTCACAAAAATAATTTGTTCTTTTCCTTTGATACTTCTCTCATTATCTGGATTAAAACATAATCCTTCTTTCTGAATGTTCACTTTATTTTCCAGTAGTTTATCAAGATTCTCTTTTCCCTTAACAAATTTAGATAGAGATTTATTCAAATCAGCAATTTCACATTTAAGTGAAGTGATCTGTGTTTCAGAGTTTGTTAGATCTTCTTCACAGGTGAGAATTTGTTTCTGCATGGCATCATTCAGATTTTTCAAGATTTGAATCTCATGTAGAAGTTTTTGTTCTTTTTCATCATTAAGTTTAATTTCAGCACATTTTTCCCGGTCAATAGTCATGCATCTCTCAGTGGCAACAATGTTCAAAACCATCAACTTCTTGTTTTGATCTTTCAATATTTTATTTTCATCAATCAAACTATTTTGATCCACAGTTTTCAAATCCTCATTCAATTTCTGTTTAGACATTTCTAGCTCAGAATTTCTATTCTTCAATTCTTCTAATTTTTCTTTCAGAAAGTCAATTTGTTGTTCCTGCATTTTCAGTTCGGATTGAAGACTGTTAATCAATTTTTTTGCAAAAACATACTCATTGCATGAATTTTCATTTCTTTTCAGACTATCCTTCAGATTTGCATTTTCACATTTCAGTTCTCTTATTTCGTACAACATCTCCTTTTTCATTTTTCTCTTTTCAGTCTTAAGAGATTTGTATTTTTCTAACAAGTTTTCATACATTTCAATCAATTCATCAAGAGCTGATTATTCTGAGTTAGAAGTTATCTGAGATGGAAACTCATCTGATTGATCACTGATGTGATCTCTTGCCATAAAGCACAGAGTTCCTTTTCCACCATAGTCGTCAGTCAGTTTATCTATCACTTCCTTTGCGCTTCTGCACTCAGAGAAACATGTAAGCACATTAGATCTTATCACCCCTTTAAAAGGTCAAGGGCCTTTTGATTTTTTGAGAATTTCAGTCTATCTGAGGACTTCCATTTGGATTTATCCTCAGGAACTTCATATGGACTGTGAGCTATGAGTATCCATAAATCAGAATTCATATGGATCACATAGTCTCTAAAACGGCCATACCAGCTATAGAAATCTAAACCAGTGAATACAGGAATTTCAGCCATAAGTGCAAGATGAAACAGATCAGATCAAGAGCAATGCTAGTAGAGAGCTCAGAACAATGCAATCGAACAGATCAACTTAGATCGCACCGAAGCCAATTACTGATCGGATCTGTAGGTCGTTGGACCCTCTGTGCAGACACCCGCTCTGATACCAACTGTTAGGACCCGTGCGATGGATTCAGAGGGGGGTGAATGAATCTCCCCTTAAAAATATCGCTCACTTCACAAAATTAAGCAAACTAAAACGCTAATCAAATCTTCTGTTGAACCAGTAAGTAAATAAGTGGAGCGCACCTATGCATGCATCTAGCGCCAATCAGATAAAAGAATAAACCATGAAGATAATGAATTTTTAGGTGGTTCGGTCCTCTAGACCTACATCCACCCCACACTCAAACCCGAGTGTGGATTCCGCTGATACACAGCTTAAACCGCTGGGCCTCACAACTTGCCTACAACCGCTGAGCATCACAGCTTGCTTCCGCTGGGCAATACAGCTTAGCCATCCGCTGACTCACAACTTGACCGCTGGGGATTACAGCTTAACCCGACCGCTGGGGACTACAGCTTAACCCGACTAGTGGAATCCTCCACTACAAACACTGAGCAATACAGCTTAGCTCTGTTGACTAATAGCTTGAAGAAAAGTTTAAGAGAAAACAAGAAAATGGGAAATCACAGCAACAGGAAGCTGTATGCGATGAAACACAATATGGCTCTCAACAGAGCTGACTGGCCTGGATTTAATACACGGTCCAGTAAAGACTGATCTTCAGACTGCTCTCTTCTTCTCTCGATCTCACTGTCTCTCCTCTATTTCTTTCTCTTCTTCTTCTCTTACACTATGCCTCTCTTTTTCTTTCTCTTCTTCTTCTTCTGGATTGTGCAGGCACTCTCTCTGCTTCTGCTCCTTCTGCTTCGATCACGATCTGCCTGCTCTCGAACACCACTATTCTTTTTATAGCAGTAGCAGGTAGGAGGGCATATGGCTTCCAGATTCCCGCCCAGAGAGCCTTGACCACATGGTAGCATTTCAGCCTGCTGCACTACACGTGTCACAATCCTGGCTTCTTGGATCACGTGCCCTCATTTAGCTCCTCGAGTATAAGTCCTGTCAGGTTAAAATTATTTTCAATTTGAATAAGCAAAGTATGTACATTAGAAATGGATGCACTGACTTGGTTATGCTTAGTACAAGTCCTGCACGACTTTGTGATGCAGCTATGCACAAACAGCAATGAACCCTGCTCAGACTCTATTTATGCAAGCGAAGCAGTGCATGGCTGTACAGACTTTGTGTATCACTGACATGCCATTAGTGTGCAGACTTGATGACCATGCACAACCAATGTATAGACTTGGTACCAAAGTAGGCACGACGAATGACTTTGAATGTGTAGACTTGATACCATGTGGATGTATAGACTTGTGCAGACTTGCTAGCATGCGGATGTATAGACTTGTGCAGACTTGTTAGCAAACAATGTGCTGACTATGCCATAAATGTATAGACTTATGTTCGTGCGACCAGACAATGTATAGACTTGACAGATACAATGTGCATGCGATGTGATGTATAGACTTTGTATATGTGTGAGACTTATCAATGTATAGACATGCCCATATGCATGAACACGTGGCGATGTATAGACTTGCTCAGTTCAGCTGGTGGATGTACAGACTTTGCATATACACATGAGACGCTGAGTGAGACGCGAAGTGAGACTGACTTTAACAAGCAATGCATAGACTTTGATTTATTCACATGAGACGCTGAGTGAGACGGAGCAATGTATAGACTTAGCCGATGCAATGTTCACACGACCTTAGACGCTAAGTGAGACGATGGAGTTGTACAGACTATGCATATGATGTACATACTTTATATGCATAAGGCACATGATGCAACAATGTATAGACTTGAAATCAAGAGATGCACTGGCTATACAGACTTTGAATGCGCAATATGCAGACATTGTACAGACTTGCTAAGTCTGGAGTTAAGCATGAACGCACAATGCTCAGACTATGCGTGTGCATGAATGGACTATGAGTACATGACATTGCCTTACGTCTGTATGCAACAGAGTGTATAGACTTTATATGCATGAATGCACCATGTAAAGACTTTGCGTGCAAGACACTGTATATGCATGAACGATGTACAGACGAGTGCACAGACTATATGCATTCATGTGATGACAGTGTTGTTCTTAACAAAATAATATGGTGACTCATTCATGTTGCTATCATTAAAACACCACATTATCATCAAAGCACAAGGGGCACAACAATACAAGCTGTATAGAGGTATGATCGGATCCCTTCTTTACCTTACTGCATCTAGGCCTGATATACAGTTTGCAGTGTGTTTATGTGCTAGATTTCAGGCTTGTCCTAAGGAGTCTCACTTTAGTACAGTGAAAAATATTTTTAGGTATCTATCAGGCACCCGAGAGCTTGGGCTTTGGTACCCTGCTAAGTGTGAGCTAGAGCTTCTAGCATACACTGATGCAAACTATGCTGGGTGTCGGGTAGATAGGAAAAGCACTAGTGGCTACTGCCAATTTCTAGGTGGTTGCCTAGTATCTTGGGCTTCCAAGAAGCAACACACAGTTGCCTTATCCACTACAGAGGCAGAATATGTCGCTGTAGGGAATTGTACAGCTCAGGTACTATGGATCAAGCACCAACTTTTAGATTATCAGATAAATTTGGGATGTATTCCAATTTTATGTGATAACACCAGTGCTATTTGCCTAACCAAAAATCATGTTCATCACTCTAAGACTAAGCACATTGAAATCAAACACCATTTTCTTAGAGATGCAGTAAGCAAGAATGAAATTGAATTACATTTTGTTGAAACCGAAAAATAGATTGCTGATATTTTTACTAAGCCTCTTAGAAATGAAAGATTTAAATATCTAAGAAGAGAATTGGAGCTATGTAAATTTCAGCATGAAAATGATTCATGATTTCATTCTTTATTTGAAATGTATATGGCTTGAAAAATAATCCTGTGTTAGCCTGTTTATGAATTTTGAATAAGCAGCTTCTGATGTCTGAACAATTATTTTGCACAGTTGAAATGTAACATGCATGCCTTGCACTGTTGAGCTTTGAAGTCGATGCATATTCTTGCACAGAGTATAAGTCGTTGCATATCACGCATATAGTCGATGCATTGTGTGAGCATTTGAGTCCAATGCATGTTCTGCACCGAGGTTCTATCAATACAAGTTTGCACATAGTCGATGCATAATGTGAGTCCTCTATATACAAGGTCGGTGCACCTTGTGTCTAAGCCACATGTAAAGTCTGTGCACTTCGTGTCTTAAAATGTCATAGTCGATGCATCATGATGTCAGGGGGAGTTAAGTAGAGTCTGATCTTAGTACAAACCCCTCTACTATCTCCTAATCTCTGAAGCTATTATCACATGGCATCATGTACATCATGTATCTTCTCTCTTTGAAATTATCTTGAGTTGATTCTGCACTTCATTGTCTACTTCTTTCACTCAGAATGGATGCCAATCTAGTAATTGGTTCATTATCATGAGCATGAATTATTTCAAGTCTTCGTTTATAAGAATCTCATTTGCTCCTTGAATGAACGAAAGGTTTAATTTTAATAGACTGTAGAGTCAAAAGAATGTTCTTCAGAAAATAAGGTGATAGAAAACATTTATAGCTCTTAACCTTTCTCACATGATACAGTATCTGAACATTACAATCTTAGTGATGTCAAGATTGGGAAGACTAGAATGAGTATTGTTTTTAAACAAGTAATCTTGAAAAGTAAAAAGGGCAGCAAAAATGAAATCTGTAATGAAAAAGATGAACAAAGTGGTAGAGCAATGACTAAATTGCACTAAGAAACTGAACCCTCCATCAAAGAAATGGAGAGGACCTCATGTCATGAAGTGTGTCATGTTATCTCTGATCACATGGTCAAATCTATAGGGCTGATTTCACTGAGTAACCGGGGGTGCTGGTGTCTGATAAACGTGTACCCTTAATGTCAAAAGTGAAAATCATCTTGGTAGTTTTTGATCAGAGGCAGATATAGTAGTTTATACTTAGTAACAGGGGGTACTTGCGTCTAACCCACGTGTATCCTTAATGTCAACGACATAAATGGCACTTGTCTATCCACCGAGTTCAGATTCAAAATCAAAAGTGAAAAAGTATGTTGTAACCCTTCAAGTTCAAATTGTTATGAAGTGTCAACTGTTTAACCTCAATACAAATTCAAGTATCTCCTCTTGATATTCATTGATTCTAAAATCAGGAAGATATAGTATTGAACTAGTCTATTATGGTTATATGACTTAGGTTCTTTGCTATAAACTGACGCTATAGCCATATTTCGGAGAGTCAATGAATTCACTCTACTTTCTATAAATGTTAAACCTGAATGATATCAAGAATGCACAATTGCTTGATTCGTATACCTGAAGAACTGCTCCATAATTTGCTCATATTCTGAACCTTTACATAGAATATTGTTCAGTCTTCTTCTATCTTCATTGGTCCTATATCATCCTCACTCTCATCTATCCTCCTTATTTGTTGATGGCAAAGGGGGAGAGTTTATTGTCTCCTTCTTCCTTCTAATGGAGAGGATTGAAACGATGTCATTATCATGGCAGAAGAGCAGAGTCTATACAGTTAGGGGAGAGTTCTTGATGAAAATAGGTACGAGAAGGGAAGAGAAAGCGTCTGAGGAGTCTAGTTATAAATTCAGGGGGAGCATCTTAATAGAGTCTGCATTTACATGCATAATCATTGGACTTTGTTTCATGTTTCATCAAAATACATTATCTTTATGGCATTTATTTTTTGGATTGCCATTGGGGCCATCAGGGTTGAATAAGGTTGCCATCATCAAAAAGGGGGAGAATATTGGGTCTTCTCTGAGATGGTATGATGAGGGAGAATGTTGAATCTCCTCTAGATTGATAAGCAGTATGTATACTGCTTTGGGCTAAATTGTTTTAAATGATTGGCAACATGATGAATTGTTTTGAGTTATGGAAACTGTCTAGCTTGACCTGGTTGACTAAAGTGTTGACTTTGTCAACTTTATCTTGATATGATGATGTGTGTATTTTGATGAATTTCATCTGTCAAATTTTCATATAAATGATGTCTACATCTTCATACCTAATCTGTGCATAGAATAGAGTCGGTGCAACTCTAAATTCACCCTATATTGAGTCCGTGCATATGCTGCATTTCAACTGAATAATGTCTGTGCACGTTTGCCTTGTGCTATACAATGTCCGTGCAACATTCAGGTCTGTGCATATATATATATATATATATATATATATATATATATATATATACACTCGGTGCATGTTTGTGTTTGTCAAGCATACAGGAGGTCAATGCATTTTCTGTCTCAGTGTATGTCTCTGTTAGTCCATATCTAGGTCAGTGCACTAGCTAAGTCGGTGCAATGTTAGCAGTTGTTGTACGTGACTAAGTCCGTGCATATGTACGTCTCCTGCAAACAAAGTATGTGCATGCTTGCATTCAAGGGTCATCAAGTCGGTGCAATCATCGTTGCTGCACGCGACCAAGTCGGTGCAACAATCGGTGTCACATACCATCATGTCGGTGCAACTCTTACACCGTGCACATAAAGTCTGTGCACATGTCTTTGGTAAGTCTGTGCATAAGAGTCTTATCCATCTTGAGTCTGTGTAAGTGTAGGCATGATGCATAGCATAGTCTGTGCAAACTTTTTCTCTTGCACAAACAAAGTCCGTGTAAAGTTGCCCACGGCAAATCGAGTCAGTGCAACGCTCTCACTTTGCACATACATAGTCATTGCATTCCATGCTTGTGCACTATGTCAGTGCACTATCTGCATCCCGCACACACATACTCCATGCACTTCCACTCTGGGATATATCAAGTCTGTGCACATGTGTGCTGTGTGAACATTAAGTCTGTGCATGTGTAATCAAATGCTATGCTGAGTCTGTGCACTTCAGCTCTGACTATACTTCAACTCCGTGCAATCTCTTTATCTCTTAAATAACTTTCATATGCCAATACTGAGTCTGACACTTTGAACATGATGCTTGTTCCTGAAATTTAAGAAAGGCACATGATCCAAGAATGAAGGAGGTGCTAGGATCGTGACACATGTAAAGCAGTCGAGCTGGGATGCTTCCACGTGGCCTAGAAATGTCAGACCTGGATAAGGAAATTGGGCGAGAACCGTGGTGAGCACGCGCCCTACCTCCTTGATGCTGCCTACCAATAAGGAGATGTTCGTTCACGAGAAGATAGATCGAGGTAGAAGAGTTCAAAGTGTGATATTAGGAGAAGAAACATAGTGAGAAAAAGAGTAGCCTGATCCAGATTGATAGAGAGCAGATCTAAGCAGAGAAAAGAAAAGAGTGCTGGGAGCGAAGATTTTCAGAGTGTATTTGTCTTCAGTCTCCAGGTTCAGAATCGGAGCTGATCTTGCTCATTGTTGAGCTACATTCCCGTTTGGGTTTTCTGATCTTTCGCTTTGTTTCTTTTTGCTTTTGAAACTCTTAGACAAGCTATGTGTCAGCGGAGGTTAAGATGTAATCCTCAGTGGTGGCAGAGGTGGATTCCTCTAGATAGCGAAGTTGTAACACTCAGCGGATTGTAGGGAAGGAATTCCCCAAAGCTGTGGATCAGCGGCCAAGCTGTTTGTCAGCAGTGAAGCCACACTCTGGTTTGATTGTGGGGTGGACGTAGACCTCTGGATTGAGGTTGAACCACCTAAAACCCCTTGTCTACTGTGCGATTGCTTTGTGACTTGTGTTCATCGGTGCATTTAGTTCATCGCTCGGTAGATGGTTGTTTAGGATCATATACGGACTGATCTATTCGATTAGTTACATTTTTGGTTGTGATTGAGTGCTTTCAGACCGTCCTGCAGTAGCTTGTTTTAATTTCGCACTAGTAGCTGTTATGGTAAGTTTTATTGGGTGATTGATCTATTCACCCCCCTCTAGATCACTCTTCAAAAAGTATGTAGGCGAGTCAATACAACTAAAAATGTCCATGTGTCTCACTCAGAGGATTGTGCAATCATATAGGAGAATTAAGCAAAAGCCAATGCAATCAATCAATTTTTTGAATACATATTAAATCAAATTATCATGTGTGACTGAGTAACATGAAAATAGGCTTTAGCCATATGGATATCTAGATTTTAATTAAACACAAGAGTAATTACACAGACTAAATTTCAATCTAGAGAATAGCGTATTGGAGGCTTCGCTCTGTCTTAATCGATTTTTCATCAGAATTTTTTTCAAAAAATTCACAATGACAATCTGAATTTTTCTTAGAGTGATCAAGTTCAAATAATTCATTTTTACGCGAGGAGACACATGAAGCTCATGCCAGACTCTCCGGTTATTCAAAACAATGACCGTCTCACTTCACTTTGAACAGAGATACTCTAGTACAATACTTTTCATAAATGAACCACATCACATCTCAAGTGACGTGCATCCAATTTACTCAGTGAGACTGAGCATTGCTCTTCCTTTCATTTCATCCAAATTTCATGCTCAGGCAGGCAGCTTTTTCCTCAACTGCCTCTTTATCATTCATACAGCAAGTTTAATTTATTTAGAGTGTTGAAGAGAAACTCTTATTTATGTGTAACACTCATTTTCGCATTTTGTGCATGAAGTGTGCGAATTAGATTTAGCATGTATACCGAAAATATTATGAGCACATAATAATGCAGCTCCCCCTACACAGATGCACTTATCAAATCTTTACTCCCCCTGAGTGTATGACAAGAAACACTCCAGTGATGACTCAGATGCAAAGTTATTTACCAAGAAGGCATAAGGTCATAGAAATTCCAAGGATGGGGGTGAATAGCATATAATAACATGCAAGCACACAGTGAGATTATATTGCTAGCTTGAGGCGTCTTGCCGACTATCCACGTTCCCGAATATCTTCCGATGTACATATATCTCGGCGCGTGACAGTTAAGTTGGTATCAGAGTCTAGGCATAAGTAAGTCCTAGGAAAATGTCATGTCATAGGTTAAGTCCAAGGTTTAAGGACCCACACCTATGAACTAGGAAGAAATTTCCGAACCCATGTGAGAAGTGGGTAGAGCCCAGCATGAGATAGTTTATTTAGAAATTATCTATAAGTTAACTCCTTTACATTCCATAAAAAAATAACAAATTGTTTATTTTTTCAGGCACCTCATTCACACAATGGCCGCACATCACACTAATCGGGAAGCTATGCAACAAACTGTTCAGGTCTTACCTAGGTCCTCTAAACCGTGGCTCAAGCTGGCTCGAGGGCAGGCGCTCGTGATTTACATTGCAACTTTCGGAGTATGAATCCTCCGTGGTTCCCGGGTTCCTCTAACCCTGACGAAACTAAAAATTGGATCGATGAGATGGACTGGATTTTTAATGTCATGCAATGTACTGACCAAGAAAAGGCCTTACGTGGTGGAAGGCCACCTCTGCACATCTGCAAAATGCTCAACTCACTTGGGAGGAGTTTCTTGAATTCTTCCGGGACAAATATTTCTCCGAGCATGTCAGGGAGAGAAATGTTAAGTGCGCAGCTGTGATCTAGAGGGGGGGGGTGAATAGATCCCTTTACAAAATATTGCTCAGCTTAAAATCTGATCAACCTAAGCTATGATGTCGTTAACTAGAAACAATTGAGTTCATAGAAATGTCTTCAACATTGACTCATCCAAAGTCAGGAGCAATACTTCTCACAACAAAATAACAAATAGCAGTCCTCAAGTGAGCATCACCCAAGTGAATTGGCACAAGGTGGAGGTTCGATCCTAGAGGTTCTACCTTACGCAAAGTGTATGAGAACACACTTTTAAATATACCAATCAGAACGGCTTAATCTAAACAATGCAAGGTTGTAAATGCAGAAAAAAATTATAACTTTCACAAAACGGCTTGAAAGGAATTTAGTTCAACACTTAATAGTTCAGACAGAACCACTATCGAATACATGGCAAGTTAAATTTAGATGACCTGATATGAACAAGATCATGCAAGTTATCATTCATCTATAAACATCTATAAGCATAAACAGGTGCTGACAATAACAATGAAGCGGAAGATTAAGAATGTACTCAGCAACCCGTTAAACCTGTGAGGGGAGGTTGGTAACAAGGAACAATCACACAGGGCAAACCACGATACATAATGATTTTTAGGTGGCTCAATCTGCCACAAGCAGATCTACGTCCACCCCACACTCAAACCAGAGTGTGGCTTCCCCTTGCAACAGCAAGAACGTAGACTTAGTCTCCACACAAACGCTGACACACAGCTTGACCCAGAGGAACACTCTCATCTCTTCTTATGATAGAATCAGAAGGAACCGTGAGTGACATCCAGTTACTCACAACTAGAGGACCAGTCCTCGCTTCCTCTAATACACGGAGGGAACCCCGTGAGTAACTCCAAGTTACCCCCAACCCGGAGACCCAAGTCTCCCTTCCTCTGATACCACAGAGGGGACAATGGAGGAACACCTCCACACCCTGGTTTCCCAGAGCAAGACACACTCACAGTTACCTATGAGCAAACACCTTGAGTGCGCCGAGCACTGCAAAGCAAAGAACACAACCCAACTGAAACAGAAAATAGACAAAGCAAAAGAGAAATAGAATGTTGAACACAATCGACACGACAAAACCAAAGCGAAGACCATGATATGTAGCTTCCACTGGAAGTAATATGAATGTAGATCAGATATCTCCCTCTTCTGAGATTTCTTCACCTTCTATCTTCCTCGCAAGGTGGCTCTCTTCTCTTCATTGATGGGCTCACCTTCTTCAACGGTTGCTCTCTTCTCTTCTTATCCTCTCACTGAACTCTCTTCTATTTCCCTCTTTTTCTTTTCACTCTTCTCTTCGACGGCAGCTCCTTCATCCACATTCTCTCTTCCGATCAACTGATACTTATAGTCGAGAAATAATTTTCCTCAAGGAATGTATCCATGGCTGAAATAGCTCATTGGTCCAGGTGGCGAAGAATATTCTATCCATCTGAATCTTCTAGTGACTCAGCCACGTGGATTGAATTACGCGCAAAAGGCTTGAGGTCGCTGTCATGTGATTCTCTAAAGGTCTCACGAGCCCAAATATAAATCAAACTTTCAGATCCATCTGACATGCAAGGCAGTCTAAGTTATCAACCTTAATCATCCTTGATCATCCATTAAGCCTCAATGCTCTTAAGTTCGATGCCCGTTCAAAAATCTTGCCGGAATCGGTCGATCATTCCCCTATTTCGATCGGCCGAAATAAATAGCATCAAAAGTTGCTTTTACGAGATCGACGCAGTCTTCTTGCTGTGTCGATGCAATGTGGCTGAGGAGCACTTTAGTCAGATGTCTTCGAGTGAATGGCCCTTGGTGCGTCGATGTAGCTCTTGATGCTTCGACGTTGTTGGCTTCTTAATGGTGGTTCTGAACTGAGTGCATCGATGCACTCCAAGATACATTGGTGTAGTGCAAACGTAGAACCCTAGGCCAGAAGACTTTGAATGCTGGCTTTTATCTTAGTGCGTCGATGCAGCCTTCTTGCTACGTCGATGTGATGTTCTATCGCAGACCAGGTTTGAACTTGATGCATCGAGGCAATGTTCTATTACGTCGAGGTAGAGCTTTGGAATTGATTCTTTGAGCAACACTGCATTGGTGTAGTGTGAAGATGGAATCCTTTGAAATAACAGACTTCAAACTCTGGCTTCTGACTTGGTGCGTCGATGTAGCTACTTGTTGCTTCGTCGAAGTTGTATTCAAAGTATGATCCTTTGCTTAGTGCATCAATGCACTAATCTGATGCTTCGACGTGGTGTGACTTGATGGCTGATTTTGTTTTTGATGCGTCAGTGCAGCTCTGTGTTGCGTCGATGTAGCTATCTAAAAAACACTTCTGTGAATGTGACTGCATCGAGCCAGTGGTGATCCTACTTCAACACTTTTATGGTAAGCAGAACTCCTATATTCTTGTTCTTAACTTCTGGAAGTTCCACCTTAATTCAATGTCAATTTGATCTGACTTTTCTTCAATTCTTCAGTAATCAACTGTCTTTCAGCCTGTTCTTTATGCAAACGTCAACATGTTCCTTGTACAATTTTGAGTTGAACTACACAATCAAGTACATGAGAGCTTCATGCATGATTCAACATCAGCAACACATTTGACTTTCCATATAAAAAGTATACATGTATCAACTTTAGACATGAGTTAAGACAATGCATGTGCTTGCTTAGCTTATCCATCTTAGCTATCATCAAGGCACATAGAGACAACACAAGCTTACTTAATTTAGCCATGTTAGCCATCATCAAAACAATCAAAACACATCAATATTAATGCATGAGTTATGTATGTATGCATGAACCCCTCGTGAACAACATTCTCCCCCTTTTTGATGATGGCAACAAAGTCATTGTCTTATATAACGGATATGACGGAACAGATGATGACTAAACTAATGACTCAACAGAACACATCTCCCCCTTTGCCATTAGCAAAAAGATAATCTGAAAAATAAAGAGGCGACAGGATGTGACCACGAAATGTAAGGAAGTCTTTTGAATAGAACATTTTCAACAAGCATAAGAATTGGAAAGAATTGATGTAGTCAAAGAAGGTCAAGAGAATTTCCAGTTTGATACAAAATTTATAAATCAAAGAAGACTGATTTTCAGATTCTTCCATTATAAGCAGTTCATGATTTGTTTCTTATTTAAAAGCATGGTTCAAAAATAGTGAGATCTAAGTTTAGCAATGAAATTTCATTGAACAATTCTGCATTCAAATTTAATTGAAATGAACCAAATCTACAAATCATAACCATGTTAATCATTCTTTTATCTTACTTATCCAAAAACAATGACTCCCATGGGAGTTACCACAATTCAGTATTGAAGTTAAACAACAGATAATTGCATATTTGTTCCATGGTCTTAGCATTATTCTACCAAAACAGATGTTTTTTTCAGCATGTTCATTACAATTTACTTTTAAGAGCAATCAAGTTCAGTACAGTTTTGTATCTAGAGGACACACATTGTTTACATGCTAGTGTCCCTAAGAGCTCAATATAACTGGCTATCATACTTTGAATTGAACAGAGATAGCTTTTGTTGGGACGGATGGACACTAAGATCTAGAGGGGGGGTGAATAGATCTACCCCTTAGAATTCTACAGCAGTTAAAAAGATAATGCGGAATAAAAACAAACTACTATAGCTCAATCTAGAGAAGCAAATTTCAGCAATATTAGAAGAGATCAGATGACAGAACTAACAGTTATCCAAACATCCAAGTACAGTACGATGGCGGAGACCGATCCTCACGCAAGATGTGGAATTCCAGATAAGCTTTGCTTATCCTTTCAATCACACCTTTGATATACCTACTGGATGAGAGGCTTTAGAAACAATCTTAGATAGCACTTATAGCGATTGAAGACATGTATTACTTAAGCATTCATCCAAACGCCAAACAGACAAGAGCAATAACGATTCAGACTCAGACTCCAATCACACAAGACACCAACAATTTTAGGTGGTTCGATTTTCACCTACATCCACCCCACACTTAACCAAGTGTGGCTTACTGTTGATTCACAGCTTTAAGCCACTGATCCATAGCTTCGGGGATTAGATCCCTACACACCGCTGATCCACAGCTTTGGGGAAATGATCCCAGACCGCTGAGCCTCACAGCTTGCTACTGCTGAGCTTTATAGCTTCGCTGTCCTAGGTCTCAACCTCGCTCGTTGACACACAGCTTGCTAGAGTTCAGAAAACTTAAAACGAAAGGAAGGAAACAAGATAACAGTGTAACTCTCTAGAAACAAATTGACTCTGGATTTGACCCACGAGTCAAGTACAATTACCAATACTCTTAAACTCTCTCAAAATTTTACGATACTCTATTCTCCTTCAGATTTATCCTCTGAGCTTCAATCTCTCTTCAGGCTCTCTTCAGCTTCATAGTCTTCTCCGTCTCTCTGCGCTTGTTCTACTAATCTTCAGCTCTCGCTTACTCGCTCTGTCTTTCTTCTTCTCTTCAATTTTGAGATATATTTTTTTTGAGACGGATCATGTCCCTTTTATAGCCTCTGCCAGGAGAGGGCGATTGGAAACCACGTTTCTCGCCCAAAGAATCTCGACGCGAGTGCTTCACTAGAGGTCCACGTGTAAGAATCTGAATGCTCACAGTTCCACGTGGCTGAATCTAATTTAGAGCCTTACCTTGGATCACGTGCCAATAACCTGGTACTTTAACTTCCTCGTAAGTCAGGTTCGCAGGTTGTCAGCTCATCCATCAAGTGTTCGACCATATACCTAACCTGGAAAAGAGATGACAGCATTAGCTTTTAAGTCAATGGAATGCTGCTAGCATCGACTCTATATATGCGGCACAGTGATGTGCACTGACGTTACATGCAGAACAACTAAGTGTGCACCGACCCTTAGCAGCAAACCATAAGTATGCATTGACTTTCTATGAAAGAGCAGAGATATGTTTGGACCAATGTGCTGGCCGAACAGAATATGCACGGACCTGCTGTACATAGAAAGATATAGATGCATAGACGTTGTCTGTCTCAATAGAAAGATGCACCGACCTCTAGGTATGTAAGACAAATACTGCACTAACTTCTTACCTGCGTAAAATAATGCATGCACCGACTATGGCTATGCACGACACAAATGCGCACTGACCTGAGTCCATGCATATATCAATATGCATCGACTTTATTCTTCCTTGCATAGAATGTGCACTGACCTTACTGAAATTTGCACCGACATATATGCACGATGCAAACCTGCACCGACTATTTGCACAATGCAAACCCGCACCGACTATATACAAAACCTGCATCGACTATATGCTTAATGCAAAACATGCACCGACTCTATGTGCCAATGCAAAACATGCACCGACTCTATGTGCCGATGTAAAACATGCACCGACGGTGTGCAGTCCACAGACCTGCATTGACTATATGTCGAGTGCAAGACCTGCACTGACTGTATGTTCAATGCAAACATGAATCGACCCTATCAAAGACTTTAAGACTTAGGATGATATGCACTGACCATTCACGTCCTTCTATGAAAACATGCACCAATCTTGTATGGAGTTATACAAGATGTGCACCGATGTTAATCAGTGTTGAAAGGCATTATTTATTAAAATCCAAGATTTGACAAACAAAATGTACAGTTCCTAATCATTAAAACAAAATAGAAAGTTTACTTCAGTGATTTAAGACAGTGGAGACATGACATCAAGTTTAATGTATCACACAAACAATGCACAACATTCTCCCCCTTTTTGATGATGGCAACACATTTACATTTTGATGTCAACACTGATTTTATAGTGTATCAAGACTTATGCTATGCAAATGCAATACACAACCAATGCAATGCAAAATTGCCCCCTTCAAACTATAAAACACTCTCCAAACAACATCAAACTCACTCCCCCTCAAACTCTCACTTTTCACATCAAACTCTCTCTACCCCTTTGCCATTAGCAGAAAGGATGAATAGGAAGATATCGTGATGAATATCATATTTAAGAGGAAATCTGATGTGACAAACTGTGTAACCATTTCAATAATGAAGCAAGTAAAGCACAGATTCTTCTATTATAAGAAGCCAGATAGTATATTTCTGAACTTATGTGGTTTAAAGAGTATAAAAGTGAGAGACTAGCCACACCACTCTGTGAGGACTAGTCTGTACAAGTTCTTAATAGTAATGAACCAAGAGCACATGAAACATGACAGCTTTTGTCTTACATTATCTTGTATATCTGAGCCTCAAGGCATCATCAGGATTGACCGGAACGTGTATTGAGATTAAACAACCTTCACAGTTCTGAATTAAACTTTAGAGGAGCAGATATGGTTTCATATATTTCTTTTCTTTACTTCTTTAGAACAGTCAGGTGTGATCTAGCCTTTTTACATAAGAGTACGTATTTATCAGACACCAGTACCCCTAGTTACTTGACAAGATCCACTATTCTGTCTCAGGTATAGTTTCCACCTTTTTGCGTAAGGGTACACGTTTATCAGATGCCAGTACCCCTAGTTACTCAGTGGAACTAACCTTTTATTTTATGAATAGAGATAAATTGAGGCACTTCATGACATGGGTTTTTCTTCATTTCATTGACGAAGTACCCAGTTTCTCAATGCATTAAATCAGTGCTCTGCCTTTAGATTATATGATTCATTATTTTGATATATCTGTCCATTTGATTTTCAGATAGTGTTGTTTAAGAACAATACATGTTTTCAGGTTCTCTTAACCAATTTAGCCTGAATCTAGATAAATTCAGATTTTGCAAGACTCATTTTGACATGACATGCACAAGATAGTTAAAAACTATTAGAGAGTATTCCACAGACTTTCTTCATTCAGTTTGGTTTTTAGTCTCTAAAGATCATAAACTTTAAACCAACAATTTATTCAGGATTCATTAATGTTTCTTATAATAGAAGATTTCTGATTTCAACAGCTTAGATTAATGAACATGTCTATCAGTTTGTCATTTGATCAGATTCAAAGAGGATTCCAAGAAGTGTTCAGACACAGAGACCAAGAGTGAGGATAGTTCATGACTAACTCAAAAAGGACATAAAGAGTTTTCAAAGAAGTCAGTACTGAAAGTCGACATTTCAGAGCTGTGATCAGGAGTATGAATTGAAAGTCGACTTTATTGAGCAATAGTCTGTTCAATCACTAAAGAATTTTTTTGAATACCCCCATCAACATGAATAAGATGAAATCAAGATGCATGAATGAAATTTTAGGGATAATATGATAATGCATGAACTCCCCCAGACTGTGTACATGAGGTTTCAAATAAGAATGAGAAAAGCACACACCTATTCTAAACAAATGAGAATGGACCCATGGTACTAGGCGAATGACTTGCCTCTACGCATAGAGTGGGTTTTCAGACAAAAGATATATGTCCTTACCTCATCTTCCATTTTATATACCTATGGGCCAATAATGAAATGCAGTAAACAGGCATTCAGGAGTATGAATTGAAAGTCGACTTTATTGAGCAATAGTCTGTTCAATCACTAAAGAATTTTTTTGAATACCCCCATCAACATGAATAAGATGAAATCAAGATGCATGAATGAAATTGTAGGGATAATATGATAATGCATGAACTCCCCCTGACTGTGTACATGAGGTTTCAAATAAGATTGAGAAAAGCACACACCTATTCTAAACAAATGAGAATGGACCCATGGTACTAGGCGAATGACTTGCCTCTACGCATAGAGTGGGTTTTCAGACAAAAGATATATGTCCTTACCTCATCTTCCATTTTATATACCTATGGGCCAATAATGAAATGCAGTAAACAGGCATTCAGTGACTCATATTCCATCAGACACAATCAAGAGATTACAAACCGGAATAAACATTCATGCAGAGTATTTACAAAGACCAAGCTCTCTTCTTAAAAACTTAAATATTTCATTTCCCAGTGGTTTTGTAAAAATGCCAGTAATTTGTCTTTCAGATTCAATGAATTTAAGCTCAATCTCCTTTTTACTAACTTCATCTCTAAGAAAGTGATGTTTGATTTTAATGTGTTTTGTCCTAGAGTGGTGAACAAGATTTTTAGTTAAGGAAATGGCACTAGTGTTATCACAAAAAATTGTAATGCAGCCAAGATTGATGATATAGTCAATTAATTGGTGTTTAATCCAAAGGACTTGGGCATCACAGTTATCTGCAGCCACATACTCTGCCTCAGCAGTGGATAGGGCGATAGTGTGCTGTTTCTTAGATGCCCAAGACACTAGACATCCACCTAGAAATTGACAGTATCCACTAGTACTTTTTCTATCTATCCTACACCCGGCATAGTCTGCATCTGTGTAAGCTATCAGATCTAGCTCACACTTAGCAGGATACCATAACTCTAAGTCTAGGGTGCCAGAAAGATACCTAAAAATCTATTTCACAGCTATCAAGTGTGATTCCTTAGTACATGCTTGAAATCCAGCACACAAACATACTGAGAATTGAATATCAGGTCGAGAAGCAGTAAGGTATAGAAAGGATCCAATCATACCTCTGTACAATTTGGGTTCTACCGTTTTACCTTCAGGATCTAAATCAAGACTGGTAGATGCTCCCATTGGTGCAGTTATTGCCTTGAGGTTCTCCATCTTGAATTTCTTCAGAAGATCCTTGATGTATTTCTCTTGAGTTATAAATGTTCCTTCTTTGGTCTGACATACCTGCAACCCAAGAAAAAAATTCAGCTCTCCCATTGAGCTCATCTCAAATTCACTAGTCATTAAAGCTGAAAATTCCTCACACATGGATAAATTGGTTGATCCAAATACTATATCATCTACATAAATTTGAATGATCAAGATTTCCTTTTCACATACCTTTGTGAATAGTGTTTGGTCCACGTTACCTCTGGAGAATCCCTTTTCTGTAAGGAACTTGATCAGCCTGTCATACCAAGCTCAAGGAGCTTGCTTCAAACTGTAAAGTGCCGAATCAAGTTTGTACACATAGTCAGGAAATTCAAGACACTCAAAATCTGGGGGTTGCTTAACATATGCATCCTCTTTTATTTCACCATTTAGAAAAGTAGATTGACATCCATCTGTTGTAGGGTTATTCCTAGACTGCATGCAGTGGCCAAAAGAATTCTAATGGCTTCTAGCCTAGCTACAGGGGCAAATGACTCTTCGAAGTCAATTCCAAACTCTTGGTTGTACCCCTGAGCAACCAGCCTAGCCTTATTTCTATCAATTTTACCTTGCTCATCAGATTTATTACGAAAGACCCATTTAGTGCCTATTATGTTGCCATGAGAGGGTTTAGGAACTAGGTGCCAGACCTTGTTCCTATCAAACTGATTAAGTTCTTCATGCATGGCATTAATCCAGTGCTCATCCTGAAGGGCATTGTCTATGTTTTTAGGTTCTACCTGAGATACTAAAGCAAATGAGTTCAATTCATTTTCAATTCTTAAGTGTGCTCTAGTTCTCAGTGGGTCATTTAAACTACCAATTATGTTCTCAAGGGATGGTCTTTAAGGAATTTAAGGTTAGTGACCTGATTACCTAAACTCTCACTTACCTCCCCCTGAGTGTCAGATTCCTCAGCTTCTTTATTTTGATCTTCTTTGGTTTTCAGAGTTGCTCCATCAATTTTGTCCCTGTATAAATCAGTTTCAGTTCTAATTTCAGACTCATCAAAGACAACATGAGGAGACTCTTCTACAGTTTTTGAGTTGAGATTAAAAATTCTGTAGGCTCTAGACTTATCAGAATACCCTAAAAATATCCCAGGTTCACTCTTAGGTTCGAACTTATCAAGGACTCCTTTGGAATTTATATGAACAAAATATTTACATATGAAAACCTTGAAATGAGCTAGAGAGGGTTTCTTACCTTTCAGTATTTCATAAGGAGTCATTTGAGTTGTGGGTCTTACCAGAGCTCTAATAATAATGTAGCATGAAGTGCTAATAGTCTCTGCCCAAAACTTCCTAGGTAGGTTTCCCTCTACCAGCATAGTCCTTGCCATTTCTACCAATGTTCAGTTTCTCCTTTCCACTACTCCATTCTGCTCTAGAGTTCTTGGTGAGGAGAACTTGTGAGTTATGCCATTTTCCCTGCAAAAATCATCAAAATGTGAATTGACAAACTCACCACCATGATCAGACAAGATATTCAAAATAGCATGCTCATTAGTCTATTTTATTTTATAAAAGAACTCCTGAAATTCTTCAAAGGCTTCATTTTTGTGAGACAAGCAAAAGACCCAAGTAAATCTAGAAAAATCATCAACAAGCACAAAACCATACCTTTTTCGAGATAAGCTGATTGACCTAGTGGGTCCAAATAGGTCCATGTGTATTAGCTCATATGGTTTAGAGGATAGGTTTTTGGTTCTAGATTTAAATGATTTTCTGGTATGTTTACATTGAGTGCATGTCTCACAGATTTTATTTTCATTTTTGAAAGAAATTTCAGGAAGTCCTTTTACCATGCTGTGTTTATTTAGTTTGTGTAGCACACTATAGCTAGCATGCCCTAATCTACGATGCCATAGATAAGCTAGGTCATCCTTATTAGCATTAAGACAAAGGTTAGAATGTGCTACATCATCTAAGTCTACCATGTAGATGTTATTGATTCTCTTACCAGAAAATTTGACAGATTCAGAATTAGGTTCAAAAATTGTGCATGCAAGAGAGTCAAAAACCACTTTATGACCTTTATCACACAGCTGGCTAATGCTAAGCAAGTTATAGGCAAGGCCTTCTACCAACAGCACTTCATCAATGCAACAAGAAGAATACTTACCTACTTTACCTGAACCAATTATTTTCCCTTTGGTATTACCTCCAAAGGTAACATGACCTGCATCTTTCTTCACCAACATGCAAAAATTGTCTTTATCTCCGGCCATGTGCCTGGAGCAGCCACTGTCAAGATACCATCGATTTTGATTGGCTGCCAGGCATACCTGCAAGAGAATCAGGTGGAGTGATTTGGAACCCAGAGCTTCTTAGGTCCCATAAAAGCATTTATTTCATGTAAGCTAGAAACAAGATGTTTTGGTATCCACATTTGATTTGGTTTCTCTATCGCAGTTGTGGATTTCTTATCATAAGTTTTGTCTACCTCTTCTTGCCACTCTTATTCTTTAAGACTTGTTTCTTAGGTGTGGCATGTTTCTTACTTTTGAAGTCATTCTTAATGTTCCTTTGCCAGTGATCAGTCCAATAGGCATTGGGAGCAATAGGTGCCCTATATATCCTGGACTTACTTGGCCTGGAGTTGATAAAACTATAAGAGTTCTAACTTCTGAAATTGTTAACCCCAGTCATATAATAGTCCCAAGAATAAGGCTGATGCCTTTGAGTAGAGTATGAGTTCTGAAAATTTTTCTGCATAGGTCTCATGTAGAAGCTACCTAGACCTCCCTTTCTAAATTTATGATAGTAAGTGGTGTGAAATGTAGGGTAGGTAGGAACAGTATTGTGGTAGCCTTGACCTGAGGTTCTTCTACTTGGCCCTTGATTCCTAGGGGACTTATACCAAGATGAAGTTGAGGTAGTTGGAAATTGATGGGTGCCTTGACCATTCTGTGGAGATTTGTCTGTTTTCATTTTGGGGCTTCTTTGAACTTTAGCTCTAGAAGTCTTACCCATATTCTGTCTCTTGGACTGAGGCGTGGGAATGTATGAGCATGATTCCCTAGACACCTTCCCTTTGCCCTTGTCCTGGGCACTGGGCTTAGTTTTCTCAACATATTTCATCTGGTTCTTTTTCTGACTTTCTCCAGAAGTCATTTTTATCAGGGGTTGGAATGTCCCATTTTCTGTCACAAAGGAGATGGTTCTCATTGTTGTGTCCATGTGGTTTTGATGATAGCAAACACTATAAGTCATCATGTGTTTGTATGAAAGATTAAATGATGATAACATATGACATTGCTTATGAATATGGTTTCTGTATGTTATGTTGCATAGAACTTCATCAGAGGTGCATGCACGCTTTGCATTTCATCATACAAGTTTCAGGCACACACATATTTTCCTTTGCATATGTAGAGGGTCCATGCATATTCACTATTCATATGCATATGGTAAGAGTTGACACCATGAGTCGACATTTTTATTCATGCATTAAGGGACCGTGCACATTTGCTCTTGGATTGGTCAGTGAAGGTCAGTGCATTCATTGTTTAACTATGTGCATAAACATACATGTCGCGTGTAGAGGTCTATGCATTTCATTTCTTAGACCATATTAAGTCAGTGCATGTCTATGTCTAGACTATACTAAGACAGTGCATGCTTGCATGATGCATATTGTGAGTCGATACATGTCCTATCTTGCACGTGGAATAAAAGTTGGTGCAACACTTAGTTCATTCTGTATTGAGTCCATGCATATGCTGCATTTCAACTGGATAAGGTCTGTGCATGCATACATCAAGTCGGTGCAACCTTCGTTGCTGCACGTGACTAATTCGGTGCAATGTCTGTCTGTGCACTAGTTAAGTCGGTGCAACCTTCGTTGTTGCAGACGACTAAGTCCGTGCATGTTGAGCCCTAGGCACATCAAGTCTGTGCAAGTCTCGCATGTGCATAACTAAGTCAGTGCAAGTCACTGGTGCACACATTGAAAGTCTATGCATACTTCTTTGGTAAGTCCGTGCATAAGAGGTTTATGGGTCTGATGTCTGTGCATGATTGAAGTACGCTGCATTCTAAGTCTGTGCAAGTCTCGCATGTGCATAACTAAGTTAGTGCAAGTCACTGGTGCACAGCATTGAGAGTCTGTGCAACCCTTATCTCTTGCACGCGTAAAGTCTGTGCAAGATAGGACTTGACATTTTACGTCAGTGCAGTGTCTGTATTTTGCACACACCAAGTCGGTGCATTCATTGCTTATGCACACACGTAGTCTGTGCATCTCTTAGCTCTGCACTCATATCAAGTCTGTGCATTTCATTGTTGGGGTCTGTATATGCTTTCTACCTTGCATGTAAATGTCAATGCACATTAGTTTTTACTTATGTGTACAATGTGTTTGACGAAATGTCTTTTATTCATCTGACAGGAACTTAAGCGATTCTAGGGGATAAGTCACGTGGCTCGAAGTCCAACTTAACAAAGGGGCACATGATCCAAGGAGCAGCCAAGCCTGGACATTCTGCCACGTGGAAAGCCAATCTCCATATTCTGACACGTGGCTAAGGAATTCCAGAATCCTCTTGGCGGGAGTGTTCCCTTCACACGCCCGAAGCATGAGCTGTGAGACCCCAAGGCTGAAGATATATAAAACCCTTCCTCTACAATCAGACGTGCACCTGACAACGAAGTAGAAAAAGGAGAGACAGAAGAAGAGCTGAGCGTGAGAGAAAAGAAGCAGAAGAAGAGGAAAAGATTAAGAGGTAGAGAAAGAAAAAGGGAGTGAGGAGTTTGTGAGTGTGAAGCCATCGTTGAAGATCTGTCTTCCTAGCATTTGGATCAGATCCAAGCCAGACTTGCTCCTGCGAGAGCTACATTTTATGTTTCATTTCCAGCTTTCCGTTGCTGTGATTTTGCTTCATATTTTCCTTTGTTCTTTTCGTATATCTTTGAACTTCAAGCTGTGAGTCAGCAGAGCAAGCTGTGACGCTCAGCAGGCAAGGTGGTTACCTTGGACAGCAAGCGGTGATGCTTAGAGGGATAGCAAGCTGTGATGCTCAGCGGATGGCAAGCTATGAGGCCCAGCTAATGTAGGCAAGCTGTGAGGCCCAGCCGTTCAAGCTGTGAGTCAGCAGGAATCCACACTCGATTTGAGTGTGGGGTGGACATAGGTCTGGAAGATTATACCACCTAAAAATCTTCTGAGTATTCTGGTTTGTTTGTCTATTCTGATTTGATAGATGCATACTTAGGATCTCACTCTAATTCTGTATTTCTTGACTCCACTCATGTTAGATGGAGGCTAAGGCATAGCTCCAGTGCATAGATCTTGTGTCTGCTGGGAGTGCAGGTTAAGTGTTCCGCTGTGTGCTTCATTAGATCATCTACTCTGTTTAGCCAATTAGAAGCTTAGTTTGTTCGATACTCTAATTGTTATTGGAGAGCAGTTAAGTTGGTTCTGTCTTCTGTGAGTTAAATTCTGTAACACTGTTTAGCTTCAGTTTTTATTGGGCAATTTTTATAGGGGGTTTCATTCACCCCCCTCTGAATCTGGGCCTAGAACCCTAATAATTGGTATCAAAGCGGGTCTCTAACTGTTCAGATCCAACGATCTGCAGAGGATCTTGGTATCTTGTTTTTGGTGCGTTACACAGATTGTCTTGTGCATTGAAACTGTTTGCTATCTGTCTCCATGGCTCTCCCTCTGATTTTTGATGGTTCTAACTTCAGTAAGTGGTTAGGAGGCCTATGTGTCTATACGAATTCCATTGACCCTAATCTATGGAATTTAGTTTCAAAAGGCCCATACCAATTATGTGATGACCCGGATATCGGATATACCCAATAGGATTATCGAGTAGACCCGATACCACTTGGAACCCGTGAGGCCTCCCAAGAGCAGTAAAGCTTCGAAGGGATAAAAGGATCGTCATGTAGTACATTGAAGCCACAGAGATATAGCAGTAAGTAATTAAATTTCATTAGATCAGTTTGCTAAAGTAGTAGAAATAAAATTACTTTTAAATTAATAGTTTAAGTTCAACAATTATATCAGAGTCCAGTCCAAAGGAAAGACAAGCAGTACAGTCCACAAAAAAGAAAACACACACTGAGGTCGGGGGAAGCCCAACGCAGGTACCGCTGGCAGCTACGGACACGCCACACTAGGAACTGCGGAAGCAAAACGACGCCACCTACCTGAAAACCAGGGGTGAGCCTCGTGTCACTAGCCTAGTAGGGGTCACGCGGATCCCCACTGAAAAACACGCAGTAACACGGAACAACAAAATAATAGTAGTAGCAAAGCAGGAAAACTACCACTAGAAAGCTGTAAAAGAAAACCGGAACGGAAGGAGTAGGAACAGCTAAAAGAAAAGGGAAAAGACGTACCTGAAAGAGAACACAGCTGCCGAACTAACCTCGTCTCCCAAAGCTGACCTACGGAATAGGCAAGAAACCTACAAGGACCTAGACAGACACGGACATAGATGACACGACTAGAACGTCGTGCACACTGCCCCACACATGACTAGAACGTCATGCATACGACATGACACTCACCTCGAGTACGGCCACGAGAGGGCTAACCCAGAAGGTCACGACGCACAAGAAACACGGAGAGTCACGTGCCACGTGACTGGCGTGCCCCACACTAGAAGAACAGCCAGATGAGTCCACTGATGTTTTATACTGTGCCACAAGTGTCTCGCCTACGGTACCGCTAAAGTCTCGGCAGAGTCGCAGACACGCGCTGAACAACACAGGAACTACAGTAACGAGTGACTAGTCAGGGTTACACCCGTCGACGTAAGTCCAAAGCCCATGACCACGTGTGCACACACTGGCCCACTGCCTAAGCTAGGCCTCTAGCTAGTATTCCCCTACCGAAGGAAGCTACAGTTGGACCGGGAGCCCATAAAACTAGCTTAAGAATCGTAAACCAGGAAAGTGCCCCGCTACAAGAGCCATCACATAGAAACGTGACGTAAGGCTATGACTAGTGAAGGCTCACAAGACACGGAGACTCAAAACACGAGTGTTGAAGTACAGATAGCCAAGAACGCCCTGTGACACGTACTTCGAAGCACCAATGGTAGCAAAGTCACTACCGACAGACTCAGGACAAGGCAACTAGACCTACTCACATAACGATCCTTGAGTCTCACGAGTCGGAGGCAAAATCGTCAGAAACAGCGGAACAAGCCGCCAATTGGTCTAATCCTATGCCAGAGAAAATGACACGGTCGGAGGAAATGACACGCGGAGATCTGAGGGAACATCGGGGACCCTCAGTAGACCTGGACACGTAGATCAAGGTAGGATGATACCTCGAGGCATCCAGAACCATGTCTCGAACTGGACAGAAACGTTGAGACACACAAGGCTTCATGTCAACCACTAGGTGACCCCGGGTTGACCGGAACCAAACAATGACAAGTAAGAAGACTCTTGGCTTCCTTATAGCGTAGTCTCAGCCCTCATAGGATGTCAGGAGACATCCACGGGAAAGCGGGCAGACCACAAGGACAAGCCATGTCACGCCCCGAGCGCGGAAGGAACCCGGAAAGGCGTGACGAGTTTATATCGATCATGTCAATCAGAGCGTTAGTGTATTCAACACAAAGACAGAGCGCGCAAGAGTAAAGATAACACAATCCTTTATTTCATCAAAACCTTCAAAGTACTTCTATTACAATCCTCTTAGTGTTAAGACTCAATAAAATGAAAAAGTACAATGATTGACCCAAGAATGTAGAAAAGTCAAGACTAGACAACGCTTGGATAGTTGGAGTAGCTCTAATCTCATCACTCTTGACTTTCCCCATCCGAAAGAGTTTCGTCTTCAGACTTACTTGAAAAATAAGGGAAAAACACTATGTGAGCAAACGCTCAGTGGGGATTATATCTCAAGAGCTAGCTTGCTTTAAGTAAATTACAAGTTAGATGAATGTAATTTAGCTATGCATGTTCGCGTAAAACGATAATAGAGAATGTATAACAAGAGAATAGAGAATGTATATCAAGTGATAGTGAGTGAACTAGCAAGTCTTTCAATAACTCATGTTAAGATAGCAAGATAATCAAGCACGTATATCTATCATGTCAAGTGATCATGTCATGTCAAGAATTGGCTATCATGTTTCAAGCAAGTACAATAAATACCCTTTCCGGGTCACGCAAGTCATGTCATGTCAAGTCAAGTCAAGTACGAGATTTGTGGAATATCTATCAAGCTAGTCATGCACTTCGGTACAATGCCATACCGTGATCATTACAACTCCCATGGGCACTAGTACTTTTGGGTGCTCCTCCCAGGACCAGATTGGGCCCTATATGCGCAGGCATTGATCATGTATTTTCGACATCCACTTTAGTTATAACCAATATAGAATTCTAAGGATCAAGCTGGTATGAACTTTAAGGTAGATCGTGCAGAATAGAATCACAAGGATTGAACATGTAGGGATGATAAGAACGGTATAATCACGATTCGTATTAAAACTAGGTGGAATTGGCTCCCTAACTTGGGTGCCAAGACAATAAGAATAAGCGCTCATATAGAGATGGTCGCTCGTTCTTGTACATGATATGGTAGATAGAATTAGTGTCCACAAGTATGGCACATCATTCTTAAGCAGTATTAACGGCATGGTTTCCCATTCCATTAAAGAGTATTCTCATGACATCAAAATAGCATATCATGAGGGCTGGTATACCATCTTTCTTTAGAGTGACATGGAAATCAAGTAGTGTCATGGGTTTTGATGGTACAACCTGCTCGGCTACCTTGAGGGAATCCAAGGCTAGCGAAGTCTTACGAAGGTCTCTATGATAAAGTCACAGGTCCAAAGGAACAGATTGTCCCATGGAGAGTTCATCTATCATCGAGAAATAGTGGGAAATCGTGAAATAACGTGAAACATGGGACTATATTCACGGAATGGAATATAGTGCCAACACACATAACCCATTGTCAAGGGTTACTGAAAAACACAGAAAACCAAAAAAAAATCAGAACTATCAGTCAATTGACGCTTGAGCATGAGTCCTCATTTTATGAATTGACGCCCTTGTCTAGGTTGTCAGTTCAGTAAATGACGACTGTTCACTCAGTCGTTTACCGTTGGTATTATCATCTGTAAAAATTTCCAAATTTCAGATATTAAATAATTGACGGCGTGCATTAAGTCTTCATTTCATAAAAAAGCGCCCTAGTCAGGGGCATCATATGTCAAATGAAAGGGCAGTGTATACGTCATCAATTATTATGTCCCGGAATTTATATACGTTTCCATTTCTATTATTTATCACGAATTTGACACCTAGAGGTAGGGGCGTCCATTCAAATAACGACCTAATTAGGGTCGCTAATTCTTTGTCAACTGATTTGCACCGGGCAGGTACAATCACAGACACAAGGTTCCTAAAATATGTCTGATCAGGAATCAAATGATATGAACAGATAGAGAAAAATAGCATGAATTTATGGACATGGTCATGCATTAGTGTACATGTAGGAATTCATAGTTATTAAATTTTAAACATTTTATAATTATTAACTATCTAGGAAAAGACGACTGTTTGCACAGTCGTTGATTTTAAATGACGCCCTATCTAGGGTCGTCAGTTTCATTCATGCAGTAAACATAGAAAATTCATTCTGGCAACGAAATCTGTAACTCTATAGACCTATATAGACCTATATGCATATATTCACTTAGTAATTATAGGATTTTTGCTAAGTCTTGAGAAAGCCTACCTTGGGTGATGATTCGGTTGACAGATGATGAAGAACACGATGAGGAATACAATATTCCGATACTCTGTTTTCAACAAAGCTCTCGGCAGCAACAATATGAAGAAGCTTGGATGAACTATCAACAGCTCTTCTGTAGGAAGATGATTTCAGCAACGCCGCAACCCCTTTAGGAAGAAAATAGAGAAGTAGAGGCTTCCTACGAATACTCCAAACCTTCTAGAAGAAGAAGCAGAAGACAGCTTCCTCCCTTCATGGTATTGGCAGCAAGAGGGAGAGGAAGAAGATGATGAAGAACAATCAATGTTCTTCACGCAGCAGCAGCAGATCGTTTGTTTGAAAAATATGAACCAACATGGATTCGATAGAAGAGTTGATATTTATAGGAGAAGGAATCCTAAAGGGTTCTAAGAGTTCGATTGGAACTAAAACTTACTAGGTAGAAATCTTACTAAATTTAAAATATCCACGTATTGATCCTTTCCCTAAACATACTTACCCAGATAACATCCATGTTCGATCCAAACACAACCTTATGGAAATGACGCCTCAGGTTGGGGCGTTATTTTAAAATGACGCCTCTGTCACAGTCTTCAATTATTTTATATGACGCATGTCAAGAGGGCGTCAATTCTTAAATTAGCGCCTGCGTGAAGGCTCTTCAATTAAATGATGACTTTAACAGAGGCGTTATTTATCTTGGCCCTTTTTGTTATATGTTTTAAGTGTATATGAGTTGAACTTTTTATCATTGGTTTTAAATCTTTTATTCTATTTAAGATTTTATTCTTTTAATTTTGCAAGGTTGCTACACCCTCCCCCACTTAAAAAGAATTTGGTCCCCAAATTCAATCGCACATATTTACGGAGAGTGTAGGACTCATACCTCTTTAGAATAAATCCAGGAATCGCTTCTTCATAGACTCCTCGGTCTCCCATGTGGCTTCATGCTCTGAGCATTTACTCCATTGCACCTTTAGCATGGGAATTATCTTATTTATTAGTATACGAACTTCACGATCGAGGATCTTCATAGGTTTTTGTTCATATGTGAGATCCTTTTGAATCACCAGGTCTCCATGATTGATGATATGTGACGGATCGTGCACATACTTCTTCTGCATGGATATATGGAATACATTATGGACATCGAACAATTGAAGAGGTAAAGCGATGCGATAAGCAACCTCGCCAACTCTTTCTAATACCTCAAAAGGTCCGATAAACCTTGGTGTAAGCTTGCCCTTAACACCAAATCTCCTTATTCTACGTCCAGGTGATACTTTGAGAAATATGTGATCTCCGACTTGAAATTTGAGATCTCTTCTTCTTGTATCAGCATAAGCCTTCTGTCTAGACTGAGCTACTTGAAGTTTCTCTCTAATCATCTGAATCTTTTCGGTGGTATCCCGTACCATGTCTGGGCCTAATAGTTGTTTCTCGCCAACTTCATCCCAGCACAAGGGTGATCGGCAACTCCTTCCGTATAAAGCTTTATAAGGTGCCATTTGTATACTTGCTTGGTAGCTGTTGTTGTATGCAAATTCAACCAAAGGCAAGTGATCATGTCAGCTTCCACCAAAATCAATGATGCAAGCTCTAAGCATATCTTCTACTACCTGATTGGTTCTCTCGGTCTGACCATCCGTTTAAGGATGAAAAGCTGTACTAAAGTTAAGTCTCATCCCCAACGAATGTTGTAAACCCTTCCAAAAGTGAGAAGTAAACCGTGGGTCTCGGTCAGACACGATTGAAATAGGTACGCTGTGTAGCCTGACTATCTCTTTGATGTATAGAGCAGCAAGAACATCAACTGACCATCGGCTCTTAATTGGCAAGAAATGGGCCGACTTGGTCAGACGGTCTATGATGACCCATATTCCATCATGTCCTTCTCTAGATTTAGACAGACCCATAATGAAGTCCATACCGATATCCTCCCACTTCCACTTGGGAATATCTAGAGGATGTAGCTTATCGGCAGGCTTTTGGTGTTCTACCTTGACCTGTTGGCAAGTGAGACAGCGAGACACAAAGTCTGTCACTTCTCTTTTCATATTGGACCACCAGAAGGTCCTTTTCAAATCTTGGTACATTTTGGTAGATCCTGGATGAATCGTGTACCTTGATCTGTGAGCTTCATCTAAGATCTTCTTCTTTAGCTCTGGACAATCCGGTATACAAGTTCTATTTCTGAACAACAATCTTCCATCCGATGCCATCTTGAAATCTGAATGCTCTTCAATTTTGCCCTTGATTTCCACTAATAATGGGTCATTGTCTTGAAGTCCTTGTATTTCTGAGAGTAGATCTGGCTATATGCTCATATGGGATAGTGTAACACACCTACTCTCCTTGTCCATACTTATATCAAGCTTAGAGAATTGTTCTAGCAACTTCCACTCCTGAATCATACAATTGGCTAATAGTGCTCTTGGCTTTCAACTGAGGGCATCGGCTACAGGATTACCCTTTCCAAGATGATATTGTATTGTAAAGTCGAAGTCCTTGAGATATTCTAGCCAACGTCTTTGCCTCATATTCAATTCCTTCTGAGAGAAAAGATACTTGAGACTCTTGTTCTCCTCGTGCTTCTTCAATTGGCGAGAAGAGTAAGCTATAACTTTCCCTTGTTGCATTAAAACACATCCGAGGCCAATGCCTGACACATCGGTGTATACCTCAAATTTCTCTCCTTCAACTGGCAAAGCTAAGACCGAGGCAGTAGTTAGGTGATCCTTGAGAGCTTGGAAGCTTCTTTCACATTCCTCACTCCATTCATAACGGATCTCTTTGCGAGTTAGCCTCGTGAGTGGTACGGCGATCTTGGAGAAATCCTTGATGAATCGCCGGTAATAGCCCGCAAGACCCAAGAAACTACGGATCTCGCTAGCATTGGTTGGTCTCTCCCAATTCTTTACTGCTTCAACCTTTGATGGATCTATAGACAAACCATCTTTTGATATAACATGCCCCAAGAAAGATACTTCTTCTAGCCATAATTCACATTTACTAAGCTTTGCATATACTTGATTTGTCCTCAATATCTGTAATGCAATCCTCAAATGCTCCTCCTGCTCTTCCTTGGTCTTTGAATACATCAATATATCATCAATGAAAGCCACTATGAATTAATCTAGATGAGGCCTGAATATACTATTCATCAACTGCATAAAGACAGCAGGGGCATTGGTTAGTCCAAAAGGCATAACAACAAATTCATAGTGCCCATACCTGCTCCTGAACGCGGTCTTATGAATGTCCTCATCTTTGATCCTCAGTTGGTGATATCCCGATCTGAGATCAATCTTCGAGAAGTACCTGGATCCAGATATTTGATCAAATAATTCATCGATTCTCGGCAGTGGATACTTGTTCTTGATAGTGAGATGATTCAACTGTCGATAGTCGATGCATAACCTCATGGTTCCATCCTTCTTCTTTACAAACAGCACAGGTGCTCCCCATGGGGAAGTGCTTGGTCTAATAAATCCCTTCTTTAGAAGTTCCATCAATTATTCCTTTAACTCCTTGAGTTCAGCAGGGGACATCCTATATGGTGCCTTAGAAACTGGACCAGCACCAGGGACCAAGTCGATGGTGAAGGCCACTTCTCTTTGTGGGGGTAGTCCAGGCAAATCTTCCGGAAACACATCTGGAAATTCTTGTACAACTGGAACGTCTCCTAGCTTAGTTTCCTTAATGGTGACAAAAGTAAGGAAAGATACACATCCTTTCCTTATTAGCTTGCTAGCTTGGAGGGCCGAAATAAGAGGCGACTTGCTTCGACTCTTAAGACTAGCAAAGACTAGTTCCGGGAATTCCTTGAAAGTAACCTTGCTATCGCGGCAATCAACAGTTACCTGATATTTGGATAACCAATCTGTTCCTAATATGATATCATAGTCCTTCATGTCTAGGCATATTAGGTCAATGGGTAAATTTCTTCCTTCTACCAAGACTTCGCAGTTTTGATAATGGTGAACAATATCGGCTTCGTTTCCAAGAGGAGTTGAGATAACTAATTTTATCCACTCCGGTTCCATAGGTAATGGATCAGTAAACTTCTTGGAAATAAATGAGTGCGATGCACCACTATCAAATAAGACATATGCAGACTTGGAACAAACTTGCAGTTTACCTTCCACTAGTCCACCTTCGTCTTGTTCTATCTCCTTAATAGCTTGGAGGTGTGCATTCTTCGTTACCGGGCGTTTCCCATCACCGGCTTGATCATTGAGCAATGGGCAGTCGGGAATCCGATGATCACGGCTCCCACAACAGAGTCAAGCTCCAAGTTTTCTCCAACATTCTTCGGCCTTATGTCCGTCCTTGTCACAGTGTTTACACACCACCTTAGAAGGTGTGGTGGTAATGGAGAAAGGTTTGGTCTTCTTGAACTTTTGCTCTTGGGAGAGTGTTCCTCCATTATTTGGCCTCTTCTTGTTAAAATTGGGTTTAAAGGAACCAGAACTAGTGACCTGTTCCTTCTTATCTCTCCCATGAATCCTATCAGATAGTTCCATGGCATCTTCTAATAACTGGGCTCGTCGTACCATCTCCGAATAGACCTGTATGTCCATCGGCGCCAGCTGTGTGATATATTGGGGCCTAAGCCCATTAAGAAATCTCCTAGCTTTCATTTTCTCGGTACTGACTAGATGTTTAGCATACCGGGACAACCTAGAGAATTATGCCTCGTAATCAACTACCAACAAGGATCGTTGCTTAAGAGCGGCGAACTCGGCAGCTTTCTTCTCTTGAATTCGATCTGAGAAATACTTAGTGTTGAAATGTTCCATAAATTCCTCCCAAGTAAATTGGCCATGCTCTAAGGTGGCTTCTACTGACTCCCACCAGCATCCGGCATCTCTCTCTAGTTGGAATGTGGCTAATAAGACCTTTTCTTGGTCCGTGCATTGCATAACTCGGAAGATACGTTCCGTCTCTCGGATCCAGTGCTCGGCGTCATCTGGATCGGTGGATCCCATGAACTTAGGAGGGTTCATGTTTCTAAAGCTTTGATGGAGATTTCCCGCTCCACGGTGCACACCACCTTGTGCCACCTGTTGAAGTGCCTGCATCATGCCTTGAATAGTGCGTTGCATGTTACGCCACTAAGCACGTTCGGCAGCCATTGGCCTACAAGGATTTTAGATAACTAATTAATATGAGATTCGACCAAGAATTGCGTATCTAGATTATCTTAACCCGTGGTTCTACCCAATCTTACCGGTTAAAGATTTAAACCTATCCTTGGACTTGGGTTTCCTATGAATTGAATATCCTAGGCTCTGATACCACAAAAACTGTCACGCCCCGAGCGCGGAAGGAACCCGGAGACGCGTGATGAGTTTATATCGATCATGTCAATCAGAGCGTTAGTGTATTCAACACAAAGACAGAGCACACAAGAGTAAAGATAACCCAATCCTTTATTTCATCAAAACCTTCAAAGTACTTCTATTACAATCCTCTTAGGGCTAAGACTTAATAAAATGAAAAAGTACAATGATTGACTCAAGAATGTAGAAAAGTCAAAACTAGACAACGCTTGGATAGTTGGAGTAGCTCTAATCTCATCACTCTTGACTTTTCCCATCCGAAAGAGTTTCATCCTCGGACTTACCTGAAAAATAAGGGAAAAACACTATGTGAGCGAACGCTTAGTAGGGATTATATCTCAAGAGCTAGCTTGCTTTAAGTAAATTACAAGTTAGATGAATGCAATTTAGCTATGCATGTTCACGTAAAACGATAATAGATAATGTATAACAAGTGAATAGAGAATGTATATCAAGTGATAGTGAGTAAACTTGTCACGCCCCGAGCGCGGAAGATACCCGGAGACGCGTGACGAGTTTATATCAATCATGTCAATCAGAGTGGTCGTGTATTCGACACAAAGACAGAGATGCGTAAAATAACAAGATAACCCAATCCTTTATTTCATAATGGATAGACTATTACAAATCTAATACTCTGTTTAATAAAAAGGAAAAGAATACATATTTGACTCAAGAAACTATAGAAAAGACTAGATGACACTTGAGCAGCTCTATCACTTTCACTCTTGACCATTCCCATCCGATTGACTTCCATCGTCGTCGGACTTACCTGAAAAGTAAAAAGGGACAAACGGAATGAGCGAACGCTCAGTAGGAAATTATATCTCAAGTACTAGCAAGGGGTGTAAGTAATTACATCTTTCATGAATGCAATAAAGCTATGCATGCTCGCATAAAACGACAAGATAGAGAGAATGTAATATCAAGGAAATAAGATGAACTTAATCATGAACTTTCAACAAGATAACAAGTTTATTCAAGATATTCAAGCAAGTACGTTTAACAAGTCAAGTCAAGAACTTTGGCTATCATGTATCAAGCAAGTAAATTACCCTTTTTCGGGCCACGCAATTCATGTCAAGTCAAGTACGATTCAAGTACAAGATGTGTGTGGAATGTCCAATCAAGCAAGTCAAGTACTCGGTATAATGACAGATACCTTATCATTTTAACTCCCATGGGCACAAGTACTTTCGGGTGCTCCTCCCAGGACCAGATCGGGCCCTATATGCGCAGGCATTTATCATGTGTTTTGACATCCACTCTTGTTTATAGCCAACGTAGAATTTCAATAATCAAGCTTGTAGACACGTATGACAACTTTGATAGAATAGAGTCCAAAATATGACAAAGGACATAGAATGGCAATAATAACGGTATAATCACGATATCGATAAAAATCTAGGTAGAATATGGTTCCCTTAACTTGGGTACCATGACAAATCAGTATGGACATTCTTTATATAGAATTGAGGTCCACATGAACAGTATATCAAAGGTAAGATACCCTCATTCCTATCATAGAATTGAGGTTTTTACAAGAACGACATGATATGGCATGATATCATCATCCCATTAAGAATTTCTTATGATATACTCTTTGTATAATCATAAGGGCCGGTATCCCATGTTTCTTTAGAGTGACATGGCATCAATGGTGTAATGGGTTTTTAGGGTACAACCAGCTCAGTCGACCTTGAGGGAATCCAAGGTACGAGGAGTCTTACGGAGGTCTCTATGACTAACTCGCTAGTCCAAAGGAACGGAATGTCCAATGGAGAGCTTGTATGTCAATGAGAGTTGAGTGTGATCGATAAAACAACGTGAAAAGTGGGACTATACTCACGGAGTGGAGAATAGTGCCGATATATACGTATATGTATAATATGAAACCATCGGTTAACAGAATCAGGATAAAAATCAGTTTACAGAAAATAACGACTTAGGTCAAGTCGTTTCTCAAGTAATTAACGCCTAACATAAGGGCGTTTACACGTGTTTCCATTTTGCAGAATTTTCATTAATTCAGTAATTTATCTAAAACGCGCCTTGGTCAGGGTCGTTTCTTCAAGATCTGACGACTACACCAGAAGGCGTCTTATTGTTTACATATTTGACAGAATATAATTAATTTTCAGGAATTATCAAAACGCGCCCTGGGCAGGGGCGTTACTATTTAATTCTATTTTCAGAATATATAAATTTCAAGATTTTAACCGATACACGCCCTAGGAAGGGGCGTTATCTTTCAGATTCACGCCCTATGAGGGGGCGCTAATATGTGAAAAACGACTTTGTCCAAGTCGTTAATTCAAGTTCCTTCAGAAACTTTAAGGACAGTAATAATTTCAGGATAACAGAGGAACGAATGTAATATCATGACAGTAAAGTTAGCAGGTTGAAGACATAGGATCATGCATATATTTATAATCATGATTTCTTAGATAATCAGTTCTTAAGATGGGTGATTAACGGTTTAAAGAAATTAACGCCTGAGTACGGGGCATTAAACATGAAATTTACGACCTGGGAAGGGTCGTTTCATGTGAATTAGCGCCCTTGACAGGGGCATCTCTTTCAAAATATTGCAGAAAACGCATGGAAACTATAATAACCGTATGCATGACATGCTTGTATATATATATCTTGCATTAATTTCATTTGGGCTACAGTAACTTGAGAAAACCTACCTGAAGACTTGAAGATTGATACGAAAAGGGGGATGTTGTTGCTTCACAGCAACAATAACCACAGTAGGAGGAAGAGAAGGCTTTGGTGAAGAACCTTTATTCTTCGGTTCTGTAACTCCTACAAGAACAGAAGAAGAAACATTAGTATTTCTTCATACTACCTGACCGAAAGTAAAAAGGGAAAAAGAACAATACCTTTGTTCTTCGCGTACGCCGCCTTCTTAACCTATAACAGAAGAAGATGAAGAACTGTTAGTTCTTCATGTAACAGACGTAGAGAAAATCAGAGGAACTATTCGTACCTTGCAGATTCCGAACGCCAAATAGCGTTGAAGGGTTCGCGTAGTAAATTATTTATAGGGATTTAGGGGGTCCTATTAGGGTTAGAGTCCTAGTAGAAGTAATGCTTCCAATATAGAGTCATTGCCCTATTTAAATACTTACTAGATTAACATAATCCTTCCCGGGATAAGCTCCCGTGTCGAACGGAACTCGAATGGAATTAACGACTTTGGTCAGGGCGTCGATTCTTGAATTGACGACCTGGTTCAGGTCGTTTCTTAAGAAGCGCCTTTCGTTAGGGCGTTTCTTTGTTTAAAACACGCCCAAGATAGGGGCGTTTCTTGGCCTTACCGTTTTTGGCATTTAGAATTTGACGCCGTGTTGTCAGGGCGTCCCTTCTTGAATCACGCCTTTGCTAGAGGCGTTTATAATTTAAATAGCGCCTTTATCCGAGGCGTTATTTTATATCATTTTATTTATCTATTTATTTGATTTATTTTAAAATCTTTATTATTATTAATATTTTATCAGGGTTGCTACACCCTCCCCCACTTAAAAAGAATTTGGTCCCCAAATTCAATTGCATATCATGTATACACGCGGAGAGTGTAGAGTATATACCTCTTAGAACAACTCGGGAAATCGTTTCTTCATAGATTCCTCGGTCTCCCATGTCGCTTCGTGTTCAGGATTCTTATTCCATTGCACCTTGAGCATGGGAATAATCTTATTCCTTAGAGCTCGTATTTCTCGATCTAAGATCTTCATAGGCTTCTGTTCATAGGTGAGATCTTTCTGGATCACCAGATCTCCCTGTTCAATAATATGAGATGGATCGTGCACATACTTCTTCAACATAGATATGTGAAACACATTATGCACGTCGGACAATTAAGGAGGCAACGCGATGCGATAAGCAGCCTCGCCAACTCTTTCGAGTACCTCAAATGGTCCGATGAATCTTGACGTAAGCTTGCCCTTAACACCAAATCTTCGTATGCCACGTCCAGGTGATATTTTAAGAAATAGATGATCTCCAACCTGGAATTTAAGATCTCTTCTTCTTGTGTCAGCATAAGCCTTTTGCCTGGTCTGAGCAACTTGTAATCTTTCTCTGATTACTTGTATCTTCTCAGTTGTATCCCTTACCATGTCTGGACCTAATAGTTGTTTCTCTCCAACTTCGTTCCAGCATAAGGGTGATCGGCAACTCCTTCCATATAAAGCTTCGAAAGGTGCCATTTGGATACTAGCTTGGTAGCTATTATTATATGCAAATTCCACTAGTGGCAAGTGATCGTGCCAGCTTCCTCCAAAGTCAATGATGCATGCTCTAAGTATATCTTCAACAACTTGGTTAGTTCTCTCGGTCTGACCATCCGTTTGAGGATGAAAAGCAGTACTAAAGTTGAGCCTTGTTCCCAACGAATGTTGTAATCCCTTCCAAAAATGAGAAGTGAAACGGGGATCTCTGTCAGACACGATTGAGACAGGAATTCCATGTAACCTGACTATTTCCTTGATGTATAGTGCAGCTAGTACATCAATTGACCATCGGCTCTTTATTGGCAAGAAATGCGCCGATTTAGTTAAACGGTCAATAATAACCCATATTCCATCATGTCCTCCTTTTGATTTGGATAAACCCATGATGAAATCCATACCAATGTCCTCCCACTTCCAGTTAGGAATATCTAGAGGATGTAGTTTTCCAGCAGGCTTTTGGTGTTCTGCCTTGACCTGTTGGCATGTGAGACAGCGAGATACATAGTCTGCTATTTCTCTTTTCATATTAGGCCACCAAAAGTTCTTCTTTACATCTTGATACATTTTGGTTGATCCTGGATGAATAGTGTACCTTGATCGGTGAGCTTCATCTAAGATCTTCTTCTTTAATTCCGGACAGTCGGGTATACAAGTTCTACCTTTGAATAATAATCTTCCATCAGAAGTTAGTTGAAAATCAGATTGTCCTTCCAATCTGCCTTTGATTTCCACTAATATAGGATCATCATCCTGAAGCGCTTGTATCTCAGATAATAAATCTGACTGTATGCTTACATGAGATAATGTGACAAATTTGGCTTCCTTGTCCAAGTTTATATTGAGCTCGGAGAATTGTTCTAGCAACCTCCATTCTTGTATCATACAATTGGTTATCATTGCTCTCGGCTTTCGACTAAGGGCATCAGCAACATAATTACCCTTTCCGGGATGGTATTGTATATTGAAGTCGAAGTCCTTGAGATATTCTAGCCAGCGTCTTTGTCTCATGTTTAGCTCCTTTTGTGAAAATAGATATTTGAGACTTTTGTGATCGGAGTATACAGTAAACTGCACTCCATATAAGTAGTGTCTCCATATCTTTAGGGCAAATACCACCGCGGTCAGTTCTAAGTCATGGACGGGATAATTCTCCTCATGCTTCTTCAGTTGACGTGAAGAGTATGCTATGACCTTTCCTTGTTGCATTAGGACACATCCGAGGCCAATGCCAGAAGCATCTGTGTAGACCTCAAATTTCTCTCCTTCTGTTGGTAGAGCTAACACCGGAGCTGTAGTGAGATGATCCTTGAGAGTTTGGAAACTTCTTTCACATTCCTCACTCCATTCATATCGGATCTCCTTACGAGTTAATCTTGTAAGTGGTACGGCGATCTTAGAGAAATCTTTGATGAATCGCCGATAATAGCCTGCAAGACCTAAGAAACTTCTGATCTCGCTAGCATTGGTTGGTCTTCCCCAGTTTCTAACAGCTTCAACCTTTGATGGATCAACAGATAGACCATCCTTGGATATCACATGTCCGAGGAAAGTCACTTCTTCAAGCCAGAATTCACATTTGCTGAGCTTTGCATATAATTGATTTTCCCTCAATACTTGCAATGCGATCCTTAAATGCTCCTCATGTTCTTCCTTAGTTTTGGAATATATCAATATATCATCAATGAAAATCACCACAAATTGATCTAGATAAGGCCTGAATATGCTATTCATTAACTGCATAAAGGCAGCAGGGGCATTTGTTAGTCCAAAAGGCATAACAACAAATTCGTAATGGCCATACCTGCTTCTGAATGCAGTCTTATGAATGTCATCATCCTTGATTCTTAATTGATGATATCCCGACCTGAGATCAATCTTCGAAAAATATTTGGATCCTGAAATCTGATCAAATAACTCATCGATTCTCGATAGTGGATACTTGTTCTTGATAGTGAGATGATTCAACTGTCGATAGTCGATGCACAATCTCATGGATCCGTCCTTCTTCTTCACAAATAAGACTGGTGCTCCCCACGGGGAAGTACTTGGTCTAATAAACCCTTTTCGAATTAGTTCCATCAACTGCTCCTTCAACTCTTTGAGTTCCGCAGGGGACATTCTATAGGGTGCCTTTAAAACTGGACCAGCACCAAGGACTAAGTCAATGGTGAAGGCCACTACTCTTTGAGGGGGTAATCCTGGCAAATCTTCCGGAAATACGTCTGGAAATTCTTGCACTACCTGAATGTCTTCTATCTTGGTTTCCTTAGCTTCTTTAACAGTGACAAAGGCAATGAAGGATACACATCCTTTCCTGACGAGCTTGCTTGCTCGAAGAGCCGAAATAAGAGGGGATTTGTTCCGACTCTTGGGGCGAGTAAAGACTAACTCTGGAAAATCTTTGAAAGCAATTTGGCTATTGCGGCAATCAACCGTTGCCTGGTATTTGGATAACCAGTCCGCTCCCAGTATAACATCATACTCCTTTAGATCGAGGCATATGAGATCTGTAGGTAAATTCCTACCTTGAACCATTACCTCACAGTTTTGGTAGTGATGAGTAATATCATTTTCGCTTCCAAGAGGAGTAGTTAGAACTATTTTTATCCATTCTGGTTCTAACGGTAACGAGTCGGCAAACTTCTTAGAAATAAAGGAGTGCGATGCACCCGTATCAAATAAGACATAAGCACTTTTAGAACAAACTGTTAATGTACCTTCTACCAGTCCACCTTCTTCTTCTGGTTCGGTCTTCTGCATTGCATGAAGACGAGCATTCTTTGTCACCGGGCGTTTACCATCACCGGCTTGGTCATTCATTAATGGACAATCGGGAATCCGATGTTTGCGACTCCCACAACGGAGACAAGCTCCTAATTTCCTCCAGCATTCTTCTGTCTTGTGACCAGCCTTGTCACAATGCTTGCACACTGTATTAGAAGGGGTAGTTGTGATAGAGAAAGGCTTGGTCTTTTTGAACTTATGGTCTTGAGAGGAAGAACCTCCATTATTGGGCCTCTTCTTGAAATTGGGTTTGAAAGAACCCGAACCCGTGACTTGTTCCTTCTTGTCTTTCCCACGGATCCTATCAGATAGTTCCGTGGCATCTTCAAGTAGTTGAGCTCGGCGCACTATTTCAGAATAAACTTGGATGTCCATAGGCGCCAGTTGAGTAATATAGTGGGGCCTAATCCCATTAAGAAATCTTCGGGCTTTCATCTTCTCCGTGCTAATAAGATGCTTAGCATATCTAGACAACCTGGAGAACTGAGCTTCATAATCTGCTAATGATAAAGATCGTTGCTTTAATGCAGCGAATTCTGCAGCCTTCTTTTCTTGGACTCGGTCCGAGAAATATTTAGCATTGAAGTATTCCACAAATTCTTCCCATGTTACTTGAGTAGGATCGATGGTTGCTTCAATAGACTCCCACCAGCATCTAGCATCTTTCTCTAACTGGAATGTAGCTAATAGAACTTTATCCTGATCCGTGCATTGCATGACACGGAATATGCGTTCGGTTTCCCGAACCCAATGCTCGGCATCGTCCGGATCGGTCGATCCCATAAACTTCGGGGGATTCATGTTCTTAAAGGCTTGGTGTAAGCTTCCAGCTCGTGGAGTACCACCTTGTGCTACCTGTTGTAGCACTTGAGTCATCCCTTGGAGGGTACGCTGCATGTTGCGCCATTGAGCACGTTCGGCAGCCATTATCCTACAATTATAATAGCTACATTAGTATTATATCACTGTGATCTTATTAAAAGACTCATTGACTCTTACCCCTTGGTTCTACCCAATCTCACTTGGTTAAACGTTCAACTTATCCTTGGACTTGGGTTTTTTCCTAGGAATTGAATACCTTAGGCTCTGATACCACAAAAACTGTCACGCCCCGAGCGCGGAAGATACCCGGAGACGCGTGACGAGTTTATATCAATCATGTCAATCAGAGTGGTCGTGTATTCGACACAAAGACAGAGATGCGCAAAATAACAAGATAACCCAATCCTTTATTTCATAATGGATAGACTATTACAAATCAAATACTCTGTTTAATAAAAAGGAAAAGAATACATATTTGACTCAAGAAACTATAGAAAAGACTAGATGACACTTGAGCAGCTCTATCACTTTCACTCTTGATCATTCCCATCCGATTGACTTCCATCGTCGTCGGACTTACCTGAAAAGTAAAAAGGGACAAACGGAATGAGCGAACGCTCAGTAGGAAATTATATCTCAAGTACTAGCAAGGGGTGTAAGTAATTACATCTTTCATGAATGCAATAAAGCTATGCATGCTCGCATAAAACGACAAAATAGAGAGAATGTAATATCAAGGAAATAAGATGAACTTAATCATGAACTTTCAACAAGATAACAAGTTTATTCAAGATATTCAAGCAAGTACGTTTAACAAGTCATGTCAAGAACTTTGGCTATCATGTATCAAGCAAGTAAATTACCCTTTTTCGGGCCACGCAATTCATGTCAAGTCAAGTACGATTCAAGTACAAGATGTGTGTGGAATGTCCAATCAAGCAAGTCAAGTACTCGGTATAATGCCAGATACCTTATCATTTTAACTCCCATGGGCACAAGTACTTTCGGGTGCTCCTCCCAGGACCAGATCGGGCCCTATATGCGCAGGCATTTATCATGTGTTTTGACATCCACTCTTGTTTATAGCCAACGTAGAATTTCAATAATCAAGCTTGTAGACACGTATGACAACTTTGATAGAATAGAGTCCAAAATATGACAAAGGACATAGAATGGCGATAATAACGGTATAATCACGATATCGATAAAAATCTAGGTAGAATATGGTTCCCTTAACTTGGGTACCATGACAAATCAGTATGGACATTCTTTATATAGAATTGAGGTCCACATGAACAGTATATCAAAGGTAAGATACCCTCATTCCTATCATAGAATTGAGATTTTTACAAGAACGACATGATATGGCATGATATCATCATCCCATTAAGAATTTCTTATGATATACTCTTTGTATAATCATAAGGGCCGGTATCCCATGTTTCTTTAGAGTGACATGGCATCAATGGTGTAATGGGTTTTTAGGGTACAACCAGCTCAGTCGACCTTGAGGGAATCCAAGGTACGAGGAGTCTTACGGAGGTCTCTATGACTAACTCGCTAGTCCAAAGGAACGGAATGTCCAATGGAGAGCTTGTATGTCAATGAGAGTTGAGTGTGATCGATAAAACAACGTGAAAAGTGGGACTATACTCACGGAGTGGAGAATAGTGCCGATATATACGTATATGTATAATATGAAACCATCGGTTAACAGAATCAGGATAAAAATCAGTTTACAGAAAATAACGACTTAGGTCAAGTCGTTTCTCAAGTAATTAACGCCTAACATAAGGGCGTTTACACGTGTTTCCATTTTGCAGAATTTTCATTAATTCAGTAATTTATCTAAAACACGCCTTGGTCAGGGTCGTTTCTTCAAGATCTGACGACTACACCAGAAGGCGTCTTATTGTTTACATATTTGACAGAATATAATTAATTTTTAGGAATTATCAAAATGCGCCCTGGGCAGGGGCGTTACTATTTAATTCTATTTTTCAGAATATATAAATTTCAGGATTTTAACCGATACACGCCCTAGGAAGGGGCGTTATCTTTCAGATTCACGCCCTATGAGGGGGCGCTAATATGTGGAAAACGACTTTGTCCAAGTCGTTAATTCAAGTTCCTTCAGAAACTTTAAGGACAGTAATAATTTCAGGATAACAGAGGAACGAATGTAATATCATGACAGTAAAGTTAGCAGGTTGAAGACATAGGATCATGCATATATTTATAATCATGATTTCTTAGATAATCAGTTCTTAAGATGGGTGATTAACGGTTTAAAGAAATTAACGCCTGAGTACGGGGCGTTAAACATGAAATTTACGACCTGGGAAGGGTCGTTTCATGTGAATTAGCGCCCTTGACAGGGGCGTCTCTTTCAAAATATTGCAGAAAATGCATGGAAACTATAATAACCGTATGCATGACATGCTTGTATATATATATCTTGCATTAATTTCATTTGGGCTACAGTAACTTGAGAAAACCTACCTGAAGACTTGAAGATTGATATGAAAAGGGGGATGTTGTTGCTTCACAGCAACAATAACCACAGTAGGAGGAAGAGAAGGCTTTGGTGAAGAACCTTTGTTCTTCGGTTCTGTAACTCCTACAAGAACAGAAGAAGAAACATTAGTATTTCTTCATACTACCTGACCGAAAGTAAAAAGGGAAAAAGAACAATACCTTTGTTCTTCGCGTACGCCGCCTTCTTAACCTATAACAGAAGAAGATGAAGAACTGTTAGTTCTTCATGTAACAGACGTAGAGAAAATCAGAGGAACTATTCGTACCTTGCAGATTCCGAACGCCAAATAGCGTTGAAGGGTTCGCGCAGTAAATTATTTATAGGGATTTAGGGGGTCCTATTAGGGTTAGAGTCCTAGTGGAAGTAATGCTTCCAATATAGAGTCCTTGCCCTATTTAAATACTTACTAGATTAACATAATCCTTCCCGGGATAAGCTCCCGTGTCGAACGGAACTCGAATGGAATTAACGACTTTGGTCAGGGCGTCGATTCTTGAATTGACGACCTGGTTCAGGTCGTTTCTTAATAAGCGCCTTTCGTTAGGGCATTTCTTTGTTTAAAACACGCCCAAGATAGGGGCGTTTCTTGGCCTTACCGTTTTTGGTGTTTAGAATTTGACGCCGTGTTGTCAGGGCGTCCCTTCTTGAATCACGCCTTTGCTAGAGGCGTTTATAATTTAAATAGCGCCTTTATCCGAGGCGTTATTTTATATCATTTTATTTATCTATTTATTTGATTTATTTTAAAATCTTTATTGTTATTAATATTTTATCAGGGTTGCTACAAAACTAGCAAGTCTTTCAAGAACTCATGTTAAGATAGCAAGATAATCAAGCACGTATATCTATCATGTCATGTCAACAATTGGCTATCATGTTTCAAGTAAGTATAATAAATACCCTTTCTGGGTCACGCAAGTCATGTCATGTCAAGTCAAGTCAAGTCAAGTACGAGATTTGTGGAATGTCTATCAAGCTAGTCATGCACTTCGGTAAAATGACATACCGTGATCATTACAACTCCCATGGGCACTAGTACTTTTGGGTGCTCCTCCTAGGACCAGATCGGGCCCTATATGCGCAGGCATTGATCATGTATTTTCGACATCCACTTTAGTTATAACCAATATAGAATTCTAAGGATTCAAGCTGGTATGAACTTTAAGATAGATCGTGCGGAATAGAATCACAAGGATTGAACATGTAGGGACGATAAGAATGGTATAATCACGATTCGTATTAAAACTAGGTGGAATCGGCTCTCTAACTTGGGTGCCAAGACAATAAGAATAAGCGCTCATATAGAGATGGTCGCTCGTTCTTGTACATGATATGGTAGATAGAATTAGTGTCCACAAGTATGGCACATCATTCTTAAGCAGTATTAACGGCATGGTTTCCCATTCCATTAAAGGGTATTCTCATGACATCAAAATAGTATATCATGAGGGCTGGTATACCATGTTTCTTTAGAGTGACATAGAAATCAAGTAGTGTCATGGGTTTTAATGGTACAACCTGCTCGGCTGTCTTAAGGGAATCCAAGGCTAGCGAAGTCTTACGGAGGTCTCTATGATAAAGTCACCGGTCCAAAGGAACGGAATGTCCCATGGAGAGTTCATCTATCATCGAGAAATAGTGGGAAATCGTGAAACGACGTGAAACATGGGACTATATTCATGGAATGGAATATAGTGCCAACACACATAACACATTGTCAAGGGTTACAGAAAAACACGGAAAACCAAAAAAAAAATCAGAACTATCAGTCAATTGACGCCTGAGCTTGAGTCCTCATTTTATGAATTGACGCCCTTGTCTGGGTCGTCAGTTCAGTAAATGACGACTGTTCACTCAGTTGTTTACTGTTGGTATTATCATCTGTAAAAATTTCCAAATTTTAGATATTAAATAATTGACGGCGTGCATTAAGTCTTCATTTCATAAAAGAGCGCCCTAGTCAGGGGCGTCATATGTCAAATGAAAGGGCAGTGTATACGTCGTCAATTATTATGTCCCAGAATTTATATACGTTTCCATTTCTATTATTTATCACGAATTTGACACCAAGAGGTAGGGGCGTCCATTCAAATAACGACCTAATCAGGGTCGCTAATTCTTTGTCAACTGATTTGCACCGGGCAGGTACAATCACAGACACAAGGTTCCTAAAATATGTCTGATCAGGAATCAAATGATATGAACAGATAGAGAAAAATAGCATGAATTTATGGACATGGTCATGCATTAGTGTACATGTAGGAATTCATAGTTATTAAATTTTAAACATTTTATAATTGTTAACTATCTAGGAAAAGATGACTGTTTGCACGGTCGTTGATTTTAAATGACGCCCTATCTGGGGTCGTTAGTTTCATTCATGAAGTAAACATAGAAAATTCATTCTGGCAATGAAATCTGTAACTCCTACAGACCTATATAGATTTATATGCATGTATTCACTTAGTAATTATAGGATTTTTGCTAAGTCTTGAGAAAACCTACCTTGGGTGATGATTCGGTTGACAGATGATGAAGAACACGATGAGGAATACAATATTCCGATACTCTGTTTTCAATAGAGATCTCGGCAGCAGCAATATGAAGAAGCTTGGATGAACTATCAACAGCTGTTCTGCAGGAAGATGATTTCAGTAATGCCGCAACCCCTTTAGGAAAAAAATAGAGAAGTAGAGGCTTCCCATGAATACTCCAAACCTTTAAAAGAAGAAGCAGAAGACAACTTCCTCCCTTCACGGTATCGGCAGCAAGAAGGAGAGGAAGAAGACGATGAAGAACAATCAATGTTCTTCACGCAGCAGCAGCAGATCGTTTGTTTGAAAAATACGAACCAACAGGGATTCGATAGAAGAGTTGATATTTATAGGAGAAGGAATCCTAAAGAGTTCTAAGAGTTTGATTAGAACTAAAACTTACTAGGTAGAACATTGATTTTCCTAATTTTTGAAAATTTTGATATTATCCCAAAAATGCACTAATTCAAAAAAATATGTAAAAATAGTCGAAACGATCCTCGCGAAGAGTACATCGCAACTGTATCGTCCGCGAGTTGAAGAATTGAGAAACCGTAGGGTTTCGTAACTTGTACGAGAGAAAAACCCACACGATCGTAAAACTCAACTCAAGACCCACAAAGCGATCCGAAACTCCCCGAAAAGGATCCGAAAGACCTAATAATGATCCAATAAAGATCCAGGGCATTACAAATTACCTCATGATGAGACCAAGTGGTCTAGAGAGGACAGAGTAAAGAACCGTGATAATGTCATAGTTCTTAATATTTTGAAAGTTGCAGTTAATACTGACATATTTCCTTTTGTTCTTAGGTGAGTCTCTGGAAAGGAAATCTTGGATAGAATAACTACTGCAAATGGGGAGCAAGACGATCAATGTTTGATGGCCGACCGGAGTGATCACAGCAGTAACCATTTGAATGAGGATTCATCATCCAAGGTAATCTCTGGATCAGAAGAACCTTCGTTTGATGAATTGGTTGTAATGTATGAAGAGTTGTTAGAGTTGTCTAGGAAAATGAAATCTGAGAATAAAAAGTTGATGAAAAAGATTGAACAGATTAAATCTGAATTCTCTTATGAAAATTGTCCAAAGTTGAAAAAATCGTATGATATGTGCTTGGTGGATGTTCATAACAGTAAGGAACAGATTTCATCCTTGAAAAATGAAAACCAAGAATGTCTAAACAAAGTTTCTAAATTGGAAGATCAGCTGAATGTCAAAAATGATGAACATCTAATGAAATTGCAAGAGCTGAATATCATTAATTCTAAAGTGGACAAATTGAAACTTGAGAATGCAGAATTTCAGAAGAAGAATGAAAACCTTGTAGCTCGAATAAAAGAAATCAAGGAAGAAGCTTCAAACGTTTGTTCTATAGAGGCAGGATGCAACAAATGGCCTTCCTTAAAGGAACGTAATGAAGATCTCTACCTTGAAAATGAATGGCAGAGGAAATTGATTGCCTCCTTTAAAGAAGAAAACAAAGAGTTGTTGAATGAGAAACTTGAATTTGAACAAAGAGAGGAGAAATTGATTGAAAGACTGGACTTGATATCCAGTAGTGATAAATATGATGAAGAAATCGAGAAGCTGATAAAAGAAAACAAAGATTTGAAAGAACAAAACAAGAAACTCATAGTCCTAAATGTTGTTATTTCATAGAGGCTTCTGGCTATCGAGAAAGAAAGATATGCTAATCAGGAAATTCAATCTGATAAGCTTGAGGAGGAACACATTGAATTGAAAGTTGAAATTGAAAAATTAAAGCTGTTAAACACTGCTATGTCCGAAAAGCTTCTCACATTAGAAAAAGGAAAAATTGTCTACATTGAAGAATCTGAAAAATTGAGCAATCTAGAACAAGATGTTGAGAAATATAAAACTGCAAACAAGGTGCTGAGTGAATGTGTTAATTACAGTGAACAATAGATTGCTAGTTATGAGATACATATTGCATCTCTAGAAAATGAAATTCATGATTTGAAAAACACTTTGTCAAAGTTTGTTAATGGTCAAGAAAACTTGGATAAGTTGCTAGGAGTCAAGATAAATTTTCAGAAAGAAGGGTTGGGCTATAACCCTGCAAAGAAAAATAGCTTTGAAAACAAAACGCAAACAACCTTTATTTCCACTGTTGGTTCTCATAGCTCACCGAACCCACCTATGTTTCAGTTTACTGCTCAAAGGAGTCAGAAGCAAAATGCTCAGAAAAGTCAGGAACCAACTAAAAGGATTAAAAGGGTTGACCACCTGTAGAAGAAGCCTACTCAAACCAATATCAAAAGTGTACATTCTGTAAACAACACGAACACACACAAACATGCACTTAAAAAAGAGAAGTAGAATTGTAGAACAATGAATGTTGAGAATTCATCCGATAGAAGCCATGCTACTAGGATATCTGATGCTTCATGCCATTACTGTGGTAGGTATGGTCATTTCATGAAAGAATGCTTTGTCATGAAATATGATGATAGGATGCATGCTAAATTCTTTGTAAATCATCATGGTCCATATAGAAATAAACCTGCTGCAAACCAGCACATCATATGTTTTAATTGTAACAAGCTCGGTCACAAGGCTATTGAATGCTGGTCAGGGTCTCATTGGAATAATACTGGTTCTAAAGGTAAGTACCTCAGGTGCCTCGAATGTGGAAAGTATGGCCACACAGTCAAGGAATGTTGGCATGCTCAGGGAAACACATTTAATTTCAAATCTGCTAAATTCCATGTAAAAAGACATGCTTTTGATAAGAGCTTTAAAAGAATGAATTGTTGGCTAACTGATAATAAAAGACAAAATGTTCATGTAAACAACAGAAAGTTTCATGCTCATGCACATAGGTTTCATGCTTATGATGATGTGCATGATAAGATCAAAAAGTCTGTTGTTTCATGTAGATATTATGGAAAATTCGGACACTCTATGGCTGATTGTTCTCTGATGGAATTTGATGACTATCTAGCTAAGAAACTGTTTAGAACACCTTCTAGGAGTAATATAGGACCCAAGGCTGCTTGGGTTCCTGCTAGATCAAAATAACACAGCTATTGCAGGTGTGCCTTGGAAAGAAATAAACAAGGGGTCAATAAACCAAGGCACTCAAGAATGAAAACCCCATGATTACACTATTCAGGTCAGTTCTGCAAATTCTATTTTCAATTCTGTCTTCTGAAGTTTTCTGTTTTAGAATCAACATGAAGTATACATGGTTGCATTTTCATGTATTATCTATTTTGTTGAAGTTGAGTTTCTTCTTGCATATGTTAATTCATTTGTGCATCTTCTAATTAAATTTCTCTAAAAATCTAAAATGCACATAAAGATGATTGTAGCCTGTCTCACTTGGAATTGCATATTTATTTCATGAGCATATTTCATGATTTTCCTCACACAAAGTTTTACGTGGTTGTAGCACTTAAATTTTAGCTTCATAATGCACATAGTCAGGGGGAGTTTGCCAGTCCCCTGCATGATCTTATTGCCACACACAGTCAGGAGGAGTCTACAGTGCATTTAGCCAAGGGAAATAAGTGATCATGACTCTGATGTTCGTGTTCAGAAAATATTCTTAGGAGAGTCATTGCATATGCATACATGTAACGTAGTGCATGGCATATCATCAAACTTGAAAAATCCAAAAAAAAGGGAATGTCTCATTGCATCTAGACAGGGGGAGCATTTTAGACTCATTAGTCCTTTTCAATCTGAACCCTTCTCGTCTAGTCACTTAAATCATTCTCCTACTCCTGTGTGTTGATTCGCTTCTAAATTATGCATCATCTGAACTCATATCTTCTCATGAAGCTGAAATCTCTGTCTGCTTCTTCTTAAAGTTGCAGATGGAGAATTGAACTAGAATTCCTTGTTGTCAAGTTGATCTGTCTGTATTCCAGACTCAGCTATTAGTTTCTGAATTGAAGTACTCAAGTGTATACTTCTTGTTGCTTCATTATAAATTCACTGCTATTGGTTTCTTGTAAATCTGCCTGATGCATATTGATCATACCTGTTGCAAGCATGAGCTCCATTTTTCTTACTCTCTATGCATGCTTGTTAAATGTTCCTTGCTGCTGAATGCCATTGTCAATGTTGAACGTACAGAGAAGTGAAGAAATATCAGTTTGTGTACCCTCTCATAAATCTGAAATCACATTTAATGAAGAATCTTCTATTAAACAGGTTTAAGAATGTTTATTGATTTGAACTGGTTAAAGTCTTATGTATTCCTTAGTTTAAATTTGAAGGACCTGAAAACATATGAATAAGTGTTTTAATAAACCTTAACTAACCGCCTCATGTAAGTTCTTGAAAGACTTCCCGTCATCTAAAAATTGAAACCTTGATTTACTTTGGTTGAAATGCATTAAATCTGTATTGTTTTAAACAAGTCTTTCTTCAAAACCTTATAGGTAGCTGTGTCTATATGTTAATTCTGTTATGTAAATGGCAGAGCAATGGCCAAATGCCCTGAGAAACTAGGATCCTTGCCATAGTCAATGGACCCTATGTCATGATGCTTCTTGGCTAACTCCGTTCAAAAAATTAATAAAGGTTAATTTCACTGAGTAACTAGGGGTACCTGCGTCTGGTAAACGTATACCCTTATGCAAAAAAGGTGATATCTATACCTGAAACAGAATGGTACATTCTGCTGAGTAAGCTAGGGGTATTTGCGTCTAATCAGCGTCTACCTTTACGATGAAAGGCACAAATTATTCCTGACTGTTCTGAAAATGAAAAGAAATGAAAATTATGTTAAACCCAAAAGGTGAATTTTGTTCTGATATGTTAAATTGTTTAACCTCAGTACTCATGACTATTTTTCCTAAAGAAGTCATTGGAATTAATCGTGTAAGATGAAAGGAGGTTGAACTAGAATGTTATATGAGCAATTGGTTCATGTTTACTAAAAAACTGCTTCAAATATGAGTATTGTATCTTATTGACAAACCTTGTATACATCATTCTTAAACCATGCTCGTCAACTAAAGCCATTTCATAAGCCTTTATAATAGAAGATTCTAAAACTTAAACATGGATATATGGATTGGGTACCTCACTCAAAACATTCTCTTCTTATATACTTCGGCTTGGAGATCACATCTTCTCAGACTCTGCTCACTCTATTTGTTGCACTGTCCTTGAAAGATCTTGTATCCTGCATGCTGTCATGACATCCTTCCTGAAATTATTCTTAACATACCCCTCTCCTTACACTCTTGAAAGCATTGCTTCACTTTGACCAGGGAGCATTGGTTTGTTTTAAAGGAGAGGATAGGTCGTGTCTAGACTGCACTCATTACCTTTTCAAGGGGGTGGTTTGTTTGTGATCTTGTCTGGATAAGTCAAAGGGGGAGCATAGCTTGATTGGTACTTGTCCCATCTGCATCATATAAGCATCAGTGTCTTCTTGTATTTCTTGTATTTCATTGAAGTCAAAAGGGAAGTTTTTAATTCAATCATATTATGCATGTATTCCTTGTATCAAACTATTTTCTTTTTGATGAAGTCAAAGGGGGAGAATAGTTTGACATGTAGTGTTTCCATCATCAAAAAGGGGGAGATTTTTGTGTCCCTGTGGTTTTGATGATAGCAAACACTATAAGTCATCATGTGTTTGTATGAAAGATTGAATGATGATAACATATGACATTGCTTATGAATCTGGTTTCTATATGTTATGTTGCATAGAACTTCATCAGAGGTGCATGCACGCTATGCATTTCATCATACAGGTTACAGGCACACACATATTTTCCTTTGCATATGTGGAGGGTCCATGCATATTCACTGTTCATATGCATATGGTAAGAGTTGACACCATGAGTCGACATTTTTATTCATGCATTGAGGGACCGTGCACATTTGCTCTTGGATTGGTCAGTGAAGGTCAGTGCATTCATTGTTTAACTCTGTGCATAAACATACATGTCGCGTGTAGAGGTCTGTGCATTTCATTGCTTAGACCATATTAAGTAAGTGCATGTCTATGTCTAGACTATATTAAGTCGGTGCATGCTTGCATGATGCATATTGTGAATCGATAAATGTCCTGTCTTGCACGTGGAATAAAAGTCGGTGCAACACTTAGTTCATTCTGTATTGAGTCCGTGCATATGCTGCATTTCAACTGAATAAGGTATGTGCATGCATACATCAAGTCGGTGCAACCTTCGTCATTGCACATGACTAATTGGTTGCAATGTCTGTGTCACGCCCCGACGCAATAAATCGGAACGTAGCAGTTTATATCATTCATGTCAATCAGAGCATACATTGCCACAAGAGACTAAACCACCAAGCTAATCATAAAGAAAGACAATTAACCCATCCTTATTGATAATAATATGAGAAAGTATTTAATTACACCCGACTACTTGTGGACTTCTAACTTATTAACGGAAAACGCATCAACTCTAGATAACAACTCAACAACTAATCTAAACTTGACTTGAACATTATTCTAAATGGCTCGCTCCTGGAATCACTCGTTCCCGTCCCCATCGGAGCGCACGTCCTCATCCGAACTACCTGAAAAGGATTGGAAAGTAGGGGTGAGTAAAGTTCAGTAGGATTTTATATCTCTATCATCAGGCATAATTAAAGTAATTAACCATTCAATTAGGAATAACGTTGCAATGAAAGTAATGCTAAATAATGACAAAAGATAGATAGAAAAAGAATGTGAACTTTCAAGTAAAGAGTATAGCAAGAACTATACATGAAAATTGCACGAAAATGATATATGGAATTGGCCATAACAATCACGCATGTCACGCAGGAATTTCAAGTAAATGAGTAAAAGTGGAATGTCTCAGACCAAATCACGCTAGTCATGCACTTCGGTGCAATGCCACACCTTGTCATTACAAACTCCCCGGGGCACAAGTACTTTCGGGCGCTCCTCCCAGGACCAGACCGGGCCCTTTATGATGCGTTGGCATTGATGGGTTGGATCATAGATCCTAATCTAGACATTCATCACTTTAAATGGCCAAGAGTTCCAAGGTTTAAGCTCACGAACTTACTTCTAAGATTGAGAGAAATTCCAACATCGTTGGAATGAACATTAGGTATGTCACGCCCCCAACCGATAGCAGCGGAACGTGTCGTTTGCTCGGAACGTGGTAGTTAAACAGTCATGACAATCAGAGCATAGTCATTTCCACATAATACAATTTGGGACAAATAATAAATTTCATTTCAAATATAAGTTCTGTACATATTCGGGCCCATAATAAACGAAAAGACTCAATAAAGAAAAACTATAATGAGACATAAGACGCAAGATAACCAGACTAGATGGTTCATCTAGATGTCAGAGTTCTCTTCACTCTTGCCCTTGCCCATCATGTTCGGTCTCGTCGTCACTAAGATCATTACCTGAAAAACATTAGAAAATGCAGGGTGAGCGAACGCTCAGTAGGACTTAATATCTCATGCTCCAAGCTAGCTTTAAGTCAATTACAGCTTAACATGCTCATGCAGGTCATGCAAGATATAGAAATCGAGAACTATAATGACACGAGATAAATTCAAGAACTATAAGAAACAAACGAGTAAGCAAGATGCTAGATACACTCATGAAGAGTAAGGACAATGACAATCAAGAGAGTATAGCAAGATCTTAACAAGTACTTTCTCAAGCTAGGTCAAGAGCATTCACGAGGAAATATAACATTCATCTCTCTATGATGAACACTATCACGAGAGCTTCAAGGTATCCAGTATTATGAAGGATCTTCATGACAAGATAACGAGTACTATCAATGGTATATTTCAAGAACATTTATGATGATCGATATAGAAGTAGAACAATTACTTCTACAAGCACTATATAGCATTTGCCAAGACACTAAGGGAATATCACGACGATATGATAACCCCTCCAATAAGGCAAATCAAGATATTTTCATGACAAACAATAAGTTGTAGAAAGGTGTACGATGAAGGCAATTACTCCCGATCATCACTATCACGAGAGCGTTTGCACATCTAGCACTATGTAGGATTGGCCAATGCACTAAGGGGAAAATCACGACGATATGACCACCCCTCATGGAAATAGCACTAGGTAGTATTTGGTCGCACACTTAGGAGTTCTCACGACTATATGATTGCCCCTAAATGCCAATAACCGAGTTGGTGAATGCCAGCACCCGATCATCGTATACCGGTAACGTTTGGACTTTGCCTCGCCCAATAGGGTCAGATCAGGACCCGTAGCATTTAAAATGTCATTTTAGTGGGACCCATAGCCCCTGACATTTAGTCTAGACTAATTCCATATTAATGGCCAAGAATTTCAAGGATCAAGCATGTAAGATATTAAGATAGATTTCATGGAACATAGAGTTCAAGGATAGAACTTGTAATAAGGATGATATATCGATAAACCATATGAAAACTATGACATTCTGGAAATCTGGGTGATTAGGTACAACCAGCTCAGTCGGCCTTGAGGGAATCCAAGGCTACGAGGAGACTTACGGAGGTCCCAATGACTAACTTGCCAGTCCGAAGGAACGGAATGTCCAACGGAGAGCTCGTATGTCACCGAGAGTTGAGGTGTATAACGTGAACCAATCATGAAACAGGGACTCCATCTACGGAGGTGAGATGAGAGTGCCAAAAGACCCAAGGTATGGGTCAAAACCGGAAGAAAACGGTGAGAACATGAATGCGTTAATTATAGAATTCATGTCCATCTAATTCTATAATTAACTATAATTAAATAAACTTATTTTATTTGACGCCCGTGGGTGGCGTCATTTATTAATTAGCGTCCTCTTGGAGGGGCGTTAATTCTATGATTTTTAACTTAATTTATTTAACAAGAATTCACGTCAATATCTATTTAATTGAATAATTTTAAAACATACATTCAAAGACACATTTATTTATAAAAAATAATTTAGAGAAATAGAATATATGATAATTAGGAGAAAAATTCAAGGATTCCAGAAATATATTTTTTATAATTTTATGTGGCATAGTTTAGTAGATATGGATTTTCAAGGATATAATTACAAGTTATATATATATATATATATATATATATATATAGTATTTAGACGCCTTTGCACGATGGCGTCATCTGAATTTGACGACATCTAGTTTTGTCGTCATTTCAATAAAGTGTCAAATTTCAAACCTCCGGTTCTCGACGTACACATGTCGGAATCACGCGTTCTATATATCGAAATGACGGGTTCGAAAAACTCTACCTAACCGGACGTTCAAAGTAATTTTTCATTGAGAGATGGGAGATCTTGAGATAGCGGGCATGAAAAACGGTGTAATCACTCTCACTATCTCGGTCACCACCTCAATAACATGCCCATAAAATTTCATAACCAAAGGACGTTCCGACGCCCACTAAAAGGCCATCAACGTAAAAACCTACTACTACTGTGCTACAGTAATTATGGGTGATTCGCCGTGTAATTCAGAAAAATTCATTAAATTAATTAACTAGTTAATGTTACTAGTTAATACCCATATCAAGATATGAAAATTTAAGGAAAACATGGAGATTCTAATTATATATATTTTATGGTTTTTAGATACTTGATTACACAGATAAAAATTTCCTAAGCATGTTGTAGTTATTAATTAACTAAAATAAAATATGTAAAATGATTAAAACGATAAGCAGGAGGGATTGAACATGATGCAAGAAAATTTATTAACTTGCTGTTTTGCTTGGGAGATTACCTACCTCGTCGATGCTTTCAACCGAGATAGAGGAAGAACAAGTAGCAGAGGAATAAGAAGAAAAACCTTGCATCTTTTCTTCACTATAGCAACGATAATAGCAGCAGCATACTGCGACAGCCACAACACTTCAACGGCAAAAGGAGAGTGCTGCAGCGGCAGCAGCACAGTTTGCCACGCGAAGGAAGGAGGAGGGAGGAAGCCTTGCTCCTCCACGGCAGGTGCAACGGCAACATAGCGGCCGCACGAACAGGAGGAAGAGGATGACGAGGATGGCGTCTACCACGGCAGGAGCAACAGCTTGCTCCAAGCCATCACAGGGTTAATTTATAGGGGAGGAAAAAGGCTTCGAGGGGTTCACACGTCAACAAGGGTAAGGGCTCGACCTTGCCATGTTTTTAGCCGCCTTCCATATTATCTTCCTAAACTCTTAAAGCTTTCTTTTAGTTCGAACGTGAGAAGGGTTTTGGGTTTTGAGAAAACGCTCAAGTTTATATATATATATATATATACCTCTTTATTATATGTTTGTACGTAATTCTCTTAAGGCCCAAAAGTTCATTACTTTCTTTTTAATAGGGATGCCATTTAGTTCTTTCAATGCCCATTAACTAAAGCCCCTTCATATTTCCACATAACCCCCTCAGAGCTCTTATATATATATATATATATATATATATATATATATATATATATATATATATATATATATATATATATATATATATATATATATATATACCCTTAAAAGCCCATTCTTCTAGTATACATAAGGCCCATTTAGCCTATCCAAGCTCTACCTAATGTATTTTATCATCCATCAGTCCCTCTTATTAAGGCCCCTCTATATATATATAGGCTTTTATGTTTTATAAATGTGTGTTGAGCCTTTTAATTGCCTGAGGCTCTTTAGGCCCGTTGGGTTTAATTTGGAGCCCATTAAGTTTAAGGAATTTATAACCTTCTAAAGTATGTGTGTGTGCCCAAATTAATTTGGTATATTATCACTTATGTGTTATATATATATATATATATATATATATATATATATATATATATTCATTTTTAAAAGCCCAATCGATTTCTTTAAAGCCCATTTATCAATTTGAATTATAAACTAATTGTAGAACTATATATATATATATTTGGATCTTACCCATTTATCTTCCTTATCCATTTCCATAATTATTCCGGGTATCAGAATCATGTTCGATCCAAGGAAAATCTTTATATGTATGTGTACTCATCTATTCTTGAATTATATTTTTAATTTCAAACTCAAATAAATATAGGTTATTCAAATTTTCATTTCTCAATTTATTTACTTATACTTTTATTATTATTAAAGCTCATTAACTATTTAGCAAACTATTGCTTTTCCTTTATCGAAATTTAATTTTCATGACGAATATTTATAGTTGTTTTATTGATTCTATATTTAAATTTTCGGGGTGCTACACCCTCCCCCACATAAAAGAATTTGGTCCCCAAATTCACATAGTTTCCTTCAAAAATTAGTGGGGTAAGATTACCATATCTAAAACATGTATTCAGCTAGGTTATTGTCATAACATGTTAAGTGATATGCTCACCATATCCGATTCATGCAGTTACTGATGAGATAGGTTTACAGAGTTAGCCATTTTTTGTCTACACAACAAGTTTTAAATTAATGATTACTTATATCTTGACATTAATCTAGTGTAGATGAAACATTATTTATTAGTTAGCCCATAGCTCTACCCAAATCTCACGGGGTTTCTATAGGATAACTGACAAGGACGACTCAATCTAGGACTTGAACCTGATGACCTAGGGATTTAGAAAGCCTAGGCTCTGATACTACCTTCTGTCACGCCCCGAACCGATAGCAGCGGAACGTGTCGTTTGCTCGGAACGTGGCAGTTAAACAGTCATGTCAATCAGAGCATAGTCATTTTCACATAATACAATTTGGGACAAATAACAAATTTCATTTCAAATATAAGTTCTTTACATATTCGGGCCCATAATAAACGAAAAGACTCAATAAAGAAAAACTATAATGAGAAATAAGATGCAAGATAACCAGACTAGACGATTCATCTAGATGTCAGAATTCTCTTCACTCTTGCCCTTGCCCATCATGTTCGGTCTCGTCGTCCCTAAGGTCATTACCTGAAAAACATTGGAAAACATAGGGTGAGCGAACGCTCAGTACGACTTAATATCTCATGCTCCAAGCTAGCTTTAAGTCAATTACAGTTTAACATGCTCATACAGGTCATGCAAGATATAGAAATCGAGAACTATAATGACACGAGATAAATTCAAGAACTATAAGAAACAAACGAGTAAGCAAGATGCTAGATACACTCATGAAGAGTAAGGACAATGACAATCAAGAGAGTATAGCAAGATCTTAACAAGTACTTTCTCAAGCTAGGTCAAGAGCATTCATGAGGAAATATAACATTCATCTCTCTATGATGAACACTATCACGAGAGCTTCAAGGTATCCAGTATTATGAAGGATCTTCATGACAAGATAATGAGTACTATCAATGGGATATTTCAAGAACATTTATGATGATCGATATAGAAGTAGAACAATTACTTCTACAAGCACTATATAGCATTTGCCAAGACACTAAGGGAATATCACGACGATATGATACCCCTCCAATAAGGCAAATCAAGATCTTTTCATGACGAACAATAACTTGTAGAAAGGTGTACTATGATGGCAATTACTCCCGATCATCACTATCACGAGAGCGTTTGCACATCTAGCACTATGTAGGATTGGCCAATGCACTAAGGGGAAAATCACGACGATATGACCACCCCTCATGGAAATAGCACTAGGTAGTATTTGGTCGCACACTTAGGAGTTCTCATGACTATATGATTGCCCCTAAATGCCAATAACCGAGTTGGTGAATGCCAGCACCTGATCATTGTATACCGGTAACGTTTGGACTTTGCCTCGCCCAATAGGGTCAGATCAGGACCCGTAGCATTTAAAATGTCATTTTAGTGGGACCTATAGCCCGTGACATTTAGTCTAGACTAATTCCATATTAATGGCCAAGAATTTCAAGGATCAAGCATGTAAGATATTAAGATAGATTTCATGGAACATAGAGTTCAAGGATAGAACTTGTAATAAGGATGATATATCGATAAACCATATGAAAACTATGACATTCTGGAAATCTGGGTGAATAGGTACAACCAGCTCAGTCGGCCTTGAGGGAATCCAATGCTACGAGGAGACTTACGGAGGTCCCAATGACTAACTTGCCAGTCCGAAGGAACGGAATGTCCAACGGAGAGCTCGTATGTCACCGAGAGTTGAGGTGTATAACGTGAACCAATCATGAAACAGGGACTCCATCTACGGACGTGAGATGAGAGTGCCAAAAGACCCAAGGTATGGGTCAAAACCGGAAGAAAACGGTGAGAATATGAATGCGTTAATTATAGAATTCATGTCCATCCAATTCTATAATTAACTATAATTAAATAAACTTATTTTATTTGACGCCTGTGGGTGGCGTCATTTATTAATTAGCGTCCTCTTGGAGGGGCGTTAATTCTATGATTTTTAACTTAATTTATTTAACAAGAATTCACGTCAATATCTATTTAATTGAATAATTTTAAAACATACATTCAAAGACACATTTATTTATAAAAAATAATTTAGAGAAATAGAATATATGATAATTAGGAGAAAAATTCAAGGATTCCAGAAATATATTTTTTATAATTTTATGTGGCATAGTTTAGTAGATATGGATTTTCAAGGATATAATTACAAGTTTTATATATATATATATAAATATATATATATAGTATTTAGACACCTTTGCACGATGGCGTCATATGAATTTGACGACATCTAGTTTGTCGTCATTTCAATAAAGTGTCAAATTTCAAACCTCCGGTTCTCGACGTACACATGTCGGAATCACGCGTTCTATATATCGAAATGACGGGCTCGAAAAACTCTACCTAACCGGACGTTCAAAGTAATTTTTCATTAAGAGATGGGAGATCTTGAGATAGCGGGCACGAAAAATGGTGTAATCACTCTCACTATCTCGGTCACCACCTCAATAACATGCCCATAAAATTTCATAACCAAAGGACATTCCGGCGCCCAATAAAAGGCAATCAACGTAAAAACGTACTACTACTGTGCTACAGTAACTATGGGTGATTCGCCGTGTAATTCAAAAAAATTCATTAAATTAATTAACTAGTTAATGTTACTAGTTAATACCCATATCAAGATATGAAAATTTAAGGAAAACATGGAGATTCTAATTATATATATTTTATGGTTTTTAGATACTTGATTACACAGATAAAAATTTTCTAAGCATGTTGTAGTTATTAATTAACTAAAATAAAATATGTAAAGCGATTAAAATGATAAGCAGGATGGATTGAACATGATGCAAGAAAATTTATTAACTTGTTGTTTTGCTTTGGAGATTGCCTACCTTGTCGATGCTTTCAACCGAGATAGAGGAAGAACAAGTAGCAGAGGAATAAGAAGAAAAGCCTTGCATCTTTTCTTCACTATAGCAATGATAATAGCAGCAGCATACTGCGACAGCCACAACACTTCAACGGCAAAAGGAGAGTGCTACAGTGGCAGCAGCACAGTTTGCCACGCGAAGGAAGGAGGAGGGAGGAAGCCTTGCTCCTCCACGGCGGGTGCAACAGCAACATAGCGGCCGCACGAACAGGAGGAAGAGGACGACGAGGATGGCGTCTACCACGGCAGGAGCAACAGCTTGCTCCAAGCCATCACGGGGTTAATTTTTAGGGGAGGAAAAAGGCTTCGAGGGGTTCATACGTCAACAAGGGTAAGGGCTCGATCTTGCCATGTTTTTAGCCGCCTTCCATATTATCTTCCTAAACCCTTAAGCTTTCTTTTAGTTTGAACGTGAGAAGGGTTTTGGGTTTTGAGAAAATGCTCAGGTTTATATATATATATATATATACCTCTTTATATATGTTTGTACCCTTAAAAGCCCATTCTTCTTGTATACATAAGGCCTATTTAGCCTATCCAAGCCCTACCTATTGTATTTTATCGTCCATTAGTCCCTCTTATTCAGGCCCCTCTATATATATATAGGCTTTTATGTTTTATAAATGTGTGTTGAGCCTTTTAATTGCCCGAGGCTCTTTAGGCCCGTTGGGTTTAATTTGGAGCCCGTTAAGTTTAAAGAATTTATAACCTTCTAAAGTATGTGTGTGTGTGCCCAAATTAATTTGGGATATTATCACTTATGTGTTTTATATATATATATATATATATATATTCATTTTTAAAAGCCCAATCAATTTCTTTAAAGCCCATTTATCAATTTGAATTATAAACTAATTGTAGAACTATATATATATATATTTGGACCTTACCCATTTATCTTCCTTATCCATTTCCATAATTATTTCGTGTATTAGAGTCATGTTCGATCCTAGGAAAATATTTATATGTATGTGTACTCATCTATTCTTGAATTATATTTTTAATTTAAAACTCAAATAAATAAAGGTTATTCAAATTTTCATTTCTCAATTTATTTACTTATACTTTTATTATTATTTAAGCTCATTAACTATTTAGCAAACTATTGCTTTTCCTTTATCGAAATTTAATTTTCATGACGAATATTTATAGTTGTTTTATTGATTCTATATTTAAATTTTCGGGGTGCTACAAGGTAGAAGACAAGGATGCAACAAGGATCACGCACGATTTCACAGTTCAAGGCCAACCTTGATTACTACTTCACGATAATAAAACAAGGAAACGTATGAAATATCTTACCTGTGGCGGTCGATAACTAGGTCACTACAGGAACGTGACGGTCTAACCATAGTCCGTTACGGTGACGTGACGGTCCAACCTTGGGCCGTTAGAGTTCACAGATCAGTCCAGTTTGGACTGGCCCAATATACGATTCAAACCACGTTCATGGGTTCAGGTGTTTGGGGTACAACCTGCCTGGCGTCCTGGTGGGAATCCCAGGCTCACGGGGTCTTACGGAGTTCTCATAACAGTGGTCTTAGTCCGACGGAAGAAATATCCGGCGGAGAGTCCCATCTATTACAAGAATTGAGGCTTAAACAATACGGAAAATCAAGACGGTGCGGTCAGTCAATCCCACCGGAGTGGAATGACTATAAAGCAAACATGCCAAGACCAATATACATCTAGCATGGATCAGAATTTTATACAAGTATTAAGATTTTTATCAAATTCCATATGATCATTCATCTTAGGATTATCTAACATCTTTCATGTAGAGAATAAATAAACAAAATTTAATGTTTATGATCATGATACTAGATTATCATCACATTCTGCGTTGTTACAGATCAAGATGTTATACAAAAACATAGCAAGTTTCTGGTTCAAAATGCATGAATTAGAGTTTAAAACACCCTACCAGAAGAACGTGACGGTCCATATAAGGGGCGTTACAAGCATGTAACGGTCTATAGTAGGTGCGTTACGTATCAGAAAATAATTAGATAAAAATCTTAAAATTTTAAAATACAAAGGCATGTGACGGTCTGTCGTGAGGCCGTCAAGCTCAGGTGACGGTTTATCGTGTGGCCGTCACGGTCGTAACGGTCTCTGGAAGGCGCATCACCTCGACCTGGAACCTGCCAACGACGAACTTCGACATGCTATGCTAAAAACCTTGATTTCTCATGATAGAGTGAACAAAAATTAGGGAAAATACTACCATTCGAAAGAGCTTTAAATTTCGCCCAAGATATCATGCTTTGATTAAGACAAAAAAATGATTAAATTCAACTTTAGTCTAGTTAACATGAAAGTTACCCTTTTATGTACCTCGGAGTAAAACATGAAATTAGAACAGCATGGTATACGAAAATAAGGCAATTAGGTATCAAAAGAAAGAGCTCATGAAGACGAACAAGATGGTATCATTAGATTTTCGTTTGGCCTGAGAGACGCCTACCTTAGCTTGAAGGAAAGAAAGACGAAAGGAAGGGTAGCCGGAACCCTAGGTACCTTTCCTAGAATGCCCAAATTCTCTCCCGTCCGGTCAGGATCAGCTACGCCACCCGCCGCTGGTGCAAATAGGGTTCTAGAGCGTCGAAAGCCCTCAATAAATAGGACCTATAGGGACTCCTAGCGATCGAATTGGTTGAATAGTCCAATGAAGAAACTCTAGCGAAAATCTCGGATGGGGTTCTAATCCGCCGCCGCCAGTAGAAGCATCTACACTTAGGGTTTTCGAAGAGAAAATAAGGACCTATCAATGGGCTAGGGTTTGGCTCGAATTGGGGCGCAAATGGGCTTAAATTGAACCCAAATTACGATGGTTAAACTAGGTCTTCTAAACCCACGGAAACTGCTAAAACATGAAATTGGGTCTTCACAAATTTTATTTTGGGCTCTTACCTGAAGACAAAGTTATTACAAATTCAATTTTATACTAGATACATATTTTTCTAGATTTTTAATAATTTCATTAGAAGTTGAGCCAATAAATAATTAACTTATATGGAATTATTATAATAAAAATGTAGGATGCTACACCCTCCCCCTCTTTAAGGAATTTGGTCCCCAAATTCACTGAATCTGATAACAACCAACCTTAAAACACTTCGGGATATAACTTCCTGATTGCATCCTCGGACTCCTATGTTGCTTCCTCTGCTCCACGCTGACTCCACTAGACCTTGACCATCGGAATAGATCGATTCCTGAGTTGCTGTTGCTTGAAGTCCAAAATCTTGATAGGATTTTCTTCATAAGATAAGTCTTTCTTCAATTCCAAATCAGTATACTGGATAATGTGTGAAGTGTCATGCACATACTTTCGAAGCAAGGATACATGAAACACATTGTGAATGCCTGCTAACTGTGGTGGTAAGGCCAATCTATAGGCAACTTCGCCTACCCTCTCTAAAACTTCAAATGGCCCAACGAACCTTGGGCTCAACTTGTCTCGAATTCCAAATCTTCTAATTCCTCTTGATGGTGAAACTTTCAGAAATACGTGTTCCCCAATCTGAAATTCTAACTCCCTTCTTCTATTATCTGCATAGCTCTTTTGTCTGGACTGGGTGACCTTCAAATGGTCTCTGATAACTTGAATGTTCTTGGATGATTCTGAGATAAGATCTGGCCCAAGCCATTGCTTTTCACCAACTTCTTCCCAACAAAGAGGAGATCTACAACTCCTGCCATACAAAACTTCAAACGGTGCCATCTGAATGCTAGATTGGTAACTATTATTGTATGCAAACTCAATCAAAGGTAAGTGTTCTTGCCAACTGCCTCCAAAATCAATTACGCAGGCTCTCAACATGTCTTCAACAATCTGGTTCGCTCTCTCAGCCTGCCCGTCAGTCTGAGGGTGAAAAGTTGTGCTGAAGTTCAAACTGGTTCCTAATGATGCTTGTAGTCCTTTCCAAAAGTGAGATGTAAACCTAGGGTCTCTGTCAGATATGATGGATACATGCACTCCATGTAATCTTATTATTTCCTTCACATATAGGGCAGCCAAAACATCCACCGTCCACTTTGACTTAATAGGCAAAAAGTGTGCGGACTTTGTTAGTCGGTCAATGATCACCCAAATTCCATCAAGGCCTCCTCGTGTTCGAGGTAAACCCACAATAAAATCCATACCGACACTTTCCTACTTCCATTGTGGTATTTCAAGAGGCTTTGATTTTCCAGCAGGCCTGAAATGCTCTGCTTTTACTTGTTGACATACTAAACACCTACTCACAAAATCGGGCACTTCTCTTTTCATGTTCGGCCACCAAAAAGTTCTCTTCAAATCTCTATACATCTTTGTAACTCCTGGATGTATAGTATACTTAGATCTATGCGCTTCTTCAAGAACCTCCTTCTTTATCTCCGTGGAATCAGGGACACATGTTCTCCCTCGAAACAATAATCTTCCATCAACAGCTAACATAAAATCTGGTCAACTATCCATCTGTTCTTTAATTTCAACGAGCACTGGGTCATTATCCTGCAACTGCTTAATTTCTGCTAGAAATTCTGAACGAAGCTGGACATGAGCCACCAAGATTCGACCTTCCTTTTCTGTAATATCTAGACTGGCAAACGATTCTAACAGCTTCCACTCTTGAAGCATCAAACTGGCTAATCTGACTGTCGGTTTCCTGCTCAAAGCGTCTGCTACAACATTTCCTTTTCCGGGATGATATTCAATGGAGAAGTCGAAATCATTTAAGTACTCTAGCCACCTTATTTGTCTCATATTCAATTCCTTTTAAGAAAATAGATATTTTGAGCTCTTATGGTCTGAGTACACGGTGAAAGTTTCTCCCTAAAGATAATGCCTCCATATATTAAGAGCAAAAACAATAGCTGCTAACTCCAGATCATGAACATGGTAATTCTCCTCATGTTTTCTCAATTGTCTAGAAAAATAGTCTATCACTCTCCCTCACTGCATCAATACGCAACCCAAACCGATTCCTGAAGCATCGGTGTAAACTTCAAAACCTCCTTCACCTAAGGGCAAGGCCAAAACTATGGCAGTGGTCAAACACCCCTTCAAAGTCTGAAAACTCTTCTCACAATCATCAGTCCACTCAAAACAATTCTCCTTACGAGTTAACCTAGTCAAAGGTACTGCAATCTTAGAGAAATCCTTAATGAACCTTCGATAGTAGCCTACTAAGCCTAAGAAACTTTTGATCTCAGTTACATTCGTAGGTCTTTCCCAATTACGTACAGCCTCAACTTTGGAAGGGTCTACTGCGATTCCCTCTTTAGAATTAATGTGCCCTAGAAAAGATACTTCTTGTAACCAGAACTCACATTTACTAAACTTGGCATATAGCTGATGATCCTTTAATATTTGTAACGCCATTCTCAAGTGCCTTTCATGCTCCCCCTTGCTCCTTGAATATATCAGAATATCATGAATAAATACCACGACCCACTGATCCAAGTAGGGCCGGAACACACTATTCATTAGCTACATAAAAGCTGCAGGCGCATTTATTAGTCTAAATGGCATTACCACAAATTCAAAATGCCCATACCTGTTACAGAATGCCGTCTTAAAAATATCTTCATCTTTTATCCTCAACTGATGATACCCAGATCTGAGATCGATCTTTGAGAAGTACTGGGCTCCAGATATCTGATCAATTAACTCATCGATCCTTGGTAATGTGTACTTGTTCTTCACGGTGAGCTGATTCAACTAACGATAATCAATACACAGCCTCAAGGAACCATCTTTCTTCCTTACAAAAAGGACAGGAGCACCCCACGGGGAAGTACTCGGACGAATGAACCCTCTTTCTAGCAAGTCTAACAACTGCACCTTCAATTCCCTTAACTTAGTAGGGGACATACGATAGGGGGCTCTCGAAACAGGCGAGGCGCCAGGAATCAGATCGATAGAGAAAACCACTTCCCTTTCAAGGGGAAGATCTGGTAATTCATCTGGAAACACCTCCGGAAAATCTCGAATAACAGAGATATCCTTCAACTCCACTTTCTCCTTATCAATTAAAGAAATCAAAGCCAAGAATGCTGGACACCCCTTTCTTAACAACTTATCCGCCCGAAGTGCCGAAATGAGCGGCACGGACTTGGATAGCCTAGAGCCAGAGAAATAAAGCTCAGGACGTCCAGAGAAAGACACTACTCCTGACTTACAATGAACACTAGCACCATGCTTAGATAACCAATTAGCCCCTAAGATTACGTCATAATCTTTCATCTTCATGCATACTAGATCGGTAGATAAATTACAACCATTAATCAAAACTTCACTGGAAGGATAATAATATTTAATCTCAGATCCCGAACCAATAGGGGTGGATATCATAAGATGAGAGTCCAATAACACCAGTTTCATAGATAAGGTCTTAGCAAATTTCAGAGATACAAAAGAATGAGTGGCTCCCGTGTCAAAAAGTACGAATGCTGGCTTGGAAAGAATAGTGAGAGTACCTTCGACAATACATCCTTCCTCGGTAGTTTGGTTCTCAGTCTCTGCGTCCTGGAGGGCTTGGAGTCTACCTTGCCGCTTGAAACCTCCTTGCGACTTATCAGATGTTGTCGGTTCATTAATAAGGGGACATTCTGGAATTCGGTGGTCCCTGCTACCACACCTTAAACAAGCGCCTAACTTGCACCAACATTCTTCCATCTTGTGACCTGGACGGTCACAATACTTGCAAACTGTCTTAGATGGCACGGCTGGTCCAACCTTTTTCTCACCTTCTCTGGGTTTCTTATTCTTAGAAAAACTCGGCTCTCCATTGGGCCTCTTCTGACCATTACCGGGTTTAAAGTTCCCGAACTGGTAGTCTGTTCTTTCTTCTTATCCCAACCTCTTATTCGGTCAGTCATCTCCATTGTGTCTTCCAAAACTTGTGCTTTCCTTACTATCTCAGCGTAGATATAGATTTCTAAGGGTGCCAATTGGTTGATATACTGAAGCTTCAAACCATTCAGAAACCTTTTAGCCTTCATTTTCTCAGTGGACACCAAGTGTGGGGCATACTTACACAATCTGGAAAACTGTGCTTCATACTCTGCAACCAACAAGTTTCTTTGTTTCAAAGTAGTGAACTCGGCCACTTTCTTCTCCTGCACCCGATCTGAAAAATACTTGCTATTGAAAAACTCTTTGAACTCGTTCCACGTGGCACGCCTATTCCCAAGCATGGCTTCCACGGCTTCCCACCAAGCACGAGCATCGCGTTCTAATTGGAAAGTCGCTAACAGGACGCGATCCTGATCCCCACATTGCATAACCCTGAAGATCCTCTCTGTCTCCTTCAGCCAGTTCTCGGTCTCATTTGGGTCCGAAGATCCATTAAAACATGGGGGATTCAAGCCTTGAAAGTTCCGATGTAGATTGCCTGCTCCTTACTGTCCGCCGCCTTGGGCTACTTGCTGTAAGGCCTGGGTCAGGCCCTGCACTATACGTTGCATGTCTCGCCATTGAGCACGTTCTGCCGCCATCACGGGAAATTCCTACAACATAAAAGAAGTGATTTAGAATCTTATATTGAATCTATCTTCTTATAGTTAATTAATTAATCTTAGCCCAAGTCTCTACCCAACTCACTGGGTCGGATTCTGACTTTACTAATGTTAAAGGTTCTATAACACTACAAGCAACCTAGGGTCTAAAGAAAACCTAGGCTCTGATACCACAAAAACTGTCACGCCCCGACGCGAAAAATCGGAACGTAGCAGTTTATATCATTCATGTCAATCAGAGCATACATTGCCACAAGAGACTAAACCACCAAGCTAATCATAAAGAAAGACAATTAACCCATCCTTATTGATAATAATAAAAGAAAGTATTTAATTACACCCGACTCCTTGTGGACTTCTAACTTATTAACGGAAAATGCATCAACTCTAGATAACAACTCAACAACTAATCTAAACTTGACTTGAACATCATTCTAAATGGCTCGCTCCTAGAATCACTCGTTCCCGTCCCCATCAGAGCACACGTCCTCATCCGAACTACCCGAAAAGGATTGGAAAGTAGGGGTGAGCAAAGCTTAGTAGGATTTTATATCTCTATCATCAGGCATAATTAAAGTAATTAACCATTCAATTAGGAATAACGTTGCAACAAAAGTAATGATAAATAATGTCAAAAGATAGATAGAAAAAGAATGTGAACTTTCAAGTAAAGAGTATAGCAAGTATAGCAAGAACTATTCATGAAAATTGCACGAAATGATATATGGAATTGGCCATAACAATCACGCATGTCACGCAGGAATTTCAAGTAAATGAGTAAAAGTGGAATGTCTCAGACCAAATCACGCTAGTCATGCACTTCGGTGCAATGCCACACCTTGTCATTACAAACTCCCCGGGACACAAGTACTTTCGGGCACTCCTCCCAGGACCAAACCGGGCCCTTCATGATGCGTTGGCATTGAAGGGTTGGATGATAGATCCTAGTCTAGACATTCATCACCTTAAATGGCCAAGAGTTCCAAGGTTTAAGCTCACGAACTTACTTCTAAGATTGAGAGAAATTCCAACATCGTTGGAATGAACATTAGGTAGAAGACAAGGATGCAACAAGGATCACGCACGATTTCACAGTTCAAGGCCAACCTTGATGACTGCTTCACGATAATAAAACAAGGAAACATATGAAACATCTTACCTATGGCGGTTGATAACTGGGCCGCTATAGGAACGTGACAGTCTAACCTTAGTCTGTTACGGTGACGTGACGGTCCAACCTTGGGCCGTTACAGTTCACAGATCAGTCTAGTTTGGACTGGCCCAATATACGATTTAAACCACGTTCATGGGTTCAGGTCTTTGGGGTACAACCTGCCCGACATGTTGTGCCCCTGTGGTTTTGATGTCAGCAAGCACTATGAGTATAAATGTTATTGATGTCACTATGAATTCGAATTGTTTTGATATCTGCAAGTACTATGAGCATGATTGATATATACTATGAGCATGATTGATTGCTTGATTTGAGAGTGGGTACATTCATCTCATTGCATTGTCTATCTCTGCATTGGTGCAACTCTAGTTCCTACGTGACAAGTGTAGTTTGCATCAGTGCAGGGTTAATAGACTACACTGTTAGTTCTCCTGCATACATTACATCGGTTCATTATCTGTCATATGCATACACTGCATTGGTGCATCCATCAGTCGCTGTAATTCAAAGTCGATGCGTGTGCATTATGCATATGAAGTCTGTGCATGGTAAACTGTCTAGGCTTGTGCATTCCATAGGATCACGTATGTAGCCTGTGTAGAGTTTGTCCAGACTGCATCAACTCAAGTCTATACACTCTCTAGTGGCTAGTCTGTACATCCTCCAGTGGTTCACTCGATCAAGTCAGCACAGCCAGTGCTCTTCATGCATATGTATAGTCTATACATTAATGAGTTTCGCACATATACAAAGTCTGCACATTCCTTGCTATTATGTCCCTGCTGTAGTTCAGCAAGTCTGTACATTGCGTGAACATTTCATCTGTCAAGTCGGAACATCGCTGCTTGATATCAAGTATGTACAGCCCGTGCTCTTCATGCATGCACATAGTCAGTACATTTGGTTGTTTCATGCAGAGTCTGCACATTCTTTACTATCTTGTTCATGCATCATTCTAGCAAGTCTGTACACACTTAAGTGGCATTATGTGCATCGTCTGTACATTGCATACTCTTTTCATATGCATCTGTACACCTTTCAAGACAAAGTTTGTACATTCGCCATCATGCATTCAAGGCCATATGTTCTGCATACATACGTAAGGCAGTGTCATGCACTCAAAGTCCACACATGCACACACACAGTTTGTGCATTATGCATTCATGCTTAAAGGCATAGCAAGTCTGCACATTGGTTGTCGCATGCACACAAAGTCTATACATTCTATTGCTGGTACGAGTGGTTAAGCTCATGCATCATCACTCCAGCAAGTCTGTACATTCACCTTCAATGTGCATACTTCTCCATATACAAAATGTATTACATGCATTCAAAGTCTGTACACTCGTGGATGACATGTCCATGCATTCATTCCCGTTGTACATACTCTCTTCTATGCACACTGCATCTTGAGCATCAAGTCTGTACAGGCTCTGTTAAAATAACAAACATTCTCGATGCATCCTTTCTTTCCTATCAGATCAATTCACACTGATAACAAGTCTGATCTGACAGGACTGCTGCTCGAAGTGATTAAGAAAGGCACGTGATCCAAGAAGCCAGGATCGTGACACGTGTAGTGCAGCAGGCTGAAATGCTGCCACGTGGTCTAAGCTATTGGGCGGGAATTGTGGAGGACACACGCCCACCTACCTGCTGCTGCTATAAAACGAAGCTTCTCCTTCGAGAGAAGGATAGGGTGGTGATCGTGAGGAGAGTGATCGAAGTAGGGGAGCCCATCTGAAAAGGTAGAAGCAGAGAGAGAGAGAGAGCCTGCACGATCCAGAAGAAGAGAAAGAAAAAGAAAAAGAGAAAGAGAGATCAGCAGAAGAAGAAAAAGGAGAGTGAAAGGAGAGATAGTCAGTTCGTGAAGAAGAAGATAGAAGACTTCATTGAAGATCTGTTATCTGTTGGCTCTTGGATCAGATCCAGACCAACTTGCTCCTGTGGGAGTCACGTTTATGTTGCTATCTTTTACAGCTTTCAGTCGCTGTGTTTTATCATTTCTTGTTTTCTTTTACACTCTTTGCTTCAAGCTGTTAGTCAGCAGAGCAAGCTGTGATGCTCAGCAGGCAAGGTGTGTTGGGTTCGGTGCTAATGATTCAGAGGGGTGGTGAATGAATCTCCCCTTCAAATTTTCACCCAATTAAAATTCTAGTGCTCAGAACTGCGGAATAAAAGCACTAAGACGAACTGAGAAGAACTAATCCAGTCATCTATTGAACCTGTAGGCAAATATGTAGAGTGCTCCTAAGCAAACATCTAATGTGCGCAGCAATGAACTGAATATAATCCTCGTGCCTATGCATGCATCTAGCGCCAATCAGATAAGAATTCAAACCATAGTGCACAAGGGGTTTTTAGGTGGTTCGGTCCTGCAGACCTACGTCCACCCCACACTCAAACCCGAGTGTGGATTCCGCTGACTCACAGCTTGAACAGCTGGACATCACAGCTTGCCATACAATCCGCTGAGCCTCACAGCTTACTGTCCGAGGAATCCTCCTCGCCTGCTGAGCCTCACAGCTTGCTCTGATGGGCAATACAGCTTAGCCGACCAGTGGAATCCTCCACTACAAATGCTGACAAACAGCTTGAAGAAATGTTTAAAGAGAAAACAGGAAAATGGGAAACAAACAGCAATCGGAAGGCTGTAAACAATGAAGCACAATGTGGCTCAGAATGAGCTGACTGGCCTGGATTTGATCCACAGTCCAGTGAAGGCAGATCTCTCTCGATCTCACTATCTTTCTTTCAATTTTTCTTCTTCTGCTAATCTCACTCTCTCTTTCTCTACTCGAGCTCTCTAACTCTCTCTTTCTCTTCTGCTCTTCTTCTCTTTCTCTTTTTCTTCTCTGCTTCTTCTGCTTCTCTTTTCTTTCTCACTGGATCGTGCAGGCTCTCCTCTGCTTCAGTCGATCACCTTATTCTGATGGAAGAGGCTTCATATATATAGAGAGCAGCAGGAAGCAGATAGGGCATGTGTCTTCCACATTTCCCGCCCAAAACTTTTGGCCACGTGTCATCTTCCTGTTAGCCCTTCCAACCTCGGATCACGTGCCTTTCATTAAGCTCTACAAAGAGTCCCTGTCAAATAGTCAAATAGGATTATCAGTTTAAGACAACAAACCTTGTACAGACTCTGTAGGGAGTAATGTGCAGTGTGTAGACATTGTAATGTGTAGACTTTGAATCCCAGCATGCGACCTCAATGTACAGACATGCTGGATGCAATGTAGTATGCATATAGTGTAATGTATAGACTTATCAGTGTGTGCGACCAGACAGTATGCATACTTTCTATGGAAAGAAGCAAGGCAGACTGATGTATAGACATGCTTAACTCTATGGCATGCAACTAAATGATGTATAGACTTGATGTTGGACCAACAAGACCATGTACAGACTTGACCAGCACAGAGACACTAAGTGAGACACTAATAGGCTGTACGGACTTCATACTCAGCTACGAACTGAACTAAAGAATGTATGGACTTGTTTTATGCAGACAGACAATGTATGGACTTGTGTTATGCAGTCAGACAGTGTATGGACTTGTGTTAACATCCTGGCAAACGGATGTACAGACTTTATTCATGCAAGCAAGATAGTGAGCATGCATCACATAATGTGCAGACTTTATGCAATGCATGAAGAAACGATGCAATGTACAGACTTGAGAGTTGAAGCAAGCCAATGAGGAATGTATAGACTTTCACAATGTATGGACTTGCCAAAGGAGTGATGGACGATGTACATACTTGAGCTAAGCAAGGTCTGTAAGACTTGAGAGTTCACAATGTATAGACTTAGGAGTGCAACGTAGGTAAAGCTACCAATGTATAAACTTGCGAGTGCAACGTCGGTAAAACTCCCAATGTATAGACTTCCAATGCATGAAACACACGATGTACAGACTGGCTCCATTTTCAATAGATGAATGTATAGACTTGAACAGTGAGACACAAAGAGAGACGCTGAATGAGACGCTGAAGTCTGTATAGACTTTAACAATGAATGCATGCTGCAATGTATAGACATGCTGAGACGCAACATGAGACGATGTAATGTACAGACTTAGCAGCGTGCAGACAGACGACGGCCAAAACGATGTATAGACTTTGCATCTTATGTGAGACGAACGATGTATAGGCTTTGTAGCAAGAACATTGCACATGCATGAACAATGTACAGACTCTGTGTTGCGAACACAGGCTGTACAGACTTAATGTAATGAATGCAGACTTGCTATGAACAACCGATGCGATGTACAGACTTGCAACAAGACTCTGTACAGACTTCATATGATGCACTGACAATGTACAGACTTGTAGAACAAACGTTGCACATATGCCATGAATGTATAGACTTTAAGAACAATGCAAGGGGCTGTACAGACTTTGTCTGTGATGTGCAATGCAAGGGGTTGTACAGACTTTGACTATGATGTGCAGACTTGCTATGTCTGCGACACATGCAATGTGTAGACTTGCTGGCCAGACACTACAAACACTCTGTACAGACTTAGCAACTTAGCCTGCAGATGTATGGACTTGTACTGGCTTGATAGCATGCATGAAATACCTTGTACAGACTAATTGCATGAAGCACAGACATATCAACAGAATGTATAGACTTGCATATGCATGAAGACGAGTGTACAGACTTCAACTATTAAGGTTCAGGCATGCTGTCAAGAATGTATAGACTTGTTCTAAACGATGCACAAACACAACACAAGGTAATGTATAGACTCTATTGTTCATGCTGCAATGCAATGTGTAGACCTGTGGGTGTGTGCATGATAATGTACAGACTTGTGAATGCTACAGGACAATGTATGGACTTTGAATGAACGTGCAGCAGTGTATAGACTTGCTCAGCCTCAAGCAGAGCAATGTACAGACTTCAGCGTGCGGACATGACCTCACATGCATTAGTGTATAGACAGTATGAACTGATGAATGAACTGATGAATGCACCTATGCAATACTGTGAATGTATAGACTATATGCAATGCATAGACTAGAGCTAGCACACTCATGCATTCTCCACAGAAACAGATCAGACATATCATGCATTCTCCATAGAAACAGATCAGTCATATGCATTCATATTGCTATCATTCAATGTGATGTTCTTAGCAAAATAATATGGTGACTCATTCATGTTGCTATCATTAAAACACCACATAATCATCAAAGCACAAGGGGCACAACAAGGTGGTTACCTTGGACAGCAAGCTGTGATGCTCAGCGGGATAGCAAGCTGTGAGGCTCAGCAGATGGCAAGCTGTGAGGCCCAGCTGATGTAGGCAAGCTGTGTTGCCCAGCCGTTCAAGCTGTGAGTCAGCAGGAATCCACACTCGAGTTGAGTGTGGGGTGGACGTAGGTCTGCGGACTGAACCACCTAAAACTCTTCGTGCACTGTGGTTTGAATGTTCTTTTCTGCTTCCGCAAGATGAACGCTTAGGCCGATCTGCTTCTTCTGTTTAGTAGAGATTTGATTGCATGTTTTGTGTTTGATTAAACACATCACTGTATTTCAGTTTCGGTCTTTCAATTTTGGTAGAACAGAATCTATTTTTAACTTCTCATCTCTGAGTGTTCTAAGTTTTCAATTGGGGCAATATTTTTGAAGGGGAGATTCATTCACCCCCCTCTGAATATATCGCACCAGTCCCTACAATATTGCACCAGTCCCTACAATTGGTATCAGAGCGGGTGTCTGCACAGAGGGTCCAGCGACCTGCAGATCCGATCCGTAATTGGCTTCGGTGCGATCTAAGTTGATCTGTTCGCTCGCATTGTTTTGAGCTCTCTACTAGCATTGCTCTTGATCTGATCTGTTTCATCTTGCACTTATGGCTAAAATTCATGTATTCACTGGTTTAGACTTCTATGGCTGGTACGGTAGTTTTAGAGACTATGTGATCTATATGAATTCTGATTTATGGATACTCATAGCTCACAGTCCATATGAAGTTCCTGAGGATAAATCCAAATGGAAGTCCTCAGATAGACTGAAATCTGAAGAAAATCAAAAAGCCCTAGATCTAACAAAAAGGGCAATAGAATCTCATTGCTTTTCATTTGTTGATGAGTGCAGGAGTGCATCGGAAATCATCAACCAAATATTGGAGAGATCGTGTAGAGATGAGGAAATGTGCTTCATGGCCAGAGATCAGTCCGAAGACTCATCCTCTCAGGTAAACTCTAGGATAGAGAATATCAGTTATGATGATTTAGTTGCCATGAATGAACATTTATTGATTAAATATGATAGAGTCAGATCTGAAAAGAGATAAATGAGAAAAGAAATGATTCATGAAGTTACTCGTTTGAAGGCAAAGAATGAAAACTTGAAATCTGACATGAATAAAGAAAAAGATGAGTTGAACAATTCGAAATCTGAAAATGAGAACCTTAGAAACAAACTCATTAGTGAAAATAATTCTTGCAATGAATGTACCATTCTCAGAGATTTGATTAATGATATAGATCATGATGATAATTTGCAAAAGGAATTAATCAAATCCCTAAAAGAAGAAAACCAATTATTATTGGTAAAGAAAATTGAGGTTGAAGAAAGTGGAGAAAAATTGATTGAAGAAAACATGTATCTTAAAGATCAAAACAAAAGGCTAATGGTTCTTAATACTATTTTCTCTGAAAGATGGTTGTCATTTGAAAAAGGAAAATCAGTTGTGAAGGAAAATGAGAACAACAATGAAATAAAGGTTCAACAAGAAAATGAAACTCTGAAGAACCTGAATAATGCTTTGCAACAGCAGCTGATTGCATGTGAATCTGAGCTAAACAAATATGAAGCTAACATTGTGACTCTTAACTCTGAAATTGAAGACCTAAAGGACTCCTTGTCAAGATTTGTAAAAGGAAAGATTAATCTGAAGAAATTGCTTGGAGTAAATGTGAATGTCCAGAAAGAGGGATTGGGTTACATTCCAGTTACGAAGAAGGTTGAAGGGAATCAAATGAAAAATATTTTTGTTAAAAGCTCAGAACAAGATAAAGCTTCTACTTCATCAGTTTTCCAATTCACTATTCAGAGAACTGAAAATGAGGATAAAAACTTGAAGAATGAAATTAATCAGAAAAAGGCTGGAAGTAAAAGGAAAACCAAACTCTCAACTATTGCTGTTAAGGCCTTTTCTGACTCTGTTAGACCTCATGATCAAGTGCATAGTACAAAACATTTCCCCATCCAGTCACATGCACACACAAGAATCACCTCATGTCATTACTGTGGCATATCTGGTCATCATATGCATGAATGTAGAATAATGGTTCAAGATGAATTGAGTGCTAAGATTATTCATGAAAAACCCCATGCATTCAATAAGAAGAAGAAGATCCATTGCTTCCAGTGTGGGAAGCTGGGCCATGTTGCAGCTCACTGCTGGCATGCCTAGGGAGGAAAAAGGAGTTCAAAATCTGAGAATATCCTTGAGAACAAAACTGTCTTAAATAGAAAAACTCCTGTATGTTTTGAATGTGGTAAAGTCGGTCATCGAGCCTTTGAGTGTTGGCATGTTAAAAGGAATACCAATTTGCATGGCAGAAATATCTTAACAAATGTCCACTCACAAAAATTTCATGTTCAGCCTATCAAAAGGAATTTGAACTCTGCCATTAATTGTCATTATTGTGGGAGAATAGGACATATCATGAATAACTGCCATGATTTGAATTTTGATGATAGGAAGACTTGGAAACCCTGGAGTGCACCTGCTAGAGGTGTCACTCAACTAATAATACCCAAGAGTCTTTGGGTCCCCAAATTTGCAAATTGATCTTACCTTGCAGGTGTGCCTTGGAAGTTGATGAATAAAGGGGTTAATAATCCAAGGCACTCAAGAATGAAACCCCCAGGATTGCACTATTCAGGTCAGTTCTAAAAATCTGTTCTAAATTCTGTTATCAGAAATTGTTTGATTTAGATGCTTGCATACCAGATTAATCTATCGGTGCTTAATTGAAACCTTTTAAAAAATTGATTGATTTCGCATGATGTTCTTGCTGATCATGACCAGTCTCGTTGCATAGTGCATATATATAGTGCATTCATTGAATACACTGCATTCAGTCAGGGGGAGTAGATGGATGTCTTTCAGAAAATTCATTTAATAAGATGACCCATTGCATCCAGGCAGGAGGAGCATTTTTGACCTATTAATCCTTTTCAATCCAGACTCTTCATGTCTAAATATGTGAATTCCTCTCTTGCTCCTGTGTATTTCACTCGAATTCTTCTCTTTTGACTAATCAACTATTGAAATCCTTGAAAATCTGTTCAAATTCTTTCGTAGCAGAATTCTGTGATCTGGTGTGGATAAGTTGTTCAGTTGCATTAATTGGACTGAGTTGAGAAATCTAAGTTGTGTACCTTGTTTATATGTCTGAAACCTGAGAAGAAACTTCTATCATACAGAGTTAAGAATGTCCACTGATTCAAATTGGTATAAGCCTAATGTATTCTCGGATTTGCATTTAAATGACTTAAAAGTATCTGAATCATAAGGTTTAATAATTTTTTAACCACCCATGTCATAAAATATCTAGACTCATTCATCTGAATTCTGAAAATATGAGATCAAGGCTACTTTGGTAGAGACACATAGAATGAGCATTATTTTTTAAACATTAACCTGAAAAATGTTGACTATATTGAAAATTTGAATTCAGAGCAATGACTTGGTCACTGAGAAACTAGATACTCTATCAACAAAATAGAGTAATTCTATGTCATGAAGTAACATAGCTATCTCTGGTAAAAATCTATTGAAAAATCTGACAGAGCAATAGCATGTCTGTGTTGAGTAACTGGGGAGTCTGGCCTCTGATCAAGGTGTCTCCTCATGTAAAAAGACTCTTCTAGTGCTAACTCTGCTCTCAAAGTTGAGAGGCAATGACAGTCATCACACTAAGTAACTGGGTCACTTCACCTAAGACGTGTTGTGCCTCATGTAAAAAGGTGTTGATCAACTTAAATTGCTCAGGGAATATTGTGCTGATTGAAAGAAAATGTCTTGCAAAAGTAGTCAACTCACATTCCAGTAAGGGTGTTTAATCTCAATTCTGCTCTGTGTGTCTCTCAAAGGTGTCATTGAGAGTATTTGAGTAAGTTGGAGGATGTTTGATCTGGAGCATTGCTTGATTAGCTAGTTAATCATTATTAAAACTTAGTTTCTGATATGAGTAATGAATTTAATTGACAGATTCAGTATACATCATGCTTAAACCAGGTGGGTAATGTAGGTTAATTCATAACCCCTTATGATAGGAGAGTCTATTCTTGCATGGACTTATAACTGTGGTACCCGCTATATAGTAATATCTTCTGATCAGGTTCACCTCTGACAACTTGATCATCCACTTGTTGGTCACTTCTTGCTCTGTGACTATCATATTCTGCTCAATCTCTGCTGAAAGATTCTTGAAAAATCCTGTGCCACTCTTCCAGTGATATCACTCTATCTTTGGCCATAATTACTTCTTTTACATCACCAGTCTCGTTTTACTCTCCACACTATTGGAATCTTCCATCTTGTTTCTGTAACCAGTTCTGGTTCTGTGGACTTTCCACCTGCTTTATTCTGTTCATGCATATATGAGGTGCCACAACCATTATTGCTTTGTATTTCTTGTGGTGGCAGATTTCAGATTGATTCATTGGATAACCAGAGTTCATTCCTGCACTTCAGGGGGAGTTCTGGGTCATCTGCATTTAAGGGGAGAATAGTCAAACATTCATGTTGATACGGGGAGTTCTTATTCAATACTCATTGTGCATGGTTCTATGGGGGAGAATGGGTATCATAGTTCATACATGCCTTTCATTACACTCTCAAACCATTTCCTTTCTGATGAGGTCAAAGGGGGAGATGTTACATCAATCTTTTCATTCCTGCTTAATTTTTGATGACGTCAAAGGGGGAGAATAGTTTGGATCTGTGTGTCTCATAGTGACTCATAGTGTTGCCATCATCAAAAAGGGGGAGATTGTTGTGCCCCTGTGGTTTTGATGTCAGCAAGCACTATGAGTATAAATGTTATTGATGTCACTATGAATTCGAATTGTTTTGATATCTGCAAGTACTATGAGCATGATTGATATATACTATGAGCATGATTGATTACTTGATTTGAGAGTGGGCACATTCATCTCATTGCATTGTCTGTCTCTGCATTGGAGCAACTCTAGTTCCTGCGTGACAAGTGTAGTTTGCATCGGCGCAGGGTTAATAGACTGCACTGTTAGTTCTCCTACATACATTGCATCGGTTCATTATCTGTCATATGCATACACTGCATTGGTGCATCCATCAGTCGATGTAATTCAAAGTCGATGCGTGTGGATTATGCATATGAAGTCTGTGCATGGTAAACTGTCTAGGCTTGTGCATTCCATAGGATCACGTATGTAGCCTGTACAGAGTTTGTCCAGACTGCATCAACTCAAGTCTATACACTCTCTAGTGGCTAGTCTGTACATCCTCCGGTGGTTCACTCGATCAAGTCAGCACAGCCAGTGCTCTTCATGCATATGTATAGTCTATACATTGATGAGTTTCGCACATATACAAAGTCTGCACATTCCTTGCTATTATGTCCATGTTGTAGTTCAGCAAGTCTGTACATTACGTGAACATTACATCTGTCAAGTCGGAACATCGCTGCTTGATATCAAGTATGTACAGCCCGTGCTCTTCATGCATGCACATAGTCAGTACATTCGGTTGTTTCATGCAGAGTCTGCACATTCTTTACTGTCTTGTTCATGCATCATTCTAGCAAGTCTGTACACACTTAAGTGGCATTATGTGCATCATCTGTACATTGCATACTCTTTTCATATGCATCTGTACACCTTTCAAGATAAAGTTTGTACATTCGCCACCATGCATTCAAGTCCATATGTTTTGCATACATACGTAAGGCAGTGTCATGCACTCAAAGTCCACACATGCACACACACAGTTTGTGCATTATGCATTCATGCTTAAGGGCATAGCAAGTCTGCACATTGGTTGTCGCATGCACACAAAGTCTATACATTCCATTGCTGATACGAGTGGTTAAGCTCATGCATCATCACTCCAGCAAGTCTGTACATTCACCTTCAATGTGCATACTTCTCCATATACAAAATACATTACATGCATTCAAAGCCTGTACACTCGTGGATGACATGTCCATGCATTCATTCCCATTGTACATACTCTCTTCTATGCACACTGCATCTTGAGCATCAAGTCTGTACAGGCTCTATTAAAATAACAAACATTCTCGATGCATCCTTTCTTTCCTATCAGATCAATTCTCACTGATAACAAGCCTGATCTGACAGGACTACTGCTTGAAGTGATTAAGAAAGGCACGTGATCCAAGAAGCCAGGATCGTGACACGTGTAGTGCAGCAGGCTGAAATGCTGCCACGTGGTCTAAGCTATTGGGCGGGAATTGTGGAGGACACACGCCCACCTACCTGCTGCTGCTATAAAACGAAGCTTCTCCTTCGAGAGAAGGATAGGGTGGTGATCATAAGCAGAGTGATCGAAGTAGGGGAGCCCATCTGAAAAAGTAGAAGCAGAGAGAGAGAGAGCCTGCACGATCCAGAAGAAGAGAAAGAAAAAGAAAAAGAGAAAGAGAGATCAGCAGAAGAAGAAAAAGGAGAGTGAAAGGAGAGATAGTCAGTTCGTGAAGAAGAAGATAGAAGACTTCATTGAAGATCTGTTATCTGTTGGCTCTTGGATCAGATCCAGACCAACTTGCTCCTGTGGGAGTCACGTTTATGTTGCTATCTTTTACAGCTTTTAGTCGCTGTGTTTTATCATTTCTTGTTTTCTTTTACACTCTTTGCTTCAAGCTGTTAGTTAGCAGAGCAAGCTGTGATGCTCAACAGGCAAGGTGGTTACCTTGGACAGCAAGCTGTGATGCTCAGCGGGATAGCAAGCTGTGATGCTCAGCGGATGGCAAGCTGTGAGGCCCAGCTGATGTAGGCAAGCTGTGTTGCCTAGCCGTTCAAGCTGTGAGTCAGTAGGAATCCACACTCAAGTTGAGTGTGGGGTGGACGTAGGTCTGCGGACTGAACCACCTAAAACTCTTCGTGCACTGTGGTTTGAATGTTCATTTCTGCTTCCGCTAGATGAACGCTTAGGCCGATCTGCTTCTTCTGTTTAGTAGAGATTTGATTGCATGTTTTGTGTTTGATTAAACACATCACTGTATTTCAGTTTCGGTCTTTCAGTTTTGGTAGAACTGAATCTATTTTTAACTTCTCATCTCTGAGTGTTCTAGGTTTTCAATTGGGGCAATATTTTTGAAGGGGAGATTCATTCACCCCCCCTCTGAATATATCACACCAGTCCCTACAATATTGCACCAGTCCCTACACGACATCCTGGTGGGAATCCCAGGCTCACGGGGTCTTACGGAGGTCTCATAATAGTGGTCCTAGTCCGACGGAAGGAATATCCGGCGGGGAGTCCCATCTATTACAAGAATTGAGGCTTAAACAATACGGAAAACTAAGACGGTGCGGTCAGACAATCTCACCGGAGTGGAATGACTATAAAACAAACATGCCAAGACCAATATACATCTAGCATGGATCAGACTTTTATACAAGTATTAAGGTTTTTATCAAATTCCATATGATCATTCATCTTAGGATTATCTAACATCTTTCATGTAGAGAATAAATAAAAAAATTTAATGTTTATGATCATGATACTAGATTATCATCACGTTCTGTGTTGTTAAAGATCAAGATGTTATACAAAAACATAGCAAGTTCCTGGTTCAAAACGCATGAATTAGAGTTTAAAACACCCTGTCAGAAGAAGGTGACGGTCCATATAAGGGGCGTTACAAGCAAGTAACGGTCTATAGTAGGTGTGTTATGTATCATAAAATAATTAGATAAAAATCTTAAAATTTTAAAATACAAAGGCATGTGACGGTCTGTCGTGAGGCTGTCAGGCTCAGGTGACGGTTTATCGTGCGGCCATCACGGTCGTAACGGTCTCTGGAAGGCGCATCACCTCGACCTGGAACCTGCCAACGATGAACTTTGACATGTTATGCTAAAACCTCGATTTCTCATGATAGAGTGAACAAAAATTAGGGAAAATACTATCGTTCGAAAGAGCATTAAATTTCGCACAAGATATCATGCTTTGATTAAGACAAAAAAAATGATTAAATTCAACTTTAGTCTAGTTAACATGAAAGTTACCCTTTTATGTACCTCGGAGTAAAACATGAAATTAGAACAGCATGGTGTACGAAAATTAGGCAATTAGGTATCAAAAGAGAGAGCTCAGGAAGACGAACAAGATGGTATCATTTGATTTTCGTTTGGCCTGAGAGACACCTACCTTAGCTTGAAGGAAAGAAAGACGAAAGGAAGGGTCGCCGGAACCCTAGGTACCGCTCCTAGAACGCCCAAATTCTCTCCCGTCCGGTCACGATCAGCTACGCCACCCGCCGCTGGTGCAAATAGGGTTCTAGAGCGTCGAAAGCCCTCAATAAATATGACCTATAGGGACTCCTAGCGATCGAATTGGTTGAAGAGACCAATGAAGAAACTCCGGTGAAAATCTCGGATGGGGTTCTAATCCACCGCCGCCGCCGCCAGTAGAAACATCTAGACTTAGGGTTTTCGAAGAGAAAACAAGGACCTATCAATGGGCTAGGGTTTGGCTCGAATTGGGGTGCAAATGGGCTTAAATTGGACCCAAATTGCGATGGTTAAACTAGGTCTTCTAAACCCACGAAAATTGCTAAAACATGAAATTGGGTCTTCATGAATTTTATTTTGGGCTCTTACCTGAAGACAAAGTTATTACAAATTCAATTTTATACTGATACATATTTTTCTAGATTTTTAATAATTTCATTAGAAGTTGAGCCAATAGATAATTAACTTATATGGAATTATTATAATAAAAATGCAGGATGCTACAGTCTGTCTGTGCACTAGTTAAGTCGGTGCAACCTTCGTTGTTGCATGCGACTAAGTCCGTGCATGTTGAGCCCTGGGCACATCAAGTCTGTGCAAGTCTCGCATGTGCATAACTAAGTCAGTGCAAGTCACTGGTGCACAGCATTGAAAGTCTGTGCACACATCTTTGGTAAGTCCATGCATAAGAGGTTTATGGGTCTGCTGTCTGTGCATGATTGAAGTACGCTGCATTCTAAGTCTGTGCAAGTCTCGCATGTGCATAACTAAGTCAGTGCAAGTCACTGGTGCACTGCATTGAGAATCTATGCAACCCTTATCTCTTGCATGCGTAAAGTCTGTGCAAGATAGGACTTGGCATTTTGCGTCAGTGCAGTGTCTATATTTTGCACACACCAAGTCGGTGCATTCATTGCTTATGCACACACGTAGTCTGTGCATCTCTTAGCTCTACACTCATATCAAGTCTGTGCATTTCACTATTGGGGTCTGTATATGCTTTCTACCTTGCATGTAAATGTCAATGCACATTAGTTTTTTACTCGTGTACAATGTGTTTGACGAAATGTCTTTTATTCATCTGATAGGAACTTAAGAGATTTAAGAGGATAAGTCACGTGGCTCGAAGTCCAACTTAACAAAGGGGCACATGATCCAAGGAGCAGCCAAGCCTGGACATTCTGCCACATGGAAAGCCAATCTCCATATTCTGACACATGGCTAAGGAATTCCAGAATCCTCTTGGCGGGAGTGTTCCCTTCACACGCCCGAAGCATGAGCTATGAGACCCCAAGGCTAAAGATATATAAACCCTTCCTCTACGATCAGACGTGCACCCGACAACGAAGCAGAAAAAGGAGAGACAGAAGAAGAGCTGAGCGTTAGACACAAAGAAGCAGAAGAAGAGGAAGAGATTAAGAGGTAGAGAAAGAAAAAGAGAGTGAGGAGTTTATGAGTGTGAAGCCATCATTGAAGATCTATCTTCCTGGCATTTGGATCAGATCCAAGCCAGACTTGCTCCTGCGAGAGCTATATTTTATGTTTCATTTCCAGCTTTCAGTTGCTGTGATTTTGCTTCATATTTTTCTTTGTTCTTTTCGTATATCTTTGAACTTCAAGCTGTGAGTCAGCAAAGCAAGCTGTGATGCTTAGCAAGCAAGGTGGTTACCTTGGACAGCAAGCTGTGATGCTCAGCGGGATAGCAAGCTGTGATGCTCAGCGGATGGCAAGCTGTGAGGCCTAGCTGATGTAGGCAAGCTGTGATGCCCAGCCGTTCAAGCTGTGAGTCAGCAGGAATCCACACTCGGGTTGAGTGTGGGGTGGACGTAGGTCTGGAAGATCGAACCACCTAAAAATCTTCTGAGTATTATGGTTTTTTTGTCTATTCTAAATCGATAGATGCATACTTAATATCTCGCTCTAATTCCGTATCTGTTGACTCCACTCATGTTAGATGGATGCTAAGGCATAGCTCCAGTGCATAGATCTTGTGTCTACTGGGAGTGCAGGTTAAGTGTTCTGATGTGTGCTTCATTAGAGCATCTACTGAGTTTAGCCAATTAGAAGCTTAGTTTGTCCGATACTCTAATTGTTATTGGAGAGCAGTTAAGTTGGTTCTGTCTCCTGTGAGTTAAATTCTGCAACACTATTTAGCTTCAGTTTTTATTGGGAAATTTTTATAGGGGGATTCATTCACCCCCCTTTGAATCTAGGCCTAGCACCCTAATACTCATATCAAACATCTCCTTATTAGTTGGGGTAAAACCCAAACCTTCCTTTCTGTAATTTCCTTTAGTTCCCAAGATGGCGTTCAGATTTTATGCACCTTGTGTCATGCCTTCAAGGAAATTTTGTTTGTTTTTGTTTTCTTTTTCTATATTTTTAATGACATTTTTAAGTTCAGCATTTACACCATTGATGGCTTCATACTTCTCAGTTGATGTTCTAGTTTCTTCCTTAAATCCATGTATTTTCTTTTTGATTTCATCAATGGAGTTCAGCAAGTTTTCATTTTCCTTTTTCAAATCATCTAACATGCTTTTACAGGATTCAGCTTCATTCAGGGAGTTTTTCAGTACTGAATTTTCAGTTTACAGACATTTAATTTTATCAGACAAGGAAGTATCATTCACTAATGAGTTCATTTTCCTTTTTAAGTGTATGTTCTCCCTACGCATGTCTTCATATTTCTCTAAAATTTTAGCATAAGCATCCTCCCATTCACTCTGAGTAAAATTGTCAAAGGGAGAAATTACCTTGTCATCACTTTTTACCATCAGGTAGATTCTGTCTATAGTCTCACTGTCAGAGGAGCTGCTCTGAGTTCCTTCTTCTTCATCGCTCCAGGTGCTAACCATAGCTTTTGCCTTTTTGTTCTTCCACCTGGGCTGCTTGTCCTTGAGCTCCGGACAGTCCGCTTTGAGATGTCCTGCTTTCCTGCAGTTGTAACAAACAATGGCATCAGTTTTCTTGGCAGGTTCAGGTTTGTGTTTGGACTATTTTTTCTTGAGAAGTACTTTTTCCTTAGCCCTTTCCCTTCTTTCCTCAGGAATTTCTTGAACTTCCTGGTGAACATAGCGAACTCATCCTGATCTTCCTCAGAACTAGTACAACTGCACTCACTAGATGACCCTTTGCTAGAGCTAACCTTAAGGGCTAAAGGTTTCCTTCTCTTCTCAGTCTCACCAGTTTTCTTTAGGTTCAACTCATATGTCATGAGAGAACCGATAAGCTCATCTACAGTGGTCGTAGCAAGGTTCCTGGACTCCTCCACTACAGTGGCCTTGGTATACCATATGGGTGTCAGGGACCTTAGAATTTTCCTAACAATTTCATACTCACTATAGGTCTTCCTAGACTTCTCAAACTGTTAGTGATCACATTCAAGCGAGAATACATCTCAGATATGGACTCTTCAGGCTTCATTTTGAAAGCCTCGTACTCGGAGACTAACATATTAGCTTTTATTTCTCTAACTTGAGACGACCCTTCGTAAATAACCTCTAACGTATCCCACATCTCCTTAGCAGTGGTACAGGAGGAAACTCTGGAGAATTCCGTGGGATGGAGAGCACATTGTATAGCATTGATAGCTCCCCAATTCAGAGTGGACTTTCGGATATGCTCCTTAATCCAGAATTCCTCATCTGGAGGTAAATCTAATGGACCTTTACTCACAACCTTCCAGATCTCCTAATCCTTAGCACGAAGAAAAACCTGCATCCTATTCTTCCAATAAGCATAATTGTTACCATTAAAGAATGGTGGCTTGCTAGTTGAGTGACCCTCAGCTACTACACCTTTAGCATCCATATCTAACCTCTCCGAGATGTGAGGCCCTAAGGTAGAGTTAAGCTCTGATACCACCTGTTGGGACCGATGGACACTAAGATCTAGAGGGGGGGTGAATAGATCTACACCTTAGAATTCTACAGTAGTAAAAAGACAATACGGAATAAAGACAAACTAATGTAGCTCAATCCAGAGAAGTAAATTTCAGCAATATTAGAAGAGATCAGATGACAGCACTAACAATTATCCAAACATCTAGGTACAGTACGATGGCGGAGACTAATCCTCACGCAAGATGTGGAATTCCAGATAAGCTTTGCTTATCCTTTCAACGACACCTTTTGATATACCTACTAGATGAGAGGCTTTAGCAACAATCTCATATAGCAGTTATAGCGATTGAAGACATGTATTACTTAAGCATTCATCTAAACGCCAAACAGACAAGAGCAATAACGATTCAGACTCACACTCTAATCACACAAGACACCAAGAATTTTAGGTGGTTCGATTTTCACCTACATCCACCCCACACTTAACCAAGTGTGTCTCACTATTGATTCACAGCTTCAAGCCGCTGATCCCCAGCTTCGGGGATTAGATCCCTACACACCGCCGATCAACAGCTTTGGGGAGATGATCCCAGACCGCCGAGCCTCGCAGCTTGCTACTGCTGAGCTTTACAGCTTCGCTGTCCAAGGTCTCAACCTTGCTCGCTGACTCACAGCTTGATAGAGTTCAGAAAACTTAAAATGAAAGAAAGGAAACAAGGTAACCGTGTAACTCTCTAGAAACATATTGACTCTAGATTTGATCCACGAGTCAAGTACAATTACCAATACTCTTAAACTCTCTCCAAATCTTACGATACTCTATTCTCCTTCAGATTTCTCCTCTGAGCTTCAGTCTCTCTTCTGGCTCTCTTCAGCTTCGTAGTCTTCTCCATCTCTCTACACTTGTTCTGCTAATCTTCAGCTCTCGCTTACTCGCTCTGTCTGTCTTCTTCTCTTCGATTTCTGAGATATATTTTTTCTGAGAGGGATCATGTCCCTTTTATAGCCTCTGTGAGGAGAGGGCGCGTGGAAACCACGTTTCCCGGCCAAAGAATGTCGATGTGAGTGCTTCACTAGAGGTCCACTTGTAAGAATCTGAATGCTCACAGTTCCACGTTGTTGAATCTCCTTTAGAGCCTTTCCTTGGATCACATGCCAATAACCTGGTACTTTAACTTCCTCGTAAGTCAGGTTCGCAGGTTGTTAGCTCATCCATCAAGTGTTGGACCATATAGCTAACCTGGAAAAGAGACGATAGCATTAGCTTTTAAGTCAATGGAATGCTGCTAGCATCGACTCTATATATGCGGCACAGTGATGTGCACTGACGTTACATGTAGAACAACTAAGTGTCCATCGACCCTTAGCAGCAAACCATAAGTATGCATTGACTTTCTATGAAAGAGCAGAGATATGTTTGGACCAATGTACTGGCCGAACAGAATATGCACGGACCTGCTGTGCATAGAAAGACATAGATGCATCGGCGTTGTCTGTCTCAATAGAAAGATGCACCGACCTCTAGGTATGTAAGACAAATACTGCACTAACTTCTTACCTGTGTAAAATAATGCATGCACCGACTATGGCTATGCACGACACAAATGTGCACTGACATGAGTCCATGCATATATCAATATGCATCGACTTTATTCTACCTTGTATAGAATGTGCACTAACCTTACTGAAATTTGCACCGACTTATATGCACGATGCAAACCTGCACCGACTATATGCACAATGCAAACCTGCACCGACTATATACAAAACCTGCATCAACTATATGCTTAATGCAAAACATGCACTGACTCTATGTGCCAATGCAGAACATGCACCGACTCTATGTGCCAATGTAAAACATGCACCGACGGTGTGCAATCCACAGACCTGCACTGACTATATGTTGAGTGCAAGACCTGCACCGACTATATATTCAATGCAAACATGCACCGACCCTATCAAAGACTTAAAGACTTAGGCCAATATGCACTGACCATTCACATCCTTCTATGAAAACATGCACCAATCTTGTATGTAGTTATACAAGACGTGCACCGATGTTAATCAGTGTGGAAAGGCATTATTTATCAAAATCCAAGATTTGACAAACAAAATGTACAGTTGCCAATCATTAAAACAAAATAGAAAGTTTACTTCAGTGATTTAAGACAGAGGAGACATGACATGAAGTTTAATGTACCACACAAACAATGCACAACAGCTTTATCACCTCATGACATATCTTCACTCACTTCATTGATGAGTGGGATACATTTCTTAGTGAACAAGCTAGTGCTCTACCTGATTTTCATAGATTTTCAGCAAAGTTGACATGGCACTTCATGACACAGTCCATTCATACTTCAAAGGTCTGTGGACATGGTTTCTCAGTGAACCAATGTCTTTGCTCTGGCAATTTGACCCTTAGAAGTTTTCAGTTTTTCCAATGTTTAAAAACAATACTTCCCTAAGAATCTCAACCAAGAAAAGTCATGATTTCAAATTTTTCAGATATCAGATAGGTATGCAGGGCACAACATGCAAGACATGGTTAAAGTCTATTAAAAATGAGTGCATATGTTTTCAAGATATGTATCTCTAAACTCAAAGAGACCATTGAAATCAAACTAGCAAATTGTTTCGAACTAATATGAAATTGTATAATAGAAGATTCCTAATATTTCATGTTTTCAGATTTATAATCATGGTACACATATTGGAATCTTTCTAAAGGTTTGGTCAGATTTGTAGGATGATCAAAGTTTATAGGCAGACAGAGGGTGTCTTCAAAACATGACAAGTGGGCAGGCAGATGAATCTTATCCGAGTAGCTAATGCATGGTGACTTCAAGAATCGATACAATGATGAGCAGTCATGGAGAGGACTAGTGCACAAGATGTTTCACAGTTGTGGGAACACTTGAGCAGCCAGCAAATTTTTGAAGGGTTCAAGGTGATACCAAGAGATGAATAGGATCACAAAAATTAGATAAAGAATGAAGGTCTGAGCTGGCATGAGTTGAAGAATGACATGCAGTTCGGTTGACCAATTTGCTTAGTTCGGTCAACCAAAAAAGCCAGAATTAGATAAACATTGAAAGATGAGTTCAACAAGTAGAACATGGAATTGGTACCTTGAAGCAATTTCAGATCAAGGGCTTTTCAGATTAGACTCCACTTCAACAAATGTAGGAGTCTACTCCCCCTGAGTATATACATGAGTTCAACATGATATGTAACAAATTTTAAATGCATGATAAGCATGAAAGTAAACATATGTGAGCATTGGCTCCCCCTCACTAAATGCAGACTTTGCACGAGGGAAATGCTAATCAACTGAGACACTTACTCCCCCTATGTAAATGCATGAGAACAATAAATGCACATGACTGAACTGTGAAATACAAGGATTCCACCTATCTATGTGCATGCATGTTTAAGCAATGTTTTGACATTTTTGTTAATAATGATGTGCACAGTAATCAGACAAAATTAAACATGGGAGCACTGACTCTCCCTAAATGTATGCATGCTTTTCAAATGATCTTTTTAAATTTTTAACACAAGAATGATGTGCAAGTGAGTCAGACAACATCATGCACATGAACAACCTATAAAATGTAGGAACTCTCCTTATCTGAATGCACTTGAAACATCAAATATGACATGAAGACCATGTAGGGAGTTGTTGAAATATGCTCATGAACATCTAGATTGCTTTATATGCAAATGTGTCCCATGGTACTAGGCGGAGAACTTCGGTCATATGACCACCTCTAGCATGGTGTTGGTTTTTAGACAGAAATGATCTGCCCTGCTCCCACTATATACCATTTGATATACCATTGGACATGCATGAAAGTCCATAACAAATGCAGTGCAGTGTTGTAAGCAATGCAAGTTATTCAACTATTCATGAGAGTGCAAATGTGTTTTTCATGACTATGCAAATTCTATATCCATATGTGAAGATGCATTCATGAGCAGAGCAACATATGCATTTTTATGACTTTGCAAGATATATGTGCAGATGCAACCATGTATGCATGAACAGACTCCATATTTTTCCCAGTTTTCAAAGCTCTGTAGAGTTTTCCTTTAATCAATCAAGGTGAGACTCTATTCATGACTTCACATGTAAATCATTTAACAATGATGATATGCATGAAGTCCTCATTGGCAAATAAGGCAATATGTGCACAAATGAATCACCATATGCATTGAGAGACTCATGAAAAAATAGATGCAGATGTAAACATGTATGCATGAAATTTTATCTAACAGATAAGGCATGATGTGCAAACTATCAAGCAAATTCCTATTGAACAGACAAAAACAAGATATGCAAATTATGAGACGAAAATTTTTCAACACAGCAACTAGAATAGTAGAAAGAAAAAAAATGGGTTTTACCACACACGGTGTAATACCCTGGATTCTTATTGGGTCTTTCGGATCCTTTTCAGAGAGTTTTAGATCGCTTTTGTGGGTCTTGAGTTGAGTTTTACGATCCACGTGGGTTTTTCTCTCGTACTAGTTATGGAACCCTATGGTGAGTTTATTTCTCAGTTCATCGACTCGAGGACGCTACAGTTGCGATGTACACATTGAGAGGACCATTTCGACTATTTTTTCATATTTTTCTGAATTAGGGGATTTTCGGCACAAAAATTAGAATTTTGAAAATTAGGAAAATTTCCTAATTTCCTTTCTATTTATTCCACTTCACCCTCTCTCCTCCCTCATTTCTTACCTCTCTTTCTCTCTCTCGTTCTCTCTCCTCTCTAAGCGGTTCGACGTGGGGTGCACACTGTTGGAGCTCGCCGAGGTGAGGACGCGATGGAGTGATCGGGACGCGGAATGGGGCGACGGTCTGAGCATGGCGAGGCGCAATCCCTCGGTGGATTCCGAGACGGTGCGGTTCGTTGATTTGGCATTTTTGGCGCGGTTTAGTCGCTTCGACGTACGATTTCTTCGGTGGAGGTAGGGAAATGGATCACCTACTTCTCCTCTACGTTTCCCTGAAGTTTTGCGTTGCTCGGTGAGCATACGAGTAGGTTTCCTTCATGTTCGAGAAAACCATGCTTTTGGGGTGTTCGCAGGGTTTGTCGAAAAATGGTGACGATTTTTAGATCAGTTGGTATCAATCGAACCCCTGGAACGCCAGCGTTCCAGATCCGCTAATTTCGTGTCAATTGGTTGTCATTTGGGGCCGGTATGAGCTCGAGAACCCCGGTGACTCAAATAGGGTTAATTTGGTAGAATTACCCGTTTCAAGCCGTTTGGGCGTTGTTTTGACCCCTTCCGGAGTGTGGAAGGTCAGTATTATCATTGTGATTGGTTTCCCCTTCGATCGGAATCGAACGGGGCATGGAATCGGGTCCGGAGATTAGGGTTTGGCCGGTTTTCCGCCATGACCGATCGACCGGACCGGATGGGCCGGTCGACCGGCAGTCGCCCGTCGGACCGTGATGGTCCAGCAGTTGGTCCGGTCGATCGACCCCAGGGGTCAGGTCGACCGGAATTCTCTGTTTTTGTTCGTTTTGAGTCCTGGCCGGTCCGGTTGAGACCCAATGACCGACCTATGGCCTCACGTGTGTTCCGGACACCATGTGGGTTCTGTGTCCATGCTTCTGGGGTGTTGGGAAGTGTCGTGTTACTTCGATCAGCGTTCCCGTAGACATGTGTGTTTCTGGCTTTGTGTAGCGTTCGATCGAGTTACCGTGTATCGGTATGAGTGCGGTGGGGTTCCCCCGCAATGTATGGCCTCCCTCGAGTTCCCGTTTGAGGGGATGGTCTCGACGGCTTGTAGTCTACCTCGATATTCATGTTACCGTGGTTTTAGACCTAGTCAAGAATTTAAGTCGGTTGCCCTTGGCGGCCCAACCTTCATGCGTTTCTTCGCTGTAGCGCGCCTTTCTTAGGCCGCAACATGTCGTTTGTCTTAGGTCAATGTTTTAGGGTGGTTAGTGTGGCGGTTGTCTCTTGGACCACCTAGTCCGTGTGGCGGATCTATAGTAGACTGCTTTGGTGGTTTTTTTGAATAGGTCGGTTCAGGGTTGACTGGGTTTAGCGGCCTAATCCTTGACCGCTATAGTCACATAGCGGCCCATTCTATGACCGCCAGCGTATGTTCCTCCACTTAATTTCTGAGTGTCATTTCCTGATGTTTTTGTTGCATCCCTATGGTTTTGATGATGTCTCACACTATAAATCAATCTTCTATCTCTAGATTTATGCTGTTTCATCATGTGAGTGAGTACAGTTCATATGGTTGTCAGATAAGCATGCTATCTTGATTCTGTCTACACTCTGCTTAGTTAGTATGGACAGTAGTGGGTCGACCCACCCTTGCTGATGCGTGGACCCATCTGAACATTGTTTGTCTGGGTACCAAAGTCTATACATCAGCTTGATCGAGTAAGTCTGTACAGCATGCATTATTGTTCATATCATTAAGTCTGTACATTGGCATATCATCTTCAAGTCTGTGCATCGGGCACCTTCTAACTGAAGTCTATACACTGGTCTTAATATATTAAGTCTGTACACTGCCCGACCGCTTAAGTCTTCACATTGCTAAAGTCCGATCAGCTCAACCCAATACATCCTTCCAAGCATCAAGTCTATACACTGGATTGGCTAGCATCAACTCTATACACTGGATTGGCTAGCATCAACTCTATAGACTGGATTTTGTTTCACCAAGTCTGTACACTCCACATCTTTTCCTACGCTTGGCCAAGTCTATACACTCATACATTTCCCTACGCTTTCCTGGCCAAGTCTATACATCGCTAAGCCTGTACATTGCATAATGCTCAAACGATCAAAGCTCAAAGTCTGTACAGCGTGAAGTCTAAACATTAGCTCAGGGGCTTCAAGTATATACATTGAACTATTCTTCAAAGTCTGTACAGTGGCTTCGAATCGGCAAGTCTGTACATCGGCTTCATTCACTCAAGTCCATACATCCACAGTGGATCATCAAGTCCATACTGTTGTGCCCCTGTGGTTTTGATGATGGTTTTGATGATTGGTCCTTGAACTGAGTTATTCATTGTGAGTCATCTAGCTGTGTCTTTTATATGCTCGATAAATTCATGTTTTATCATGTAAGAGAATGGAGTTCATATGGCTGTCAGATAACACGCTCTACCTTAATTCTGTCTACACTCTGTCTGCACAGTCTCCACACCAGTGCGTCAACTCAGTGTGCTGATGCGTCGACCCTTCAGTCATACTTGTCTCTGTTCTTACACCAGTGCGTCAACTCCTTGAGCTGATGCATCGACTCTTCAGTTCAGGTTCTTCATTTGATTAAGTCTATACATCATCAGTTGAACGTAAAGTATATACGTTGCAGCATCAACTCATTGGGCTGCAGCGTCAACTCAGCATGTATGCACATCGCCTTCAGACTTTCAAGTCTATACACTTTATACTCATTCAAGTCTGTTCAGCCGTTTGCATCTCATAAAGTCTGTACATCGTGTTCATTCAAGTTTACATCAAGTCTGTACAGCCGTTCACTGGTGAAGTCGATACACTAGTCAGTGGAAAGTCTATACACTGGTTTCTGTCTTCAAAGTCTATACATTAGACTGTGGCAAAGTCTATTCATTCGTTTTGGTAACAAAGTCTGTACAGCCGTGTCATATGCTCCTGAAGTCCATACATTGGTCCTCCTTCAAAGTCTGTACAGCCACTGGTTCAAATCCTACTAAGTCTGTACATTGGCTTCGTATCTTCAAGTCTATACACTGGACCTTGTTTTACCAAGTCTGTACACTCGCTACACTGTTCAGGTCCATACACTGGCAGCTCTGCTTAAGTATATACATTCATCTGAACTAAGTTCATTTTCCTCCGTCTATCTGCAGATGATTCAGGCCATCAAGACTTGGCACGTGATCCAAGAGGCTGAAATGCTGACACGTGGACACAGCCGTTCAAACAATCAAGAAAGAAGCTCCTGGATTATTCTGGTGCGTCAACATAGTGAGCAAGTAGCGTGGACACAGCGGTTCAAGAATCCCTTATTGCAGCCTCTGGAGTACATTGGTAGCATCGACGCTGCAGCTCCATGCGTCAACGCAGCATACTGAGAGCGTCGACGCAGCAGTTACAAAGGGAGAGCCAATGGGTTACTGGATTACTCTGGTGCGTCAACGCATTCATCAAGTGGCGTCGACGCAGCAGGTTGATGGATCGACCAGGTAACCAGAGGGTGGACGCAATTGCACAATGCGTCAACGCACTCCACACGAAACGTGAGAGGGCTGAAGCCAACTAAGTTCAGACGCTGCAGCTCCATGCGTCAACGCAACATGCTGATAGCGTCGACGCAGCACGCCCATCTGTTGAAGACTTGATCACTGGATCACAGATGTGTCAACGCTGCAGGCTGATGGAGTCAACGCAGCAGACTTGAGTCCTGCTGGTCGAATGCCGTTGAATTGACGGGCACGTGATCCGAGGTGCCTGGCTCGTGAACCAGGATGCTGCCACGTGGTCTGAATTTCTAGGGTAGGAAATGTGGAAGCCACACTCACCCAGTGTGCTGCTGCTGATGCTATATATACGAGTCTTCATCCTCTGTGGAAGACTGATCGAAGAAGAAGCCAAAAAGAGCAGAAAGCCCTTCGATCCAGAAAAAGAGAAAAAGAAGAAAGAGAGCAGAAGAAGGAAAAGAGAGAGAATAGTGCGAGAGAAAAGGAGAGCAAAGAAGAAAGTGAGAGTGAGAGCAGAAGAAGGAAAAGAGAGAGATAGTGCTCGTGAGAAGTGAGAAGAAAGAGAGAAGAAAGAAAAAGGCAGAGTGAAGAGAAGCTGTCGATCCAGCACAAGAAGAAGAAGAGAAGTAGCAGAAGAAGTTCCTACTAGACCGTGGATCAAATCCAGGCCAGTCAGCTCCATGCGAGCCACATCTGTGTTATCTTTCTTTACAGCTTTCTGATCGCTGTGTATTTTTCCTTTCTTATTTTTCCCTTTTGTTTCTTTGGTTAGCTTTGTACTTCCGATCCTCTGGTCTGAGGTCGGGTTCCTCCTGTGGACTCAGGAGAAGGGAGATCTTGTGTCTTCGGTTTGCAAGTAGTTGGGTGCTACTTGTGGTTGGTTCCCTTCGGCTGGGAGGAAGGGAGGTCCGAGACCTCTAGGTTGCCTTTGACTGGGTGTCATTGGTTGGTTCCCTCCGGTTTGGAGGAAGGGAGGATTGGTCCTCCGGTTCTGGGCTTGTGGGTAGCAAGTCCAGGGGTTCCCTCCGGGTCTGGAGGAAGAGAGACCGTGTGTCTCTGGTTTCCAAGTGGCTGGGAGTCATTTGGGGTGTCCCTCCTGTTGGGAGGAAGAGGGGAGGGTGTTCCCCTGGTCAAGCTGTTTGGCAGCATTTGTTGCAGACTGAGTCTGCTGTGCTAGCGTTGCTAGTGGAATCCTCACTCCGGTTGGGAGTGAGGGGTGGATGTAGGTCTTGGTGACCGAACCACCTAAAAATCTTCTGTGCTGTGTGATTGGGCTTGTGCGCTTGTTTCTTATCTTCTACCCCCTTCATAGATTGCTTTATGCATTCTTGTTTCTATCCGTGCTGAGAGTTGATTGCATTCTTCTGCTTCTGCTAGTTGCTTATTTAGGTGAGCCATATATATATTTGCTCATTGGTTTAAAAGAAAATTCAATTTGTTCTTCAGACAGTCTATCTTGCATTTGATAATGTTCTAGTCTTTTATTGAGCGAAAAGTTTTTAAGGGTAGGATTCATTCACCCCCCCCTCTGAATCCTTGCACCGAACATATCAATTGGTATCAGAGCGGTGTCTGCATACAAGGTCCAGCGACCTGCAGATCCGATCTTGCAGTTTTAAGTGCTAATTTATGTTTAGTGCATAAATATTCCTGTTGCTTTGAATTTACTCGCTAATTATTTTCAATGGCTCTTCCACCCGTTTTTAGTGGTTCTGATTTCAGTCAGTGGTACACTGCTTTACATGCTTATGTTAATTCTACTAATCCTGATCTGTGGAAATTAATTTCACAAGGTCCTCACACCTTACCAACGAAAGTGTCCAAATGGACCGACAGACACAGATCAAAGGATGGAGAAAATCAGAAAGCCTTTAACCTGATGAAAGCAGTGACTGACAGAGCCTTATGGTCTTGTCTTCATAATTGCAGCTCAGCAAAGGACATCCTGGATAGGCTGAAGCAATTTCACAGGGTAAACGAGGATAGCTGCATGATGGTTGACAGAAGCAATCAAAGTAACAATCAAAATGAAGAAGATGATGATGATGAGGTAAATCTCTTCGATAATTTTTCTCTAGAAGATTGGGAAAATGCATATGCTGAATTATTTGAATCTCATGAACTGTTAAGAAAATAATACAAAAAATTGAAGAAGAATAGTAGGTCAGACAGTTTCAATTCTCCATGTGAAATTTGTTTCTTCAGCATTTGAATATCAGACTTACCTTGAGTCAAGAAGACCAATGTGTGGGCTTACTATAAAGAACAATGTTCTGATGGGTCGACGCATCAGCAAGGGTGGGTCGACGCACTGCTGTGTAGACAGAGACAGGTATGACTGAAGGGTCGACGCATTTGATGCATGAGTGTGAATTAAACGAACTAGATGATTTGAATGCTGAAATGATGAATGCTAGGAAATATCATGATAAAAAGAACTCTGGTTCCAGGATTACCCTGGTCGTTGGACCACATTGATGGAAGTTATACATTAAGAAATATTTGATCTGTTGCCTTAGATTTTAAAGTCAATCTGATGATGAGAACCAGTGTCTGTACAGCCGTGTCATATGCTCCTAAAGTCCATACATTGGTCCTCCTTCAAAGTCTGTACAGCCACTGGTTCAAATCCTTCTAAGTCTGTACATTGGCTTTGTATCTGCAAGTCTATACACTGGACCTTGTTTTACCAAGTCTGTACACTCGCTGCACTGTTCAGGTCCATACACTGGCAGCTCTGCTTAAGTATATACATTCGTCTGAACTAAGTTCATTTTCCTCTGTCTGTCTGCAGATGATTCAGGCCATCAAGACTTGGCACGTGATCCAAGAGGCTGAAATGCTGACACGTGGACACAGCCGTTCAAACAATCAAGAAAGAAGCTCCTGGATTATTCTGGTGCGTCAATGCAGTGAGCAAGTAGCGTGGACGCAGCGGTTCAAGAATCCCTTATTGCAGCCTCTGGAGTACATTGGCAGCATCGACGCTACAGCTCCATGCGTCAACGCTGCAACGTATATACTTTACGTTCAACTGATGATGTATAGACTTAATCAAATGAAGAACCTGAACTGAAGAGTCGAGGCATCAGCTCAAGGAGTTGACTCACTGGTGTAAGAACAGAGACAAGTATGACTGAAGGGTCGACGCATCAGCACACTGAGTTGACGCACTGGTGTGGAGACTGTGCAGACAGAGTGTAGACAGAATTAAGGTAGAGCGTGTTATCTGACAGCCATATGAACTCCTTTCACTTACATGATAAAACATGAATTTATCGAGCATATAAAAGACACAGCTAGATGACTCACAGTGAATAACTCACTTCAAGGACCAATCATCAAAACCATCATCAAAACCACAGGGGCACAACACATACATCCACAGTGGTACATCCATGTCTGTACATCGCTTCAAGCGATTCAAGTCTATACAGCCTGCCTTCACATTCAGAGTCTGTACATCGGTCCTTCAGCGTCTCATGCATCGTCTCACTCTCGCAAAGTCCATACACTGGCTCAAGCTTGTCGAAGTCTAGACATCGCCGTTGGGCATCAAAGTCTGAACATTGGCCTCATGCTTCAAGTCTATACATTGGGTTGTCCGACCACAACTCTATACATTCGGTTGTTATAACTTGAGTCTTCAGTGCTCACAGCACACTCGTTCCAAGTCTGTACACTGGTTAGGCTTCGTGAAGTCTACACAGTGGCTGAGCAATGTAAAGTCTACACATTGGTAGGGCTAGTTCATGCATTGTTCATCACATGTCTATACACTGCCATTCATGTGCTTATTCATTGAGTCTGTACATTGCCATTCATGCGCTTATTCATTAAGTCTGTACACTGCCATTCATGAGCTTATTCATTAAGTCTATACACTGCCTTCACATGCGCTTATTCATTAAGTCTATACACTCTCTCACGTTGTACACACTTACTCAGTTGCTGTTTCTGAAGTATATACACTCGTGTTAATAGCCTGAACTAACTAAGTATATACATTCCTTCTGTCTCTGTCTGCAGGTGATTCAGGCTGATGATTGGGCACGTGATCCGAGGTTGGCACCTGGCACGTGATCCAAGAAATCAGGAACATGACACGTGGATGGCAACCCAGTCAAGATGCTGCCATGTGGTCGAAATTCAGATGATCTGGCAAAAAGTTATTGGGCGGGAACCTGGAAGCCACACGCCTAATATCTGCTATAAATATGAAGCTTCGTCCTTCAGTAGAAGCTAGATCGTGAAAAGAAAAAGCAGAAGCAATTTGTGTGAGACTGCACGATCCAGAAAGGAAAAAGAGCACAGAGTTCCATATTGTCCAGATCTGAGAGGAGTATGTTCGAGAGAGAGAGAGTGCAGTGTCTGTGGTTTGATGAATTGCTTCCTTTGAAGCTACATTTGTATTAGTTTCAGAACCGACTGCTTCTTCGTTGGTCCTTGTTTCTATTTTGTTTTCTTTTTATTTTGTTCATTCTTCTGATTCGAATTGGTTCCCCTCCGGGGTGTGGAGGAAGGGAGTGTTACTCCGGTTTCCCTCTGTGTTGCAGAGGAAGAGAGATCGGTGATCTCTGGTGTTGCTAGTGACAGGTTGTCATTAGCAGGTTCCCTCCGATGTGTGGAGGAAGGGAGAGGTGTCTCCGGTTCTGTTCTAGCTGGTAGCTGGAACAGGTTTCAAGCTCTGTGGGTAGCAGAGCTTGGTTGAGGGATTTGTTTCCCTTAGTTGTTCAAGCTGTGTGGCAGCATGTTGTTCGCAGACTGAGTCTGCAGTGTTCTAGCATTGTCTAGTGGAATCCTCATTCTAGTTGGAGTGAGGGGTGGATGTAGATTGCGGACTGCAATCGAACCACCTAAAAACCGAGTGCCTCCTCTGTGGTTTACTGTTATTATCTGCGCTCTCCATCTTCTTGTCTCTTTGCTTCCATGTGATCAGTTCTTCATTCTCATTTACTTATACTGTCTTGTTTGGTGACTGCGTTTGCATTTCTCTGTGTGCAGGGTCCAGGAGGGGCGTAAGCAGTAGAATTAATTTTCCGCCTAAGTTTTTACAAATTGGGAGTGATCTATTCATCCCCTCTTTCTATATCACTCTTGCTGCGCTAACATTTGGTATCAGAGCAGGTTTACGCCATGTGGACGAATGGTCAAGGAAATGCCAATGGTCCAAGAACCTTCATGGCCGAAGGTCAATCCATTAGTCGCCCTCCGTTTTTTGATGGTAGTAACTATCTGTTTTGGAAGAACATGATGGAAGTGTTTATCAGGGCTCAGAGCCATAAACTATGGAGAGTAATTACTGTTGAGCCATATGATCTGCCACCAAACGTGGACGCTTGGACAGATGACCATGTCAAGCTCTCTTCACTCAACTGGACGGCGCTGAACATCATCCAGTGTGCTGTTCATCCAGAGGAATATGCCCGTATATCTGCTTACAAGACTGCCAAGTGAATGTGGGATGAGCTGCAATTGATCTATGAAGGTACAGCTCAAGTGAAAGCCTCGAAAGTAAACCTCTACACTTCTAAGTATGAAATGTTTAGGATGAATGCAGAGGAGAATATAACTGAAATGTATGCCAGGTTATCCTTGATTACAAACACACTTAAAGGGCTAGGGAAGGATCTTGCTGAGGCAGATATAGTCAGGAAAATTCTTAGATCTTTATCCCCGGCATGGCACACTAAGGCCATTGTGATTGAAGAGTCAAAAGATCTGACTATCTTGACTGTGAATGAACTCATAGGATCCCTTATGACCTATGAGATGAATTTCCAAGGAGGTGGAGAAGGAAGTGATAGGAAGGCTAAGAATGTGGCTCTAAGGGCATCCCGCAACAAGGGTAGCAACAGCGGGAGCAGCAGCAGTAGCCCCGAGTCCGAGCTTGAAGGTTTTTCAAATCTCGACCAGGAGGAGCAGGCAATGCTCACTAGACAGTTCAGAAAATTTTTGAAGAAAGAGGGACAGACCTTTAGGAAGAAGAAGCCACACTCTTTTAACAAGAATGCTGAATTTACCAGTTACAGGGATAGAAATCCTAAGAGACTGACTTGTTTTAATTGTAACAAACAGGGACACATGAGAGGCGAATGCCCAGACCACCAGAAGAAGGGTCCCTATCTTCAGAAGAAAAACATAAAGGTGCAAAAGAAGAAGAAGCCACAGGCGATGGTCTGCACATGGAGCGAGGAAGAAGAAGACCCCGAAGACACTTCCTCAGAAGAATATGAAGATGGAATTTGCCTTATGGCAAATAGTGAAGAGGAGGTAATAAATGTTTTTAAAAATTTCTCAATTGATGACTGGGAGGATGCTTATGGTGAATTGTTAGATAAATTTAATTCTCCTAGTAAAGAGCACAGAGTTCTGAAAAAAAAATATAACACAAATGTTGAAGAACAAACTCTGGTCTGTGAGGAAAATGAGAAGCTAAAAGAACAACTAGAAGAAATGACCTCACTAAGGAAAGAAAATGATAAGCTCAAGGTAGAAATTCAAGAAAGTCAAAATCAGCTCAATGAATTCAAAACTAAAATTGAAGAAAGCATGAATGAAATTTGAGTGAACTCAGAGAAATATGAAGCTGTGAAGAAAGTAAATGCTGAACTCCTAAAAAATTCTGAGTCCCTTCAAAAGGAGCTGGAAGACAAACAGAAAGTCTTAAAAAAGTTTATCCAAGGAAAAACTAATTTAGATGCTATACTAGTGACTAGGGTCAATTTCAATAAGGAGGGTCTAGGCTATGACCCAACCAACAAGAGACCCTTGCAATTCAAGACCATCACCTTCTGCCCAGAGAAGGGAAAAGAGAAGCTGGACACACCATCCAGCTCAAACAGCAGTGAGGGAATTCAAAGTCCGAAAGAAAATACTAAAAACAGTGCTGGTCAACCATTTAAAATGGGAATGAATTTTATGAAGAATATCACTGAACCCACTCACCAGAACACAAATGGTAGATGGACCAAGAAAGTGAATCAGAATAAGAGCTGGAATTAAAACAATCAGATGGGTCCAAACAGGACCTACTGGAGAAATAATTTTCGTGGTCAAAAATATGTTAATCAACAAGCGTACAGGAAATTTCCTAGGAATAGGAAGACTAATAAATGGAATAGAACTCACTTCTCCAGTCTAGCTGGATTCAACTTTAATAAACCAGAAAGGAAGGTGCCAGAGAAAACCATGCTGAAGCAAATCTGGATACCTAAACACTTGATCAGAGATTTGAACAATGTCTTTGGACCCAACTCATCTTGGGTTCCAAATCACTCTGCTTGATGTATTTGTGTAGGTCGGCCTGGAAGCTGAAGACAACAAGTGGTACCTCGACAGTGGCTGCTCCAGGCATATGACAGGAGACCGATCCAAGTTTAGCCAGATAGAGATGAAGCCAGGGGGTCTGGTCAAGTTTGGAGGAAAGAACAAAGGTAAAATAATTGGAGTTGGTACAGTAGGTAAGTCTTCCACAAACTCCATTGAAAAAGTCTTACTTGTGGAAGGGCTTCAACACAACCTGATTAGCATTAGTCAGTTATGTGACAGGGGTCACAGGGTTGTATTTGATGATAGTTCATGCAAAATCCTTGAAATAAATTCTGATGTGGTTAAATTTGTAGCCAACAGGATTAATAATGTCTACATTGTAGACTTGGATGAGGAATCTGAATCTACTATTTACTTGTCTGCCAACTCTGAAAATGATGCTTTTGAATGGCATAGACGTCTAGGTCATGCTAGCTTTACTACTTTAAATAAATTGGTCAAGCATGATTTAGTTAAAGGCATGCCTAGAATTAAATTCAATTCCATTTCAAAATCATGTGATGCCTGTGCTCTAGGCAAACAGACCAGAAATTCTTTCAAATTAAGATCTGAGCATTGTCCTCTAGACCAATGGAACTTCTGCATATGGACCTTTTCGGTCCCACTAGATCTCAGAGTCTTAATGGGAACAGGTTTGGCTATGTCATCATAGATGACTTCTCTAGATATTCATGGATATTTTTCTTAGCAAATAAGAGTGATGCATTTCAAAAGTTTAATCTGTTTTTCAATAAGGTCAAACAAGAAGGGAAGTACAAGGTCGGTTCTATTCAATCTGACCATGGAGGTGAGTTTGAAAACTCCATGTTTACTGATCTTTGTGAAAAAGAGGGACTAACTCACAGGTTTTCTTCTCCCAGGACACCTGAACAGAATGGGATTATGGAGAGAACAAATAGAACTATGGTGGAGATGGCCCGAACCATGTTGATTGAAAGTAAATTACCTAGAAGGTTTTGGGCAGAAGCGGCCAATACAGCAACTTACATAATCAACAGGGCCATGGTAAGACCCATTCACAAGAAAACACCCTATGAGCTTCTAAAAGGTAAGAAACCAAACTTGTTTCATTTCAGAATTTTTGGAGCAAAATGTTTTATTCATAACAATGATAAGAAAGATTTAGACAAGTTTGAAGCCAAAAGCTCACCTGGAATATTCTTGGGTTACTCTGAAGTGTCAAGGGCATATAGGGTATTTAACATATCAGATCAGAAAGTGGAAGAGTCTCCACACATCCTTTTTAGTGAAAAGAAAGATATTTCTAATGTTGAAAATCTTGACAAGGATTCCAATCATGACGGGGATTTCCTAGAAGACCAACAAGAAGAAGAGAAGACTCAGCCGAGTGGAGAAACAAATTCCCCAATCAAGAAGGGCCAAGAGAAACAGGTGAGTCTTCAACAAATGTTAGATTTCTTAAAGACCATCCATTAGATAAAGTCATAGGTAATCCTGAAGATCCTCTTCGGACTAGGTCTCATTTTAGAAATGTGAATAATGATGACTTAATTGCTTTAGTCTCACAAATTGAACCCAAAATAGTAGAAGAGGCCTTGGCTGATCAAGCTTGGGTCAATGCAATGTGTGAGGAATTAGGTCAGTTCGAAAGAAATAATGTCTGGGAGCTTGTCCCAAGACCAGATGGTGTCAATGTCATAGGAACCAAGTGGGTGTTCAAAAATAAGATGAATGAAGATGGAATCATCTCGAGGAATAAGGCCAGATTAGTAGCCAAAGGCCACTATCAGGAATTCGGTGTAGACTTTGATGAATCCTATGCACCTGTTGCTAGGATGGAAGCTATAAGATTGTTGCTTGCCTTTGCTTGTTCAAAGAATATAAAACTCCAACAAATGGATGTTAAAAGTGCCTTTTTAAATGGAGTCATTAAAGAAGAAGTTTTTGTTGAACAACCTCCTAGATTCCAATACTCTCCTCAACCTAACCAAGTTTTCAGGTTAAACAAAGCCTTGTATGGTCTAAAGCAGGCTCCAAGAGCATGGTATGAAAGATTGACTGAATTTCTGATCAGCAAGGGCTACAAAAGAGGTAAAGTTGATCAAACTTTATTTACCAAGGGCATAAATAGAGATCTCATCATAGTTCAGGTATATGTAGATGACATTGTATTTGGATCAACTAAGCATGAACTATGTGATGAATTTTCTACCATGATGTCTGCTGAATTTGAAATGAGCTTGGTTGGTGAACTAAAATATTTTCTTGGATTGCAGGTACAGCAGCTAGAGGATGGGTGCTTCATCAACCAAACCAAATACACAATGGTACTGTTCAAGAGGTTTGGTATGAAAAACTTAAAGCACATTACAACACCCATGGACACCAATACCTCACTGGATGCAGATGAGGCAGGTAAAGAAGTAAATGCCAAACTTTATCGAGGTATGATTGGATCACTTCTTTACTTGACAGCCTCTAGACCTGATATACAATTCAGTGTAGGAATGTGTGCAAGGTATCAGTCTAGACCTACTGAATTACACTTAGTTGCAGTTAAAAGAATCTTCAGATATTTGTCAGCTACCCATTCTCTTGGTTTATGGTTTCCTGCATCTCACACATTTAACTTAGTTGCATACACAGATGCTGATTATGCAGGCTGTAAACTAGACAGGAAAAGCACTAGTGGTCATTGTGAATTTTTGGGTGGGTGTTTAGTGTCTTGGGGCTCCAAGAAACAACATTCTGTGGCCCTCTCCACTGCAGAAGCTGAATATGTTGCTGCAGGGAGTTGTGGAACACAAGTCATATGGATTAAACACCAGCTTCAGGACTACCAAGTAGACCTGGGGTGCACACCAATCTACTGTGATAATACTAGTGCCATCAATATTGCTAAAAATCCTATTTTACATTCACGAACCAAACACATAGAGATAAGACATCATTTTATAAGAGATGAGGTGTCTAAGAATAATTTTGAACTGATTCATGTAGGCACAGATAATCAGATTGCTGACATTTTCACAAAACCTCTGGATAATAAAAAATTCACCACATTGAGAAGAGAATTAGGCTTATACAAATTGTCTTAATTATGAAGCCTGTTCTTGTTGTGAGGGGGAGTTGTGTTTGTCTGATGTTTAGCCTTATGTCATGCTAGTTTAAGTGGGAGTTCAGAATGTCTGCTGGTTAGCTTTCAGGAATGCTTTGAGTGAGGGGAAGCTTTGAGATTATGCTGGATTGTTTCATTGAGGAATGCTATGTCTTAGGGGGAGCTGAGTTGTTGTGTGAGAGGAGAAGTTCTTTGACAGATTCAAAAGGACTGTCCAGATGTGTAACTTTGCTGGTCTTGCATGAGTGATCTAGTGTGGTTCTCTCAGACAGTAGAGTGTCACTTATCTCTTAAGTCTATAAGTCAGTGACTCTAAAATCCAGTTAGAATCTTTCCTTTGGTACTCCTTCAGAGATCTGGACTAATTGCATAAAGTATATCTTCCTACATTGTCATTGATTCTGGTTCAGGCCAAAACCTGTATGTCTTGATATCTGACCCAATCAGCTTGAAATCTAGACTTCAAGACTCAATTCAAGAAATAGTCCTTCTGGTATTGTTTTCAATCATTCTATCTCTTTAACTCAAGGGCTTAACTGAACAAACATGTTCTGTTTTGATCACTGAGAAACTGGGAGCTTCATCAATGAAATGAATATTTCTCCCATGTCATGAGGTGTCAAATGCTTAAAATGAATGAAAAGACATGGCAGAGCAATGGTGGCTTGCTGGTGAGTAACTGGGGACTCTGGCCTCTAATCAAGGTGTTTCCTCATGTCAAAAGCCACAGTTACTAACTCTGTTCCTTAATAAAAAAAAAGAAGGAAGTAATGAGGTACTCACTCTGAGTAACTGGGGATTCAGGCCTCTAATCAAGGTGTCTCTCTAATGTCAAAGGAGTGAACTACCAACTTACTCATTGATCTTCTTGAAAATCATCTCCAACAAAAAATTCCTTGTTGTTATGCAACTAATGGATTGCTTGTCCTCAATACCTTGAGAACACCTCTCTGATTTCGTTTCTTGCTGTCTTGTGGGATAGTTGAATGATCAGCTATATCTAGCCATACTTGTTAACTCCTGCTCTAAATCATACACTATGTATGCTGATAAACTTTTCTATCATTCTACTTCTCTATTGTGTACTGGAGTTTAAAGAATCTTCTCTTGAGATTAGAAACTCACTTATTCTCTTAAGACCTACTCGTGACTTTCTGCACTAAGAAGTTACTGCCCTTCTTCTTCATGTTTCTAGCACTGTCATACATTCTGTATTTCTTTTTGCTGATGTCAAAGGGGGAGAGACGTTCTGCAATATCAGTGAGTCTTGGATTTGTCTTGAGCTTTGGAGGAGTCATGTTGCTTCGGGGAAGATATGTTTATGAGTTGTAGGGGAGATGAGAGTGTGTGGTAGGGAATGTTTAATTCATTTGCATGAGCATGCCTTGAATTTACTCTGTTTGTTGCAGCTGATATTAATTTCTTGTTGAACTTTGATATTGCTTGATTCATAGTGTTGCCATCATCAAAAAGGGGGAGATTGTTGCATCCCTATGGTTTTGATGATGTCTCACACTATAAATCAATCTTCTATCTCCAGATTTATGCTGTTTCATCATGTGAGTGAGTACAGTTCATATGGTTGTCAGATAAGCATGTTATCTTGATTCTGTCTACACTCTGCTTAGTTAGTATGGACAGTAGTGGATCGACCCACCCTTGCTGATGCGTCGACCCATCTGAACATTGTTTGTCTGTGTACCAAAGTCTATACATCAGCTTGATCGAGTAAGTCCGTACAGCATGCATTATTGTTCATATCATTAAGTCTGTACATTGGCATATCATCTTCAAGTCTGTGCATCGGGCACCTTCTAACTGAAGTCTATACACTGGTCTTAATATATTAAGTCTATACACTGCCCGACCGCTTAAGTCTTCACATTGCTAAAGTCCGATCAGCTCAACCCTATACATCCTTCCAAGCATCAAGTCTATACACTGGATTGGCTAGCATCAACTCTATACACTGGATTTTGTTTCACCAAGTCTGTACACTCCACATCTTTTCCTACGCTTGGCCAAGTCTATACACTCATACATTTCCCTACGCTTTCCTGGCCAAGTCTATACATCGCTAAGCCTGTACATTGCATACTGCTCAAACGATCAAAGCTCAAAGTCTGTACAGCGTGAAGTCTAAACATTAGCTCAGGGGCTTCAAGTCTATACATTGAACTATTCTTCAAAGTCTGTACAGTGGCTTCGAATCGGCAAGTCTGTACATCAACTTTATTCACTCAAGTCCATACATCCACAGTGGATCATCAAGTCCATACATCCACAGTGGTACTTCCATGTCTGTACATCGCTTCAAGCGATTCAAGTCTATACAGCCTGCCTTCACATTCAGAGTCTGTACATCGGTCCTTCAGCGTCTCATGCATCGTCTCACTCTCGCAAAGTCCATACACTGGCTCAAGCTTGTCAAAGTCTAGACATCGCCGTTGGGCATCAAAGTCTGAACATTGGCCTCATGCTTCAAGTCTATACATTGGGTTATCCGACCACAACTCTATACATTCGGTTGTTATAACTTGAGTCTTCAGTGCTCACAGCACACTCGTTCCAAGTCTGTACACTGGTTAGGCTTCGTGAAGTCTACACAGTGGCTGATCAATGTAAAGTCTACACATTGGTAGGGCTAGTTCATGCATTATTCATCACATGTCTATACACTGCCATTCATGCGCTTATTCATTGAGTCTGTACACTGCCATTCATGCGCTTATTCATTAAGTCTGTACACTGCCATTCATGAGCTTATTCATTAAGTCTATACACTGCCTTCACATGCGCTTATTCATTAAGTCTATACACTCTCTCACGTTGTACACACTTACTCAGTTGCTGTTTCTGAAGTATATACACTCGTGTTAATAGCCTGAACAAACTAAGTATATACATTCCTTCTGTCTCTGTCTGCAGGCGATTCAGGCTGATGATTGGGCACGTGATCCGAGGTTGGCACCTGGCACATGATCCAAGAAATCAGGAACATGGCACGTGGATGGCAACCCAGTCAGGATGCTGCCATGTGGTCAAAATTCAAATGATCTGGCAAAAATTTCTTGGGCGGGAACCTGGAAGCCACACGCCTAATATCTGCTATAAATATGAAGCTTCGTCCTTCAGTAGAAGCTAGATCGTGAAAAGAAAAAGCAGAAGCAATTTGTGTGAGACTGCACGATCCAGAAAGGAAAAAGAGCAGAGAGTTCCATATTGTCTAGATCCAAGAGGAGTATGTTCGAGAGAGAGAGAGCAGTGTCTGTGGTTTGATGAATTGCTTCCTTTGAAGCTACATTTGTATTGGTTTCAGAACCGATTGCTTCTTTGTTGGTCCTTGTTTCTATTTTGTTTTCTTTTTATTTTGTTCATTCTTCTGATTCGAATTGGTTCCCCTCCGGGGTGTGGAGGAAGGGAGTGTTACTCCGGTTTCCCTCTGTGTTGCAGAGGAAGAGAGATCGGTGATCTCTGGTGTTGCTAGTGACAGGTTGTCATTAGCAGGTTCCCTCCGGTGTGTGGAGGAAGGGAGAGGTGTCTCCGATTCTGTTCTAGCTGGTAGCTGGAACAGGTTTCAAGCTGTGTGGGTAGCAGAGCTTGGTTGAGGGATTTGTTTCCCTTAGTTGTTCAAGCTGTGTGGCAGCATGTTGTTCGCAGACTGAGTCTGCTGTGTTCTAGCATTGTCTAGTGGAATCCTCATTCTAGTTGGAGTGAGGGGTGGATGTAGATTGCGGACTGCAATCGAACCACCTAAAAATCGAGTGCCTCCTCTGTGGTTTGCTGTTATTATCTGCGCTCTCCATCTGCTTGTCTCTTTGCTTCCATGTGATCAGTTCTTCATTCTCATTTACTTATACTATCTTGTTTGGTGACTGCGTTTGCATTTCTCTGTGTGCGGGTCCAGGAGGGGCGTAAGCAGTAGAATTAATTTTCCGCCTAAGTTTTTACAAATTGGGAGTGATCTATTCATCCCCCCCCTTCTATATCACTCTTGCTGCGCTAACAGTTTTGACTTCTGATTATCTTGGCTTGACTTTGTGGTTTGCTCGCCTTCCCGTGGATGTCTTCTGACATCGTATGAGGGCTAAAACCATAGTCAGGTAGCCAGGAATGCTGTTCTATCATTTCAGAGTCATTATTTAGGTTCTGGTCTACCCGGTGAGACCCAATGGTTGACAAGTAACCTTGTGTGTGTCTCGACTATTCTGAATAGCTCGAGATAGTGGTTCTGGATTCCTTGAGGTACTGTCCAACCTCGGTCTGTGTGTCCAGGTGTGCTTTGAGGGTCTTGGTGATCCCTCAGGTCTCTGTGTGTCATTTTATACGGATGTGTTGTTTCTGTGACTTAGGATTAGACCGATTGGCGGCTTATTCCGCTTGGTACGACGATCTTGAATCCGAGTCGTGAGACTCAAGGATCGTTACGTGAGTAGGTCTAGTTGCCATGTCTAGAGTCTGTTGGCAGTCGTTGTGCTGCCCTGGTGCTTCGTAGTACATACGACAGTGCTTCCTTGCCTATCAGTACTACAACGCTTGTGTTTCAGAGTTTTGTGTCTAGTGAGCCTCCACTAGTCGTAGCTTGGCGACGCGTTACGGCGTGTCGACCAACCTTAAAGTGGTGGCGTGGCGGTTCCCGAGATACGGTTTTTAAGCTAGTTCTGTGGGCCCCTGCTTAACGGTAGAGTCCTGCTGGGGGGGAAAACTAGCTAGAGGCCTGGCTCTAGACTAGAGGCCTGGCTCTAGGCAAGAGTCGGTGTGTGCACACGTGGTCAGGGGCGTAGGACTTGCACCAACGGGCGTGACCCTGACTGGTCACATGTTACTATGGTTCCTGTTCTGGTTACAGTGTCTTAGTCTCTACTGTGTGCTAGGCAGCGTAGGCGAGACACTTGAGGCACAACATAAGACGTCAGTGGAAGCAGCTGGCTGTTCTTCTAGTGAGGAGGTGCTTCCGTCACGTGACGTGTGACTCTTGTTTTTCTCGGAGTCTGCGTTCCCCTTCCGAGTTAGCCTGTTCTTGGTTCCGTCCAAGATCAGCTTCCCCTGCCGAGTTGGTCTGTGTTTGGCTTGTCCAGGACTAGCTTGTTGTGGCATGTACGACGCTCCAGTCGTGTATGTAGTTGTGTTTAGGGGGAGCTTGTACGGCAATCCAGTCGTGTGAGCTATAGGGTCTGTCTCGTCAGTCTAGGTCTTTTCCTAGGCTTGTGTGTCTGGTCTCGTAGGCCTTTATCTTGGGCCTCGTGCTTGTCGACAGATCGATAACTCTTGACCTTTCGAGTTCAGGGTTAGCCCTTCTGTCGTTGCTTGGAGTAGCTTAGGGGTCAAGGTCCTCTCGGTGGCCGTGTTTTGTAGGTACGGTTTCTTCCCTCTTCCCTTACATGTTCCCTACTCTTGCTTCCTCTTCTTTACAGCTTTGTAGTTTAGTTTTCCTGCTTTGCTACTACTGTTGTTTTGGCTGTTATTCCGTGTTACTGCTTGTTTTTTAGTGGGGATCCGCGTGACCCCTACTGGGCCAGTGACACGAGGCTCACCCCTACTTTTTAGGTTGGTCGTTCTGCTCCCGCAGTTCCTAGTGTGGCGTGTCAATAGCTGCCAGCGGTACCTGCGTCGGGCTTCCCCTGACCTCAGTGTACGTCTTTCTTTCCTGTCGACTGTACTTGTCTTTCCTTTGGACTGGACTCTGGTATAATTGTTACTTTTAACTGTTAATTAAAAAGTAATTTTATATCTGCTACTTTAGCAAACCTGATTAATGAAATTTAATTGATTACAGTTATATCTGCGACTTCAATGTACTACATGACATTCCTTTTATCCCTTCGGAGCTTTATAGCTCTTGGGAGGCTTCACGGGTTCCAAGTGGTATCGGGTCTACTCGGTAGTCCTATCGGGTATATCTGGTATTCGTAGTTCGGGTCGTCACAGATGGTATCAGAGCGTTATTGTGTGAAGTACATGGGAATCCGAGATATACAGTATCCATAGTCCTTAAAGTCCAGTATAGTCTTCAGCTGGCATTAGGTTTCGCAATTCTTGTCGTTTTTTTTTCCGCGTCTTGTCTTGTGCGTGTTGTGTTAGCACTGTGCGAGATGGTTTTGCTCTCATCAGGATGCGACGGGATGCTCCTTTTTCGTCGTGATGTTTGCCTTGATCGTGCTGTACTTGGCAGAGTTCGCCAATAGGCTTGAATCTATAGTACATTATTCAAGATTTTTCCGTGGTTTATTCGGGTGGCTGGTGACTTTTCGAGCTGGTGTGATGGTCGTACACGTTCTTACGTTGTTTTGGTCGTCCCAACTTTAGTTTGTGCAGCTCTTGAGGTGTTTCGTTTCTGTTGAAGTGGTTGCTTTGTTGCCTCGATTGAGAAGATGCTCAAGCGAACCTAGGATTTTCCTTCCTGGTGAGCTACTGTTAGTGAGCTTGATGCTTCTCATCCTGTTTGGTGGAGTCTTTTCGAGGTCAGCCTTAGAGTTGCTGTCTTAGTGAGACCTTTGTCCTGTGTCTGCTTAAGTGCAGACAGTGTTTATTCTGAGCCTGATCTGCCTCTTTGTTCTACGGTTGCTTGGCTTTGGACCTAATCCTTGTGTTAAGGGCCGTTGTGCACCGTGTTTGTCGTACCGTGTCTGGCGATCGATGTGTTGTGAAGGCTTATTTATTCTTTCAGGATGTGATGGTAAGCTGAGATTAGCCTTTCTTCATGCTTTGTGCTGAAGCTGGTACTCTCCTCATTTGCACTTAGGCGACTTGTGATCAGTTGTTAGCAGGATCAGTACTCGTGGCGTAATACAGTGCGATTTTCATGAATTGCAATGACGCCGAGTGTGTGCTAAGATGCGGATATCAAGATATTTATGATGCCTGTGTGCGTTGTTTGAGTGCACAGCGGAAGTGTGTGGGCTGATTACCGACAGGTCGAGGATCATTATTGTAAGATTCTGGCCAGTCGAGAGAATTTTTCTTTCTCGATGTGACTTCATCTTGGCTTCCTGTGCCTTGATGTGGTCTTTTGCCGTGTCGTTGCTGGAGTCATTCTGGTGTTGGCATCGGCATTTGCGAGTATTGGGAAATCTATCGGTATTCCTGCTGATTGAGTACCCTCTGCTCCTCTGTATTCTTTTCTTGGGCATCGTGTTCTCAGGGCGTGATCGTAATCCTTGAGATGCTTTTCCCAAGATTGTTATTCTCGTTGTCGTGGGTCTGTTCTTGGTAAGCTGCTCGATGCATGACTCACCCCTTGTGGTCGTGCGTTCAGCTATCGTTGTGCCGTGATGTGACCCAGCTTGCAGTTGTGTTCCATGGTTCTATGTCCGATACGGAGCCGGGATCCTGCAAGTGCTGTTAATGTTGTCGTTGTCGTTTTGTCGTTGTTTCCCTGTGATTCTGTCTTAGCATCGTGTGGACCATGATCTTGTTGGTTAGTTGTGCTGTACTCTTATTTCCTGATAGAGTTAGCATGCGACTCGATAAGTTATAATGTCTGAATGAGGACTGACTTGATTGTGCTTGTGGTCCGGTGCTGTCGTTGGCGTCCTGTGTGCCAGGTTTCGTGGTTGCCTTTGGCACTGGAGCTGATGTGTCGAGATGTCAGCTGAGAGGACTATGCTTCCTTGTTTAAGCTGATGCTTGCCTTGTATGTCATTTTGTTTTCCCGATAGCTGTTATCGTGGCATGAGTCGTGTCTCCTTTCCTATGAGACGTAAGCGACGTTGCCTTATTTCGGAGGTGTCAGACTTGAGTTCACTTGTGTATCATGGTCGTTCGATGGATCTGTCTGCCTTGAGATCCAGAACGTGTGCTTGTGATGATGGTCTGACAAGTGTTCCTCTGAATGGTATTTTTCAAGATTCGTGTTATTTTCATGTTTGTATCTTGGGGTTTGTTCGTCCCTGCTTCTTCTTGTTCGTTCCTTAAATTTTGAGGATGAAATTTCTTGAAGAAGGGGAGGCTGTAATACTCTGGATTCTTATTGGGTCTTTCGGATCCTTTTCAGAGAGTTTCGGATCGCTTTTGTGGGTCCTGAGTTGAGTTTTACGATCCATGTGAGTTTTTCCCTCGTACTAGTTACGGAACCCTGTGGTGAGTTTATTTCTCAGTTCATCGACTCGAGGACACTACAGTTGCGATGTACTCGTTGAGAGGATCATTTCAACTATTTTTTCATATTTTTCTGAATTAGGGGATTTTTGGCACAAAAATTAGAATTTTAGAAATTAGGAAAATTCCCTAATTTCCTTTCTATTTATTCCACTTCACCCTCTCTCCTCCCTCATTTCTCACCTCTCTCTCTCTCTCTCTCATTCTCTCTCCTCTCTAAGCGGTTCGACGTGGGGTGCACACTGTTGGAGCTCGCCGAGGTGAGGACGCGATGGAGTGATCGGGACGCGGAATGGGGCGACGGTCTGAGCGTGGCGAGGCGCAATCCCTCGGTGGATTCCGAGACGGTGCGGTTCGTTGATTTGGCATTTTTGGCGCGGTTTAGTCGCTTCGACGTACGATTTCTTCGGTGGAGGTAGGGAAATGGATCACCTACTTCTCCTCTACGTTTCCCTGCAATTTTACGTTGTTCGGTGAGCATACGAGTGGGTTTCCTTCAAGTTCGGGAAAACCATACTTTTGGGGTGTTCACAGGGTTCGCCGAAAAATGGCGACGGTTTTTAGATCAGTTGGTATCAATCGAACCCCTAGAACGCCAGCATTTCAGATCTGCTGATTTCGTGTCAATTGGTTGTCATTTGGGGCTGGTACGAGCCCGGGACCCCGGTGACTGAAATAGGGTTAATTCGGTAGAATTGCCCGTTTCAAGCCATTTGGGCGTTGTTTTGACCCCTTCCGGAGTGTGGAAGGTCGTTATTATCATTGTGATTATTTTCCCCTTCGATCGGAATCGAACGGGGCGTGGAATCGGGCTCGGAGATTAGGGTTTGGCCGATTTTTCGTCGTGACCGGTCGATCGGACCGTCTTCCGCCGTGACCGGTCGACCAGACCGGATGGGCCGGTCGACCGACAGTCGCCCGTCGGACCATGATGGTCCAGCCGTTGGTCCGGTCAACCGACCACCCTGGTCCAGTCGACCGACCCAATCTGGTCGATCGACCCCAGGGGTCAGGTGGACCGAAATTCTCTATTTTTGTTCGTTTTGAGTCCTGGTTGGTCCGGTTGAGACCCAATGACTGACCTATGGCCTCACGTGTGTTCCGGACACCATGTGGGTTCCGTGTCCATGTTTCTGGGGTGTCGGGAAGTGTCGTGTTCCTTCAATCAGCATGCCCGTAGGCATGTGTGTTTCGGGCTTTGTGTAGCGTTCGATCGAGTTACCGTGTATCAGTATGAGTGCGGTGGGGTTCCCCCGCATGTTTGTGGCCTCCCTCAAGTTCTCTTTTGAGGGGATGGTCTCGACGGCTTGTGGTCTACCTGGGTATTTGTGTTACAGTGGTTTTAGACGTAGTCAAGAATTTACGTCGGTTGGCCTTGGCGGCCCAACCTTCATGCATTTCTTCGCTGTAGCGCGCCTTTCTTAGGCCGCTACATGTTGTTTGTCTTAGGTCAATGCTTTAGGGCGGTTAGTGTGCTGGTTGTCTCTTGGGCCGCCTAGTCCATGGGGCGGATCTATTGTAGACCGTTTTGGTGGTTTGTCTGAATAGGTCGATTCAGGGTTGACTGGTTTTAGCGGCCTAATCCTTGACCGCTATAGTCACCTAGTGGCCCATTCTATTACCGCCAGCGTATGTTCCTCCGCTTAATTTCTGAGTGTCGTTTCCCGATGTTTTGACTTCTGATTATCTTGGCTTGACTTTGTGGTTTGCCCGCCTTCCTGTGGATGTCTTCTGACATCCTATGAGGGCTACAACCATAGTCAGGTAGCCATGAATGCTGTTCTATCGTTTTAGAGTCATTATTTAGGTTCTGGTCAACCCGGTGAGACCCAATGGTTGACAAGTAACCTTGTGTGTGTCTCGGCTATTCTGCTTAGCTCGAGACAGTGGTTATGAATGCCTTGAGGTACTATTTTACCTCGGTCTGTGTGTCCAGGTGTGCTTTGAGGGTCTTGGTGATCCCTCAGGTCTCCGTGTGTCATTTTATACGGATGTGTCATTTCTATGACTTAGGATTAGACTGATTGGCGGCTTGTTCCACTTGGTACGACGATCTTGACTCCGAGTTGTGAGACTCAAGGATCGTTACATGAGTAGGTCTAGTTGCCCTGTCATTAGTCTGTTGGCAGTCATTGTGCTGCCCTGGTGCTTCGTAGTACATACGACAGTGCTTCCTTGCCTGTCAGTACTACAGCGCTTGTGTTTCTGAGTTATGTGTCTAGTGAGCCTCCACTAGTCGTAGCCTGGCGATGCGTTATGGCGTGTCGACCCACGTGGAAGTGGTGACATGGTAGTTCCCGAGATTTGATTTTTAAGCTAGTTCTGTGGTCCCCTGCTTAACGGTAGCGTCTTGCTGGGGGGGAAACTAGCTAGAGGCCTGGCTCTAGGCAAGAGTCAGTGTGTGCACATGTGGTCAGGGGTGTAGGAATTGCGCCGACGGGCATGACCTTGACTGGTCACTCGTTACTGTGGTTCCTGTTCTGGTTATAGTGTCTTAGTCTTTGCCGTGTGCTAGGCAGCGTAGGCGAGACACTTGAGGCACATCATAAGATGTCAGTGGACGCAGCTGGCTGTTCTTCTAGTGAGGAGGTGCTTCTGTCACGTGACGCGTGACTCTCGTGTTTCTCGGAGTCTGTGTTCCCCTTCCGAGTTAGCCTGTTCTTGGTTTCATCCAAGATCAGCTTCCCCTGCCGAGTTGGTCTATGTTTGGCTTGTCTAGGACTAGCTTGTTGTGGCGTGAATGACGCTGCAGTCATATATGCAGTTGTGTTTAGGGGGAGCTTGCACGGCAATCCAGTCGTGTGAGCTGTAGAGTCTGTCTTGTCAGTCTAGGTCTTTTCCTAGGCTTGTGTGTCTGGTCTCATAGGCCTTTGTCTTGGGCCTCGTACTTGTCGACAGATCGGTAACTCCTGACCTTTCGAGTTTAGGGTTAGCCCTTCTGTCGTTGCTTGGAGTAGCTTAGGGGCCGAGGTCCTCTCGGCGGCCGTGTTTTGTAGGTACGGCTTCTTCCCTCTTCCCTTACCTATTCCCTACTCCTGCTTCCTCTTCTTTACAACTTTGTAGTTTAGTTTTCCTGCTTTGCTACTACTGTTGTTTTAGCTGTTGTTCCGTGTTACTGCATTTTTTTTAGTGGGGATCCGCGTGACCCCTACTGGGCCAGTGACACGAGGCTCACCCCTACTTTTCAGGTGGGTCGTTCTGCTCCCGCGGTTCCTAGTGTGGCGTGTCCGTAACTGCCAGCAGTACCTGCGTCGGGCTTCATGACCCAACCTCAGTGTACGTCTTTCTTTCCTGTCGACTGTACTTGTCTTTCCTTTGGACTGGACTCTGGTCTAATTGTTAATTTTAACTGTTAATTAAAAAGTAATTTTATATCTGCTCCTTTAGCAAACCTAATTAATAAAATTTAATTGCTTACTGTTATATCTGCGACTTCAATGTACTACACGATAGTCCTTTTATCCCTTCGAAGCTTTACAGCTCTTGGAAGGCTTCACGGGTTCCAAGTGGTATCGGGTCTACTCGGTAGTCCTATCGGGTATATTCGGTATCCGGAGTCCGGGTCGTCACACACGGGTGCCTTGGCTTTATTGAACCGCTTTTATTTTTCTTCTCCAAGGCATGTCTGCAAAATAAGATTCTCATTTGACAAATATAGGTATCCAAGATCTCTTGGGTCCTTGTGGGTTAACAACTCCTCTAGTAGGAGTTCTCAATGATGTCAGGGCATTAAGATCATCAAATTTCATCATATAGCAATTAAACATTGAATGCCCAGATTGGCCACAATAATGACACCAACCTGAATTTTTCACATTTTTCTCATAAGTGTGATTTTTGAATTTCTGTGAATAATCAGGTTTGTTAGCATGAAATGTTTTCTTCCATTTTGCATGCCAACAGTCCTTGGCTGTGTGACCATGCTTTCCACCGTAATAACACGAATAAAATTTTCTTCTAACAATGGCCAGCCAACATTCATTAGCCCTATGGCGTGGCTTCCCATAGTTAAAACATGCAATGTGTTTATCTTTTGAAACAAATTTATTTCTATAAAAATATGCTGGTTCACATAAGTTTTAGCATGTTCAGCATGAGAATTTTTTTTTCCCTTGGTCGACCAGCACTGTGTAGCCAAGTGTCCTAGTTTACCACAATGAAAACATTCATCACTTCTTTTTTGAACATTTGGAAATTTCCCAGCATGAAAATTCCTAGCATGCAAATTCCTACCAGCATTTTGATCATCCAAATTCATCATTCAAGTTATTGGATTTCTTTTTCTATTTTTCATTTTGTCTTTAAATTTTTTGAACATTAAACTGTTTTGGTGATTCTTTTTGCGCAGTGAATTTGAAGAATGGAGAATTTGAAGTACTTGTTGTTTCTAAGCATTTCACAGAAGAGGTGTAGAGTTTATTTTCAAAGGATTTCCTATTAACATTGTTGTAGCCCAGCCCTTCCTTTTGTAGATTCACTTTAGCCCCTAGCAACCTATCCAGATTTTCTTGGCTGCTTACAAATTTTGACAATGAATTTTTTAAGTCTTGAATCTCATTTTCCATTGAAGCAATCCGCAATTCAGAGTTCAGGGTCTCCTCTTCAAATTTAGCAATTCTGATTTTTAAGGCTTCATTTACAAATTTATAGTCTTCGATTTATTTTTCCAGAGTATGCAACTTTTCAGACTCATCTGTACAAATAGATTTCCCTTTTTCCCAGACAAGAAGCCTCTCAGACATAGCAGCATTCATCTGCTTTAACTTTTCATTTTCTTTTATTAGATCATTATTTTGAATTAACTCATCAATTAAGGTCTGATCAACAGAATTGACTCCTTATTTCTGTTTAACTTCAACCTTTTCAGGGTTCTTCTGCAGTTCCACATTAACTGCTTTAATAGCCTCAAATTTTTCAGAAACTAATTTATTATCCTCTTGAAGTCTTTTAATTTTTTATTCATTTCTTTCAATATGCTTTCTGTGAATTTCATTTTCAGACTTCATTTCATTCAATTCTAACTCAATGCTTTCAAAAACTTCCAATTGTTTTCTCAGATAATTATTTTCATTTTTTAAAGCTTCTAGGTCCTCATTCTCTAAGCAAGTGTTCACGTCAGTATTCAATTTCTTTTTCAACTTCTTGTATTATTTTCTTAATTTTTCTTGTGTTTCAATTAAAATAGTATATGCATCTTGAAAATCATCTAGGGAAAAGATTTCAAATGGATTTACATTATCGTCAGTCTCATCTTCATTTTGATTGTTGCTTTGATCACTTCCATCAGCCATCATGCATCTGTCTTCATTTTCTCCATTGGCACTCTTCAGTTTATCTAAGATGTCTTTGGTAGTTTTGCAGTCAGAAAAATAGGAAAGCATGGCCTTATCAATAGCTGCCTTCATTAAATTCAATCCTCTAAGCATGGCCTTTTCAAGATCTGTCCTTTGGCAATTTATGTGGACCATGTGTGATAATATTCCATAGATTGGGATTAACAAACTTATGCATGCTACGAAACCATGAATCGAAATTAGAACCATCAAAAATCGGTGGACAATCCATCGAGCTCAATTCAAACAGTAAACCTAGATTAAATTAACAACCGCACCCAAGTGATAGAATCTTCTCTACAGATCGTTGGATCTGATCAACCAGAGAACCCGCTCTGATACCAATTGTTAGGTGCACAGCTAGGATCTAGAGGGGGGGTGAATAGATCCCTTTACAAAATATTACTCAGTTTAAAATCTAATCAACCTAAGCTATGATGTCGTTAACTATAAACAATTGAGTTCACATAAATGTCTTCAGCACTGACTCATCCAAAGTCAAGAGCAATACTTCTCACAACAAAATAACAAATAGTAGTCCTCAAGTGAGCATCACCCAAGTGCATTGGCGCAAGGCGGAGGTTCGAGCCCAGAGGTTCTACCTCACGTAAAGTGTGTGGGAACACACTTTTTAATATACCAATATGAAGGGCTTAATCTGAACAATGCAAGGTTGTAAATGCAGAAACAAATTATAACTTTCACAAAACGGCTTGGAAGGAATTCAGTTCAACACTTAATAGTTCAGACAGAACCACTATCGAATACATGGCAAGTTAAATTTAGATGAACTGATATGAACAAGATCATGCAAGTTATCATTCAGCTGTAAATATCTATAAGCATAAACAGGTGCTGACAATAACAATGAAGCGGAAGATTAAGAATGTACTCAGCAACCCGTTAAACCTGTAAGGGGAGGTAGGTAACAAGGAACAATCACACAGGGCAAACCATGATACACAATAATTTTTATGTGGTTCGATCTGCCACAAGTAGATTTACGTCCACCCCACACTCAAACCATAGTGTGGCTTCGCCTTTCAACAACAAGAACATAGAGTCAGTATGCACACAAATGCTGATACACAGCTTGGCCTAGAGGAATACTCTCCTCTCTTCTTCAGATAGAATCATAAGGAACCGTGAGTGACACCCAATTACTCACAACCAGAGGACCATTCCTCTCTTCCTCTGATACACAGAGGGAATCCCGTGAGTAGCTCCAAGTTACCCACAACCTGGAGACGCAAGTATAGATGCTGAATTTCGGACATCTCACGGACCCTTGGTTGATTGAGAGTGTGTAGTCTCATCCCTATTTAGGTAGGCTTCACGTTGTCCCTTTGAGGGGGGTTGCATGGGGGTAGCACCCCCCTGCCCATAAAGTTGGGGGTTCGGGGGCGTGAGGCCCCGAGGCGATTTTTTTTTAGGCTCTATACACATTCTCTGCCCTGATCCCGAGGTGGCCAACGTGTTGGCCACCCACATCCCTGGGCGACCAGAGACCTGGCCGCCCAGCCCCTTAAGAAGACCATCGACCTTGCCACCCAGCTCTTTTGGATGGCCAGAGCTTTGGCCGCCTCCTGTCAATCGTCGTCAACCCCACGTTCTGCCCACTCTCGGCACGTTCTCCGAAATTGCTCCCACTCTGGGAGGTTCGAGACCCACGTAGCTTTCACGTAATTTATTGTCAAATGATTTTGATGGAGGGAAATTCCCCACATACAAAACCCCATTCCGAACCATCTCACAGGGGGTGTTGGACATTTTTCTCGGAGGGGGGAATTCGACTGAGAGAGGTGGACACTTCCAGAGGTTGGACATTTTTGGGAGGAGGAGAGGAGGCTAGTTCCTGGGAGCCTAGAGAGAGCTGTGAGCACGAGAGCGCCTTCTCTGACCTTCCCCTAGCAGTAGAATTCCAAGTTGGAGAGATCTACTATGGACGAGTCCTAGTTGCAGCGGGCGGCCATCGACATGGTCGCCCACCATCTTAGAACGGCCACATAGTTGGCCGCCCTCTACATGGTCGACGGGAAAACCCCGTCTTTCTTCCTCTATCCTTTATCTTGCCGCGTTTTACTCCATTTCACTACATTACATGCATATTAGACTTGCCTAGATCCCTTTTTCTAAAGAGGTTTTTCAACCCAAAACATAGGGAAGGTGGATGGTCGAAAGTCTCGGCCATCCCCCTTCTCCCCCCCCCTCCCCGGTACGATGACCACCATTTGCATGATTTTCTCTTTGATTTGAGCATATTCTGCACTTCCACAGTCTAATGGTCTCTCTCTATTTGCTAGTTACTTTGCAGGAACTTTGTCATCGACTTGCAGGGCTCCTTGTTCTTGGCTGGCCGAGAGCTAGGACAGAAGAACCCACATTCTCCCGTTCCTAAGGCATCCACGATCATCACTCCTGTGAGGTTTAGGTAAACACCTCTGGCAATCACACCTTTTCTTCATTTCTAACCTGTGCACTGTAGGTAGCAGCAGCACAAGTTCAGGAGGACACACATTCGCGCGCCGTACGCGGACGAGCCACCTTTCAACACCTACAGCCTTCTGGTGATCGCGATGGGACCCTGATTGCTCACTGTGAGTCCTTAGATTGAAGTCCATTGCATCTACTTTCTAGCAAGTAGCCTTTCCCATATTCAATTTCTCATTTTTTTAGTTGATTCTTTGCACCTGTTATACACTTGCTTCATCTTCGGGACCATAACAGGTGGCGGCCAGGCTTCTGGCCGCCCAGGTCCTAGGGCGGCCAAAGACCTGGCCGCCCACCACCCTCCTAGGTGGCCAAAGACTTGGCCGCCCAGGTCTCTAGGCAGCCATCGATTTGGCCGTCGTCGGTCCACGTTCCTACTTTCGTCTGAGTCTTGTTTGCATAATTTAGCTTCTATTTTTCATATCCTTGGTCCTGCTTTGCATATTCTTGCTTCTGTTTGTTCTCACATTGCAGGTTTGAGTCCTGGGTGGGCTTAGGAAGAGTCGGCATCACACATATTAGGAACACCCTCCCGTTGATTTGGACTCTTCACCTGGGGATTCCCACTCGGGTGTAACTAGTCCTTGTCAATTGGGAACCTCCGTGAGTCCCCGCGAACCGTGGATTCCCACATGGTCGCCGGGCATGTTGTATCTTTGAAGTCCTATTAGATTTCTTAAAAGGGTTTGAGTGAGTGTTATCCTAGGATTATCCCGGAGTTTGGCCTTGATTCCCCTAGAAAAATTTCATTCTCATCTAAGAGGGAACAAATTCAAATTGGACTAATCTCTGGATTAACTTAAGCTAAAAATTTGGGGCGCATTGTTTGAATACATGCTTGCTGCTAGATGCAATTAACTCAATCCTAATTGGCCCTAACATTCCACTTGAATTTTTAAAACTAATTAGGTTGAGTTACAATGGCTCAATGTTCTTCTAGCATGCATGTGGTTGATGAGGATGATTTTGAATCTTATATAGCACACAAACCCAACTTGATTTTGAAATAGAAACACCCAATGCCTTCATTGGGATGGGTCAACATCCACCAATTCATGTGGGTCAAAGCTCAAGTAGTGAGGAATCATCCTTCCAAAGTGAAGAATCCATCAATGTCAAAACCCCATCAATCTCCCCAAAAGAAGACCAAGAGCTAGCTAGAGTGTTATCTCGATATTCCTCTAACTATTTGGTTGCTCTAGCTTCCCAAAGAAAATCCCATCTTAATGCTCAATCCATTCAAAGGAGATCTCCAATTCCAATGTCAAATTCATTCAATAGGACTCCCTCCCGTGTTCCTACTCAACCTAACCATCCTCTTCATCATCAAGGGGTTGCATCCTCTCCGATTCTCATGCCATGCCAAATGTAAATGCACCCCTTAGGCAATCCAATCTCATATCCCAACAAGAGGTGGAAAGGTATGTTCGGTAAATGGTTGCCGAAAGTCTCCCCAAACATCAACTTCACTCCTTCACTAGCTATTATAAACTTCCGAATGTTCATTTTCCCCAGGGTTTCAAAGCCCCCAAATATCGGAAGTATGATGGTTCCATGGATCCACATGAACATCTCTCTTGCTTTCTAATGGATTCTCACCAATGGCTTTATAATCGGGTCCTCCTAGTTCATCTCTTTCAAAAATATCTAGAAGGAGAGGCCTTTAGGTGGTTCTCTTCACTCTCAGCCATTGATCTCATCAATTTTGACATTGTGTCTGAGCGTTTTATTGCTCATTTCGGCCACATGGCTAGTGTAGCTCCCACTCTTACAGATCTCATCATGGAAAAGATGAAGCCCGACGAGGACTTCACTCAATTTGCTAATTGGTGGAGAGCTATGGCTTCTAGGTCTGGGATTGCCATCCCGGAATCTCAAACCATCACTATTCTAGTCAACAATTTAATTCCTCGGCTCCGTGCTATCTTGATGCTTAGCGAATTTCACACATTCGCTTAACTCTACAAACGAGCTCATGTTGTTCAAGCTCAACTCAAGAACTCCTCTTTTCCATTCCATCTAGACGATTGCGATGTCCCAACATTAGAAGGGGCAAGTTCCAATGATCATATCAATGCCTTCAATCAGCTACCCAATTCTACCTATCCCATGGTTGCCACTGCAAGCTGCGGGGCGCCTATGAAGGGGCATGGGAACATCCCCAATTCCTTTCCTTTCCATCAATCACCTCATGTTTCATCCTACACCCGGGAAAGGTTAGCCATGGTTAGGGGCAATCAAGAGTCTAGGTTAATGGAAAGAGGACAACATTGGCAATATGATGAGGAAGAAGTGGTGAATGATCAACCCATAGTGAGCTCGGACACAGGGAATATGACTAGCCATGGACAAGGGGCAAGACCTTTGGTCTTGATCCGACCCAAGAGTGAACCACCCCAATAAAGCCAAGACACACCTCCTTCCAATCCAATTCCAACTAAAGAGGCAAGACCCTTAGTCCTCATTCTGCCTAAGGGCTCATCTACTCAGCAGTCAAATCGAGGTGTCTCTCCTCCGCTCATGGCAGAGGATCACTCAACTTTATCCACTTTTCATCAAGATACCTCGCGGGAGGAGCTACTATCATCCTTTGATTTAATCAAACCAGCTCCTACCCCAACTTTGCTGCCAACTCAGTTTGAATCAACCCTTATTGTTGATGAGTCATTTGTGACCCCTCCAACTGATCTAGCTCCGATTCAGCTTCCGCAACATGAAATCACCCATTTTGATGAATCGGATGCTGGTCTTGCTCTTGTAAATCAAGATGCCATTCCAATGATCCAATCAAGCTCATCACATGTCCCCAACCCTCAGATTGCTCCTCCTTTACAAATTACGGCCGACATCTCCACGGTGTTGGACCCGGCCACGTTCATGTCATCAAAGGATGAGGAGCCCATCATCTTTACTCTAGATGCCCACCAATCTACTCCATCCTTTGAATCCTTAGAGTCACCCGTACCTAAGGAGAAGCCACAGGATGTAGGATGGAACATAATGTCGAAGATGGGCTATACATCTGGTGCATGGTTAGAAAAGGAAGAATAAGGAATTAAGGAGTCGATTAAGGAAAATGGAATAATTGAGAGATTTGGATTAGGGTGTCAACCAACTAAGGTTAGCAAAGACAAATCAACAAGGTGGAATTTGCACGATCACTTTGTAAAGGAGTCCTATCCATTGGAAGAGAGAATCGCCAATGTAGAAATGTTTCGGGAAAATGAACATGTGAATCTAAAAGAAAAGCTAGATGATGTAGACATAGAGGATTTGGGTTTATCAAAACTATTCTCTGAAGAATCCTTGTCCCACTCGATAACCCAAGAAGAAATTCATGAAGCAAAAGGAGAACTGACTCTGTTAGTCCTCCTCTCTTTTCTATTCCTCTTGTTCACATCATTCAAAAGTGGTTCCATCTCCAAAAATGATCGATCTCAAAAAGAAAAGCCTGAAGCTGTCATGGAGAAGTCCACTATAGGGGCAAAACTCTCAAAATCGTGATTCCCCAGCTCAGGAACTTTCATCCTCCATCCTTAATCACACAGTTCCAATCCACAGCCCTGCTAGGGGCATTTGCCTTGTACATAATAGGTCAGCTTTAGAAGAGTCCAAACCTTTGGTTACACCACACAAGAAGGATAGGGGCACCCAAATTCCCTACCAACTTTGGTCAGGTCTAGCCGAAAGTTATAATTTCTTAACTCAAATCTTAATGTTTAGTTTAATGAATTCAATAAATCTGCTACAAGATGAGGAATGATCTAACCCGCCTCCTATGGCCAAACATATTCAAGTCAAAGAGCCCATTGATCCTAGTAGGTATAGGGGTCGTGTCCACGGCCGCGTACTTGCTTCCCATTCACTTGAAACTTGTTTCCGGCCAACCACGGAGGTGGACTGCTCCTCTTCTTCCATCTAGCAATCCACAAAGCGCCCAGATGATCCCGTCCACTCTGTAGGAACCCTTGTACATAGCTAATAATCCAAAATCCAAAAAAAAAAAAAAAGAAACATTCAAATCCAAAATCACAAAAAAAATAGAAATCAGATAAAACCAACTGTGAATGTGTCACATAGACATCTTTTTCTTAAAGAGAGAAAATATGAATGATGATTAAAGGATGAAGGATTATGCTAAAATAAGTGGGATAAAAAGGAAAAGGGGATGAGCATGAGATGCTCTATGGAAAGTGATCGCCAGAGGGGTTACCTCAAAATATCAAAGGAGTGATCGCATGTACCTTGTGTTGAGCGGGTGAGATTGGAGATTCTTCCTTCCTCCTTCTACTGGCCGGCCGATGAAGGGGGTTTATAGCTTGATTACCCTTGTAAGAATCACAAGAAAATGAACAAAGATGTGGATTAGCCAAAGTGTGTAGTATCAATGCTCTAGTAATATGAAATCAATCAAATTAAGCATGAACACACACCTTGTGTGTTTTGGTTTTAAACCCCTAAGAGGAGTAACAAGGGATGGGTATAACAAATGCAATGGTATGCAAGGGAAGTAACATAGCAAATAAGATGGATATCTGCTAAGAGATGTCTAGTAGATTAAGCTAGAAGGAGAGATATATAATGATGATATGATGATAATAAAACAAACTTAAAAGGGGAGGGGGGTCCTTTCTGCTGTGTGCGCAGCAGTAAAGGGAGAACTAGAGCTTCGAAGGCTGCAGTGGGATGAAGAAGGCACGCCGGAAGGAGAGCTTGGGAGAAAAGAACCTGCAAACAATGAAACACTCCTTCTTGTTAGCTCTCTATGTGATGTACTCTCTTGTGCGTTCTCTACCTTCTCTTCTGCTCTCTTCGCGCGAGGGAGATTCAAGGGGGTATTTATAGCCAAAAAATCCTTGCATTAACAGGATTAAAACAAGGTAATGAATCTCTAATAAGGAACCCTCTTCCTAATCGAACACAAGGTGTAAAATGGGGAAAGGATCATTACTGGAAAGAAGCAGGCAAAAGGGAGACGGAAGTGGAAAATGACGACCTATATAAGGGCGTCAATTGAAATGACGACATGCATTCAGTCGTCAATTCCTGGATTTAATTATAGAAATAAAGGACTTTCCTTATTTAAAAATTATGATATGACGCCTATTTTGATGGGCGTTAAATAATCGACGCCCCTCCCAAGGACGTCAATTCTTTGAGTTTTGTTTTTATTAGAATTTGTAAAATCCAAGAATCAACGACCGTTTGAACAGTCGTCCATTTATTAAAACACGCCCTTTACCAGGTCGTCAATTAAACGACGCCTTCCCCAGAGGCGTTAATTTCAATTACTAAACTAAAAAAAGCCAAGAAATCAAAATTAAATATGAGGAAATTATAAAATTTTCATATTAAACCAATATTGAAGTCCACTTTGGGGCGTCACATGGTGACATGAGATTTACTCAACATAGCATCGATTTTGGCGTGTCTACAGCTGCCCCGCCTTGGCGTCTGCTTTGCAAGGGAGTGAAACGAAATGAAGAGAAAGTGTAACGAGCAGAATGAAGTGAGAATGAACTGATACGTAGATGCCAAGGTGTGATGCGACACACCTCCGACACTAAGCGTTGAAAATCTTTCCAGGATTCTAAATGAAACAACTTTGGATGATTACAAGGAAGCAATGATTAGCTGGATGAAGGGACTAAACTAATGAACTAAAATGCGCATGAGGGCATGGAAGCAAGGACACCGTTGGAGAGCAGTTACCAGCCAATGTGGACGTGCTACAACCAAGGTGGATTTGCAGAAAAATAAAATGAATTGAGATAAAGACTTAGCGAATGAATGCTTTTCAAGGAATCAGCCCGAGCGGCTTCAAGGAGAATAAAGTACTTGATTTGGAATGGAATATCTCATGTCAACTCCATTAAGAGCGAGTGGCCTTCATTATTGGCGTAATATGAGGATTTTCATTATTAAAGCTCAAAGTCCTACATGATGCATGCTGGGCTAAAAGAAAAACTAAAACAAACTAAAAAATAGAAGATAATCAAGGATAATATTGCTAGCCATCGAGATTTGGTCAGGAATCCAGATCTCTAAGCTGACACTAAGCCGAGGCCCGTTTATCCACGTATCAACTCAGAAAGTGGAACCGTCGTCCCAAACCTTAGATGATTCAACGGCCTATCCGTGTGATCAAGACTTGCCTGGAATTATCACTGTTTTTGATGAAGGGGAACTCAAATTCCAGGTTCATCAAAACCACAAGGTCCTTGATATGCTATATAGAGTAGATATCATATAGTAAGAATGCATACAAGAAAGATACAAGGATGGAATGATGTTACCAGCGAAAGAAATCCAACTGTTTCAAGACCTGCATAACCTGCGCGTTTCTATGCTCAAAAATTATTAGCTCAGTAATGAATCATCAGCTTAATAAAGATCATAAGCTCAATAAGCTCAAAGTATGATCATAAGTGCATGACATAATAAATTTCATCAAGATACAACAGCACTTAAGTTCATCAACAATCATCATGTTGTAAGGCAATTCAAAAGGATAAGCTCAGGAAACGACGACCCTATGCGGAGGCGTCAAAATCATAAATGACGACGGTCATAGGGGCGTTAATTAAGATTACCATTACACTTGGAATCGGACTGAAACTGACGCCCTCAAGAGAGGCGCTAAATAAATGACAACACTGATAATGTCGCTACTCAAAGAAATGACGCCACGCCATATGTCGTCAATTAGCCATCTTACTGGCGCTCCGCTCCCTGCTCAGAATCAAACCTCCATCAACTGAATTCTCACTCGAACACAAACTGATATTCTAAACGGCTAGCCAGAGCTCCGAATCACTATAAAAGATGATGCATCCTCTGCTATATCAAAGTCATCAGAACAACCGAGTGCTGCAGCAATCGAGCCTTCAATATCAAACCAAAACAGAGACCAGAGGGACTTCTCCATTAATCGAAAGAAGGAGATGGATAGGATGCTGATGCAGGGATCTTCAAAGAAGTCTAGGATGAGCTTTCCTAGGATTTCTGAAGTTGTAGGCCATGTTAGCGGGAGGATAGCCAAAGGCCAAGTAAGTCTCTTTTTTAATTCAAGGCTGTTGTTTCATTCTTCTCTTCTTTTCTTGCTTTTAAAAATTCTGATTACATTCTCTTCTTCTTCTTTTCTTCTTTTTATATTTTTCAGGACTACCCAAATGTACCAGGACCAAGGAGATTCTTAAAAATTAAGTGGCTTCCCTTACTCCTCTCTAAACTCTCCTTAGATATGAGATCCTTTCTTAGTAGATGGCATCTGCTAGGCCTTATAACCCATGCTATCCATTATGATGATATCCACTTAGATTGGGCCTCCATAGGAGCATTAATAGAATTATGGCATCCAAACACCCATACTTTCCTCTTTCCCACCTTTGAAGCCACCATTCTTTTAGAGGAAGTAGAGATGCTCCTTGGATTAAGAAAGATGAAACAAGGAGAAGAGTCAAAGATGGCTAGCATGACCAAACCAATAAATGCCCATGACATGCTTACTAGCCTCATACCAAACCCAAATCTAGTGAACCAAATCAAAGCCCACAAAGGAATTAACCTTTTGAAATTAGCTTCATGGGTTTACAAAAACATGGACAAAGCCCAAGAGGAGGAAGACTTGTTGGAAAGGGTGATGAAAGGCTTTGTTATATGCATAGTAGGAGCTCTCCTCTTCCCTTCAATAGAAGACCATCTAGAAGAATGCCACTTAAGCACCATAGCTAGCATATGGGAAGGCAAAAGAATAGGACCGGCGGTACTAGCCAACCTATATAATGGGCTCACATCGGCTTCCTTGGGGCGGCCTCTCTATGGGTCAATGCTACTCCTTTCTTGTTGGGTGGACTTCCACCTAAAGTTTGACCCATGCCAAGAAACTCAATCGGTCTCAAAGATCTTCTCAAAAAGCCCTCTTTGATATATGGCGGATTCTCTAGGCCTATGCGAGAGAGTGACTAATCGGGTGGCAAAGCTCAAGAAAAGAAGTGAATGGAGGGACTACTTTAAGACAATGTCCAAGAGCGACTTCACTTGTACACCGGGGTTTCTAAAGACCCAAGAACTTCGCTCAAGACTCTCCTCCGGCATAGAGCTTCGATTGATTGGCGGGAACGACTTCGTCCTCTACAATGCTCACCGGTGCCTCCCACAACTTGGATTAGCTCGGCACACCTTTGAAGAACCTTCTCATCTTCCACCACTTAAGAGGAGGGAATTAGGCTCAAGTGGAGATCAAGAAGAAGTCAAGACAATCATGGCTCAATGGAAGGTTGGACTTCTCCATAGGTCCAAGACATATGTTGAAGAAGAAGAGAACAAATGCAAATCTTATGTAATAGCACTTAGGAAAATAAGGCCCACAGTGGCTTAGTAAATGTAACAATGATTCTTATGAAATAAAAGGATTTTTTTTCTTTAATTGAGCCAAAATAACATGTTACACATGATTCTGTCTTCTTTTTTTTTTTTTAAACTCAGTCATCTAATAGATCAAAGGGAGAGTGCACCCCCATTCCAGAGGAAGGGAATGTTCTCACTCCACCTTCTAACCACTAGATGCTTTTTTGATTGATATACCAAAAAAATAAAACTTCAAAGAGAGGCCATCCTCTTAAGTACAATGAAAAGAAAGAAGAATAAAATCTATACATCCGCGAGCTGATTGTCTACTCTAAATGAGTGAAAAAAGTAAAATAGCCTTGTGCAATTACTGCCTCCGAGCAGTTTCTTCAACTTGCTTCAAGAATGATACTCCCGGTCCGTGCAATATTCCTAATGGCAGAGAAGATATGCAGCATTTGAAGTCTGTGCAATACCAAGAACTTAAACCTGCAGAGTCTGATCCATGCCAAAAAGAAGCTCGTGCTTGATATGTAAAACGGTTCAAGCATTATTCCTACTGGCAGAGACGGTATACAGCATTAGAAGTCCGTGTAATTCTGTCTTCTAATTCAATGATTCTGTCGGATAAAACGAAACCTCGGGCTTTCTATTCTGAGACGCGCCCTCAATAATGGCATCAATTCCTTAACACGCGCCTTATCACAAGTCATCCATTTAATTTAATCAATTTCTTGGAAAATAGATAAATCATAATTGACGCTTATTCAAACAAGCGTCTATTAATTCGCGCCTTAAAGAAAAACGTTAATCGCTTTGAATTCCTTAAAATATTTTCAAAATAATTCCTCAATTTCATAAAAATGACGCCTTCACACGCGTCGTTCCTTAACAAATGGACGCCTACTCACAACGTCGTCAATTATAAACAGCAATCATGATGATCGATCACATCAATCACCTTCCCATTAATGCGCCTGACGACGGTTGCAAGTTCCCACGCAAATATAAATGACGGCTAGCCTCGGGTCGTCAAATCATGAAACCACGCCTCGCCTCAGACCGTCAATTAACATAACGGCGACCTCACTTAGGGCGTCAATTCCTTTCGACTGTTAAACCCCTTTTCCCTCCTTCTCCTCCTTCCTTCGTCTCCTTTCCTTCTTTTCCTCACAAACCCTAACCGAGCCCCCCCTCTTTCTAACCCATCTATCACATTTCTCTCTCTGCTCTCAAACCTATGGCTGGAGGCGCTCTCAAGCGACAGAGGGTCACTGCCCCTGACGTCGTGGACCTCGACGACGACGAACACGTCGGTGAGGAGGCTCCTGCAGCGGTTGAAGACGTACCACCGGCAGAAGAAGGGCCGGTAGTGGAGCATGACGGCGCAACCGAAGAAGAAGATGGTGAAGATGAAGGCGAAGACGATGATGAAGAAGACGACGAGGAAGATGACGATGGTGAAGAAGAATAAGAGGAAGGAGAAGGAGGAGATGAAGAAGGAGGAGAAGAAGAAGGTGAGCCACTGGCGGCGGCAGTGATTCCTCGTCCCGGCCGATCACGGCGGCCACGGCAACCACGACGACCTCTCCGGGGAGGGCTTCTAACGCCCGAACGAAGCAAGGTAGGTGCCCTACCCTAAGCTCTCATTTCAATTAAATTTTGATTTTATTTTTATTTTCCATCAATTTCCATAGCCCTCGGTGAAGGGAAAACCAGTGACACAGTCAAATGACGCCCCAGTGGGTGCCGTTAATTAAAATAACGACCCTCCCTGGGTCGTCAATTTAAATTGTTTTTATTTTCTGAAAAATGATAATTCATGAAACCACGCCCTACAGCATGTCGTCAATTAGAAATATCATGTTTTATTCATCTTTTGCTATTAATTTCCATGCCATTTCTTTTATTTTTGATATATATATTTCTGTTTCATTTTTATTTTGTGCACTGTTATTATTTTTTTAACACCTCAGAAAATAATGCCCCTCACCGGGACGTCAATTCATTAAACGACGACCATAGGGTGGTCGTCCATTAAAAACAATTTCACGATCATGGTACAGAACATAAACTTACTTTCAAAACAGCGCCCCCCATAGGGGCGTCAATTAAATAAATAACGACCCAGGGTTGGTCGTTATTTAAAATTATCACAATTATCGTTTAAAAATTGGAAATTAACTTTAAAACAGCGCCCTCCACAGGGGCATCACTTAAACAAACAACGACCCAGGGGTGGTCGTTAATTCAAATTACGCATGAAATCACCAAAAACCCATTTTGAAACAACGCCTCCCTCAGGGGCGTCAATTGAATAAGTCACGACCTATGATGGGTCGTCAATTATAACAGAGGGTAAATTGAAACAACCGATGAATATCCACATGATAAACTTATATAAAAATTAAGTGAAAATGTTCTTTTGTTGCTTGCAGGGGTTGATGAGGACTCGGATATCCTGGGTCCAAGTTCGAGCAGCTTATTACGGGCTTCCAGACTTCCAGAGGGATAGGGTAGATGCCATGGGGTTCGGACCCTTTCTTCGCATAGAGCCTATGAGACCTGACCTACCCCTGATCCAGGTGCTTAGGGAGAGATGGGATAAGACTAGCCGGGCATTCCTGATGCCATGGGGTCACATGGTTCCTAGCCTAGAGGATGTTTTCAGGATCACCGAGCTGAGGGTGGACGGCAAGGCTGTGAGCAGGATCACCCTACCTGACTACAGTGAGCTGACCCAGAGGTTGCTAGGGTTAGAGACAATCTATGAGACGCCGAGTGAGTGTAGGACCATCTACCGCACCGATCTTACTATCGCTATGGGGTTGGGTGATTCTAGGCAGAGGTCGAGGGAGTCTCTAGAGTAGTTTTCACAGAGGCTGGTTGATGGGGCTAGGGCTACCTACTGCCAGGACCCAGCAGAGAGAGAGAGAGCAGATCGAGATTTGAGGAGGTTTCTATTCCTGATGCTCGGGAGGTTATTACTCGGCACGAAGGGTGACATTATCAACTATCGCTTCCTAGGGATTCTTGAGGACTTAGAGGGCGTCGACAGATACGCCTGGGGAGCAGCGCTGTTGGCGCACTTGATGGCCGACTTGTCCATAGGGACAGGCCAAGAGACGACCGTCAGTGGCTTCTCACCTTTTCTTCAGGTATGCATCTTTATCTTTCTTTTCTTTTAAATGTATGTGAATGCTTTATTAATGCAATGCATGAATGCAGATATGGAGCCACCTATACATGCCGATGGGGCGTGTCGACCCTCGACCGGGAGATGAGGGATCCTTCCCTCTAGCACGGCGTTGGCTGACTGTCGTGACAGGTGCACCACTCGCCTACGAGTTGTGAGTTTTACGGAGAGAGTTTCGTGACTACCCTACCTCACTGGTATGCATGCTAAACACGATACAAATTTTTTTGTTTTATGAAATATGTATGGAATGATGATGATGGGATATGATGATGCATGTTTGCGAATGCAGGTGGCGTGGAGACCCTATGAGGGGATGACCGATGAGGGCCAGCCCTGGGTCGTAGCGGGCCAACCTCGCTTTGGGCATGAGCTTTGGGTTCATTGCCTGAACGAGATTGAGCCGTTACGGCTTAGGCTGGTGATGAGGACCCTCGGCCTACACCAGGAGTGGATCGAGGTAGGAGAGCCCCGAGGGATAGGCAAGAAGAACGCGGTCGCACGAAGGTGATCGACTGGAGAGCCCGGTATCCTGACCAGTATGCCGACTGGCGACGTGGCGGGACCCGAGTCACCTCACAGGCGACAGACAGCTCCGAGTACCTCCGACGCTACTGGGAGGTTTACGCCGGCCGACCCCAGATGAGGGTCTTAGGGGTATGTATGAATGCACTTATTTTTAATTTATTTTCTACAAATTACATGTCTATTATGTGACTGATATGTGGGATGAATGCAAGATGCACGGGACATAGCGGCGATGGACATGCAGACCCACCTCCATAGCTTGGAGGCCCAGCTGGCTACCACACGGGCAGACCTAGAGACCCTGGTGAGTTTTTAAGTTATCTATATGCAAATGATTTCCTGAATTATTGATGATTAGCCACTGACAATCTCAATGAACGCAGCATGCCCAGCAAGGAGTGGCGATGAGAGAGACGGGAGGAGCCTCCAGCTCGAGGGGGCCTAGTGTAGAGACGACTACACTAGCGAAGCAGCTGGCTGGAGCGGTGGCACGTGCTGACGCGGTAGAGCGCGACCTCGCTATACGGGTAAATTTAAACTCAAACTTCAGCTTTGCATTTAATTACATGTTATTATGTGTTGATGAAAATTTGTGTTTTACAGACTGAGGAGCTCCGAGCCTCGCTCGCCTGCATCGAGGCAGGACAGCGCGCGATGACTACCCGGGTGAGTTAACAAAGATTTTATTTCATTTACTTATTTCATGAATTATTGAATTAAATGTATAACTGATGATTCGTTTAATCGATTACAGACCTCCGAGTTACAGGCGGCACTTACCCAGGCTGCACTTGCTGGGACGGAGCTGACCATCCGTGATCAGCGAGTCACGGAGCTGGAGAGGGCCTTGAGGCGGCGAGAGGAGCTACCTCAGGACGTGGCAGAGCTGAGAGTTGCCCTCGAGATGGAGCGCAGGGAGCGTGCTCGGGAGCGAGAGGAGCATGCAGCATGCGAGCGGGAGCTCGCAGACTTGAGGGCTCAGCTAGCCGTCACTCAGGAGCGACTGCGTGCGATAGAGGAGCGCCTCCAGCGAGGCCGAGACCAAGCGAGAGCTACGGGGTACGCGTTCACCAGTTCCACCTTCGTAGCGGGTTCCTCTCTTCGGCAGAGGAGCGAGGCGGAGGGGTAGGCTCGAGCTCCAGCTACTTCCCGGGGGTCCATGCCCCCTCCTCGAGCACCTCGCCGGGACGACGACAGTGAGGCAGAGAGTAGGAGGGAGGAGGGTGGAGGCGAGAGTTGAGAGAGACTTACTTGTATCCCTCCACCCTCACACCTGTACTCAGAAATTCATTGATATATATATATATATATATATATATATATAATTTTTGTTACCTGAGTTACTTTGAGCACTTGTGGACTTGTGTACTTGTCTTTGCTTCCACTTTCCTTTTCGTTCTTGTTCGTTTTTGCCCTGCGCCTGTAGTTTACACTTAAGCAAACATATTAATCCATCTGTCCGGCTTGGCCCCTTGCTCGATGAGCAAGGGATCGTCTCTTCTTTGACCCTGTTGATGGGTCAAGGGGCCAAGCCTCTAATTAATAAAGGCAGATAATGAAAACATATAAGGAAATGCAACATGCAAGCAAGCAAATGTTGACTTTAAAATAAAAGATGCCCACACGAAGATGCGATCAAGCATATGAGATGAGCAGCAGCAGACTTGATTTTTTGTTATTTTTATTATATAGATATATATATATATATATATATATATATATATATATATATATATATATATATATCCGATTATATTTTGAAAATGATGCCCTCGCAAACGGGTGCTGATTGACGCCGAAGTAGGATGCGTTTATTTAGAAAATCATTTTTATTTTTTTTATTTTTTTTATTTTTATTATATTTTTTTATTTTTATCCTGAAAAATGACGACATAAGAGAAGGCATGAATTTATTAAATGACGCCGCTTTGAAAGGGAGTGAATTAAAAGATCATTTTTTTTTGTTTTTCTTTTATTTGAAAATGACGACCTCATAGAAGTCGTGAATTATGGAAATGACGCCTGCTCGTGGAGGCGTTAATTAAGAGAAAAAAATTTTTTTTTTCCATTTTCTTTTTCGAGACTTAGCATAGTTTCAAGGGCCTTAAACCTTACACAATCACCATCTTAAATTCATTAATCTTTCTTAAAAGACTTCACAAAGGGTCAACGTGCTTAAATACTTGTGATTTTACTCATATTCCCTTGCGGCCCATCTTTCTTAGTCGGTCTTCGCCACACTGGAGCTTATAACCCACCATGGAGGGAGAAAGGAAGAATAAGTTGAGGAAGCTTACAAGAGGTTCCCGAGAACGGGGAAACTTTCCTCTCCTGCCCTAATGCCCGTTGGGATTCGGTCTTTGGCTTAGGGAAATTTTGTTGCTCTTTTTGCCCTTATTCATACATGCTTACGACCAGGGTTTTCCCTGCGGGGACTTTGCCCTCTTGACATGCTTTTGGAGACTTTCTTTTTCTTTTCTTTTCTTTCTTCGAACAGATAGAGACCTAATTGTACTTGGGCTTTAAGCTTTTCATTCCCTTTTGGGCCCTGACTTCCACCTACTAGGGCGGCGGGCAGGTTTGGTTAGTATTCCTTGACTTGTCTCCCTCTTGTGGGCCGAAGAGGAGAGAATAGGTAAGGTTCGTACACTCTTAGTTTGGATCTGACTTTCCTCGAATTCCGGATTGCTCGAGTTTAGAAGCAAAGCGTGTAGTGTGTGCGGGAGTTGACCCCCAAAGTTAAACCATCAAGACTGAAGAATGAATTAAGGATTTTGATTTTTCGGGCTCGTGGCCTATGTACCGTGCTAGCCTACAAAATTTTGATTTTTTGTTATTTTTTTGTTATTTTTTGGTTGATTTTCTTCCTGATTTTTTTTCTCTTTTTTTTAGGGGTTGTATTTCTTCAAGTAAAGACCATTCCAGGGGTGAGCCAGCACTTCACCTTTAGCATTAGTTAATTTGTAAGCGTTGCCAGGATAAACATCTTTTATGACAAAGGGCCCTTCCCAGTTAGGTTGAAGTTTTGAATGAGACCCTCCGGGTTTTACAAAGATTCTTTTAATTACCATTTCACCCATTTTGAATTTTCTCTCAATTACTTTCTTTTGGTAAAAATGTGAAAGCCTGTTTTGATAAATACGTGCATGCTCGGCGGCGGCCAGACGCTTCTCGTCTAGGAGTTCCAACTGAGCAAGGAGAGATTCGCGACGCTCATCGATTAACAATGGGGAGCTCCTTGTCCAATTGTACCCTAAGGGAAGGGATAAGAAGCTCGTAAGGGACTACCGCCTCCTTTCCATAAGTAAGGGCAAAAGGGGTTTGCCCAGTAGGGGTACGAACAGAAGTGCGATAGGCCCAAAGAGCTTTAATCAATTTTTCTGGCCAATCCGCAAACTTAGAAGCCTCACATGTTTTCTTAATAATCTTGATCAAAGTTTTGTTAGTTGCATCTCCTTGGCCATTGCCCTGCGGATAATAAGGAGATGAATGGTGTAATGCAATGTTTTACCTATTGCAGAGGTCCTGAAGCTCCTGAGAGATGAATTGAGGCCCATTGTCGGTGACGATGGTACTTGGGATGCCGAACCTTACGATGATGTTCTTCATTATAAATTTGCAGATGGTTGACACTTTTATCTCCACATAAGCTTCCGCTTCCGCCCACTTGGTGAAGTACTCTGTGGCCGTGAGTATAAATGACTTTGGTTTTGTGAGGAGGTTCGGATCGCCAAGGGGTCCAATAACATCGAAAGCCCACATGGAGAAAGGCCATGGGGAGGACATAGGATGGAGTGAAGAAGCAGGAGAATGAATTTTATCGGCGTGCAGTTGGCACTTAACACATCTTCGAACATAGATAAAACAATCCTCTTCTAGAGTGGGCCAATAGAAACCTAACCTAAGGATTTTCTTAGCAAGCATCTGGCTATTGACATGACCACCACACACTCCTGAATGCGCCTCTTCCACGACCTTCCAAGATTCATCATCATCTAGGCACCTTAATAAAACTCCGGTGAGACCCCTTCTGTAGAGCACACCTCCAACCAGGGTGTATCGCTGAGCAACTCTTCGAATAGCTTTCTTTTCTTCAGTCGTGGCCTCCTCGGATAGGATTGATCCTGGCAATACTTAACAATCTCGTAATACCATGGCTTTTCTTCATCATTCAATTCTTCTTCTAAATTCAATAGCATGACCTCCTTATTCTCAATTATTCCTCCTTGTTTAACCTTCCTAAGCACCTCCTCTTTAACACTAAGGAAAGCTGGATCCTTAATAGCTGGATTGAGCCGCTTGTGAACAATGATAGAATGGGAATCCCTTTCGGGAAGGAAAACCAAAGAAGATGCAAGAGAAGTGAGAGCATCAGCTAAAATGTTATGGTCACGAGGAACGTGAACGAAGATTAATTTGGTGAAAAGCTTGGTATAAGCAGAGGTCAATTCCTGATAGGGTTTGAGTTTAGGATTGAGCGTACTGCACTTGGTGAGCACTTGGCAAAGAATAAGCTAGCTATCACCTACAATCCGTAATTGGGTAACACCGAATTGATGAGCGGCCTCCAGTCCGGCCAGAAGAGCCTCATACTCAGCTATATTATTTGTAACAGGAAATGCAAGCTGAGAGACGAGTAGAATAGTGATACCCTCCGGTGATAGAAGAACAATGTCAATCCCTTTTCCTTTTGAATTCAAAGCTCCATCAAAATGTAATGTCCACATCGAATCGGATTGATTGACGGATATTAATTCCTCATCTGGAAACTCTGAGCTAACAGGGTCGAATCTAGGGAGAGGGTGATGAGCAAGATGTTCTGCTATGGCATAGCCTTTAATTGCTTTTTGTTGAATGTAGATAATATCGAATTGAGAAAGGAAGCTTTGCCATCGTGCTAATCGATCGGTGAGAACAAATTTTTCAAGAAGAAACTTGATTGGATTCATTCGTGCAATGAGATGAACTTCGTGAGCTAAGAAATAATGCTTGAGTTTCTGAACTACCCAGACTACAGCAACACAAGTCTTTTCTATGGCCGAGTACCTCTGCTCACAAGGGTTGAGAAGTTTTGACAAGTAGTAGGCTACCTTTCTTTTCCTTCTTCGTCAACTTGGGCTAGGACAGCGCCTACAGAGTCATCCAGGACAGAAATGTAATGAACAAGCGATTTGCCTGGAACTGGCGGCCTTAGGACAGGAGGATTTGAGAGATAATCCTTCAATCCGTCAAAAGCTGCTTGACATTTGTCATCCCAAATAAACTTGACTCCCGGCTTAGTAAACTCGTAGAACGGCCTACATCTTTGCGAATGCTGGGAAACAAATAGGCGAATAAATTGCAACCTCCCAATCAATCCTCGAACTTCTTTCAAATTCTTGGGAGGAGGCATTTCCCTTATGGCCTTCGCTTTGTTGGGATCAATCTCAATACCCCTCTTACTTACGATGAATCCAAGCAACTTCCCTGATGAAACACCAAACACGCACTTCTTGGGATTCATTTTTAGCTGATACTCCCGCGCTCTTTGTAAGACTTTAGTTAGAACCCCGGGATGCTCAATCCTTGTTCTTGATTTTACTACCAGATCGTCAACGTACACCTCTATATAAATGTGGATCATATCATGAAAAATTGCCATCATAGCCCTTTGATAGGTGGCTCCAGCATTCTTAAGTCTAAAGGGCATGACCACATAGCAATAAGTTCCCATGGTGTAGTGAACGATATTTTCTCTTGATCCTCCTCAGCCAGGCGAATCTGATTATAACCTGAAAACCCATCCATGATGGAGAGAGTCTCATATCCTGCCGTATTGTCAATTAAAACATCAATATGAGGGAGGGGGAAGTCATCTTTAGGACACGCGCGGTTGAGGTCCCGAATATCTATACAAATTCGCACATTTCCATCTTTCTTCATGACTAGGACGATGTTAGCCACCCAATTGGGATAGAGGACAACTCTAACGAATCTAGCCTTATGAAGCTTATCGACCTCTTCTTTCATTTTTTATGCCATATTAGGGTGGAAACGTCTCAACCGTTGTTTGATTGGAATGGCCCCTGGTTTAAGCGTAAGTCGATGTTCAAAAGGCGTAGGGTTTAGTCCAGGCATATCTTCATAACTCCATGCGAACGTGTCCTTGTATTCTTGAAGAACCAAAATGAGCACCTCCTCTTCGGAGGGCGGCAAGTTCTTACTAATGAGGACAATCCTAGGGTCTTCCTCCATACCCAGATTTATTTCTTTGGTAGGTTCTTCTACTGAGGCTGATGGCTCATCAAATCTTCTTATGCCACTGGTAAAAGCATCAGCATCAGCCTCATCCTCATATTCTTTATAACCTTCATTCCCCTCTTCAATAGGGTCTTCATCATTCATTATCTCATAAACACCAAAACCCTCATTAAAAACACAAGTATCCTCATATTCTACTTCCGGTAGGATAATTGGATTCTCAACAAACTCGGGGATGGCTAGACATGCTCGGCATCTGATGGCTAACTCTAACAAGAACCTACGGGGAATCTACCTACCCTTGGATCTCTTATGTGAAGCTACCCCATGAGTCTTAAAACTAGAAGAGTAAGAGCAACTAGCCTGATCACTAGAATTTGATGAAGATGAAGGAGGTGAGGAAAAGATGGGTACAGAAGGAAATACAGATGGAGTCCCCTCACCGGAGGGATAGGGAAGGTCCCCTAATGAATCCTGGAAGAGCGGCCCCTGGGTCGGGAGACACTCATGAAGAAGATAGGAGGTCTCCTCAATGGAGATGAAAGATTGGAAAGTTTAAATTTTGGCATTTTTTTTCATTTTCATTTTCAAGAAGAAGGCAATGAGAGGGAGGAATAGGAGGTGGTGTTAAGGTTGACAGATTGATGAAAGATGGAGTAAATGATGACCCACGCGGGGGTGTGATGGAGAGTTTAGAGAATTGCTGGAGGAGCAAGGGAGGAATCGGAGGAGAAACTTGAAGTGAATTTGGAGAAAAGGTTATCAAGACCGCAGGCGGTCTAGGGATATCTGAGCAAAATATTTGATTAAGCAGACGGACAACAATCTTTGGATGAATGGATTTAATAGAGAAAAGGCCGGCCCACAGCCTATCCACGTTGTAGCCTTCCTCGAACGGCACATCAGGCTCTCCGATATCTGTGTAACTGCTTAAAAGCTGCCTCTTGTCCATGATCACTGCTGGTTTTTCAATTAATTCATGAATCAATGGTGGCCATTCTGGATCAGTTGGCATAAACAATCGGCTCAGGGCAATAGTGATATCATTCATGTCGAACCATCTATACCAGTCACATTCGGGGTCATCCATCTTTCTTCTTTTATCTGGCCGTAAAGACTCCAGAGCTTTGTATGTAACTAGTGGTGCTATGTGATGAGCAAATTGCCGTGCATGTACATCTTGATAACCCATCATGGAAGTGACTAGAGTGGTACGCTCATCATTATGAGTGCCTCCTTTCATAAAGTGTGTTTGTAGGGTCCAGGTAAGAGGCTGTCGATCTATCTTGAGAGTGGAAGTCATGACGGCCCATGGCTCATTTTCATCTTTGCTTGGCACTTTGTACCCTAGGCCACCTCGGGGAATCATCTTTTGGTGCCTGACGGGCTTGACTCTCCCCTGAAGATTAACACCCAGGCCTTTACCAGTTCTGAAGAGGCGTGGTCACGTGCTGGTCCTGAGCGGGCTGTGGATCACCGGAAAGTGAACTGCAAGAAAGGGAAACGGATCAGGGGGCCCAGGGATGAGTCCTTGGGGGAAACCCTCGATGCTTAAGTCAGTAGAGCTATGGTGGGAACAATATAGGGAGGAAGTAGCTTATGCACGAGATCCCTCTCCACCAGAAGGGTGAAGTGGTTCCTGCTCAGAAGTTGTGAGCGGGTGATTGCCCTTTTTTCCTTCGCTGGAGGGTATCCCTGAGTTAAATAGTGCGCTGTCTTCTGGGGTCCTGTAAGCCGAGGGGTTTCAGCTGGAGGTTATATCCTCAACGTGGGCTTTTATCACCTTATCGTGGGAGCGTTATCACCTTGGTGAGCTGGAGTCCCTCACCTTTATGAATTCCTGCACACAGAGGACTCTTAACGGCTGCATGGATAAGCAATCGTCGGCCGTTCCGAGCTCAGAGAGGCCAGCCTTATCCGGGCTGTAGGCTTAGCTCGGACGAAGATGGGTCAGATTGGTCGACATGCGCCTTCTTCCCCGAGGCGGAGAGATGGCTCGGGCATGGACCTTTCCTGTGACCTGACCGATGCTCGGGCCTTCCGAGCCTAGAGGCCGCCTAGGAAGGTAGTATCCTCGAGCGAAACTTTTATTGGGCTTTCTCGCCTAAGTGGGCCCCAGAGGGCTGTCACTTGGCTGAACTGAGCCTTGTTGGGCCCTGAGGGGCCTAGTTCGGCTGCTCTTAATTGGGCTACAGAAATCCCCCTCTCCAAGTTCTATACCCCATTTTCATCAGAATGTTCCATCCTGGCGTGTTCATCAAACCTTTTTTCTTCTTGCCTTTGGATGGCTGTGGTGGCATTTGAGTGGTAGGAGGGGTTGAAGAAGACGGCTTTACAAAGTCTTGCCGTAGGTCGACAATATCCAAAACTGAGAGCAAAGGCCTATTGGAAGGCTACATAGAAGGCACCGATGTTGCGGAATGTATATCTTCTGTCGGCAGAATGGGCATACTAGTGACTTTAATAATGCGCCCTTTGTGCGGAAATTTTATGCATTGAGGATTTGTTGAAGGCACAACATCAAGCTCTTGAATGTACGGGCGACCCAAAATGCCATTGAATGTCGGGTCCATGTCTAAATATGGAAATCCACTGTGACTGAGACTGGACCCAAACCAACTTTTAGAGTGATCATTCCTAAAGGTGGCTTCCTGGTGTTGTCATAGGCGGTAACAGTGATTGTAGACGGCCGGATTTGACTCTCCGGAATGCCACACATTTTCAAGGTAGTTGGTGGCAAAACATTAATAGATGCCCCAGTATCCACCAAACATTGTTTCACAGCCACCTTGTTAATGTCAATAGTAATGCACAGTGCATATTTTCTGGCTGGCTGCGGAGCCAATTCATGTTCATAAAAAGTGATGGATGGTTGATTGCTGGCTGGACTTAAGACTGTAGTGACATGTTCAACTGGGATATCTTCGTTTACCATTACTTTCTGCAGATATTGCTTCAAGGCCAGCTGATGTGTAGTAGATCTTTTGATCAGTTCCAGAATGGAAATTCGGGTCGGCGTTCTGTCCAAATGCTTTAGTAAGTCATACTCCGTGCCCGGTGTGGACTCTTGTTCTTGTTCTCCTTGTTCTTGTATCGGCTCCTGCTCCCGCTGGGGAAACACTCGATGGAACATCCGTCCACTACGGAGCACCATTGTTTTTGAAGTGTTGGGTTCTGTGCGTCCCCTTTGTTGTCTCTGACAATGGTTTTGATGATTCTAATATATTGTGTGTTTATGCTTAAATGGCGTCTGCACAATAAACAAGCTAACACTATAATATCTTGTTTTGCAGGTGGTTCATAAACAATGGTCCTTCATGCACACATCCTTAATGTTGATGTTCACATTGGTGTCTTCATGGAAACATTATGTTGGTGTTCTTAATGAACTGACAAATGCGTGATATCTTGTTGCCCATGGTTATACATGCTCTGAACTGCATTTATAATTCATGTTTATTCATGTTTATGAACTGATTATGCCTCACATGAATGTTTGTTTTGAGTTGCTATGAAATGCTTCATTTATTTCCAAAGTATGCACACTCCTTGATATTGTACACTCTTTGATACAAAGTCTGTACACTCTTTACCATGCACTCAAAAGTCTATACACTCTGTTGCATATTGGAGGTAAAGTCTATACATCGTCCAGAGTCTTGTTGCATTGTGTGCCAAAGTCTATACATTGCCAGCACACACGTTCAAAGTCTTTACATTTGAAGTCTGTACAACCTCTGCATTGCACTAAGTCTATACATTATCTTTGGGCATCAAAGTCTATACATTGCTTCAAGCTTTCAAAGTCTGTACATTCCTCTTTGCAAGTCTATACAGTCATTCGGTTGTTTGTTTTATGAACACAAAGTCTATACATTGCTCTCTTGCACAAGGAAAGTCTGCACATTCTTCTACTGAAAGTCTATACATTGTTTTGCCTGCTGCACTTGAAGTCTATACATTGGCCTTCAAGCTTCCAAGTCTATACATTGGCCTTCTATCTTCCAAGTCTATACATTGGCCTTCAATCTTCCAAGTCTATACATTGGCCTTCAAGCTTCTAAGTCTGTACATTGGCCTTCAAGCCAAGTCTGTACATTGGCCAAGTGTCTTGTGCCTTCAAGCTTTCAAAGTATATACATTGGCCTTCAAGCTTCCAACTCTGTACATTGGCCTTCAAGCCAAGTCTGTACATTGGCCAAGTGTCTTGTGCCTTCAAACTTTCAAAGTATGTACATTGGCCTTCAAGCTTCCAACTCTGTACATTGGCCTTCAAGCCAAGTCTGTACATTGGCCAAGTCTATACAATGTCTTGTGCCTTCAAGCTTTCCAAGTCTATACATCGTTCATATACAAGGTCTGAACATTCTTCTTAGCAAGTCTCTACAGTCATGAGTATATTTCATGTGCATTTGAATGTGTAAAGTTATGGAGTTTTATGTGGAAGAATCAAGTTAAGGAGAACTCAATTTTTGATACATAAACTAACTTGATGTTTGTGGTTCTACAGGTTCACGGATGGTTTTTAAACCCTCTCATGTCAAGTGAACAATGGTAACATCTAACCATTTTTATGTTAAGTTCCGGGTTGTTTTCATGCACATCTTTCATGAGATCTTAATGCATTGATGGTGGTTCATGCATTTTTCAAATGAGATTTTTTGGACTGTTAAAGTCAAGTTTTTTGGGTGCTTTGTGATGGACTAATGATTAATTCAATGTGAGCGTTAATGAAACAATCATGCTTTTGGAAAGGCTCAAAATGTTCAATGAAAGTGCTCATTCAACTTGCATATGTTCATGCATATTCTTATTGTGAGCCTTGTGGCCAAAGATGCTAATTACACATTAAAGCTTCCATATTTTGGTTGGTTAAATTGAGAAATCAAATACATGATTAAATGGGTTCAATGATGTGTTTTAATGTCAACATGTTCATAGTGTTGATGCTTGATGCAAAGATTTTGATTCTCAACTAACCACTTGCTTTTTCATGTTTTCAGGATGAAAATACATGGTTAATCTACATGGGATAATGGTAACATCTAATCACATTTATTCCCTTGGAATCATGGAGGTTTAAAGTCTTTTTATAGCCCTTTCTAGCATCCCTAAGTGTTCTAGACCAAACAAAACACAACATAATGACCCTATGTGCAGGGGTGACCCATGGGGTCGACCCACACTGCATGGGTCGACCCCATGGGTCGACCCATGAAAACTGGGTATGGTTTTTGCTTCCGGCCGCCCTCTGGTTGCCCAGGGGTCAACCCATGGGGTCGACCCATTCCGGCACGGGTTTTGCGAACCCATTTGGAACTCACTCTAAACCCTATCAAACTTTACCAAAACACCCCCCATTAGTTACTAATCATGTTTAGGTGTTTCTAACACACTTTGGGAGGGTTATATGTGTCTTTTCCCCACCCCTCTATATATATTGTTGTGAACTCCGAATTTCAAAAGAGAGAACCCTAATGTGCTATCTTTCTCTTATCTTGTAGGTGAAGAAAGGGGGAAAAGGAAGGATAGGCTATTGCAAGGAGGATTTCATCTCCAACAAGGCATTTCTGGAGATTGTGGAAGAAGAGAAAGAAGAGCGGATCGACGAGAGGATCAAGAGGAAGCTTGAATCGCCGTCATCTGACCTCCCTCCGAACCGAAAATCAATGAAGATCATTTTCAGCCCTTGCTACAAATGGGGATTCATTTCTTCACTCTTTTCCCATCTATTCCAGTCATTTTCTCTTGGTTCATGAGCATGTATTGAACATATCCTTTATTTCTGAACTTTAACTCTGTGTGTAGTGAACCATCTGCGTACGGTTGTGATCATATATTGCCGCAAGTGTTGCGGTGTGTGTGTGTGGACTGATCCCGTTGTTGGATCATTATGGTGTCGTAGTCTCCGTGTGTGTTGGAGTATATTCTCCGTGTGCTTCGTTGTGAAGCAAGTGAAGCCTCACCGGTTCGGTGAGGGGTGGACGTAGGGAGCCCGTCGTGGTCCTGAACCACCTTAAAATCCTCGTGTCCTGTGGTTGCTTGCTTGTACTTTTTCCTATTCCAACACATTCGAGTGTGCTCAGAGAGATTGAGTGAACTAGATTTAGTTCTGTTCAACTCGTTTAGCTCATTTACATCAATGTCGTTAAATCTGCAAGTTAAGTTTTAAAATCTGTAATTTCGTGTGGGGGACAATTCAACCCCCCCTTCTTGTCCGTGTATATTGCTATATGGGCCAACACGAAGCCTCTGTCAGGCCTAGGGTAGGTGAAGGGGCCGAGGAGGTAGAGGGAATGGTGTGTGGCATGTTGGGTGTTGGTGCAGGATTGGCAGGAGGAGGGGTTCTTATAAGAGGCCTCGTCGGCTGGGGGCTATCGGAATGTGGTGACGGGGATCGGGTGACAAGGAGGGGCCTTGGAAGCAAGATGGTGGACGGGGTAGATTGTGACGAAATAGGAGGGGTGATGATTACCGGCGAGGGGCAGGTAAGGAGAGGTCTATTTGGTGGAGGATTTTGGGGTAAAGGAGCATTCGTGGGTTGGCGTAAGAGAAGGGGCCGTGAAGGAGTAGGGTTAGGATTGAATGGCCCTAGAGCGCTGGAACGTATAAGGGGGCGTGGTGCTTGGGAAGGGGGTGCAGGCTGAAGTCTTCTTAGCAATTGTGGTGGTTGCGGTTGACTGGAGTTTTGATTAATGGCCCCGACAGAGGCGTTTTCCTTATGCCAATCCTGCCCTCTCTCCACTTCATGGATTGAGGTGACAAGGTTTACTTGTTGATTTTGAACTGGGTGCTCCGGTAGTGGATTATTGACAATCCCCATATTGGGCTGGGGTGTAGGAGCCTGTTGTTGCTGGGGAACTTGTTGTTGCTGACCTTGCTGCGGGTGCTGTTGAGCCGATGGTTGCCGAGGAGGCCTTCGAGCTTTTAGCGTAGCAATAACCCTCCTCATCTCATCCCAATCAATGTCACCTTGATCATTCATATCATGTATGTAATTCTTGAAGTGAAAACAAAGATCGATGTTGTGCCCTGGCTACCGATGGAAGACGCAATATTGAGAGGTGTCTACATGTTGCGGCCATATCATTCTTTCTTTAGGGAGGGTGAGCATGTTGGCGGTCATGAGAGCATTGAAAATGTCTAATAGGCTTTCAGGCAAGGGAGGGTAGTGCGCTCTTTGGGGACCCAATGGCCTTCTTGATTGTTGTAGTTGTTGCGGTGCATAATTGACTGGCGGGGGGCATTTGGTGATACTGTGCGGGTTGGTTTTGTGGAGCAAAGTGGGGTTGTTGTTGAGGAGGTGGAAGAGGCCGTAAGGTCTGAGGAGCGTTATTATTTGGCTGGTGGACTTGATTTTGGAAGGCGGGCTGTTGTGGTGGCGGCCCTTGGTTTGGAGGGTGGCGGAAGGGTGTGCAATTGCCGAACGCGCTCACCTGCTCATTAGTAATAGTGCCTTCAGTGGTCGCACCAGTATTGTCGATATTAACGTTCCTCTTTATTACCTTTGGTCTTGGCTCAAACATGCCCATAATAGGTGAATCTTTCATCTGAGTTTGTATGTATCTAGCTCTTTCATAGAGCTCTTCCATAGTGCTCAACTTGTTCATGGCTAAATAATGACGAAACTGCGGAGTGGAGTTTGATATAATCATCTTCACTTGCTTCGTTTCTACAGTGTGTCCTTTAACTTCTCGGCCATAGCTCTCCACCTATCAGCAAAAAAAATGAAGTCCTCCTCGGGCTTCATCTTTTCGGCAACCAGGTCAGTAACAGACAAAGAGGGACCCACACGGTCCTTGTACTTCTACAGAAACTTTCGTTGAACTACATCAAAATCACCGGCATCCGCCGGCTCCAGGGAATAAAACCATTCTAATGCCGGGCCATCTAAAGATCGTCTAAAGAGATCAGCCAGAGAATTCTTGTTATCTTGCCAGAATGATGCCTCATATAAGAAGTCTTTCAAGTGGATGTGCGGATTACCCGTTCCATTGTACCGTCGGAAATTCGGCAATTCAGACGGGGGTAGGTGAAAAATCGGCAGAGTGGGAAGCATAATTTCGGGAGCGACCTTGGATGCAGTGACCTTCTTGAGTTGCTCCTCCATACTAGCCATCCTTTGGAGGAGTATAGTGTGGTTATCGGACTCAGCTGGGGCCGGACGAAAAGAATATTGGTTTGTCATAGGCCTTCTCAAAATTTGAGAAACAGGAGGTTGTTGAGGCCTAGCAATGGAGTGACTTGCCGGTTGGGCCGGCGTAGTCATAACAGGAGTTGATGGGCGCGAGGGCACCCTAGGTGCGACCACCTGGTCGTTGGGAGAACTAGCAGAGTGGCCACCCATGGCCTGGGGAGGGTTAGAAGATGACGTGACAGACTTTCCCTTTAAAGCAGCTTGGGCCGCATGGCGCTGGGAGTCATCCAGGCGAGCAAGAACTTTGAGAACTTCGTTGAAGTTGAAAGAAGGGGAAGCATCCCCTGAAGTATTTTGAGTGGTAGGTTGAGCTTGGGAAGAAGGCTCAACCTCCAAAGAAGTGGTGTCCACCATGTGGACTTGGGTGGAAGAAGAAATATAGTTTCCCTCGTGGTAGACAGGATCCTGAGAGGGAAACTCATAGAACGGGTCAAAGTGACCCTCCTCATAACCATCATAAGTATACCCGTAGTTGGCCATATTGATGATTTTACCTGAACGGAGTTTCATGCTTAAGGAAGAAGAAATAAATTTCCAACAAACAAGTATACCCAAGAGATATCACCTTATCAACAAAATAAACACCCAAGTTGTAATGAGCCCAAAATTTTAAGGTTTTCTTTGAGATTAAAGTGAATTTTACAATAAGTTCTCTCCTTTGAATGTGGGGTCCTGGTTGAAAATTTGGGTATAGTCTCTGGGTATCTAGGTTCTTTCTCTCTCTTCACCAATGTATGGGTAAACTATACTCCGGGTGCTTCAATGGTACAACTTGCCCAGCGTCCGTGAGGGAATCCACGGGTGCGGGGACTTACGGAGGCTTGGTTCAGGAATTTCCGGTCCAATGAGACGGAATGCTCAAAGGAGGGTCCTTCCTTCGCCAAGAGGGGATGTGACTCCTAAAAGTGTGGGGAGAGGAGGTCTCCCAACCCGAATGCCCTAAATGCAGTCTAATGCAGGCAATATCAAGCAGGTGATACGAGAATCAGTCAAACGAACAGCAGTAAGCAGTAAACAGGGGTTCTGTGGGCAGAGAGCAAAATTGATGACCTGGATAAGGTCGTTATATCAACAAGAGACGACTGAGTGTCAGTCGCTAATCACTGTGAACAGTGCAAACAGATAGCAATCAAAATTAAATAGCGCCTTAAAGTGAGGCGCTACCTGTGGAAATGACACCCGTGCAAAGGGGCGTCAAATAGCAGTAATCGAACTTAAAGTGATGAACAAGAGCAACGATAATCAAAATAATGCCTTTCAGTAAGGCGTTGTATCAGTGAAAGACGCCTCTGGGAGGTGCGTCAAAATGCAATAATCAAAATTTGACGTCTTGGTGTGAGGCGTTATATTAATAAATGATGCCTCTGAGAAGGGGCGTTAATTATACAATGATGGAAATGCTCACAATAAAAATGGAAACAACGCCCGTTTGAACGGTCGTTGTGTGTGGAAATGACGGCGGTATGAAGGGCATTATTCAGTTCCAGAGAACCGTTAACCCTGATGACCAACAGAAATCAATTTCTTTTCTAACAAAAATGATATGGATAGTACGCAAATTGGCTAATCCAGTGGGAGGTGTGCACGTGGTGCACAAAGGGAGTGTGCTACGTGGAGCACGAAGGAGGGGTACGCGAGGGCGCCAAAGGGAGGGGCGCGCGAGGGCGCCGAAGGAGGGGCACGCGAGGGTGCCAAAGGGAGGGGCACGCGAGGGCGCCGAGGGAGGGGTAATCAAACTAAAATAAAAAGGGTCCCACCGTGATCGCCAATTTGTGAACGTGTCAGATAGACATCCTTTTCTTAACGAGAGAAAATATGAATGATGATTAAAGGATGAAGGATTATGCTAAAATAAGTGGGATAAAAAGGAAAATGGAATGAGCATGAGATGCTCTATGGAAAGTGATCGCCAGAGGGGTTACCTCAAAATAACAAAGGAGTGATCGCATGTACCTTATGTTGAGCGGGTGAGATTGGAGATTCTTCCTTCCTCCTTCTACCGGCCGGCCGACGAAGGGGGTTTATAGCTTGATTACCCTTGTAAGAATCACAAGAAAATGAACAAAGATGTGGATTAGCCAAAGTGTGTAGTATCAATGCTCTAGTAATATGAAGTCAATCAAATTAAGCATGAACACACACCTTGTGTGTTTTGGTTTTAAACCCCTAAGAGGAGTAACAAGGGATGGGTATAACAAATGCAATGGTATGCAAGGGAAGTAATGTAGCAAATAAGATGGATATCTGCTAAGAGATGTCTAGTAGATTAAGCTAGAAGGAGAGATATATAATGATGATATGATGATAATAAAACAAACTTAAAAGGGGAGGGGGGTCCTTTCTGCTGTGTGCGCAGCAGTAAAGGGGAGAACTAGAGCTTCGAAGGCTGCAGTGGGATGAAGAAGGCACGTCGGAAGGAGAGCTTGGGAGAAAAGAACCTGCAAACAACAAAACACTCCTTCCTGTTAGCTCTCTTTGTGATGTACTCTCTTGTGCGTTCTCTACCTTCTCTTTTGTTCTCTTCACGCGAGGGAAATTCAAGGGGGTATTTATAGCCAAAAAATCTTGCATTAACAGGATTAAAACAAGGTAATGAATCTCTAATAAGGAACCCTCTTCCCAATCGAACACAAGGTGCAAAATGGGGAAAGGATCATTACTGGAAAGAAGCAGGTAAAAGGGAGACGGAAGTGGAAAATGACGACCTATATAAGGGCGTCAATTGAAATGACGACATGCATTCAGTCATCAATTCCTGGATTTAATTATAGAAATAAAGGACTTTCCTTATTTAAACATTATGATATGACGCCTATTTTGATGGGCGTTAAATAATCGACGCCCCTCCCAAGGACGTCAATTCTTTGAGTTTTGTTTTTATTAGAATTTGTAAAATCCAGGAATCGACGACCGTTTGAACAGTCGTCCATTTATTAAAACACGCCCTTTACCAGGTCGTCAATTAAACGACGCCTTCCCCAGAGGCGTTAATTTCGATTACTAAACTAAAAAAGCCAAGAAATCAAAATTAAATATGGGCAAATTAGAAAATTTTCATATTAAACCAATATTGAAGTCCACTTTGGGGCGTCACATGGTGACATGAGATTTACTCAACATAGCATCGATTTTGGCGTGTCTACAACAAAATTCTGGCGGCTGCCATGTGTTCCACTCTCCATCCCTTCATGATTAAGGTTAGGTTGCATTAAAGCCTCGGTGGGTTAAGACTTTGATCTACTAGAACCGATGAGAATTCCACTGGCTAAGCTAATGCTCCAATGGGCAAGCAATATACATACACTCACATACTTTCAAAATTCGGCAGCAGCCTAAAACGGGTGACTATCCTGAAGATTTCTTGAAGACTCCAAAATCCTCCTTTTCCTCTCTACTCGACTGATCAAGATAGTCGGCGCTCTTAAGGCCTTGAGCTTAGCAGCTGAAACATGATGCCCTCAAGTGAGAGTAGGACTCACCTTCTCTTCAAAAATGAGACAAGAGCACGTGAAGAGGGTAGTGTCCCTGCAGGCAAATGAAATTCAAAAGTCAAAAGGGAGCAAAACACCCAAAATTCTCAGAATTCCAAGCAAAAGTAATGAAAAGAAAGAAAAATCCCAAATGGGAACAAATGAAAAAAGCCTGGTCATGACCGTGCCTGGTCGAGATAAAGAAATCCCTACAAATCAAGTCCAATTCAATGGGCAACACAAAAAGCACAAAGTTCCGAAGGTGGCTCGAAATCACCAAGAGGGTGGAGTGAATTAAGCACGCTCATAGCTCATCGTTTTAACGACTTTGCTGATCCTCTTGTGAAGTTTATCCCCACATTCTTTTTCTTTTGAGGACTCGAAATCCGCTAGAAACTCCGAAGGATATAATAACTTTGTTAACGGCTGGCAACCACTTTTCAAAAAAAATACACTATATGATTGTCTACCCCGAAAGAACAAAAGCCTCTGCTATAAGAAATCTCCATGTTTCTGGTATGTCAATGTTCTCATCGCCCTAGTGTTTTCTTTCATCAACCTCGGGCTTAGGTCAATGCATGGGCGTCACCTGTCGGTGCGACGGCGTCTGATTCCGGGTCAGCGTCGCGTGGTTGGCCATTAGGGTTCCACAGTGTTCCATCATATATCATCTATGGTTGTGAAGAAATAGACCCGGGTTGGACAAATCATTTACCTCAAACACTTTTTGGGTGTATCTCTGTGGTCGAAAGCAACTGGGAGCCTAAACTTAGCATGACGACATTATCATCAGGATAAGTCTTAACCGGCGAGACCATCATTCGAGGATTCTAGAGGCCCAAATCAACCTAGATGTGCACTCAGGATACCTGGGAGGTTGTAAAAAGAGTCTATCCTTCCTTCATTGTTGTGATGTTTCATGGATATTTGCTAGATGTTGGCCAAAAACATCAAAAATATGTCAAAAATTCACAAAAAATCAAAATATTTAAAATCCAAAACAATTGAAATATGCCAAAATCCCAAACAAATCTGAATATTTGAAAAAAAAACCCAAAAATGGAGAGGCATCTCCCCAATTCCTACACCACCACACCATTTCCTTTCCTTCATCACTACCCCCACCACTATGAACCCAAAGGCTACTCCCTTTCTTCATTCCATCCCACCAGGGGATTTATACTTGCACTGCTACCAACACCCTAAACTAGCGGCAAATTGCACTCCCATCTGCACATCCAAGCTAGCCAAACCCCTGGCTACCTTGTCGGGAGGTGGAGCACTCCTCGTTCCTTTGCTTTCCATAAATCTTAATGGCAAATCAAACTTCGCCAGCTTGGCGCTTCAACTTGAGTCCTAAGTAAATGACACCTCCATGTCACTTGATTTTCATCAGATGCCTGGTTGCATTACCAATACCCTTTTCCTTACACTTTCTACTCCATATCCCCCTGATTGGACAAAGGACCTACCCATGTCAGCAGGTCCAAGACGGACTTCGGCTATGGAGCTTGAACTATCCTTTTGTTGGTCTTCCCCCAACCAGACACCTCGCTAGAGTCAATTGATGTGCTAGGCGAAGTTAGCATAGGTTCCCCTATCATCGGGAGTCAATTTACGCCCTGGTGACCATCCCCGCAAAATTCATTATGTCCATTAGGCTCACTGTAAAGCTAAAGGATGATGATTGCTTTCCCGTTCCCTTACCTTTGTGAATGCTTCCTCTTTAAATGTTTATTTATTTGTGAACTTCACTAATGTGTGTTTATGTAGCTACAGGTCACATAGCATTGGGATTCACTCTTCATCGCCTTCTCCTACTATTATATATACTACGTTATAAAGATCCCGAAGGCTAATAACTTCCGGCACATAAACTCTGAGTTCCTCTCTAATAAAAACAATGAGGGGTTTATGTTCCTTAAGTTATTTGATGGCCTTTTGCTTTCATGATTGACCTCAGGATGATGGACTCATCAGACTCTCGACCGATGTCTTTCCCGAAGCCAGACAATACTACCTCTGGATATGCATTAGATATGTTTTTTCCTTTTAAACCCAGCATGCATCATGTAGGTCACTTTTAGTCCCACCATCAACCAAAAAAAAGTAAACAAAAAAATGCATTCAACAAGCATGGCATGCATTCATGCAGCAAGAAGGAGACAAGGGTCGAGAGAAGGGTTTGCCAATCAATGTGCCCTGGACTCTATCCCTCTTTTGTCAATCATCCAAGTTCTTCAATTCCATTACTTTTTTGTTGACTACCTTATTCCACTCTGATTCGACAAGTCGAGAGTGTGTTTTGCATGCGATCATCATCAGTATTCTAAGATCTGAAGGTCATTTTCCCCTTATCCTGATTGTGTTACTTACTCCTATTTTAGGTGTCTTGTATCTCCTTGAGCCTGGATTGCATTCGTCCCCTCAAGTCCCGCAGCGCCATGCTAGGGGGTCCCACTGGACTGTAGATACAAGCCCTCTTAGATTATTTTCCTTCCTCCTCTTTTGAATGACCTATCTTATCACATTATACTTGTCCATTCCTATGCGAAGCTCAATCTTAGCTCAAGAATCTCCTTGAGTGGGATGTCCTTATTAGGCTTGTTTCTTTTTCGAAACACCCATTTATCAGTCCGCTGGGCTCCCTTGCAAAACGGGCGTTCCGGAGGGGGCATTTGTTGATGCCTAATTTCGGACATCTCGCAGACCCTTGTCTAACCATCATAGAAGTGATTATTTTTCCCTGGTTGATTGAGAGTGTGGAGTCTCATCCTTGTTTAGGTAGGCTTCACCTTGTCCCTTCGTGGGGGGTTGCAGGGGGGCAGCGCCCCCCTGCCTGTAAGGTCGGGGGTTCGGGAGTATGAGCCCCCGAGGTGAATTTTTTTGAGGCTCTATACACATTCTCTGCCCTGATCCCTGGGCGGCCAAGGTGCTGGCCACCCACATCCCTGGGCGACCAGAGACCTAGCCGCCCAGCCCCTTCCAGGGCGGCCACAGAGTTGGCCACCCTGCTCCTTCAAGGTGGCCAGACTATTGGCCGCCCAGCCCCTCAAGAAGGCCATCGACCTGGCCAGCCAGCTCCTTTGGACGGCTAAAGCTTTGGCCGCCTCCTGTCAACCGTCCGTCAACCCTACGTTCTGCCCACTCTTGGCACGTTCTCCGGAATTGCTCCCACTCCAGGAGGTTCGAGACCCATGTAGCTTTCACGCAATCCATTTTCAAATGATTTTGATGGTCAGAAATTCCCCACATACAAAACCCCATTCTGAACCATCTCACAGGGGGTGTTGGACATTTTTCTCGGAGGGGGGACTTCGACTGAGAGAGGTGGACACTTTCGGAGGATGGACATTTTCGGGAGGAGGAGAGGAGGCTAGTTCCTGGGAGCCCAGAGAGAGCTGTGAGCACGAGAGCACCTTCCCCGACCTTCCCCTAGCAGTAGAATTCCAAGTCAGAGAGATCTACTGCGGACGAGTCCTAGTTGCACGGGGCGGCCATCGACATGGCCGCCCACCATCCTAGAACGGCCACATAGCTGGCCGCCCTCTGCATGGTCGACAGGAAAACCCCATCTTTCTTCCTATATCCTTTATCTTGCCGTGTTTTACTCCATTTCACTGCATTATATGCATATTAGACTTGCCTAGATCACTTTTTCTAAAGAGGTTTTTCAACCCAAAACATAGGGAAGGCGGATGGTCAAAAATCTCGGCCATCCCCCTTCTCGCCCCCTCCCCGGTACGATGACCACCATTTGCATGATTTTTTCTTTGATTTGAGCATATTCTGCACTTCCACAGTCTAATGGTCTCTCTCTATTTGCTGGTTACTTTGCAGGAACTTCGTCGTCGACTTGCAGGGCTCCTTGTTCTTGGCCAACCGAGAGCGAGGATAGAAGAACCCACATTCTCCCGTTCCTAAGGCATCCACGATCATCACTCCTATGAGGTTTAGGTAAACACCTCTAGCAATCACACCTTTTCTTCATTTCTAACCTGTGCACTATAGGTAGCAGCAGTACAAGTTCGGGAGGACACACATTCGTACGCCGTACGCGGACGCGCCACCTTCTGGCACCTACACCAAGTCTCCCTTCCTCTGATACCACAGAGGGGACAACGGAGGAATACCTCCACACCCTGGTTTCCCAGAGCATGACACACTCACAGTTACCTGTGAGCAAACACCTTGAGTGCGCCGAGCATTGCAAGGCAAAGAACACAACCCAACTGAAACAGAAAATAGACAAAGCAAAAGAGAAAAAGAATGTCGAACACAATCGACACAACAAAACCAAAGCGAAGACCACGATACGTAGCTTCCATTGGAAGCAATATGAATGTAGATTAGATAGCCCTCTCTTATGAGCTTTCTTCCCCCTCTATCTTTCTCACAAGGTGGCTCTCTTCTCCTCACTGATGGGCTCACCTTCTTCAACGGCTACTCTCTTCTCTTCTTATCCTCTCACTAAACTCTCTTCTATTTCTCTCTTTTTCTTTTCACTCTTCTCTTCAATGGCAACTCCTTCATCCACATTCTCTCTTCCGCTCAACTGATACTTATAGCCGAGAAATAATTTTCCTCAAGGAATTTATCCATAGCTGAAATAGCTCATTGGTCCAGGTGGCGAAGAATATTCTATCCATCTGAATCTTCTAGTGACTCAGCCACGTGGATTGAATTACGCGCCAAAAGGCTTGAGGTTGCTCTCACGTGATTCTGTAAAGGTCTCACGAGCCCAAATATAAATCAGACTTTCAGATCCATCTGAAATGCAAGGCAGTCTGAGTTATCAACCTTAATCATCCTTGATCATCCATTAAGCCTTAATGCTCTTAAGTTCGATGCCTGTTCAAAAATCTTGCCAGAATCAGTCGACCGTTCCCCTATTTTGGTCAGGCGAAATAAACAACATTAGAAGCTACTTTCAGGAGGTCGACGCAGTCTTCTTGCTATGTCGATGCAGTGTGGCTGAGGAGCACTTCAGTCAGATGTCTTCGAGTGAATGACCTTTGGTGCGTCGATGCAGCTCTTGATGCTTCGATGTTCTTGGCTTCTTAATGGTGGTTCTGAACTGAGTGCATCGATGCACTCCCAGATACATTGGTGCAGTGTGAACGTAGAACCCTCAGCCAGAAGACTTTGAATGCTGCCTTTTATCTTAGTGCATCGATGTAGCCTTCTTGCTGCGTCGATGTGATGTTCTATCGCAGACCAAGTTTGAACTTGATGCATCGAGGCAATGTTCTGTTGCTTCGAGGCAGAGCTTTGGAATTGATACTTTGAGCAACACTACGTCGGTGTAGTGTGAAGATAGAATCCTTTGGAACAATAGACTTCAAACTCTGGCTTCTGACTTGGTGCGTCGATGTAGCTACTTGTTGCTTCGTCGAAGTTGTATTCAAAGTCTGATCCTTTGCTTAGTGCGTCGATGCATTAATCTGATGCTTCGATGTGGTGTGACTTGATGGCTGATTTTGTTCTTGATGCGTCGGTGCAGCTCTGTGTACGTCGATGCAGCTCTCTAAAAAGCACTTATGTGAATGTGACTGCATCGAGGCAGTGGTGATCCTGCTTCGACACTTTTATGGTAAGCAGAACTCCTGTATTCTTGTTCTTAACTTCTGGAAGTTCCACCTTAATTCAATGTCAATTTGATCTGACTTTTCTTCAATTCTTCAGTAATCAACTGTCTTTCAGCCTGTTCTTTATGCAAACGTCAACCTGTTCCTTGTACAATTTTGAGCTGAATTACACAATCAAGGACATGAGAGCTTCATGCATGATTCAACATCAGCAACACATTTGACTATCCGTATAAAAAGTATACATGTATCAACTTTAGACATGAGTTAAGACAATGCATGTGCTTGCTTAGCTTAGCCATCTTAGCTATCATCAAGGCACATAGAGACAACACACGCTTACTTAATTTAGCCATGTTAGCCATCATCAAAACCATCAAAACACATCAATATTAATTCATGAGTTATGCATGTATGCATGAACCCCTCATTCACAACAAGAAAGGCTATGGAATTTGCGTCCTTCGACAAGGGATGATGACTGTAGCGGAATACGAGCTACAATTCTCGAGGCTGGCGCCGTATGCTCCACATCTTGTGGCTACGGAGATTTTAAAGGCTAATCGATTCATGGACGGATTGAGGCCCACCTTTATAAATCAACTTAGACCTCAAAATATCCGCACTTATACGGAGATGATCCATAGGGTTTATTTATGTGAGAGGACCTTGGAAAAGGTAGAGAAATTGAGGAGAAAAGATGAAAAGCCAAGCCGAAACCATGATAGACAAGAGGAAAGAGAAGAAAGGTTCAGTATCACGGAGGATTACGAACCCCGTAACAACAAGAAGAGGTCTCACAATGGCAACAGTAATGGTAAAGGGAATGGCAGTGGAAAGAATAAAAGAGTTAAGGAAGAAGAGGAAAGGCAAGTTATGGCGGCTTGCTCCTTTTTCGAGAAGTTCGGTCACTCGGCCGAAGAATGTTGGAAGCGTCTCGACGCTTGTTTACGTTGTAGAAGTCGGGAGCATCGCGTCCCCGCATGTCCCCTCATAAAGGAACAATCTTTAGGGGATAATAATGGACGAAGGCGACAAGGCCGACTAAATGCCATCTTGGATGGTGAAGGTAAAACGATTGAAGGTACTATCTTGACCTATTCATATTCATCATAGCCTTAATTGTTAGTAAAACTAATTAACTACAAATAAAACACACTATCCATAAATCCCATGCAATGAATTTGGGGACCCAATTCTTTTAAGTGGGGGAGGGTGCAACACACGAAATTTTTCTAGGATTTTTTTGGGATTAAATAAAATTTTTAAGCATTTAAAAGACTTAATGGGATATTTAATGAATTATGGGTTAATTAAATTAATTTGAAGGCCCTAAATTAACCAAATACATAAGCCCACTTAAGATGGGCCCAAAGACCATTTTCTAAGGCTTTTAGACCCAAGCCCATTACGAGAGACGTAAATAGGGCTATTTACGGATTTAAAATGGATAGATGTCTCCCTTAGGGGATAAATAGAAGATAAATAGGAAAATTCAATATTTTCGGATAAAATGCCAGAACGCGGGCTATTGTGCGACCGCGTTCTGATAGAAGCGGTCTAATCAAGACCTCGTTCATCTTTCGTGAATGGGTGGTGTAGAAGCATCAAAAATGGGATTTTTCCCATCCCAATCACCTAGGATCGAAGCATTCTGGCATGTAAACCTAGCTAGGACTCTTTGGGGATAGAATGGATGTCCTATAGGACTCCTATTTGATCTAATCTTTCAACCCTAGTCCTTTATCTATAAATAGGTCTCAAGTTCAACCTGCGCGAACCCTTATTTTGGCTCGCGTGGTTCGATGGTAAGGTGGTGTTATTTCATGTTAGTCCTTTAGAACTATTCATTCCTTTAAGTTTTGTCTAACTTCTCTCTAAACCTCATGCCCGGAAATCAAGTCTTTGAGAAGTTAGAAGCCCCAGAGTCACTAGTTCTCTACAAACCGCACAGGAACGAGTAGATTTCTCTGAGAAAGATTAGGGATTTAAGAACCCTAATCGAGGTAATTTTGAGTTTGGTCTTTAAAACTAATTGTTCCTTTTTATGTCTTCTCACTACCCTGCAAATTTCGTGCTAGGAAACCAAGAGGTTAAGGAGATAGAGTCACTGGAAGTTGGAGGTTCCACGCAAGACGCGCAGGAACAAGGACCTTCTTCTAGTAACAAATTCGAAGTCTAGGGATCAAATTAATGGTAAGTTATCTCATGATGGCTCAAACCACATGTCAGGAGTAAAAGCCCTCTGTTTTCTATTGATCCCTTGCTTCCTACATGTCATATTTCATATTTCCTCATGATTGCGCAAGTTTGGTTTAATAACATGCATATCCTTGCATCTAATGGAAAAAGATGATAACTTGGCCAAATTCACACATCTCCATGCATCAATTCTATTATATCATGTTTTACCTTTCAGTATAGCATGTTTTCAAGCATTATTTGTCCTAGAATAGGTCTTGCATGCAATATTTATCTTATGTCCGTTGAAGGCAGAAGGCGGTTCACCAGAGACCGCCTCTATCATGAGGCGGTTCCAGATAAACTGTGGTTTCCAAAAGGTGGTTCTCCCCTGACCACATTCTATTTTCTTTTAACCCTAAACAGAATGCAGATCAGCCCTATTAAATACGTGCTAAGCCTAGGTAATTAGGCCATATTCCTAGTTATGTCCTTATATTCTTGATATTGGTTATATTGTGCATCAAACATTGTAGATTTCATACCTTACATGTTTTAGTAACTATTTTAAGTCTTATGCTAATTTCATCCCAAAACACTATAATTTTGTACTTGAAGGAATTTCCATGAATTGATTGCACTTGGATCTATGTTTTGGCATGTTCCTTTCTCACCTTATTTTTGTTTTATAAGTCACATATAGTGCGTATTCCGGTACGTTGCTATTAGTTACACATACACATGATAGGCACACTCTCTTAGACTTGTGATCCTCTCTATTAGATATTCCTTCCATCGGATTAGGTGATCATGCTTCAAGGCCTCCGTAAGTCTTCGCGAGTCTGGGATTCCCACTAGGATGTCGAGCAGGTTGTACCTTAAAAACCCATTGGTCTAGAAAGCACTTGAGTTTTCTGGCATTTTCTGCACTATGGACTAGTCACGGCTTCCATGCGACTGCTATTTCATGAAGGCAGTTTTGTCATAACCGTGTTCTTCCTGTAGTTCACTACGTCAACCTATTCCTTCTCCATGGATCGACTCATCCTGACTGCCGCCTTGACTCGACCGCTACTATCAAGAAACGGTCTCCTCTTGACCGTGTTCACCCAGATTGTGTCTAACCCCTGGTTTGACCAAAAGGGTTAACTCTACTCTGTTCTTAGATGGTCCTTTGATTATCTGGAACCCAAACCTTATTCAATAAGTTATTAGTAATCTATGAAAATTAATGAATGTACCGTTATGCTGCCAGATTCCTTCCGTAGCATGACCCTGTCATTAATTCAACCTTGAACTCTCATGAATCATTTTGGTACATTCTTACCTTGTTATTGTTGTCATGAACTATTGTTTGAACTTTACATTATTGGCCTACATTTATATTTCTCATGGAAGTAGCTTGATTTATAACGTGAAGATGCAAGAGCGGGCACGAACAGTGTCCAAGGGATCGATGCTGGCCCTCTCGGCGGATGGCTGGAAACATACTATTAACCATGAGGTATGATGAACACTGGTACATTCTTATACGAGAGTACTTTTTTTATAAACGCGTGAAAACCATGAGGCTCATCATGAAATTATACATTCTTGTTACATGACTTTCTAGTGCATGGCCTTTATGGTTATGAAAAGTACATTCTCGTTACATTCTAGTACATTCTCGTTAATGAAAGGCCACATTATATTCTTACTTGATCATGCTCTCATTCTACATGAACACTCATATCTCTATGGTTTGTATCGTGCTGCTTGTGTTGTTACTTTGGTTTTGGAGAGGGGGAAAATCTATCGCCCAAGAGCACGGCCCAACTAGGTCCAATTTGACCAAACAAGGCGTAGCTCCCCAAAGTGACACCCCTATTTGGGGCCCACTTACTTCAAGCCCAAAACTCACTCAGAGCAGCACTTTCTAGGCGACTCTCGGGTCCGAAAGTCCGAGCAATAGATCGGTCGAGAAGGCCCCTGCGGGGACCTAGCGCGACCTATTCGAGCTACGCACCCGTCGCTCGAGAGGAAACTCCGAGTAATCATCCCAAGCTCAGACTGACTATCGGAAGCTTATCCAAGCATCCCTTACGCATCCTTCAGGAGCAGGGAACCCCAAGGGAAAAGGGAGAGCAAGAGTCCTCGTGCCATAAAGAGCCCACAATGAGGACGTAACCCCCCTGAATCCCCTCGACTCCCAGGGCTCCTACGTCAAACGGATTGCTATATAAATCCCAGGGAGACCCTCCAAAGAGGTAGGCAACGATCCTGAGTGAGAACCACTACACCTCTTGGTGGAGAACAATCTAGCGCCCTCTTCTTCTCCTACCACCTCCCCTCGCACCAGTGCTCTATCATATTCACTGACTTAGGCATCAGAGGGTTTTCCCTAGGGCCTCATCCCTGGGCACCCCTGATCCATTTCCTACCTTGCAGATCATATACGCGTGGTGGCCATGATCGAGGATTCTTCCAGGATCTCACGACTTAGTATCGGCGCGAGATTACGCCTCTTCATCTGGCGCCGTCTGTGGGAAACGAGCGAAGTGCCATCATGGTGCGAAAAAATTTTGGTAGGAGGATCACCGGCGACAGGGGAAGGACCGGGGTAGCAGAGGAAGGAGAACCTGTTCCTTTCCATCCCATGGAAAACCTCCCCTCTGATGACAACAACAAAGCCGACGAGCTGCCTCCACCAACCATGGAGGTGCAACCCCCCAACGGGAGTTCTGACGCTCTCCAAACTCTCAATGCAAAACTGGATATCCTCGTAGAATTAATGAGGATCCAGGCGGCTAGAGAGGAGAAGTCACGACTTCCCCAAGAAAGCCACCCCCATGTAGAAACTTCCCAGCAAACAGCTGGAGGCCGCTTCACCCTCTGGGGATGACGGCTTATATGCAACAGGTCGGTAGGACCTTCGCACGCCCCTCTTCCAGAGCAAGAAGCCTCCTCCACCCCGAGGAGAGAAAGGCCCGGGACACACCAACAGCTCTCGAAGACCGACGACCCCGAGGGACGATGAGGTAGCCAGAAAGGATGCCCTCACAGCCCCTTGGCCCAACGGCAACCGGAGGTATCCCTCCGACAGTGAGACTTCGAATGACGTTTCGCGGAACAAGAGCGCGCCCTCCGCGCCTTACAGAAGACTTCCACCAAGGAGGACGAGGAGCAATCCCTGTTCTCTGACTAAATCTTGAAGGCTGAGATATCCCCTAGACTCTCATTGCTAACCTTCAAGTCATATGACGGCCAAGGAGACCCGGCCGACCACTACGATAGCTTCGACGCCCTGATGACCCTGCACAGAGCTTCCGACGCTATCAAGTGCCGAGCTTTCGTGACCACCTTGGTCCAGGGCACTCAAGCCTAGTTCCGAGCACTCGTCCCCGACAGTATTCATGCCTTCAGGCACATCGGGCGAGTATTCAAGGAAAGCTTCATCGACAACGGCCCTCCGAGGTCAATTGCGGGGCTATTGGCACTGAAGCAGGCACATGGAGAAAAGCTTCGAGCTTACATCAACCGATTTAAATCCCTCGCCTGGATGTCACCTCAGCGATCACCGCGTTGACTGGAGGCACCCGTAATGAGAATCTTCGGTGAGAACTAGTCCTTCATCCCCCCACCTCTCACGCCGATCTGGTGACCCTAGCCCTGCATCACGCAGAGTGCAAGGAAGTCCTCAGCGCTTGACATAGCACAACGGGCTCGGGTCGAGTAAGGGATAAGAAGTGACCATCCGAGCAAGGCTCGGGCCAGGGGAAAAGGCAGAATCAAGATGGAGACCATAGGGAGCCTCCTCAGAAATACGAGTGGTACACTCCTCTATCCGCCCCCGTCTATGAGATACACGAAGATATCAAGGGTTCGGGCCTCCTCCGCCAACCTGAGCCTATGAAGGCCAAGCACCACAGCCGCCGTAAGCATTGTTAGTTTCATAACGACCACGGGCACCATACTGAAGATTGTCACCAGCTTAAGGATGAGATCGAGCGTCTCGTCCGCCAGGGGCACTTATCTGATACGTGTCCGAGCGCCAGAAGGAGGATCGTGGCGTCCTACAAGAAATTGACAATCACCCCCGCGGAGTCCACATCAATGTTATTTCTGGCGGCACGGCATCAGGAGGAGACAGTAGCCGAGGAAGGTAGTGTCACGCTGAACGGGCGAGCAGAGCCTCTGAGCCCCCCAAAGCCCCACCAGCGAGCGAGCAGTAGGCCCTGGTGTTCTCTGACCAAGACTAGGAAGGGTTATCTACCCCGCACGACGATGCTCTTGTAGTATCGGATACTATAAACCATTATAACGTAGATAGGATATCAGTTGACAATGGTAGCGCCCCTGATGTACTCTCGTACGAATGTTTCTTAAGATGGATGAAAACCCATCCAAGCTCCGCCCAATTCGAACCCCCCTCTGCGGGTTCAATGGCTAGGCAACCTATCCCGAGGGAGCCCTAAGCCTGCTGGTCACCATTGGTACCCCTCCCAAGACCGTCACGGTTATGGTTGACTTCATCGTGATGAAGGGGATGTTGACCTATAATGCCATCTTCGGCCGAGGTATCCTCAGTCGAACAAAGGCAGTGCCCTCCACCTATCACCAAAAAATGAAGTTTCCCACCAAATACGGCATCGGGGAAGTCCGAGGAAACTAGCCAATGGCTAGAAGGTGCTACATAATCTCGGTCGAAGCCATAAAGCCAGAGGGGAAAAAGAAAGGGGTCGGGAGAGCCGAGGATGAACCAACAACATCCGAGCCCGGTGGTGAATTATTGACGGTCTTCCTCAAAGACGACTCGGTCCTAGGAGTAAAGATTGGAGCTGATTTACCACCTGATGTACAAGAGCAATATAAAGATTTTCTTTCAGAGTATATCCAAGTCTTCACATGGTCTGATGAGCATCTTCTCGGGATCCCTAGAGAGATGGTGGTACACAAGCTCAACCTTGACCCGTCAGTGAAACCCATCCAACAACGTAGAAGAAAGCATGCCCCAGAAAAGCAGATAATCATCAAAGAGCATATTATTAAGTGGAAGAAAATCGGCCTATTTTGTCCGGTCCTTTACCCGACATGGTTCGCTAATGTCATCTTAGTACCAAAAGCTTCGGACAAATGGCGAATGTGTGTGGACTTCACCGACCTCAATAGATCCACTCCGAAAGACTGTTACCCACTGTCGAGCATTGACCAGCTAGTCGACTCGACCTCCGGTAACGAATTGCTCAATTTTCTGGATGCCTACTCGAGCTACCAGCAGATCCGAATGGACCCTGAAGACATCGAGAAGATCGCCTTTATCACCGACTTCGGTGTATACTACTACACTCGAATGCCGTTCGGGCTGAAGAATGCCGGAGCAACGTACCAGAGGCTGATCAACCACATTTTCGAAGGACAAATCGGTTGGAACATCGAAGCTTATACTGACGACATGCTCGTCAAAACACCTAAGGCCGAGGACCACTTCGCCGACCTAGCTGAAACCTTCAGCACCCTCCTAAGGTACAACATGAAGCTCAACCCAGCTAAATGCCCTTTTGGGGTTCTATCCAGGAAATTCCTAGGTTTCCTAGTAACTCAACACAGGATCGAGGCCAACCCCGACAAAGTTCAGGCCATCCTGAACATGTAGCCGCCCGTTTGCATCAAGGATGTCCAACACCTGACTGGATGAATTGATGTGCTCAACCATTTCTTGTCCCGAGCGGCCGAACGATGCCTACCTTTCTTCAAATTGTTGAGAGGGCCCAAATTGGCATCCGCCATGTTCGCCTGGGTTGAGGAATGTCAGAAGGCTTTTGCAGAACTAAAGGAGTTTCTGGCCTCACCCCCGGTGTTATCGAAATCGGTCTCGGGCGAAATATTACACCTTTACCTCTCATCAACTCCTTCCACAGTGAGCTCAGTCCTAGTTCGAGATGACGCAGGAGTGCAGAGACAAGTATACTACACCAGCAAGGTACTCAACAAGGTCGAAAGACGGTACCCCGCAACCGAGAAACTCGTGCTAGCGTTGGTGATTTCGGCCAAGCGCCTCCGGCCATACTTTCAAGGGCACTCCATCATCGTGTTAACCAACGAACCCCTGAAGAGGATGCTCACTCATCCTGAAGCTTCGGGTCACCTCGTCAAGTGGGCCATAATGCTCGGGGCTTACGACATCTCTTATCGCCCCCGCTCGGCCATCAAGGGACAGGCACTCGCGGACTTCATCGCAGAGAGCACCGTCCCGACCGAGGAAGCCCTTCCGCTGGCGCCCGGGCCCACTTGGGATCTTTTCATTGATGGATCCTCCAACTCGGCCGGCAGCGGCGCCGGTGTCCTTCTCAGATCCCCAGAAGGAGCAGAATTGTGATACGCCGTGAAGTTCAACTTTTCGGCATCCAACAACGTCTCCGAGTATGAGGCTCTCATCTCGGGGGCCAGGATGGCACGAAGATTGGGGGCCGAACGAGTCAGGATTCATACTGACTCCCAGTTGGTCGCCAGCCAGGTCAATGGTGACTACGAAGCTCGAGAAACACCGATGATCAAATACCGGTCGCCAGCCAGGTCAATGGTGACTACGAAGCGTGAGAAACATCGATGATCAAATACCTTCAACTGGTAAGAGGAATAGCCCCACTATTCGAGAGTTTTCAGGTCATCCGGATAACTCGGGAGGAAAACTCCCGAGCAGACGCCCTCTCTCGACTGGCCTCCTCTGTTGGCCCAGAAGGTACTCGATCGGTTTTCCTCGAAGAGCTAGAGCGACCAAGCATAGAAATGGAGCTCATGACCATTGATCAGACATCATCGTGCGACTGGCGGACCCCATATATATCCTGGCTCCGGGATTCTCAGGAACCCTCCGACCCTCAAGAAACTCAGAGACTAAAGTATCAAGCTCGGCGCTTCGTCATCTTAGACGAAGTCTTGTACCGAAGGTCTTTTTTTGGTTCTCTCCTCAAGTGCCTCGACACCGATGAGGCCAGCCGAGCAATTCAGGAGGTCCACGAGCGTGTCTGCGGCGCTCATCAAGGAGGAAGATCACTCGCCAAGATCTTGCTGTGGCAAGCAACTGGTGGCCCACTCTCCAACGCGACTGCTTGACCTACGTTCAAAGGTGCGATCGATGCCAACATTTCGATCATTTGGTCCATAAGCTTGCTTCAGAGCTCGTCACCCTTACCGAGCCGTACCCTTTTACTCGATGGGAGATTGACATCATGGGGCCATTTCCTACGGCCCAGGCCCAGAAGAAGTTCATCATCGTCGCCATCGATTATTTTACCAAGTGGATTGAAGCCAAAGACACTGCCAGGATTACCGAGTCAGTCGTATGGAGCTTCGTTTGGAAGTCGATCATTTGTCATTTCGGTATCCCCCGAGTGATTGTGAGCGATAATGGTCAGAAATTTGATTCTCATTACTTTGGGAACAAATGTGCGGACCTACACATTCGCAACCACTTCACTTCGGTAGCCCACCCCCAGGCTAACGGACTGGTCAAAAATGCCAACAAAACTATATTAAAAGGCATTAAGGCCAGGCTCGGTAAGGCCAAGGGTAGTTGGCTCAAGGAATTACCAAGCGTAATATGGTCGCATCGAACTACTCCGAGAACCGCCACCGGTGAGACTCCTTTCCAGTTGGTGTATGGCACAGACACCGTGATTCCTTTGTGTTAGGGTGCTAGGCCCGGATACAGAGGGGGGTGAATGTATCCCTCTAAAAATTATGGCCTAAATTAAAAACTCTAAAGCTCGGATATGCGGAATAGGGACAATGAGCTTTCCGAGATAAGATAATAATCAACTAATTGATCAACCAGTTGGACTGCAACAATGCAGCCACCTGATCAAACTAGAAATGCAGACTGAACAGTACAACCCAAACACACCTAGCAAAGTGCAATGCTCAAGGTAACTGCTGATAGGAACAATATAAACAATCCAAGATAACACAGCTAACCATCATGCATAACCTGTGAATGGGAGGTAGGAGGCAGGGAACGAACGCACAAAAGAAACCACTGCACAGTAGATTTTTAGGTGGTTCGTTCCAGAAGACCTACATCCACCCCACACTCAACCCGAGTGTGGCTTTCACTAGCTCACGCTAGAAACAGTAGACTCAGTCTGCAACAGGTGCTGCCACACAGCTTGACCAGGGGAACAACCTCCCCTCTTCCTCCCAACCGGAGGGAACCACTAGTGACACCAGTCACTAGCAAACCAGAGACACACGGTCTCTCTTCCTCTAGACCCGGAGGGAACCCCTGGACTTGAATCCACAAGCCCAGAACCGGAGACAAGTCTCCCTTCCTCTAAACCGGAGGGAACCCACAAGTAGCTCCCAGCTACTTGCAATTGGAGATCAGATCTCCCTTCCTCCAAACCGGAGGGAACCCGACCTCAGACCAGAGGATCGGAAGTACAGCAGACCAGAAGACAAAGGAAAATAATAAACGAAAATAACTTCAGCAAACAGAAAGCTAAAAATGAAATGCACAATGTGGCTCTCAACGGAGCTGACTGGCCTGGATTTGATCCACGGTCCAGTGAAGACAGATCTTCAAGCAACTTCTTCCTTCTTCTTCACGAGCTCTCTCGCTCTCTCTCTATCTCTCTTTCTTTCTCTTATGCTCTCCTAATCTTTTTACTCTCTCAATCTCTGCTCCTCTATTCTCTTCGGTTCACACTTTTATCTCTCTCTTTCTCTTCTTCTCCTTCTGCTCTTCTTCTCTTTTTCTCCTTTTTCTTTTTCCGGATCGAAAGGATTTCTGCTCTTCAGGCTTCTTCTACGATCACCTTCATCTGAGGACGAAGGGTTCCATTTATAGCAGCAACAGAGGTGGATAAGGCACAGAACGCGTATGCCTCCCATGCTCGATCCAGAATCTTCCTGCCATGTGCCCTTATCAGATTGGTTTCACTTATCTCGGATCAGGTGCAGCCCAGGAGTGTGGAATGTTCTTCCTCGGACCTATAATGAGATTAAAACCATTAACACGCTGTATGGCCATAAGAACTGGAACTGCATGAGGTATGTGGACACGACAAGAGGTGCACTAAACAGAGAATGACACGAGATACAGTGGTGACAAAACAAACACGAAGTAGAAAGAAAATAACACGAAGTAGACAAGATTACTACAGTACGAGACAGGGAGAGCATGACACGAGGTCAGATGAAAAAATAGCACGAAGTAAAACGAGAACAACACGAAGTGTCACTGTAACAACACGGAGACACGAATGCAAAATCAACACGAGGACACGAAGACAAAAACAACACGAAGACACGAAGACAAAAACAACACGAAGACACGAAGCGAAGACAAGGAAAACGACACGAAGTCAGTGAGAATAGCACGAGGTGAAACGACACGGGCTGACAACAACTCAAGGATGAAAACTAGAGATCGACATGAAGTGTGGTTACAAAAATAAAAAGGACACGAGGTCTAGAAAGAGCAACACGAACACGGAAATAACAAAGAATTGACACGGAGTGTGGTCAAGGTGAAAAAGACACGAAGTCTAAAGCGAAAAACCAACACGAAGATAGAATACAAAGAAACGACTCGAAGTGAGATGAGAACAGTATGAAACAAAGAAAACGACATGAAGTACATAAACACAACACGAAGACATAACTACTGAAATAATACGAAAGACACGGACACAACACGAAGACCAAACACAGAGTAACGTGAAGACACACGTGTAAAGCTAATACAAGGTGACAATCAACAAGGAGAACGGCACGAAGTGAAACGACACTTGAACCTAGACCGACTTAAAGACCCAGCGAAAAATGACTCGAAGACAGAAATACAAACGCACGACATGAACTAAGGATGACATGGAGACAACACAGTCACAAGGGCTGCACGAAGTGAAAGACAACACGAAGACAGACGACAACACGGCTATCTCGACACGAGATGAAATGGTGGAAGTAGAAGAACAACTCGAAGACAAAAATGACACGAGCTGAATTAAACACAAAGGTGAAGACAGACACTGACACGAGGTGTGGACACGAAGCAAGAATGACATGAGGTTCAAGGAAACCAACACGAAGACAGAAACAGTACGGACACACGAAGTATTACCTCTTAGCAACTTTTTTCTTGTAAAGCATGGAAGTCAACACGAAGTGTTGTAAGCTCAGACGACACGAGATCTTTTCGTGTTAGTGAGGGGAAACAACACGAAAACTCAAGTATAGAACCAGCACGAAGAAGATGTACAGTCTGATGTACAGACTTGGAAGAACAGTCCAATGTATAGACTTGCACGAGCGAGCTACAGTGCCAAAGTGTAGACTTCACGCTGTACAGACTTTGTCAGGAAGGACCAATGTATGGACTTGGTGACGAGAAGGCGGTGTGCACACTTATAGCGTTGACGCTACATGAGACACAGGCTGTATAGACTTGGAGTTTAACATGAAAGAAAGCCAGTGTACAGACTTGTTGTCCTCACGGCTGACGACTCCAGTGTATAGACTTGGAGGCCTGAAGGTGATGCGAGTAACAATCCAATGTATGGACTTTGACTCTAAATGAGACTGACAGTGTATACACTTAGCCAATGCAATGCACTGTATGGACTTCCATGAGACGCTCAATGTGCAGACTTACTGTCAATCAATGTATAGACTCTGTAAATGCATATGAAAGCTTTATGCAGTCAGATAACATGTAGCATGACTGAACATCAAATATGTTAATCTAAACTGAGCAGCAAGATGACTGAACATTTGATTAACTCACATCAACAATCAATCATCAAAACCATCATCAAAATCACAGGGGCACAATAATCTCCCCCTTTTTGATGATGGCAACACTTTCAATATATTGAGTCATTCTGATGATGTGAGGCATTCTGAAGACTCAAATTATTATCCCCCTTTGACTTCATCAAAAAGAAAATAATTTGAGAAATTAAAGCATGTGTAAAAGTTCAGTCAATTTCTCCCCCTTGCAAGAACATGATTCTCCCCCTTTAATAGTTTCAGCAAAAGCATGAATTAGATAAGATCAAAAGAAATCTGCATGCACTGATTGAGTGATATTCTCTCTCTTTGGCAAACAATCTCCTCCTTTGGTGTAATCAAAGTAAACCATGGGAAGGGTTAAATGCAAAAATGCAGATGCAACAAGAAATGCAATACTCCCCCCTGAGTATATGAATGCAAGGTCACAAATGATATGAACATGATTCAGCATGACAAGGAATGCTCCCCCTGAAGAGATGCGAATTGATATGCAAGTGATGCATGACATGGAAGCTCCCCCTCAATAAGTGGACTCTTATGAGATAAATGAGAAGGAGACCACAGGGGCAAACAAGGAGAAGTTCAGGTCATTGAGCCAAGGACATGAGCAGAAGAAATTCAGTGAACAGATTTTTCAAGGATACTCCAAACATAAGAAATTCAGCCAGATTTTCAAAGAGATATCAATCTCATAAATCTAAAGCATAAGTTTTCAAAGTCTTCTATCATAAGGGCTTATGAATGACATTTATTGAACAGCATGGTTTAAACATGATGTATGCAGAGTTTATCAATAAAATTCTGTATTGATATCTAAAACCATGGTTTAATAAAAGTGAACCAAGCCCTCATATTTATCTTGATAAATCTCCCTTTCTCTTACACAATCAAAATTATTGACTTCTTTCGCAATTACATGCATCTCTATTGAAATCAAGCAATTATGAAGTCATATGAATTTGTCTAGGGTTGTAGCAATTTGATTTGAGCATTAATATTCAGATATATCAATTTGTTCAACAATTTTCCATGCTACAAATTTTACAAGCACTCTAGTTCAGTGCACACATTGGAACTAGAGGATATACCTTGATTAGAGGCCACTATCCCTAAGCCCTTAGTGTGACTAACTGTCATGCTATATGTGAACAGAGATAGCATTTACACATCATGATGCACTCCAAATCATTTCTTGATGAGTGAGTTGTATTTCTCAGTGTGCATGCCATTGCTCTGCCTGAATTTTCAATAAAATTTATTCTGCAGAGTTGACTAAGACACCTCATGACATAGTCCTTTGGACATGATTTCTCAGTGATCAAAGTCATTGCTCTGACAAACAATTACCCTTTAGACAATTCAGACAAATTCCTTTGCTTCAAGTCAATAATAATTTCATGTACTTAACCAATTGAAGCCATGAATTCAATAATGCAGATTTCAGAATTTTCCACAAGACATAGCATGAAACATATGGTTAAGGTTTATTAAACATGTTTCAGATATTTTTGAGAGATTTTAAAGTCAAACTCCATGAACATTAAACTTAAACCACATGAGTTATTTCAGTCATTCTTAAGAATGTATAATAGAAGATTCCTAGTTCAAGAGTTTTCAGATTTATGATCGAGATAGCCCATTGAAATCTTCATGAAAGACTGATAGAATTCTGAAGCCAAATGATACCAATTGATAGGAGAATTACCAATTGTTAAGAGAGATTTTTGAAGCACAAAGTTTTCAGAATATGATCAAGGTTTGTCAACAAAATCAATAAGAAAGGATATGCTATGAATTCTGACAAATGTATGCATTTGACAACCTATATGCAATGCATTGACTCCCCCTTACAATATGCATTCAAACTCTCTTTTTGGCATTTTCAATATAAGGGGATTTGCAGTAGAATCATGCATGTTTATGTATTTCTCCCCCTGACTAAATATGGAATGTGCAGAGAGAATTCAATACATGGTTTCATGACGAATGCTCATGATAATCCAACCTGACCTATTTGCATGATGACTCATGGAACCTTAGTAACATACCTAGATCCCTCTTGATAACTATTTAGTTCTCAACCACATGAAGCATGAAGCAATATAATGCATCAATCAGTTGCAAGTGCAAGTCTTCATGCATGAGGATTTAATTGACAGCTCATATGTTTAATTTAAAACAATTTCAGATTTTCAAGAGCAGACCTAACATCAGGTTGATTAGGACTGAGCAGATCAATTCAGTACTAACAGTTCCAAGATCTTCAGACAGTTTGTTCAGCCTCCCCTTAACCAGTTCCATGTACACTTGGCAAATTAATCCATGGTGATCGTGCATGACAGTGTAGCACCCATACAATTTCAGCAATTGAACTTTTATGAGTGATCAGGAGAATGCAATTGATATTCATTATGGCAGTGTGTGCATGAGCAGCTCATAAGACAGGTTTAACAGTGCAAGTGACAGAATCTGATACAAGCTCCTAATTGATCAGATTTAAACATGATATCCAATCATAATAGCAGTGCAAATTATAGAGCAGACTCTAATTACAATTTTCAGAACTGACCTTCAAAGTAGTAACCCGGGGTCTTCTCACTTGAGTGCCTTGGTTTATTTACCCCTTCTTGTTTATTTCTTTCCAAGGCACACCTGCATTAACTGGGTTATTTTGATCCAGCAGCAACCCAAGCGGCCTCGGGTCCTGTATTACCCCCAACATGTGTTCTAGACAAATTTTGTGCATGAAGGTCATCAGATGTCATCAATTTGCAGTTGGACATGGAATGTCCATACTGACCACAATAATAGCAAGAGACAACAGAGTTTTTGTTCCTTTGAGCATGCATGTTAGTATGATCATGAAATCTATTCACATGAAGGTTTTTGTTATCCATATGAACATTTTGTTTTTTATTTCCAGCCAACCATCCTTGATTAGCTTTATGACCTGGCGTTCCATAGTTAAGACATGGAAGTGTTTTTCTTTTAAAGCCATAGTCATTTCTAGCAGCAACATGGGGAGCAGGGAATTTTACAGATTTGGAATGAAAAACCTTTCCCTTTACATGCCAACAGTTTCCTTCTATATGGCCATGCCTCAAGCAGTGAGAGCAGACAATTGAATTTCTTATTTTAGCATTCAAATTAACATGATAAGACTGTGATGTTTTCTTACTTCTAGCACACCAGCATTGTGCAGCAGCATGACCTACTTTTCCACATTCAAGGCAATTAGTTCTTTTATTCAGATGAGCATGATTGTTAGCATGAGAATTTTTGGCTTTTATGTCATCTTGTCTCATTAAATCACATTTATGCATGACATGACCAATTCTATGACAGTAAAAGCATTTAACACTTTTCCTTTTATCAGAAAAACTCTTGACTTGAGAATTTTTAGCAAGCAATCCTTTAAAGATATGTGCATGTGAAGATGAATGAAGGCTATGATTGTCATGCACAGTTTCAGCAGAGATATTCATGGATGAAGTTGAGCATGAACACACATAATTCTGATTTGATTCTTTATCCTTCAGGGTGACAATCTTTTTCTCTTTCCCTTTCACAGTTTTTGATAGAGAGACAATTTCAGATTGCATGGAGGATATTTTCAATTCAGATTTTGTTAACTCTTCCTCACAGATGACAATCTGTTTTTGCAGGACATCATTCAAATTTTTCAATGACTCATTCGTTTCTCTTAAGGATCTGATTGTATTCTTTTGAAAATTATCATCAAATTTGATTTCCTTAACCAGATCCTCTAAAACTGTACATTGATTGCATGAGTCTTCCTTCTGAATACCTTTTTCTTTTTCAATGGTTAACCATTGTTGTCCCATCACTGTGTTCAAGACCATCAGTTTTTTATTTTCATCTTTTAATCTTTCATTTTCTTTTCGACATTCAGCACTGTCACATTTCAGATTATCCATCATGGATTTAAGCACAGTTACATCTTGCATGCTCTTAAGGAGATCAATATCTTTCTCATTCAGACTGTCTTTTAATTCAATAATCTTGTTTAGACAGTTTTGATTCTCAGCTTTTAAAGCAACATTTTGTTCTTTAACATTGTTAACGTCTATCATGCAGACATCATACAAATCTGATAGCTCATCATAAGATAAATCTTCAGGTTCGGGGCTTACCTGAGATGATGAGTCATCCCTTTGATCTTCACTGTGATTGCTTCGATGGGCCAACAAACACTGATCATCTTGCTCTTCATGAACGGCAGCCACTTTATTAAAAATTTCCTCTCCAGATGTGCACTCGAAGACAAATGGAAAAAGGTCAGTATTGACTACCGCTGACAAAATATTAAGAGCCATGAGATTCTCACGGTTCTTCAGTCTGTCCTCCTTGGACCATTTAGTCTGATCGTAAGACAATTTATGTGGGCCTCTAGACACAATATTCCATAGATTTGGATCAACGGAATTTAAGTAGACAACAAGGCCGCCTAGCCAATCACAGAAATTAGAACCATCAAATATCACGGATGGAGCCATTTGATCAAGCGATCAGTAAGCGTTCGATTAAGAATCCAAGCAACAGTCGAGCAGAAAAAACACCTCACAAGATGGCTGGATCCCCTTCAGATCGTTGGATCTGTTGACCTAGGGAACCTGCTCTGATACCAACTGTTAGGGTGCTAGGCCCGGATACAGAGGGGGGTGAATGTATCCCTCTAAAAATTATGGCCTAAATTAAAAACTCTAAAGCTCGGATATGCGGAATAGGGACAATGAGCTTTCCGAGATAAGATAATAATCAACCAATTGATCAACCAGTTGGACTGCAACAATGCAGCCACCTGATCAAACTAGAAATGCAGACTGAACAGTACAACCCAAACACACCTAGCAAAGTGCAATGCTCAAGGTAACTGCTGATAGGAACAATATAAACAATCCAAGATAACACAGCTAACCAGCATGCATAACCTGTGAATGGGAGGTAGGAGGCAGGGAACGAACGCACAAAACAAACCACTGCACAGTAGATTTTTAGGTGGTTCGGTCCAGAAGACCTACATCCACCCCACACTCAACCCGAGTGTGGCTTTCACTAGCTCACGCTAGAAATAGCAGACTCAGTCTGCAACAGGTGCTGCCACACAGCTTGACCAGGGGAGCAACCTCCCCTCTTCCTCCCAACCGGAGGGAACCACTAGTGACACCAGTCACTAGCAAACCAGAGACACACGGTCTCTCTTCCTCTAGACCCGGAGGGAACCCCTGGACTTGAATCCACAAGCCCAGAACCGGAGACAAGTCTCCCTTCCTCCAAACCGGAGGGAACCCACAAGTAGCTCCCAGCTACTTGCAACTGGAGATCAGATCTCCCTTCCTCCAAACCGGAGGGAACCCGACCTCAGACCAGAGGATCGGAAGTACAGCAGACCAGAAGACAAAGGAAAATAATAAACGAAAATAACTTCAGCAAACAGAAAGCTGAAAATGAAATGCACAATGTGGCTCTCAACGGAGCTGACTGGCCTGGATTTGATCCACGGTCCAGTGAAGACAGATCTTCAAGCAACTTCTTCCTTCTTCTTCACGAGCTCTCTCGCTCTCTCTCTATCTCTCTTTCTTTCTCTTATGCTCTCCTAATCTTTTTACTCTCTCAATCTCTGCTCCTCTATTCTCTTCGGTTCACACTTCTATCTCTCTCTTTCTCTTCTTCTCCTTCTGCTCTTCTTCTCTTTTTCTCCTTTTTCTTTTTCCGGATCGAAAGGATTTCTGCTCTTCAGGCTTCTTCTACGATCACCTTCATCTGAGGACGAAGGGTTCCATTTATAGCAGCAACAGAGGTGGATAGGGCACAGAACGCGTGTGCCTCCCACGCTCGATCCAGAATCTTCCTGCCATGTGCCCTTATCAGATTGGTTTCTCTTATCTCGGATCACGTGCAGCCCAGGAGTGTGGAATGTTCTTCCTCGGACCTGTAATGAGATTAAAACCATTAACACGCTGTATGGCCATAAGAACTGGAACTGCATGAGGTATGTGGACACGACAAGAGGTGCACTAAACAGAGAACGACACGAGATACAGTGGTGACAAAACAAACACGAAGTAGAAAGAAAATAACACGAAGTAGACAAGATTACTACAGTACGAGACAGGGAGAGCATGACACGAGGTCAGATGAAAAAATAGCACGAAGTAAAACGAGAACAACACGAAGTGTCACTGTAACAACACGGAGACACGAATGCAAAATCAACACGAGGACACGAAGACAAAAACAACACGAAGACACGAAGACAAAAACAACACGAAGACACGAAGACAAGGAAAACGACACGAAGTCAGTGAGAATAGCACGAGGTGAAACGACACGGGCTGACAACAACTCAAGGATGAAAACTAGAGATCGACATGAAGTGTGGTTACAAAAATAAAAAGGACACGAGGTCTAGAAAGAGCAACACAAACACGGAAATAACAAAGAATTGACACGGAGTGTGGTCAAGGTGAAAAAGACACGAAGTCTAAAGCGAAAAACCAACACGAAGATAGAATACAAAGAAACGACTCGAAGTGAGATGAGAATAGTATGAAAAACGACACGAAGTACATAAACATAACACGAAGACATAACTACTGAAATAATACGAAAGACACGGACACAACACGAAGACCAAACACAGAGTAACGTGAAGACACACGTGTAAAGCTAATACAAGGTGACAATCAACAAGGAGAACGACACGAAGTGAAACGACACTTGAACCTAGACCGACTTAAAGACCCAGCGAAAAATGACTCGAAGACAGAAATACAAACGCACGACATGAACTAAGGATGACATGGAGACAACACAGTCACAAGGGCTGCACGAAGTGAAAGACAACACGAAGACAGACGACAACACGGCTATCTCGACACGAGATGAAATGGTGGAAGTAGAAGAACAACTCGAAGACAAAAATGACACGAGCTGAATTAAACACAAAGGTGAAGACAGACACTGACACGAGGTGTGGACACGAAGCAAGAATGACATGAGGTTCAAGGAAACCAACACGAAGACAGAAACAGTACGGACACACGAAGTATTACCTCTTAGCAGCTTTTTTCTTGTAAAGCATGGAAGTCAACACGAAGTGTTGTAAGCTCAGACGACACGAGATCTTTTCGTGTTAGTGAGGGGAAACAACACGAAAACTCAAGTACAGAACCAGCACGAAGAAGATGTACAGTCTGATGTACAGACTTGGAAGAACAGTCCAATGTATAGACTTGCACGAGCGAGCTACAGTGCCAAAGTGTAGACTTCACGCTGTACAGACTTTGTCAGGAAGGACCAATGTATGGACTTGGTGACGAGAAGGCGGTGTGCACACTTATAGCGTTGACGCTACATGAGACACAGGCTGTATAGACTTGGAGTTTAACATGAAAGAAAGCCAGTGTACAGACTTGTTGTCCTCACGGCTGACGACTCCAGTGTATAGACTTGGAGGCCTGAAGGCGATGCGAGTAACAATCCAATGTATGGACTTTGACTCTAAATGAGACTGACAGTGTATACACTTAGCCAATGCAATGCACTGTATGGACTTCCATGAGACGCTCAATGCGCAGACTTACTGTCAATCAATGTATAGACTCTGTAAATGCATATGAAAGCTTTATGCAGTCAGATAACATGTAGCATGACTGAACATCAAATATGTTAATCTAAACTGAGCAGCAAGATGACTGAACATTTGATTAACTCACATCAACAATCAATCATCAAAACCATCATCAAAACCACAGGGGCACAATACTTTGGAAGTCGGCAGCCCATCTCTCCGAGTCATCAACTTCTCGCCTGAGGCGAATGAGTAGAAGCTACTAGAGAGCCTCGATATGGCAAGCGAGATACGAGAGATTACAAACATTCGAGCCACATAATATTAGTGGCGCATCACTCGGTATTACAACGCCAAAGTCTGAGACAGACACTTCCACACAGGAGATTTCATCCTAAGGAAAGCTGAAGCCTCTCGACCACTGGAGGCGGTGGGAAAGCTGGCCCCTAATTGGGAAGGCCCCGACCGAGTGGTCGGGACGCTGGGGAAGGGGGCGTATCGACTGTCTGCCATGGAAGGAGCACATATCCCTCGGACATGGAATGTGACAACATTACAAAAGTTCTATTTTTGAGCTTTTCTCAAACAGCTTTTCTCAAACATGTAAGTGACATATGGCAATAATCTTCCTTTCATTAATGTTTTACCGTACATCAGATAGGCCACAGCCAATACAATGCATATCAAAAATAAAAATCCATTGATACTATATCACAAGCTGATTACTCAGCGCAGACACGGCTAGCACCCCTAGGCCGAGCCATTGACTCCACCCAGTGTGGAAACTGACTCGGATAACGGGATGGCTGGCCCTGTTTGCTCAGGAAACTCAGAAAAAAGGTATCAGAGGAAGAGAGGAAGAAAGGGAAGGAATGCCCGAATGTCAGAAAACAAGAGAAGACCTCCTCTGCCAACTCTTTGGAAGGGAACAAGGTCGGAAGCCGAACAGAAAGCAAGCACCTCCAAGTGGTGCAAGCAAGGATAAAGTTAAAGGCATCCTTCAAAGTGTGAAAGAAAAGAAAAGAAGTTGGTTGAAGAGCAGAAGAGGGAGAAAGACCGAACACCCCCTCGAAGAGGTGACAGGGTTAGAAAGAAAGGAGGACCAATGACGTTACGTCATCAGTCCTTCTCAAGTGGGGCGGCGACCCAGAGAGCAGGAGAGATCCCGCGACCAGGCCTCCTTCCCTCTTGTACGCCATCAGGCGGCGGTCCCGAAGTTGGAAGCGAGCCCATCGCCAGGCCTCCTTCTTTCTCCTACGCTGTCTGCCCCGTCCTCCTTCCTTCTCCTACGCCGAAACAGTATGAACACCTCGGCGGCCGCCAGGGTCATCGTCTTCTTGTTGCTCCGCCATGGAAGGACGAGAAGAACAGGAAGAGGAGGAGGAGAGCGTCGAGCTAGATGATTCTGGAGAAGATGGAAGCTGAGGGATTGCCACCGTCGTGATCTCTGCTAACTCTGCAAAAGCCTCCACAAGTCTTCGCTCTTCCTGACCACTCTCGCGGCGCATGAGCCCTTTCAGAATAAAAGCGCGATGGAGAGAAAAAACCCTAAACGAAGGAGGCTTGGAACGCAAGTACGCATGATGTTTATACTCTCAGAGGCTTGGCGGGAGGCGGTGCGACGTTCCGAACTCTAAAAAGGGGCTTCTCGCATCAACTCAAAAGAGTCATCATCATGGGCGTATTCCCAAGACAGTCGCATTAAATGGCCCCTGTCGGAGATAATTCCCCGCCCAAATCGAGCCACCAACACCATCCCCATAAGGGTTACTCATCCGAGCCCAATCTTGGCTCGGGAGTAGGAGGCGGACAAGTGGAGAGCGGGAAAATCTACCACCCAAGAGCACGGCCCAACTATGTCCAGTTTGACCAAACCAGGCCCAGCTCCCCATAGTGACAGCCCCATTTTGGGCCCACTTACTTCAAGCCCAAAACTCACTCGGAGCAGCACTTCCTAGGCAACCCTCGGGTCCAGAAGTCCGAGCGACAGATCGGTCGAGAAGGTCTCTGCGGGGACCCAGCGCGACCTATCCGAGCTACGCACCCATCGCTCGAGAGGAAACTCCGAGCAAGCATCCCAAGCTTGGACCGACTATCAGAATCTTATCCAAGCATCCGTTGTGCATCCTTCAAGAGCATGGAACCCCAAGGGATAAGGGAGAGCAAGAGTCCTCGTGCCATAAAGAGCTGACGATGAGGACGTAATCCCCCTGAATCCCCTCGACTCTCAGGGCTCCTACATCAAACGGATCGCTATATAAATCCAAGGGAGACCCTCCGAGGTGGTAGGCAACGATCCTGAGTGAGAACCACCAAATCTCTTGGTGGAGAACAATCTCGCGCCCTCTTCTTCTCCTACCACATCCCTCACACCAGTGCTCTATCATATTCACTGACTTAGGCATCCAAGGGTTTTCCCTAGGGCCTCATCCCTGGGCATCCCTGATCTGTTTCCTACCTTGCATATCATATACGCGTGGTGGCCGAGATCGAGGATTCTTCCAGGATCTCACGACTTAGGATCGGCATGAGATTACGCCTCTTTAGGTTTATTCCTATGATTTATCATATTTCCCTTATCTTACCTTCTAGAGCTAAATTGCTAATTACTTAAGTCATGCCTTCATGTTGATACAAAGATACCTATTGGGCAAGTGTGCTCATTCCCTACTTTCCAATCTTTCCAAGAAACTCTAGCGGGGATTCGGACTACTCAAGTGATGGGTCCGAGAGCGATCGATGGTCAAGAGAAGCCCTAGATAGTTAAGAGTCATGAGTCATATTGTTATTAAGTTCCTTCACTATAATAGACGGTGAAGTTGATCATGTTATGTAATTTTCTTCTATTAAGTCCAGTGAGTTGTTATGTAAAGGAGTCAAGAGTCAGATTGTAAACCTTTGATTATTATTCAATAAAAGTGAATTCTGAGTACATCACATTTTGTTCACTCATCTTATGTGTGAATGATTGCGCTCTGATTATATTGCTAGCTTGAGGCATATTGCCGACTGTCCACGTTCTCGAATATCTTCCGCTGTACATATATCTCGGGGCGTGACAGTTAAGTTGGTATCAGAGCCTAGGCATAACTAAGTCCTAGGAAAATGTCATGCCATAGGTTAAGTCCAAGGTTTAAGGACCCACACCTATGAACTAGGAAGAAATTTTTGAACCCATGTGAGCAGTGGGTAGAGCCCGGGATGAGATAGTTTATTTAGAAATTATCTATGGGTTAACTCCCTTACATTCCATAGGAAAATAACAAATTGCTTATTCACTCTCGCACCTCATTCACACAATGGCGGCACATCGTGCTAACTGGGAAGCTATGCAACAAACTGTTGCGGGTCTTACCTAGGCCCTCCAAACCGTGGCTCAAGTTGGCACGAGGGCAGGCACTCGTGATTTACATCGCAACTTCCGGAGTATGAATCCTCCACGGTTCTCGGGTTCCTCTAACCCCGACGAAGCTGAAAATTGGATCGATGAGATGGACTGGATTTTTAATGTCATGCAATGCACTGACCAAGAAAATGACTTACTTGCCACTTTTCAACTCTATAAGGATGGGCGTACGTGGTGGAAGGCCAGCTATGCTCATCTGAAAATGCTCAACTCACATGGGAGGAGTTTCTTGAACTCTTCCAGGAGAAATATTTCTCTGAGCATGTCAGAGAGAGGAAGGCTGTGGAATTTGCATCCCTTAGAGAAGGGATGATGACTGTAGCGGAAGACGAGCTACAATTCTCGAGGCTGGCACCGTATGCTCCACATCTAGTGGCTATGGAGATTTTAAAGGCTAACTGATTCATGGATGGATTGAGGCCCACCTTTATAAATCAACTTGGACCTCAAAATATCCAAACTTATACGGAGATGGTCCAAAGGGCTCATTTATGTGAGAGGACCTTGGAAAAGGTAAAGAAATTGAGGGGAAAAGATGAAAAGCCAAGCCAAAACCATGATAGGCACGAAGAAAGAGAAGAAAGGTTTAGTATCACGGAGGATTACGAACCATGTAACAACAAGAAGAGGTCTCGCAATGGCAATGGTAATGGTAAAGGGAATGGTAACAGTAATGGCAATGGCAAGAATAAAAGAGTCAAGGAAGAAGAGGAAAGGCAAGTCATGGCGGCTTGCTCCTTTTGCGAGAAGTTCGATCACTCGGCTGAAGAATGTTGGAAGCGTCTCGGCACTTGTTTACGCTATGGAAGCTGGGAGCATCGCGTCCCAGCATGTCCCCTCATAAAGGAACAATCTTCAGGGGATAATAACAGATGAAGGCGACAAGGCCGACTAAATGCTATCTTGGACGGTGAAGGTAAAACGATTGAAGGTACTATCTTGACCTATTCATATTCACCATAGCCTTAATTGTTAGTAAAACTAATTAACTACAAATAAAACACACTCCATAAATCCCATGCAATGAATTTGGTAACCAAATTCTTTTAAGTGGGGGAGGGTGCAACACCCCAAATTTTTCTAGGATTTTTTTTGGGATTAAATAAAATTTTTAAGCATTTAAAAGGCTTAATGGGATATTTAATGAATTATGGGTTAATTAAATTAATTTGAAGGCCCTAAATTAACCAAATACATAACCCCACTGAAGATGGGCCCAAAGACTATTTTCCTAGGCTTTTAGACCCAAGCCCATTACTAGAGACATAATTAGGGCTATTTACGGATTTAAAATGGATAGATAGACCCATTAGGGGATAAATAGAAGATAAATAGGAAAATCCAAAAATTTCAGATAAAACGCCAGAACGCAGTCTATCGCGCGACCGCGTTCTGATAGAAGCGGTCCAATCAAGTGCCCGTTCGTCTTCCGTGAACAAGTGGTGTAGAAGCGTGGAAAAATGGGATTTTTCCCATCTCAATCCCCTAGGATCGAAGTCTTCTGGCATGTAAACCTAGCTAGGACTTTGGGGGGATCCAATGGATGTCCTATAGGACTCCTATTTGATCTAATCTTTCAACCCTAGTCCTTTCTCTATAAATAAGTCTTACGTTCAACCTGCGTGAACCCTCATTTTGGCTCACGTGGTTCGACGGTAAGGTGGTGTTATTTCATGTTAGTCCTTTAGAACTATTCATTCCTTTTAGTTTTGTCTAATTTCCCTCTAAACCTCATGCCAGGAAATCAAGTCCTTGAGAAGTTAGAAGCCCCAGAGTCATTGGTTCTCTGTAAATCGCACAGGAACGAGTAGATTTCACTGACAAAGATTAGGGATTTAAGAACCCAAATCGAGGCAATTTCAAGTATGGTCTTTATAACTAATTGTTCCTTTTTATGTCTTCTCACTACCCTGCAAATTTTGTGCTAGGAAATCAAGAGGTTAAGGAGATAGAGCCACAGGAAGTTGGAGGCTCCACACAAAACGTGGAAGAACAAGGACCTTCTTCCAGTAACAAATTCGAAGTCTAGGGATCAAATTAAAGGTAGGTTATCTCATGATGGCTCAAACAATATGTCAAGAGTAAAAGCCCTCTGTTTTCTATTGATTCCATGCTTCCTACATGTCATATTTCATGTTTCCCCATGATTGCGCAAGTTAGGTTTCATAACATGCATATCCTTGCATCTAATGGAAAAATATGATAACTTTGGCCAAGTTCACACATCTCCATGCATCAATTCTGTTATATCATGTTTTACCTTTCAGTATAGCATGTTTTCATGCATTATTTGCCCTAGAATAGGCCTTGCATGCAATATTTATCTTCTGTCCGTTCAAGGCAGAAGGTGGTTCACCAGAGACCGCCTCTATCAAGAAGCGGTTCGAGATAAACTGCGGTTGCCAAAAGGTAGTTCTCACCTGACCGCGTTCTGGTTTCTGTTAACCCTAAATAGAATGCAGATCAACCCTATTAAATATGTGCTAAGCCTAGGTAATTAGGTCATATTCCTAGTTATGTCCTTATATTCTTGATATTGGTTATATTGTGCCTCAAACATGGTAGATTTCATGCCTTACATGTAACTATTTTAAATCTTATGCTAATTTTATGCAAAAACACTATAGTTTTGTACTTAAAGGAATTTCCATGAATTGATTGCACTTGGATCTATGTTTTGGCACGTGCCTTTCCCACCTTATTTCTATTTTATAAGTCACATATAGTGCGTATTTCGGTACGTTGCTATTAGTTACACATGCACATGATTGGCACACTCTCTTGGACTTGTGATCCTCTCCGTTGGATATTCCGTCCACTGGACTAGGTGATCGTGTTTCAAGGCCTCCGTAAGTCTCTGCGAGTCTGGGATTTTCACTAGGACGCCGAGCTGGTTGTACCTTATAAACCCATTGGTCTAAAAAGCACTTGAGTTTTCCAGCATTTTTTGCACTCTGAACTTCGCAGCTTCTAGGCGACCACTATTTCATGAAGGCAGTTATGTCATAACCGCGTTCTTCGTACAGTTCACTGCGCCGACCTATTCCTTCTTCATGCGTCGACTCATCCTGATTGTGGTCTTGACTCGACCGCTACTGTCAAGAAACGGTCTCCTCTTGACCGCGTTCACCCAGTGTGTGTCTAACCCATGGTGTGACCAAAAGGGTTAACTCTATTGGATAAATGTTATTTTGATGAGGTCTCACTATAAGTCATTGGCCAAGCTAACTTAGAATCTCATGATACGCTTAGCAATTGGCCAGGTATGAAGAAGACATACAAAGCTTAAAGGCTGCATCGACCCTACCAAAGGATGCCTCAACGCATCTGTTCACAAGCGAAAAGAAAATCTCTAATTAGTCTATGGCTGCGTCAACGCTACAGGCTCACTGCGTCAATGCGATCAAGGCAGAAATGCTAAAGAACAGTGGCGACGTCTAACAAGCTAATAAGGATGACAAATAGATCTATATGGCTGACAAATAGGCATTAATGGTGATAAATTGATATACAAAGGTGAAAAATGACTTGCGGAGTTGAAATGAGCAAATTCACATAAGATGCGTCAACGCGCCTCTTCATAGTGTCGACGCCGTCAACGCCACCTCTCCAGCAAATGGTGAAAAGCTCTTAGCTGCGTCAACTCCGCCCCCCTCAATGCGTCAACGCCAACACACCCTTCATCAAGCACTTCACTGAAGTGTCGACCCTAGGAGTCGACTCTTTATTTTCCAAGTTCTGTCTGGGAGCAACTCAGCCAGCTGCGTTGACCTAGTGTGATGCGGGACGAGCGACGCGACCAGGCTAAGACGTACGACCGACTAAAAGTGCGGCCAGCACTAGCACACAAAGGTAAGCTGAGCGGCTAGCCACCGTTGCGTTGTCCGGGTGGAGACGTCTCTCAACAGCAACTCACTCTAGCCCGACGATCGTCTCTTGCGAGGGAAACGTGGGATCGCAGTGGTTAAGGAACCATTGTCACCTAGGGTAATGTAGTCCGAGCTCGGTGCTCGACTGGAGCTATGGAACGGTCGCTCACAACTCACAGCCACGGTTATTTAAAACTAGCTAACAGCCCTAATCGCACATGCACATCATATAAGACAGCATACTAAATAAAGCAAATGCCGGAGGGAAGGAACGTCGCGTGTACCTCCACGACTAGTGCGTGGGGAAGAAACCCTGGCCGATTCTGACAACCCCGATACACGCTAGTGAAAGAATAGTTACAACCCAAATTTTATTGCCCACTCCTCGCAGGGAGATAACAAGCCACAACGATGATATCGAGGTTGCTGGATAACGGGCTGACGGGCCGCACTCGCAGGAGGCGAGGAGATGAGCCGAAGCCGACCGGAAGGCGAAGATTGGCCACCAATCAGTTCTGCCCGCGCTGGTCACCCCGCGCAGCAAACTTGTGGAGGCTGGTACGCCAAGATCTGATGTTCGATCGGAGTGCCGTTTGTTGGAGAACGTCAGTGACATGATGAAGATTCTATGCTCCGAAGGGCACAATCGGATCATACCAGATCTGGGCTCAATAGCGACTGTTTTCAGCCTCAGGTTTTGTGCACATAGAACTGCACAGGAAGACAAATAATTACTGGAAAAATGGTTCCCGGTGTCGGAACGAGGCGCCATTTGTTGTAGATCGTCGGTGACATCTAGAGGAAGGATCTGACCAAGGGGTTTGGTCAGATCAGAAAAGAGGACGACGGGGAAGCTTCTGGAAGTCGCCTCTTCTTCTGGGTCGGATCTGCATAGGGTAGTCGGCGCAGTACCACAAGAATCTCCGCCACAGCCAGCACCGAGCTCAGAACGACACGAGCTTGGCTGCAACGTGAAGAGGACAAATAATTCTACAACCCATCAGGATCTCAGATCTAGAGAGCCTGGGAGTAAATCTGGAGAAATTTGGGATCAGGAAACTAAAATCTAGACAACAGGCTCGGGCAGATATACGCGACTTCACGGGAAGAATTGTTGCCGACGATCCAGAGTCCGATCGATGCGAAACTAGTGCCAACTTCTTCCTGACTTGCAGAAGCTTCACTGAGAATTTTCACAGAACCAGATATGAAGAGGATAGGGAGGATAGAGGGGTGAGTCACACGCCCAAAAGAATCCCATCACAGGATTTGATCAAGGGCATCACACCCAAGAGGAGGAAGAGAATCACTCTCTTAACATAATCTTCTCTCATAAAAACATCATTAACTTCTCAAATAACACTATACATGTGATTATATAGAGAATGGCAAGGGGTAGGGGGCTGGGAATTTCGTGGGAGAGAGGGGAGGGAGAGGGGGTGCGCCCCCTTGACTTAGGTGGAAGAGGGAGACAAAAGGGGAGGGGGGAGGAAGTTTCTTTCCTTTGAAAATGGGAGGGAGGGGAGTCAAGCTACGTAGGTGGCAGCCTCCCTCTTGGACCAAGAAGAGGGAAGTCCCTTTCCAAGCCTCCAAACCTCTATTCTCTTAGCCCCTTTCACACCTAGCACACTAATCCCATGACTTGTTCACATTTAACCCCATTTGACCCATTCATACCTAGCCCATGGGCCTTTGCACACTACCCCTTTTAAAGCCCAAGAGAAAAGCCCAATAGCTCTAGACCACTATTCTAGCCCATTAGCCCTTATAATAACACAATTATCCAACATGGACTACAATAGGGCCCAACATGGCCTAAAAATGTGAAATAAAGATGATGGCTCGGTCGATGCGTCCGCGTCCTCCGCGAGCTAACAGGGCCCCGGCATGTCCTCGTCCACCAACGTGTATTGCGGCGTATGTCCGCACCAATTCTCCTCGAGTGGGAGGAACTCGACCCCGTCGAGTAAGGGTCCCGAAGCTGAGCTCTCCGCGTGTGATCAAGGCATCGTCTGGCACGGGGCGTCTTCTCCAATGCACAAGTGTTGATAAGCTCCGTTCCTGGTGGTGATCACCTACTCATCCAGTATACAATCTATATGCTTGCGTTTGAGGCTGGAAGAGGTGGACTCTCGGGTGGTGTGTCACTCACAACGGGAGGAGAAAGCCCAAAAACTCACTAGGGATCACCGCGGGGTTCCGATATGCTACCGGATCTGAAACATTGAACGTCGAACTGACACCATAGTCAACTGGTAGTTCAATAACGTATGCATTTGAACTGACTTGTTTCTTGACTCGGAAAGGGCGGGTATCGCGGGCCTGGAGTTTCTTTACGGTCCCCAAGGGGAAACCATTCAGGTATGACCCTGATCATGACGTACTCTCCCTTTTGAACTCATGGGCATGTCGGCGTACATCAGCTAACCCCATATACATGCATGGCTGCCCTTTTATTGGGAGACGACTTTATGCAACTCCAAATGCACGACAAACAAATTGTATACGCAAAATTGACTCATACATGACTTTAGACAAACCTAGACAACCATAGAAATACTCGCAGACAAACAATGCAACCCAAAGTTGTGGACTCCTAGACATCCTAACATGAACCTACTGACTTCTAAATGGGAGTTCCGAGGGTTGGGAGGATCACACCCAATTGCAAATTACCCTGGGACTGAGTACCCGGGTCGGCGGCGTCCGCTTCTAAGAGCTCATCAAAGAACTCCTTCGCGAGTTCTAGATCCGGCTCATAGCTGACCGACACTAGCTCCGATGTGGGGTCGCAGGCTGGAGTGTCCGAAATAACCAACGAGTCCCGAGTGGGACACTTGGCCGCGAAGTGTCTAATCCCACCTGATGGGGACATCACCGGCGATCTCATTTGTTTGAGGATCCTGATGCTCGCCAGCAGTGATACATCTTGTTCGCCACTTTATTCTGAGTCATATGATGTATTTTTCATTTTCTTATTATGTAATTTTCCTTTTATTTGAGTCAAGTCCCTAGGTTAAGGTGTCATCTACCTAGGTTAATTGGCATTAGAGTGGTTAATGAGTCAGTTGGGCCCAATTAAGTGGGCTAGGCCCATGGGCACCCCCTTCTCCCTTAGTTTATTGTCACTAGTCTAAAACTCAGGGTCTTATGTTAAATTGTGGGATTCCTATAAATAGGACCCCAATCCCACCATTTGAAGCTAATGAATGAATGATATTGAGTTGAGTTTCCATAAAATTTGTGAGTTTCCCCTCTCTCCCTCTCTCTAGCTCTCTCTCTATTTCTCTCTCTCTCTCTCTAAAGGGGGCGAACCCCATTCTCTCTCCTCTCCACCCCCAATTTTGAAATTCACTCTCTCTCCTCCCCATTCACCTCTCATTAAGACCCCTCCCCCTTCCCCATACCTCCCATTTAATTCCCCTCCAACCCCTAGGTGGAATCCCCTTCTCCTAGGCACCTCTCCCTCCTCCCAAGCAACCTTTCCCCTTCCCCATACAACCTTTCATTTTCCCAAGGGAGAATCCCTTCTCCCAAGCACCCCTTCCCCTCTCCAAGGCAACCCTTCCCATTCCCTAGGCCCCCATTAACCCCTCCATTAACCCCACATTTAAACCAAAGGAGAGTTCTCTCCCCCCTCTCTCCTTCCCAACCCAAATTCCCAGCTCCCCCTTCCTCCACTTACTAGACCACCTCCCAGCCCCCTTTCTACCCCTCCCACACTTTGTATCACCCCCTAACAGACCCCCACATAGTCAGGTGTCACCCCCACACCCATCCACCCCATTTCCCACCCCATCTACTCCGTCTCCCATCACCTTCCATCACCCTATCCATCTCAGTTCGCAGGCAGCAGTTGGAGCCCGACTTGCAGAACCTGCCCCGAGGTCATTCGGCGTCTTCTGGAGGCGTACCATACATCGACGGAAAGGTCGTCAAGATAGCTTCGCAGCCGAGGTAGTCTCGCTGGCATCCGACATGCCTGCTGTACGGAGTGTTCATTCTCGTCTGACTGCGCAACCGGGACCTGAACCAGGACCAGAGCTGTAGTGCAGAAGCTTCCACGGTCTCATGCTTTTGTTCCAAGGCTCTCTGCTTGGCTGGGTCGAAGATCCACCAGTCCTCTGTCCAACACAGCAAGCGGGACCTCGTTCGGAGTCCGGGACTACCCGTTCCGAATTTTCTCCCCCAGGTGCGCTGAATAGGCCACTCAGGACCTATCCAGACCCCTCGTCACTCAATGGGCTCCCCCTCTCTGCCCCGACATTGTCTGGTGTCTCCCCTGGCTGCTGCTCAAATAAGACTCGTCCACGGTCATACTCGTCTTGGTCCCGCTGCGTTTCGACATCGGGAGCGGGTGTGGTGACTACTTCCACCTGCTGCTGCACCCTGGGACCAGTCCAAACCAGAGCACCGGGATTCTGTTCGAGAGCTCTCCCCAGCCGGTGAAGACATCAGGACCACCCAAAAAAATTCACAGGCATTCTTGGGTCTGTCAGCGATGTTTCAGCACTAGTTTCGTGGAATTCTGAGTTCGGTGGAGTGCGTTGCGTCATCTACATCGACTTTCTATCCGGTTACTCCAGAATGGGCAGATCATTCGGCGCTAGCTTAGTTAACCTCCCCTCCCCGCCTGGCCGGCTTAGCGCCCCTCCCTATGTGGAGGTAGTGTTTGGTGTAAGCCCATTCCCCCACCCCAAGATCCACCCTCCTGCGTGGGGCGTAGTTTTGTACTAGCAGGTCTTCGGCTGAAGCGTCATCGGCGTGGCGTGCGGGTAGCCCACGCTTCCCCGCTCGCCCTCGTCTCCGATCGGGATCGGTGTCTTCACACCGATCAGGTGAGCTTTGAGCCCCCATCCTCTGCTGGTTTCACTATTGCTTAGCTTAGTATTATCTCTAGTTGCGCCGTCGGTAGTGGGAGAGTGCTCGTCCCAACATTCCGTCTAATCGAGTGCCACCGCGGGTGAGCTGTGAGAGTGTCATTACATCCCACGCCCCCGGCATGCCGGCCACCCTTAAAATTGGGCATCCCTGGCCCATTGGGGTCCATCCCTAGCTGGCCATATCCTTGGAACCTCGAGGTCAAACCTCGGACCCTCACCACCATCGCCTGTCCACCTACGGAACCGGGTGTGCGCGACACGGGTGAACCGCTTGTGAGAGATCGTTGTTCGGTCCGATTGCTTGAAAATCTAGGTCCAAGGAGTGGTGTCACATCAATTTGGTATCAGAGCAAGTTCTAGACTTGTCTCTACTAAGTCTTGTCCTAGGGCCATTGCATGCATCACCCTTGTCCTCCATCATGACTACCTTATACTTGGCATATTCGCCACTCTTAGGCCCATTAGAAGCCTTTGTGTTTGATGGAACCCGCCCTAGTATATATCTAGAGTGGGAGGACTCCATAGATCGACACTTTGGGAGGTTCACTCTATCAGGTCCTATGCAAGTCAACTATGCCAAGAGTTTGCTCTAGCGCCAAGTTAGGAAAGAATGGGAGAACATTGTAGGTTTAAGAGAAGCCAAAGGGGAAGCACCCATTGAATCTTGGGATGAAATGAGGGCCGATCTTAGAAAGATCTACACACCACAATCCAAACCTCTTCAACCAACCGATCTTCCACCCCCGACCCCAACTCCAACCCAAGAACTTCCCCGACCAAGCCCAACCCAAGTCCACCCATGTTCACCACCCCGAGAGTACCATGCACCGACCATTATCACTCCACCCACCATAGACTTTCCTACCCCATTATCCTTGGAAGTTGTGGCCCACACACATACCCAAGTGGAGATGGATGCCAATCCGGATCCACCTCCCACCATAGAGGACATCCTAAACCCACCCACCAAAAACTTTGGCCCAATCATTTTACTAGAGGAGGAGGATACATCACCATATTGTGAGGACCATAAGGACGTAGAGTTCCTCTCCTTAGGTGACCCTTACCATGACCCCTTTGATCCCTTCCTATACCCACCCACCTTACTCACCACCAACATTTTCCTACCCCAACCAACCATGTTAGACCAAGCCCACCTCTCTCAAGACCCGGCCCACACCAAGGGTACCATGACCATGGGTGAAATACACCTAGGAAACAATGAAGTGCCCGACTCCATGACACATACCTTCTTTGACCCCTACGACCCTTTTGAGTGGAAGCTCGAAGGCCACCCCACCACCCCACACAAGGAAGTCACCTATGGGAAAGGAATTCATGTGTCTTGTCACATCACACCACTTGGCATGAATAGAAAGTCGGGTCCTTTCATACATGACACCCACATGTCAAGTCGGATGCATGATTGGTCCAAAGGTCCTCCCACATTCATCATTGGTCTTAGGCATGTTACGAACATTCACGGATGTCCAGGACCCCCGGCATTTGCTATACCCATGCGCAATAGATTCCCCTACGGATGCCCCGGCCCTCCAACCATTGTTATGAAGTCCATGCATGATAGGGCCACTTGTGGCTGCCCCGGTCCACCTAAGTTCATCAAGGTCCACATGGCATCAAAGCATGATAGGTCAATTTATGGTTGCCCCGGTCCACCTTTTCACACTACCCACTTTCACAATCACTCACCGCATCATAATGCATGGCATGAGCATACACGCAAGTAAATCACAACGAGCGGTGAGATTCACAAAGAGCGAGAAAAGGCTCGCGAGCGCCACTTGGAATTCCAAGTAGGCAACCTATTGATGGTGGCATTGGAGTGGCTCTACCCTAGAGTCGCGTCCAACTTGAGGGCACGAGGACTTGGACCTTATCAAGTTTCGAGTGACTTTGGCAACCCGGCTTACGGGTTGGACTTGCTAATGGGGTTTGGGATACACCCAACTTTTGGTGCGGCGGATCTGGCACCCTATATAGGCACCGCGGTGGAACCCAGTGAGCACCTTGAGCCTACCCCCACCTTTGTGAGTGATACCCTCGGAGAGCCTCCACATATCAGCCTGAGAGCCCGACGTGTGCACACGGAGGCAATACTGGGCAAGCAGGGTACCATCACCAGCAGGAGGGTGTGCCCAAGCCACCGTGAGAGGATGAAGGACCGTCCCCTGGTTGCGGATGTAGGGTTGAGTTTGGAGGTTGAAGTTCACCCCGAGCTGCTTTAGAGGACCACTTCCCCGGAGGACCCATACTCGACGGAGTCGAGTTCTCCGCACCCCGAGGGTATGATGGGGACATCACTGGCAATCTCATTTGTTCGAGGATCCTGATGCTCGCCAGCAGTGATACATCTTGTTCGCCACTTTATTCCGAGTCATATGATGTATTTTTCATTTTCTTATTATGTAATTTTCCTTTTATTTGAGTCAAGTCCCTAGGTTAAGGTGTCATCTACATAGGTTAATTGGCATTAGAGTGGTTAATGAGTCAGTTGGGCCCAATTAAGTGGGATAGGCCCATGGGCACCCCCTTCTCCCTTAGTTTATTGTCACTAGTCTAAAACGCAGGGTCTTATGTTAAATTGTGGGATTCCTATTAATAGGACCCCAATCCCACCATTTGAAGCTAATGAATGAATGATATTGAGTTGAGTTTCCATAAAATTTGTGAGTTTCCCCTCTCTCCCTCTCTCTAGCTCTCTCTCTATTTCTCTCTCTCTCTCTCTCTAAAGGAAGCGAACCCCATTCTCTCTCCTCTCCACCCCCAATTTCAAAATTCACTCTCTCTCCTCCCCATTCACCTCTCATTAAGACCCCTTCCCCTTCCCCATACCTCCCATTTAATTCCCCTCCAACCCCTAGGTGTAATCCCCTTCTCCTAGGCACCTCTCCCTCCTCCCAAGCAACCTTTCCCCTTCCCCATACAACCTTTCATTTTCCCAAGGGAGAATCCCTTCTCTCAAGCACCCCTTCCCCTCCCCAAGGCAACCCTTCCCATTCCCTAGGCCCCCATTAACCCCTCCATTAACCCCACATTCAAACCAAAGGAGAGTTCTCTCCCCCCTCTCTCCTTCCCAACCCATATTCGCAGCTCCCCCTTCCTCCACTTGCTAGACCACCTCCCAGCCCCCTTTCTACCCCTCCCACACCTTGTATCACCCCCTAACAGACCCCCACATAGTTAGGTGTCACCCCTACACCCATCAACCCCATTTCCCACCCCATCTACTCTGTCTCCCATCACCTTCCATCACCCTATCCATCTCAGTTCGCAGGCAGCAGTTGGAGCCCAACTTGCAGAACCTGCCCCGAGGTCATTCGGCATCTTCTGGAGGCGTACCATACATCGACGGAAAGGTCGTCAAGATAGCTTCGCATCCGAGTTGATCTCACTGGCATCCGACATCCCTGCTGTCTGGAGTGTTCATTCTCGCCCGACTGCGCAACCAGGACCTGAACCAGGACCAGAGCTGCAGTGCAGAAGCTTCCACGGTATCATCCTTACGTTCCAAGGCACGCTGCTTTTCCGGGTCAAAGATCCACCAGTCCTCTGTCCAACACAGTAAGCGGGACCACGTTCGGAGTCCGGGACTGCCTGTTCCGAATTTTCTCCCCCAGGTGCGCTGAACAGGCCACTCAGGACCTGTCCAGACCCCTTGTCATACAACGGGCTCCCCCTCTCTGCCCTGACATCGTCTGGTGTCCCCCCTGGCTGCTGTTCAAAGAAGACTCGTCCACGGTCATACTCGTCTTGGTCCCGCTGCGTTTTGACATCGGGAGCGGGTGTGGTGACTACTTCCACCTGCTGCTGCACCCTGGGACCAGTCCGAACCAGAGCGCCGGGATCCTGTTCCAGAGCTCTCCCCAGACGGTGACGACATCGGGACAACCCACAAAAATTCACAGGCATTCTTGGGTCTGTCAGCGATGTTTCAGCACCAGTTTCGTGGAATTCTGAGTTCGGTGGAGTGCGTGGCGTCATCTACATCGACTTTCTGTCCGGTTACTCTAGAACGGGCAGATCGTTCGGTGCTAGCTTAGTTAACCTCCCCTCCCCGCCTCGCCGGCTTAGCGCCCCTCCCTGTGTGGAGGTAGTGTTTGGTGTAAGCCCATTCCCCCACCCCGAGATCCACCCTCCTGCGTGGGGCGTAGTTTTGTACTAGCAGGTCTTCGGCTGAAGCGTCATCGGCGCGGCGCACGGGTAGCCCACGCTTCCCCGCTCGCCCTCGTCTCCGACCGGGATCGGTGTCTTCACACTGATCAGGTGAGCTTTGAGCCCCCATCCTATGCTGGTTTCACTATTGCTTAGCTTAGTATTATCTCTAGTTGCGCCATCGACAGTGAGAGAGTGCTCGTCCCAACATTCCATCTAATCGAGTGCCACCGCGGGTGAGTTGTGAGAGTGTCATTACATCCCACGCCCTCGGCGTGCCGGCCGCCCTTGAAATTGGGCATCCCTGGCCCATTGGGGTCCATCCCTAGCTGGCCATATCCTTGGAACCTTGAGGTCAAACCTCAGACCCTCACCACCATCGCCGGTCCACCTACGGAACCGGGTGTGCGCGACACGGGTGAGCCGCTTGTGAGAGATCGTTGTTCGGTCCGGTTGCTTGCAAATCTAGGTCCAAGGAGTGGTGTCACATCACCACCACACCTATAGCACTGGTCATGCGGCCATGTGCTAGAAGATGCTCCACTGGTCCTCGGCCCCTTTCTCTTGTCTTCTCGACGGGCTGGGGGTGGTGGGAGCTGGGGTCGGGCAGGCAATGCGGGCTGCTGGGGGTGTGGGGTGGGGAATGGTGCATGTGGGCGAGGGGGAGTGTCCCTTGGAGGGAGAGGGCGAGGCCTGAGAGCAAAGGGGTCCTGGTGAGGGGGTTTCGGAGGATGAACCATCAGAAATCGACTATAGGAACTGGGCATGGTACGAGAGTCGGACCCAGGCTGATGGATGGCCCCCGGTCGCTGGACGGGAGCAAACTTCATCTCGAACTGCTCTAACTCGAGAGCAACCTGATATGCGGCCTCTAGGGTGGTCACATTGCGACGAAAGAGTTTATACTGAAAGTGGGGACGCAGACCACGACGGAAGCGGGAAACAGGCATCGTGCTCTCTTTCGAGACGCCACAACGTAAAAAATATTCATCAAACTCTGCAATCTACTCGGACACAGATTGATCCCCTTGGTTGAGATTCTGCCACCTATCAATGAGCCTCTGATGGTATGTGGCAGGAAGGTACTTGGTTCTAAGTCTCTCCTTCATCTCATCCCAAGACTCAACCTGGGTATCCCGACGCTGATATAGCAAGCTCTCCATATTACACCAATGAGTTTGTGCTTGCCCTAACAGCTTCATTTTAGCAAACTTGACTCTCCGGTGGTCCGTCATCTCGAACCACTCGAAATATCGGTCCATATCGGCCTCCCAATCAAGATAGACTTTTGGGTCTAAGCACCCGTCAAAAGTGGGAGGGTTGGCTCGCACGGTCCTGAGGACTCTATCATCCTCTTCATCCCTCGACTGTTGAAAGCCATGACGGCGTCGACCATACCCCTCGTAAGCATTATCGGACCCATAGTCTTCAGAGGTCACGATGTTGTGGTTGAAGGACTCGGTGAGGGGCGGGCTGAGGAGCATGTACGGGTTGCTCCTGTGCCGCGGGAGCGGGTTGGACCTGGGCCTTGGGAGCGATTTGGACTTGGGCCACCACTGAAGCAGGTACGGGTAGGCCCTGGGCCACTCCTGGAGTGTCCCCGTGGGACAATCTATCCAACCAGACCTTGGACAGACTTGTCAGATGACTCCATGCATTTCTCCATGGCCCTAAGGCGACCATTCATATTTTCGGAGAAGCTCCGAAAGGTAGCCTTGGACTGGTCCAAGCGAGCCATAATGGCCAACATCGCCTCATCCAAGGAGTGAAAGTCTCTCGAGGTGGCATCCCGTGGGTTTGCCATAGACGCGGGGCGATGGTATTGGGTACCTCTCCGGGTGGGCATGCAATGACACAAAGGTTGGAATGCACTAACTAATGCAACTGAGGAACCTAGACTTAACCAAGATCTGGTACCTGGCGGACTTTCGGGATCCGAAGATCCTCTCATGCGAGTGAATCACCTTCCCGATAGGCGTAACCTAACATTCGGACAACACCTTTTGATATACCGAATATTGAGATACAATGTAACCTTGGACTTAGACTACCCTAGACATAAACCGACGCTCTGATACCAATTTGATGCGGGACGAGCGACGCGACCGGGGTAAGACGTACGACCGACTAAAAGTGCGGCCAGCACTAGCACACTAAGGTAAGCCGAGCGGCTGACCACCGTTGCATTCTCCGGGTGGAGACGTCTCTCAACAGCAACTCACTCTAGCCCGACGATCGTCCCTTGCGAGGGAAACGTGGGATCGCAGCGGTTAAGGAACCATTGTTGCCTAGGGTAATGCAGTCCGAGCTCGGTGCTCGACTGGAGCTAAGGAACGGGCGCTCACAACTCACAACCACGGTGATTTGAAACAAGCTAACGGCTCTAATCGCACATGCACAGGATATAAGATAGCATACTAAATAAATCAAATATCGGAGGGAAGGAACGTCCCGCGTACCTCCATGACTAGTGCGTGGGGAAGAAACCCCGTCCGATTCTGCAACCCCGATACACGCTAGTGAAAGAATAGTTACAACCCAAATTTTATCATCCACTCCTTGTAGGGAGATAATAGGCTACAATGCTGATTTCGGGGCTGCTGGATAATGGGCTGACGGGCTGCACTCGCAGGAGGCGAGGAGATGAGTCGAAGCCGACCGGAAGGCGAAGATCGACCACCAATCGGTTCTACCCGCGCTGGTCACCCCGCGCAGAAACCTTGCGGAGGCCGGTACGCCAAGATCCAACGTCCGATCGGAGTGTCGTTTGTTGGAGAACGTCGGTGACATGTTGAAGATTCTCTGCTCCGAAGGGCGCGATCAGATCTTACCAGATCCGGGCGCAGCAGTGACTGTTCTCAGCCTCAGGTTCTGCGCACATAGAACTGCACAGGAAGACAAATAATCACTGGAAAAATGGTTCCCGATGTCAGAACGAGGCGCCGTTTGTTGCCGATCGTCAGTGACGTCTAGAGGAAGGATCTGACCAAGGGGTTTGGTCAGATCGGCAAAGAGGAGGGCGGGGAAGCTTCTGGATGTCGCCTCTTCTTCTGGGTCAGATCTGCACAGGGTTGTCGGCGCAGTCCCACGAGAATCTCCGCCACGGCCAGCACCGATCTCAGAACGACACGAGCTTAGTGGAAACATGAAGAGGACAAAAAATCCTACAACCCATCAGGATTTCAGATCCAGAGAGGTTGGGAGTAGATCTGGAACAATTCAGAATCAGGAAACTGGAGATCTGGACAGAAGGCTCGGGCAGATTTGCGCGACTTCATGGGAAGAATTGTTGTTGGCGATCTAGAGCTCCGATAGACATGAAACCGGTGCCAACTTCTTTCTAACTTGCAAAATCTATACTGAGAATTTTTGTAGAACCAGATATGATGAGGATAGGGAGGATAGAGGGGCGAGTCACACACCTAAAAGAATCCCGTCACAGAATTTGATCAAGGGCATCACACCTAAGAGGAGGAAGAGAATCACTCTCTTAACATAATCTTCTCTCATAAAAACTTCATTAACTTCTTAAATAACACTATACATGTGATTATATAGGGAATGGAAAGGGGTAGGGCGCTGGGAATTTCGTGGGAGAGAGGGGAGGGAGAGGGGGTGCGCCCCCTTTTAGGTGGAAGAGGGAGACAAAAGGGGAGGGGGGGAGGAAGTTTCCTTCCTTTGAAAATGGGAGGGAGGGGAGTCAAGCTACGTAGGTGGCAGCCTCCCTCTTGGACCAAGAAGGGGGAAGTCCCTTTCCAAGCCTCCAAGCCTCCATTCTCTTAGCCCCTTCCACACCTAGCACACTAATCCCATGACTTGTTCACATTTAACCCCATTTGACCCATTCATACCTAGCCCATGGGCCTTTTCACACTTGGCCATTTTAAAGCCCAAGAGAAAAGCCCAATAGCTCTAGACCACTATTCTAGCCCATTAGCCCTTATAATAACACAATTGTCCAACATGGACTATAATAGGGCCCAACATGGCCTAAAAATGTGAAATAAAGATAATGGCTCGGCCGATGCGTCCGCGTCCTCCGCGAGCTAACCGGGCCCCGACGTGTCCTCGTCCACCGACGTGTATTGCGGCGTGTGTCCGCACCATAGTGCTCTCAGGGCGTTTATGCAGGGGGTCTTTCAAAAGCCGTCTGAAAGGCCATCTTCAACAGCTGTGTCGATGCATGGGAAAACTGCGTCGACACACTCAAGGCTCATCTAAAAGAATCAAGTCAACTCTGTGGTTTTCAAAAATCGTACAGTGGGCAAAAAGTACTAGTGTAATCATCTAAAAACATGGATTTTAAGGAATGGAGGAGATACCTAGGACACACAAATGTCCCTATCATCATAAGTGTCCAAAGCAACCCTTTACTCCAAAAATCTATTAGTACAGCAACCACCAACAAGGTTGGTATCTGAAAAGAAGATTCACCTAAACAAGAGGACATCCTCTCTGCAAATTCAAATTAAGATGTTGCAGGCTCATTGGTCAAACCTCCTTTGTTTATCATTTGAAATTGGCAAACTTGGAGGGAAAGTTTCTGCCTCTTGAAGCCAATAAATTGGATGCCCCTCTTCACATGTTGTTGCTGTTGTTGCTATTGGTAAGCCTGAAAGAGCGTTGAACATAGGAACGAGAGAGAAGAAAAAGAAAGAGAGATTCTGCCCTGAGCTTCCAGACAAAGAATTGGGAGGTAGATAAGAAAATAGTGCAACCAGCCATCCAGCCAAAAGCCTCAGCCTGAACTGTTTGTTGCCATTCTGTCAAAGGCGTATGCTTGTGTTTTATGTTCTTGCTTTCAGCCTTTTTATTTGAACTTCTCAAGAGTGTGTGTAGCACCCCTGATAAATTATAGGAATAGAATTTTCTAAATAGATTGAACCTAAGGAATTTTCTAAGTAGACAAGGCCCAAACCAAATAAAAGTTTAAAACCCAAAGGATCAAACTAGAAGGGGCTTAACCATTCGGCCTTAACCCATGAGACTTTAAACCTTTGAAGATTTGGGCCTTATGCTTTTACATCAAAGAGGGCTTATGCGTGTACATGGGCCTGAACGAAGAAAGCCAAATGGATTTCACCATTCGGTGATAATTGGGGAGATATATATATATACATATAAATATACTAACTCCCAAGGGCTTTCCACAACCCAAAACCATAACGTTCTCAGGTTCGAACTGCATGGCTTAGGGTTATAACCAAACGAGGGAGACGGCGGCAGATTTAGATAGGGATATTAACATGGGTTATTTCAAAGCCTTTTAGGATTTCATATACGGAAAGTTTAATTCCGTTAAGGTTTCCAACCCCCAGAGAACTCCATTCGCTACAAATAAACCCTCCCAATGAACAAGCAAAAGCTACTGCTGTTGTTGCTCGCACCATCCCTACGTCGACATCTTCCTATTGCTACTGTCATCGTCCTTTTCATCTTCTGATAGAGAACGTGAAGGGGAAAAGCTAGTCTCTTCCTCCTTTGTGAAGTTGTCGCTACTGCAGTTGGTGTGAACTATGGCTGCCGTGGTGTTACAAAGAAGCCTTGCTTCTTCTGATATATTGAGTTCTTATCTTCTTCCCTCCCTGCCGACTGGTTCTATTCGAAGAGCTACGGTTGCTGCTCTCCTACCTTCTCCATCGTGCTATGACGTACCTCTCCTACTGTAGCTGGAGTTGCTGCTGCTTATACTCTTATTATTTTCTTCGTTCGTCGTCCAAACCAAGCAAACAAGGTAGGTGTGTTGGAATTAAGGTGGTGGTGCTAGAAAAAGATTCAGAGCGGGGGGTGAATGAATCCCCTTTAAAAATATTGCGAAATTAGAATTTTCTTTGAAAGATTTGTGCAGAAATAAAACTCGATGGCTCAGTTAAATAGTTTTTCTATTGAAGCTCACACTCAAACAATTAGAGTACTCTGAATGATGTATGTGGTGCGACACCAGGGCGATCACGTGACACGTCGGCGAACCGACAGTGCCATACGCGGAGCGCCAAGTGGACTACATCGGTTTCCCATCGAATTGGGGATAATTTGGCTTCCATTTGGACACTTTTTGCATTAAATTTGGGCTTGTATTGAAGATTATACATGGGTTTTCATATTGGTCGGGTTGCTAGACCCTTAAAAGGCCAATTGGTTAAAGGCCCTTAAGCATTCCATAAGAAAGGAAAGGCCTTGGACCAATATGAAGAACCCATTAGCCTAGCAAGGCCCAAATGGGCTCCCTTCCTACATGGGCTCTCTAAGTGGGAGAGGCCTCATACTAGAATGGGCTTCTTTTACTCTTGGGTTCTCAAGATGGAAAGGGCCTTAAGCTAGAGTGGATAGGTGGGCTTAAGCCAAGACCACCAAGTGGCCCATTCTAGGCCCAAGAAGGGGGCGCCCCATTTTTTGGCTTATTAGGCTAGATGGTTGATTTGTTTTCTTCTCCAATTACCACATGGGGTATTAGAAGGCTGCTGGTCAATTTTCCAATGGCTGCCACCTAACATTTTACAAGAAATTCAAAGTTAGGTGAGCCACCATTGCCCCTTGTCCCCCCCCTTTCACTATCACATTGTAATGGGTTCTCCCCCTCTCTCATTGTGTATCCCACGCAGACCCTCCCCTCTATACCTCTTGTAATGCCTATTTAAAGGCTTGTACAATGTGTGTTTAAAGATTAATGAAAAGATTTTGTGAGAAATTGCATTAAGTGAGTGATTCACTTCTTCTTCCTTGGGTGTGACTCCCAACCCTGTCCTGTGACTGGATAGTATTCAGGTTGTGAGACTCGACCATCTACCCCCCTCTTTCTCTAATCTTCTGGCTTCACCTGATTTATCCTTGATACTACTTCGAGTTAGCAAGGATTCAGCTTTAGTTTCGTGTCGATCCGAGTTTGTGAGCAATGGTGGCGATTTTTCTCGTGGAGGCACACAGATCGGTTCCTGAATGCTGCCCAGAATTGAAGATGTCTGTATTTTAATTCTGGAGCCCAACCTCGATGCCATCAGAAGTTGGTTTCTAAAGAGAAATCGTAGTATTTCAAGTCCTCTTCGCGTTGCCGCTGGTTTTGCCTTGATCCGTGACCGGTGTTGATCGTGACAACAGATCTCGTGGGATCACGCGGGCTGGTCTGAGCAGGTCCGACTGAGATCTGAGTCGACTTTCAGAGCCTGCCCCACCTTCATCCGGCCAAGATCCGTGTGAGAGGTCTTCAGAGTATTTCTTCCTCAGGGCGTCGCCAACGTTCCCCACAATGACCGCCCCAATCCGACATCGACAACTATTATTTTATATTTTTACCGTGTCGCTATGCAGTTCTGTGAGCACAAAACCAGAACCTGAGAAGTGTCATCGCTGCGCCCAGATCTGAAAGTATCTGATCAAGCCCTTCGGAGTGAAGATACTACATCCAGTCGCCAACATTCTCCAATAAACGGCGCTCCGATCGGGCATCGGATCTGGTCGTACCAACCTCTGCAAGCTCGCTGCGCAGGGTGACCAGCGCGGGCAGAACCGGATCAGTTTTCCGTCAGCGTGCCCGAGCGGCTCCGGCACGCGTTCCTCGCCTCCTGCGAGTGTGGCCCATCAACACGGGTTCCAGCAACCCCAAAATTGGCATTTGTAGCCCTATACCTCCCTGCGGGGAGTGGGCATATATTTCTGAAAGTGTAATCTTATTGCATTTGTATATCGGGGTTGTTCAGAAATCGGCCGGGAGTCTTCCCCACGCCTAGGCGTGGAGGTACGTGCTCATTCCGATCCTTACATTTGCTGTTTAGTATGCTTTCTATATTGCTGCGTTTGTGAGATTAGGGCTGTTAGCTAGTTCCAAATTTCACCGCGATTGTGAGTCGTGAGTGCCCGTTCCGTAGCTCCAATCGAGCACCGAGCGCGGATTAGCACCCTAGGCGACGGTGGTTTCTTAATCGCCGCGATCCTCAGGTTTCCCTCGCAAGGGACGATCGTCGGGCTCAAGAGAGTCGCTGTTGAGAGACATCTCCACCCGGAGAATACCACGGTGGTCAGCCGCCCGGCTTGCCTTAGTGTGCTAGTGTTGGCCGCACAACGAGTCGGTCGTACGTCTTAGCCCGAGTCGGTCATCCGTCCCGCATCAAATTGGTATAAGAGCGAGTCGAGTCTAGGGTAGTCTTGCATAAGTATTGCATGCATCATGGTCTAAGTCGAGTCTAGGATCATTATTAGTTTTCAAAAAAAAAAAAAGGTGTTTTAAAATTATATTTCATCCCGATAATTCGGTATCTTAAAAGGTGCTGTCCGAACGTTAGGCTACGCCTATCGGGAAGGCCACACACTTGCGGGAGTGATCTTCGGATCGATTAACTCCGCCATGTACCGGATATTGGTTTAGGTCTAGGTGCATTAGTCGATGTTTGCATTAGTTAGTTCCAACCTTGCATTGTCTAGTGTCTGTCTCCACGTGTCGGCATGTCTAACATGTAGTTCCCCAATTTCTCATGGAGTCCCAATCACCCAGGCGATATGACCGTTGGCCCACCCATGGGCTTGGCAACCATCCTCTCCGCTTCTGTAGGCCTGAAGCCTCAGATTTTTTTGGCTCCAATGACCCGGGCATCTACCTCAAGTGGGAGGTCACCATGGACACCTACTTTGATTGTTATACTATGTCCGAGGCAATGCAATTCTCTTTCGCCAAAGAGCGGCTTCTTCATGAGGCTGTCGAAAAGTGGGATTACATCGAAAGAATGAGAGAGGTTAGGGGGCAATGGCCCATCGCGTCATGGTGGGACATGAAGAGAGAGCTTAGGAAGGTCTACGTGCCCCAACCGATCACCTCCAACCGGCCCCACCCAATCACTTCCAACCAAGTCGGTTCTTGTGACGACCCGAGAATCCGATTACCGGGAAGGCCCGATAACCCGAGACTCGAGCCGCCGCCCACGAGCTGGGAGGGCTCAGAAGGGCTAAAAGGAGTGTGGAGGCACAAAGAAATAGGAAATAAAGCAGGACAACAATTAAACAACTATAGCTGCAACAGAGTCCGGTCCAACAGAAAGTACAGTCTAAAGCAGTAAAACGTACCACGTGCCAAGTGAACACTCGGCCCGGCAAGCTGGCAACTAAGAACCTCCGCACAGCACCCTCGAACCTCGAGGCAGAACCGCCGCACCTGAAACGCAGGGGTGAGCCTCCTGTCACTGGCCCAGTAGGGATCCTGCGGAACCCCAACTGAGAAACAACGGCAGAAGGAAAGCTACGCTAGCAAGACAGCAACGGAAAGAAGTAACTACGAAAGCAGGAACGCAACTACGGTGGTCGGCAAAACCTCGGCACTACAGCTACTCCTACTGTACCAGAACACACCCCAGACTCACGGCCAAGGGCTACCAAACTACACTAGAACCAGTCACACGGTACAAAAATCGACACACGTGCCACGGCGAGACAACCGAAACTCAACGGTCAACGCGACCAAAAAACCCGAGGGTCGAAATCACGCGACTGACAGTCTGTCACTCTCTGTCCAGAAAAGGAGTACCTCCCACTAGAAGAACGACCGGATGCGTCCCCTGACGTCTTACACCGTGTCACAAGTGTCTAGCTACGACGCCCTAGGCGTGAGACTCAGACACACACAGTAACCAGTACCACAACAAGGACTAGCTGGGGTCACGCTCGTCAGCGCGTGTCCTAAGCCCCAAACTACGTGTGCACACACAGACCATCTGCTCTAGGTCGGGTCCTCTAGCTGGTTTTCTCCCCCACCAGACTCTGGTGGCAAAGGCAAGGGGCCGACGGAAACCAGCCTAAAACCGCGTCTCACCGGGTCGCGCTCTCACCACTCCCAGGTGGGTCCGCACACGCATGCGCAGAAAGCTACGACTAGTGCAGGGCCACTGAGAGAGTAGACTCTCAAAACAACAGAAAACGACGTCCGAACCTGACGAAGTACGGGGACCATCCCACGTACCAGCACCATCGCACGGTGACCACGATCGGAGAAGAAACGGGACGCACAGTCCACGGCCAAACACATGACCCACTCGGGAATCATCTTCCAGGAAGACTCACGACATGCGGGGGAACCCCACCGCACACATACCGATACACGGTGACTCGACCGAGCGAGAATACGGAAACCCGAAATGCCTGGGGTCACCCGGACCCACCAAGCCCACGGGCACGCTTATCAAGGTAACACGGCACCTCCAGACACCCCAAAATAGGGTAACAAAACCCACGGGGTGCCCGGGACACTCACAAGGCCAAAGGTCGACCACTGGGTCACAACCGGGTCGACCGGAGACCAACACAACCCAATCGGAACACCAGGACATCGCCCGGACCCTTACACTCACGAGCACGCAAATCAAGGTAAACGGAACCCCCGGACACCCAAAGACACGGTCACGGAACTCCACGGGGTGTCCGGGGCACACACGGCCCAAGGGGAGCACGATCAGCCGTAGACTGCCCTCCCCGGGAAGCCCGGCTGGTCACCTCCAAGAACGCGCTACATGTGCATAGCGCGTTCAGTCAGAACGCGCTATACATTCCTAGCGCGTTCAACAAGAACGCGCTACAGGTCCATAGCGCGACCAGACCAGGTCGCGCTATGATCCTATAGCGCGACAACCCTGAACGCGCTGGGGCCCTATAGCGCGACAGGAACCGCCAAACTGTTCATCCTCCCCGATGAACGCGCCCCATCGGGGCAGCGCGACCATCAAGAACGCGCTACCCGAGGCTAGCGCGTTCTCAGTCCGCGCCCGAAAACGGTGGAAACCGTGGGAAAAACCATTCCATGCCCCGTTCACCCCCAGGTGAAGGGGAAACCTTCCTCAAGCCCCTAGGCATGCACCTAAACCCCTGGATCGCCCAAAAGCACGGTAAAACAGAAGATCCGGCTCACACCACAAAAATATGCATTTTCTCCAAATTGCCCCGTTTAGCCCGCTCGGCTCACCACGGCCTACAAAACTCGCGGGAAATGAAGTACGTGGGTTGAGGGTCCATCTCCCTACCTCCACCGAAGATTCGACGCACCGTGGACGTCGATCCACGAAGAAACGCCATTCAAACCCTCGCCGGTTCACGATCCCACGAACCGCCTCCACCATCGCGATCCTCGTCCAGAGCCCGTCGCCCCACATCCCACGAACCACGCTGCCCCGCCCTCGCCGCCTCCGTCGGCCGCCCGGAGTGAGAGGGGGAGAGGAGAGAACGTGAGAGAAGAGAGAGGGAGGGAAGAGAGAAATGAGATGGGAGAGAGAGAAAAGGTTATATATAGAAAATCCAGAAATTCTCAAAAATACCAAAAAATAGAAAATCACGTTTCTGCGATCCTCGGAACACACCGATCGCATCGGTACCACTCGCGCCCTGGTGAACAGCCCGGTTCACCCGTAACGAGGTTCCGAAGGAATTACCGAAACACACACCGGGAATCGGAAAACACACGCGGAAAAGCCGCGGAACGCTTCTGGGCCTCCGAAACAACTCCGGATCGTGCCGATCCGAACACAAAAGATGTCCGAAACAAAATTTCGGACATAACGGAGTCAGACACTTCGAGAAACCAGATCCGAGACCCGAGAAGAAGGATCCAAAAAATCCGGGGCATTACAGCCCTCCCCCCTTAAAGAAATTTCGTCCTCGAAATTCAGGACAAGCACAGGAACAGGAGAAGAATGCTGTTACCCACTGACAACGCCGTCAGAACCCCAGCATAGAAAAACCTCGATTCTCGCCAAAGCACCAATCATGAGGGATACGGCCAGACCAAAATCACGAACAATGCCACGCTCCGCACACCGCGCACACACCGGCTACCAGAGCAGGCATAACACAAGGGCACAAGTATGGTATCACCTCAGACACAACGGAAACCACTCACGGCAACGCTGCCACCCTCTCACACACCGAGGGAACGCAATCCTCGCCCCAAGAACCAAACCACCGGTCAACGCCCATGCTCGGCGGACCAACCAAACGCCAGCATATCAACCCGCTGACCGATCTCACACCCTCAGAAACGGCCACCAACGGCCTCGCTGGCACTCGGCTCTCTCCATTCTCGAGCCCCTACAGCCAGCATCTTCTGTCGGTGAAAGACCATCCACTGGTCACCAGACATTTGTTAATGGGAAACCTCCACCGGTCCAGCAGACACGATTCAACTCATGTCAGGCCATCCGTTGACACTCGCACAGACCACCACCACCTCCAATCTCGAACCTCACGCCAACTCTACCCTCTCAGGGGAGCACGGTGAAACCACATGACAAGATCTCCCTACGGTCCTCACGTCACTCGACTCAGACTTACGGGGAATCCTCCCTTGCTGGCCACAGACTGAGGATCAATACCCAACGCCAACGTCTCATCAGAGACCTCCACACACAGGCATAGACCACCGTTCTATCTCATAGAATCCTATCTCATCAAAATCTCCATCTCAATTAATCCAAGAGGATGCCTGCCAATCCCGACTCCCGCTCTTATCACAGAGCCACGGGACTCACAACCTCTTACAATCCACAGCACACTTCTCCAAAACATGATCTCATCCACGAACGCAACCTCCAACGCAAGAACAGGGTACTCATGCAGCAACCTCGCCAGCACATTTCCCCAACTCTCCACCTGCCAGTACCATAAACCACAATATCTCAAGCAACGGCACGGCAACAACACGTCTCACGCCGCCGGAGACAACACACACCGATGAACCAATCCTCCGCTGCTCTGCACTTCCTCAAAAATCCACCCGCAGCAACCAACGCTACGATCCACGCACTCTGATCCACACGCACTGCCACCACAACGCCAACTGAAGATCCACCATCTCGACAACCATCTGCAACCCCGCAGACTCCGATCCTCCACACATCGGGAATTGCAACACCAACCGTAAATCTCAAAAACACCGCCCAGTCGGCACTCATCCTTCTGGAACAGCGCCAACACCCTTACACATCAGGGAATGGGCAACGCTTCTCACATGCAACCACCTTGCCAAAACGCGGAACGTGACTCGCACGGCTTTCACGTCGCACAAAGGCCAACCAATCTGGACGCACAGTGCAAGACGACGTACCTTGGCCAAATGCAATCTCTCCAACCAGAGGAGAGACCAATCACACCTCCGACCAACGGAAGGAAAACTCCGCACTCGACCTAACCTCGAGCCTCGCGCATGCTGGGAATAGCACCTTCCAGCACCAAAAAAACCATCACTTCCGTCAGGTCAGTGCCTCCGACACACTCAGCAAGTGTCACATTGGACCATGATCACAACATCTCTCGATGCACCACCGCTACAATCCCCCGAACTGCAACACGCCCGCCGGCAACCTCTGCCCAACGCAACACAACCAGGGCCACCAACCACGGGAGAAAGCTCTTGACCTTGATCCGTAGACCCCACGCCGGCACTCCAACGAGAACAGCAACCACCCTCACCGCGCCACACAATGCACTCAAGCTCTCGAGTGAGAAATAAAGCGAAAAACATGCACGAAACCCTATGCCAACTACCGACTGTACTAGACCTTACGGACTCTGATCACTGCAATATTTCGAATTCCTATGTACGTCCACAACCACGCACTGATACCAGCTGTGACGACCCGAGAATCTGATTACCGGGAAGGCCCGATAACCCGAGACTCGAACCGCCGCCCACGCACCGGGAGGGCTCGGAAGGGCTAAAAGGAGTGTGGAGGCACAAAGAAATAGGAAATAAAGCAGGACAACAATTAAACAACTACAGCTGCAACAAAGTTCGGTCCAACAGAAAGTACAGTCTAAAGCAGTAAAACGTACCACGTGCCATGTGAACACTCGGCCCGACAAGCTGGCAACTAAGAACCTCCGCACAGCACCCTCGAACCTCGAGGCAGAACCTCCGCACCTAAAACGCAGGGGTGAGCCTCCTGTCACTGGCCCAGTAGGGATCTCGCGGAACCCCAACTGAGAAACAACGGCAGAAGGAAAGCTACGCTAGCAAGACAGCAACGGAAAGAAGTAACTACGAAAGCAGGAACGTAACTACGGTGGCCGGCAAAATCTCGGCACTACAGCTACTCCTACTGTACCAGAACACACCCCAGACTCACGGCCAAGGGCTACCAAACTACACTAGAACCAATCACACGGTACAAAAATCGACACACGTGCCACGGCGAGACAACAGAAACTCAACGGTCAACGCGACCAAAAAACCCGAAGGTCGAAGTCACGCGACTGACAGTCTGTCACTCTCTGTCCAGAACAAGAGTACCTCCCACTAGAAGAACGACCGGATGCGTGTTGGGTTCGATGCAGTATTCAGAGGGGGGGGTGAATGAATATAACCCGTTAAAAAAAAACTTCACCCAATTAAAACTAGAATAATAACAAGACAGATTCGACAATCTGAAGCTCAACTGGAATTTCGCTCTCTTGACAGATTAAAATATTCTAAGAAAAACTAATCAACACTTCTGCTCAAACAGCAGCCAAACGCTTAGAGCGCCCCTATGCAATCATCTAGTTGAAGCAAAAACAGATAAATCAAACCACAATGCACACGGGGTTTTTTAGGTGGTTCGGTCCTCCAGACCTACATCCACCCCACACTCAACCGAGTGTGGCTTCACTAGCTCACGCTAGAAACAGCAGACTCAGTCTGCAACAGGTGCTGCCACACAACTTGACCAGGGGAACAACCTCCCCTCTTCCTCCCAACCGGAGGGAACCACTAGTGACAACAGTCACTAGCAAACCAGAGACACAAGTCTCTCTTCCTCCAGACCGGAGGGAACACCTAGTCTTGCAACCCACAAGACTAGAACCGGAGGACCAATCCTCCCTTCCTCCAAACCGGAGGGAAACCACAAGTAGCTCCCAGCTACTTGCAACCGGAGATCAGATCTCCCTTCTCCTGATCCACAGGAGGAACCCGATCCCCAACAGGGCAATCGGAAGACCAAAGGTAATCAGAAAAACAAAGGTAAAATAATAAACGAAAATAACACAGTAATCAGAAAGCTGTAAAACGAAATGCACAATGTGGCTCTTAAAGAGTTGACTGGCCTGGATTTGATCTACGGTCCAGTGAAGACAGATCTTCAACCAATCTCTCTCAGTCTCTTCTTCTCACGATCTCTTTCTTTCTTTTTCTTTCTCTCTGCACTTTTCTTCTTCTTTCGCTAATCTCTTACTCTCTGCTCTTCTTTCTCTTTCTCACTCTCTTTCTCCTCTTCTTTTTCCTTTTCTTCTTCTCTATCTGGATCGTGGCTCTCTGTATGGACTTTTCTTCTTGCCAACTCGATCGATCTTCTTCTGTGGAAGAAGGCTCATATATATAGCAGCAGCAGCATCATCAGCCCCGACGTGTGACCTCCACATTTCCAGCCCTAAGTATTCGGACCACGTGGCAGTCTCTCAGCAGGCTTCATTCCAGCCTCGGATCACGTGCTGCCCAGTCACTTGGGAATGTTCTTCCTCGAACCTGCAAGGAGATACGAACCATTAAAACTGAGGGCCACAATAACTAAAGCTGCACGAGGTATGTGGTAGCAGTTCTAGATGCACTGAGAACGACACAACATTCAATAGTGACAAAAACAAACACTACAATGAGAACGACACGAAGTCACTGTAACAAAACAATCACTATGAAAAGAATGACACGAGGTAGGATGAGAACAGCACGAAGTAAGGAGAGAACGACACGAGATACATACTGTAACAGAGATGACACTACAAAGATAACGACACGAAGACGATGAAAACAGTACAAGGTAATAAGAAGAACGACACGAGATACATACGATGACTACAGCACGAAGTAAAGAAAACGACACGACATAATAAACAGCAAAGAGAACGGCACGAGAACAACATGGACTGAAACCAACTCGAATACGAAAACAAAAACTGACACGAAGTGTGGTCACAAGACAAGACAGACACGGGGTCTAAGAAAGACAACACGAGGACAGAAAAACAGACACGGCTATCACGACACGTGATGAAGCAGTGAAACCAGAAGAAAAAATGACTCGAGGAGACACGGAGACAATACGAAGACACAATAAGGAAACGACACGAAGTCATAAAAACAACTTGACGACACAAACACAGAAACAACAGAAACCGACACGAAGTGTGGTTACAAAACAAGAAGGACACGAGGTCTTAGGAAAAACAACACGAAGACATAATACGGAAACGACACGAAGTGAAACAACACTTGAAAACATAAGAGAAACAACTCGAGCATAAAATAGCTCGAATGAACGACTCGAAGACGAGGCGACACGGGCTGACCATGACACGAAGACACATAACAGAAACCGTCACGAGTTGAAAACAACACGAAGACGGTGAGAACAGCACGAGGTGAAACGACACGGGTTGACAACAACTCAAGGACAAAAAATAGAAACCGACACGAAGTAAGTGAGAACAGCACGAGGTGAAACGAGAACGACACGAAGTGTCACTGTAGCAACACGGAGACACGAATGCAAAAACAACACGAAGACACGAAGACAGACCAACACGAAGACGTAAACACAACACGAAGACATAGACACTAAAACAACACGAAGACGATGGATGCTACAGTGCAATGTCTAGACTTGAAATTCAAAGCAAACGGCTATACAGACTTGAAGATGTGAAGCCAATGTACAGACTTTGAAGAACAGTCCAATGTATGGACTTTGAAATCGAAGACCAATGTGCAGACTTGACAGTGAAGACTAGTTTGCAGACTTCAAGGAGGTTGGCGTGTCAATGTACAGACTTGATGAAGACTGATACATGAACAGTACTGCATAGACTTAGGAGCATATGACAAGGCTGTATAGACTTCACGCGTTGACGCTGTACATACTTCCAATGAAGTGCGTTGACGCTGTACAGACTTTGCCTAAGACGATGTACACACTTAGCCTAAGACAATGCATGAACTGACGTTGTATATACTTAGCCAATGCAATGCATAGGCTTGAACGAGAGTCCAATGTATAAACTAGCATGATGCACAATGACACAGTCCAGTGTATAGACTATGCTACCTAGACATGATATATGCAGAGACATGATATCTGACAGAATGCAATGCACATATATAAAGAGCAAATGCCATCAATGCTAGACATCATCATTCATGTTGCTATCAATATGCAGAATGCTCAAGAATAAGAATGCATAGAAATACACTTTGTTTATTGAAATCATCAATGCACAATAACATTGCTATCATCAAAATACAATATCAAATGCACTCAAATGCACTCACTGTCTTGCTATCATCAAAACCAAATAGCATTGCTATCATCAAGGCGACATAGCACATGCTTGTGCCTAAGAGGCACAACATTCTCCCCCTTTTTGATGATGGCAACACAATGTGACAGTGAGTCACACACAAGATTAACACAATGTGACAGTGAGTCACACACAAGATTTTCTCCCCCTTTGACATGATCAAAAAGAGAAAAACAGTAAAAACAAGAGTGCAAGGTGCATTATGCATGCGAATTCCTCTAGAACATTCTCCCCCTGAATGTAAGACTCCCCTGAATTATTTCTCCCCCTAAAAAAAAGCTCCCCCCTTGAGAAGGAATATGAACTGATAAACAAGGTAGAGAAGGTAGGAGGGTCACTCGACAACAGTTGAATCATTGGTTCAGAGAATAAGCCTGATTATAAACAATAGTTAAAGTATAAGAATCATCAACATACAATTTTCAAAAATTCAGGTTTAACAGTGATAAATCTAGAGTAAAACACTTGACCCCTGAAAAAGAGTTTTAGATTCCATTTATAGCAATGAATCTAGGGCACATGGTATTAATAGATAAGTCTGAAATAATACCCTTTTGTGTCTAAACATGGAAGTTCAAGAAAGACAACTTGAATATGTATTGAGAAAAATAATTTTCACTCAATGACCTTTGATTTCAAGGGGTTACAGCAGTTTGATTTTCATTTTTCAATTTCTGAACCTGAACTAAGTGAATAGACCAATGGCATTTATGATGTTGACATTAGGTGTACACCTTGATCAGAGGTAGGTACCCCCAGTTACTAGGCATAAACTACTAGACCTATTTCAGATCAAAAACCACAAAGAATAGTCTTCACTTTTGACATTAAGGGTACACCTTGATTAGAGGCCAGTACTCTCAGTTACTTGGTGAGGACTCCCCCTATAGATTTGACCCTATGAACAGAGATGTTCTGAATCACCTCATGACATGTGAAGTCTCCTGCTTCTTTGAAGGAGTTCACAGTTTCTCAGTGCAATCAGCCATTGCTCTGTCACTATGTTCAGTTCTTAACATTAATGATCTTATTTACTGCTGCCCTTAATTCTTTTAGAGTGATTGTTTGAAAAATATTACACACTCTTGTTCACCTGTTCTAGACATTTCCAGATTAACACATTTAGGCATTAAAAAAAACTTTTTCTATTTTAGTCATGAGACAAAGATTAAGAGCTATAAAAGTTTTCTTTTATCTCAAATTCTGAAGTGCAGACACTTAACTCTCCAATTTATAAAGGTTAAACCTTTAATTCCTTTCAGTTTGTAAGAGAAATTCTTATAAAAGAACAATTGTAATAATCACAACTCAATGTACTAAACCAGATACAGAACTGTTGTTCAGTGAGAATGATAAGAAAAGGATTGCAATTGGCAAAATGGTTCAATGAGCAACTGATGTCAAAGAATATGAATCATTTGAATGAGAACACTGAGAAGTGAATAGGATTCAATGAATTGAATAGAACTCTCAGTTCCCCTTGACATCATGATGTAAGAGATATGCTATGCAATCAATTCAGCTTTATGCATCCAAGTCATGAGCATTTTTATCCTTTTTCAGATTTTTCAACATATGATGCAGTACACTGTTCTACATGAAGACTAGACCCATGGTACTAGGCAGAGGACCTGGTCTCAAAGACCATCTCACACATGGTAAGAACCTCCGGGCAGATTTCCCTGCCTTTTAGTAACTTACCATTTGATATACAAGGGTTAACAAGGACAATGCAACATAAAGCAGTCCTACATGCATTGAACAGCATCAATGACAGTCATGCAAATGATGTATGCAGACATAAGACACATGCATAGGCTATGTGCACTAAGTGAATCATTCACAATCAGCAAGTTATGCATTTAACAACAAGCATGCAATGCATTAATACATAACGCATGCATTGACACAAAGTCTATATAGTGCATTAACTGTATATACTGAAGAAGCATTCAAATTCAGTTCAGCATATAGCAAGAGAAGAGCATCAGATATGCAGAATTGAATTCAATAGCTGAGTCTGGAATGTAGACTGATCAGCTAGAGATGAAGAGTTCATCAAAAAATCAACCAAGCAAAACAACAATTTCAGATGATGAATTTAAAACAAAGTTCAGAACTAACCTGAGATATAGAATCCTGGGCTTCCTTTTTGAGTGCCTTGGCTAAATTACCCCTTTTATATCTCTTACCAAGGCACACCTGCAACATGTCAATCAATATGATCTTGCAGGAACCCAAGCTGCCTTGGGTCCTGTATGAGCCCTAACAGGTGTTCTGAATGGTTTCTTAACAGAACTATCATCATAGCCCATCAACTTATGGCTGGACAAGGAATAACCAAATTGACCAGACTTACCATGATAACGAACAAAATTTAAGTTCCTTTTATGCACCTTATTGTAAGCATTAAGTTCATGTGCATGAACATTAAAATTTTTGTTATATGCATGGGCATGAGATTGGTGTAAGTGAACATGATTGGTTCTGTTATTCACATGGAAATTTTTCTTTTCATAACCAGACAGCCAACAGTTACCAGCTCTGTGGCCTGGCTTTCCATAGTTGAAGTATGCAGAGTTTTTCTTTTTATCAATTGAATTACTTCTAACAGAATCATTGAAAGCAGGGAATTTTACAAATTTAGAATTCAATCTATTTCCCTGAGCATGCCAGCAATTTTCAACCATGTGGCCCAATTTGCCACAATGAAAACATTGAGTGTTCTTTTCATGAGATGCATGATTTTTGACATGGAACAGTTTATCATGCATTTTAACAGCAGATAGATCATCTAATTTCATTTGTCTACAATCATGCATGAGATGACCTATTTTATGACAGTAAAAACATTGAGGCCTTTTGGTTTGAGCAGAAGAAGGTTTCTTCACAGTAGGCTTCCTAGCAGGAATTCTATCATACTTCAATTCATCCTTCTTCATCACAAAATAATCAGCCATCTCATGGCCAAACTTTCCACAGTAAAAACATTTGACATTCTTTCTTTTAACATGAGACTGTTTGGCCTGAGACGTTTCAGCATACAGCTTTTTATTCTGTTTTGTTTTCTCGCTCTCAATTTTCTTTTGCTTTTCTATCTGATTAGCAGGCAAACATGAAGGAGAAGCTGAAGTGCTAGCTAACTCAGAGCTACGCACAAAGGTTGTGTACAGTCCTTTTCTCTCTTCCTGTTTACTGCCTTCATCAGAGACTTTCTTCTTAGATGTAGCCTTCAAATTTTCTTTATTCTTAAAAGATTCAAACAATGATTTGTTCAGTTCAGTGATTTCATTTTTGAGAGAAGAAATGAGCATTTCAGAATTTGTGACTTTTTCATTAAGCATAGTATTGACAATTTTGTAGCTGTCTATTTCTTCCATTAATATGCTCACTCTCTCACATTCATTTTTAACTGAACTCTTCCCTTTTTCAAGTATTAAAAGTCTCTCAGAATTAGCAGAATTCAGCAGCCTCAATTCTTCATTTTCTTGTTTTAGTTTTTCATCCTGACTTAGCTCATTTAGTGAAATTTGATCACCATTAATTGAGCTCATTTTTTCTTCCAGTTCAGATATCTTATCTGTGAGTTTCTGATTTTTATTTTCCAAAACAGAAATTTTTTCTTTACTCACATTCAGATCAGCTAAGCACATATCATGAGATGTTTTCAGTTCTTGACATTTTTCACAATGAGCATTCGAATTAGTCTGATCACATTTCTTTTTCAACTTTCTATTTTCAGATCTCAAATATTTACATCTCTCAGAAAGTTCATCGTACATATCCCATAATTCAACAATTGAAATCTCTTCGGATTCAGATTCAGAATTTACCTGGGATGAGGAATCTTCATTGTCCTGGTTGTCCATCAAACAGCTATCATTCTGCTGGTTATGCGTAGAGATAACTTTGTCATATATCTCTTTTCCAGAATTGCACCTTAGAGCAAAAGAATATACATCAGTATTAACAACAGCTCTCAGGATATTGAGAATCATGGTATTTTCACGGTCCTTCACTCTGTCCTCTTTAGACCATTTGGTCTCATCATGAGGTAATTTGTGTGGGCCTTTAGATAGTAGACTCCACAGTTTGGGATCAATGGAGTCTACGTACACAGCTAGGCCTCCTAGCCAACTTTCAAAGTTAGAACCATCATAAACTGCAGGACGACCCATATGAACAAGTGGCAAACAGATTCAGCGCAGTAAAACAAATGACACGAAATGCACTGAAACCAGATGATCAAAATAAAGCACAAGTTAATGAAGTAAAACACGATTTAAAGAGACCCACTCTGAAATGCACCAACAATTAGCAGGATCCTCTGCAGATTGTTAGATCTGTTCAGTCAGAGACCCGCTCTGATACCAATTGTTGGGTTCGGTGCAGTATTCAGAGGGGGGGGTGAATGAATATAACTCGTTAAAAAAAAACTTCACCCAATTAAAACTAGAATAATAACAAGACAGATTCGACAATCTGAAGCTCAACTGGAATTTCGCTCTCTTGACAGATTAAAATATTCTAAGAAAAACTAATCAACACTTCTGCTCAAACAGCAGCCAAACGCTTAGAGCGCCCCTATGCAATCATCTAGCTGAAGCAAAAACAGATAAATCAAACCACAATGCATACGGGGTTTTTTAGGTGGTTCGGTCCTCCAGACCTACATCCACCCCACACTCAACCGAGTGTGGCTTCACTAGCTCACGCTAGAAACAGCAGACTCAGTCTGCAACAGGTGCTGCCACACAGCTTGACCAGGGGAACAACCTCCCCTCTTCCTCCCAACCAGAGGGAACCACTAGTGACACCAGTCACTAGCAAACCAGAGACACAAGTCTCTCTTCCTCCAGACCGGAGGGAACACCTAGTCTTGCAACCCACAAGACTAGAACCGGAGGACCAATCCTCCCTTCCTCCAAACCGGAGGGAAACCACAAGTAGCTCCCAGCTACTTGCAACCGGAGATCAGATCTCCCTTCTCCTGATCCACAGGAGGAACCCGATCCCCAACAGGGCAATCGAAAGACCAAAGGTAATCAGAAAAACAAAGGTAAAATAATAAACGAAAATAACACAGCAATCAGAAAGCTGTAAAACGAAATGCACAATGTGGCTCTTAAAGAGCTGACTGGCCTGGATTTGATCCACGGTCCAGTGAAGATAGATCTTCAACCAATCTCTCTCAGTCTCTTCTTCTCACGATCTCTTTCTTTCTTTTTCTTTCTCTCTACACTTCTCTTCTTCTTTCGCTAATCTCTTACTCTCTGCTCTTCTTTCTCTTTCTCACTCTCTTTCTCCTCTTCTTTTTCCTTTTCTTCTTCTCTGTCTGGATTGTGGCTCTCTGTATGGACTTTTCTTCTTGCCAACTCGATCGATCTTCTTCTGTGGAAGAAGGCTCATATATATAGCAGCAGCAGCATCATCAGCCCCGACGTGTGACCTCCACATTTCCAGCCCAAAGTATTCGGACCACGTGGCAGTCTCTCAACAGGCTTCATTCCAACCTCGGATCACGTGCTGCCCAGTCACTTGGGAATGTTCTTCCTCGAACCTGCAAGGAGATACGAACCATTAAAACTGAGGGCCACAATAACTAAAGTTGCACGAGGTATGTGGTAGCAGTTCTAGATGCTCTGAGAATGACACAACATTCAGTAGTGACAAAAACAAACACTACAATGAGAACGACACGAAGTCACTGTAACAAAACAATCACTATGAAAAGAACGACACGAGGTAGGATGAGAACAACACGAAGTAAGGAGAGAACGACATGAGATACATACTGTAACAGAGATGACACTACAAAGATAACGACACGAAGACGATGAAAATAGTACGAGGTAATAAGAAGAACGACAAGAGATACATACGATGACAACAACACGAAGTAAAGAAAATGACACGACATAATAAACAGCAAAGAGAACGGCACGAGAACAACATGGACTGAAACCAACTCGAATACGAAAACAAAAACTGACACGAAGTGTGGTCACAAGACAAGACAGACACGGGGTCTAGGAAAGACAACACGAGGACAGAAAAATAGACACGGCTATCACGACACGTGATGAAGCAGTGAAACCAGAAGAAAAAATGACTCGAGGAGACACGGAGACAATACGAAGACACAATAAGGAAACGACACGAAGTCATAAAAACAACTTGACGACACGAACACAGAAACAATAGAAACCGACACGAAGTGTGGTTACAAAACAAGAAGGACACGAGGTCTTAGGAAAAATAACACGAAGACATAATACTGAAACGACACGAAGTGAAACAACACTTGAAAACATAAGAGAAACAACTCGAGCATAAAATAGCTCGAATGAACGACTCGAAGACGAGGCGACACGGGCTGACCACGACACGAAGACACATAACAGAAACCGTCACGAGTTGAAAATAACACGAAGACGGTGAGAACAGCACGAGGTGAAACGACACGGGTTGACAACAACTCAAGGACAAAAAATAGAAACCGACACGAAGTAAGTGAGAACAGCACGAGGTGAAACGAGAACGACACGAAGTGTCACTGTAGCAACACGGAGACACGAATGCAAAAACAACACGAAGACACGAAGACAGACCAACACGAAGACGTAAACACAACACGAAGACATAGACACTAAAACAACACGAAGACGATGGATGCTACAGTGCAATGTCTAGACTTGAAATTCAAAGCAAACGGCTGTACAGACTTGAAGATGTGAAGCCAATGTACAGACTTTGAAGAACAGTCCAATGTATGGACTTTGAAATCGAAGACCAATGTGCAGACTTGACAGTGAAGACTAGTGTGCAGACTTCAAGGAGGTTGGCGTGTCAATGTACAGACTTGATGAAGACTGATACATGAACAGTACTGCATAGACTTAGGAGCATATGACACGGCTGTACAGACTTCACACGTTGATGCTGTACATACTTCCAATGAAGTGCGTTGACGTTGTACAGACTTTGCCTAAGACGCTATACACACTTAGCCTAAGACAATGAATGAACTGACGTTGTATATACTTAGCCAATGCAATGCATAGGCTTGAACGAGAGTCCAATGTATAAACTAGCATGATGCACAATGACACAGTCCAGTGTATAGACTATGCTACCCAGACATGATATATGCAGAGACATGATATCTCACAGAATGCAATGCACATATATAAAGAGCAAATGCCATCAATGCTAGACATCATCATTCATGTTGCTATCAATATGCAGAATGCTCAAGAATAAGAATGCATAGAAATGCACTTTGTTTATTGCAATCATCAATGCACAATAACATTGCTATCATCAAAATACAATATCAAATGCACTCAAATGCACTCACTGTCTTGCTATCATCAAAACCAAATAGCATTGCTATCATCAAGGTGACATAGCACATGCTTGTGCCTAAGAGGCACAACAATGCGTCCCCTGACGTCTTACACCGCGTCACAAGTGTCTAGCTACGACGCCCTAGGCGTGAGACTCAGACACACACAGTAACCAGTACCACAACAAGGACTAGCTGGGGTGACGCTCGTCAGCGCGTGTCCTAAGCCCCCAACTACGTGTGCACACATAGACCATCTGCTCTAGGTCGGGTCCTCTAGCTGGTTTTCCCCCCCACCGGACTCTAGCGGCAAAGGCAAGGGGCCGACGGAAACCAGCCTAAAACCGCGTCTCACCGGGTCGCGCTCTCCACCACTCCCAGGTGGGTCCGCACACGCGTGCGTAGGAAGCTACGACTAGTGGAGGGCCACTGAGAGAGTAGACTCTCAAAACATCAGAAAACGACGTCCGAACCTGACGAAGTACGGAGACCATCCCACGTACCAGCACCATCGCACGGTGACCACGATCGGAGAAGAAACGGGACGCACAGTCCACGGCCAAACACATGACCCACTCGAGAATCATCTTCCAGGAAGACTCACGACATGCGGGGGAACCCCACCGCACACATACCGATACACGGTGACTCGATCGAGCGAGAATACAGAAACCCGAAATACCTGGGGTCACCCGGACCCACCAAGCCCACGGGCACGCTTATCGAGGTAACACGGCACCTCCAGACACCCCAAAACACAGTAACAAAACCCACGGGGTGCCCGGGACACTCACAAGGCCAAAGGTCGACCACTGGGTCACAACCGGGTCGACCGGAGACCAACACAACCCAATCGGAACACTAGCACATCGCCCGGACCCTTACACTCATGAGCACGCAAATCAAGGTAAACGGAACCCCCGGAGACCCAAAGACACGGTCACGGAACTCCACGGGGTGTCCGGGGTACCCACGGCCCAAGGGGAGCACGATCAGTCGCAGACCGCCCGCCCGGTGAGATCGGGCCCTATAGCACGACAGGAACCGCCAAACTGTTCATCCTCCCCGATGAACGCGCCTGTTGATAGCTAAAATATGAACAAAGATAAAGATGAGACCAGACCAGCAACGAAGACTGAAAGATGCTTGCAAAGTCAGGATTGAGGGAGGGCCCTCACTACCAACTACTTGCCTGGCTAGGACACTCTCAGGCTGAGCCGATGTCCGGTATTGTCATCACTCAGATGACAGTACTGATGAAGAATTGCAGTCTGTTGAATGATAAAAATCTCCAGAAATATGCTGATAAGACTGTGTCAATCCATCAACTAAGGGACCTTCGCGTGCCCTGACAGATTCGAAGGACCGGCAAATGAAAAGGCAGATTAGGCATCTCTAACAGATGAGGTCTACTGATGATAAGAAATTAAAGCATTAAAGCCCTAAACGGGCTCACCAATTTGGCGCCGGGAGCCCAAAGCCCATGTGGGGGAGGGGCGCCGAGAAGCTACATCATTTGGCGCCGAGAAGCCTAGCAGCTTTCTACTGAGGCGCGCCGGGAGCATCCTGTCATCGTGCCGAAGTGATCATGCCGAGAAGAGGGAGGGTTCTGCTATAAAAAGGCCCTTTTCTCTCGAAAGTGGGGGGATCGGAGGAGAGGATAGAACAGAGCAAGAAAAAAGGAGGGAGAGCCTCCTCCACTGAAAAAAAAGAGAAAAGAAGAGACCAACACAGAGAGAGAGAGACTCCTCCGCTGAGAAAAGAAAGAAGAAGAGAAAGAAGGAGAGGAAGCTCCAGGTGGGCAGCCGGGGAGGGAGAGGAGTCAATGCCCCGCCCTCCCCCATGGTTTTGTTTTCTTCTTCATGTAATCCTGCCGAGTTTATCTCGATTTTCTTTTGGATGTAACCGGGATATCCTAATGTATATTCATCTCCCTTTCCCTCACTCCCTCCTTGTGGTCGGTGTTGGAATGATGTTATGAAATGAAATACTACCATGGCCCATTTGGGTGTTGATTGATTGAGATATCTGCTCTCTGTCTTTCTATGTATATCTTTTATCAGGAATGTCCGATAGTTTAGACGCTCCCGGTTTCAGAATCTTTCTACGAGTCTGTTCCTCGAACAGGGATGAGAATAGGACCCCCACCCCTATCTAATGGGTGATTGGGCTCTATTTCCTTCTCCCCTCCGGTCTCAATGGCAGATTCTCCCCATATAGTCCGAGTTTTCCCTTGAGCCCTTCATGCAGTTCAGGAACCAGAGACATCAATCTCTTGGTTCCCTGAACTGCCGAGCTTTGATAAATGATAATATCGATCCCTGGGTCCTCCATTCTAAGCCTTGAATGCTTAGGGCCTGGAGTTTCGGTGCTGAAAGTCCCTCCGTCGCCGGTTTGCGACGCCATTGGGTTCGTCCATGGGATCAGAGACAGTCATCTCTTGATCCCCCAGACGGCTGACGGCAAACAGAGAAGGATTCTTAGGGTTCAGATGATGATCTCTTTTTTCCTCTTGCTGATTTGGCCTCTCGGCTCCCTTGGCATCCCCCTAGCAGAAGCATCCATGAAACCCCCTCCTGTACTCCAAATCCGGTCTCAATCCGAGCTAGAATCTGAGAAAATTCCCGAACAGAGTGCCGTAATCAAGCCCTGAAACCCTTAACCTTTTTACCTTCTCTGCGCGATAATTTCCTCGCCGAGAGCTACGCCGCCGAGAGCCTACCTTGGCCAGTAAAGCCATGCCGATAACCCCCCATTCAAGGGCATCAAGCCCCCTCCTTCACAGCCATCCCGGCGCCAGGTTCCCGGCGCGGCGACGAGCGCGCCGGGAAGCCCCACGCCGAGACCCTCTTCAAGCCACTGAAACCCACGCCGAGACCCCCTTGGCCAACCACTAAAACTCACGCCGAGAACCCCCTTGGCCAACCAATAAACCTCCGCCGAGACCCTCCTCTGGCCGATAGAAAACCACGCCGATACCCCTGCTTTGGCCAATGAAACCCAGTCCGAGGCCCTCCTCTGCATGGTCATCCTTCGACCCTTTTGGTTCCCTATACATCTGTCTAGGGGATGCTCAGAGATCATCATATGTGCCCTGAGGTGCTACAATAATGGGGAAGACCTCCCCTACATTCCTATGTCCCGAATTTGATTCCCATGCAACCCCGCGGGTTCGGTGGACCTTGTTTCTACAAGGGTTTTGTCGGTCTCCGAGAGGGGGAATAATGACCGATGCTAGAGACATGTACAGTCTTCTTGAGCCTTAGTGCTCCCTCACCTTCCGGCTTTCATCCCGGCACTCCGTGGATGTCAGCCTATATCATTCTCTGGCAAATGCTCGGTCCAGGGGAGGTGCTGCCAAAATTCTCCCAGGAGGATGAAAGTCGACATTAAGCTGCCCCCGGGACTTTGCACACTGGTGACAGGAGTTCTGCAGACCCTGATTTCCCTAATTCCTCCTCGAGCCTGATGTCTCTATAAAGCTCAAGCCCAATCCAGTTCAACTTTGATGAACTGATCCACCTTGACCCCACTGAATCTATCTATTTCAGCCTGGATCATCAATGGACCCAAAACAGAGCATCTAATCAGGCCATAAACCCTTTCTGTCCTGAGCCCTTTTACCTTCCCGGCGCACTAGCTCCCGGCACGGTATTTTGCACGCCGAGAGCCATGCCGCTGAGAGGGCTCCCCCCTCAATACAACCTTTTCTGGCCTGGAGGCTTCCCGGCGCCGGGAACCCCCTTCTGCCTCCCAGCCGCGCCGAGACCCCCTTCTTAGCCATAAAAAGAACCCCACGCCGGGAACCTCCTGGCCACTTCCTTTGCGCGCCGGGAAGCCCACGCCGGGAACCTGCCTGGCCATCTCCTCTTCGCACTAAGTAGCCCCTTGCGCCGGGAGTCCCCTTCTGCCTCCCAGCTGCACCGATAACCTACTCAAATATTGTTACTGGGCCTTCAATCCAAATTTTGTTCCGGGGGCTCCGCCCCCAGAAACTCCCGCAAGGGGCGCTGCCCCCTTGACCCCCGCGACCTGACCGGGCAGGTCGATCCCCGCGACCTGACCGCGCAGGTCGATCTGCGTGCGAGGGCGCAACATTGAGCGTTCGCTCGCTTTCCGTCGTCCCGCATCGGGTTCATGAATAACCCCTTTAGCTCGGGAGGGCTCTGCCACTGCATGAGTTCCACCGGCTTCTATAGGGAATATCAAACATTGCCCCATGGCAGATATGCGGTTCGGGAAGTTCAACACTTCTCTCTCTCGACTTTCATCCCGGCACTCCGTGGGTGATAGCCTATTTCCCTCTGGGCATAATTCAGATTAAGGGGAAATGCTGTCGAAATACTGATCAATGCTTTAAACCTCCATCATGACCACGGCTCAGTCTTTGAACCGCTGACTTAATGATATCGTCTCTGAGCCGCTGGCTTGACGATACCGTCTGTTTCTACAGCTGATGTTGTTATCTTGCCCGCCTTCCTGGATCTAGTATGAAGTTCCATTTTGCGCACATGAATACATGTTTGCCTCTCGAGGCCTCCTATTTTGGCGTTTAATCAAGGGCTGTCCTTCCTTGGAAGGGCGTAATTAACGTCATAGCCTTTATGGTATGACGGACTTCTGGTCCTGACTCGGACTTCACAATCGACTGACCAAGTCAGATCGAGCGCACAATGAAATCGTCACTCCAGTGACTGGCACGCCAATAAATAAACAAAATAAATAAAAAGAATAAAAAAGCGCGTCCACAGCGCCCCATCGGGGCAGCGCGACCATTAAGAACGCGCTAGCCGAGGCTAGCGCGTTCTCAGTCCACGCCCGAAAACGGTGGAAACTGCGGGAAAAACCATTCCACGCCCCGTTCACCCCCAGGTGAAGGGGAAACCTTCCCCAAGCCCCTAGGCATGCATCTAAACCCCTGGATCGCCCAAAAACACGGTAAAACGGAAGATCCGGCTCACACCACAAAAACATGCATTTTCTCCAAATTACCCCGTTTAGCCCGCTCGGCTCACCACGGCCTACAAAACTCGCGGGAAATGAAGTACGTGGGTTGAGGGTCCATCTCCCTACCTCCACCGAAGATTCGACGCACCGTGGACGCCGATCCACGAAGAAACGCCATTCAAACCCTCGCCGGTTCACGATCCCACGAACCGCCTCCACCATCGCGATCCTCGTCCCGAGCCCGTCGCCCCACATCCCACGAACCATGCCGCCCCGCCCTCGCCGCCTCCGTCGGCCGCCCGGAGTGAGAGGGGGAGAGGAGAGAACGTGAGAGAAGAGAGAGGGAGGGAAGAGAGAAATGAGATGGGAGAGAGAGAAAAGGAAAATCTGAAAATTCTCAAAAATACCAAAAAATAGAAAATCACGTTTCTGCGATCCTCGGAACACACCGATCGTATCGGTACCACTCATGCCCTGGTGAACAGCCCGGTTCACCCGTAACGAGGTTCCGAAGGAATTATCGAAACACACACTGGGAATCGGAGCCGCGGAACACTTCCGGGCCTCCGAAACAACTCCGGATCGCGCCGATCCGAACACGAAAGATGTCCGAAATGAAATTTCGGACACAACGGAGTCAGATACTTCGAGAAACCAGATCCGAGACCCGAGAAGAAGGATCTGAAAAATCCGGGGCATTACAATTCTAGTCGGAGGTAAAGAGTCCCACACGTAGATGAGCCAAGACCCAATCCTAGGACGGTTGACTACGGGCGAGTCCACCATGATATCCCTATTCCAACCCACTCCGTTGCCAAACTTATGCAAATGATTTTGGACCAGTTGGATGGGGTGGATAGGACACGTACTCCTAGTAATGTACTCCTACCCGAGCCTAAGGAGGTCATCGCCGATAGTCTTAACCCGGCCCCATCAACGGAGTCCCCAAGCCCTCTCCCCATCATAGTGGATCCTCCTTCCCCACCCATGAGAGCTCCATCACACTCACCTTCCGATCTTATTTCAGAGCCCTCTCATTTGGAGCCACCAAAGCCCGAGCCACCCGTATTTCTAACGGGTACACTTTACATAGCCGAGCCACTAGTTAGTTGGCTCAAGGATGGCTTGGTCCCACCTCCCTTCCCGTCCATGGACCCCACACTACCTCTAGTGCCAAGCAACTCATTTCACACCACCTTCCGGTCTAGTCACTATGTGGATTCATTAGATGACCTTCTTAAAGGGTTAGACCGGCAGTTGGCATTTACGCACTTGCTGGCCCCATGCTTCGACCGACCCACCTGTCGTAGGTTCACCCATTCCACCTTAGGGTCCATTACCTTCGTGTACACCGTGGGTCATGTTACCACGGAGGTTCTTCTACTCCTCCCGTTACCGGCCGAGTCCGACTTCACTCCTTTTATCCAGAGGGAGGAGCCCTATCTTCTATACACTATCCCATCTACCACGATGAATGGAGGTGACCATCACCTTCATGAATTTCAATCATGGGACTATGTAATGAAGGAACCAGGGGGTCGCACCTTCTTTGACCCATTCGACCCCTTCTCTAGTGGGCCTCGTGCTCCACCACTTCCCCTCTACTTGGTCAAGGAAGTCCCCTACCACTCTCTTCCCACTCGGGCCAATCAAACTCCACATAGCAATAGGTCCGATTATTAGGAAGCATGGCATGCCTTACCTACATGTAGTGGTGATGAACCTCTTAGCCCACCCACACCCACATCTGATAGGAAGTCCTTGCATGCATGGTGTCTTTTTGGGTGTCTAGGAGTACATCATCCTACCTACCTTTGGTTGCATCTAGTGTATGCATGGCACACATTTGGGTGTCCTGGTCCGCCATCATCCATGCGTAGGTCAGACTAGCCATAGGTTTATCTATGTTCAAGTGTGTGTGTTTGTTTCTATGGTTTGTTTTCTTTCATATGGTTTGCATTAAGTCGTGTCAATAAATGGCCAGTCAAAGCACATATAAGGAGGTAGCCGATGCATGCTACATATCCGAGGATTCAAAGGGAGAGTACGTCTAGAGCAGGGTCATACCTGATTGGTTTCCTCCTGGAGACCAAAAGCAACTCTAAGTCCACGATACCCACCCTTTTCGGGTTAAGAAACAAGTGGGTCCGAATGCGTATGATATTGAACTACCGAGCGACTATGGTGTCAATTCGACGTTCCATGTTTCAACTGGTAGCATATTGGAACCCGCGGTGATGCCTCGTGAGTTTTGGGCCTTTTCCTTCTATTGTGAGTGAAACCCCACCCGAGAGTCCACCTCTTCCAGCCTCAACACATGCATATAGATTGTATACTGGATGAGCAGGGATCACCACAAGGAACGGCGCATATCCACGCGTCCTAGTGCGTTGGCGAGGATGCCCCACGATGACCAACACCTTGATCACATGCAGAGAATGTAAGCTTTGAGACCCTTACTCGACGGAGTCGAGTTCCTCCCACCCGGGGAGAATTGGTGCGGACACCAGGGCGATCACGTGACACGTCGGCGAACCGACGGTGCCATACGCGGAGCGCCAAGTGGACTACATCGGCTTCCCATCGAATTGGGGATAATTTGGCTTCCATTTGGACACTTTTTGCATTAAATTTGGGCTTGTATTGAAGATTATACATGGGTTTTCATATTGGGCTGGTTGCTAGACCCTTAAAAGGCCAATTGGTTAAAGGCCCTTAAGCATTCCATAAGAAAGGAAAGGCCTTGGACCAATATGAAGAACCCATTAGCCTAGCAAGGCCCAAATGGGCTCCCTTCCTACATGGGCTCTCTAAGTGGGAGAGGCCTCGTACTAGAATGGGCTTCTTTTACTCTTGGGTTCTCAAGATGGAAAGGGCCTTAAGCTAGAGTGGATAGGTGGGCTTAAGCCAAGACCACCAAGTGGCCCATTCTAGGCCCAAGAAGGGGGCGCCCCATTTTTTGGCTTATTAGGCTAGATGGTTGATTTGTTTTCTTCTCCAATTACCACATGGGGTATTAGAAGGCTGATGGTCAATTTTCCAATGGCTGCTACCTAACATTTTACAAGAAATTCAAAGTTAGGTGAGCCACCATTGCCCCTTGTCCCCCCCTTTCACTATCAGATTGTAATGGGTTCTCCCCCTCTCTCATTGTGTATCCCACGCAGCCCCTCCCCTCTATACCTCTTGTAATGCCTATTTAAAGGCTTGTACAATGTGTGTTTAAAGGTTAATGAAAAGATTTTGTGAGAAATTGCATTAAGTGAGTGATTCGCTTCTTCTTCCTTGGGTGTGACTCCCAACCCTATCCTGTGACTGGACAGTATTTAGGTCGTAAGACTCGACCATCTACCCCCCTTTTCCTTTTATCTTTTGGCTTCCCCTGATTTATCCTTGATACTACTACGAGTTAGCAAGAATTCAGCTTTGGTTTCGTGTCGATCCGAGTTCGTGAACAATGGTGGCGATTTTTCTCGTGGAGGCACGTAGATCGGTTCCTGAATGCTGCCTAGAATTGAAGATGTCTGTGTTTTAATTCCTGGAGCCCAACCCCGACGCCATCAGAAGTTGTTTTCTAAAGATAAATCGTAGTATTTCAAGCCCTCTTCACGTTGCCGCTGATTTCTCCTCGATCCGTGACCGGTGCTGATCGTGACAACAGAACTCATGGGATCATGCGGGCTGGTTTGAGCAGGTCCGGCTGAGATCTGAGTCGACTTTCAGAGCCTGCCCCACCTTCATCTGGCCAACATCCATGTGAGAGGTCTTCAGAGTATTTCTTCCTCAGGGCGTCGCCGACGTTCTCCCACAAAGAGAGCTTCGATCCGACATCGGCAACCATTATTTCATATTTTTACCATGTCTCTGTGCAGTTCTATGAGCACAAAACCAGAACCTGAGAAGTGTCATCGCTGCGCCCAGATATGAAAGCATCTGATCACGCCCTTCGGAGTGAAGATACTACATCCAGTCGCCAACATTCTCCAATAAACGGCGCTCCGATCGGGCATCGGATCTAGTCGTACCAACCTACGCAAGCTCGCTGCGCAGGGTGACCAGCGCGGGCAGAACCGGATCAATTTTCCGTCGGCGTACCCGAGCGGCTCCGGCACGCGTTCCTCGCCTCCTGCGAGTGTGGCCCGTCAACACGGGTTCCAGCAACCCCAAAATTGGCATTTGTAGCCCTATACCTCCCTGCGTGGAGTGGGCATATATTTCTGAAAGTGTAATCTTATTGCATTTGTATATCGGGGTTGTTCGGAAATCGGCCGGGAGTCTTCCCCACGCCTAGGCGTGGAGGTACGTGCTCGTTCTGATCCTTACATTTGCTGTTTAGTATGCTTTCTATATTGCTGCGTTTGTGAGATTAGGGCCATTAGCTAGTTCCAAATTTCACCGCGATTGTGAGTTGTGAGTGCCCATTCCGTAGCTCCAATCGAGCACCGAGCGCGGATTAGCACCCTAGGCGATGGTGGTTTCTTAATCGCCGCGATCCCCATGTTTCCCTCGCAAGGGACGATCGTCGGGCTCAAGAGAGTCGCTGTTGAGAGACGTCTCCACCCGGAGAATATCACGGTGGTCAGCCGCCTGGCTTGCCTTAGTGTGCTAGTGCTGGCCGCACAACGAGTCAGTCGTACGTCTTAGCCCGAGTCGGTCATCCGTCCCGCATCAGTATGCTAACCAGATGCAATTGAAAGGAGCCTAAGCATACATCTACCATGAATCAACAAAGTGAGCAAACCACTGCACAGAGAATTTTTAGATGGTTCGGTCTGCTACCCACAGACCTACGTCCATCCCTCACTCAAACCTGGGTGAGGCTTCTACTGACTCATAGCTTGAACCACTGAGCATCACAGTTTGCTTACACCACTGAGAAACACAGCTTGCTTCCGCTGAGCCTCACAGCTTGTTGTCCGAGGAACACTCCTCACCGCTGAGCCTCACAGCTTGCTAACCCGAGGAATCAATCCTTGCCACTGAGTAACACAGCTTGCTTCCGCTGATACATAGCTTACAATGAGTTTAAAATTAAAACAAGAAAGTGAAAGAAAACAATGACGGAATCAAAACAACTATAGCTCAAGTAGAGCAGTCTGACTGTGGATCCGACCCAAGAGTCAGCACAGATCAAGATCTCTTGATCTCACAACTCAGTCTCTCTATCTCAAACTTTCTCACGACACTCTATTTTTCTCTCTGAACCTTGCAACATACTCTTCTTCTTTCTTTCTCCCTTTTCTAACTTCTCTGACTCTCTTAGCTCTCAGCTCTCAGCAATCTTCTGCTTCGTATCTACTCTCTTCTCTCTGACCCTTCTTAGCTCCGATCTCTTCTCTTTTTCCAATCTACTCTAATCTCCCTTTTTCTCTCTGCTCTCAGACGATGCTCCTGATCTTCTCTATCCTCGCTCTTTTTGCTCTAGAATTTCTGGCTACACTGGCTCCCTTCTTCTTAGTCTTATTTTTCTTCTCTCGTCTATGTTATTAAATTCGATCATAGGAGAGGCTTTTATAGAGCCTTAGGCTTGGGTCCCACGAGCTCACGCTTTTGGGCGTGTGGAGGGCTCGTTCCCGCCTTTTCAGAGATACCACGCGTCAGGTGAAGATGGTACGATGATGCACGTGGCTGAATCTTCAGTCAGGATTCCCGCCTTGGATCACGTAGGTGTTAACTTGAACTTCGAACCACGTGTCCATGATTGATCACGATGCTTCATGCTCTTTAAGTGTTCGATCCTGGTTGCCTTAATGATTAAGACTCTTCACACTTTAAACCCATGTTAATAGAATATAAGGCATTTTGTCAAACAAGTTGTCAGCATTAATATGCATCGACCTATGAGAGAAAGAGTCACAGTATGATAGCATATAGCTTATGTATGAAACATATATGCTCAGACCTTATATGTGCATGTGCACCGACCTAGACTTATAAATGTGCACTGACTTGTGAATGTGCACAGACTTGCATTGCTAGGTTCTTATGCATGTGCTCTAACTAGAATGAATGTGCTTCGACCTTTAAAGAACAAATGCATTATGTGCTTCGACCTAAGTGTGTATGATAGGACATGTGCATCGACCTTCATGCAATGAAATGAACATGTGCACCGACCCTGGTATGAAAGTGCTTGGACCTTATAATGCACACTAGCACATATGCTTAGACCTTATAGTACAAGCTAGCACATATGCTCAGACCTAAAATTGCACATTTGCTCAGACCTTAGTGTGCGCTCATGCACATATGCTCAGACCTAAAATTGCACATGCTCAGACCTTAGTGTCCATCACTTCTACATGTGCACCGATCTCATTCAGCATGTTGTAACATGTGCACCGACCTTACATGCTATCTTGCAAATGTACACCGACCTGACAGTACAGGACCTCTACATGTGCACCAACCTGAGAGATCTAGACTCTACATGTGCACCGACCGGTGAGATCTAGACTCTACATGTGCACCGGCCTGATAATGCTATAATGCAAATGTGCATAGACCTTTGTGTGCAACATTATGAATATGCACCGACCTATATGCGTAAGACATGAATGTGCATTGAGCTTCTATAAAGGAACATGAATGTGCACCGACCTGCTTTATGCATGTGCACAGACCTCAAACAGCATGTGTACAGACTCTAGATGGCGTGTGCACAGACCTTGACTGCGTGTGCACAGACCTTATCCTCTCAAGGCAATAACATGCATCTACCTTATGTGAGTTCACATACACACTAGCATCGACCTTAGTATGTACAAGGTCCAACGTGCATCAACATGCATCGACCTTAGTGAGAAACACATACACACTAGCATTGACCTTAGTGAGAATTGCATGCAAACTAGCATCGACCTTACTTAATAAGGAAAGGTATATGCACTGACATGTATGCTTCAGACCAAGACGTGCATTGACCTTACCTAATAAGAAGAAGGACTATGCACTGACTTTTCAATGTATCACAGCTAACTGGCGTTGACCTTTTGTCACCTTTTTGAACAGTCAGTAGTGTTGACTTTTTGTCATTCCATTTCAACAATATTGATTGTCTTTCCTTTCATGACTTTGAGTCATTCTCAGAACCTGTTCTGACAGATTTTCATAATGCTATAAAGATGATGAGATCATTAATAAATGCATCAATATTATATCATCAAGGTTATATATATACAATGAGACATAATATTTGTCATCATCAAAACTTTAAAACCATAGGGACACAACAAGGTGTTCTCAAGTTACGAAGCCCAATGTATTAATCACTGTAATTTCATGCATATAGGTCATACAATCTGTCACCATGCTTTCAGTTGTCGTTACCGTAGTTTTTACTACATTCCAGTAAATAGCGACCCTGTCATGGGCGCTGATTTAATGAACGACCATATGCACGGTCACTAATTCTTTTTGAATAGCGATAGTGCTCAGGGCATCAATTAATGAGTTTCTTTAGGTATTTAATAAATACAGCATGTTTAAAAATTTATATCTATAAAATTTGACATTAAAACTAATGCATGAATATGATTCTGGATTCCTGATATTTTCCTCTACCAGTTCATGTCATTATTTTCCTGAAATTGTAAACTTCCAATCTGTGAATAGTGACTTGTGTCTATGAATGTATCTGCCCGATGCGTATCAGTAGACAAAGAATAAGCGACATTACCATAGTTGCTATTCAAATAATGAACGCCCCCACAAAAGGGCGCCAAATTGTAAATAACTAGTAAAGGATGAATATACTAAAATTAATGAATTTACGACCAAGGGCAGGGTGCCATTTAAAGAATGAATGCCACTGTACATAGCCGCTAATTGAAACCATAAATATTAATTTTGGAAAAATCCTAGAATTAACGCCCTTGTACTGTGTCGTTAATTTCTAGTATATTCACGAAAATTCTGATATAAATCTTGATTGAACGACCATTCAGAAGGTCGCTATTTCAATAAATAATGCCTTTTATATAGGCGCACTTTTCCTGTCTCACAGATTTATCAGTTTTTGACCCATACTGCGGGTCCATGGCACTGTGTCTCAGTCCGTAGATGCAGTCCCATGTTTCATATTTTTTCCGTACAGCCCCTAACTCTCGGTGATGATTGAGCCCTCCGCGGGATATTCCTTCCTTTGGACTGGTGATTTCATCATAAAGACCTCCGTAAGTCTACGCAAATCCTTGGATTCCCTCAAGGCCGCCGAGCAGGTTGTACCCTAAAAACCCTGGAACCTTTCCTTGTCACGTCACTCTGAAGAATCGTGATGATTGGCCCTTAAAGAGTGTTGTTCTGGCCTCTTTTAAGCAGTGTGCAGTCTGTCCTGAATCTGCGACCTGGACCTGGACGCCATAAGGAATTGGTGCCCAGTCAGGGGGCGTAGTTTACTGTTATAGTGACCGCGACATGGACTGTATTTATGAATGAGCGACTACTTGCGAAGTCAGTAATTCTTCATGCCTGTACTGTTCACAGGAATAGGCGACCACGCATGTGGGCGCTATTTCTGTAATTCATGGCAACCGAGTGGGAGCCATTTACCCAGTTTTTTGCCATGTCTTGATTTTTCGTAAGGATTAATGAGGTGTCCTACTTGTTCAAACTTCAGTCCTTGAACTCCTTCATTCATGAAATCTTCCTTATCATCTTACAGCGAGTTATCCTTTGAAACTTTATATTGGCTATAACTATAGTGGATGTCTAAAATAAACATGACTCAATACTTGCGCATATAGGGCCCGATCTGGTCCTGGGAGGAGCACCCGAAAGTAGTTGTGCCCATGGGAGCTATATTGATCACGGTGTGGCATTGCACTGAAGTGCATGACCTGCTAGATTGACATTCCACGACTCGTACTTGACTTGACTTGACTTGCATGGCCCGAAATGGGTATTTGCTTGCTTGATATTATGATAGCCAATTCTCGTGACATTACTTGAAATATTTACATGCTTGACCATCTTGTTACATTCCACATGATTATCTTGAAATCTTGCTAGCTCATCTCTATTAACTCTTGTTACTCTATTCTCTTGTTGTTCTTATGCATACATAGCTAGACTTGCATTCATGTAATAAGTAATTACTTAAAGCAAGCGTGTACTTGAGATATAATTCCCACTGAGCATTTGCCCACCCTAGTGTTTCCCATATTTTTCAGGTAATTCCGATGACGAGGATCACTCGGAAGGGAACGGACATGAGTGAAGAGCATAGAGCCACCCGTCTATTAAAGCGTCTATCCAGTAGTGTCTTTTTTTACTTTCTTTTGTTAATCATTGTAATCTTCCTTTATTGAGTCAGGATTGTCCATAGTTCTTTTATTGAAATTATGTAATAAGAATTACCTTGATGGTTATTATGAATAAAGGATTTGGTTTATCTCTACTTTTACGCGCTCTGTCTATGTGTCGAATACACTTATGCTCTGATTGATATGATTGATATAACTCGCCACGCGTACTGGGTTCCTTCCGCGCTCGGGACGTGACAAGTTTTGTGGTATTAGAGCCTAGGATATTCAATTCATAGGAACCCAAGTCCAAGGATAGGTTTATACCTTTACCCGGTGAGATTGGGTAGAACCATTGATGTGACACAGCCGGAGATGATGGGGGGTGACCCTAAATACTTCGGACTTAAACTTGCATGCATACAAGATCGAGCATCGGACTCACGTAAACGGCTCACTTGTGCGGCGCACGTAAACGGCTCCCAAAGGTAATCGGGGGATGGGGATGAGGATCGAAGGTGGGACCCAATCGTTCTAGGGGCTTGGATTTGCTTGCGCTATACCCCCTAAGGGGCTGGGATTCCCAACTTGTGGGCGACCGGCACGCCGTGGGCACTGGTGTGGGGAAGCTCTCGTGTCTCACTCCACGGTGGGCACACGATAAGACGAATATAGAGTGGGCACTCACCTCACCGTTCAACGGGCATTCAGAAGCGATACAAAACAAGTAAACTCAACCAGCAAGGGAAGAACCAGGCGCTCACCTGATCGGTCTGAAGGCACCGATCCCGGCCGAAGACGTGGGCGAGTAGGGAAGCGTGGGTACGCACCCGCACGCTGCGTCGATGTCGCTCTAACCTGAAATTGGGAAATGTTCAACACTACACCTGACGCAGGAGGGTGATCGTGGGGTGGGGAAGATAATTTTACAATCAAAACTACCTCCACGCAGGGAGGAGCCTTCAGCATGCCAAGCGTGGGGCAAGAAATTGATGAGACCCGAATCTATCCACGCAGACTTGGCAAGGACAGTTGGCTGAAGTAGACGGCGCCACGAGCTCCTCCGATCTCTGTTGATGCCAGGACCAACGTTGAAATGTCGCTGGGAGGCCAGGGAACCTCCAATACAAATTTGGGGCTATTCGGGCTCAGAACGGAGCTGCTGCAACTCCGGGACTTGGGCCGGCCCGGACTGCTCCTGCCTGGGTCAGAACAGTAGGGAGCTGTTGCAAGGGTTGCCACGGGCTCCACCGAACTTTGATAGAGATGGGACTGGCACCGACACGTCCGTGGGCGAGCTGGCGACAAACAGAAACTGATGGGACCTCTTTCTGTGGTCGGAGGTGAGCGCGGTGGTCTGGGAAGCAGGGAGGGGTCCGATCTAGCCAAGGCAGGGATAGCCTGCGCACGCCATGGGGTGCTTCGGGATCCGAATGACCTCCTTCTTGGAGCTGAAAGAGGACTGGGGAAGGATCGCCTTGGCTGAAGGACTTGCCAAGAAACTCAAAGGAGCGACCGTGGTAGCTTCTGCAACTCATCTCTGCCTCCAGCCGGAGTCGATCTGGCGCAGCCTGACGGAAACGGGCCTCCTTCCCAGCTCCGACCTCGGATGGGGGTGCACGACCACTTGTTGGAAAGCCACTTTAGAGTAGAATCTTCATATGCTAGGTTGGGCACCAGAAGCTCTTCAAGGAAGGCGGGGGCATTGCTGCAATAGGGCATCTGATCTGCTACAACGTCTGCTTGGGTGGCAGCAGGAGAGAGAGATGGGAAATGGAGAAGATGAGGGGGTAAATGGGGTGGAAAGGAGTGGGGATGATCCCTGGCTGGGAGGGGGTTAGGGGGGAAGCAAACCAGGCTAGGGGAAGGGGGAAATGGGCTCTTAGGGGTGGTTCTTGCTAGGGGTGGAGTGGAGTTACGAATTTTGGTTGTGGGGTAGGAAGGGGTTGTTGTGTAGATTGAATTCCTTGGTCCTAAAGGGGGTGGAGTTGTTGAGGGAATCTAGGAAAATTGATGAAGGGATGTGATGGGAGGGGAAAGAAATTCTAAAATGTGGGTGAGATGTGATGGGGGAGGAGTAGAAGTCTAAGTTAGGTGGGGGAAGGTGATGGGAGGGGTGGAGAAGTCCAACTTGGGGGCTAGTTTTCTACCTTGGGGCTAGGGGTCTCCTTTGGAGGTTTGAATAATGGGGTGGGAAGAAGATTCCTGATGAGGTGGAGGAGAGAGTGGGGGGGAGTGAGGTGGAGGGGAGCGGAGGAGAGAGATGGGGGTGCGCCCCTTCTTGGAGGGAGAGGGGAAGAGAGAGAGAGAGGGAGGGAGAGAGACAAGAGCTAGTGGAGAAATAGCCAAGGGATTCTTTCTTTCAAATTTCATCAAAGGTGCTTACATGGGGGAGAGAGGGGCCTATTTATAGGCATCCACTCTTTTCATGACCAAAAGGCCCTTAACAAATAGACAAAAGGCCAAGACTATCCTAGGGGGTGCCCATGGGCCTAGCCCACTAGTTGGGCACAATTAGCTAACCTAATGGCCCAATACCCTAATGGACTGACTCAAATGAAGAAAGAGGATACAAACATGACTCAATTAAAACAAAAATTACATGATATAAGACTCAACAATAAAGATAACATGTGAGAATCATAGTTGGTCCACCTCACCGTGGAGCAGGCGACCCGAGCCAGAGAGAGTGGCCTGAGATGTCCTCATCAACAATTGGTTAAGTTAACTTAGGAACTTAGACTCTTCGTTAATCATATACTAATATAGTTATTAAAAATCTTGTAGGATCATGGCCGCCGAACGTGCTCAGTGGCGCGACATGCAGCGAACCGTCCAAGGTCTTACTCAGGCGCTACAACAAGTGGCACAGGGCGGAGCCAACCGTGGAGCGGGAGATCTCCCCCGAAGTTTCCGTAACATGAACCCTCCCAAGTTCATTGGCTCGATCGACCCTGACGATGCTGAGCACTAGATTAGGGAGATTAAATGTATATTCCGTGTCATGCAATGCACGGATGAAGAGAAGGTCCTGTTGGCAACTTTTCAACTAGAGCGGGATGCCCGATTCTGGTGGGAGTCAGTAGAAGCTACCTTGCCCCAGGAATAGGTCACGTGGGGTGAATTTTTTGATTATTTCAACAACAAATACTTTTTAGACCATATCCAGGAGAAGAAGGCTACGGAGTTCACCGCACTCAAGCAAAGGACATTATCTGTGGCCGAGTATGAGGCCCAGTTCTCTCGTCTATCAAGGTATGCACCGCACTTAGTGCATACGGAGAAGATGAAGGCCCGAAGGTTTCTAAACGGACTTAGGCCGCAATATATAACCCAACTAGCGCCGATGGATATTCAAGTCTACTCAGAGATTATCAGGCGAGCCCAACTGCTCGAGGACGCCACGGAATTATCTGACCAAATCCATGGAAAAGATAAGAAGGAGCATGTTACAAGCTCTGGCACTTTCAAGCCAACCTTCAACAAGGAAAGGACAAGCAACGGAAGAGATTCCTCCTAGGAGAAGAAATTCAAAAAGAACAACAAGCCCTTCTCCATCACTATTGCACCCTCCAAGGAGGTGTGCAAACATTGTGACAAGGCCGGCCACTAGGCCGAGGAATGCTGGAGGAGACTAGGAGTTTGTCTCCGATGCAGGAGCCGTGATCATCGGATTCCCGACTGCCCCTTACTTAATGATCAAGCCGAAGACGAGAAGCGCCTAGTAAATAAGCAAGCACGTCTCCAAGCTCTTCAGGAGGCAGAGCAAGATGAAGGCAGACTAGTGGAAGGTACTTTAAGAATTTGTTCCAAGTCTGCTCGTGTAATACCCTAGATTCTTATCGAATCTTCTGGATCCTTATCGGAGTGCTTTCGGATCGTTTTTGTGGGTCCTGAGTTGAGTTTTATGATCCACGTGAATTTTTCTCTCGTATAAGTTACGGAACCCTGTGGTGAGTTTATTTCTCAGTTCATCGACTCGAGGATGCTACAGTTGCGATGTACTCTTTGAGAGGATCGTTTTGGCTATTTTTGCATATTTTTCTGAATTAGTGAATTTTTGGCGTAAAAATTAAAATTTTAAAAATTAGAAAAATTCCTAATTTCTTTCCTTTTTATTTTCCTTTCCTCTCTCCTCCCTCTCATTTCTCACGTTTCCCTCTCTCTCTCTCGTTCTCTCTCCTCTCTAGTCCTCTCGACGCGGGGCACGCACCGTTGGCGAGCTGGGCGAGGCAGGAACGCGATGGAGTGAACCTAGAGCGTGATGGAGTGGTGGATTGAGCGTGGCGTGACGCGATCCCTCGGTGGATTCAAAGCCGGCGTGGTTCGTTGGTTTGGCAGTTTTTGACCTTGTTTAGTCGCTTCGGCGCACGGAATCGTCGGTGGAGGTAGCGAGATGGAAGCCCTACTCCTGTTCTATGTTTTCTCACAGTTTCACGCCGAACGGTGCGAGAACGAGTGGGTTTCATTCAGTTTTAGGAAAAACATGCCTTTGGGGTGTTGGTCGGGTTCGCCAAAAAACGGTGACGGTTTTCCACCTAGTTAGTTTCATTCGAACTCCTAGCACGCTGGGAATTCATCCCCGCCTGTTTTATTATATTTGCCTGAGAATCGGAGTCGGTATTAGCCCGACTCTTCCCATGACTCGTTTTGGGTCGATTCGGTAGAATCGCCCGTTCTTGATGATTTTGATGTCGTTTGGACCCCTTTCAATTTATGGAAGGTATGTATGGGTCTTAGGATTGTTTCCCCGTCGTTTAGACGCGATTGGGGCGTGGAACGGCCGGATTCGGCCGAACCCCTGTTTTTACCGTCGTATCATCTTCGCAGTCTTACAGAGACCATTTTCAAGGTAGAGCGGTCGGGCGATAGACCGTTTATGTTGGGTAAGTGGCCCATTGGCGACCACTTATTCTTTGCGTTGTTTTGGCTATGTCGGTTCGCTGGCCAAGCGGCCATGCGACCGTCTGCCCTGTGGTTTGCGCGGCGCTGGGTCGTCTACGTATGTTAAGTTGACTTTCATCAACGTTTTAAGTCGGTTCGAGCTAGTGGTCTTGCTCCGACCGTGCCATGGTTTAGGCGGCCCTTGGGGTGACCGCCTGGCCTGGTGAAGTGGTTCAATGTGGACCGTTCAGTGGTTTGATCGGTTAAGTCAGTTAGGGGTTGACTAAGTTGAGCGGCCAGGCTCTGACCGCTATAGTCTTTACACGGCTTTGAGGAGACCGTGCTGTGCAAGTCACGGCCTCAACGAGACCGTGTAACCCTATGTTGTTGCAATTTTGGTCGTTGAGTCTCTGAGGGGAACGACTCTTCCCTTGACCGTTTACTTAGTGACACACCCCATGAATAGACCATTTATACGTTGGCACAGCCCTTTGCTAACCATCCAGTGTTTGTGTTTTCTATAGGTAGGCGGCCCTTTTGTACACCGTTTATAGGTCTGAGCGGCCATACCCCTGACCGTTCTATTCAGTGGGACGGCATGCTTTTGACCATCTTTGGCTTTGCACGGCTTCTTGGCGACTGTGTTTTGCCCGTGTGTTCTGGGTAATGGAACGGCCTCCTATCTAACCGTTTGACCTGTTAAGTGGTCAGGTGTACGACCGTTTATTTCCCGGAGTGCTGTTTTGTGTTGTTTTTCCGATGGTTTGGCCTCCATTTGTCTTGGCTTAGCCTGGTGGTTTGCCCGTCGTTCCGTGGACGTCTTGGATGTCCTATGAGGGCTATGACCATGTTATAAGGTAGCCGAGAGTGCCATCACATCGAGTAGTGTTCTGTGATGCTTTAGAGTCATCTTTGGTTTCCGGTCGACCCGGTGTGATCCAGTGGTCGATAAGTGACCTTGGAAGTGTCTCATCCAATCAAGGCATTGTTATGGATGCCTAGAGGTGTTGTCTTACCTCGGTTTGTGTGTCCAAGTGCTTTGAGGGTCTTGGTATTCCCTCAGGTCTCCGTGAGTCATTTTATACGGTTGTGTGGATCTGATGATCCCGTGTCGTTTTCCTCGACTTAGGATTAGGCTGATTGGCAGCTTGTCACCGCCGTTGTGTGACGATCTTGCCTCCGAGTCATGAGACTCAAGGATCATTGCGTTGGTAGGTCTAGTTGCCCTATCTTGAGTCTGTTGGCAGTTTGGTGTACTGCCTTGGTACTTCGCAGTACGTGTGGCAGTGCTTGCTTAGCTTGTCCGTACTTCAGCACTCGTGTTTCAGAGTCTCTGTGTCTAGTGAGCCTCCACTAGTCATAGCCTGACGACCTCGAGTGTCGGCCCACCTGGGAGTGGTGGTGAGGCAGTTCCCAAGATACGGTTTGTAGGCTAGTTTCCGTGGGCTCCCTTGCCTTGTAGTAGCGTCCTTTTGGGGGAGAAAACTAGCTATAGGCCAGCTCAAGGCATTGAGCTTGTGTGTGCACACGTGGTCAGGGGCGTTTTGGACGAACGCCGACGGGCATGACCCTGACTAGTCACTCATTACTGTAGTTCCTGGTTCAGTTCAGTAAGTATCTCAGTCTCCATCTGGCTGTTCTTTTAGCGAGGAGGTGCTTTCATCACTTGGCGTGTGACCCTCATGTTTCTCGGAGTCTGTGTTCCCCTTCCGAGTTAGTCTATTATTGGCTTTGTCTAAGATCAGCTCTCCCTTTGGAGTTAGTCTATTCTCGGCCTTGCCCGAGGATAGCTTTATGTTGCATGCATGATGATCTAGTCATGTATGCGTCAATGTCTGTTGTCTGTCTAGGTATTTTTTAGGGATTTTGCCTAGTTTCGTGGGCTTTAGCCTTTGGGCTAACGGTTGGCTGATGGATCGATAACTCCTGACTTTGTGAGATCAGGGTTCGCCCTTCTGTCACTATTTGGAGTACCTTAGGGAGCCGTGCTTTGCTCGGTAGCCATATTCTCATTCCTTACGGCTTTGCTTTTCCCTTTTCTTTTAGCCATTCTACTCCTGCTCTCCCAGCTTTCTTTTACAGCTTTCTAGTAGTGGTTTTTCCTGCTTTCTTTCCTGCTTTACTACTACTGCTGTTTTAGTTGTTGTCCCGTGTTACTGCTTTCTTTCCTGCTTCCTTGCCGATGTGCTTGCAAAGATTTTCATGCAATTTTGTGAATGCTGACATTCTAGGGGTGATGGGTGGACCTGGGCAACCAAAAGTAGACCAATCATGCTTTGACGCTAACAAGACTTTGATGGAATGGGGAGGACCGGGGCAACCATATGTGGACCTATCATGTAATGTTGCTATGTAGACTTTGGTGGGCCTAGGTGGGCCGGGGCACCCGTAGGTGAACCTATCATGTAAAGTGGTGATAAATGTCGGGGAACCTGACATCCGTAGATGCTTTTGACATGTGTATGACCAATGTTAACTGAGGGCGGGCCGATACACCCGAATATGAACCAATCATGCATCCTACTTGATATGTGGGTGATATGAACGAGTGGACCCGACTTGTGAATCATGCCAAGTGGTGTTGTATGCCAAGACTTATGCACTCTTGTGCCAAAGATGTCTCCTATGTGTGGGCTTTTGAACTTCCATTGGAATGGGTCAAAGGGGTCTAGGAAGGTGGATATCATAAAGTGGGGAACTTCCTCGATCCCTAGGTGTATATCGCCCAAAGTCATGGCTCCCATGGTGTAACCTGGGTCTAGGATGGGGTGGATTGGGTCAATCACGGTAGATAAGGGTGGTGGATCACATAGGGATCTAGGCTCCCATAGGAAGGGGTCAAAGGGGTCATGGAAAGGGTTACTAAGGGGGAGGAGTTCTATGTCCTCAAGGTCCTCAAATGGTGGTGGATCATCCACCTCTACTGAAATAAGTGGGCCGAAGTCTTTTGTGAGTGGGTCGGCCATAAGGGGATGATTCGGCTTTCTTTCTGATATAACGAACTCCAATTTGAGAATGGAGTCAGGCTCATGGGGTGTGGGGAGGAGTAAAAAGAGGTCGCTAGTGTAGCAACCAATGGTGCAAACTGAGGTGATAGACCCGACACATAGGTGTAGGAGGTCAAGGCTCCTAGATGGGTGGGTCACCGGGGTCAACATGCTCGTAAACTCTATTTGCCATGCTAAGCCTTTAAGAAGATCCCCTAAGGTTTCCACTTGGTAAGATGATTGGATGGGGGTGTGATAGGAGAAGAAGGGCACTATGGGAAGGTTTTGCTCTATGGGAGGGAAATCGTGGGCCGTGATCTCTCTTATTGGGCTCTCCTTTAGCCAACTAATAAGGGGTTCTCCTAAGATGAGCTCGGCCCCAACTAGAAAGGGTGGTGTAAGGTGTAGGCCACCATGTGAGGTTTGTTCTTCCACTTGGACATGGGTGGTCTCCGTTGTGGGGATAGGGTCCGGAGTGTTCACCACTATAGGGTCAGGTATGGGTTCCTTCTCCAAGGAGGTGAGAGGGTCTTTTGGGGGTGGGGTGGTGATGGTTGGTGTATGGTGCACCCGGGGTGGAGGGTAAAGGGAAATTTGGTTTGGGATAGGGAGGGGAAGTAGTGGAGGCCTATGACATGGGAGTTTTGAGGTAAGGAGTGGGAGATGGGTTGGTTGGGGTGGCTTGGGTTGGTCGGTCTTGGGGGGAGTGTCCCTTATAGGGGAAGATGGAGGGGTAGTGGTGGGGACCAAGGAGGCTTGGATAGTGAGGGTTGTGGAAGGGGGTTTTGGTTGGGGTGTGGGGACCCTCGTGGGGTTAGGTGAGGAGGTGGATGCTTGGATCATTTGGGTCTTAAGGGAGAGGATTTGGTGGCCAAGTGTAGTGATGATGGTTGAGAGGGAATTTGTTGGGAGTGGTGGGGGTGGAGGCCTAAGGGTGGTCTCAATTTCGTCGGGTGGGGATGGAGGAGTGGTAGTGCTCCTCGGGCTAGGGGTGTTTGAGTAGGAGGCGTAGGAATATTTGGGGATGTAGATCTTCCTAAGTTCTACCTTCATCTCTTCCCATGAGTGAATAGGTTCTTGTCTTTCAACCCTCCTTAAGCCCTCTATTCTCCGCCACTTTTCCTTGGCTTGACCCCGAAGTCGTCCCTTGGCCTTGAGGACTCTCGCGGGTCCATATACCCAAGTCTCTTCAAAGTACCTTTCTATGGTAGCTTCTCACCTAAGGTAATCACTAGAACATGATCCATCAAAGATAATATCCCTATCTAGAATGAAGTCCATGGGTGACGAGTAGGCTAAGTAGGAAATGGCCATGATGAACGGGGGGAACAAATGCAATGGCCCTAGGATAAGACTTAGTATAGACAAGTCTAGAACTTGCTCTGATACCAATTTGATGTGACACACTCTTGAATTTTAGCAAGCAAGCACAATTCGCAATCGAAACGGACCGATATCGGTGGCCACTCACTCGACACTCACCCAAGTCCTAGGGTAACTCGGTGATACCGAGTGCAAGTTGTGAGGGCTGGACTCTTGCTGGTAGAGGGCCAGCAAGGCCAAGGGTTCTCCCAAGGGTATGGAGGCCCAATTCAATGGAGCCGATGTTGTGCCAAGGGCACGGGTTGCACACTCTCTCCCACGGTGATCTCTTGAAGCAAAGTAGCTTGCGGATCGGGCACTCACTCTCACGGGCCAGCAGAGCTATGAACTAATATTGACAGAACAAGGCACCAAATATGAGAAAGGAATAGAGCACTCACTCGACCTGCTTCAAGAAACCGGTCCCGCTCGGAGACGTACGCGAGCGGGGAAGTGTGGATTCCCCACACGCCGCACCGGTGTAGCTTGAACCTGTTCAAAGTTTTACACCACTATGCCACATGCAAGGGGGTTGAACTTGGGGAAGGGAAGCCAAAATTACATTCAAACACTACCTCCCGCAGGGAGGGGCCTTAAGCCGGCCAGGCGGGGAGGGGAAAAGCTGAAATAGAAACCGAACGGATGGAAGACGTCGGTTCTGCCCGCTCTCTGGAACAGGGGACAGACAGTTGAAGTTGATGCTGCTGCGGCCACTCCAAAATTTTGGTATCGATGAGACTAGTCGGAAAATCTTTGGGGTTAGATCAGGATGATGTCCAATTTTTTTGGAATTTTCTGGTTGACGGTGCTGGTCGGGGAAGGGCCGCAAACATGGACCCTGAGTTCTGGTTTTGACTGCTACGGTACCATAGCAGAAGAAAGACGAGGCCGCCACGAGCGCTCCCGATCTCTGAATCAAGCGTGGCTGGAATCATTGGAATCGTTGTCGAGTCCTCCTCAAAACGAGATCCATGGGGAAGCTAGAGGATGTCGGAGCAGATTGGGAGAGCCCAAACAGTGAACAGATATCTGTTCAGTCCCGGAGTGGACAGAGCAGCGCACCCGAGGGAGAAAAATAAGAAATCACAGCTCCGGATGCCGAACGGGGTTTCGCTTCTTGATACTGCAAGTAGACTCGTTGTATATGATCTTAGCCAAGCGCCGCCTCCAGATCTTCAAGGGGTTGGCCGTGGAAGCCTCTGCAACTTGCTTCAGGTTGACTGTCTGGTAGCAGATGCGCAGTCCTACGGTGAAGACTCCTCTGGGTAGCCACGAACTCAGAATGAGACGAGACCACCTGCGTTGCAAAGATAACAGGGAGATGCTTCCGATGGTTACACTTGGGCTTCAAGGGATGCCGGGATGAAGTTGGTGCCAGCACTGCAATCTGCTGGTACTCTGCTGCCTGCGACCTGAGAATTGCAGGTGGTGAAAGGTGGTGGGGGAATGGGGTAGAAGGGATGGGAAATGGGGTGGATGGGTGTGGGGGCAACCCCTGGCTGTGAGGGGGTCTGGGAGGGGGTGTTCCAAGGTGTGGGAGTGGCAGAATGGGGGCTGGAAGGAGGTCTAGCAGGTGGAGGGAGGGAGAGTTGCGAATTTGGTTGGAAGGGAGAGAGGGAAAGGGTATTTGAAAATGGGTTTAAGGGTGGGATTAATTTCTGATCTTGGGGATGGGAAGAGGTGTGTGGGGAAGGTAAAGGGGGACTTAGGGAGTGGATAATTCTCTCTTTGGACATGAGAGGGTGCTTGGGGAAGGGGAGTGGGTGGTTGGTGGTTGGAGGGTGGAATGGTGGAATCTCCCTTGGGGCTGGGGTGGAGTTAAGGTGGGGTGGTGGGGAGTTGGGGATGAGTTATTGGAGGGTGGGAAGAGAGAAAAAGGTGGTTGGGAGGGGAGGGGAGGAGAGAGAAAGGGGCGCATGTTTTAGAGAGAGAAAGTGGAAGAGAGAGAAAATGGCTTCCTAGAGAGAGAGGTAGAGAGAGGGGGGATTGGGGCTTCTCACCCGCTTCTCACCAAAAGAAGAAGATTTAAATTGGACACTAGAAAATTCAAATAGTCATTCATTCATTAACTTCAAATGGGGGGAATGGGGTCCTATATATAGGCAACCCACATTTTACAAAAAGTCCCTGACTCTTGCTACAATGACAAATAACCAAGGGGTAGTGGGCGCCCCAGGGCCTAGCCCAATGAATTGGGCTCATTAACTAATCTAATCAACCCTATGACACTTAACTTAGGTAGATGACTCAAATAAAAGGAAAATTACAATTGTATGACTCAAATAAAAATGAGGAAATACAACATATGACTCAAGATAAATGACTAGACCATGTCGGATGCTTCGGGGCGAGGTGACGAGCCGTGAGTGTGGGCTTGGGAGGTGATGTCCCCATCATACTCTCGGGGTGCGGAGAACTCGACTCTGTTGAGTAAGAGTACTTCCTCCTCGGAGGGTGTAGAAGTGGTACCGCCCACAAGTCTTCCGAACGAGACCGATCCATCCACCTGACAAGATTGCGCTCATACCTTGCTCCTGGTGGCAGTGACATGTTCATCCAATATTCGCCTAATTCGCTCACACTGGGCTCTCGTGGCTAGTGGACTCTTCTCACGGGTGGGTGCTCTCTCAATGAGGGGAGTGGGCTCAATATCCTCACTAGGTACCACCATGGGACCCTTATCCACTAGGTCTGCCACATTGAATGTGGGGCTTACTCCGTACTCCTCGGGAAGATCTAACTCATAGGCATTAGTGCCAATGCGTCTCAGAACCTAGAAGGGACCATCCCCACGAGGCCTCAATTTAAAGATGGCTCTCGGGGAGAGCCTCTCCGTCCTCACCATCACAAAGTCACGCACGTGGAATTCTTGGTGACGCCGTTGGGAGTCAGCCTGCCTTTTATAAATCTCATTTTCCTTGCTGATGTGCTTGTAAAGATTTTCATGCAATTTTGTGAATGCTGACATTCTAGGGGTGATGGGTGGACCTGGGCAACCAAAAGTAGACCAATCATGCTTTGACGCTAACAAGACTTTGATGGAATGGGGAGGATCGGGGCAACCATATATGGACCTATCATGTAATGTTGCTATGTAGACTTTGGTGGGCCTAGATGGTCCGGGGCACCCGTAGGTGAACCTATCATGTAAAGTGGTGATAAATGTCGGGGAACCCGGACATCCGTAGATGCTTTTGACATGTGTATGACCAATGTTAACTGAGGGCGGGCCGATACACCTGAATATGAACCAATCATGAATCCTACTTGACATGTGAGTGATATGAACGAGTGGACCCGACTTGTGAATCATGCCAAGTGGTGTTGTATGCCAAGACTTATGCACTCTTGTGCCAAAGATGTCTCCTATGTGTGGGCTTTTGGACTTCCATTGGAATGGGTCAAAGGGGTCTAGGAAGGTGGATATCATGAAGTGGGGCACTTCCTCGATCCCTAGGTGTATATCGCCTAAAGTCATTTCTCCCATGGCGTAACCTGGGTCTAGGATGGGGTAGATTGGGTCAATCACGGTGGATAAGGGTGGTGGATCACATAGGGATCTAGGCTCCCATAGGAAGGGGTCAAAGGGGTCATGGAAAGGGTTACCAAGGGAGAGGAGTTCTATGTCCTCAAGGTCCCCAAATGGTGGTGGATCATCCACCTCTACTGAAATAAGTGCGCCGAAGTCTTTGGTGAGTGGGTCGGCCATAAGGGGATGATTCGGCTTTCTTTCCGATATAACGAACTCCAATTTGAGAATGGAGTCAGGCTCATCGGGTGTGGGGAGGAGTAAAAGGAGGTCACTAATGTAGCAACCAATGGTGCAAACTGAGGTGATAGACCTGACACATAGGTGTAGGAGGTCAAGGCTCCTAGATGGGTGGGTCACCGGGGTCAACATGCTCGTAAACTCTATTTGCCATGCTAAGCCTTTAAGAAGATCCCCTAAGGTTTCCACTTGGTAAGATGATTGGATGGTGGTGTGATAGGAGAAGAAGGGCACTATGGAAGGTTTTACTCTATGGGAGGGAAATCGTGGGCCGTGATCTCTCTTATTGGGCTCTCCTTTAGCCAACTAATAAGGGGTTCTCCTAAGATGAGCTCGGCCCCAACTAGAGAGGGTGGTGTAAGGTGAAGGCCACCATGTGAGGTTTCTTCTTCCACTTGGACATGGGTGGTCTCCTTGGTGGGGATAGGGTCCGGAGTGTTCACCACTATAGGGTCAGGTATGGGTTCCTTCTCCAAGGAGGTGAGAGGGTCTTTTGGGGGTGGGGTGGTGATGGTTGGTGTATGGTGCACCCGGGGTGGAGGGTAAAGGGAAATTTGGTTTGGGATAGGGAGGGGAAGTAGTGGAGGCCTATGACATGGGAGTTTTGAGGTAAGGAGTGGGAGATGGGTTGGTCGGGGTGGCTTGGGTTGGTCGGTCTTGGGGGGAGTGTCCCTTATAGGGGAAGATGGAGGGGTAGTGGTGGGGACCAAGGAGGCTTGGATAGTGAGGGTTGTGGAAGGGGGTTTTGGTTGGGGTGTGGGGACCCTCATGGGGTTAGGTGAGGAGGTGGATGCTTGGATCATTTGGGTCTTAAGGGAGAGGATTTGGTGGCGAAGTGTAGTGATGATGGTTGAGAGGGAATTTGTTGGGAGTGGTGGGGGTGGAGGCCTAAGGGTGGTCTCAATTTCACCGGGTGGGGATGGAGGAGTGGTAGTGCTCCTCGGTCTAGGGGTGTTTGAGTAGGAGGCGTGGGAATATTTGAGGATGTATATCTTCCTAAGTTCTACCTTCATCTCTTCCCATGAGTGAATAGGTTCTTGTCTTTCAACCCTCCTTAAGCCCTCTATTCTCCGCCACTTTTCCTTGGCTTGACCCCGAAGTCGTCCCTTGGCCTTGAGGACTCTCGCGGGTCCATATACCCAAGTCTCTTCAAAGTACCTTTCTATGGTAGCTTCTCACCTAAGGTAATCACTAGAACATGATCCTTCAAAGATAATATCCCTATCTAGAATGAAATCCATGGGTGGCGAGTAGGCTAAGTAGGAAATGGCCATGTTAAAGGGGGGGGGAATACAATGGCCCTAGGACAAGACTTAGTATAGACAAGTCTAGAACTTGCTCTGATACCAATTTGATGTGACACACTCTTGAATTTTAGCAAGCAAGCACAATTCGCAATCGAAACGGACCGATATCGGCGGCCACTCACTCGACACTCACCTAGGTCCCAGGGTAACTCGGTGATACCGATTGGAAGTTGTGAGGGCTGGACCCTTGCTGGTAGAGGGCCAGCAAGGCCAAGGGTTCTCCCAAGGGTATGGAGGCCCAATTCAATGGAGCCGACGTTGTGCCAAGGGCACGGGTTGCACACTCTCTCACACAGTGATCTCTTGAAGCAAAGTAGCTTGCGGATCGGACACTCACTCTCACGGGCCAGCGGAGCAATGAACTAATATTGATAGAACAAGGCACCAAATATGAGCAAGGAATAGAGCACTTACTCGACCGGCTTGAAGAAATCGGTCCCGCTCGGAGACGTGGGCGAGCGGGGAAGCGTGGGTTCCCCACACGCCGCGCCGGTGTAGCTTGAACATGTTCAAAGTTTTACACCACTATGCCCCATGCAAGGGGGTTGAACTTGGGGAAGGGAAGCCAAAATTACATTCAAACACTACCTCCCGTAGGGAGGGGCTTTAAGCCGGCCAGGCGGGGAGGGGAAAAGCTGAAATAGAAACCGAACGGATGGAAGACGTCGGTTCTGTCCGCTCTCTGGAAAAGGAGACAGACAGTTGAAGTTGATGCTGCTGCGGCCACTCCAAAATTTTGGTATCGATGAGACCAGTGGGAAAATATTTGGGGTTAGATCAGGATGACGTCCAATTTTTGTGGGATTTCCTAGTTGACGGTGCTGGTCAGGGAAGGGCCGCAAACAGGGACCTTGAGTTCTAGTTTTGACTGCTACGGTACCATAGCAGAAGAAAGACGAGGCCGCCACGAGCGCTCCCGATCTCTAAATCAAGCGTGGCTGGAGTCGTTGCAATCGTTGTTGAGTCCTCCTCGAAATGATACCCACGAGGAAGCTAGAGAATGTTGGAGCAGATTGGGATAGCCCAAACTGTGATCAGGTATCTGTTTAGTCCCAGAGTAGATAGAGCAGCGCACCCGGGGGAGAAAAATAAGAAATCACAGCTCCGGATGCCGAACGGGGTTTCGCTTCTTGATACTGCAAGTAGACTCGTTGTATATGATCTTAGCCAAGCGCCGCCTCCAGATCTTCAAGGGGTTGGCCGTGGAAGCCTCTGCAACTTGCTTCAGGTTGACTGTCTGGTAGCAGATGCGCAGTCCTACGGTGAAGACTCCTCTGGGTAGCCACGAACTCAGAATGAGACGAGACCACCTGCGTTGCAAAGATAACAGGGAGATGCTTCCGATGGTTACACTTGGGCTTCAAGGGATGCCGGGATGAAGTTGGTGCCAGCACTGCAATCTGCTGGTACTCTGCTGCCTGCGACCTGAGAATTGCAGGTGGTGAAAGGTGGTGGGGGAATGGGGTAGAAGGGATGGGAAATGGGGTGGATGGGTGTGGGGGCAACACCTGGCTGTGAGGGAGTCTGGGAGGGGGTGTTCCAAGGTGTGGGAGGGGCAGAATGGGGGCTGGAAGGAGGTCTAGCAGGTGGAGGGAGGGAGAGCTGCGAATTTGGTTGGAAGGGAGAGAGGGAAAGGGTATTTGAAAATGGGTTTAAGGGTGGGATTAATTTCTAATCTTGGGGATGGGAAGAGGTGTGTGGGGAAGGTAAAGGGGGGACTTGGGGAGTGGAGAATTCTCTCTTGGGAGATGAGAGGGTGCTTGGGGAAGGGGAGTGGGTGGTTGGTGGTTAGAGGGTGGAGTGGTGGAATCTCCCTTGGGGCTGGGGTGGAGTTAAGGTGGGGTGGTGGGGAGTTGGGGATGAGTTATTGGAGGGGGTGAAGAGAGAGAAAGTGGTTGGGAGGGGTGGAGAGAGAAAGGGGTGCAGGTTTTAGAGAGAGAAAGTGGATGAGAGAGAAAATGGCTTCTTAGAGAGAGAGGTAGAGAGAGAGGGGGAGATAGGGGCTTCTCACCCACTCAATTGGCTTCTCACCAAAAGAAGAAGATTTAAATTGGACACTAAAAAATTCAAATATTCATTCATTCATTAACTTCAAATGGGCGGAATGGGGTCCTATATATAGGCAACCCACATTTTACAAAAAGTCCCCGACTTCATCCCAGTTTCTTCTTCTGGTGGATCTCCTCTCCTTCTCACTCTTCTCACTCTTCTCACTTGGAAATGATTGAGTTACCGTCTATTGGTAGATTTTGAGTACTCGCATTTAAATTAAATTGGCATGCTAGTTAGCTGTTTGTAAACTGCTTAGTTTGTTTTACAGCTTTATTAAATTGTCATTTATTTATGCCAATGCATGCTTTACTACTTTCCTTTAGTTAGTTGCGAGTTAGGGATTCCGGTGAACCCTACTGAGTCTCTACTGTAAGTCTCACCCCTTCCTTTTACAGGTGAGGCAGAGCAACCGGCTGTAGGATTCTCTCGTGCTTTTAGCGAAAAACATTAGAGCCAGCAGTGGTCTGTCAGTGGTCGGTCAGTGGTCAGTCTGTCCTTTTTCTTCTTTTGGCCGGGCTACGTACCGTGTAGTTATTTATTTTTGGACCATTGTATAGTGTGGGACTTGTGATATATGGATCTGGGTTACTTGTGTAAATTTCATCACTCTGATATATATTTAATTGCTTCCGTTTAAAGTTCAAATGAATGCTTTAATTAATATTGTGCGTGTAATTTCTATTCGTTATGCATCCCCTCGATAAACACTCACTAACCCTTACGGGGCCTCATCAGCCTCTTGGGTGGCCTCCCCGAGCTCTTGGTATCGGTAAATCGATGATATCAGGTTATCGGTATCCGGATCTCCTGGGTCGTCACAGTTGGTATCAGAGCGGTGTTGAGGATTTGTATAAGGAATTGAATTTGCATTAGTCCAGAACAAGTCCATGTGAGTCTACTACTGATGGTTTAGGATGTTTTTTGTGATTACATATGTATTTTCTGTTATTGCATGTCTTCTTCTAGATTAAAATGCCACCTCATGGAAGGGCACGTGTCCCGAGGGAAGGTAGTGGCACTTCTCCTCCGGCTAATGTGCCAGCTCCAATTCAAGCTGACCCTGCTCCTCAAGCTGAATTGCCTCCTGGTGGTCGTGGCAGAGCTTTAAAAGAATTTTTGCTGTTCCACCCACTGACTTATGAAGGACTGGCAGATCCAGATGTAGCCAGAGTGTGGATAGATGCAACCGAACGTGTATTTCGTTCCATGGAGTGCACAAAGGATGAAAAATTCATGTTGGCTACTTTTCAAATCCAAGGAGCAGCACTCACGTGGTGGACCACGGAGTGGGAGGTTGCTTTTAGATCCCGTCCTCTTCGTCAGATCACGTGGATGGAGTTTGTCACGACCTTTGAGCGCACTTTTAGTCCAGCTTATCTTAGGATGGATAAAATGAACCAGTTTATGGAACTAGCTCAAGGCAATACGACTGTGCTGGAATATCAGAGCAAGTTCATAGAATTGGGATGGTATGCGCCCCACATTCTTGCTGATGAAAGCTTAAAGACCGAGTAATTTCTATGTGGATTAAAACCAGAGTTGAGGCAGCCTTTGATTACGACCAGGGCAGTAGAAATGGACGCAGCATATCAGGCAGCTGTGGCTTTAGAGCTTGACTTGGCAAGATCCTGAGGGCATACTCAAACGGTGTCAATCCAATCGGGTATGCAGCGTCAACAGTTCAGTCAGCCATCTGCTACAGGAGTCCCATCTGATGTTCCTACTACTAGTGGCATTCCTATTTCTAAGCCTAAGTTCAAGAAATTCAAGAAGTTTAAGAAGCGGTATGGCTGTCAGGCATCTTCGGGTACCGTGCAGTAGCAATCGACACCTTCTTTCCAGCAGCGTCAAGGCTCAACAGTTAGTCAGTCGAGAGTATGTGCAAGATGTGGTGGGAGCCACCCAGGCAAGTCGTGTTCGCTGCCGGTGGTTTGTTTCCGATGCGATCAACCGGGACATGTGGTTCGAGACTATCCGCAGAGGCCGAAGCCAGTGCAGTTTTCTCAACCGCAGCCATCTCAGTTCAGACCTCCTCCACCACCTCAGGCAAAGTAGTATTATCCTCAAGCTTCAGTGTCTTCTTCCCAGTAGTCTACTGCAGCGGGCAGGAAGCAGAAGGGAAAGGTTTCTCATATTACCCGTGCTGAAGCTGTGGCGTCTCATCTTGTTGAAGGTACGATTATGATTTACGGACAGGTAGCTCATGTCTTATTTGATTCAGGTGCTTCTCATTTGTTTATTTCAGAAGACTTTATTGCTTGTAATGAGGAACCGACTTCTGAAATTACTTGTGAGTTGCTTGTGGAACTACCTTCTGGGGATTTCATGTTCACTCCTCTTAAAATGGTGATTGAATTGATTCCAGGTACGGCACCTTTAGCAAAGACACCATACAGCATGGCTCCAGCTGAATTGAAAGAACTGAGAGCACAATTGTTAGAATTATTAGAAAAAGGCTATATTCATCCCAACTTTTCTCCATGGAGTGCTCCAGTCTTATTTGCGAAGAAGAAAGATGGAAGCCTGAGGCTATATATTGATTACAGGTAATTGAATCAGGTGACAATTCAAATCAAGGATTGATGATTTGTTTGAACAATTACAGTCTGCTACTGTCTTTTCACGGATTGATCTTCGATCTGGTTATTTCTAATTGAGGATTCGAGAATCTGATGTGGAAAAGACTGTGTTTAGCACGTGTTACGGTCATTATAAGTTTTTGGTTATGCCGTTCGGGCTAACCAATGCTCCAGCAGCTTTTATGGACCTTATGCAACGTGTGTTCCGTCCATATCTGGACCAGTTTGTTGTGATCTTTGTCGATGATATTCTTGTTTATTCGGCTTCTGAAGAGGAACATGTTCAGCATCTCAGGATTGTATTGCAGACTCTGCGAGATCACGAACTCTATGCAAAATTCAGTAAATGTGAGTTTTGGCTTCGGGAAGTTCATTTTCTCAGCCATGTGATTTCTGGTGATGGAGTTGCAGTTGATCTAGCTAAAATCGAAGCTGTTCTTCAATGGCAGAGACCGAGGACTGTGACAGAGATCAGAAGTTTTCTGGGTCTTGCGGGTTATTATCGAAGATTCATTCAAGACTTTGCACAGATTGCCGCGCCGATGACTAGACTGACACGAAAAGATGTGCCTTTTGTCTAGTCATATCAGTGTGAGCAGAGCTTTAATGTATTGAAAAGGCTTCTCACTTCTTCTCTAGTGCTGGTATTACCTTCTGGCTCAGATGGATTTGTGGTTTGCACGGGCGCTTCTCGAGTAGGTCTGGGTGCAGTGCTTATGCAACATAGTAAAGTCATAGCTTACGCATCCCGACAATTAAAACAGCATGAAGAGCATTATCTGACTCATGATTTAGAGCTTGCAGCGGTGATCTTTGCACTAAAAATATGGAGACACTACTTGTATAGCGAGAAATTTGAGATCTTTACCGATCACCAAAGCTTGCAGTATGTGTTTTCTCAAAAAGATTTGAACCTCCGACAGCGCAGATGGATGGAATATATGAAAGACTATGATTTCACTCTCTCCTATCAGCCAGGAAAAATGAATGTTGTGGCTGATGCTCTGAGCAGGAAAGTGCAAATCAGTCATTTGCTGGTTCATGAATGGAAGTTGTGGGTGTTGGTCCCCGGGTAGGTGAGTAGACAAGAAGGGGAGGTTGAATTGTCCCCCATGATCGATGGTAAATTTAAAGCTAACACAACGGAATTAACAACTTTAACGAGATTGAAGATTTAACTTAAACAATATAACTACATTCTCTCAATCTCATCGTTCACACACGATCAAGATAAATGGATTAAACTATTAAGCACACAACCACAATGGCAAACCACAATGCACAGGGTTTTTAAGGTGGTTCGGGACAATGACGGACTCCCTACGTCCACCCCTTACCGAACCGGTAAGGCTTCACTCAGGGATAAATACCCAAACGGAGACGATGCTCCAAACACACGCAGGACGACGCCTGCACACACACGGGGATAAATCACCATGAGGAGAACCCTCCTCACGCTATAGACACAGCAACACGAGGACGAACCCCAAACGCTCTAGATCGTGAATCTAGCAGCATACACACACACGCTGCAACAACCGCAGCACAATAAACACAACCGTACGTAGACGGTTCACACACACGAATATCTCTAGTGTTCAGAAAATAAACACAAATATCCCAATATGCTCAAATCAAAATAAAACCCATGACAAACATCTCAAATAAGTAGGAATAAGATGTAGAAGATGTTTCCCCTTTGATTTGCAAAGCCAATGGACGTAGATGCTTGACTCTCAGATCGGATGATGGCGATTCTTGTGTCCTCTTGATCCTCTCGTCAATCCGCTCCTTTTCTTCTTCTTCCACGAGCTCCAAAAATCACTCCAAGTAGATCAAAACTACCTTGCAAGAGCTCCTCCCTTGTTTTCCCCCTTTTCTTCTCCTACAAGAAAGAACAAACAAGCATTAGTGTATTTTTTTACACAAATTCGGAGTTCACATATATATATATATACCAAAGAGTGGGGAAAAGACTCATAAAACCATCCCAATACATGCTATAAACACCCTTATATGTTTAGTAACCAATGGGGGGTAGTTTGGTAAAGTTTCATGGGGTTTAGAATGGATTTCAATCGGATTCGCAAATCCCGTGCTGGAATGGGTCGACCCCATGTGTCGACCCTCGAGCAACCAGAGGGTAGGCAGAACACAAAAAAATAATTACAGCACACAGGGGTCGACCCCTGCCTGTTTGGGTTAGAAAAACACTTCAAGCCTCCATGAATTCAAGGGAATAAAAGTGATTAGATATTACCATAATCTAATGAAGATCAACCATGAATTTTCAAACTTTTGCAAGAAGAGCTTCATTGATTGACTCCTTTAAGTTCCAAGCATGAGCCATAGATTTTGTTCCTACAAGCCAAGATAAATGTAGCATTAGTTCCTTAAACACCAAGGATTCATATGACTTTCAAGAGTGAACCTTGAAGCCATCTTTCAACTCATCAATCACGATATACACATGTTGCTCAATGAAACACATACACACACAAACACAATCATTTTGATATCATTGAAACCAAACATCAACTAAGGGATGCAATAATCTCCCCTTTTTTGGTGATGATAAAACGATGTGTGTGATAATACAGATTTACAAACATCTTTATGAGAGATCAGACTTTAGACATTAAGATCAACATTGAGCACATACACCAATTCTCCAATTCTCCCCCAAAATAACATCATTCATAAAGCATTGAGGACACACAAACATTCTCCCCCTTTTTGTCATCTACAAAAAGACATGAGTTATGTGACATGACATGAATGTGTTAGGCGAAAAGATATGATACCAATACAAATACCAAGTGATGCTAATCAAAAGCACAAAAATATGATACCAAATGTTATTCAAATTAAAGGCCCAAAGATTTGCAATCTCAATTCTTGAAGAGTTGGCCCCAAAGATATGATACCAAAGGTTGGAAGAACTCATTTTAGCATTCATGCAACATGATGTGTTCAAATGAACTATACCAATTGTTGAAAAATATGAATTGGTTATGATGATATCATGTATGAAATATATGCATGCTGAAAATGCCATACATGAAAATATGCACATGATGAGCTTCATCTTTCAAATGCAATGAAAATACACTATGAGAATGCTAATCATGCAAGATATGAAACTATGCACATGATGACTTCTTTCCTTCAAATGCAAGGTTTATGCTCAGAATGAGACTCAAGGGGAATGCATGAACATGCAAGCACACAAGCACAATCGTCATGTATACAAATATTACATATAGTAACTCCCCCTAAATGAGGTACGGGTTAAGAAACGAGCATGTGATTCAAATTCAAGAATGTAAGACATGAAGCATAACTAAGAGATTTGTGCATACACAACTAGAAGTACTACATAAACCATGAATGTAGGCAAATTCATAGAATACATCACAAAAATACCCATGTGAAAAGTGATGCAATGAATAATGAGCTTCAAAATATATGGATTTTTAGATTTTCTAAAGAAGATTAGAAGATAATCTCCTCTCTACACTTTCATTTTAGATTCTCGACTTTCAATAGCTTCGCACAACCCCTATTTTGTTTCTTTTAATGGACTTCACCTTTCGGCGCGAGTTTCCTCATATGTCTCAATGAGGATTCCCGGCTACTTGGATTCGTCACACATGTTGATTTGTTTCTCCTTTCGACACGAGTTTCCTCCTTTATTTCAAGGGGGATTCCCGGTTACCCGGATCCACGTTCCACTTATTAAATTTTTGTGGGGTTAGCAACTTTTTCATGACGATTACTCTTTAATGTCCATGTAGAGATTCAAGTTCCCTTTAAAGTGTTGGAAGAAATTTCTTAAATCTTTTTCAAGTAAAGTCATTAAATTCATTGTGTGCAAGAGTGTGGGGGTAAAATTTTATTTTGCATGTATAAAATGAATTTGACAAGACATGGCTATGACTCCCCCTAAATGTATGCACGGTCGGAAATAAATCCTCCCCCTTAATATATGACATGTATTACATATGAATAAAATCACTGCATTATTGTTTAGCAAGGAGGTAAGGCCTTAGAAAGATCAAGAAATGGTTTCATACGGTAAATACTTACAAGCATGTAAGGATTCATGAAACATTCATGCAAGCATTCATGAGTCAAGATATGTGATTATCATGAAATATATACATATGCTCTATATGCATGAATATGCAATATGCATCTTTTTGTCATTTTATATACATAGTGTGTGAATGATATGAAAAAATACCAATGCATTTTTTTATGCAAGTTTTCAATTTTTGTAATAACTTGAGCATTTAAGAAAAGCATGAAGCAAGTGAATGCATGAGATGGATTTTCAATGAATTTAGCACAGAACCATGAGCATTCTATTTCAAATGTTTTCATGATGAACCATTTTCCTTGGAACCCAAACATTCAACCATGATCATTCAAAAGCAACCTTGCATAAGACATAAGCTTCAGTTTGAACATGATATCCTCTACATGTGTGAATAAGCAAATAATCAAGTGTTCAACAGATTTCACACAGACTTTGGCAAAAGAGCAAGACAAGTGTTTAAAACAACTTATCAATTTAGCAAAGCAATCACACATGGTCAATGAGCTTCAAACTGAGCCATGGTCAACATCCAATATCAATTGTTGCATTTGATCAAGCAAGTCCATAGTTCAGAAGTTTTACCTTTTTGAAAAAAGAGAATTTTTCAGATTCAATTTAAAAGATATTGCAGTTCAAAGGTAAATTCAATTCATTCAAAACACATGATTCATCATAAGCCAAACAATTCAATTTCTGAATTTTGGTACAAGGTGGAGAACTTTGATCCGAAGACCCAACTCATGCATAGTGATAGCTTCTTGACAAGCCTAACTTGTCATTTCACATATTACCATTTGATATACCAAAAATTCATTCGATGAGTACATGTATGACTTGTGAAGAATTCAGAATATACCAGAGTAGCAAGAAGGAAAATATCAAAAACACCAATTTAACAGTGAAAGAAGCAAAGTTGGGATTTTACCTGATGAGTGTGCCTTGTTCCTTTTTTATTGGAACCCCTTTCATTCTTTATTTATCTCAAGGCACACTAGCATCAAAGCCAATTCATTCAACGGATTTGGGCACCCAAGCCTTTTTGGGTCCCTTGATGTTAGTAGCATTGCCACCAAACACTTTCTTCTTTTTCGTTGCCACAATATCATCATTCTTCATGGTCTTACAATCCCCAATGATATGTCCATGATTTCCACAATAAAAGCATTGAGGAGTGACAACTCTGGCAAAAGATTTTCTTTTAACATGATCAAGAAAGTTTTCAAAAATGTTCCTTCTTCTATTTCTAAAATTTCTAGGTCTAATAAAATCAAACCTAGCATTCATTCTAGAACTATGAAAATTCTCAGTTTTCAAAAACCAACATTCATGCATAACATGACCGTATTTTCCACAATGAAAGCAACCAGGAGTTGTGGGTCTACGGAATGACTTTTCATTGTTTGTATGAGTTTTTGGAAGCAAGTTTTTCTTAAAGGATACAAACCTTTGAGCATGAGAGACATGTTCATTTCTGAATTTCCCTTGAACATTAAATTTAGCATTCATGGCATGAAAATCATCATTTTACTTCACAAAATAATTGTCAATGACATGGCCAAGTTTGTGACAATAAAAATAAGAAACATTCCTTTTTCTCTTGAAAGTATTTTGTTCAACTTTCTGCTTTGAAAAATAATTTTTCATCGTGTGGCCTAGTTTACCACAATGAAAGCAAGAAATATTTCTTTGTGATTAGAAAATATTTTTCTTTTGGCATGCAAGTTTGTCATCATCTTTCATGACAACACAATCATCCATCACATGTCCAAACACACAACAATAGAAGCATTCAACATTAGACATCGATTTTTGAAATCTATTTGGCATGGTTGGTTTGACATTCTTCATTTTCTCAAATCTATTTTCAGAATTCTTCATTTGTGCAAATGGAGGTGGTGCTTTAGAAGTGCTCGGAATATCGGATGCATGAACAAATGATGTTTTCAATTTTGATTCAAAAGACTTTTTGTTGATCGGGGTGTATCCAAGACCCTCTTTTTGAAAGTTCACCTTAACACCCAACACTTTATCTAAATTTTCCTTCCCTTTGACAAATCTAGACAAATCATCTTTTAAGCTTCGCACTTCTTCTTCAAGAGCAGAAACATGCAATTCGGCACTCGTGATTTCTTCTTCGCATGCACAAACTTTATCATTCAACAAGCAATTCACATATTTGAAGTTTTCATTTTCTTCCTTGAGTTCTTTGTTTTCAACATTTATAGAATGTAATTTTTCAGTCAATTTCTCAAGGACTCTCTCAGTTTCAACAAGTTTTAAAATCCTAGCAAGCATTTGTTCATTTTCAGATTTCAACAACATGTTTTCCTTTTTAAGTTTATCAAAACTTTTCAAACTACCTTCAAGTAGAGAAATCTGAATCAACATGGCACATTTTTCTTTTTTAAGTTCTTCATTTTCATTCATGATGCATTTGCCATCAATTTCAGAATCAAGAAGTTTTTCAAACATCTTATCATCGTCAGACAGTGAAGCTAGCTTGTTCTTAAGAGATTCTTCATTTTTCTCAAGCATGAAAATTTTAGACAATAATGTTTCAATTTACTCACACAAATCATGACAATCATTTTCAAGATTCAAAGATCTATCAGATTTTACAACCAAGGTGTGTTCTTTATGCATGTCAAAAATTTCTTTATCAAACTCATCTATTCTAGATTCTATATCTTCATATTGTCTTTCCAAGCATTCATTTTCTGACTTCAAAGTTTCATTTTCCTTTTTCAAAGTTTTACAGTTTTCACAAGAGAAGTTAGCATGCGCATTTTCACATGAAACAGGGGAATTTACAACATCTTCAATCTTCTTTGTCAATTTCTTATTTTCAGATTTGACCTTTTTGTATCTACCTAACAATTCCTCATAAAGCTCCATTAGCTCTTCAAAAGGAATTTCCTCACCTTCGGATCCTACCTCTGAGCTTTGTTTGCTTTCTTCATCACTGGCCATTGAGCTTGAGCCGACTTGTGAAGTCTTTTCATTAGCTTCAAATTTTGCCAGTTGATCCCAAAAATCTCTCGCTGACCTGTACGAAGAAATTTGAGATAGAACATTAGACTCTATGTTGCTCCTAAGAAAATTCAAAGCTCGAAGGTTAATTTCATTTTTGTTCACATGCTTGTCATTCCATTTTCTTTCTTTTGACGGAAGTTTATGTGGACCATCACATATGACTTTCTAGATTTCATGTTCATTAAAACTAAGATAAACACACATGCTATTTTTCCAAGAAATGTAATTGTTTCCATCATAACGAGAAGGACGAGTAAAGCTAGACATGTTGCTAAATGAAACTCGCCGAGGGATCACTCAAAAGGTCGTTAGACCCTAAAAGATAGAGCCGTGGCTCTGATACCAATTATTGGTCCCCGGGTAGACGAGTAGACAAGAAGGGGGGGTTGAATTATCCCTCACGATCGATGGTAAATTTAAAGCTAACACAACGGAATTAACAACTTTAACGAGATTGAAGATTTAACTTAAACAAGATAACTACATTCTCTCAATCTGATCGTAAACACACGATCAAGATAAACAGATTAAACTATTAAGCACACAACCACAAAGGCAAACCACAATGCACAGGGTTTTTAAGGTGGTTCGGGACCACGACGGGCTCCCTACGTCCACCCCTTACCGAACCGGTAAGGCTTCACTCGGGGATAAATCCCCAAACGGAGATGACGCTCCAAACACAAGCAGGATGACGCCTACACACACACGGGGATAAATCCTCACGAGGAGAACCCTCCTCACGCTGTAGACACAGCAACACGAGGACGAACCCCAAACGCTCTAGATCGTGAATCTAGTAGCATACACACACACACGCTGCAACAACCGCATCACAATAAACACAATCGTGCGTAGACGGTTCACACACACGAATATCTCTATTGTTCGGAAAATAAACACAAATATTCCAATATGCTGAAATCAAAATAAAACCCATGACAAACATCTCAAATAAGCAGGAATAAGATGTAGAAGATGTTTCCCCTTTGATTTGCGAAGCCAATGGACGTAGATGCTTGACTCTCGGATCGAATGATGGCGATTCTTGCGTCCTCTTGATCCTCTAGTTGATCCGCTCCTTTTCTTCTTCTTCCACGAGCTCCAAAAATCACTCCAAGTAGATCAAAACCACCTTGCAAGAGCTCCTCCCTTATTTTCCCCCTTTTCTTCTCCTACAAGAAAGAACAAACAAGCATTAGGGTATTTTTTTACACAAATTCGGAGTTCACATATATATATACCAAAGAGTGGGGAAAAGACTCATAAAACCCTCCCAATACATGTTATAAACACCCTTATATGTTTAGTAACCAATGGGGGGTAGTTTGGTAAAGTTTCATGGGGTTTAGAATGGATTTCAATCGGATTCGCAAATCCCGTGCCGGAATGGGTCGACCCTCGAGCAACCAGAGGGCGGACAGAACACAAAAAAACAATTCCAGCACACAGGGGTCGACCCCATGGGTCGACCCCTGCCTGTTTGGGTTAGAAAAACACTTCAAGCCTCCATGAATTTAAGGGAATAAAAGTGATTAGATATTACCATAATCCAATGAAGATCAACCATGAATTTTTAACCTTTTGCAAGAAGAGCTTCATTGATTGACTCCTTTAAGTTCCAAGCATGAGCCATGGATTTTGTTCCTACAAGCCAAGATAAATATAGCATTAGTTCCTTAAACACCAAGGATTCATATGACTTTCAAGAGTGAACCTTGAAGCCATCTTTCAACTCATCAATCACAATATACACATGTTGCTCAATGAAACACATACATACACAAACACAATCGTTTTGATATCATTGAAACCAAACACCAACTAAGGGATGCAATAGTGGGAACAGTTTCCTAGTGAAACTTTCAGCGTGGACATTCCTTCTGATCCGATGGTAGCTGTGTGTGCTAGTCTTGTGATGACTCCAGCTATTTATCAGCATATCAAGGAAGCTCAGCAAGCTTATTCTGAATTGTCCCGCATTATAATGATGCACGATGTTGAATTTGATGACGACTTAGTGGTCAGCTTCCGAGGCCGACTGTATGTTCCAACTGTTGATGAATTGAGAAATACTATCTTGCGTGAAGCCCATGGATCCCGTTACACTATTCACCCCGGCACTACCAAGATGTATCAAAATCTGAAAAGGCAGTTCTGGTGGCTAGAAATGAAAAAGGATGTAGCTGCATTTGTGTCTAAATGTTTGACATGCCAAGAGGTTAAAGTCGAGCATCAAAAACCTGGAGGAATGCTTTAGCCTTTAGAAATTCCGATGTGGAAATGGGATCACGTCACGACAGATTTTGTTGTGGGTTTACCCCGCACTTCACAAGGCTTCGATGGAATCTGACTATTAGTTGAATGGTTAGCAAAAATAGAAAGATTATTGCCAATTAAAGTTACCTGGAGTGTTCAGAAATTGGCCGAGCTTTATGTTCAAAAGATTGTGCCATTGCATGGAATTCCAATATCAATTGTGTCAGATCGCGACCCACGGTTTACTTCTGGCTTCTGGCGCAATTTTTAAAAGACGTTGGGCACAGAGTTAGCTTTTAGTTCAGCGTATCATCAGCAGTCAGATGGTCAGTCAGAAAGGACTATTCAGACTTTAGAAGATATGCTGAGATAGTGTTGCCTACATTGGCAAGGTTCGTGGAGTCAACATTTGCCACTTGTGGAATTTGTTTATAATAACAGTTATCACTCCAGCATCGGCATGGCACCGTATGAAGCTTTGTATGGGCGTCCTTATCGTACACCTTTGAACTGGTTTGAAGCCGGTGACAGATTGTTGACAGGACCTGATATGGTTCAGCAATGTGCTGATGTGGTTCGCTTGATCAGGCAGAAAATGTTGACCGCTCAGAGTCGACAGAAAAGTTATGTAGATAAGCGTAGGCGACCATTGCAGTTTGTGCCTGGAGATATGGTGTTTGTAAAAATATCTCCGATGAAAGGCATTATGAGGTTTGGGAAGCGTGGAAAGCTCAGTCCCCGTTATATTGGTCTGTTTCCTATTCTGGAACGTGTGGGCCAAGTGGCTTATCGTCTTCAATTGTCAGTGGCGATGCAAGCAATCCACGATGTATTTCATGTGTCCCAGCTGAGGAAGTATGTTTTTGATACATCTCACGTGCTCGATGACTCAGTTTGGTCGGAAGTGACTGCAGATTTATCCACACCAGAGTATCCGATCAAAATTGAAGATCATCGTGAGCAACAATTGAGAAATAAGGTAATTCCTCTGGTTAAGGTTGTCTGGCAGCGTCACTCTGGTAATGAAGCTACATGGGAACGTGAGGATGAAATGCGTCAGCAATTTCCCTTCCTGTTCGAATAAGGTATATTTCTTTCAATTCTCTCCTTGTTCTTCCTTTTAAATTTCGAGGATGAAATTTCTATTAGGAGGGAGGGACTGTGAGACCCATGCTTTAACGGATCTTTACCGATAATCAATTAAAACTTAATCCATGAATTTCGGCTAATTTTATCAAATTTATGGGCTTTTTCTAGTATTTAATCTAATTAGATTAAAGTTTTTAAAGAAACAAGTGGGCATATGCATAAATATGCTTCTTGGGGGGTTTGTAATGTAAAAAGAGGGTTAAAAATCAAAAAAATATTATATTAACTCTTTTTTTAACCCAATCGATCCCCTCTCTCTTTCTCACTTTCCCAATCTCTCCCCCCCTCCTTTTCACCCGAAGGCGACGGTGCGCCCAGGAGAGTCGCCGGCGGACGGCGCATCCGTGACGGCGACCCCCCCTCTCGCCATCCTCGTCTTCGCAGTGGCGTGGCGACCCGACGGCACGGTGGCGGCGACCGGCAGCCCCACCGGCTAGCTGGCACAAGGAGGAGGACCGCGATCGGCCCCCCTCTCTCACCCTCCTTCTTTCCTCTCGATGCGCGGTGACCCGGAGGCCACGGCGGAGGCGCCGGAGCTCCGTCGGTGAGCTTGCAAGGCGTAGGAGGTAGCGGCGATCTCGTCGGCCCCGAACTCACGGTGACATCGGGCGCTCCTCTCTCCCTCTCTTACAGCGTTCTTGCGACGAATCGGCACCCTCGGCTCAAATACGGTGGAGGGGCGGCCTTCCTCTTGTGCTAGGACCGGCGGAGGCTTCCCCGCGACGCGAGGAACGCGGAGGCATCAACCCGGGATGAACTGCGGAGTGGAGAGACGGCCAGGAACGAGTGAACCGCGGTTGATAAGTACAATATGAAGTGATCTAGAAGGGGAGGGGATGAATAGATCACTGTTTTCGTAGATTTAAAAAATTATTGCAGAGTATATTGCTAAACGGAGCTAACCTCGAGTTCTGACTATCGTAAAAGATGCAGTGCAGTTAATAGCTCAAGCAAATAGAAGGCATACCACAATATTATCACGATCAATCACACAAGGGCTCAGAGAATTTTAAGGTGGTTCGGTCCTTCAGACCTACATCCACCCCACACTCAACCTGAGTGTGGCTTCACTAAAGGCTGGGCAACACAGCTTGCCAAACAACTGCTGATACACAGCTTCCCAGGAGAACAACCTCTCCTCTTCCTCCTACCCGGAGGGAACCTCTAGCGATCAGCAGTCACTAGAACCCAGAGACTCACGTCTCTCTTCCTCTTTACCAAGAGGGAAACCCCACTAGTAGCAGCCCTGCTACTAGTGAACCAGAGGTCGAAGACCCCTCTTCCTCCCAACCCGGAGGGTACCTACAAGCAGCTCACCTGCTGCTTGCAAACCGGAGATTGACTCTCCCTACTCCTGATCTCACAGGAGGACCCCGACCTCAGTCCAGAGGATCGGAAACACAAACAATAACGGTTGAAGAAAGATAAGAACAAGAAATGAAAAATACGAACGAAGGAAATCAAATGCCAGACAATGGAAACAATGTAGCTCAAAATAGAGCAATAGACTTCGGATTTGATCCGCAAGTCAGAACAATTCTTCTGAACACTCTTCTGCTCTCTTTCTATTTCTCTCTGCTATTCTTTCTTCTTTCTTTTCTTTTTTCTGGATCGAAGGGCTCTCTGTTTCCCTGTTTTCTTCTATGCCTCTCTACTTCGATCACCTTTCATCTGAGGACGAAGGATTCTATTTATAGCATCAACAGCAGATGGATAGGGCATGAAATGCGTGTGCCTCCCACGCTCGATCCAGAAGTATCCTGTCACGTGCCTTTTTCAAATTGGTTCCTCTTGTCTCGGATCACGTGCAGCCCTGGAGTGTGGAATGTTCTTCCTCGGACCTGTAATGAGATTAAGTCCATTAATACGCTGCATGGCTATTAAAAACAAAACTGCATGAGGTATAGTAACAACAACACGACGTGACTATTTCTCGAGATGTCATAAGAACGACACGAGAAATTCTGTAACAGATCAGATATACAGAAGATAATGACACGAGGTGAGGTTATACGCAAGAGAGACACGAGGTTACGAATGCAAAAACAACACGAGGACAATACGGGCTTACGACAGAAACCGACATGAAGACTAAAGCGAGAGACCAACACGAGGACAGAGTATAAGGAAACGACTCGAGGTGAAAAACAAAACGAAGTGAAGTTAGACACGAAGTAAGAAGCAACGACACGAAGTATAGTGGTGACAAACACACACTACACAGAAAAATGACACGAAATAAAAATAATGCTAAGTGAAAACAGTAATCGACATGCGGTGAGAACAATACGAGGATAGTGAAAACAGCACGAGATGAGAGCAACACGGGCTGATAACGACACAAGGTCGAAACAGTAAATGACACGGGATAACACTGCACGAGGTAAAACGACACGAAGACTTAATAATAAAAACGACACGAGGTGGCAATAAAAGAGAACGACATGAAAACAACATGGACTGTAACCGAAACCGACACGAAGTCAAACAGTACAACACGAGGTGTTGTAACCAAGACGAAGTGCCAATCGACCACGAAGACAGTATGCAAAGAAACGACTCGAAGACAGGAATACAAAGGATGACATGGAAACAACACAGTAATCAAAGACTGCACGAGGTGAAAGAACAACACTCAAACAGACGACAACATGGCTAATTCGACACGAGGTGAAAACGCGAAGCAAGAACTACATGATGTTTGAGGAAAAACAGCACGAAGACAGAACATGAACGAACACACGAAGTGTTACCTCTTTAGCAGTTATTTCATATAAAATCATGGATAACTCAAGTGCAAGATATCTGATCAAAAATAACAAGAACAATTAACATAGTGTTGCTCATCATCAAAATACTTAGGGAAGACACACAATCCAACAATCTCCCCCTTTTTGATGATGGCAACACTATATTAAGTGTGAGAGATAAGTTCAAAAGAGATCAATTCAGGATATTTAATGCAGACAACTTAAAGCATACTTGCTTCCTTACTTCCCTTGATTAAACCTGAACACTCCCCCTCACCTGAACACTCCCCTTCACTCCCCCTGAACACAGCAACAGTTTCAGTTTACCTCAGACTTGATAACGAACTCAATTCTCTCCCCCTTTGACATCATCAAAACTAGGGTCAAATCTGAAGATACAGAGAAGGGAAAATTGCTGACTATAGAGAGAAAACAGGACAGAGTAAGGCAGATAAATGGAGACTATTGAGATGTTTAGTCAATCAAGAAAGCCATTAATTTTATGTGAGGATTTTTGAGGTACAGTTAGTCAGACTGTGCAAAAACTGTGACTAAGGATTTGCTCCATACACAGAACCAGATTCTAAGCAAGTGAGGTACAAGATACCAGTTTGATCAAAATAAGTCTTTACTGAGAGAGTATTATGTAAAACAGCCAGAAGACAATGACCTGTGGTATTGAGAACAAACAAATCAAAAGCTATACTTCAAGTGAGCAGGATCTTTAAAAATGGTCAAGATCAGAGATAAGTCTGTCAAGTACACCTTTGACATTAAGGAGACACCTTGTTTAGAGGCAAGAATCCCCAGTTACTCGGTGGCAGGACCACATTACCCCTTCTGATAAGAAGACAGAGATAGTATTCTAGCTGGTGTTGACATTAAGGTGACACCTTTATCTGAGGCCAGACACCCCAGTTACTAACCAGATATGTACCATAGCTCTGTATGATCAAGACAACTATTAAGACCAGATGATTACTGCCATCTCATGACATGGGAAGCTTTCACTTCATTGATGAAAATCCCAGTTTCTCAATGAGCAGTTAACAAAGTTGATAACCCTTTTATGAATTTTGTTTTTATTTACCAGCTCTTAAAACCTTGTTAATGAAGCTTGAGTCCGTTTGAGAACAATACACCAGATCCAAGGTGATTCAGACTAAAACACACAATACCTCATTTTGGACTCACCATTGACTAAGTAGGTATGCTGTACTGACTAGATCAGAAGACAGTTACAGTGTATGAAGATTAATCTTGAATTCAGATTTTGATCTCAGTGGGACTAACAGCTGAAAATTCCAACAAGAAATTAGATGAACAGCCTTAAAGAGTAAAGCATCCAACATTTTCTTTTATACACCTAATCAACCTGATTCTCTTATGATGTCAGCAAAATGTCGTTCAGAGTATGTTCAAAATAGGTCAAAGATCAAGACACCTATTATAAATCATCTCCCCCTGAGAACTTGACCCCAATACAGACTTAGCCAAGACAACCCTCAATGCACTTCAAAAAGAACACCATGATGAATATGATAAGCATAATAACACAGGACATGGTATTCAGAAATCAAATCTTCAATCATGAAATTCTGTAAATACCTAGTTCTCTGCGCATAGTGCTAAATTTTTCAGTATCCAGTGGCTTAGTAAAGATATATGCAATTTGTGAGTTAGTGCCAACATGGATCAACTCAAAAGTTTTCCTTGCTACTTCATCTCGAATAAAATGATGCCTGATTTCAATGTGTTTAGTTCGAGAATGAAGTACAGGATTCTTTGCAATGTTTATTGCACTAGTATTGTCACAAAAGATAGAAGTACAACCTAGCTCAACCGAGTAATCCAGAAGCTGGTGTTTTATCCATATAACCTGTGTGCCACAGCTCCCTGCTGCCACATATTCAGCTTCAGCAGTAGAGAGAGCCACAGAGTGTTGCTTCTTGGATCCCCAAGAGACTAAGCACCCTCCTAGAAATTCGCAGTGACCACTAGTGCTCTTCCTGTCCAATTTACATCCTGCATAATCTGCATCAGTGTATGCAATGAGATCTAAGTTACATGATGCAGGATACCAGAGACCTAGATCATGAGTGGCAGATAAGTATCTAAAGATTCTCTTTACAGCTGCCAGATGCAATTCAGTAGGTCTAGCCTGGTATCTGGCACACATCCCTACACTAAATTGAATGTCGGGCCTGGATGCAGTTAAGTAGAGGAGTGAACCGATCATACCTCTATATAGTTTAGCATCCACCTCTTTACCTTTTTCGTCTGAATCCAGTGAGGAGCTGGTACTCATGGGTGTTGAGATTGTCTTGAGGTTGGTCATTCCAAACCTTTTCAGCATCTCCAGAGTATACTTGGTTTGATTTATGAAACAACCATCCTCCATTTGTTTGACCTGCAGCCCAAGAAAATATTTTAGTTCCCCAACTAGACTCATTTCAAATTCTTGGGACATAGACTCAGAAAAATCTTTACATAATTTTGAGTTGTTAGATCCGAAAATGATATCATCAACATATACCTGGACCACAATTAACTCCTTTCCGGGACTTTTGGTGAAGAGAGTTTGGTCAACCTTACCTCGAGTGTACCCCTTGCTCACAAGGAACTCAGAAAGTCTCTCATACCAGGCTCTGGGAGCCTGCTTCAATCCATAGAGGGCTTTATTCAACCTAAAAACCATGTTAGGCTGAACAGAGAAATTAAACCCAGGAGGTTGTTCAACATATACCTCTTCCTTCAATAACCCATTTAAGAATGCGCTTTTGACATCCATTTGCTGTAGCCGAATTTTTCTAGAGCATGCAAATGCAAACAGAATTCTTATAGCTTCCATCCTAGCTACTGGTGCATAGGATTCATCAAAATCCACACCAAATTCCTGACTGTAGCCTTGAGCTACAAGTCTTGCTTTGTTTCTAGAGATAGCACCATTTTCATCAATCTTATTTTTGAAGACCCATTTAGTGCCAATGACATGAGTGTTTTCAGGTCTAGGAACTAGTTTCCATACATTATTTTTCTCAAATTGATTTAATTCTTCACCCATGGAGGATACCCAAGAATCATGCTTTAAAGCCTCTTCCACAGTCTTGGGTTCTACCTGAGATGTCAAAGCAGCTAAGTCCTGTTCTTGGACAGTTCTAAAGTGAGACCTTGTCCTAGTGGGATCATGCAAATTACCTATGACATTTTCACTAGGATGATCTTTGTGAAATATTACCTCACCTGAGGGTTCACCTACCTCAGTTGCTCCTTCTTGTTGTAAGTTTTCTGGTTGTGCAGTTTGCTGCATCTCTCCTACTTCAATTTTCTCCAAGAAATCTCCCTCATCAGGTGACTCCCTGTCATCATTTGTCCTTTTGTCAGATAGAACATTCTCATCAAACATCACATGAGGTGTTTCTTCAACAGTTTGCTCATCTTTATTGAAGACTCTGTAAGCCCTAGAGGTTTCTGAATATCCGAGAAAAATTCCAGGAGAGCTTCTTGCTTCAAACTTATCCAAACCATTCTTACCATTATTGTGGATAAAGCATTTGGAACCAAAAATTTTAAAGTAAGAAATGTTTGGCAGCTTACCCTTGAGGAGTTCATAAGGAGTTTTCTTATAAGTAGGTCTTACCAATGCTCGATTTAAAATGTAGCATGCTGTATTTGCAGCTTCTGCCCAAAATCTCCTTGGAAGTCCACTCTCAATTAGCATAGTCCTGGCCATTTCAATTATTGACCTGTTTCTTCTCTCAACAATTCCATTCTGCTCCGGTGTCCTGGGAGAAGAAAATCTGTGAGTCACTCCCTCTCTTGAGCAAAATTCAGAGAACGAAGAGTTTTCAAACTCTCCTCCATGGTCAGACTGAATTGTAATGATATTATGTTCACCTTGCAGTTTGATTTTATTAAAAAGTTCTTCAAAGTGAACAAAAGCATCATTTTTATTTGCTAAACAGAACAACCAGGAAAATCTAGTGAAGTCATCAACTATGACTAGACCATATCTCTTACCTGACAAGCTTTGTATTCGAGTAGGACCAAAGAGATCCATGTGCAAGTGCTGTAGTGGTTTAGATGAGAGACCCTCAGTTCTCAACTTAAAAGTTGCACGAGTCTGTTTACCTTGAGCACAAGCATCACAGAGCTTGGACCCTAACTGGAATTTTATTTTGGGCAAACCTCTGACTAGGTTATAATTAGACAGTTTATTCAAGGTAGACACACTAGCGTGGCCTAGACGCCTATGCCAGTCAAAAGCAACCTGTTCAGAATTAGCAGACAGACACAAGTTTGTTTCAGAATTATCATCAAGATCAACGATGTACACATTATTTACTCTATGACCTTTGAACATGATGTTATCAGAATTCAGCTCAAAAACAGTGCACGAGTTGTGGTCAAAGAGTACCTTGTGTCCTTTGTCACAAAGTTGACTTATACTTACCAAGTTGTGCTGAAGTCCTTCTACAAGATACACATCTTCAATGGAGTTAGTGGAGGACTTACCAACCGTGCCAATTCCAATTATTCTTCCTCTGTTATTTCCTCCGAATTTGACCAAGCCCCCAGACTTCATTTTTAGTTTGCTGAATTTGGACCGGTCTCCTGTCATGTGCCTGCTACAGCCGCTGTCAAGATACCACTTGTTATGCTCAGCTGCCAGGCTGACCTGCAAAAATTCAGACAGAGTAATGTGGGACCCAATTCAAATTGGGTCCAAAACCAGTTTTCTGATTATGCAGAAAGCACTTGGGAATCCACATTTGTTTTATAGTTCTCTTCAGTGGATTTATGTGGGTTGATTCTTCCCTTTTGTTATTTCTTGGTGGGTGTTGAATAAGCTTATTCCTATTTGAACTATGCTGTTTCTGAACAAAGACATTGTTGGTTGGCCTCTTAGAAGATGTGCGTGTGTGTTGAGCATAATTCATGTAAGCATTTTTACTCCAATAAAATTTGTGCTGAAACTGATGATCGTTGCCATGCTCTACTTGATAATTAGCATGATGAGTTTTCTTAACAAAACTTTTCGCTCTTTTTGTGGCCTCTATAGGACTGGTCCTGTGAGAACCTTTGTTCCACGCCTGCTGTACATGAGCAGTGCTTGTCTCAGGATTTCCTGACTTAGACTGCTGACCAGTGGAGTGAATGAATTTACTGGTCGAAGACTTCATTGTAGAGACAGATTTGGAACCGGATGGTGTTTCCAGTTTCTCCTTGCCTTTGGCGGGGCAGAACGTGATAGTCTTAAATTCAAAGGGTTTTTTACTAGTAGGATTGTATCCTAATCCCTCCCTATTGAAGTTTACCCTCGACCCCAGAAGGACATTCAGGTTGTTTCTCCCCTCTGTAAACTTTTCAAGCACTTTTTCTTTGTCCTCAATCTCCTTCTGAAATTCATTGCATTGGTCCTGGAGTTCCTGATTAACTGTTCTAACTGCCTCATATTTTTCAGCCATCAGTCTAATCTCTCCTTTAGACTCTTCAGCTTTACACTTCAGCTCATCTATTCTAGCTAGATTCTCTTCTCTTTCCATTCTCAACCTCTCAATCTCACCTTTAACCTGATCTAGCTCAGTGGCCATCTCCTTGGTTTTCATGCTATCAGTGACAATAGAAGAGTGTTCTTCAGACAGAGAATGAAACTTACGTCTAAGCATTCTATGCTCCTTGTTTAAACAATTATAGTTACTTAACAGGTCGCCATAGGCGTCCTCCCAATCATCCAAAGTAAAATTCTCAAATAAATTTGTTACCTCTTTCTCATGGTCGGCCATGAGGCAGGTCTTCTCTTCATTTTCACTGGACGAAGTGGCTTCTGGGTCCTCCTCCTCATCGCTCCATGTGCACAGCATGGCCTTCTTCTTCTTGTGCACCACATTCTTCTGGTGTCCTGGAGCCTTAGCTTGTAGCTCTGGACATTCACTTTTCATGTGACCGGATTTCTGACAATGATAGCAAGTGATCTTCTTAGCAGACCGGTTCTTCTCAAATCTTCGTTCAGGAGACTTCATTGCAGCATTAAATTTCTTCCTCCTGTAGAATTTTCCTTTTGTTCTTAGGAACTTTCTGAACTGCCTGGTGAGCATAGCTCGCTCATCCTTGTCCAAGTCTGAGAATCCATCAGACCCTTCGCTGCTATCATCACTGCTGCTGCTGCTGCTGTTGTTGCTCTTCTTAGTATGTCGTGAAACCTTCAGAGCAACATTCTTTCCCTTTCTGTCATGCCCATCGTTTCCTCGTGTGAAATTCATTTCATGGGTCATGAGAGAACCAATCAGCTGGGTTACTGTCATGATGGATAAATCTCTTGATTCCTCTATTACAGTCACCTTGGTATCCCAGACGGGAGTTAGAGACCTAAGGATCTTCCTGACTATGTCTTCTTGTTGAATATCCTTTCCAAGGCCTTTCAGACTGTTGATGATCACAGATAATCTGGCATACATTTCTGTGATCGGCTCCTCTGGCTTCATCTTAAATAACTCATATTGAGTTGTAAGTATGTTGATCTTGGTAGCCTTCACCTGAGATGTGCCCTCATGAATTAACTGCAAATCATCCCACATATTCTTTGCAGTCTTGCATGCTGAGATCCTTGAATATTCTTCCGGATGGATGGCGCACTGTATGATGTTAAGAGCTGTCCAATTTAGTGCGGAGAGTTTGACCTGATCTTCTGTCCACATATCTTCATTCGGTGGAAGGGTGTATGGACCATCTGTAATGACTTTCCATAGCTTGTTGCTTTGGGCCCTGATAAAGACTTCCATCCTGTTCTTCCAGAAGAAGTAATTATTACCATCAAAGAAAGGGGGGCGGGTGATAGACTGCCCATCAGCTATGAAACTGCGCGGACCATTGGATCCGTTTCCCTGGCCGTTGGACCACATTCTGGGAAAAACCTGCTCTGATACCAACTGATAAGTACAATATGAAGTGATCTAGAAGGGGAGGGGATGAATAGATCACTGTTTTCGTAGATTTAAAAAATTATTGCAGAGTATATTGCTAAACGGAGCTAACCTCGAGTTCTGACTATCGTAAAAGATGCAGTGCAGTTAATAGCTCAAGCAAATAGAAGGCATACCACAATATTATCACGATCAATCACACAAGGGCTCAGAGGATTTTAAGGTGGTTCGGTCCTTCAGACCTACATCCACCCCACACTCAACCTGAGTGTGGCTTCACTAAAGGCTGGGCAACACAGCTTGCCAAACAACTGCTGATACACAGCTTCCCAGGAGAACAACCTCTCCTCTTCCTCCTACCCGGAGGGAACCTCTAGCGATCAGCAGTCACTAGAACCCAGAGACTCACGTCTCTCTTCCTCTTTACCAAGAGGGAAACCCCACTAGTAGCAGCCCTGCTACTAGTGAACCAGAGGTCGAAGACCCCTCTTCCTCCCAACCCGGAGGGTACCTACAAGCAGCTCACCTGCTGCTTGCAAACCGGAGATTGACTCTCCCTACTCCTGATCTCACAGGAGGACCCCGACCTCAGTCCAGAGGATCGGAAACACAAACAATAACGGTTGAAGAAAGATAAGAACAAGAAATGAAAAATACGAACGAAGGAAATCAAATGCCAGACAATGGAAACAATGTAGCTCAAAATAGAGCAATAGACTTCGGATTTGATCCGCAAGTCAGAACAATTCTTCTGAACACTCTTCTGCTCTCTTTCTATTTCTCTCTGCTATTCTTTCTTCTTTCTTTTCTTTTTTCTGGATCGAAGGGCTCTCTGTTTCCCTGTTTTCTTCTATGCCTCTCTACTTCGATCACCTTTCATCTGAGGACGAAGGATTCTATTTATAGCATCAACAGCAGATGGATAGGGCATGAAATGCGTGTGCCTCCCACGCTCGATCCAGAAGTATCCTGTCACGTGCCTTTTTCAAATTGGTTCCTCTTGTCTCGGATCACGTGCAGCCCTGGAGTGTGGAATGTTCTTCCTCGGACCTGTAATGAGATTAAGTCCATTAATACGCTGCATGGCTATTAAAAACAAAACTGCATGAGGTATAGTAACAACAACATGACGTGACTATTTCTCGAGATGTCATAAGAACGACACGAGAAATTCTGTAACAGATCAGATATACAGAAGATAATGACACGAGGTGAGGTTATACGCAAGAGAGACACGAGGTTACGAATGCAAAAACAACACGAGGACAATACGGGCTTACGACAGAAACCGACATGAAGACTAAAGCGAGAGACCAACACGAGGACAGAGTATAAGGAAACGACTCGAGGTGAAAAACAAAACGAAGTGAAGTTAGACACGAAGTAAGAAGCAACGACACGAAGTATAGTGGTGACAAACACACACTACACAGAAAAACGACACGAAATAAAAATAATGCTAAGTGAAAACAGTAATCGACATGCGGTGAGAACAATACGAGGATAGTGAAAACAGCACGAGATGAGAGCAACACGGGCTGATAACGACACAAGGTCGAAACAGTAAATGACACGGGATAACACTGCACGAGGTAAAACGACACGAAGACTTAATAATAAAAACGACACGAGGTGGCAATAAAAGAGAACGACATGAAAACAACATGGACTGTAACCGAAACCGACACGAAGTCAAACAGTACAACACGAGGTGTTGTAACCAAGACGAAGTGCCAATCGACCACGAAGACAGTATGCAAAGAAACGACTCGAAGACAGGAATACAAAGGATGACATGGAAACAACACAGTAATCAAAGACTGCACGAGGTGAAAGAACAACACTCAAACAGACGACAACATGGCTAATTCGACACGAGGTGAAAACGCGAAGCAAGAACTACATGATGTTTGAGGAAAAACAGCACGAAGACAGAACATGAACGAACACACGAAGTGTTACCTCTTTAGCAGTTATTTCATATAAAACCATGGATAACTCAAGTGCAAGATATCTGATCAAAAATAACAAGAACAATTAACATAGTGTTGCTCATCATCAAAATACTTAGGGAAGACACACAATCCAACAGCGGTGTCCCTCGGCTTGTTCGTGGCCGGATTGGACATTTCGGCACGTTTGAGGTAGGGGGATTGTCGCCCTAGCCCGTTAAATTGTTCCTAAAGCATGCCCATCGTCGCTGAGTTCATAGATTAATAATAGCATGCCCATCGTCGCTGAGTGCATAGATTAACAATCGCATGCCCATCGTCGCTGAGTTCATAGATTAATAAAAGTATTCCCATCGTCGCTGAGTTTATAGATTAACAATCGCATGCCCATCGTCGCTGAGTTCATAGATTAACAATCGCATGCCCATCGTCGCTGAGTTCATAAATTAACAATCGCATGCCCATCGTCGCTGAGTTCATAGATTAACTGGCATGCCCATCGTTGCTGAGTTCATGGGTGATAAATTGCTATATTATGATGGTGGAATGGCAGGGAACAGGTTAAAAATAATAACTCCTGTCGATTTGAGTTGACCGGGAGGGGATCTGATTGTGATTCCGGTGGATCCGGTTCTCTGGTAACAACTATGTTTCAATTATTTTAGATTTTATAATGGTCCGCCATAGATCGTTTATTGACCCGAGCGGCTGACGATTAGACCGCGTAAATAAATTAAATTTGAATGGTAGTAGAAATTTCACGGCTAGTCTGTTCAACAACATGCGGCGGTTCGTTGTTCGACCGCTTGTTCTGCTATTATGCGTGTTCGTTAAATCATGCATTTAATATAACATCTCCGCCATGTTTAAGTCGTTTTATCGACTGGGGAGATTTTCTTTCAACCGTTTAATCCCGACAAATTTCAATCCTTAATATAGTCATTTATTCATACATTTAATTCCAGAATAATTGCCATTTCAGTGTATTCAATAATTTAGGCATTTAGTTATGGAATAATTGCCATTTTAGCATGTTTAAATTATTTAAGCATTGAATTATTGAATAATGACCATCTTAGCATATTCAGTTAATCATGCTTTTAGTCTTGCCATGTTTAATCTAATCACAAATTATGGCTTATTTTTAGATCCCAATAGAGCTAGATTTTCTTTCCTAGTGATGGAACCACCAGTCGTAGCCTGACGACTTTTAGTGTTGATCCCACCCGGGAGAGGTGGCGGGGTATCCCAGTTTACGGTTTTTAAGCTAGTTCCATGGGCCCCAGTCCAACCGTAGCATCCTACGGAGGGAAATACTAGCTAGAGTCATGGCTCTAGGCACGAGCCGGTGTATGCACACGTGGTCAAAGACTTGGACTGACACTGACGATTGTTGCTCTGACTAGTTGCTTGTTCTGGTACTGTTACGCGTCTCGCATGCTATGATCAGTCTTGCGTAGATGCTTGAGACGCAGTGTAAGCCGTCAGTGGACGCATCTGGTTTCTTCTTCTGGTGGATCTCCTCTCCTTCTCACTCTTCTCACTTGGAAATGATTGAGTTACCGTCTATTGGTAGATTTTGAGTACTCGCATTTAAATTAAATAAGCATGCTAGTTAGCTGTTTGTAAACTATTTAGTTCATTTTACAGCTTTATTAAATTGTCATTTATTTATGCCAATGCATGCTTTACTGCTTTCCTTTAGTTAGGGATTCCGGTGAACCCTACTGAGTCTCTGCTGTGAGACTCACCCCTTCCTTTTATAGGTGAGGTGGAGCAACCGGCTGTAGGATTCGCTCGTGCTTTTGGCGAAAAACCTTAGAGCCAGCAGTGGTCTGTCAGTGGTCGGTCAGTGGTCAGTCTGTCCTTTTTCTTCTTTTGCCCAGGCTACGTCCCATGTAGTTATTTATTTTTGGACCATTGTACAGTGTGGGACTTGTGATATATGGATCTGGGCTACTTGTGTAAATTTCATCACTCTGATATATATTTAATTACTTCCGTTTAAAGTTCAAATGAATGCTTTAATTAATATTGCGCGTGTAATTTCTATTCGTTATGCATCCCCTCGACAAACACTCACTAACCTTTACGGGGCTTCATCAGCCACTTGGGTGGCCTCCTCGAGCTCTTGGTATCGATAAATCGATGATATCGGGTTATCGGTATCCGGATCTCCTGGGTCGTCACAGAAATTGTCAGACTACATGGAGTTCCTGTGTCAATCGTGTCTGACCGAGACCCATGTTTTACTTCTCATTTTTGGAAGGGTCTACAACACTCCTTGGGGACGAGACTCAACTTTAGTACTGCCTTTCATCCTCAGATAGATGGTTAGACCGAGAGAACAAATCAAGTTGTAGAAGACATGTTGCGAGCTTGTATCATTGATTTCGGAAGAAGCTGGCATGATCACTTGCCTTTGGTCGAGTTCACATATTACAACAGCTACCAGGCAAGTATTCAAATGTCATCTTTCGAAGCATTATGCGGAAGGAGTTGCCGATCACCCTTATGTTCGGACAAAGTTGGCGAAAAGCAATTACTAGGCCCAGACATGGTGAGAGACACCACAGAAAAGATTCAGCTAATCAGAGAGAGACTCCAGATGGCTCAGTCTAGACAAAAGACTTACGTCGATACCAGAAGGAGAGACCTCGAGTTCCACGTCAGAGACCACGTCTTCCTTAAGGTTTCCCTTGGCCGAGGCATTAGAAAGTTTGGTGTTAAAGGCAAGCTTACACCAAGATATATTGGTCCCTTCGAAGTATTAAAAAGAGTTGGCGAGGTTGCCTACCACATCGCCTTGCCGCCTCAACTGTCTGAGGTTCACAATGTGTTCCACATTTTCATGTTGAAGAAATATGTGCCCGATCCGACCCATGTCATAGATCATGGCGACCTAGCGATACAAAAGGACATTACTTATGAACAAAAGCCTTTGAAGATCCTTAATCGCGAGGTGCGTGCGCTAAGATACAAGACGATTCCTATGGTCAAGGTTCAATAGAGTAAGTGCTTAGAGCAAGAAGTCACATGGGAGACTGAAGAATCCATGAAGAAGAGATTCCCGGACTTGTTTCAAAATGGTATGTACTTTGCACCCTCCATGCTTATATGGAATTAAATTTGGGGACCAAATTCTTTTAAGTGTGGTAGGGTGTAGCACCCTTGATAAATTATAGGAATAGAAATTTCTAAATAGATTGAACCTAAGGAATTTTCTAAGTAGACAACGCCCAAACCAAATAAAAGTTTAAAACCCAAAGACTTTAAACCTTTGAAGATTTGGCTACTTTTACATCAAAAGAGGACTTAAGCGTGTACATGGGCCTGAACGAAGAAAGCCAAATGGATTTCACCATTGGGTGATAATTGGGGAGATATATATATATATATACATATAAATATACTAACTCCCAAGGGCTTTCCACAACCCAAAACCTTAACATTCTCACGTTCGATCTGCATGGCTTAGGGTTATAACCAAACGAGGGAGACGGCTGCAGATTTAGATAGGGAGATTAACATGGGTTATTTCAAAGCCTTTTAGGATTTCATATACTAAAAGTTTAATTCCGTTAAGGTTTCCAACCCGCAGAGAACCCCATTCGCTATAAATAAACCCTCACAATCAACGAGCAAAAGCTACTACTGTTGTTGCTCGTACCGTCCCTACGTCGACATCTTCCTATTGCTACTGTCATCGTTCTTTTCATCTTCTGATAGAGAACGTGAAGGGGAAAAGCTATTCTCTTCCTCCTTCGTGAAGTTCCCGCTACTACAGTTGCTGTGAACTACGGATGTCGTGGTGTTACGAAGAAGCCTTGCTTCTTCTGATAGATCGAGTTCTTATCTTCTTCCCTCGCTACTAACTGCTTCTGTTCGAAGAGCTGCGGTTGCTGCTCTCCTACCTTCTCCATCGTGCTACGACATACCTCTCTTGCTATAGCTGGAGTTGCTGCTACTTATACTCTTATTATTTTCTTCGTTTGTCATCCAAACCAAGCAAACAAGGTAGGTGTTCTCAAGTTACGAAGCCCAATGTATTAATCACTGTAATTCCATGCATATAGGTCATATAATCTGTCACCATGCTTTCTGTTTTCGTTATCGTAGTTTTTACTGCATTCCAGTAAATAGCGACCCTGTCATGGGCGCTGATTTAATGAACGACCATATGCACGGTCGCTACTTCTTTTTGAGTAGTGATAGTGCTCAAGGCGTCAATTAATGAGCGACCTTATGCCCAGTCACTGTTTCTTTAGGTATTTAATAAATACAACATGTTTAAAAATTTATATCTACAAAACCTGACATTAAAACTAATGCATGAATATGATTCTGGATTCCTGATATTTCCCTCTACCTATTCATGTCATTATTTTCCTGAAATTGTAAACTTCCAATCTGTGAATAGTGACATGTGTCTATGAACGTATATGCCCGATGCGTATCAGTAGACAAAGAATAGGCGACTTTACCATAGTCGCTATTCAAATAATGAACGCCCCCACACAAGGGCGCCAAATTATAAATAACTAGTAAAGGACGAATATACTGAAATTAATGAATTTACGACCAAGGTCAGGGCGCCATTTAAAGAATGAACGCCACTGTACACAGCCGCTAATTGAAACCATAAATATTAATTTTGGAAAGAATCCTAGAATCAACGCCCTTATAATGTGCCGTTAATTTCTAGTATATTCATAAAAATTCTGATATAAACCTTGATTGAACGACCTTTCAGAAGGTTGCTATTTCATTAAATAGCGCCTTCTGTACAGGCGGAGTTTTCCTGTCTCACAGATTTATCAGTTTTTGACCCATACCGCGGGTCCATGGCACTGTGTCTCAATCCATAGATGCAGTCCCACGTTTCACATTTTTTCCTATACAGCCCCTAACTCTCGGTGATGATTGAGCCCTCCGCAGGATATTCCTTCCTTCGGACTGGTGATTTCATCATAGAAACCTCCATAAGTCTACATGAAGCCTTGGATTTCTTCAAGGCTACCGAGCAGGTTGTACCCTAAAAACCCTAGAATCTTTCCTTGTCACGTCACTCTGAAGAAACGTGATGATTGGCCCTCAAAGACTATAGTTCTGGCCTCTTTTGAGCAGTGTGCAATCTGTCCTGAATCTGTGACCTGGACGTGGGCGCCATAAGGAATTAGCGCCCAGTCAGGGGGCGCAGTTTACTGTTATAGCGACTGCGACATGGACGCTATTTATGAATGAGTGATTGCTTGCGAAGTCGGTAATTCTTCGTGCCTATACTGTTTACAGGAATAGGCGACCACACATGTGGGCGCTATTTCTGTAATTCATGGCGATCAAGTGGGCGCCATTTACCCAATTTTTCGCCATGTCTTGATTTTTCGTGAGGATTAATGAGGTGTCCTACTTGTTCGAAGTTCAGTCCTTGAACTCCTTCGTTCATGAAATCATCCTTATCATCTTACAACGAGTTATCCTTTGGAACTCTATTGATGTGGGCCGGGACGCGACTCGACGCCAATTGATATGTAAACCTTGGACTCTAGGCAAACTCGCGATCGTCCCTAGCAAGGGAAGTGTGCGGACGTGCGCAGTTGAGAAACTGGCAATGAGTCTTGGGTATCGGCTTTTCCGCGTGCACGGATCGAGTCACGGGACGGTTTCCACTCACTCACTCTCGCAGCGGTGATAAAAATATGACGAGCTACGTTCCTATCACTCATGCAGCGGCATAAAGAAACATATACGAGTAAAGCAAATGCCAAGTGGGGAGCGGACACGATACCTCCACGCTCCGGGCATGGGGAAAACGACCCCGACTGAAACTCTACTCCCGGTGTACAGTAAATAAATAATTACAGCAGTGAATATAATTGCCCACTCCACGCAGGGAGGAAAAGGGCTACACACACATGCCGGGAGCGCCGAATTTGGGTTGACGGACAGTAAAGCGGCGGGTTCCGGGTGACGGTGGATAGCGGCTCCGATTCTGTGATTTGCTGGCCGGCAGGACAGCGAACACGGACGTCCAAAGGGACGTCGACCTCCTGGGATCTGCTGAAGGCGGCAGTGCATCGGGATGGTGGTGGAGGGTCCCTGGTCGACCCTCGGGAGTGGCTGTCGCTGAAGCTATCCCGACATATTTTTGCTGGAATTATCCGGTGACTGCTTTGCTAGCCTGTTCTCGGGACAAGATTGCGCGACCCAGCGAAAAGAATTTTTGTGCCCAGATCCGGAGGCGGATCGATGCGAGACTGGCACCATTGGATAGAGGACGCAAAGGGCTACAACATATAATTATTTCATGTCCATCTAGTAGACGGATTAGAAATGAAAATGAATGTTCCCCAAGTATTTCTACTGACTCGGATTACAGACAGTCATGATAGAACAAGATTTACCTGAGAAAAATTTTGACCGACATAAAAATGATGGATCTAAACTCTGGGAAAATTATGAGTGGAAAGGGAGGATGTGAGGAACACGTATAAGTTTTTTGGGAAATTTTGGAGGTGGCTAAGGGGGCAGGAAAAATACAACAACAGACTACTATCATGCAGAGATGCTGATTGGCAGACTGTTAGGGGTGGAACTAAAATATTGGGAAAAATATCAAACGGTGGCGGATTGACATGAAATTTAAATTGGGAATGGATAACAAGGAGGGAGATAATCTCTCAAAATTTCAAGACCATCAGACTCACGATTTGGAGGACCAACCTTTTCTTTCAGCTTTTGTCCTGGATCTTAGAATCCTGGACAGCAGGGTAAAGAGATGGTTGTGGCGGCTCGACGGTGGCACGAACGGAGGCGACGACGACGGTGGCTGGAAGTCGCATCCAGCAGAGGTGGTAGATCTTGGAGTCACAGGAAGATTAGGACTTTACACCCTAGAAAGGGGCAGCAATCACTGCTGCAAGGGGAGAGGAGAGAGTGGCGCCCAAGTGCTCTTAGATTTTTCCAACAATTTTTCTCATTAATTCTATGAAATGGGAAAATACAAGGGTTATATAGAAATGGAAAAAGGACCTAGACTACCCTCAGATCTAAGGTTAGGGAGGGATAAACAAGGGATAGGATAATTAATCCCCATGTGGTCAAATGACCAAAATAAAAAAATACAACAATAATAAACTATATTAAAGGGGGGGCTTTGAAAATGGGAGGAGAATTTTGAATTTTCTCCCTTCTTGTCTCCTTGGTCCAAGTCCAACCTTGGACTTTGAACCAGCCCCACATGGCCCATGATCCTATGTGGACCAATGGGAAAGAGGGTGGGGGACCCTGTTGGACCTACTGGCATTTTACATAGAAATCCAAAGATTCCTAAAGACTAACAAATTGGCTTATAATGCCTTACAATTGCAAACCCAATTAGCCAAGGATATAAATGTAAACAAAAGGACACAAATTCAAAAAATAAAATGTTAGTGCCCGATGTTGATTCTCATCAATTCTCCCTGGGTGGGAAGAACTTGACCCCGTCGAGTAAGGGGTGTGACTGCTCGTGTGGCTCCTGCAGATCTGTTACCGACCAGGTAACGCGGAGTACGCTCCACTCCAAGTAATCATCACCTGCTCATCCCGTATATATTCGATATGCACATGCTGCTGTGAGAATGAGGCTAGAGGTGGACACTCCGGGGTGGGGTCACTCTCAAAGGAAGGAGACGGCTCAATGACTCACTAGGAATCACCGCGGAGTCCCTTTATGTGACTGGATCCGAGACATTGAAGTAGAGCCGATCCCAAATTTTGGCAAGTCTACAACGTATGCATTAGACCCTACTTACCTCACACTCGAAAGGGGCTGACATCGCAAGCTTTGCAATAGACCGACTCGACTTCGATGCACGCAGACTCCAAACAAACTGTACAAAGAAAACACACTTCTATGTCCTAGACAATCCTAATGCTATGCAGACCCATGCATATGCAAAGGTGGACTCGGACATCCAAATGTGTGCCATGCATACATTCGATGCAATCGGTGGTTGGCGGAATGGGGAACTCCTAGACATCATAATATGTCCCTAGCATGCGGCTACCTGTTGGATTTGGGAGACTTGGGAGGGCTAGGAGAGCCAAAGTTACCTTCTTCCTCACCTCTATATGTATGTATCTCTCGCCAGTGAACAGGCTTGATGGGTGTAGATGGTTCGGCCCGTGGGGAAGGGGTGTGATAGTGGACTCCCTCAAAGTAGTGGAGTAGATGTGGTGGGTCAAGGGGTTCACTAGGGAAGGGGTCGAAGGGATCAAAGAATGTGTGACCCCTCGAGCTAGATTCCCATAGGTCACGGTCCAATGTTTGGAATTCTTGAAGGTATGGGTGGTCACCTTCATGCACTAGGGTATAGGGGACGGTGGTCTCATATAGAAGGTATGGTTCCTCCCTCGGGATAAAGGGAATGAAGTTGGGCTCGGTCGACATGGCGAGCAATAAGAGAATCTCCGTGGTGACACGACCCACGATGCACACGGAGGTAATGGATCCTAAGGCGGGATGGGTGAAACTATGACTTGTGGGTTGGTCGAAGCCTCAGGTCAACATATACGTCAACTTCATTTGCCAGTCTAATCCCATAATAAGGTCATCCAATGTATCAACATGGTGACTAGACCAGAATGTGGTATGGAATGAGTTGACCGGCACTAATGGTCATGTAGGGTCCATGTATGTGTAGCAAGGTGGTCTAGGGACCAAGCCTATCTTGAGCCAACTAAGTAGTGGTTCGGTGATGAATAGCTTTCCCGTTAGAAACACGGGTAGCTCTGGCTGAGGTGGCTCCAAATGAGGTGGCTCGGAATAAAGATCGGAAGGTGAGGGTGGCAAAGGAGCTCTAGAGGAAGGGTTCCCCGACTGTGGTGGGTGAGGTCGCGGGGCAGGAGCGTCCTGCCTCGTGGGTTGATGTGGAGAGGTAGATGCTCGCGGAAGGGCAGCATCAAACCTTGACTCAAATGGCTCAACCTCTAGAGTGACCTGATAAGAATGCTCTAGAGTGGTCATGTCGCGACAAAGCAATTCAAACTGATAGTGAAGTCGCAAACCTCTCCGGAACTGAAATGTGGTCGTGGTGCTCTTCTCTCCAACTCCATATCCCAACTGGTACTCATCAATGTCCCTAATGTACGCTGACACGGACTTGTTGCCTTGGACGGCCCTGATCGGGGCTTCCTCTAGGGTGGGGACTCGTGTAACCAAACCTTGGATAGTCCGGTCGGTAGCGTCCATCCTATCCTTCCCGGCGTTAAGTCTAGCCTCGGCACGGCAAAAATATTTCCGTATATCTCGGTCACGCTTGTCCATCCTATCTATGAGAGTGTGTATCATTTTAGTTGGGACTTGGGCGTAGGGATTGGCCATAGTTGCGAATAAGTGGGCATTCAAGAGACTCTTTTTATTTTTCTTTTTTTTTATGCAAAACTAATGCAAGCACCTAGACACTCTACATGGTGACAAGGGGTAAAATACGGACTCGACTACAAACCTATACTCAACCAGTATCCAGTACGTGGCGGAGGTTTGATCTGAAGATCGCACTCACACAAGTGTGCAACCTTCCCAATAGGCATAACCTATCATTTCGGGAACAACTTTTGATATACTGGGTAAAGGGTGAAATGCAACCTAAGATAAAACTACCCTAGACTCAACCTTACGCTCTGATACCAATTTGATGCAGGACGGGACGCGACTCGACGCCAATTGATATGCAAACCTTGGACTCTAGGAAAACTCATGATCGTCCCTAGCAGGGGAAGTGTGCGGACGTGCGCAGTTGAGAAACCGGCAATGAGTCTTGGGTATCGGCTTTTTCGCGTGCTCGGATCGAGTCATGGGGCGGTTTTCACTCACTCACTCTCACAGCGGTGATAAAAATATGACGAGATACGTTGCTATCACTCATGCAGCGGCATAAAGAAACATATACGAGTAAAGCAAATTCCAAGTGCGGAGCGAACACGATACCTCCACGCTCCGAGAGTGGGGAAGATGACCCCGGTCGAAACTCGTACTCCCGGTGTACAGTAAATAAATAATTACAGTAGTGAATTTAATTGCCCACTCCACGCAGGGAGGTAAAGGGCTACACACACATGCCGGGAGCACCGAATTTGGGTTGACGGGCAACAAGGCGGCGGGTTCTGGGCGACAGTGGGCAGCGGCTCTGATTCTATGATTTGCTGACCTACAGGATAGTGAACATGGACATCCAAAGGGACGTCAACCTTCTGGGATCTGCTGAAGGCGATGGTGCACCGGAATGGTGGCGGAGGGTCCCTAGTCGATCCCCGGAGTGGCGGTCACAGAAGCTATCCCGGCGTATTTTTGCTGGAATTATCCGGTGACTGCTTTGCTGGCCTGTTCTCAGAACATGATTGCGCGACCCAGCGAAAAGAATTTTTCTACCCAGATCTGGAGGCAGATCGAGGTGAGACCGGTGCCGTTGGATAGAGGACTCAAAGGGCTACAACATATAATTATTTCATGTCCATCCAATAGATGTATTAGAAATGAAAATGATTGTTCCCCAGGTATTTCCACTGACTCAGATTATAGACAGTCAGGACAGAACAGGATCTGCCTGAGAATGAATTTTGACTGACATAAAAAGATGGATCTAGACTCTGGAAAATTATGAGTGGAAAGGGGGGATGTGAGGAACACGTATGATTTTTTTGGGAATTTTTGAAGGTGGCTAAGGGAGCAGGAAAAATACAACAACAGACTACTATCCTGCAGAGCTGCTGATTGGCAGACTGTCAAGGGTGGAACTAAAATACTGGGAAAAATATCAAACGGTAGCGGATTGACATGAAATTTAAATTGGGAATGGCTAACAGGGGGGATGATCTCTCAAAATTTCAATACCATCAGACTCATGAATTTGGAGGACCAACCTTTTCTTTCAGCTTCTATCTTGGATCTCAGAATCTTGGACAGCAGGGTAAAGAAATGGTTGTGGCGGCTCGACGGCGGCACGAACGGAGGTGGCGGCGGCGGTGGATGGAAGTCACATCCAGCAGAGGTGGTAGATCTTGGAGTCACACCAAGATTAGGGCTTCACACACTAGAAAGGCGGAGTAATCACTGCTGTAAGGGGAGAGGAGAGAGGGGCGCCCAAGGGCTCTTGGATTTTTCCAACAATTCTTCTAATTAATTCTATGAAATGGGAAAATACAAGGGTTATATAGAAATGGAAAAAGAACCTAGACTACCCTCAGATCTAGGGTTAGAGAGGGGTAAACAAGGAATAGGATAATTAATCCCCATGTGGTCAAATGACCAAAATAAAAAAAAATACAACAATGAATAAACTATATTAAAGGGGGGGCCCTTTGAAAATGGGAGGAGAATTTTGAATTTTCTCCCTTCTTGTCTCCTTGGTCCAAATCCAACCTTGGACTTTGAACTAGCCCCACATGGCCCATGATCCTAGGTGGACCAATGGAAAAGAGGGTGGGGGACCCTGCTGGACCTACTGGCATTTTACATAGAAACCCAAAGATTCCTCAAGAGTAACAAATTGGCTTATAATGCCTTACAATTGCAAACCCAATTAGCCAAGGATATAAATGTAAACAAAAGGACACAAATGCAAAAAATAAAATGTTAGTATCCGATGTTGATTCCCATCATCTATAATGGCTATAACTATAGTGGATGTCTAAAATAAGCATGACTCAATGCTTGCGCATATAAGGCCCGATCTGGTCCTGGGAGGAGCATCCGAAAGTACTTGTGCCCATGTGAGCTATATTGATCATGATGTGGCATTGCACCGAAGTGCATGACTTGCTAGATTGACAGTCCATGACTCGTACTTGACTTGCATGGCCCGGAATGGGTATTTACTTGCTTGATATAGGATGGTTAATTCTCGTGACATGACTTGAAATATTTACATGCTTGACTATCTTGTTACATCCCACATGATTATCTTCAAATCTTGCTAGTTCATCTCTATTAACTCTTGTTACTCTATTCTCTTGTCGTTCTTTTGCATACATAGCTAGACTTGCATTCATGTAACATGTAATTACTTAAAGCAAGCTTGTACTTGAGATATAATTCCTACTGAGCGTTCGCTCACCCTAGTGTTTCCTATATTTTTCAGGTAATTGTGATGACGAGGATAACTCGGAAGGGAACGGACATGAGTGAAGAGCATAGAGCCACTCGTCTATTAAAGCGTCTATCCAATCGTGTCCTTTTCTACTTTCTTGAGTCAATCGTTATAATCTTCCTTTATTGAGTCAGGCTTGTCCTTAGTTCTTTTACTGAAATTATGTAATAAGAATTACCTTGATGGTTATTATGAATAAAGGATTTGGTTTATCTCTACTTTTGGCGCTCTATCTATGTGTCGAATACACTTATGCTCTGATTGACATGATTGATATAACTTGTCACGCGTACCGGGTTCCTTCCGCGCTCAGGGCGTGACAGTCTGTGACTGGGGATCTGTCCCCGTGTTTTGCTGCACTTGCAGCGGTTTGTTTCCTTTTCTCGTGTGTGTGTGTGTGTGTGAAGACCTTGTCTTCGTGTGTGTTTTGCTGGGCAACCAGCGTGTGTGTGTGTCTCTCTTTTGGCCAAAGAGTGGAAGCCTCACGAAGTTGGTGAGGGGTGGACGCAGGTGTGCCAAGGTGCAGCCGAACCACCTTAAAAGCTCTGTGTTGTGGTTTGCATTTCCATATCTTTTATCCCCTTTTCATAGGTGGCTTGTTTTGTCCAAGGGTATCTCTTATGTTTTAGCTCCATCAAATCTGCCGTTGGACTTTGCTTGTGATAACTGTGCTGCTATCTTTTATAACTTGTTTGTAGAAGTTAAAAATTTGGTATAGGATCTATTCACCCCCCCTCTAGATCCTCTCATACCGTCCAACAGTTGGTATCAGAGCAGGTTCCCTAGAGATGTAGTCTAACGACCCAGGGAGATCCGATGGGAACATCCCTCGCAGCTACAGAGCTAAGGGTCATGCCATCAATCGCCCTCTATTTTTTGATGGAACAAACTATCTGTATTGGAAGAACCGAATGGAAGTTTTTCTACGTGCCTAGGATCATTTGTTGTGGCGTGTTGTAAGTAAATGTCCTTTTACTTTACCCGAAGTAGATGACACCTAGACACAAGACCAGGTTAAGAAATACACAACAAATTGGAGCACCATGAACATCATGTTGTGCGCCATCCACCCCACAAAATAATCAAGAGTATCTACATGCAAATCTGCAAAAGAAATGTGGGATAGGCTTGAGCTAATTTATGAGGAGACATCTAAAGTTAGGGCCACCAAGGCCAACATGCTAACTACTGACTATGAAATGTTCAGAATGAAACCAGACGAATCTATCTCAGAGATGTATACCAGGCTCACCCAGCTAACTAACTCCTTAAAATCATTGGGAAAAGAATACCCTGACAGTGAACTGATTAGAAAGATTCTTAGATCTCTCACCCCACTGTGGCACACTAAGGCCACTATAATTGAGGACTCTAAAGACTTGTCTGTTATGACAGTTGATGGTTTGATAGGTTCGCTCATGACATATAAGCTCAATTTGAAGAGAAGTGAAGAAGATGTCAAGCCTAAGAAGACCGTGGCTCTAAAAGTTTTTGAGAGCACAGACGAATCTAAAGATGAAAAGCAAAGCATCTCAGAGGTAGATCTTGTAGACCATGCACTCCTCATCCGAAAGTTTAAAAAAAATTTAAGAGGCAACGGTAAATTTCAGAGAAGGAAGAAAAGTCCACAGGTAAGTAGAAACTCCAACTTTAGACCTACATAAGTTAAGAAATCTAACAATGTCATTTGTTACTAGTGCAAGAAAGTAGGATACATGCGAGGAGAGTGTCCTGAGCTGCTCAAGCAAACGTCCAAGGCCAACGGAAAGAAGCCCAAGGCAATGGTCTGCACTTGGAGCGACGACGATGAGGAAGATGAAACCTCCTCCGCGCTAGAAGATGAGGATGATTTCTGTCTAGTGGCCAGTGAAGAAGAAGATCAGGTAACTAACCCATTTGACAATTTCTATCTTGAAGATTGGGAAGAGGCATTCACCTTTCTGTTTGAAAAATATGAAGAGCATGGGAAAGAGAACAAACTGAATCTTGAAAAATATGAGGCCATAAACGCTATTAATCTTCAGCTACAGAAAAGCCTTGACGAGGCTACAAGTGAATTGAAGGATAGGCAATCTATCCTAGAAAGAATGACCTAAGGGAAGTCTAACCTAGATGCCATCTTAGGTACCCGGGTGAATTTTAGGAAGGAAGGTTGGGGATGTAAACCCATCTGAAAAAAGACCTTTTGAATTCAAGACCACTTCCTTTTTTTCGAAGAAAGGCAAAGGAAAGTTAATTGTTGAAGATCCATCAAGGCTAAATCCTTTTAAGACCAAAGCTAGCATAAGCCAGAACAAACAAACCCAAAGACAGTCGGGTCGATGCGCCTCTGCTCAGTCAGGCCCACAAGGTCGACGCACCCCTAGCCAGGAAAACCAGTCAGGTCGACACACTACACCACTAGGTCGACAGACCCTTGCTAGGCCACAAGTTCAACCAAGACCACAGTGTCGATGCACTATCTCACAAGGTCAACACTGCTCATCTAGTTATTTCAAACAGAAAAACATGTTCAATAATCAAAGAAGGTTCAATGGCTATGCAAACCTTGGTACATTCCATACTCAAATATACACCTTTCAAGACCCAAGATGTAGACCTCAACCTAACTCACACTTCTTAAAATCCATGAAACCTACTTGTCATATCTATAACAAACTGGGACACACCAGCAACCAATGCTGGTCCGGCCAGAAAATGATACCCCTTAAGCAAGTCTGGATTCCAAAGAGCTTATTGCACTCTTAAATTATGACTGTGAACTAGAAAATTTAGACAGTGGCTGCTCGAGGCATATGACGAGAGACAAGAATAAATTCAGCCATTTAATCAAGAAGGAAGGAGGCCAAGTAAGGTTTGGAGGCAAGGATAAGGGAAAAGTAATTAGCACAGGCACCGTGGGTAAGAACTCCAACTTTATTGAAAATGTGATGCTTGTAGAAGGACTTGAGCATAATCTGCTCAGTATAAGCTAATTGTGTGACAAAGGGCACAAGGTTTTCTTTGATGCTAAGGAATGTAAGATATTTGAGAAGAATCCTGACTCTGTGATGTTTGTAGGTCATAGAGTAAATAAAATCTACATGGTAGACCTTGACACCTCACTTTCAGAAGATCTATGTTTATCTACCAACCAGATCAATGATGCAGGGCTGTGGCACCGACCATTGGGACATGTCAGCTATGGTACACAGCATAAATTGTCCAAGCATGGAATGGTAAGAGGTCTGCCCATACTGTCCTTTAAAAGGATCACCCAGGTTTATGAAGCTTGCTCCCTAGGTAAGCAAACTCGAAAATTTTTCAAATCTAAGAGTGAGCCCTTGTCATCCATGCCTTTTGAATTTCTGCATATGGATTTGTTCGGTCCAACAAGAACAGCCAGCCTTAATGGGAAAAGGTTTGGATATGTGATTGTTGATGACTTCTTTCGTTTCACATGGACTTTCTTTCTTCCTAATAGGAATGATGCCTTTCTTGAGTTTCAGAAATTCTTCAGAAAAGTAAAGCAAGAAGGTAAATTCAGAATCTCCACCATCTTGTCTGACAATGGAGGAGAATTCAAATTTTCATCCTTTTCTGAACTATGTAATCAAGAAGGCCTGACATAGATTTTTTTCTCCCAGGACCCTAGAGCAAAACAGCATTGTGGAGAGAAGGAATCGGACAATCGTGGAGATCGCCCGGACCATGTTGATTGAGAACCAACTCCCAAGGAAGTTCTAGGCTAAAGCAGCAAACACGACATGCTACATAATTAATAGGGCCATTGTAAGGCCAAAGTGTAAGAAAACCCCTTATGATATGAGGAAAGGTAAGAAACCCAATTTGGCATACTTTAGAGCATTTGGATCAAAATGCTATGTGCATGACAATGACAAATCAGATTTGGATGAATTTGAAGCCAAGAGTGACATTGGAGTATTCTTGGGTTATGTTGAAATATCAAGGGCATATAGGGTTTTCAATGTTAAGAATCAAACTATAGAGGAAACTCTACATGTTGTGTTTGCTGAAACATTAATTGACTCAGGCAAGGGCATTGGTGACTAGAAAAAGGAGGAGGATGAAGGTATATTCTTGGAATCCAAGGAAGAATAAGGAGAAGGATGCCAGCAATCATCTGCAGAACAGGTAACCGATCGGTCGACCAAAGGCCATGTCCGATCAATTTTACTCGGTGAGTCTTGTACAAATATTCGAACCTTAAAAGATCATCCTGTCCAGAACATCATAGCAAGCATTCATGATCCTCTTAGGACTAGGTCATTTCACAAAGATGTGCATAATGAAGACCTCATTGCATTCCCGCCAACACCTTTCTTTGGTCCTTCACCTCGCCCCCCAGCGCCAGCCATGGCTGGTGAGGCGGGGGGTCCCCCGGCACCGGCGGGAGCTTTCTGTTCCACTGCAGAGAACAACCTCCTTCCGCATCAAGATGTTCCGCGGAAATCATTTGCGCAAGCTCTCATGGAGTCTGCGAAGAAAACAAGTATTTCCATTCCTATCAAGAAACCGGCATTCACTGATCGTGGCGAACCTGCTGTTTTCTTCTCTAAGGCTGATATTCAGGCTTCTCTGCAACTCCTCCCGTACGCAATAGTTGCCAAATGTTCATACGGTAGGCCTTCTTTTACTGAGCTAAAAAGTTGTATTAAGCAGCGGTTGGGTATTTCATCAGAGTTTGTCATCAGCAAACTAAATTTGAGGCACATTCTTTTTCGATTTGATGATGAGGCGGATTTTTTGAAGCTCTTCATTCAGAAAAATCTGTATATAAAAGGTTTTCTATTTCGGTTCTTTCGCTGGACCCCTGATTTCAATTTTGAAGCTGATCCACCTATGGTGCCTGTGTGGATTGGTCTTCCTGGATTGTCGGCTAATTTGTATCAGGAAGATTGTCTTCGCTCCATCGTTTGCAATTTTGGCCCTGTTCTACAGATTCATGAGCGAACCTTAACTCTGACAGATACCTCTGAAGCTTTAGTTTGTATTAAATTGGATCTCTCAGCTCCGCGTAAGGAGCGTGTGCGGATAGATATGGATGGTGTAGGATATTGGCAAAAGGTCAGCTATCATCGAGTTCCTACCTTGTGTAACTTTTGTCATAAACTTGGTCATTCTGTTGGTGAATGCAAAAAGAAAATGAGCAAAGCTGGTCGACCTCAAGCACCCAAAGATACTGAAAACAAGACTATTCGTCAGGTTTTTAAACCTCGAATCAATGGTCCTCAAAATGTTTGACAAAATGTTGCTTTGGAAAATCAATTTGAAGTTCTTCTTCAGGCTGTGGAAATGCAAGAGGTGGCCAATTCTTCAGATATTCTTCCGAATATTGTATCTTCACAGGATATTATCCACTCGGATAATGAGATGTTAAAATTTGCCGCTCAGCAAACAACTATCAATTCAGAGTCATGCAGTGAGGATAAGCAAGATATCCATGACTCACCCAAGCATTCTCGTGGAGAGGCAACTGGAGGATCAAAGTTACCTGAAATCCTTGAATCAATGCCAATAAATAACTCTATGGTTGTGGCAGGTGATCAAAAAACAAGAGGAGATAATGTCATGACAAAGACCCTTTCACCAAACCAGGGAGCAGCAAAGTTGAGTTGCAATTCAGAGGAGCAACATTTAATTCATACACATTTGTCTTGGATGACAAAGCAGTTGGTTAACTCCTCTACTAATCCTCTTATCAGCAATTCAGATGAAATTTTAGTTTTATCTGAGTCAGAGAATTCAAAAATGATCACTCAATGCAGTATACATCCAGTTATAATCCCTCAAAACAAAGATTCTTCTGCAATATCCGCAATACCTGGGGAATTATTTAGTGATGCCCGACTTACCAGAGCCAAAGCCAAGGTGTTGGCAACAAATTCCATCACATAACTACATGATTGATTCAGCTCTAATTTGGAATGTAAGAGGTATTGGGAATAAGGCGACTGTTAGAAGTCTTGGCTATATCATTAAATCTCATAATATTAGATTGGTTGCTACTCTAGAACCTCGCATTGATTTTAGTCGTGCTAAAAAAGTTGCTTGCAAAATAAACCTCCACTCTGTATGTGGTAATAATGGACCTTCTTCCAACATTTGGCTGTTTCATTCTCCTGATGTCTGCATTGAGGTTATTGAATTACATCCCCAATTTATTACTGTGGCTCTAAAGGAAGATAACAATATCTGCATGTATTTTACTACAGTATATGCATCTTGTAATGCTTATGCTCGAAGGGAGTTATTTGATGCTCTTATGGCTACTAGCCCTGGGATTTCTGTCCCTTGGCTTATTGGTGGAGATTTCAATTGCATTATATCTCCAGAGGAAAAATTTGGAGGTTTAATGTCTTCAGCTAATGCAATGTTAGACTTCCAAAGCTTCATAACTGCTACAGGACTAATTGATGCTGGATTCTCAGGATCATCCTTCACTTGGACCAATAATCAGATTGGTGCCAACCACATTCGGGCAAGACTCGACAGGGTCCTATATAATGAAAGTTGGCTAAATTCCAGTTTCAATGCTTCTGTTCAACACCTCATTAGAGGCCCTTCTGATCATGCCCCCCTGTTACTAAAAATATGTCCCAGTTATGTTCTTCCTGGGAGATTCATTTATCATCAAATGTGGCAGACTCATCCTGAATTGTTGGATTTGGTTAAAACTCAATGGAGCAAGTCAGATGATGATTGTCACCCCTTCCTCTCATTTCAGAACAAGCTTAAACATTTGAAAGAAGCTTTGAAAATTTGGAACAAAGAGTCCTTTGGTGACATTGTACAAGCTGGGGAGGTGGCTGAGACAAATATAATGACAAGTCAAGATGCTTATGATGAAAATCCCTCCACGAAAAATCGGGAAAGATTAAATAAAGCCAATGCTGAATTAAGACTTGCTCTACAAAGGGAAGAAATTTTTTGGTTTCAGAAATCCAGAGTTCAGTGGCTTAACTGTGGTGATCGCAATACAAAGTTTTTCCATCACTATACTAAAGTCAGAAGACAACGGAATCATATTCAGAAGTTGAAGATCAATGACACCTGGGTGGAAGATCAATCAGAGTTAATCAATGGAGCTATAAATTTCTTCAAATCCATTCTATCTACTGAACCACACACTGTCAATGAGCAACTCTTCTCTGGCATTCCCACTATGATTACAGAAGAACAGAATCAATATCTTTGTTCCATTCCATCAAAAGAGGAAATCAAAAATATTGTTTTTTCCTCAAATGGCAACAGTTCTCCGGGTCCAGATGGGTTTTCAGGCAACTTCTATACTTACTGTTGGAAAATTATAGGAGAGGATGTAATATCTGCAGTACAGAGCTTTTTTCAAGGTTGGGGTCTTCCGAAAGGAACCACTTCAACTATTCTATGCCTGATTCCCAAGGTCAGAAATCCCAATACCTTTGCTGATTTCAGACCGATTAGCCTATGCAATTTCTCTTGTAAGCTGGTTTCCAAAGTTATTAGCAACTGGTTGAGGAGCATTCTACCTTTGATTGTTTCAGAGCATCAAAGTGGATTTGTGAGTGGTAGAGGTATCACTGATAATTTTTTGTTGGCTAGAGAACTACTCATGGATATAGATAAACCAGTCAGGGGCCATAATATGCTTATGAAATTAGATATGGCCAAAGCATATGATCGCATTGAATGGGATTTCATTCTTCTTGTTCTGAGAAAATTTGGCTTCTCTAGCAGATTTACTTCACTCATAGCTCAAATACTGATGAATTGCTGGTTTTCTATTTCATTCAATGGTCAAATTCAAGGCTACTTTAAATCCACTCGGGGGGTGAGACAAGGAGATCCCTTAGCTCCTGCTCTTTTCATATTGGCAGAAGAAGTTCTGAGCAGGGGATTAATTCAGTTGTTTCAATCAGGACAGTGCAAATACTTCCATTTATCTCGAAATGTCATGCCTATCTCCCATATTCTTTTTGCTGATGACTCCAATATTTTCTTGAATGCTGGACTAACATCCGTCAAGGCATTGTTAAGATTTTTGAAACAGTATGAAGATTCCTCAGGTCAACAGATCAACTCCCGCAAAAGCTCATTCATGGTTTCTAAACATATGAGAAGTAAGGCAATTGAGAGGATCAGCCAAGTAACAGGATTCCAACACAAAATAGGTAGTATTATCTACCTTGCAGTCCCACTCTTTAAAGGCAAAACTAGAATTCCTCATTTCAAATATCTGCTAGATAAAATCAACAATAAGTTGGCTGGATGGCAGAGCAAACTTCTTTCTCAAGCTGGCAGAGTTGCTCTTATTAAATCTGTTCTGTTGGCTATTCCGATATATACTGCCAGTTCTGCAAATATTCCTTATACTATTATCAAACAAGTGGAAAGTATTTGTGCTAATTTTCTCTGGCAAGGTCTGGAGTCGGCTCATAGGAAGCATTGGATATCTTGGGATAAAGTTTGCTACTCCCATTCTGATGGTGGGCTGGGTATTCGAAGACTGCTGGATATCCAGCAATGCTCTCAAGTTAAACATTTATGGAAATCTCTTCATAGCAACTCTCTTTGGGCCAGATTCATCAGGATGAAATACATACATGGTCACCACATTTCAGATTGCAAGGTTCCATTTCCTGCTGGAACTAAACTCAGAGATTTTGAAAAAGCTAGATTGATCCTGTTAGCTGGTATGAGAAAAATTGTGTTCAATGGTGCTACAACCAATTTCTTTAAAGACACATGGTACAAGGGAAACTCTCTGCAAGACAGTTTCCAATTTCAGGTTATCTCTCAAGCAGAAAACTGTTCAGTTCAAGAAGCATTAACAAATTCTCAACATCCGATATGGCAGAGGATCACTGATCACAATCTAAAATCTGAGTTATCCAAATATGTGATTGAAGAAGGAGAAGACATCCTGATATGGTCATTTACCAGTTCGGGTAAATTTGATTTTAAATCCACATATAGATATATTAAAGGACAACATGTCAATGTTCATTCTACAAACCTTTGGCACCAAAGTTATCCCCCTCGAGCCTCACTGTTTTACTGGAAATTACTCAACCATGCAATTCCTATTGATGAAAGAATACAGAACTGTGGCATCCAATTAGCATCATGCTGCAATTGTTGTCAGGCCTCTTCCTCAATGGAAAGCTTGGATCATCTTTTTGTTAGCAGTGAGCTGGCCTCCTTTTTGTGGACAAAGTTTAGCAACATTATTGACAGTTCTTATACGAACATTTCTTCCATCATCAACAGACTACAGTTGATCATTAGTGAGTCTATAATAACTAAACCGCAGGGTTATATCAACATATTAATGACTATGCTTATTGTTTGGGAAATCTGGAAGCAAAGGTGCCGAAGCAGATATGAGGGTATAAACACCAATCCTGCTAGAATTGCTTTACATATACAACAGGATGCCATGCAAGTGCTTCAGCAAATTACTTTTAATCAGGGACCCAGCCATTATCTAATGCAAAATATTCATGACATGGGATTAATCATCAAACACAAAACTCCTCAAGCATTTACAGTATGCTGGCAGGCCCCTATTATGGCTTTTTCACTCAATGTAGACGGTTCATGTAAGGGAAATCCAGGGCTATCCGGAGGCGGTGGCTGCTTTAGAGACTCACGAGGCAACTTACTGCTAGGTTTCTCTTACTATTATGGTCATGGCTCAAGCATGGTGGCAGAGGGGAGAGCTCTGCTTGATGGTCTAAGGCTGGCATGCCTTCATGGCATCCCTCTCTCTATTATATATACTGATTCTATGGCTTTGGCTGAGCTACTTAAAGGCAAAAGAACCTCTCCATGGTCCTTTCTCCCATGGTGGAAGCACCTTCAAGATCTCTTTACCGCAGTCCAATGCCCTCTAGTCCATATCTACAGGGAGGCAAATCAGTTAGCCGATTCATTGGCAAAGCATGCAACAAGTATTGGATATAATTCTAAATTTTTGTCAATAAGTGAGCTTCCTACAGTGGCCAGAGGTTACTATAAAGCTGATGCCTCATGTCTACCAAACATTCGTGTTCGACGAGTTTAGATTGTACTTTCTTTACTCCTTTACTTGTACTTCAGGGGCATGCTAAACCCCCTTGTACTCTTTACAACTCTTATATTCAATAAAATTACATCTAGTGGTGAGTTGGTGGAGTGAGAACATTTCTTTCCCTTGGAAAGAGGTGCACTCTCCCTTCGTCCTACTAGATGCTTTGGGGGAAAAAAAAGACCTCATTGCATTAGTTTCTTAATTTGAATCCAAAAGTATTGAAGATGCCTTGCTAGATGAAAATTGGGTCAATGCCATGCATGAAGAACTTAGTCAATTTGAGAGAAATCAAGTATGGAATCTGGTTCCCAGACCCACTGACCAGCATGTTATTGGGACTAGATGGGTGTTTAAGAACAAGCTAAATGAAGATGGGGCAGTCACTAGAAACAAGGCTAGGTTGGTAGCCAAAGGGTACAATCAAGAAATTGGAATTGATTTTGAAGAATCTTATGCCCCCGTTGCAAGACTAGAAGCCATCAGAATTCTATTGGCATTTGCATGCTCCCTAGGTATAAAACTTCAACAAATGGATGTTAAGACTACTTTTCTGAATGACTTGATAAACGAGGAGGTATTTGTAGAACAACCCCCTGGTTTTGAACTAAGTGATTTGCCTAACCATGCTTACAAATTGAACAAGGCACTATATGGGCTAAAGCAGGCTCCACGGGCCTGGTATGACAGATCCAATGCACATGTGACTAGGAAAGACTACATCAGAGATAAATTGATCAAATAGTCTTTACAAAGGTAATAAATGGCCACATTCTTCTTGTACAGGTATATGTGGATGATATAGTGTTTGGTTCAACTGATTCTAACATGTGCAAGCAATTTGCTGAACTTATGACAAGAGAATTTGAAATGAGCCTCATAGGAGAACTCCATTTTTTTCTTGGATTGCAGATCACACAGACGAAGGAAGGATTCTTCATAAATCAGTCCAAATATACATTGAAGGTCCTAAAATGATTTGGAATGAAGGAAGCCAAACATATACCCACGCCCATGGGAACAAAGGCATCTCTAGATGCAGATGAGAATGGTAACTCTATAGATTCCAAAACATACCAAGGTATGATCGGGTCTCTTTTATATCTCACTGCTTCTAGGCCTGATATTCAGTTTAGTGTGCATATGTGTGCTCGATTTCAAGCTAATCCTAAAGAATCTCATTTCATTGCTGTGAAAAGGATCTTAAGATACATTGCTAGCACACATGACTTAGGGCTGTGGTATCCTGCATCATGTTGTTTTGACTTAATTTCATATACTGATGCTGATTATGTTGAATGCAAACTTGATAGAAAAAGTACTAGTTGCGACTGCCAATACTTGGGTGGATGCTTAGTTTCATGGGCTTCCAAGAAGCAGCACTCTATTGCACTTTCCACTGCAGAAGCTGAGTACATTGCTACATGTAGCTGTGGAACCCAGGTGCTATGGATAAAGCACCAACTCCAAGACTACAGAGTAGATCTTGGATGCACACCCATCTTGTGCGATAATACAAGTGCCATTAACTTAACGAAGAATCCCATTCAGCATTCTTGCATAAAACACATTGAAATAAGGCATCACTTGCTTTGGGGTTAGGTAAGCAAGAAAAACTTTGAATTACATTTTGTTGAATCTGAAAAATAAATTGCTGATATTTTTACAAAACCTCTAGTTAATGATAGATTCTCCACCTTGAGAAGGGAATTGGGTATGTGTAGACCCCCCACTTGATCATGTTGAATTCTATGTTTTGATGATGTCAATATAATATGTTTTTCTTGGTAATAACATCAGCTTTATTATTGCAGGGAATTTGAGTCTGAGAAAACTCACTTTGAACCAAGAAAGGAACCTTTAGAAGTATGGATAAAAGGATGAAGTGTGGAAGCTGTATGTTCACCACCTTGACGCAGTCACGGCCACAGAGATGGTTTGTAGAAGAGATGCATCGACGCATCAAAGAAATGCACCGACGCACCAAGATCAAAACTGTCGTTTTGACGCACCACGTCGAAGCATCAGGGTGATGCACCGATGCACTAGTCAAGGCTCAAGTTCTAAAAGCAACTACGTCAAAGCATCATGAATCTTCACCAACGCACCAAGTCAGAAGCCGATGACTAAGGTCAGCTATCTGAAGGATCTATCCGTTACTGCCTCGATGCACCTGAAGAAGTGCATCGATGCACTAAGTTTGGAAATAAAAATTGGAAGACCACCAGGTCGAAGCAATTCAAGGGAAAGTGTATGCCGTCACCAGGACAGGTGGAAGTTGAAAGCCACTGCTCCGATGTTTCAGTCATCAGCAAATGAGCCAGCATCTTCTGCCTCGACCTGACAAGGTTATGCCTCGACACTCATCATCTACTCTCCAGCACACTTAAGGAAATACTTTTCTGAAGGCATCAGAATGATTAAAAGGATTATTAAATATTACTTTATGAACAGATGAGTGTCAATGGAGGGTTCTTAAGGAAGAACTGGACTGCCAATCAGAAAAGCACACTGAGCTCGTGATAAACCCAGGTGAACCACGTGCAGATATCTCCGTAGAACGTTTGGTGGGAAAATGTTCATCACATGTGGATGTTTTCTTTCTAGAGAGTTCAGATAACCATCAGAATATTCCATTCCATGTGGACCAATGGAAAATTGGCAGATCTGAATGGAGGACGATGCTCTGCTCTCTGCTATAAGTATTAGCTGCTTTGTTCAAGAGAGGCTACCGAACACTTCTACTGCCATTAAGAGTGAAATCCCAGAGAGAGTCCTCCAGAGATAGAAGAAAGAGAAGATTACCGTGAGAGGAGGAGAAATCTGAGTGCAGCCGGCCAGTTTTATCTGAAATCTGCTTCGATCTGAAGCTACATTGTTTTCGTTCTTTTCGATCGAAGTTCTTCAACTCCTTTGTTTTCTACTTTCTTTCTGTTCTTCATTGTGAACTTGTTTCATGGTTCCCTCTGCGGTAGTAGAGGAAGGGAGATTATTCTCTCAAGTCCCCTCTGTAGGTTTAGAGGAAGAGAGGTCTCCGACCTCTGGATGAGTGAGTTGCAAGGTGTAACTCACGGGGTTCCCTCTACGGTAGCAGAGGATGGGAGGTTGATCCTCCGGATTCCTTCTGGTTTTCCAGGAGAAGCGAGGAGAGTGTTCCTTGGGGAGAAGCTGTATTCAGCCGTTGTTACGGATTGCAATCAAACCCCTTTGTCCTTCATATGGTTTGTCTTGGTTTGACATTGAGCTCTTGTTGCTTCGACTAATCAATATATCAAAAGTCACAGCTGGAAGGATGGGTCAAGCCTATCTGAAATGCTGCCCCTTGTGTGAGGAGATCTTTGATCAAACCTCCACCTAGTATTGATGACAGTCGCTCCTAGCATGCTAGACTGCTGAGTGAGTTGCTCTTGTTGTCGAGTTTCTTGCTTACACACGCTAAGTTCATTGCATTCTTTCTGCACTCTAGCTAGCTGTTCATTTGCGTGATCCGGTGTTAGCGTTAGAATTGGCCTTGTTGTTGGCGCATCTGTTCTTATTGCTGTTAAACCTTAATTTGCTCATTTTACGGGGCAGATATATTCATCCTCGCCCCTTCTATATCTGGCATTCTACCTTATCAATTGGTATCAGAGCGGATTTCCCAAAATGTGGTCCAACAACAAGGGAAGACCTGGAACTAGCAATGCTCGCAGCTTCATAGCGGAAGGGCATTCTATAAATAGACCCCCATTCTTCGATGGCACTAATTACTTATACTGGAAGAACAGGATGGAAGTATTCCTGCGAGCGCAGAGTCACGAGCTGTGGAGGGTAATCACCATCGGACCATTTGTACTCCCTAAAGATGAAAGTACTTGGACCAGGGAGCATATCTGGGTGTCAACTATCAACTGGACGGCGATGAACATTATGTAGTGTGCTATGCACCCAGAGGAACACTCCAGGATTTATGTGTGCAAACAAGCCAAGAAGATGTGGGACGAACTTCAGATGATCTATGACGGAATGTCACAGGTGCGAGCCACTAAGGTAAACATGTTAACCTTTGATTATGAGCTATTTAAAATGAAGCATGATGAAACCATATCCGAGATGTATGCTAGGCTCTCATAGATCACCAACAGTCTGAAGGCACTGGGTAAACAAATTCAGGAGAGTGATCTAGTTGGTCCCTAACCCCGACATGGCACACAAAAGCCACTGTATTAGAAGAATCTAGGGACCTATCCACCATGTTTGTCACTAAGCTGATAGGATCTCTGATGGCATATGAGATCAACCTTAAGAGGAATACAGAAGAGAACAAAAAAGGGAAAGCCATAGCCCTCAAGGTATCTTCTCTGATTTGGATGATGATCAACAAGCCATGCTGACCCGCCATTTCAAAGGTTCCTGAGAACCAGAGAGGTAAGACCTTCAATAAAAGAAGGCCACAGCAGGCTGGCAAGAATTCCAACTCTAAATTTGATAGAAATAAAAATTATGACAACATCACTTGTTTTCATTGCAGAAAGCCAGGTTACATGAAAAGTGAGTGCCCTGAGTTGATGAAGAAAAAACTTCAAAGGTCAGAAAAAGAAGCCTCCAGCCATGGTGTGTACATGGAGTGATGAAGAAAAAGAAGCCTCAAGCCATGATGTGGTTCGCGTCAAAAGGCAATGTCTTGACTAACTCTGATCTGATAAGAGTTTATCTATCAAAAAAAAATGGCTAGAAGGGCTTAACAGAGTAATGGGTCATGCCCACTGAGAAACTGTCACTCTTCACCAATGAAGTGGTAGTGGGACAGGCATGAAGTGGCAAGGTATCTCTGATCAAAATGAGGCATGATAGATAACTACACTGAGTAAATGGGGCATTTGCATCTAACAAATGTGATTCCTCATGTAAAAAGTTGTAAGTTGAACTTGACTGTCAACTCGGCCAGTGTGAAAATCAGAGGTGCAAGTTCAGAAAAGTTCTCACAATACCAGCTTGTTTGACTTCAATACTCATGGTAGTTAATCCTGAAAGGTCACTGGATCTCATAAGTTAAACTGCATGGGGATTATCTAGGACTTCAGTTCTCTTGTGTGCATCAGCTTTAGTAATCTTGTGTTGAGTACTCCTTTGTTAATTGCTTAAATTCTGACAAGTTCTTGACTTTAATCCATCTATTCATACTCTACTACCATGACATGCTTGTGTGCTGAGAGATATCTATTTTGAGAGTTGCTCCAGTCATTTCCTCCAATGTGTCTTAGTCATGAATCTCTCTTCTGAGTTTTTCCCCACATCTCATACTCTTCACTACTCTTTCTACAGTACCCCTCATGTTTTTCGCTGATGTTAAAGGGGGAGAGAGAGTTATATGTCGAAGGGAAAGAATGGGAAGAGAGAGTGTTTGTTGTTGAGTCATCAATTCTTGTATGCATGTCCATGTGTCCATTGCATATCATGTTGACTTCTTCATATACTCATGCGGTACTTCTGTTATGTTCAAATTTGAATGATTGCGCGTTGCCTGTCAAAATTTGCTGTCAAAACTATGAGCACAATGACTCATAGTTGTCATCATCAAAAAGAGGGAGAATGTTGGATAAATATGATTTTAATGATGTCTCCTATAAGTCATTGGCCCAACTAACTTAGAATCTCATGAAACACCTTGCAATTGGCCAGGTATGAAGAAGACATACAAAGCTTAAAGGATGCATCGACCCTACCAAAGGATGCCTCAACGCATCTGTTCACAAGAGAAAAGAAAATCTCAAACAGGTCAACGACTGCATCGACGCTACAGGCTCACTACGTCGACGTGATCAAGGCAGAAATGCTAAAGAACAGTGGCGATGGCTAACCAGCTAATAAGTGTGACAAACATGTCTATATGGCTGACAAATAGGCATTAGCGGTGATAAATAGATATACAAAGGTGAAAAATGACTTGTGGAGCTGAAATGAGAAAATTCACATAGGCTGCGTCAACGCACCTCTTCACAGTGTCGACGCCATCAACGCCAGCTCTCCAGCAAATGGTGAAAAGCTCTTTGCGTCAACGCAGCCTCCCTCACTGCGTCAACGCCAACATGCCCGTCATCAAGTACTTCACTGAAGTGTCGACCCCAGGAGTCGACTCTTCATTTTCTATGTTCAGTCTAGGAGCAACTTAGCCAGTTACGTCGACCTAGTGCTCTTAGGGCGTTGACGCAGGGGGTCTTCCAAAAGCCGTCTGTAAGGCCATCTTCAATAGCTGCATCGACGCATGGGAAAGCTGTGTCGACGCACTCAAGGCTCATCTGAAAGAATCAAGTCAACTCTGTGGTTTTTGAAAGCCGTACAAAGGGCATAAAGTACTGGCGTAATCCTCTAAAAACATGGATTTTGAGGAATGGAGGAGATACCTAGGACACGCAAATGTCCCTATCATCATAAGTGTCCAAAGAAACCTTTACTCCAAAAATTTGTCAGTACAGCAGCCACCAACAAGGTTGGTATCTGAAAAAAAGATTCACCTGAACAAGAGGACATCCTCTCTGCAAATTCAAATTAAGATGTTAGAGGCTCCTTGGTCAAACCTCCTTTGTTTATCATTCAAAATTGCCAAAATTGGAGGGAAAGTTTATGCCCCTTGAAGCCTATAAATTGGACGCCCCTCTTCACATGTTGCTGCTACTGTTGCTATTGGTAAGCCTGAAAGAGCCTTGAACATAGAAACCAGAGAGAAGAAAAAGAATGAGAGATTCTGCCCTGAGCTTCCAGAGAAAGAATTGGGAGGTAGAGAAGAAAAGAGTGCAGCTAGCCATCTAGCCAAAAGCCTCAGCTTGAACTGTTTGTTTCCATTCCGTTAAAGGTGTGTGCTTGTGTTTTGTGTAGTTGCTTTCAACCTTTTTATTTTAACTTCCCAAGAGTGTGTGACTGGGGATCTATCCCCGTGTTTTGCTACACTTGCAGCGGTTTGTTTCCTTTTCTCGTGTATGTGTGTGTGTGTGTGTGTGTGTGTGTGTGTGTGTATGTGTGTGTGTGTGTGTGTGTGTGTGAAGACCTTGTCTTCGTGTGTATTTTGCTGGGCAACCAATGTGTGTGTGTCTCTTTTGGCCAAAGAGTGGAAGCCTCACCAAGCTGGTGAGGGGTGGACATAGGAGTGCCAAGGTGTAGCCCAACCACCTTAAAAGCTCTGTGTTGTGGTTTGCATTTTCATATCTTCTATCCCCTCTTCACAGGTGGCTTGTTTTGTCCAAGAGTATCTCTTATGTTTTAGCTCCATCAAATCTACCGTTGGACTTTGCTTGTGATAACTGCACTGCTATCTTTTATAACATGTTTGTAGAAGTCAAAAATTTGGTATAGGATCTATTCACTCTAGATCCTCTCATACTGTCCAACAAACTCTACTATGTTCCAAGATGGTCCTTTGATTATCTGAAACACAAACCTTATTCAATAAGTTATTAATAATCTATGGAAATTAATGAATGTACCGTTATGCTGTCAGATTCCTTTTGTAGCATGACCTTATCATTAATTCTGTCATGCCCCGAGATATGTGTACAGCGGAAGATATTCAAGAATGTGGACAGCCGGCAATACGCCTCAAGCTAGCAAGATATAAACCATAGAGATATGAAGGTTCATATAGAATGAGAGCATGATCAAGTAAGTATATTGATTCCCAATTTATGGCCATTTTTTTTCTTCTCTTCCATCGGACCTCGAGACATTATGTCGTACGTATCGCGGAAGCCCAAATATATATATATATATATATACATGAGAAAGAGAAACCATTATCACATGAATTGTAATTGGCATTTTAACCATTCATAATCCCAAAAGTTAAATGACCATTGTCCAAATACATATAAGTCCATACACGTTCACCAATCCACAAACTAGCTATATAATGAAAGGTAAATATCCATAGCCCACCCTGACGCAAGCAGGACTAGAACTACTCATCGGCCACAGCTTCCTCCTCGACCTCCTTCACTGTGTCTCCTGTAAACGTGTGTCACAAGGAGGTGAGTGTGACGTTCAGTAGGCGGCCTAATAAAATCGGGGTTAACTCGCATTCACATATCCAATCATATATATGATTCAAATATTAACGATAAAAGAGTACAAAAGACCCGCATAATCCTTCTAGAACCCTCCAAGGTGACCCACATAACGGTCTAGCAAGGACCCAAGAATCGGTTGATCGAACTAGGCCATCGGTCGACCGAACCATAACAAGTTACAGACCGGCCAACACTAGCAATTTCGATCGACTGAAATGCCCATGTCGGTCGACCGAACCCTGCTCCAATCTAGATAAATAGCAGTTCAGTCTCAAAGGTAAAAACCCATGGTTACTCAATGATCCATTCATTACCATCTGTTTAAAATAATTCATACGAGAAAAATACATGTTTATTAGCTAACATATAAGATACCCATGCATGCACCAAAATCACGGTGAATGAGTAGTTACACATTATCACATTTTCATGACTTTCTCATTTTCATTATTCAGGGAACCAAACAACTGCCGTAAACACAGGAGGCCCACACAGACTCACAAACGAACGAAAGAGTACAGCATAGAGCCGAGAGCGAACTCCCACCTAGACTCTTCCACCTGGGGCATTACGTCTCGCTGTCCCCTGGGTTCTGTGGTATTACGTATCGCCGTCCTATAGAACGAACAGCTGAATCATAGGATTTCAACCAGGGCATTACGTCTCGCTGTCCCCTGGGTTCTTTTACTTTCGCGGCGTTACGTATCGCCATCCCGCAGAAGGGACCGAAGTCCAACCTCACAGAATGCTGAGATTTTCCAGTCATAACATTCACATCATATTCGAATTCGCATTCATATTCATATTACATTACTAGTATCATACTTTTATCATAACATAAGCATGTTTCCATATGGTTTAAGTGGCTAATCATACTCATAAGTTCAATGTTGTGAAACCGAACATGATCAAGTTACCAGCAAGGTTTCCGTTTTAAAGAAGACATGTTTATTTCTAGGTTATACAAGTGTAGAAAACAAATAATAGCTATAAGTACAGAATTTTTGTGAGCACGAACTTTTTTACAGTGAGTTACTAACTTAGCCTTCTATCATTTTGCAATTTTTCAGATTTTTCAGAATTAGAATGGCCACTCAAAACCCCCTTTTTCTAAGTTTCAGGAAATTGGGACAGAGCCCCAGGTGTGTCGACCTATCTAGGGATTACACCCCAGGTACATCGACCTATCTAGAGACTGCACCCCAGGTGCATCGACCTATCCAGGGACTGCACCCCAGGTGCATCGACCTATCCAGGGACTGCACCGACGCAGTCAATCCTCTGAAGGAGGCTACGTCGACGCAGTCAGTGTAAAGACCCTAAACTTCGATAGAAACTCAGAGGAGCCTCACGAATGCACGTAACTTGATGGAAAAACCAGAAAATAAACATAGTAGTCGATCCCACATACCCTTAGTCCCTCTTTAAAGTATAGAAACTATTTTGAAAATCGTTCTAATGCATTGTTGACCTCTAAGATTTGAGGTTAGGTGCCTACCTTCAAAGTGTTAGCCCAATGATTCAGGGATGAGATCCACACCCCAGATGCTCCCAAAGCTTTTCCCTTCGTCCTAGGGTACTGTAAGGTCATCCTCCACCCGCCAGATCATCCTCCCCACGTGCCGGATCATCCTCCCCACAAAGTGTCAAGGTCCCTCACCTTTCCTCACTCAAGAAGGACAGTACAGGGTGGAGAGTTGAAGAGAGATGGTTGCTAAAGGCTTACTACCCACAATACCCACCTCCTTATATGGTTTTCCAGTCTCCCTGGGGTTTGCCCATGACCTACAAGGCTCGGTCCAGCTCCCAAGGTCACTGGTTGGAGGGAAGTAAAGGCCATGCGACCCTTCGTCCATCGGTAATAAATGCGAGTGGATGCGCTCTTCGGTTAGGATATAGGTTGTGACGTCTTCAGATGAAGTCGAGAGGACTTCTAGATCTAACCTTGGGATGTGGTTTCATCGAATTTCATCAACCCTAGCATGAGTTATGATTTTCTCAACATTAACATTTATTCTCTCCCATTCCAGTCGTGACCCTTAGTCCATCGGTCATAAATGCTGGTGGACGCGCTCTTCTGTTGAGATATGTGTGCCAGTTCTTTTTGTCAAGAAGAAGGATAGCTCTCTCAGGCTATGCATCGACTACCGATGACTGAATCAACTCACAAAAAAAAATAAGTATCCATTGCCGCGTATTGACGAGCTCTTCGATCAACTTTCGGGAGCAGAATATTTCTCCAAGATTGACCTCAGAGCAGGTTATCATCAGCTTAGAATTAAAGAAGAAGACATCTACAAATCGGCTTTTCGGAGTCGTTATGGCCACTATGAATTCATGGTAATGCTGTTCGGGTTAACTAATGCCCCAACATCATTTATGCAACTTATGAACAGTGTTTTTCAACCATATCTGGATCAATTCATCGTCGTCTTCATCGATGACATCTTGATATATTCCAAGACAAAAGAGGAACATGAAGAACATCTAAGGATAGCTTTGCAAACACTTAGGGAACATAAACTTTATGTCAAGCTTAACAAATGTGAATTCTGGCTCAAGGAAGTTTCATTCCTAGGCCACATTATTTCCAAAGAAGGTATCGCTGTAGATCCTTCGAAAGTGGAAGCTGTCAGAAATTGGAGCCGGCCAACGACTGTATCAGAAGTAAGAAGCTTTCTGGGTCTAGCTGGTTACTATAGGAGGTGCATTAGGGACTTCTCAAAGATTGCAGTTCCTTTAACTAGACTCACAATAAAAGAAAATTCTTTTGTCTGGTCAGAGGAATGTGAAAAGAGTTTTCAAACTCTTAAGAATCACCTTACTACAGCTCATATTCTACCACTACCTATCGAAGGTGGTGGATTAGAAGTATATACGAATGCATCTGGCATTGGCCTTGGATGCATCCTCATGCAAGATGGAAAGGTAATCTGTTATTCCTCAAGATAATTGAAACGTCACGAGGAAAATTATCCCGTGCATGATTTAGAACTAGCAGATGTTATCTTCGCCTTGAAAATTTGGCGTCATTATCTCTATGGAGAAAAGTTCACGGTCTACTCGGACCACAAAAGTTTGAAATACTTATTTTCTCAAAAAGAGTTAAATATGAGGCAGAGGAGATGGTTAGAATATCTTAAAGACTTTGATTTTGCTATTTAATATCATCCTGGCAAGGCTAACGCTGTAGCAGATGCACTCAGTAGAAAACTAATGGGTATGCTATCAAGTCTTATGATTAGTATGACTAATCTTATTCCTCAATTTGCTCAGATGAACTTAGATATTGACATGAAGGAAGAAGATTGTTTCATAGCTAATATCCGAGCTCAACCTACATTGATAGACGATCTGGCCAAGCTACAAAATGATGATCCCGTACTACTAGAGATTAAAGCCAATATTGAACAAAGACCGGATTTCTCTGTTTCCAATGACGGAAGATTACTATTCAAGGGCCGAGTGTGTATACTGGATCACGAGGATACGAAGAAATTGATCCTAGAAGAAGCACATAATTCCAAGTACACCATTCACCCATGTGGTACAAAGATGTATCAAGATCTTAAAAGAAATTTCTAGTGGCCCAATATGAAGAAGAAAATAGTCGATTTCGTGTCTCGCTGTCTCACTTGCCAACAAGTAAAAGCAGAGCATTTTAGACCTGCAGGTAAATTGCATCCCTTGAATATTCCTGAATGGAAATGGGAAAGTATAGGAATAGATTTCATCATGGGTTTACCTAAGACCAGAGGAGGACACGATGGTATATGGGTAATCATAGACCGATTGAAAAAGTCTGCATATTTTCTACCCATAAAAAGTAGATGGTCTATAGATATTCTAGCAGCATTATACATAAAAGAAATTGTTAAATTACATGGTGTCCCTGTCACTATTATATCTGATAGAGATCCTCGATTCACATCGCAGTTCTGGAAGGGTCTACAACATTCACTAGGGACTAGATTGAATTTTAGTGCAACATTTCACCCACAAACTGATGGTCAGACTGAAAGAATAAATCAGGTGGTAGAAGATATGCTCAGGGCTTGTGCTATTAACTTTGGAGGAAGTTGGCATGATCACTTGCCTCTGGTAGAATTTGCATATAACAACAGTTATCAGGTCAGCATACAGATGGCACCCTTTGAAGCTTTATATGGAAAAAGTTGTAGATCACCAATATGTTGGAACGAAATAGGGGAAAAGCAATTCCTAGGCCCCGATCTTATAAGGGATTCTTCAGAGAAGATCAAGCTCATCCAAGGAAGAATGAAGATGGCGCAAGATAGGCAAAAGTCTTATGCTGATAATCGAAGGCGCGACTTGGAGTTTCAGGTTGGAGATCATGTATATCTGAAAGTTTCTCCAGGCCGTGGTATTCGAAGATTTGGCATTAAAAGAAAGCTAACTCCAAGATTCATTGGCCCATTTGAAATTCTTGTAAGGGTCGGTGAGGTGGCTTAGAGACTGGCTTTACTTCCACAATTAGCAGGAGTTCATGACGTATTCCACGTCTCTATACTAAAAAGGTATGTATATGATCCTGACCATGTTATCACTTATGATAATTTGGAGATTCAGAAGGACATGACGTACGAGCAAACACCAATAAAGATTTTGGAAAGAGAAGTGCGTCAACTAAGGAATAAAGTTATTCCTATGGTCAAGATATAATGGAAGAAAACATGGCCATATAAAGCAACATGGGAAACCGAAGAAGCTATGCGGAAAAGATTCTCGAATTATTCAACTTTTAAGTACACTCTCCACAATGCATGTATTGAATTTGGAGACCAAATTCTTTAAAGTTGGGGAGGGTGTAGTGCCCCAGAATTTATATAAATAATTTTTGGATTATAAATGGAACTTTCTGGAATTTATTAGAAATTTATAAGGGCTAAATAGATTAATAAATGGATTATTGAACTAATAAATGGGTTATAAGGCCCAATGGTGTTAAATAATTAGCCTAGCCTATTCAATTAAGACTCAAAAGGTTTAAGGACAAAGCCCATTAAGTTTAGCCCATATTCTAGAAGGTTATTTAGCCTATTCACGAATTTTAAGGATAAATACTATTTTTGTAGATTATTATATAGATAAAATGAATAAAAGAGTTTTATTAAATTGAAACTCTGCACACGTTGGACGTAACGGTCTATCGGGCGACCGCTACAGTGGTGTAACGCACCTAGACACGACCGTTACACCCTGCTGATTCTGTAAGTTGAAGAACTTACAAAAAGATTGGAACTTTGGGATCCTATCTACTATAGACCTAATTAGAGAACATGTAAGGTTACTAGGGATTCTTAGGGATCAGGTTTTGGCCAACTAAGGACTCTAGAATCGATTTAACCCTTGAACCCTAGCCAAATCTCTATAAATAGGACCCAGTTCTGAACTGAGCGACCCTTACTTTTGGCTTTTGAAGAATCAAGGTAAGGAGATAGAATTTCGGGTAAGTCCTTTGGAACTTTTTGTTTATAATACTAAGGTCTAACAACTCTCAAAATTTCATATTAGGAGATCAAGTAACCAAGGAGATAAGGGCTTCTAAAGTCGCTGATTCTGTCATAGCAACTTAGGATTCAAAGTAAAGGACCACTAAAGATCAAGGAATTAGGACACCTAAATGAGGTAATTAGAGTTCAGTGTTTTAGGACTTTTTGTTCCCCTTAGATTAATCTTCTTACCCTCCAAATTTCACCTCTTTAGGTCAAGGGATTGGAGAGTTAGGGCAACGAGAAGTTGCTGAAAAACTACAGGAAGAAGAGAACTAGGGCGTGTCTTGAAGACCCAAATTGGAAGTATAAAGCCCAGGGAAAAGGTAGGTCATCTCATGAACAGCAAAAAGATCTCGTTAGGGATAAAATCCCTCTGATTTGACTTGATTTCATGCATTATAGATTGTGAATTTCATGTTTTAGTAAGTTCATGCATACATGCATACCGTTAGTCTAACCAAAGATAAAAGATATCATCTTGTTTATTCACTACGACCTATGCATATACCTGGCCTTTACTTCGTTTATCATGGCTAGACTAGCTAGTGATTATGATTCTTCTTGCATGGACATAGTTCCTTATCTTTACTGTCAGTAGAAGCTCTAACGGATGAAGGTAGGACCGTCACATGATTGTAACGACCCTACGATAAGCCGTCACACTCTCTGTTGTATTTAAATTGATCTGTTGTCTCTCACGCACCATAGCAGGAGCGTTACCATACTGTAACGGCCCCTCGACAAACCTTCACACGGACTATAGCACGCCTATGCTAGACCGTTAGAACACTGTTTTCTATCAACTCGAGACGGAATGGAAATTAGTCAAGTCTACTTATAAATAAGCCTAGTTATCTAAGTTTTGACCTGATATCATGACTTTGAGTTTATTTATTGATTAATGAAAGGAAATTGCATGATTTCAAGCATTTGAAATTATTTTGAGTTATGTTAATTTCATTGGCTAAACTTTATAGTTTATATTTAATTTATGATTTCAAATGATGTATTCACAGAGTTTTATTATGATTTCACATCGTTTCCCAGTCTTTTCTATCTATAGAGTCATTTTCTTTAAGTGCATGGCATATATTCAGGTATATGGCCATTAGTTCACACTTTGCACTATAGGAACATTATCTTGAACATGAGGACCTCTCTATTGGATATTCCCTCCAATGGACTAGGAAATCTTGTTTCAAGGCCTCCGTAATTCTCCACGAGTCTGGGATTCCCACTAGGACGCCGAGTTGGTTGTACCATGAAAGCCCAATTGTTAGAAAGCACTATCGAAGTTTCTAGTTCTAGATATCTAACAGATCCATATTAGACCGTCATGCTCATATAACGGCCTAATATATGACCGTCACATTTACTGAGTCCGTTTTATTTATTTCTGGATTCAGCCATTCTAACGGATCAATGTAGACTGTCACGATCATGTAACGGCCCATTGATTGACCGTCACAGTTCTTGAGTGTTTTAACCCGAGGTTTGACCCAAGGGTTGATATTCTAAAGTTCTTAGATAGACTATTGATAGTCTAGGACTTGTCATATTGTTCAAGATACTTAATTTAATTTATGAAAAATAAGGAATGTATCGTTATGTTGCCGAATTATTTCTATAAGCATAACCTTGTTTTAAGTCATTCTTGACTCGCATTTCTTAATTGAAGCTTTCATTCATTGAACTATTGTTATCAGGAGCTTATTGAACCTATTACGTTCTTGGCCATACTTTATTGTTACATGCGTGGATATAGCTTCATTTATACTTGAAGATGTGATCGAGCACTGATTGTGTTCAAGGGCTCTATGCTAGTCCCCTCGGCTGATTATCGGAAACATACTATTATAAACTATGGGGTATGATGCTACTGACGTCGTATTGTGCTGGGAGTACTTTCTTTATAAATATGTGAAAATCCACGGCATCATAAAAATACTTGTACATGACTATTGCTTGATATTCCACAGAAATTCACGAAGTACTTGCTCATAAGTAAAAGATGCTGGAGTGATGATTATGTGGCTTGCTAGTACATTCTCGAGACGTTCTTGCTCATGAAAGGCCATATCATGTTCTTGTGACATTCGTGCTAATTCATACTTGTTACTTTGGTTATTCGCATGATTGATTGAATTCGCATGATTTTACCTAAATTCTTTAGAGCTAAAATGTTAATTACTTAAACATTGCTAATCATGTTGATGCGAAGATACCTACTCGGCAAGTGTGCTCATTACCTATTTCCAATCTTTTTCAGGAGATGGAAGTGATACGAATTCGGATTCGAGTTATACAAGTAGCGGGTCCGAGAGCGAATGAAAGTCATATCAAATTGAGAGTGAAGACTTATGAAGTCTATAATGTTTAGATTGAGTTTATGTAATTTCTTATCTCTTGAGTCTAGTGGAATGGAAAAAGGATGAAAAGGTTATTATACTAGAATACTTGATTATTAATGAAATAAAGTTGGAGTTTGAGTAATTATCGTGCGATAGCATTCTTATGTGTGATTGCCTTATGCTCTGATCGTTCTTGCTTGCAAGAGGCTTACCATGCCTGCTGTTCGCATTCCTCGAGCGAGTCTTCCGCTGTAATAAAGGCTCGGGGCGTGACAATCAGAGTACAGGATAGTTAGTGGCGCCCCCGTCTTCAAGCAGCATCACCCTGGGAGTAGCCAGAACCAGCGAAGACCAGCCCTGTTCCAGGCTCTGCCTCGGCCAGCGGCATTGTCACGAAATTCCAAGAAAATTTAGGCGTCTTCCTGGGTCAAGTCAGAGAATTTTGGCACTAGTTGCAGCCTATTCGGAGTTTGGTAGTGATCGTGGCGGTACCATCTTCGATTGTCTATCCGGCGGTTCCAGAAGCTGGCAGCACCGGTGGAGCTCGGTACAACGGTTTTATGGCTTCACTCCCCCCTGGCCCGCTTATAGCCCCTCCCTGCATGGAGGTAGTGTTTGACTGTATCACATTAACCCCCAACCCCTTATCCCACCCTCCTGCGCGAGGAGTAGTGGTGTACTCTATAAATTTTCAGGTCAAGCGGCATCGACGTGGTGTGCGGGTGTGTACCCACGCCTCCCCACTCGCCCTCGTCTTCGGCCGGGATCGGTGTCTTCACGTCGATCAGGTGAGCTTCGGAATACTTCTCATTGTTGGCCCCTTAATTGCTTAGTTTAGTATTGTTTTGGTTGCTCTATCGGCTATAAGAGAGTGCCCGATCCTGAATTTGCTTATAATTGAGTGACCACCGCGGAGTGAGTTGAGAGAGCGACCCTACAACCCACGCCCTTGGCGTGCTGGCCACCCACGGAATTGGGCATCCCAGGCCCTTAAGGTCCATCCCAAGCTAGCCAAATCCTCAGAAAGGTGAGGTCCCACTTCAGACCCTCTCCACCATCACCGGTTTGCCTACGGGCCCTAGTGTGTGCCAAGCGGGTGAGTCCGCTCGAGTGAAGTTGCAGGTCCATTGCATTGCTTGCTTGCTAGGTCCGAGGGGTCTTCGGTCTTGTGGCTATCACCCCCAAGGTGGTGTCACATCAAGTTGTATCAGAGCAAGTTCATAACTTATCTCTCCACAAGTTGGTCCTAGGGCGCGCATGTGCATTTAGAGTCTCCCAGTGCATCGCTCTTGTCCACTAGCATGGACGCCTCATACCGACCTTACCCATTGGCCCTCTCCATGAGTCCAAACCCCCAAGAGAAACCCACCACCAACAAACATGGCCTCCACGGCCGTGTCGACTACCTAATGGGAGCCATGACTTATGCCAATGAGCGGCTTGATAGCCTATCGGGTCGACTCAACCAATTAGAGGAAAATGGGCTCGCCCCAAGAGCGACCAGTAGGAGTGCACCTTCCCACCCACCCACCTTTGATGGGTCTAGAAAACCAAGTGACTATTTAGATTGGGAAGTCTCAATGGACCATTACTTCACTTGGTATCCCATGTCCGAGGGTGAGAAAGTCCGATTTGCCAAATCACAACTTACCAAACGGGCTCAAACCTATTGGCTGCAAATTATCAGGCTAAGGATAATTAGAAGGCAAGATCATATCACCACTTGGGGAAACATGAAGGAACAACTTAGGGCTAGATATGTGTCCCCTTCCTACTCGCATCATCAAAGCCCAAGGAGCACTTCAACTCCTCCATCCCCAGCCGACCAACCCAAGATTCCAGTTCCCCAATTCCCCCCACCCCAACCAAAACCCCATTCCACAACCCACACCACTCAAGCCCCATTAGCCCCCTCCGCCACCCCTCGCCTCACCCCTTCTCAAAAGAGAAAGAGCCCTATGGAGATAGAAGTGAGTGAAATAACCTCGGGTAAGTGCGAGCAGGAATGTTATAGGTGCCACCAATTGGGGCACATCGCCGGACAATGCCCCACAAGGAAGCATCTTCCCATGCCCCTAGTGGTTGAAACCTCTCCCACCCCGGCCACCATTACCGCTCCATCATCCCCCAATAGGGACACCCCTCCCAAGGACAATCTTCCCAAACCCCCTCAACCCACCCATCTTCCTCTCACTACCCCAACCCAACCCCAACCTAGACCTCTACTACTTCCCTTACCAATCCCAAACCAAGCCCATGCTTGTTCACCACCTCGGGTGCACCACACATCGGCTATCACCATCACCCCACCCCCAAATGATTGTCCCAGCCCCTTGGTAAAGGAGACCATGGTCCACACACCCACTCAAGAAGAGGTGGGTACCAATCCGAACCCACCTCCCGCCATAAAGGAAATCCAAGAGCTTCCCATTCCATTCACCTCTCCTAGCCTGGCCCTTCAAGAACTAACCACCACCACTCATGGCACCCTCACCATGAATGAGTCCATACTCCAATGGCTCAAGCGAGGCCCCACCATCCCTAGTTCACCCCCACACCTCTCACCCATGGGACATCAATCTGAAATTGTGCCCCTCCCCTCCTTTCACACCACGATCCAATCCTACTATGAGGTAGAGGGTTGGGATGATCTCCTCAAGGGTCTAGAGTGGCAATTAGACTTGACTTGCTTGTTGACCCTAGGGGCGAACCGACCTAAGAGCCTTGACCTCATCCACCCATGCGTCAGGTCTATCACCTCGATTTGCACTGCTAGTTGCTACACTAGCGACCTCCTTTTCCTTCTCCCCATGGTGGAAGAACCCGTCTCGGCCCACTTCCCTACCATTGAGATCCCAAGGACATTGGCCAACCCACCCACTCACTACACCAGCCCAATCATCCCAATAGATGAGGAAGACCCACCTTGTGAGACCTTGAGGACATAGAGCACTTCTCCCTAAGAAGCCCAGTCCAAGACCCCTTTGATCCCTTCCAATGGGAGCCTAGTTACCCATGTGACCCACCTGCATCACCCACCACCCACCCTTTCCTACCCCCACCCACCATGTTGGGCCAAGCCCACCTCATCCATGACCCAGGTTATACCATAAGAACCATGACCTTAGGCAACACCCGCCTACAGATCGAGGAAGTGCCCAACCCCATATCCACCTTCCTAGATCCCTTCGACCCTTTCATATGGAATTTCAAAGGTCATCTGACGCGGGACGACCGAAGGGGATGCCCTGGGGCCTACGAGGCAGCAAGCACGACCCGAACCACGGACCCGAGCAATAGCGGACTGACCACACGCGTCACTCAAATTTCGGGGTGACCCGATGGTAGTGGGGATGGACGGCGATCCATGGGCAGCCTACACGGTCAGAGCCGCAAATGGTAATATGGGGAGGATAGACCTAAGGTCTGAAGGTCACCCGACTCAGCCGAGGCAAAGCCGGTGCCCGAGGGTGGGAATGACGGTGCTCTCTTACACGGCAACGGTCAACACTCAATGTCAGAAAATTTGGAACGAGCTCTCCTCACCATCGGCATGAGCATTGAATTGATACTAGTCCAAGGAGCAAAGGTCAGATCTATACCTTGCCGAGTTTGAAAAGACTGGCGCCAGTCGGAGACGTGGGCGCGCCGGGGAGCGTGCTCACCCGGCAAGCACGCTGCGTCGGGGAAGCTTCCGGACGAACCTGCTAGTACAACCAAAAGAGAAACCTCCACGCAGGGAGGGGGAACTCAGGGATGGGATGTATTATACAGAAACTACCCACACGCAGGAGGGGGGAACACGGGGCGGGAAAACTCAAGCAAATGCTCCGCGCACTGTCCTGCAGGATAGAACCATAATGCTGAGACTGGTGCGCAACATACGGGACTCCAAATGTGACGCCGCTAGTGCCAAATCGTCACTAGTTAAGCCCTTCAAGGCTCAGTAAAATTTGGTGGAGATCCGAAGTCGCTGGAGGGCGGGGCGGAGTAGAAAATCTAACCTGCGCGTATCTGCCACGTAGGACAGACTGCCGTAGTCACCGTGCCGGAGGGAGAACTTTCACTGTGGACATCCGAACGAGGCGGGATCAGCGTGGTTGGATGGAAGACTGGACGTTCTACGTACCCTCAAAAGATGAACTCTGTTGGATCACCGAGCTGGTTGCAGTAGCAACTGCGGTGAGCCTCTGATTTCTGGGTGAGCAGCCATATAGGGGTTGTGGAATTTTCAGCACAGACGTCGGAACGCAACGAAACCACCTGGGCCGGTATGGGACAGCGAGGCCCACAACGTTGAAGAAGAAGTCTCGGCCCGAAAATAAACAGGTAGGGCATGGCACGAACTGCAAGTCGGGTGCACAGTCTAGGCAGACTGGGTTGCACCTGATCTGTGCAGTCATGGGAGAACAAACGCCATGACCAGTGCCGACGTCGAAACGGTACGAAACCACCTCTGCTGCGAAGAGGGCTCAGAGATGAACGAACCCACAGAAGGGGTCTCGGGCTGATTCACGTTGTGGACATTGGGGTGGCCTCTGCAACAGGGGCTTTAGATTATGCCTTGGGTCTGCAGGCAACAGGGCTGGGAAATCTTCAAAGCCGAGGCTGAGGGTGACGACGTGGGCTCGTGGTGTCGCCGTGGACGAGTCCAGGAGATGGGGGTGCGTGGATGGCAGTGGGAAAGGTTCTGATGGAGGCTCGGAGGTTGTGAGTTGCAGAGGGGGCCGACCTAGGGTTTGGGTTGTGGGTGGTGCGATGGGGCTGGGATAGGGAAGGTGGGGTGCGGCTGCTAGAGAGATGGGGAGAGATTCTAGGGGGAATGATTCTATAATGGCTGAGGTGGCAGGGATTTGAGAAATTAATTGATTTAGTTTGGTGGAGAAAAGGAGGGAAAATAGGGAGGGGAATTGGAACTCTCGTGGGAATAGGAAAGAGGTAGAGAGGGGGGTGCGCAAGTTTTCCTCAGGAGGGGAGGGATAATAGGAAGGTGGAGAGAATCTAGGAGGGAAAGGAGGGGAAGGGGGGCTGATGTGGAAAGTGGGAAAGGAGAAGGAGGAGAGGGGCGCACAGCCCAAGGAGAGAGAGGAGAGAGAGAGGGATTCGATCCCTAGAGAGAGACAGAGAGAGAAAGAGATGGACGCAAGAGGGAGAGACTCAGGTTTTCTCACAATCTGGTTTTTTCTCCAAAATGTTCATTATCTCAAAATAAATCCCTTGGGCCTCTATTTATAGGGAGAGCCATGAGTACCAAAAGACCACAATTACCCTTGAAGTTCAAACAATTACCCCGCTATCCGAGGTGGTGACCATAAGCTACCTACGACCATTAACCGAGCTACTAATAGATTAGCCTTTTGGGCCTTATTAATTGACCCAATAAGGATTACAAACTCAATAAAAGAAAATACATCATAATAAGAAGAAATAAATATCCAAACTATTGTTGAATCCGTCTCGAGGGGCCGACGTCAAAGCCGCGGCATGGAGGGTCGCTGATGTCCTCATCAATTCCCCCGGGGTGACGAGAACTCGACTCCGTCGAGTGATGATCTGGTGGAACTTGTCGGCGCAGATCGGGGGCTGTATCTCTGTCCGGCTTCCATACGTGGTCCGATCTAGGCCATCCCTTCCATCTGACAAGGTAGTAGTGAACTGCCCTGCTCCAGTTGATGTGGACTTGCTCGCCTAGTATCTGCTCTATGCGCTCATGCCGGTCACTCCTTTTGGCTAGTGCTCGCACCAGATGTGGTTCACTCATGAAGGAGGGTGGGGTCTTAAAAGCCTCACTAGGAACCGCTGCCTTGCCCTCATTTGGCACTTGACCTACCACGTTGAGCAAGGGACTAACTCCATGACCCTTCAGTCGGTTCCCTTTGTAGGCAACTAGGCCTAACCTCTTCGCGATTTGAAATGGCCCTATTCCACGGGCTCTCGCCATCCACACCATTGTAAGGTCACTTGATTGAATCTTTCGATAACGCTGATGGTCATTTTCCTGCCATATGTAGGATCTATGGCTCAAGTAAACGTGCTTGCTGTTTAGTTGCCGTTTGAATTGACCATTCCTAGACTCTTTGTTTGAAGGATGGGAGAAGTGGTGGGGAGTGTTGGGAAATTGGAAAGGAGGGGATTTCCATTGGGTGGGATCAAAAGGATCATAGACATTGAAACTCTTATGGAGGTGTTCCTCTATGTCCTTGGATAGGTTGGCCCAAGTAGGAAGTTTCCCGATGCATGTTAAACCTTCATCGACAAGGGACAACAATGAGAGTGTGGACTCACTAGGAAGTGTGACCTTGAGGAGTGGAGAGCTATTTTCCGTGGGGCTCATTGGGTCAGGTTCTTCAGGGGTTGGCAGGAAGATTAAAAGCTCACTAGTGCATTGGCCTATAGTGCAAATAGATGTAATAGAGCCAATGGAAGGATAGGCAAAGGCAAGGTACTTGGGCTTAATGGGTTCCATGGCCAACATGCTAGTCAACCCCATTTGATAACTCAAACTCCTAAGTAGGTCTTCAAGGGTTTCCACAAAGCAAAAGGATTGATAAGTTGTGTGAAGAGAATGACATGGCACTAGTTGGAATTGCTCCATGGGGAGGTTGCATGGGGTTGAAGGGTACAAGATGGGGGCATTTTCGAGCCAGGTAGCTAGGGGCTCTTCTATGGTTAGCTCACCAGTGGGTAGGATGAGTTGCTCATGTTGGGGTTCGGGTTGGTTTTGTACAATGGAGATTTGAGGCACGTTTTCCACTTTAGCTAACCACTTTTGAATGGCTTGCTCAAACTTGGAGAGGGCTTGGTAATAAGAATTTGGGAAATGGAACTTTTTCTTGTCTCCCGGGGATTGTAAATGACATCCTTTTCCTTCGGGATCTATGACCACTTGTTGTTCTTCCATCCACTCTTTTCCTAAGCTAATATGTGATCCAAGGGGCCGAATTTTACACCACGCTCCACTAACCCATGTAACATACTTTGATGGAAGGTGGCATACACAAGGTAGGTGGAACTCTATGAAAACCCATTCTCCATGGATGACAATTTTCCCTTCTTGTGACAAAGAGTTCACAAGAGCTTGGGAGACATAATTTCCCAAATGGTCCCCATCAAGGAACACGGTGGTGAGTTTGTTGTGGCGTAGGACTACTTCGAAGCTAAAGAACATGGTGAACATGAGATTCCTAGGACCCCGATTTGGATAGAACAAATCGAACGACTTGCTCTGATACCAAATTTGATGCGAGACGACCGAAGGGGATGCCCTGGGGCCTACGAGGCAGCAAGCACGACCCGACCCACGGACCCGAGCAATAGCGGACTGACCACACGCGTCACTCAAATTTTGGGGTGACCCGACAACAGTGGGGATGGACGGCAATCCATGGGCAGCCTACATGGTCAGAGCCGCGAATGGTAATATGGGGAGGACAGACCTAAGTCTGAAGGTCACCCGACTCAGCCGAGGCAAAGCCAGTGCCCAAGGGCGAGAATGACGGCGCTCTCTCACACGACAACGGTCAACACTCAATGTCAAAAAATTTGGAACGAGCTCTCCTCACCATCAGCATGAGCGTTGAATTGATACTAGAAAAGCACTGTCCAAGGAGCAAAGGTCAGTTCTATACCTTGCCGAGTCTAAAAAGACTGGCACCGATTGGAGACGTGGGCGCGTCGGGGAGCGTGCGCACCCGGCAAGCACGCTGCGTCGGGGAAGCTTCCGGATGAACTTGCTAGTACAACCAAAAGAGAAACCTCCACGCAGGGAGGGGAAACTCAGGGACGGGATGTATTATATAGTAACTACCCTCACGTAAGAGGGGGGAACACGGGGGCGGGAAAACTCAAGCAAATGCTCCGCGCGCTATCCTGCAGGACAAAACCGTAATGCTGAGACTGGCGCGCAACATACGGGACTCCAAATGTGATGCTGCTGGGCCAAATCGTCACTACCTAAGCCCTTCAAGGCTCAATAAAATTTGGTGGAGATCCGAAGTCGCTGGAGGGCGGGGCTGAGCAGACAATCCAACCTGCGCGTATCTGCCACGTAGGATAGACTGGTGCAGTCACCGTGCCGGAGGGAGAACTTTCACTGTGGACATCCGAACGAGGCGGGATCAGCGTGGTTGGATGGAAGATTGGACGTTCTACGTACCCTCAAAAGATGAACTCCGTCGGATCACCGAGCTGGTTGCAGTGGCAACTGTGATGAGCCTCTAATTTCTGGGTGAGCAGCCAGACAAGGGTGCAATGGCCGTTGTGGAATTTTCAGCACAGATGTCGGAACCCGATGACACCACCTGGGCTGGTATGGGACGTCGAGGCCCACAACGTTGAAGAAGAAGTCTCGGCCCGAAAATGAACAGGTAGGGCGTGGCACGAACTGCAAGTCGGGTGCACAGTCTAGACAGACTGGGTTGCACCTGATCTGCGCAGTCATGGGAGAACGAACGCCACGACCAGTGCCGACGTCGAAACGGTACGAAACCACCTCTGCTGCGAAGAGGGCTCAGAGATGAACGAACCCACAGAAGGGGTCTCGGGCTGATTCGTGTCGTGGACATTGGGGTGGCCTCTGCAACAGGGGCTTTAGATTCTGCCTTGGGTCTGCAGGCAACAGGGCTGGGAAATCTTCAAAGCCGAGGCCGAGGGCGACGACGTGGGCTCGTGGTGTCGCCGTGGATGAGTCCAGGAGATGGGGGTGCATGGATGGCAGTGGGGAAGGTGCGTATGGAGGTTGGGAGGTCGTGAGTTGCAGAGGGGGCTGACCTAGGGTTTGGGTTGTGGGTGGTGCGATGGGGCTGGGACAGGGAAGGTGGGGTGCGGCTGCTAGAGAGATGGGGAGAGATTCTAGGGGGAATGATTCTCTAATGGCTGAGGTGGCAGGGATTTGAGGAATTAATTGATTTAGTTTGGTGGAGAAAAGGAGGGAAAATAGGGAGGGGAATTGGAACTCTCGTGGGAATAGGAAAGAGGTAGAGAGGGGGTTGCGCAAGTTTTCCCTAGGAGGGGATGGATAATAGGAAGGTGGAGAGAATCTAGGAGGGAAAGGAGGGGAAGGGGGGCTGATGTGGAAAGTGGGAAAGGAGAAGGAGGAGAGGGGTGCGCAGCCCAAGGAGAGAGAGGAGAGAGAGAGGGATTCGATCCCTAGAGAGAGAGAGAGAGAGAGATGGACGCAAGAGGGAGAGACTCAGGTTTTCTCACAATCTGGTTTTTTCTCCAAAATGTTCATTAGCTCAAAATAAAGCCTGTGGGCCCCTATTTATAGGGAGAGCCATGGGTACCAAAAGACCACAATTACCCTTGAAAATCAAACAATTACCCCGCTATCCGAGGTGGTGACCATAAGCAACATACGACCATTAACCGAGCTACTAATAGATTAGCCTTTTGGGCCTTATTAATTGACCCAATAAGGATTACAAACTCAATAAAAGAAAATACATCATAATAAGAAGAAATAAATATCCAAACTATTGCTGAATCCGTCTCGAGGGGCCGACGTCAAAGCCGGGGCATGGAGGGTCGCTGATGTCCCCATCATCATCCTACACCTATGCACATGGAAGTCATCTTTGGGATAAGCATGCATGTGTCTAGGCTTACCACACCACTTGGCATGAACACTATGTTGGGTCCATTCATTCACATCACCCACATGTCAAGTAGGAAACATGAGTGGTCCATATTCGGATGTAATGGTCCTCCTTCATTCATCATGGGTCGTAGGCATGATAAGAGCATTCATGGATGTCCTGGTCCCCCGGCATTTGACACCCCCATGCATGATTGGATCACATATGGATGCCCAGGCCCTCCTAAGTCCGTCCAAGTCTACATGGCAGCATTGCATGATAGATCCACTTATGGATGCCCCAGTCCTCCCAATTCTATCAAACTCTCCTTGGCCTCAAAGCATGACTGGTCTAAATATGGTTGTCCTGGTCCCCCCTTGCATATCATACATTCCCCACTCACACCGCATCGTAGTACATGGCATGAGTATTTAAGCAAGCAACAAGCAACGAGCGGTGAGAACCACAAGAAGCGGGCAAAAGCTCATGAGCGCCACTTGGAATTCCAAGTTGGCAACTGGGCGATGATGACTTTGGATTGGCTCTACCCTAGGGTCACCTCCAATTTGAGGGCACAAGGACTTGGACCTTGCCAAGTTTCGAGTGGCTTTGGCAACCCAGCTTTCGGGTTGGACTTACTAATGGGTTTTGGGATTCACCCCATTTTTCACGAGGCGGATCCGGCACCCTATATGGGCACCGCGGTGGATCCTAGTGAGTGCTTTGAGCCTATACCTTCCAGTAAGAGGGACACCCCCGGAGAGCCACCACAAATCAGCTTGAGAGCCCGACGTGTGCACACGGAGGCAATACTAGGCAAGCAAGGTATCATTGCCAGCATGAGGGTGTGTCCGTGCCACTTTGTGAAGCTGAAGCGCCATCCCCTGGCCATGGACGCGGGGTTGAGTTTCGAGATCATGGCTCGCCCGGAGCTGTATTTGGTGTACCACTTCCCCGGTGGACCCATACTCGACGGGGTCGAGTTCTCCTCACCCCGGCAGTATGATGGGGGCATCACTTACCCCTCCACATTTTGCGAAGCTCTGATGGATCGACGATTTGCGCCATTGTGTTCTTCACATTTTTCTGAGTCTATACATGTAATTTTTATATTTTATTTGAGTCATAAACTATGTAATTTTCCCTTTATTTGAGTCCGATACCTAGGTATAACGGTCATTTACCTAAGTCTTGAGTCATGTGGTTAATTAAGTTATCTATTGGGCCCAACTAGTGGGCTTGGCCCAGGGGCACACTCCATTGGACTGCTTTGGTCATTAGTTATTTAGTCAGGGTCATTTTAGTCCTAGGAAAATATGAGCGCCTATAAATAGGCCACCCCACTCTCTCATTTGTAATCTTTTAGTCAATCAAAAAAATTGAGTGTTCTAGTGCAATTGGAGTGGATTCTCCATCTCTCTCTCCCTCTCTCTCTCTAAGGGGTGGATTCCCCTCTCTCCCTCCCTCTCTATCTATCTATCTCCAAGAGGGGGCACCCCTTTCTCTCTCCTCCCCTCCCAACCACTTTCTCTCTCCCTTCCCCCTCCATTAAAGTCATTCCAACTCCCCACAACCCCTCTCTTTACTCCACCCCATCCCCAAGGTAGCCTCCACCTATCCCCACTCCACCCTCCAACCACCAACCACCCACCCCCCTTCCCCAAGCACCTCTCTCATCTCCCAAGGGAGAATTCCCCACTCCCCCAAGCATCCTTTTCCCTTCCCCACACACCTCTTCCCATCCCCAAGACCAGAAATTAATCCCACCCTTAAACCCATTTTCAAATACCCTTTCCCTCTCTCCCTTCCAACCAAATTCGCAGCCCTCCCTCCCTCCACCTGCTAGACCACCTTCCAGCCCCCATTTTGCCACTCCCTCACCTTGGATCACCCCCTCCCGACCCCCCTCACAGCCAGGGTTCGCCCCACACTCATCCACCCCCATTTCGCCCCCCTCCTACTACATTTCCCATTGGCAAGTTGAAGACCTTGCAGCAGTTCGTAGGCAGCAAGCTAGGGTCCTGGAAACAGCGTCGTCTCCAGCCGTTCCCCAATCCTTCTGGTGGCAAGTCATATACCTCTGGAAAGGTCATCCAGAGAGCTTCCCAGGTGAGGTGGTTTCGTCATCGTCGAAGCACCGAGCAGCCCGTGAGATTGATTCTTCCTCGACTGCACAGAACCACTCAGGTAGAGAACCAGAGCTTCAGATCAAGTTTGACCATGGCCACTCCCTTGCAGATCTGGGCGCGAAACTTGGCTGAGGGCTTCTCCTTCAAGTCCTCTCCCATCCCCAAGAATTAGAGCAAAGTTTGGACCTCGGCATCGAAAGTTCCAAATTTTCCATTCCAAGTGCGTCAGGTCAGTTTTCCTTACCCAGAACCGACACATCCCTGTTGTTCGGTTCTTCACGATCAACTCCAACATATGTCGATGGCGCCGTTGGTCCCAACGGAAAGAAGACTCATCTACGATCGCAACGGTACTCGTCTGGCCTCCATCAGAGTACGGGACGGTACGTGGCGCCCCCGTCTTCAAGCAGCATCACCCTAGAAGTAGCCAGAACTAGCAAAGACCAGCCCTGTTCCAGGCTCTGCCCCGGCCAGCGGCATTGTCACGAAATTCCAAGAAAATTTAGGTGTCTTCCTGGGTCAAGTCAAAGAATTTCAGCACTAGTTGCAGCCTATTCGGAGTTTGGTAGTGATCGTGGCGGTACCTTCTTTGACTATCTTTCCGGCGGTTCCAGAAGCTGGCAGCACCGGTGGAGCTCGGTACAACGGTTTTCTAGCTTCACTCCCACTCCCCGCCTTGCCCGCTTATAGCCCCTCCCTGCGTGGAGGTAGTGTTTGACTATATCACATTAACCCCCAACCCCTTGTCCCACCCTCCTGCGCGAGGAGTAGTGGTGTACTCTATAAATTTTCAGGTCAAGCGGCATCGACGCGGTGTGCGGGTGCATAGCCACGCCTCTCCACTCGCCCTCGTCTTCGGCCGGGATCGGTGTCTTCACGCCGATCAGGTGAGCTTCGGAATACTTCTCATTGCTGGCCCCTTAACTGCTTAGTTTAGTATTGTTTTGGTTGCTCCGTCGGTGGTAAGAGAGTGCTCGATCCCGAATTTGCTTATAATTGAGCGACCACCACGGAGTGAGTTGAGAGAGCGACCCTACAACCCACGCCCTTGGCGTGCTGGCCACCCGTGGAATTGCGCATCCCAGGCCCTTAAGGTCCATCCCAAGTTAGCCAAAGCCCCAGAAAGGTGAGGTCAGACTTCGGACCCTCTCCACCATCACAGGTTTGCCTACGGGCCCTAGTGTGCACCAAGCAGGTGAGTCCGCTCGAGTGAAGTTGCCGGTCCGTTGCATTGCTTGCTTGCTAGGTCCGAGGGGTCTTCGGTCTTGTGGCTATCACCCCCAAGGTGGTGTCACATCACCTGTCTACTACACCAGTAAGGTGCTCAACGAAACTAAAAGAAGCTACCCCGCAACCGAGAGACTCGTGCTAGCATTGGTTACCTCGGCCAAGCGCCTTCGACCCTACTTCCAAGGGCACTCCATCATCGTGTTGACCGGTGAACCACTGAAGAGCATCCTTGCTCACCCTGAAGCCTCGGGATGCCTCGTCAAGTGGGCCATTATGCTCAGGGCCTACGATATATCGTACCAGCCTCGCTCAGCTATCAAAGGATAGGCGCTCGCTGACTTCATCGCCGAGAGCACCATCCCGATCGAAGAAAAATCTCTGTCCGCGCCTGGGCCAACCTGGGACTTGTTCGTCGATGGATCCTCCAACTCAACTGGGAGCGGCGCCGGTATCTTCCTGAAGTCCCCCAAAGGAGCAGAGCTACAATACGTCTTGAAGTTCAACTTCCAGGCATCCAACAACGCCTCCGAGTACGAAGCCCTTATCTCGGGAGCCCGCATGGCCCCACGGTTGGGGGCTGAGCGAGTCAGAATTCACACTGACTCTCAACTGGTCGCTAGCCAGGTCAACGGCGATTACGAAGCTCGGGAAGAACCAATGGTCAAATACCCTCGGCTGGTCAAAACCGTGGCACAACAGTTCTGGAGTTTTGAGGTTCGGAAGTTAAGTCTCGTCCCCAAGGAATGTTGTAGACCCTTCCAAAAATGAGAAGTAAAGCGCGGGTCTCGGTCAGACACGATCGAAATGGGAACTCCATGCAGTCTGACAACCTCTTCGATGTATAAGGCAGCTAGAATATCGATCGACCATCGGCTCTTTATAGGCAAGAAGTGTGCCGACTTGGTCAAACGGTCTATGATAACCCATATTCCATCATGTCCTCCTTTATATTTAGACAAACCCATAATAAAGTCCATGCCGATATCTTCCCACTTCCACTTGGGAATGTCTAGATGATATAGCTTACCAGCGGGCTTTTGGTGTTCCGCCTTGACTTGTTAGCACGTGAGACAGCGAGAAACGAAGTCCGCTACCTCCCTTTTCATGTTAGGCCACCAAAAGGTCCGTTTCAAGTCCTGGTACATCTTGATCGATCCGGGGTGAATTATGTACCTCGATCGGTGAGCCTCTTCTAAAATCTTCTTCTTCAATTTCAGACAATCCGGTACACAAGTCCTTTCTCGGAATAATAACCATCCATCTGATGCCAACTTGAAATCGGGTTGCTCTTCCAGCTTGCCTTTAACTTGTACTAGCATCGGGTCATTGTCTTGAAGCTCCTCCGAGTAAATCCGGTTGTATCCTCATGTGTGATAGAGTAGTACACTTTTTCTCCCTGTCCATGCTTATATTAAGCTTGGAAAATTATTCCAGCATCTTCCATTCTTGGATCATACAATTGGCCAATAACGCTCTCGGCTTTCGACTGAGGGCATTAGCTATGGGATTACCCTTTCCAGGATGGTATTGTATTGTGAAGTCAAAGTCCTTGAGATATTCTAGCCAACGCCTTTGTCTCATGTTTAATTCTTTTTGTAACGTTCCGAGATTATGCAGCGGAAACAATCAGGAATGTGATCAGTCGACTAGTACGCCTCGAGCAAGCAATATAATCAGGGCGCAAGACAATCACACAAAGGTAATTGCACAAGTAATTCACTAAACCCTTCAATTTTATTTCTTCATAAAATAATTCCCAAAGTACATAAGATCTTTTCACTAAACTTAAGAAAATAAAAATTACATCATGACTCGACTAGACATTGATAACTAAGGCTTCTCTCAAGTCACGTATCCTTCAATCGCTCTCGGATCCCTCACTTGAGTAATCGGAATCTGACCCAATAGAATTTCCTGAAAAAGATTGGAAAGTAGGGTAATGAGTACACTTTCCCAGTAGGTATCTTCGTATCAACATGAAGGCAAATTTAAATGATTAGCATTTTAGCTCTAGAGAATAAGATAAATCATGCAGATACGAGGGAACATGCGAATAAAGCCAAAGTAACAAGATATGATCAAGCTTGAGATATGAGAGTATGATTAATCAAGTATATAACAAGAACGTCAATTTAGCCTTTTTCATGAGCAAGAGTGTAACAAGAATGTACTTTTCATAACCATGAAGGCTATGCACTAGAAAGTCAAGCAAGAAAGTACTGTTCGCTTAATAGCAAGTACTTCGTGAATTTATGTGATTTCCCGTGGATATTTCACTTATTTATAAAGAAAGTACTCCCAGTGTAATGCGACGCCAGTAGCATCATATCCCATGGTTTATAGTATGTTTCCGACAATCAACTGAGGGGACTAGCATAGATCCCTTGAACACAATCAGTACTCGAACTACATCTTCAAGTATAAATCAAGCTACTTCCACGTTTATATCAATAATATGGCCAATAATATACAAGTTCAACAAAAGTTCTAGGATAAGGTAACCAAACACAAGAATGCTTCAATTAAGAACAAGAGACTTCAAGGAATGAATTAATAACTAGGTTATGCTATAAAGAAAATTCGGCAGCATAACTGTGATGACCTGGGATCCGAGTACCGGAAAGGAACCGGCACGTCTCGGACCTCGGCCCGCCCACCCACGAGCTCGAAGACTCGGAAGGGTTAAAGGGATGGTGTGGGAGTATAAGAGAAGCTGAAATAACTACAGAGATAGCACAATAATCTAAAATAAAATGCACAGAATAAAATAAATAAATAAACTGCTACAAGGTTCAGTGTATCTCATGTCCAAATAAAGTACAGTCAACAGAAAGAAAAGGTACAACTACACGGGACGTACCTCGGCTCTAGCAGACTGGCGACTAACCCTGGCTAGAAGAACCACATTGAAACTCTGTTGCGCCTCTCGATGACCCCACCTCACCTGAAAAGTAGGGGTGAGCCTCATTTCATTGGCCTAATAGGGATCCCTCGGACCCCCACCGCACAACGAGGAAAATGACAACAAGGCGCGAACAACCGTGGAAGGTAACACTACCTAACAGGAGTACGGTAGAAACAGCAAGCAATAATAAATAAATAGAAAAACTATCTAGCTGACCGTACCGTACAACTGAACCTCTGTCCGTCAAAACTCGAGTCCGTACGTGCCAGTAGACAGGAGCACCACCCACTAGAAGAACGACCGGATGCGTCCCTTGACGTCTTACACCGCGTCACAAGTGTCTAGATATGATGCCCCAGGCGGACTCAAAGACACACTCGGTAACCAGGACCACAAATAAGGACTAGATGAGGTCACGCTCGTCAGCGCGGGCTCGAAGCCCTCAGCCTCGTGTGCACACTCAGACCATACGCCCTAAGCATGTCCTCTAGCTGGTTATTCCCCCGAAGCCCGGACTCGACTGCGCCTGGGGGCCCTATGGTAACCAGCCTAACAACCGTCTCTCTCGGGTCAGCCACTCCACCACTCCCAGGTGGGTCAGTACACTCATGCCGTAAGAAGGCTACGACTAGTGGACGTGTCACTGGAGGTAAGACTCAACTCACGGAACTCACTGCTCGAAAGGAAACTGAGTGGCGGTCCTCACAGGACTACCCCTCCTCATAGAGGTCCTATCTTGGGCCGGTAGAGGGCCTAGCGGCCCACCAATAAACTACTAGGGAACGGGTCACGAAGGGCCTGGCGGCCTATCGTACGGTCGCCAGCACCGGCCTAGCGGTCCTAGTTGGACCGCCAGGGAACAGGTCACGAGGGGCCTGGCGGTCTATCGTACGCCCGCCAGCCCCGACCTAGCGGTCATAATCATGACCCCTAGGAGGCACGTGATCCCAACGGTCAAAAACACGCACCCCGAGGGTGTAACGGTCAAAAAAATGGGTCAAGCGGTCGAAGGATGGCCGCTAGCCAACGGTTAGCGGTCTATCGTGCGGCCTCTAACTAGAGCCTAGCGCCCCATTATTGGGCCGCCAGGCCTGCCGACAATACGGTAACCCATAGCGGTCAAACATTAAGCCGCCGGGGGTGTCTGGCGGTCTCTGGAAGGACCGCTAGACGCACCCGAGTGCGGAACGATGGGAAAACCCCAAAAATGTCGTTCCACGCCCCGATCATCGCACGATGATGGGGAAATCAAGGGGGAAGCTCCCCCAACCCTCCTAGCATGCTGTTGTGTCCCTGTGGTTTTGATGATTGGCTTTGATGTTAGTTAATCTTTTGATGATTAGTTTTGATGTGAGTTAATCACTGTGAGTCATCTTGCTGTGTGAGTCATCATGCTGTTATTCAGTCATTTTCTGATCATAATGCAGTCTATCATATGTTCAATTAATTTGCTGTTCAGTCAGTTCATCAGATCATGAAGCATTGCATTATATGTTCAGTCATGTTATCTGCTACATAAATCTTTCACATGCATTATTTGTTCAAGTGTAAACTCTGTCAGCATTGTCAGGACTGAAGTGGGTCGACCCCCCTTCTTAGATGGGTCGACCCCCCTAGACTATCAATGTCTGTACACTGCCAGCACACACGTTCAAAATCCCTACATGTGAAGTCTACACATCGACTATTCATGCAAAGTCTAGACATTTGATCAAGTTTGTACACTGGTCTTGGCATATGCATTCATAAAGTATATACACTCTTCGGTTGACTTCAACTGAAGTCTGTACATCGGCATGCATTACATCAAGTGTGTACATTGCATAGCATGTTGCGTCTAAGTCTATACATCACTGTTCATGCATTCACTATCAAGTCTACACATTGCTGGGTCTTCATGCATTAACTCCAAGTTTGTACATCGCTCAAAGACTTCAAGTCTGTACAGCCATTGCACTCAATTGAAGTCTGTACATTGGTCTTCATATTCGAAGTCCATACATCGGTCTTCATATTCGAAGTCTGTACATTGGTCTTCATATTGGAAGTCTATACATTGGTCTTTATATTCAAAGTCCATACATCGGTCTTCATATTCGAAGTCTGTACATTGGTCTTCATATTGGAAGTCTATACATTGGTCTTCACCTGAAGTTTGTACAGCCATTCTCTTATCAAAGTCCATACATCCTTCTGTTGGAATTCCAAGTCCATACATCGGACTGTTTGAACAAAGTCTGTACAGTGTGTCACTCACGTTGGAAGTCTATACATTGGGGGCCTTTTACCTACGTTGCTCGAAACAAAGTCTATACATTGGACTGTGCCAAAGTCTATACACTGGCAGCACTGTGCAAGTCTATACATTGGCGTTGGTCATCCAAGTCTATACATCGCTTGGCGCTCACCAAGTCTGTACATCCTCCGCCAAGCTTTCCAAGTCTGTACAGCCAAAGTCTGCACATCCTGTTTAGCTAGAGTCTGTACAGCCATTCCTTGAGTTACAAGTCTGTACATTGGTTCAGACTTTTCAAAGTCTGTACATTGGGCCTTCAAGTTTTTTGAAGTCTATACACTGGCTTACTCTTCTAAGTCTACATAGCCTGCTTGGTCGTTCAAGTCCAAAGTCTATACATCTGTTTGTGCCTTGTCCTGGCCATCGTCTCTCAACCATCGAGTCTACACATTGGTCTGTGGCAAGTCTGCACATTGGACTCTCACTCAAAGTCTGTACAGCATGCTTCGTTGTTCAAGCTTTTAAAACTCTATACATCCCTCTTGAGCTAAAGTATGTACAGCCGTTTCTTTGGCAAGTCTGCACATCGTGAAGTCTACACACTCGATTGCCTTGCTTTGCTTCAAGTTTGTACAGTCTCTCCCTCAGCAAGTCTATACACTGGGGTCGTCAGCTGAAGCGACAGCATGTCTGTACATTGGTTCTCATGCATGTTAATAGCAAGTCTAGACATTGTCTGTCATGCACGCAGTCAAGTGTATACACTCTTCACACTTGGTTAACTGATGCTTTAAGTCCATACACTCATTCCCTTGGTATGTTAATGCATTTAACTAAAAGTCCATACACTGAGCTCGCATGAAGAACTTCAACTCTATACACTCTCTCAGTGTACATACTTATCCATTTGCTGCTTATAAAGTCTATACAGCCTGTGCTTTGCTGATCGACTGAACTCCTCATTAATCTTGCAGGTGTCTGGCACGTGATCCAAGGAGCTGAGATGCTGACACGTGATAGAGTCACTTGGGCGGGAGCTGTGGAGACACACGCCCTAAGCTGCTGTGATATATATAGAAGCCTTCATCCACTGTAGAAGAAGATGAGAACTGAAGAGGGCTGATCGAGACTGAGAGTGAAGAAGAAGAGAGGCAGAGAAGTAGAAGGAAGAGAGCCACGATCAAAAGAGCAGAAGAAGAAGAGAAAAGAAGAGATGGGGAGAGCCTGCGAAAGAGAAGAAGATAGAGAGTGAGAGCAGTAGAAGAAAAAGAGAAAGAGAGAGAGCTCGTGAAGAAGAGCAGAGAGAAGCTTCGTTATTTTCACTGGACTTTGGATCAAATCCAATCCAGTTGCTCCTACGAGAGCTGCAGTTTATATTTCATTTTCCAGCTTTCTGGTTGCTGAAGTTATTTTCATTTTGTGTTTCTTATTTTTCTTTTATTTTTCTGATTACCTTTGTTCTTCCGATCCTCTAGACTGAGGTCGGGTTCCTCCTGTTGGTTCAGGAGAAGGGAGATCTGATCTCCGGGTTGCAAGTGACAGGTTGTCACTTGTGGGTTCCCTCTGGTTAAGGGAAGGGAGGCTCGTCCTCCTGTTCTGGGCTTGTGGGTTGCAAGTCCAGGGGTCCCTCCTGGTCTGGAGGAAGAGAGGTCTTCGACATCTGGTTTTCAGGTGGCTGGGAGTCACTTGGGGTGTCCCTCCGGTTGGGAGGAAGAGGGGAGGTTGTTCCCTTGGTCAAGCTGTGTGGCAGCAAGTGTTCGCAGACTGAGTCTGCTTGTTTCTAGCGTTGGCTAGTGAAGCCTCACTCCGGTTGGGAGTGAGGGGTGGATGTAGGTCTGGAGGACCGAACCACCTAAAAAATCTACTGTGCAGTGGTTTGTTTTGTGCGTTTGCTCCTTGCCTCCTACCTCCCATTCACAGGTTATGCATGCATGGTTAGCTGTGTTATCTTGGATTGTTTGTATTATTCCTATCTGCAGTAACCTTGAGCATTATATTTTGCTAGGTGTGTTTGGGTTGCATAGTTCTGTCTGCATTTCTGGTTTGATCAGGTGGCTGCATTGTTGCAGTCCAACTGTTTGATCATGTGTTATCTTATCATCTCATCTTACAGAGCTCATTAGTTTTTATTCCGCATATCTGAGCTCTAGAGTTTTAATTTGGGCATTATTTCTGAAGGAGATACATTCACCCCCCTCTGTATCCGGACTTAGCACCCTAACAATTGGTATCAGAGCGGTGTCTGCTTAAGAGGTCCAGCGACCTACAGATCCGATCTTGCAGTCTTAGGTGCTAATTTGCTTTTGGTGCATCAATATTCATGTTGCTTTATATCTGATCTGTTTTCATGGGTGAACCACCAGTTTTCAACAGTTCCAATTTTAGTATATGGTCTGCTAGTCTGAAAAATTATGCTAAATCTGTTAATCCAGACCTGTGGAAAGTGATTTCACACAGTCCTCATGAACTACCAAAGAAAAAGTCCAAATGGACTGACAGTCACAAATTAATGCATGAAGAGAATCAGATAGCTATAAATCTAATGAAGGCAGCTACTGATAGAGCTTTTCATTCATATTTCTTTGATTGCAGTTCTGTTAAAGACATTCTGGACATGCTGAAGCGAACTCAGATAAGAATTGAGGACAGCTGCATGATGGCTGACAGAAATAATCAAGGCAGCAGTCAAGATGAAGATGATGATGATGATGAGGTAAATCCCTTTGAAAACTATACTTTAGATGATTGGGAAAATGCATATTCTGAGCTACTTGAATCTCATGAACTGTTAAGAAAACAGTATAAAAAATTGAAGAAGGGTACTGGGTCAGTTAGTTCAAGTTCTCCATGTAGAAATTGTGTTGAATTGAAAAATGTTCACGATGCATGTATGCCTGATTTTCAAATGTTGAAGAAACAAATTTCATTATTGAAAATTGAGAATCAAGATCATAAAAATGTGATATCTGAACTCAAAAAAAAATTCAAGTCTGATAATGATAATCAAACTCTTGTTAACTATCATGACCAGTATAAAAAATTGCTGAAAAACTTTGAAAGTGTGAACTCAGATTTACACAAGCTAAAATCTGAAAATGATTCTCTGAGAAAATCTGTTAATGAAAATGATGAAAAATTTGAGAAACTTGAGCAGGAGAAGAACTTGTTTGCTGAAAAATTCAATGCCATAAAATCTGTAAATATAGAATTACAGAAAGATCTGGAGAAACAGCAAAAAAAATTAAAGGAATTTGAGGCTGAAAGAAAACTTGAAGTTAACTCAGATGATCAGACTCTAATAAATGAGTTAATTCAGAATGACAAGCTTAAGGAAGAAAATGAGAAGTTAAAAATACTGAACTCCACTATCTCTGAGAGACTTCTAGCCTTAGAAAGAGGAAAAACTGTTTGCATTGAAGATTCTGATAAACTGAGCAATCTGGAAAATGAAATTGAGAAATATAAAACTGCTAACAAAGTTTTGAATGAAGCTATGAATTACAGTGAGAAAGAGATTACCAGTTATGAGTTACACATTTCCTCACTAGAAAATGAAATTCAAGATCTGAAAACATCTCTGTCAAAGTTTGTGAGTGGACAAGAGAATCTGGACAGGTTGTTAGGAGTTAAGGTCAATACTCAAAAGGAAGGGTTAGGCTACAACAATGTCAATAAAAAGGCTTTCAAAAACAAGCTAATGATATCTTTTATCAAAGCATCAGATGTAGCCACCACCTCAGAAAATAAACAACCAAATGTTCAGAAGAATCAGAAACAAATTGGAAAAATGGAAAAGGTCAGTCATGTGAAGAAAGGAGTGAATCACATTGAAAAAATGCATGTTGTACATCACTCGAACTTTCCTGCCACCAAGAAAAAGATTGATTTTAAATATGTTGAGAAAGTTCAATCTGTGCTTGACATGAATACACATACACATGCACATAAAAACAAGAATTCATGTCATTACTGTGGTAGGGTTGGCCACATTATGGATAATTGCTTCATTCTGAAATAAGACAACAAAAAGCATGCTAGGAAACATGTCTCTGCTCAGAAAAAAAAGAAAACTGAATGCTATCACTGTGGCAAATTGGGCCGCAGGGCCATTGAATGCTGGCATGCTCAGGGTAGACAATTCAATTCTAAAACTGTTAAACTCCATGCAAATGGAAATGCTTTTGGAAGAAATGTTTTTAGAGGCAAGCACAATGAGTGCTTCAAATGTGGGAAGTATGGCCACACAGTCAAGGACTGTTGGCACATTCAGAAGAATTCTTTTAACCCCCATGTTATCAAATTCTCTGCCATAAAATCTGTGAGCTTTTCATGCTATAACTGTGGGAAGCCAGGCCATAGAGCTACTGAATGTTGGCTGGCCGGTTTTAGTAAACAGAATTTTAATTCTGTCAACAACAAAATGTTTCATGCATATGCACATGGATTTCATGCTAACAAGGATGTGCATAGATCAAATCTGAAACCTGATGCATCTTACTATCATTATAGTAAACAGAACTCTCTCTCTGCCAATAAACTTCATGACAATAGTAATGTGCATAAGAAGAATTTGAAATCTGCTAATTCATGCCATTACTATGGACAAATTGGTCATTCAATGAATAATTGCTACTTAATGAAATCTGATGACCAAGCAGCTAGAAAATTGTTTAGAAAACCTGCTACGAATGTCATTGTCAATTCAGGACCCAAGACCTCTTGGGTACCTGTTTGTGCAAAATAACTTTGCTTTGCAGGTGTGCCTTGGAATGGAATAAAAAGGGGTATTAATCCAAGGCACTCAAGAATGAAAACCCCTTCTAAACTTTTCAGGTAAATTCTCTGCATTTCCTGTTTTAAAACTCATTGCATATCTGGTTTGATGTGTTCTTACATATCTGTCATCTTTTGAACACTATGAGAATTCATGTCTCTTAATGCTCATATGAATTGGCTGTTTAGATATTGAAATGCGAATAAACTTGTAATTTCTGAAAATCTGAACTGCATATGTATGTTGTTTGAAATCTGACTATTGCATTCTGAAAAATCTGATAAGTTAAAATTTGATCCATGCATGCTGCCCATGTTGAATTATCATGATTGACCTCAATGGTATATCAAATGGTAAGCTACCAAAAGGCAGGGAAATTTGTCTGGAGGTTCTTACTATATGAGAGGTGGTCTTTTAGACCAAGTACTCCGCCTAGTACCATGGGTCACTTTACTGGATAGGACAGTCTAAATATGCACAAGTCACAATATCATTTGGAATCATATGTTCAGTTTTCAGTGCAAACATTGCATGTTTTCAGGGGGAGTAAATGGCATATCTTTGCATAGCATTCAATGTTGAGTCTTTGCATGTTTTTGCATACATATGGTTAATTGCATTGCATTTCCATAATTTGAAAAATGCCAAAAAGTTTGTTTGAATGCATATTGTCAGGGGGAGTCAATGCATTGCATATAGGTTGTCAAATGCATACATTTGTCAAAATTCATTGCATATCATTTCTTATTCATTTGGTTGACAAACCTCGATCATACTCTGAAAAATAATCACTGGGTTTCAAAATCTCTCTTATCAATTGGTATCATTTGGCTTCAGAATTCCATCAGTCTTTCATGAAGATTTCAATGGGACTATCTCGATCATAAATCTGAAAACACTTGAACTAGGAATCTTCTATTATACATTTTTATGAATGTCTGAAATAACTCATGTGGTTTAAGTTTAATGTTCATGGAGTTTGACTTTAAAATCTCTTAAAAATATCTGAAGCATGTTTAATAAACCTTAACCATCTATTTTATGTTGTGTCTTGTAAAATCTTCTGAAATCTGCACTATTGAATTCATGGCTTTAATTGGTTAAGTACATGAAATTATTATTGACTTGAAGCAAATGAATTTGTCTGAAATGTCTAAAGGGTAAAGAGTTGTCAGAGCAATGACTTTGGTCACTGAGAAACCATGTCCAAAGGACTGTGTCATGAGGTGTCTTAGTTAACTCTGCAAAAAATTCATTGAAAATCAGGCAGAGCAATGGCATGCACACTGAGAAATATAACTCACTCATCAAGAAATGATTTGTAGTGTGTCATGATGTGCAAATGCTATCTCTGTTCATATATAGCATGACAGTTAGTCACACTAAGTGCTTAGGGATATTGGCCCCTGATCAAGGTATATCCTCTAGTTACAAGGTGTGCACTGAACTAGAGTGCTCGTAAAATTTGTAGCATGAAAAATTGTTGAACATATCTCAATATCTGAATATTGATGCTAAAATCAAATTGCTACAACCCTAGACAAAATCATATGACTTCATAATTGCTTGATCTCAATACTAGTGCATGTAATTCTGAAAGAAGTCAATAGATTTGATTGTGTAAGAGAAAGGGAGATTAATCAAGATAAATATGAGGGCTTGGTTCATTTTTATTAAACCTTGGTTTTAGATATCAATACAGAATTTTATTGATAAACTCTGCATACATCATGTTTAAACCATGCTGTTCAATAAAGCTCATTCATAAGCCCTTATAATGGAAGACTTTGAAAACTTATGTTTTGGATTTATGAGATTGATCTCTTTGAAAATCTGACTGAATTTCTTGTGATTGGAGCTTCTTTGAAAATCTGCTACTTGAAACTCTTCTACTCAATATCATTGATTCATTGACCTGAACCTCTCCTTGTTATCCATCTCATAAGATTCCACTTATTGAGGGGGAGCTTCCATGTCATATGCATCATGCTGCATAGAAACTCTTAAAGGGGGAGAATTATGTTCTTGCATTCATATTTTTAGGGGGAGCTCTTGCATTTTGGTATCTCCTTCTGCATCTGCATTCATATTGATTATATCAAAGGGGGAGATTTTTGCCAAAGGGGGAGAATTTTATTCAATCATTGCATGCTGGTTTGCTTTAACTTCTCAAACTATTTTCTTTTTGATGAAGTCAAAGGGGGAGAATAGTTTGTGTCATCATAACTACTCACAGTGTAGTGTTACCATCATCAAAAAGGGGGAGATTGTTGTGCCCCTGTGGTTTTGATGATTGGCTTTGATGTGAGTTAATCTTTTGATGATTGATTTTGATGTGAGTTAATCACTGTGAGTCAACTTGCTGTGTGAGTCATCATGCTGTTATTCAGTCATTTTCTGATCATAATGTAGTCTCTCATATGTTCAGTTAATTTGTTGTTCAGTCAGTTCATCAAATCATGAAGCATTGCATTATATGTTCAGTCCTGTTATCTGCTGCATAAATCTTTCACATGCATTATTTGTTCAAGTGTAAACTCTGTCAGCATTGTCATGATTGAAGTGGGTCGACCCCCCTTCTTAGATGGGTGACCCCCCTAGACTATCAATGTTTGTACACTGCCAGCACACACGTTCAAAATCCCTACATGTGAAGTCTACACATCGAATATTCATGCAAAGTCTAGACATTTGATCAAGTTTGTACACTGGTCTTGGCATATGCATTCATAAAGTATATACACTCTTCGGTTGACTTCAACTGAAGTCTGTACATCGGCATGCATTACATCAAGTGTGTACATTGCATAGCATGTTGCGTCTAAGTCTATACATCATTGTTCATGCATTCACTGTCAAGTCTACACATTGCTGGGTCTTCATGCATTAACTCCAAGTCTGTACATCGCTCAAAGACTTCCAAGTCTGTACAGCCATTGCACTCAATTGAAGTCTATACATTGGTCTTCATATTCGAAGTCCATACATCGGTCTTCATATTCGAAGTCTGTACATTGGTCTTCATATTGGAAGTCTATACATTGGTCTTTATATTCGAAGTCCATACATCGGTCTTCATATTCGAAGTCTGTACATTGGTCTTCATATTGGAAGTCTATACATTGGTCTTCACCTGAAGTCTGTACAGCCATTCTCTTATCAAAGTCCATACATCCTTCTGTTGGAATTCCAAGTCCATACATCGGACTGTTTGAGCAAAGTCTGTACAGCGTGTCACTCACGTTGGAAGTCTATACATTGGGGGTCTTTTACCTACGTTGCTCGAAACAAAGTCTATACATTGGACTGTGCCATAGTCTATACACTGGCAGCACTGTGCAAGTCTATACATTGGCGTTGGTCATCCAAGTCTGTACATCGCTTGGCGCTCACCAAGTCTGTACATCCTCCACCAAGCTTTCCAAGTCTGTACAGCCAAAGTCTGCACATCCTGTTTAGCTAGAGTCTGTACAGCCATTCCTTGAGTTACAAGTCTGTACATTGGTTCAGACTTTTCAAAGTCTGTACATTGGGCCTTCAAGTTTTTTGAAGTCTATACACTGGCTTACTCTTCTAAGTCAACACAGCCTGCTTGGTCGTTCAAGTCCAAAGTCTATACATCTGTTTGTGCCTTGTCCTGGCCATCGTCTCTCAACCATCGAGTCTACACATTGGTCGGTGGCAAGTCTGCACATTGGACTCTCACTCAAAGTCTGTATAGCATGCTTCGTTGTTCAAGCTTTCAAAACTCTATACATCGCTCTTGAGCTAAAGTCTGTACAGCCATTTCTTTGGCAAGTCTGCACATCGTGAAGTCTACACACTCGATTGCCTAGCTTTGCTTCAAGTCTGTACAGTCTCTCCCTCAACAAGTCTATACACTGGGGTCGTCAGCTGAAGCGACAGCATGTCTGTACATTGGGTTCTCATGCATGTTAATAGCAAGTCTAGACATTGTCTGTCATGCACGCAGTCAAGTGTATACACTCTTCACACTTGGTTAACTGATGCTTTAAGTCCATACACTCATTCCCTTGGTATGTTAATGCATTTAACTGAAAGCCCATACACTGAGCTCGCATGAAGAACTTCAACTCTATACACTCTCTCAGTGTACATACTTATCCATTTGCTGCTTATAAAGTCTATACAGCCTATGCTTTGCTGATCGACTGAACTCCTCATTAATCTTGCAGGTGTCTGGCACGTGATCCAAGGAGCTGAGATGCTGACACGTGGTAGAGTCACTTGGGCGGGAGCTGTGGAGACACACGCCCTAAGCTGCTGTGATATATATAGAAGCCTTCGTCCACTGTAGAAGGAAGATGAGAACAGAAGAGGGCTGATCGAGACTGAGAGTGAAGAAGAAGAGAGGCAGAGAAGTAGAAGGAAGAGAGCCACGATCAAAAGAGCAGAAGAAGAAGAGAAAAGAAGAGATGGGGAGAGCCTGCGAAAGAGAAGAAGATAGAGAGTGAGAGCAGCAGAAGAAAAAGAGAAAGAGAGAGAGCTCGTGAAGAAGAGAAGAGAGAAGCTTCGTTATTTTCACTGGACTTTGGATCAAATCCAATCCAGTTGCTCCTACGAGAGCTGCAGTTTATATTTCATTTTCCAGCTTTCTGGTTGCTGAAGTTATTTTCATTTTGTGTTTCTTATTTTTCTTTTGTTTTTCTGATTACCTTTGTTCTTCCGATCCTCTGGACTGAGGTCGAGTTCCTCCTGTTGGTTCAGGAGAAGGGAGATCTGATCTCCGGGTTGCAAGTGACAGGTTGTCACTTGTGGGTTCTCTCTGGTTAGAGGAAGGGAGGTTCGTCCTCCGGTTCTGGGCTTGTGGGTTGCAAGTCCAGGGGTCCCTCCTGGTCTGGAGGAAGAGAGGTCTTCGACCTCTAGTTTCCAAGTGGCTGTGAGTCACTTGGGGTGTCCCTCCGGTTGGGAGGAAGAGGGGAGGCTGTTCCCCTGGTCAAGCTGTGTGGCAGCAAGTGTTCGCAGACTGAGTCTGCTTGTTTCTAGCGTTGGCTAGTGAAGCCTCACTCTGGTTGGGAGTGAGCGGTGGATGTAGGTCTGGAGGACCGAACCACCTAAAAAATCTACTGTGCAGTGGTTTGTTTTGTGCGTTTGCTCCTTGCCTCCTACCTCCCATTCACAGGTTATGCATGCATGGTTAGCTGTGTTATCTTGGATTGTTTGTATTGTTCCTATCTGCAGTAACCTTGAGCATTATATTTTGCTAGGTGTGTTTGGGTTGCATAGTTCTGTCTGCATTTCTGGTTTGATCAGGTGGCTGCATTGTTGCAGTCCAACTGTTTGATCATGTGTTATCTTACCATCTCATCTTACAGACCTCATTAGTTTTTATTCCGCATATCTGAGCTTTAGAGTTTTAATTTGGGCAGTATTTCTGAAGGGGATACATTCACCCCCCTCTGTATCCGGACTTAGCACCCTAACACATGCATCTAAGGCCCCGAATCGGTCAAAAACCCGACGAATCAATGGATCCGGCGCTCAAGTCCTAAACATGGATTTTACCCTCCCGGCTCAAAAATGCCCCTCTCGGCCTCCCCACAGCCTACAGATCACGAGGAAAGCTGTAACGAGGGTAAGGATCCATCCCCCTACCTCAATGGAGCCCGAAATCCGCTAGGAAGCCGTCGATCCACAACCTTGGCCGCACGAGATCCCCGCTTCCCACGCCGTGAAATGAGCACCTCCGTGTTCCTCTCGCCGCCGCCGTCATCACCACGCCGCCGCCGATGCCCGCCGTCCGTCACCGGAGGAGGGAGGGGCGCCGGAGTTCATGAACGGGAGAGAGCGGGGGGGTGGGTGCGCGCTCACGGGAGGAAGGAGGAAGAAGAAAGAAGAAGAGAAAAGAAGAAAAAGGAAAATAGGGGGGTATTTATAGAACATCCAGAAAATGTCAAAATATCAAAAAATAGAAAAATAGGTTTTCGTGATCCTTGGAACACGCATAACGCGCTAGTACCATCCCGGAGTAGGAGAACGCAGCGGTTCGCTCGCAAATGCGTTCTGAAGGTCCGTTAGGGAAAAACACGTGTAAACCACAAAACAAGCTTCGGGACCCCCGAAAGTGATCCGAAACCCACTGATCCAGATCCAAAAAATATCCAAAAAACCTGCGACATTACCACCCTCCCCCCTTAAACAAATTTCATCCTCAAAAATAAGGACAAGGCACAGTGATAGGGGAGAAGACTCACCCGAACAAAGATGGATACAGGTGCCGCAACTCATCCTCACGCTCCCACGACGCCTCACCACCAGAGTGACGCTGCCAGACCACCTTAACTAGAGGGATAACCTTGCTCTGCAGGTGTTGCTCATGCCGATCCTCAATGCGGATGGGGTACTCCTGTAGGGACAAGTCTGGGGTCACCTCGGTCCAAACGGCATCCGCCAGAACATGGGAATCATCGGGCATATACCTCCAAAGCATAGACACATGAAACACATCATGCACAGCAGATAGCTCCGGGGGTAATTGTTGAGTTATGGTTTTGATGATTGCTGTGATTGTTAAGTTATGGTTTTGATGATAACTAAACTTAATGTGTGATTAAGTGATGATAACTAAACTTGTGGTTGATTGCTCATACTCCTGTTATCTATGTATGGCAGAGATGTCAAATGGCAACGGTTACATGGTCTTGATCCTTGATTTCCCTATTTTGGTTTTACAAGAGGCAAGAGGTTTCATAACCTATTTAATGTGAACAAGCATGGTATTAACCCTTACTATCTTGCTTGCAGGATTAAACTCATGGCAGTCAGCTGATGAGCCAAACGTGTGGATACTCACCCTGCTCCTCTACAATCCAAAATAGGTGGTATATGTCATTACAATGTCAAGAACCATTGGTGAGACTCTTACCTTGTCTTAGCATTGATCTCACCATGTGTATCTCATATACCTCTCCTTAATACACCTCATTCATGCATATTAAACATGAAACCCTTCTGGCCATCGTGCGCCCTCGCCCCCGGAACAAAATTTAGAAACGCTCTAATGGTTTAGACGTTTCAAATGCATAAACCAAGTGAATCCAACCCCAAAATGCATGGATTTGATATGGACATGAAGCCCTTAAATTATGGACATGTTTCTTTGAGCTAACACTTCATTTTTGCAGGTATAGGTCTTTCCGGTCGACCAACATACCTTGGCCGGTCGACCATATTTGCCAGAGCCTAAGAATTCCATGTTTTATAGGTTCGGTCGACCGCCCCTACCTTTCCGGTCGACCGGTTCTTCCAGAAATGAAACACTCCAGTATTTACAGGTTTTGGTCGACCGCCCCTACTTTTTCGGTCGACCGGTTCTCCCAGAATCAAAAAGACGGAGATTTTACATGTTCCAGTCGACCGCCAGCCCCGAGGCCCTCTTTTGTTGACTTTTGGTTCAAGCTCGAGGAGAGGTCTTTCTACCCATTTGTTTAATCCCAATGACCCCAATTTCACCATGATTTGTGGATCTGGTCTAAGGCTTGTCTATAGACCATTCAAGGGCTATAAAACATATCATTTTGGAGCCAAAAACCCTAACCAACCAAGAGGGCTTCAAGGGAGATCAAAGGAGAGGCTATCCAAGTGGAGGAAGAGGAGAAGTACTATAGTCATGAACAGTACTCCGTGCAGCAAGTGTTCTTCATCCATCCTTAACCCATTGAAGGTAGATCTGAAGCCAACATCCTCCAAGGAAAAGAAGCAAGCAAGGAAGCAAGGATTCAAAGGAAGATTGCCCAAGGAAGAAAGAAGAAGAAGCAAGCAAGCACGGATCTGAGAAGAAGGTTGTACAAGGGTGAAAAGAGCAAGATTTTCACAATCCATTTCAAGTCATTCAAGCAAGAGGGAAGGCAACACTCAGGATCAGCAGCATACATTGAAAAGGAAGCCAAATCAGGGGATTTCTAAACTATGCCTTATTATGTTTCAAGTTCATATTCGTGTTTTGTATAATTTGCGAACTTGTGTGTGTGTGGATCGTTGTTGGATCCGTGGTCTTGTGTGTGTGTGTGCTATATTTGATTCATGTGTGCGTAGGTCTTCTTAGATCTGCGTGCGTGTAGTTTTATCTAGATCTTAGTGTTTGTGTGTGAGGAGTGCTGCACTTTGGTTATAAGAGCTTGACATCATCCGTCAGGGTCCAACAACTTAATACTTAATGCATCTTTCTAGTCTCCATCTATAGAATTTGTTTTGGGAGTTCATAGTATATATTTGTCATCATTTCATATACAAGAATACTTTGTGTGGGTGTTCGGAGAAAGGGGTCTCCGAGTGTGTGTGTGTTGTCATATGTGTGTGTGTGCTGTATTTGATTCATGTGTGCGTAGGTCTTCTTAGATCTGCGTGCGTGTGGTTTTATCTAGATCTTAGTGTTTGTGTGTGAGGAGTGCTGCACTTGTCGCAGCGTGTGTGTGTTTTGTTGATCCGCTTGTTGGATCGTGTTGGAGACCTCGTCTCCGTGTGTGTGTGTGTGTTGGGGTGCGTCCCCGTATGTGTGGGCAGGTGTCGTCCTGCGTGTGTGGTTGGAGCGTCGTCTCCGTTTGGGGATTTATCCCCGAGTGAAGCCTCACCGGGTTTGGTGAGGGGTGGACATAGGATTGTCGTCGTTGTATCCGAACCACCTTAAAAACTGATGTGCATTGTGTTTTGAATTGTGTGGTTTGGTCCTTTTCTTCTACCTCCATTCTACGTGAGTGTTAGTGTAATTGTGATTCCAGATTTATCCACGTATGTCTTGCATAATCTATATCATCATCTAATTAAGTTTGATAAATCCAATTTGTAAACAAACAGTTTTGAACCTATTGATTAGCTTTATATCACATATTACAAAAAGGCCAAAAGTTTTCGTAAAAGTTGTAAACACCCAATTCACCCCCCTCTTGGGTGTCATTGATCGCGGGACTTCAGTAATTGCAACCGATAGGCAACTTCACCAATACGCTCGACAAAAAGGAAAGGACCAATGTAGCGGGGACTCAGCTTCCCACGCTTGCCGAAGCGCATTACACCCTTCATGGGAGAAACTGGCAAAAACACCCGATCACCTATAGTAAAACTGAGGGACCGCCTCCTCCGATCGGCATAGCTCTTCTGTCGGCTCTGCGCAGCCAACATCTTCTACCGGATCAGATGCACCACCTCAGTACACTGCTGTACCAAATTCGATCCTGTCAGGACACGCTCTCTCACCTCGAACCAATCAAGCAGAGTCCGACAAGGTCGCCCGTACAACACCTCGTATGGAGCCATACCAATGCTCGAATGATATCCATTGTTGTAGGCAAACTCCACTAATGGCAGGTGGTGAATCCAACTCCCTTGCCACTCCAAGCAACACGATCTCAACATATCCTCCAAAGTCTGGATGCTCCTCTCAGATTGACCGTCCGACTGAGGATGGTACGCTGAGCTAAATGCTAACTCGGTGCCTATAGCCCGCTGGAACCTCCTCCAGAATCCTAAAGTGAAGCGAGGATCACGATCAGACACAATGGAGATAGGAACTCCATGCAACGGGATGATCTGCTCCACATACAAATGGGCCAAACGATGCACACTCCAACTGACCTTGATCGGTAACAACCGAGCCGTCTTCGTCAGTCTATCCACCAGTAACCAGATACTATCATGCCCACTGGATGTCCTCGTCAACCCAACCACGAAATCAGTGGTCACGTGGTCCCACTTCCACGCGGGGATCTCCAAGGGCAGAAGTGTACCTCCCGGTCGCTGGTGCTCCGCCTTCACCTACTGGCAGATCAGACACCTGGCCACGAACTCTGTAACATCTCTCTTCATACCAGGCCACCAGAACTGCCTCTTCAAATTCTGGTACATCTTTGCCGATCTGGGATGCATGGCATACCGACTCCCATGAGCCTCTCGCAACACCGCGCGCCTCGTCTGCTCCTCGGATGGGACGTACAACCTATGATGCGGGACGGACACGCGACCAGGGACTCTAGCTCGCGATCGCCCCTAAGCGAGGGAAGACGTGGGACCGAGTGCAGTTGAGAAACCGGCCGTGAGTCTCGGGTATCGACTTTTCCGCATTAACTCGGAATGTGTCACGGGACGGTACACTCACTCACTCTCACAGCGGTGATAACAATATATCAAGCTAGTATCCGACACTCGCAACGGCATTCAAATATATACGAGATAAGCAAAATGCAAAATAAGGAGAGTGGCGAATTTACCTCCACGCTCCGGGTGTGGGGAAGACGATCCCGGCCAAGACAGTAACTCTCGGTGAAACAATTATTAGAACAATTACATAAATGAAATTTACTGCCCACTCCACGCAGGGAGGTAACGGGCTACAAATGGGGCCCGGGAGGACCGAACTTGGGTTGACGGGCAGTGTTTTGGTGTAGCTTTAACGGCACGTGTATTCACGAACGTGGGGCCCACGTGCTCATCGGCGGACCGAGTAGGCTCGGAGTGGGACCTCTGTGACGTTGGCTCTTGGAGAGGCACTCCCTGGGATGGCGGTACGCTGGTTCATCTCGTGGGAGGCGAGTCGGCTCCGGTCTCACTTGTTGGCCGTGCTACCCACGGATCTGAAGTTACTGTTTTACAGTGCGCTACCCGGCGAGATCTTCTGTTGAGAACACTCCCGACGTCGGATCGAAGCACAAGAGGTATCGTTGGAAAGCTATTTCAAAATGCTTCGATCTAGGGCCAGAGAAATAATTTTGAATTTCTCATATCTGGCCTTGACCGATTTTACAAGCTGCTGTTGGACAGGACCCGAAATCTCAGGGTAGAAGTGATTTTTCCTGAGAGTTGGCGTTGACCATGACTCAAATGACAGATCTTGAACTTGGACTCTTCATGAAAGGTGTAGAGGATGGAACAGGGAAGACGGGGATAATTTTTATGAAAGGTTTGGTGAAGGTTTCAGTTTTTTGAGGATTTTATACTGACTGGGGGTCGGATCTGAACTGCACAGGACAGAAGAGATTTAGGAGAAGATAATAATTTTTAAAAATACAAAAAGGACTATAGAAATTACAAGAAAATTCGTGGATGATGGGGGTGGTGGACGAACTCCCAATAAATTTTGGGATTCAAAAAAATAAGAAGAAGGGGGTCGAAGAGGGGAAACTCAGGGTTACTATGACAGGATCTGAACAGAAGACAGAATTGGAAGGTGGAAATACACGAAAATGGAAAAATAGTAAACGAAAGGTAAAGGACGGGATTTATTTTGTGGAGGCTGGGGTGAACGTGGATGACTCACCCTCCAAGTTTTGTTACGATCGGAGCTCCTGATGGAGAGATAAAAATCACGGAGTATGGCTCTATTTTGATGTAGATAGAATTCCGGTGATGAAGACGGCGACGCGATGGCGGTGCGATGGCGGTGGTGGCGGCGGCAGAAGTAGAATCCAGAGAGGCTAAGGAGAAGATAGAAGGGCATCACACCCAAGATTTAGCGAAAATCCATCTTCAAGAGGGGGAGGGAGAGAGGAGGAGGGCACACCCTTCTTTGGCTCCAACCAAATTTCACAAATTTTTCTCTACATTAATCCTTATAAAACATTATACATGGGTTTATATAGAAGGGGAGGAAGGGGGAGGGGGTTGGAATTCGTGGGATAGAGGGGAGGGGTAGCATTTTCTTCCCCCATGTGATCAATTGGCCTAAAAATATAAAATATAAAATGTCATTTTAATGGGGGGCACCCCCTTGACTTAAGGGGAGGCATCTTGGACATTTTGTAACACTTGTCCCCGTTTGAATGTCAAACCATCTAGAAGCCCACCTTGGACCTTTGACTAACCCCACATGGGCCCTAAGACTTAGGTGGACCAATAGGAAAGGAGATGGGGGCCCATTGCTGGTCCTACTGGACTTTTGCACAAAAACCCAAAGAACGCTAAGGAATGACAAATTGGCTTATAAAGCCTTACAATTGCAAACCTACTTCTCAAGGATATAAATGCAAACTAAAAAGACACAAATACAAAAATAAAAGTTAGTGCCCGGTGTAGATTCCCATCAACCCTCCCCGGGTGGGAAGAACTCGACCCCGTCGAGTAAGGGGTGCGGCTGCTCGTGACGCCGACGGATCCGTCATCGTATTCGGAAGCGCGGAGTACGCTCCACTCCAAGTAATCGACACATGCTCATCCCATATAGATTCGATATGCACACGCTGCTGGGAAATGAGGCTAGAGGTGGACACTCCGGGGTGGGGTCACTCTTAAAGGAAGGAAGGCGGCTCGAAGACTCACTAGGAATCACCGCTTGTCCCTTATGTGACTAGATCCGATATGTGAAGTAGAACCGATCCCAAAGTCTGACAAGTCTCGTACTCGAAAGGAACCAACATCGCGAGCATACAAATCGACTCGACTCGACTCGACGTATGCATAGACACACAAGACCCTAGACACACCTAATGTTAGTCCGACCCGTACATGGGTAATGGCGGACCAGGACACCCGAATGTGTGCCATGAATGCATGTTATGTACTCGGAGGTTGGTGGCATGGGGAACACCTAGACGCCCAAGTATGACCCAGTCATGCATGGACGGCCCTTTAGATTTGGGAGACTTGAGAGGGCTAGGATAGCCGGGTGTGGGTGTATCGAGATTTGGCTTGGTGGGTGTAGATGACCTGGCCCGTGGGGAAGGGGTGTGGTAGTGAACTCCCTCGAAGAAGTGAAGTATATATGGTGGATCAAGGGGTCCACTAGGGAATGGGTCAAAGGGATCAAAGAAGGTATGACCCCTTGTGGTGGTTTCCCACAAGTCACGGTCCCACGTATGGAAGTCTTGATGGTATAGATGGTCTCCTTCATGCAATGTGGTAGGTGGGACGGTGATTACATGTAGGAAGTATGGTTCTTCCCTCGTGCAAAAGGGTATGAAGTCGGGTTCGGCCGACATGGGGAGGAATAAGAGAATCTCCGTGGTGACACAACCCATGGTGCACACGGAGGTAATGGACCCTAAGGCCAAATGAGTGAAGCTACGACTAGTGGGTTGGTCGAAGCCTCGGGTCAATAAGTGCGTCAACGTCCATTGCCGGTGTAAACGCATAATAAGGTCACTCAAGGAATCAATATGGTGACTAGACTGGAGTGTCGTGTGGTAGGAGTTGACGGGTACTAGAGGTAAGGTGGGGCCCATGGGTGGGTAAGGAAGTGGGACCAAGCCATCCTTGAGCCATCTAAGTAGTGGCTCGGCTATGTAAAGCGTACCCGTTAGAAACACGGGTGGCTCGGGTTTTGGTGGCTCCAAACAAGATGGTTCCGAATAATGATCGGAAGTAGATGGCAATGGAGCTCTAGGGAAGGGGTTCCCCAACTGAGGTGGGGAAGGCTGTGGTTTAGGCAGTCCGACCGGATCGGGACTCGACTGGGAGGTAGATGTTTACCGAAGGGCACCTTTAAATCGAGAAAATTGGGACTCAAATGGTTCGACCTCCAGAGCGACCTTATAGGACTGCGCCAGAGAGAATGCGTCGCGGATAAGACATTCAATTTGGAAGTGAAGTCGCAAACCTCTTCGAAACTGAAAGGCAGTCGTGGTGCTCTCCTCTCCAACTCCATATTCCATCCGGTACTTATCATAGTCCCGAATGTACTCGGACATGGACCTATCACCTTGGACGGGTCGGCATGGGTTGGCCATAGGTGCCAAAAATATGGGAATGGATCCCTAGGAAGGGATATGCAAGGCCATTTTTTTTGTTTTTATTTTATAAGCAAAATGTTATGCCAACTAATGCAAACACCTAGACACGACTTAGAATGCGATGCAAATGCACAGTTGGAATGCACTAACTAATGCACACTAAGGACCCTAGACTTAAACCAAGACTCGGTACGTGGCGGAGTTAATCGATCCGAAGATCACTCGCGCAAGTGTGCGGCTTTCCCGATAGGCATAGCCTAACATTCGGACAACACCTTTTTATATACCGAACAATAGTATGCGGACGCAACCTTAGACCAACTTAGACGATGACTAGACGTAAATGACACTTTTTTTTTGTTTCTGACCAAATACTAACCTAGACTCAACTGGTCTCTGATACCAAATTGATGTGGGATGGACACGCGACCTGAGACTCTAGCTCGCAATCGCCCCTAAGCGAGGGAAGACGTGGGACCGGGCGCAGTTGAGAAATCGACCGTGAGTCACAGGTATCGGCTTTTCTGCGTTAACTCAGAATGAGTCAGAGGACGGTACACTCACTCACTCTCGCAGCGGTGATAACAATATATCAAGCTAGTATCCTACACTCGCAGCGGCATTCAAATATATACGAGATAAGTAAAATGCGAAATAAGGAGAGTGGCGAATTTACCTCCACGCTCCGGGCGTGGGGAAGACGATCCCGGCCAAGACAGTAACTCCCGGTGAAACAATTATTAGAACAATTACAGAAATGAAATTTACTATCCACTCCACGCAGGGAGGTAACGGGCTACAAATGGGGCCCGGGAGGACCGAACTTGGGTTGACGGGCAGCGTTTTGGTGTAGCTTTAGCGGCACACGTATTCACGAACGTGGGGCCCACGTGCTCATCAGTGGACCGAGTGGGAACGCTGTGACGTTGGCTCTTGTAGAGGCGCTCCCTGGGATGGCGGTACACTGGTTCGCCTCGTGGGAGGCGAGTCGGCTCTGGTCTCACTTGTTAGCCGTGCTACCCACGGATCTGAAGTTGCTATTTTACAGCGCATGACCCGGCGAGATCTTCTGCTGCGAACACTCCCAACGTCGGATTGATGCACAAGAGATATCGTTGGAAAGATATTTCAAAATGCTTCGATCTAGGGCCAGAGAAATAATTTTGAATTTCTCAGATCTAGCCTTGACAGATTTTACAAGCTGCTGTTGGACAGGACCCAAAATCTCAGGGTAGAAGTGATTTTTCCTGAGAGTTGGCGTTGACCATGACTCAAATGACAGATCTTGAACTTGGACTTTTCATAAAAGGTGTAGAGGATGGAACAAGGAAGATGGGGATATATTTTATGAAAGGTTTGGTGGAGGTTTCGATTTTTTGAGGATTTCATACTGACTGGGGTCGGATCTGAACTGCACAGGACAGAACAAATTTAGGAGAAGACAACAATTTTTAAAAATACAAAAAGGACTATAGAAATTACAAGAAAATTCGTGGATGATGCGGGTGGTGTAAAGAACTCCCAATAAATTTCGGGATTCAAACAAATAAGAAGAAGTGGGTCGAAGAGGGGAAACTCAGGGTTGCTGTGACAGGATCTGAACAGAAAATAGAACTGGAAGGTGGAAATACACGAAAATGGAAAAATAGCAAACAAAAAGTAAATGATGGGATTTGTTTTGTGGAGGCTGGGGTAGACGTGGATGACTCATCCTCCAAGTTTTGTTGCGATCGGAGCTCCTGATGGAGAGCTAAAAATCACGGAGTAGGGCTCTATCCTGATGTAGATAGAATTCCGGCGATGAAGACGGCGACGCGATGGCGGTGCGATGGCGGCTGCGGCGGCGGCGGTGGAAGAAGTAGAATCCCGAGGGGCTAAGGAGAAGATAGAAGGGCATCACACCTAAGATTTAGCAAAAATCCATCTGCAAGAGGGGGAGGGAGAGAGGAGGAGGGCACACCCTTCTTTGGCTCCAACAAAATTTCACAAATTTTTCTCTACATTAATCCTTACAAAACACTATACACGGGTTTATATAGAAGGGGAGGAAGGGGGAGGGGGTTGGAATTCGTGGGAGAAAGGGGAGGGGTAGCATTTTCTTCCCCCATGTGGTCAATTGGCCTAAAAATATAAAATACAAAATGTCATTTTAATGGGGGGGCACCCCCTTGACTTAAGGGGAGGCATCTTGCACATTTTGTAACACTTGCCCCCCTTTGAATGTCAAACCATCTAGAAGCCCACCTTGGACCTTTGACTGACCCCACATGGGTCCTTAGACTTAGGTGGACCAATAGGAAAGGAGATGGGGGCCCCTTACTGGTCCTACTGGACTTTTGCACAAAAACCCAAAGAATCCTAAGGAATGACAAATTGGCTTATAAAGCCTTACAATTGTAAACCTACTTCTCAAGGATATAAATGCAAACTAAAAAGACACTAATATAAAAATAAAAATTAGTGTCCGGTGTAGATTCCCATCAACCTTTCTCAGAACCTCATGGCTCCATCCTCACCAAACTCCACCTCGGTCATCGACAAAATCCGGGGTAGCTCGGGGTCCGCACGGTGAGCCTCAGTCACTTGACGACGAATAGCTGGCGTGACAGTCAAGCTCGCAAGAATAGCCGAACCCCGATGCCGAGGGATCTTGAGCCTAAAAGTCATGGCCGAAACCTGCTCCCATTACTTCCACTTCCTCAACAACATCTGACTGACCACCACCTTCCTACTCAAGGCATCATCCACGATGTTCATCTTGCCAGGCTGATACGACAGAGTAAAATCATAATCCTTCATGTACTCCATCCACCTCCTCTGCCTGAGGTTAAGATCCTTTTGGGTAAACACATACCTCAAATTCTGATGATCTGTGAACATCTCGAACTTCTCACCCTACAGATAGTGCCTTCAGATCTTTAAGGCGAAAATCACCGCTGCCAACTCAAGATCATGCGTAGGGTAGTTCTCCTCTTGTGGCTTCAACTGTCGAGATGCATATGCCACAACTCTACCGTGCTGCATCAGCACAGCACCCAAACCTACCCTGGAAGTGTACATACCACGAAACCTCCCGATCCTGAAGGCAACACCAACACTGGAGCGGTAGTGAGCAATCTCTTCAGCTCCATAAAGCTCTGCACACATTCCTCCGTCCAGACAAACAGCACATCCTTCTACGTAAGCCTGGTCATCGGGGCTGCAATATGAGAAAAATGTTGGATAAATATCCTATAATAGCCTGCGAGCCCCCAAAAGCTCTGAATCTCCGTGACAGTACTCGGCCTCGGCCACTGCACCACAGCCTCGACCTTGGCCGGGTCCACTAAAACACTGTCACCAGAAATCACGTGCTCCAAGAAGTGCACCTCATGCAGCCAAAACTCACACTTGTTGAGCTTGGCATACAACTGGTGATCCCGCAAGGTCTGCAACACCATCCTCAAATGATGCACATGCTCCTCAGCAGACCGCGAATACATGAGGATGTCGTCCACAAACACGACCACGAACTGGTCAAGATACGAACGGAACACCCTATGCATCAAATCCATAAATGCTATGGGGGAATTGGTGAGCCCAAACGGCATCACCAAGAAGTCATAATGCCCATACCTCGAGCGAAATGCCGTCTTCTCAACGTTAGACTCTCGGATCAGCAGCTGATAATAACCCGACCTCAAATCGATCCGTGAAAACACCTGGGCCGACTAAAGCTGGTCAAACAAGTCATCAATCTGAGGTAATGGATACTTGTTCTTAACAGTCACCTGGTTCAACTACCGGTAGTCAATACACAACCTCAGACTATGATCCTTCTTCTTCACAAACAACACCGACGCACCCCAAAGGGAAAAACTAGGATGAATGAACCCCTTGGCCAGCAACTCCTACAACTGCGCCTTCAACTCTCTCTGTTGGCCCATAGTAGATGGCAGACAAGAGGGGGGTTGAATTGTCCCCTTACCGAGATGGCGGATTTTAAAAACAATTAAAACAAACCATAATGGAATTAAGATTACTAACGTTGAGTAGCCTAAACAAACGTGAGACTAAGATATTCTTTCAAGCTTTTTGAACTCACTCGAATTAACAGAGCAAGTAACAGATAATTTTATGCCCAAATACCAATAACAGACGTAGCAAAGTGTGACGACCCGGACTCCGGATACCGGATATACCCGATAGGACTACCGAGTAGACCTGATACCTCTTGGAACCCGTGAAGCCTCCCAAGAGCTGTAAAGCTCCGAAGGGATAAAAGGATTGTTGTGTAGTACATTGAAGTCGCAGATATAACAATAAGCAATTAAATTTCATTAATCAAGTTTGCTAAAATAGCATAAATAAAATTACTTTTAATTAACAGTTAAAATTAACAATTATACCCGAGTCCAGTCCAAAGGAAAGATAAGTACAGTCAACAGAAAGAGAAACGTACATTGAGGTCGGGGGAAGCCCGACGCAGGTACCACTGGCAACTACGAGCACGCCACACCAGGAACCGCGAAGGAAGTAGAGACGACCACACCTGAAAAGCAGGGGTGAGCCTCGTGTCACTGGCTCAATAGGGGTCACGCGGATCCCCACTGAAAAATAACGCATTAACACGGAACAACGACTAAAACAACAGTAGTAGTAAAGTAGGAAAAGTTAAACTATACTGGAAAGCTGTAAAAGAAAGCGAGAAGAATAGGAGTAGAAACAGCTAAAAGAAAAGGGAAGAACACAGCCGCAAAGAACGAGAACACGGCTACGGAGCAAAGCACGGCTCCCTAAGCTACTCCAAACGATGACAGAAGGGCGAACCCTGATCTCACAAAGTGAGGAGTTACCGATCCGACAGCCAATCATTAGCCCAAAGGCTAAAGCCCACGAAATCAAGCAAAAGCCCTAGAAAAGACCTAGACAGACAAAGACACTAAAGCCTACACGACTGGATTGTCATGCATGCTCCCTAAGCGCAAATGCATACACGACTGGATCGTCGCGTATACTACACAGCACCGACCTCGGTTAAGGCCAAGAAAAAGGCTAACCTGGGAAGGTCACGACATAAAGAACAAGAAACACGGGAGTCACGTGTCACGTGATGGAAGCACCTCCTCACTAGAAGCATAGCTAGATGCCTCCACTGACGTCTTACACTGCGCCGCAAGTATCTCGCTACAGACGCCGAGAACGACGGAGACTGAGATACTCTCTGAACCAGAAACAGGTTTAGGAACAAGGAACAACAATAATGAGTGACTAGTCAGGGTCACGCCCGTCGGCGTTCGTCCTAAACGCCCCTGACCACTTGTGCACACACAAGCTTAATGCCATGAGCCAGGCCTCTAGCTAGTTTTCTCCCCTAGCGGATGCTACTGACAAGCAAGGGAGCCCACGGAAACTAGCTTACAAACCGTCTGTCGGGAACTACCCTCACCACCACTCCCAGGTGGGTCAACACTCGAGGTCGTCAGGCTACAACTAGTGGAGGCTCACTAGACACAGAGACTCTAAAACACAAGTGTTAGAGTACAGATAGGTGAAACATGCACTGTCACATGCACTACGAAGCACTAGACACGAGGTAGCATTCCAGACTGCCACCGGACTCAGGACAGTCAACTAGACCTACAACACAATGATCTTTGAGTCAAATGACTCGGGGTCAAGATCATCGTACACAGCAGTACAAGCTGCCAATCGGTCTAATCCTAAGTCAGAGAAACCGACACATCCGGGGGAAACGACTCACGGAGACCTGAGGGATCACCAAGACCCTCAACGCAATTGGACATGCAAACTGAGGTAGGACAGTACCTTTAGACGACCAGAACCACTGTCTTGGGCTATTCAGAATAGTCGAGACACACAAAAGGTTACTTGTCAACCACTGGGTCACACTGGGTCGAACAGAACCTAGTAACGACTCTGAAGCAGCACAAAAACACTCTTGGCTACCTTATACATGGTCATAGCCCTCATAAGACGTCAGGAGACACCCACGGGACAACGAACAAACCATAAGGTCAAGTCATGACAATCAGATGTCTAAACAACGGAAATACAGCTCTTTGGTAGTAGGCAGTCTAATGCCTGACCGCTTAACAATGTAGGTGGTCAAGTATAGGGCCGCTTACCAACCGCAGAGACGCAGACACTAGGCGGTCGTATGATGGGCCGCGTAAAAGACCTAAGCGGTCCATCAAGAGCCACCAAATGAAACTACGCGGTCTACCAATAGGCCGCTCAAAGGGACTAGGTGATCTAATAGAATGCCGCACACTCAAATCGACTTAAAACAGTAATTCGCTCAAAACGGTCTAGAAAGGGACCACTGAAGGCAATAGGCGGTCTAGAGAAGGACCGCCCCACCAACCGCCTTAAAAATGTTGACCATAGTCAATAACACTAAGCAGTCTAGCAATGGGCCACCAAAACGAGCTAAACGGTATATCGTAGGACCGCTCAACGAAATCGCGCGATGAAGGGAAATTGAACAATTTCCCACACGCCGTTTGAAGGACATGAACGGTCATCCCAGCGCCGTTCAAAGGATGTGAACGGTCCACTAATGGACGCGAAACACATAAAACGGTCTATCGCGCGACCGCGAAGATCCAACCGACACAATGGAAACGCTCACACATTGGACCGCGCCAAACATGAAACGGTCTCTATTGGACCGCCAAAGCTTTAAAACGGTTAATGTTAAACCATGTAGGGCGTCACAACAGGAAAAAGATGGGATCGGCCGATCTTGGCCTTTCCACGCCCCATTCGTGTCTAAACGAAGGGGATAAAGCCCTAATGACCATACAAGCCTTCCACAAATCGGAAGGGGTCCAAATGACACCAAAAATGTAAGAAACGGGCGATTCTATCGAGTCGACCCAGATCAAGTCACCGGGGTTCCCGGGCTCGTACCGGCCCCAAATGGCCACCGATTGCCGCAAAATTGACGGAAATGGAATGCTGACATGCTGGGGGCTCCAATGACGCTAATCTAGCTGAAAACCGTTGCCATTTTCTGGTGAACCCGACGAACACCTGTTGGCACTTAAAATGTGATGAACGGCGATCGAGCCACAAAGACAAATGACACGGCCTACTGAAGCACGGAAGCTGATGAAGAACAACCTACTGAAGACTTCTCGAGCAGCCAGAGCCTCGAGTCACCTAGAATGAGCACCGGGGACTTCGCCTCGGGAGAGTCGAGATGAATCCACAACCAACCGATAGTGCGACCAAGCCTGTCTAATGATCCGGCACCGACTCCATCGTGCCGCTACCCTACACCCGTGGCCCGACCAAGGACGACGGTCTACCGGGTGGCTCGCCACCTGAATGAAGACTCTCCCAAGAAGGAAGAACGCCATCGGCCCTTCATAACAAGGAATCGAAGGCTCTGACAGCAGAAGGTCCCGATCACCCGACACGGGTTTGGCTTCTCACGGTATTGGGTTCGTTAGTGACTGAAGAATCACCAGTCAAGGTGGAATTGTTCCGGATGTCATACCATCCCACAAGGAAGCTCCAGGCATGAGTCAAGCCAAGCCGGAAGTACAAATCACAATGTCGAAGGCCGTGTCAGTGAAAAACCCGCATGTTTGAGCCAAACACACACGGAGCTCCAAGAAAGGTCGTACGCCGTACCGAGAGCTTTGTCAACGCCCCGTCAAGGTTTTCCAAGGACCATGGCGAAAGGAAGAGTCAACGGGGGCTTTCGGAACCATCCCCGGACCCATCGGCTAGCCCACGTCGAGTAAACAAGCTAAACCGGCGCCCAAAGGTCACCGGCGGCCCTTAATCCGGCGCCACCAAATCCAGCGCGCAAGAGTAATTGGGGGATTTTTGTCCCCAGTGCCACTGAATCCAGCGCGCCCTCCGTGGCGCCGGATTAGCTGGTTGCTATAAAAGAGCGCTCGTTCGACCAGTAAAGAAAAATAGCATAAGGGAGAAAGATCCGGAGGCCACCAATCAAAGTGAGGAGCGTGAGGGTTCTTGGGGAGGAAGTATCTTCGCCTGAGAGTCTTTCTGGCCGCCGCCGCTCTGTTCTGTCTGAAGTCTCTGGCGTCGAAGAAAAAGATCCTCTATTTCATCATCCGTCTAGGTGGGTCGCCGTGGTTTTCGGCCAATCTCCCTTCGCCTAGTTTTCCCCTCCGTCATAATGTAAATGGGAGAGGGGGAGAGGCGATGATATGAGCCTACTCCTCCCTTCACCATCTCTGTTACTCACTACCCCTCTCTGCAACCTCTTCTTTTATTCGATGTTAACGATGACCGAGTGGCAATGCCGGCGTCGACGTATGTAGTTTGTACAGTTTTTTTCCTTACTCGTGGAATGAATTTCATGCACGACTGCGCTAATGAGGCAGGGGGACTAATGTTGTTTTCCCGTCTCTGCATCATCTCTCCTTCTTTCCCACTACGTTTTCCTCTTGTGGCCAGCGAGACGACGCCGTGCAACAGTGCCGGCGCCGGAATGGGTGATATGCACATGTGCAACCCAACTCACTATGCTTAAAAGGGATGAATGAATTGTGGTTGTGCTCGGTGTCGTTTTCATATTCCCCAGTTGCTCATCTTCCCTCTGTCCGTGCTTTAATCTCTTCATTGTGCAAATGGTTTCCGTACCCATCTTCTCCGATACCGGACACACGCCCTGGGATACCATGGGCTACAGCAATATCCCCTCTCCCCGGGGTTCTTTTCCGTTCGAATGTTGAGGGTTTCACCGCCGGAGATGCACGCACGTATGTCTTACTGGTCGACCCCGAGGCCGCCATCTAATCCTCCTCCTGTTCCTGATCATGAACAGAGGGAAATGAGGCCGCCCCTATAAGCTTAAAGCATGGCCTCTCTGCACCATCATCTTCCGAGCGCTAGCTCGATAATCACCCTGTTAACTTGCTAATCCATATATATACATATACATATATGTATCTAGAGATATCATGATCAGTCTGCTAACTGTGTATGAGTTTCATCCGCACCGTGTACCGTTATTTCAAAGAGATTTGGCGACCGGGGAGAGGGGAACATCCCCCACTGTTCCATTGTGATAACACTCTGTCCACAAGGGACCGTCCAGTAGTGACGAATCTCCTATGGATCAATGAGTGAATAGTAAATGGGTTACTCCCGACATCTCAAATCCACAGTTCCTAATGGACCTTGTGGTGGCCGTGGGTTGTGTGCCCCTCGCAGGCTAGTCCTCGGGGTTTCCTTCCCTTTACCGGTCGTCCCGATTCGGGCGTTGAGTCGACTCGGGTTGCGTGCCCCTCGTAGGCTAGCCCTCGGGGTTTTCGCTCTTATGATGAGTCATCTCATCCGCCCACTCTCACCCATAGACATGGTGCCCCTAGTAGGCTAGCCCTCGGGGTTTTTCCTATCCGTTCGGGTTTGCCGGTCGCCGTTGTGCCACCCTGCCCTTCGTGAGTACTTCCCCGCTTTTCCCTGACAATCCTCCAGGATGGGGAGGTGCTGTCGGATTTTCAGCGCGAATGAGTTACTAAACCATTTAATAATCCTAAATTTGATAAACTTGTTCGATCCGGAACAATCGCCGTGCTCGAGTACGAACCTCGCGCGAGCCTGTCACTCGACTTCTGGACGGCCCAGGACCGATCCGATGAATGACTCACTCAATAAAATTCCAAAATCTTCCAAAACGTTTCAATAAGTCCACAAATAAACCAATAAAACCTCAGTTTCCGTGAAACGGGGCTTAATCGGCGCCGTCGACACCCGACGCGCCTTAATACGGTGCGCCCTAAAATGGCGCGCCCTATTCCGGCACGCCATCAAAGGGGCACGCCATTTTTAACCCATTCCCTCTATACCTACGCTTCATGGCGCCATTTTAACCTTTACCCATGTTTGGACCGCATCATTTAATCTTTTAGCTACGCGTACCGCGCCGGTTTCATCCCGAATCACGTCGTCGCGCCGTTTCAATCTTCTCCTCGCCTCCGGGGTGATTTCCAACGCTAATGATAGAATCAAATAAACCCTGTAATCAATAAATTGAATGAATTGGTTTGTCTAAACCTGAATCGGCTAATTCCATAGCTTCATTGTCATGTTTTAGTCTAAGCATTCATGCCGCATCAATGTATGCTTGAGTGCGCGGGCCCTCGGTATATCAAATGACATTAGCAGAAAGCCGGGCAACGCCCGACGGGAAGCTCTTGCCATGGGTGATGGTGGTCTTCAGACCTATATCCTCCGCCATGTATTGAGGGTTCTGCTCTAATAAACCGTGCATGGTAGATTATAATATCTTGCATGATCATTCGCATCTTGTGCATTCTTTATTCCAGCCTCGATAGCCCATTATCTCGGTAATTAATCAAAGGTTTTCCCTCATCGCAGGGGATGTAATTAACGCCATAGCCTTTATGGTATGGCGGACTGCTGGTCCCGACCGAATCTCACTCTCGCCCGACACAGGTCAGAATGAGCGCACAATAAACTCGTCACTTATGTGATTGACACGCCCGCGTAGTCAATCAGTCCGTTAATTACCAGTTGATTAATTGGTTGATCGACGCGTGAATAAACCAAATAAACTCAATAAAATAAAATAAAAAATAATTTTTAATAAAAAAATAAGATCAACAAGATCCCATCGAAACAGTCTGGCACGCCCTGTGGGACCAGTGTCACCTTTCATCTCTTTGCCGAGATACTTGGGCTTCGAAGCCCTCCCAAAGGTTGCTGATCGTTGGTTTGTTTATCTTTGCAGGTGAACGATGACGACAACTGGACTGACCGGCGTTGGCTTTGGCCCTTCGATCGTTGCCGGTCATGCGCAAGGGTACCTGGCGGTGTCCATGGTGTTCGGCAACTTCCCTACTGCTGTTAGCTTCCCCAACTTCGTGGGGTTAGCCTTCATAGATATGCTAGAAGTGGAACCCTCGGAGCCCATCGAGGGAGCTACGAAGAAGATGGAGCCTTCGAAGGCTCGATGCTGCCATGACTCGCTCAAGAGTCCAACCCAGGTCGCCAGCTGCCTGGTGCACCATGCTGTCCCTGGGGTCCGCCCCGATGCTGCCAACAAGAACTCTGGAGGTCGCCAGTGCAAGCAACTCCGGAGGAGTACTGCTGTGGTTACCGGATCTTTGTCTCAGTCTGATAAATCCATGATGGTCAGCGGTGTGTGCATCTTCCTAAATGGATGCGACGCACGAATAGTCCCGGACCGGGTCGTCCCCGCCGTCCCCGTACACAACTCATACCAAGCACTCGTTGGAAGGAGGGCGGAAAGAGAAGAAGCTAGCCGCTACGGCCAGGAGAAGTTGGCCCCCCGGCCAAAGAAGTTTAAACAGGTGTGGGTCCCCAAGAGGGTCCAACCTGTCCACCAAGCTGCACCAGTTCACTGTCGTCTTGCTCGCGACGGGGTGGAAGTGAGGAAGGAAAGGGTCCTGGCCCTGAAAGAAGAAGAGGTGGTTGCGGACCCTCCGCGCCGCGAAAGCTTCTGGGCCTGCGCCCGCCAAGCCAACGTCCCTGATGTGGGGTGAAGATTTCAGCAACCTACCGACAGGGCTCGGCTGGCCTACATCCCTCCTATGGGAGGTCGACAACTGTCCCCCGTACTGCATCAAGAACGGGGTCAAGAAGAGATGGCCAATCTGGTCAAGAATTATTTTCGAGGGCTAGGCAGCCCCTCGCTTGGACAGCAGCGGCTAATACAAGTAGCCGCGGCCAATGAAGACTATTGCCCATCAATGGCAGTCGAAGAAGATGCAGGAGAAAGGATGATGGCGTCGTCAATTGACGACAATAGCTATGATGATGGCTTTGGGATCGAAGCCGATGAAATCGCCCCTCGGCGGGAAGAAGAGACAAGAAGGACTTCTGTGTTCGAGAGGTTGACCTTTCTGCATCAGGCTAAAAGGAGGGTCCATCGACAGGGAAGAAGGATGCAGGTTTTCACCTGTAATATGGCTGGCGTCTTCGGTCGCTATGGAGGGCTCCCTAAAGACCCTCGCGAGTTGGCTCCATCGACCGCAAGGCCGGGGCCGAATACTCGAAGAACAGAGGCCGCAAGGGAGCTCCTGGCTGCAATTAAAGGAAAACAACCCCTGGTCTACCACCAGCGGAATGATGAAGCTGCTATTTTAACCGCCAATGTAGTGACGGTGGAAGAAGAGGATGACGTCCTCCTCGACATCCTGCCCGAGGGTACGTCCGGGGAAGCAACAGGGGCCATCCCCAGTACTGTAACTATGGACCCGTCGGTCCTAATGCTACTTCAAAGGTATCGGCAAGAGATAGACTTGCTGAAGAAACAGCTGATGGAGAAGACAGAGCAGTCATCGGCTTCTAAGCCGCCCGAAGTCCAGGGCGAATCATCCCGAGGAGCGGTCCATCATGTCGACCCTCCGCCACTCTATACCATGCCTCAGCCATCAGAGCCAAGCTTGGCAACGACCCAACAACGGCTGCCACAGCCGCTGATGCCGCCGGTGCTCCCTCAAGTGTACCAGACACCCCCACTGCTGCGCCCTCCCTAGGCGACCACTTTGGTCACCCCTTGTCTGCAGCCGGCACACTTCTATTAGGAGCCAATTGACCCCACGGTCATAAATCGGATGATGGTGGAATGGATGATCGAGTTGAAGCTCGCAGAAAGGAGTGAAGGCGACTACGTCACATTTGATGCCTATCGGGTGCCATACCCACAACACCATGCTGTCAAGCGACTTCCCCCAGGGGTCAACAAGCCGCCCAAGTTTGACAAGTTCAACGGAAAGGGATCCCCGAAGGAGCACATTGCATATTATATGACCGTCATGGGTGATCTGGCCACCGACGAGTCATACATGTTAAAATTTTCGGGTCCTCGCTGACGGGGCTCGCATTTGAATGGTATTCCAGCCTCCTGGCCAGGTCAATCAGTGACTAGTCGGATATGTAGAGGAAGTTCAGGGAGAGATTCCATGTTGCAGAGAGGGAGGTCACGGTGGCCGAACTCTATTCAACAAAACAGAGGGTAGATGAGACAGCCCTCGACTATATCAAGAGGTGGAGGAACCTCGGGATGAGGTGCAAGTGGCCCCCGCATCAGGAGGACGTTGTACAAATATGCAAATAGAACCTTAGGAGGGAGGTTCTGGAAAAGATGATTGGAATGGAAATACGGTCGTTTGACCGATTGAACAATGTTGTGGCCGAAGTGGAAGCCTTTCTGGCCAGACCTGCCCCTGCTTCAACTGCCAGCACAACCTAGAAGGGCAAGGCAGTGGAGCGGCGCCCGGCGCCTAAAGAAGCGAACGCTCTTGACATCAAGGCGTTCGAACAACAGAAGGACAAAGGCAAGAAGGCGGTCGCCCCACAACCAAAAGCCCCAGACGGCAAAGAAGGTCCCTCGCTGCGGGACAAGATGAAGAAGGCCTACTCCTTTCCGAAGGACAAGACCAGGATCATGTTCGATTGGGTAATAGAGTATGGCGTGGTCACCTTGCCAGAGCCGAAGCGGCCAAAGGACCTCAAGAGAAAAGACAGTCCGAGATTCTATCCCTACCACCAGATGATGGGGCATCCAGTCGAAGACTGCTATGTTTTCAAGGACATCATCGAAGGGATGGTGAAGAAAAATGAAATAGAGTTGGGAGAGTACAAGGTGGACCCTCCTCAGCCGCATGAAGCCCCTCCCAGAAGGGCAGGAGTCAATATGATCTCCCTATACTAGGCATTGCCCGAAGAGATCTCCGAAGCAAGTACGCGTAGCACCTATTAAAGTCATTTCTTGGAGCCCATGAAATAACAACAGGCATGGCAGTAGGTCCCTGCGAAGCACAAGAAGAAGGGGGCACCCCGCCCGAAAGTGGAGGCACATGTCTGTGGCGTCACGCCACGACCTGCTCCGCCGGTGGCAGCACCTGTGTGGACCACTTCACCTGCAGTCATCAGAATACCTACACACAATCGGAGGAGACAAACTCCGATGCCGGTGGTCAAGGAAACCAGTCCTGGGATCTGTAGACTACAAGACCTTATTGAAGGGCTAGATGAGTACGTGCAGCCTGAATTGAAGCCCTTGCTGGTGCGGGACCATGTCCCATGGCAAGAACTGGAGCAAATCTCACTCGAGCAAAAGGAAGAAGCTGATGCAGCATCCGATAAGGAGGGTAGCCTATTCTGGGGATAGGCGCCTGCTGAAGCAAAAAAGAAGAAGAAACAAAAGAAGGACCATGTCCCATCTTTTCGACCCTTGTCACCATCGGCAAGATCGGTCGCTACCTTTTTGACCCTTGTCACCATCGGCAAGATCGATTGCTACCTTTTCGACCCTTGTCACCATCGACAAGACCGCCTATCTTTTCAACCCTTGTCACTATCGATAAGATCGGTCGCTACCTTTTCAGTCCTTGTCACCATCGGCAAGACCGGTCATCCTTTTCGACCCTTGTCACCATCAACAAGATCGGTCGCTATCCTTTCGACCCTTGTCACCATCGGCAAGATTAGTCGCTACCTTTCGACCCTCGTCACCATCGGCGAGCCCGGTCAACTATTCCTTAACTTGGACCTTCCGTCCTCGTTAATAGACAAATCACCGTTGCTTCGACATTTAACCCATGTCGATGAATAAACCACACTCTCATTTTTCGTCATCATTGGCAAAATTAATAAGGTGCATTCGCCTACTCTACCTATGCCCCACCTTGGCCAAAGCTCGATTCCGAGAATAGTTAATCCACGGTGGAGCGAACACCTCACCCCTTTACTGAATGCGTGAGCGCTCTCCTGCGCTAGTGGCTTATATCCCTAGACTGAGCTAATCGGCTAGAGGGAGAAAGTAAAGAAAAGAAAGAAAAAAGTCATGATGGAAGCGACAAACAAAGATATTTCATTGATATGAAGTGTCAAGATACATCATTGCTCGGGGCATTCCCCGAGGAACATAAGCTCCGAAGACAAAAAGGAGCAGAATTGGATATAGAAAAAGGGGAAATAGAATAAAGCTACTGCAAAGGGCGTCGGAAAATGTCTTCCAATTCCAAGAGGCCCAAGGAAGGATATTGAGTCAGATCTTGCAGTCGAGACTCGATAGCTGTCAACTGCGATAACTTTTCGTCGAGAGAGGCAAGTTGCCCTTCAGCTAGGTCAGCTTCCTCTATGGTCTGAACCTCCAGGCGCTCAGTCTCTTGCAGTTCGGCTTCGGCCCTGACAAGTTCTGCACGCAGCTCCACTATCCATGCTGTGAGGAAGGACCGGCGTTCTGAAGTAGTGCTAGCAGCATCTCTCAGTTGCCCCATAGTCCCTCTCAATGAAGTGGCAGCAGCTCGGCAATCAGCCTTCTCCAATTTTATAGTCACCAGCTGATCGGATACCTCCCGGCTAAGGTACTCCCGCCTGTTGGCGTGTTTCAGCAGCATTGTAACCCGTGGGGTCCAATCATCCATTCGACACCCAAATGCCAATAATGAGCAGGAGAGGTGCCCTATCAGACTCCTCAACTGCGCATAAGTCAAGCTCGGAGAAGCCGACATGGCTCGCTGAAGATTATCCAGAGACTGCCACACCATGTCACTAGAAAATTGTAAACCTAGTGGCGAAGTCTCGGGGAGCTGAAAGTCCACCTTGCTGTCAACCTCAGCCCAGATATCATCGCTCGCCCTGGACGACGTCGATGGCATGATTTGCAGGGCACCGGCACTAGGCTCGACAATGGCAGTTGATACAGTTGGAAGAGTCTCTACTATAGCAACTTCTTTGCCTGCCCCCTGAGGTGAAGCAGTGATGGCCATCTCGATAGCCGAGGATACTTGCTCCTCGCGTGCAGTCCCACCGGCTTCCACGGGAGAAGATTCCTCAATGATGGCCAACGTCTTAGAAGCATCGGCCGCTTCTTCAACAATTTCTCCCGCTTCTATATCCAGGAGGCTACTCTGCTCTAGCGGCAATTCTTTGTCGGCAGTCGGGGTTGAGATTCTGCGACTTCCGTCAGGCCACCAGCTTCCTCAACCGCTCCGGGTCCTTCCGAAGCTGTTGCTGCCGCGTAAGTCTGTGGAAGTCGTAAGGCGAGGGGCCACAGGACTGGCGAAAATGTCGGTTGGCCCACGCCTAAGTCCGGAAGAGGTATTCGAACCGTCACAGTTGGCGGAGTCACCTCAGCCTGCATCACATATATATATGTCAGCCAGCCAAGTTGGAAATGAAAAGAAATGCTGCAGGTGAGAGTCAGAACACTTCCTACCTCGACCTATACTAAATTCAGGCCCCCAAGAGTGACCTCTGCTGACTCCAACCCTCCTCCTGCAATCGGGTATGATGGCCCTTGCTCGGCTCCTGGCAACCTCGGAGGGCTAAATGTCAAGAAGTCACTTTCGTAAGCTGAAGAAGCCCCGGCATCTTCAGTTTCTGTATCAGCTGGTGGAAGCTCGTCGTCACTAGAGCCACCACCGTAGTCAACCTGTTCGGAGGAGGAAGAGTCTACGGCCTGCTCCCGAATCTCCAGCATCTGAGCAGGTGCCGTGCTGCTAAGAGTGACTCCCTTAGCCAGAGCCTCCTCAACGGTTTCTGTCTCGAGAGCATCAGCTCGATGAATATCTTGGGATTCTTCCCTTGAAGTCACCTGCTCTCCAACAACAACTTCTCCCACGACTTCGATTTCCGGGAGCATCGTCGGTTGAACGTTGACTGGAAGCAAAATCAATAAATAGTTAAGACCTGACTAAAAACACGGTGGGCCACCGAGCTCTATGGACAAACTGCAAGTTACCTTCCATCTCCTGATGGGGTGTTGGTGAAGGTAAATCTCTTTCAATAAAAGCTGGAGGGGCTTCCTCCTCTCTCTCTCTGGCCGCGGCACCCGTCACCGCCTCCATCCCCACAACGGTGGAAATAGTGCCAACAGCGGCAAAAGATGATTAGCCAAAGTGGCAGAAATAAGTGAACAAGCCATGGAGGAACGAGAGGTGACCTTCATCTTCAGGCCCTTGTGTCCAAGCGGCCTCAAACTCGGCGAACGAAGGGACCCGGGGAGGAGCGACAACTGGTTCCTCTTCAGCAGCCCTCCCCCGGTACGCTCGTGTAGCACGGGTATCCGCCTTCTTGGCCTTCTTGGCCTTGCTAATGGCCTCCCCGACCTGGGACCTGGTTCGCTTCCGTGAATCACCAGGAGGCAGTGGCGTCGTGGTCGGAGCTGGCTCCGGGATGTCAAAATAAGAAGGCTTCTGCGCCTTAGAAATCAGCTCCCTGTAATGCCGAGTCACCTCCACAGAGAGGTGAGCTGCAAAGGTGCTTGGGTGAGAAAGATGCATGCTGAGCATGAAGGAATCGGCTTGAAGCTGAAACGAAAGACAAGCATACCTGACGGCCCTGTGTACCGGGGAGTGAGCGACCAGTAAAATAGTGGGGGCGCCTTGTCCCAGGAAGCCGCCTCACGAACAAGCCAGCAAACATCACCTATCTTCTCACTCTTCTCGACCATCTGTGCCAAATCCTCATGGCCGCGAGAAGATAAGTGATAATATAGGCCCAAGTGGTCCAACCCCCAGCCGTCAGTATACTTAAAAGATATTAAGAGCTGGTGGTCCAAAATGGCTTCTAATGAGCCAGTAATTGAAAGCCCTTGAGAATGAAGCAGGGCAAATATCCAGGGGGTATCAGAATACAGGCCTTCCCGCCTATCCTCCTTCCTGATGAAAGTCCTATATAGATGAAGACGATCAACTTCTGGACGCCAGTCCGCCACTACCGGAAGGGGCTACTCCGCCGGGATGGTAATCGTCTGAAGAACTGTTCGCTCACTGTTGACCCGGCATAACCCCTGAAGTGTCTTGACATAGTCATCCTTCTGAATTTTCGGCATCTTCGGGTCAGCCTTGGACGACTGACATTTCACAGCCTTCCTGGCTTCCAAATATGCCATTACCTCAGTATTGGACCAGGATTTCAGCTTCTTCAAGTAAGCCGGATCAATGTCCAAGGCAGGTTCTGGCTGAGAATCTAGAAAACGACGCTCAGCAACATGCCAGCAGTCTCTGCGGGAATTCCGGTAGAAGCCCGTCCGCACATTCCACCACTTGACAAAGTTCGGAGTCACTCTAGGCAGACGAGCAGGGGATGGCACCCTGAAGGACACATCTTCCCGGCGGTGGAAGTAATCCCACCATGTACGAGCTTCCGCCGTGGTCGTCTGGCCAGCTCGATGTCTGCTTGGAAGATTAAACCGTGCTGAGGAGGAGAGGATGTTCTGGTCATACCCAAAATTCTGGCCAAAACGGAAGGCATAGTACGGCTCCAGCCATAGCAAGCCGCTCTTCCTGAAGACCAGGACACTGGGGCGAATGGCCAGTGCCCAATCAATCAGCTCTGACTCTAAGATTGGCCTAGCGCACTTGGTACCGGGAAGCGGATGAATAAACTCCTCTATCTCAAACAAGCGGCACTGTCGCACCGTGTTCACAAGGGGGCTGGAGCTAGCTGCCAAGCTCCAGAAATGCAGAACTCTTGGCGAATCTATCGGGACTGTGGTCAACTTCCCCCGAATAGCAAAAAGCTAATCTGCCATTGGAGACGGCTCAGCACTGGCAAACTCGATCATCCTCGGCACAGGACGATCAGACTGAAGCGACCAGGGAGCTATCTCAGGAAACAAAGTGCAGACCCAGGCATTGAAGAAATGCATCGGACCAACTATCAGTGAATTCCTAGGGATGCGTTATTTGTGCAGATCCCCCAACATCTTGTAAGTAAGGCATAAAGCCACTGGGCACAGCGACAGCTTCATCCCCCAGGCCAACAGACAAGCATGATAAATGGTCTCTGGTCTAATTACTATCTCGCCCCCCTGAGGAAGAGCGAATGAACAAAGCCAGTAAGTTAAATACGCAGCACAATGTGTGACTGCATCAACTCCTATCGGGTTTGGGCCTCCCTGCCGCCCTCTCCTTGAAGTGGTGGGGAAGGTTGTCTGGCGACGGGCCCTCTTCTTTCTCTTCACTGCTGTCGGAGCAACTGTGGGGAAGTCTTCATATTGCTACTCCCCGCCAAAGAAATATTGAAGCCACGTGCCCATTCGCACGCGCCTCTTCTCTCCAGGCTTCCGCGCTTCCCATGAATCAAGCGTCAAACGCAGCAGGGTGAGGTATGCCTTCATCAAATAGCGATAGGCGAAGGCTGTGATTTACTTGCCTTCGCCGTCTGTCTGGTCCTTCAGCCAGTCCGGGAAAAAAACCTCTTCATACGGCTCCCCGTCTATCGGTAAGCCGCTCAGCTGGGACAGACTCCAGTGATCCAGCGAAGTTTCTCCCTCTGCAGTATAGAAAGTATTGTATTCCGGGCAGAAGACTTCGATCATCCCGCAGCACAAACCTCGGGAGATTGGATACCGATACCGGGAAGCATATACGCTGTGATAAACACCGGCGTGCACCAGGATTGGAGCATACTGCCGCAGCACATAGTCTGTGAATTCAACAGCCCCCGGCCTGAAAGCATGAGCGTCAGTGGCTTTGAGTTCTCTGAACCATCCCACGGAGATCTGATGTTGGAAGCGGACTGCCAGGCAGTCCAGAAGAAAAGGCTTATCTCGATACCCCCATTTCAGCGGGGCGAGGAATAAACCGTATATGGGCTTCTCTCTATCAACGCGCCCAGCAGTCTCGTTCCATCGGGCTGGCGTAAACTGCGGCTCTCTTCTTAGTAGCCCGATCTCCGGAGTCAGCTCCTGCAGGCCGAGGATGGCACCCCATTTTCTGGGTTCTCCGGGAAGATATATGGGCATGCCCAGAATGACTGACTCGTTCAGACTCTCTCTGTCCCCTAACAAGGCTCCCTCAGCTCAACGGACGAGAATTATATCACGCTTCCCGCGAAGGTTGAAGCGTCTGATGAAGCCCATCAAGTGCTTGTCCTTGGGGTGGTCCAGTCTGACGCCATCCCCTCGCTCATACTTATAGTGATTACCGTCCAGGATCATCAGGCGACTGGTATCCACAATATCAGTTTCTGAATCTGAGGATTTTGCAACCGCAGCTATTCGCCTGAACCCTCAGTCCAGGGAATGAACAGTCTCCTATGTCACAGCAAAGCGGGATGTAGAGGAAGAAGAACCGGACGCCATGTTATCTGCAAGACACAATCCAGAAGAGAACAAGCACAGTCAGAAGTCAGTTAGTGGAGGCAAGATTTCTGATAAAATTTCGGCAGAGTCTCCCCAGCCCGGGAGTTTGCCAAAAGAGAAGTGGAAGCCGTCCACCAAGGGAGCGGCCCCTAAAAACAGCCATAGGCATTAAGCCAAGGCCGAATGGGACACCCGGGGGATTTAGCTCCGAGGACAAGTCCTACCAGGAGCCTCCCGGGGCCCGAAATTGGGTTTAAAACCCGAATAGAACAACTCAACTCACCCTCTAAACTCGGTCGCTCGCTCGCCACGGTGGAGAGAAATTAGGAGAGAGAAGCAAATTTGCCAAATGAACAGTGGTGAAGAAGTTTACAAGGGTTTAAAACCTCTTATAGTGGGGCTTCAACCCCCTTAAAATGGCGCGCCCCTAGAGTGCGCCGTTTTAGCAACTTTGCGCGCCGATTAACCCGGCGTCGTTTTAACCCAAAGCAAGAAGGCGTGCCGTTTAAACGTGACATCGTTTTAACCAACAGGGCAAGGGCACGCCATTTTAAAAAGGCGCCGTTCAAGCCTCCAACCGCGCCGGATTAGCATCCAACGTCAGAATTCAGTGCCGTTCCGAGCATCCGTCATCAGAAGAGATGAATCCGGACGAAGCTCATCCATCGGTCCTACTGCACTCGTGCCTCGCTCGCAATACCTACGTCTGGGGGGCATTTGTTGGCACTCAAAATATGATCGTTGGTGACCAAGCCGCAAAGATGGATGATACGGCCCGCTGAAGCACAGAAGCCGATGAAGAACAACATGCTGAAGACTTCTCAAGTTGCCAGAGCCTCGAGTCACCTGGAATGAACACCGGGGACTTCACCTCGGGAGAGTTGAGGCGAGTCCACAACCAACCGGCAGTGCGACCAAGCCTGCCTAATGATCCGGCATCGACTCCATCGTACCGCTACCCTACACCCGTCGCCTGACCAAGGACGACGGTCTACCCGGTGTCCCCCCACCTGAATGAGAGATTATCCTGAGGAGGAAAAAAGCCATCGGCCCTTCATAACAAGAAACCGGAGGCTCTGGCAGTAGAAGGTCCCGATCACCCGACACATGTTTGGCTTCTCGCTATATTGGGTCCATTAGCGGCCGGATGATCATCCAGTTAGGGAGGAATTATTCCAGATGTCATAGCATCCCGCAAGGAAGCTCCAGGCACGAGTCAAGCTGAGCCGTAAGCACAAATCATAGTGCCGAAGGCCGTGTCAGCGAAAAACCCGCGTGCTCAAGCAAAATACACACGGAGTTCGGATTAAGGCCGTATGTCGTGCTGAGAGCTTCGTCAACGTCCCGTCAAGGTTTTTCAAGGACCGCGGCGAGATGAATGGCCAACGGTGACCTCCGGAATCATCCCCGGACTCATCGACTACCCCTCGGCATCCGAACGAGCCTAATACGGCACCCCGTTTCACCGGCGCTCCCCTTAAACGGCGCCGTCATCAATGGCGCGCAAATGCTCCAGGGGATGCTGCTCCCCCACGCCATGTTCACCGGTGCGCCCCTCCGTGGTGCCGGTGAACTTGGTGTTATATAAACACCTTGTTCGAACAACTAAAAAGGGGAGAATTAGAAGAGAAATTAAAAAAAATAGGGGGAGAGAGAGGTCCTGATCGCCGAAGAGCCACGACCAATCAGAGGAGAAGAGGGTTAGGTTTCATGGGGAGGAAGGCTTTCTTTGAGAGTCCTTTATCGTGCCGCCGTCGTCCTCTGCTGTGCACAAGTCCACCAGCGTCGGAGAAGAAGAGCTCCTCTGTTCCTTCTATAGGTGCGTTACGGTGTCTCCCGTCGATCTTCCGTCGCCTATTTTCTTCTTCCGCCTTAATGTAAGTGAGAAAGGGGGAGGGAGGCGATGATATGAGCCTTTCTTCCTCCCCCTTCTCACCACCTTTGCCAAGTTTCTCCTCCTCTCTGCAATCCCTCCCGTAGGGTGATGTAAACGATGTCCGAGCGACGACGCTGGCATCGAACACTGTAGCTCGTTTCTGGTTATTCGCGAATGAAATGTGTATATATATATACATATATATGCATGGATGGTGTGTGATTAATGTCGTCCCTGTTCTTTCGCATCACCTCTTCTTCTTCCTCTTGCGCTCTTTTCTCCTGGCCAGTTAAACGACGCTGCACAGCAGTGTCAGCGCCGTGATAGGATGCCTCACATATGAGCATCCTCATTCACTGTGCTTGAGGCAATGATTGAAGTATATTTGAGCATTATGGCGCCGTATGAAACTTCCTTTGTTGACATCCGGCTCCTCTGTTTATGCCTTCACCCTGTGCGAATGATTTTGCCTTTCGTCTCCTCCGACATCGACATGCCCTTGGACTCCATGGGCTACAGCAATCATTTTCCCCTCCCTGGGGTTTTTCTTCCGGTCGAACGATAAAAGTTTTTGCCGCTTGAGACATATACATATGTGTGCTCCTCCAATCTATCTTGGGCCGTCCTCTTATCTTCCCTCCTGTTCTCGACCATGAATAGGAGGAGATGAGGCCGTCCCCATACTCCTCGTCATCATTTTCTATGCATCGCATGATGAATGTTGCATTAACCAGTTAATATTTATATGCGCGCATATAGGCATACCTACAGACATTGACTCTAGTCTTCTAACTGTGCAAGTTTTCCCACCGTGCTGTTTTACCATCTCGTCAGTGAGATTCGGTGACCCGGGGAGGGGAACATTCCCCAATTTCTCATCCTATTCACTCGGTCTACAAGAGTTCGTTTGCCAATAATGGATCTCCGAAGACCAATGAGTGCGCAGTAATTGGGTTAATCCCAACACCTCAAATCCACAGCCCTTAGCGGGCCTTGTGGTGGCCGTGAGATGGGTGCCCCTCGTAGGCTGGCCCTCGGGGTTTTCCCTCTCTATCGGTCATCCCGACTTAGACGTGGTACCGACTCGGGTCACGTACCCCTCTTAGGCTAGCCCTCGGGGTCTTCACTCGCTCCCATTATGAGTCGCGCTACCCGTCTACTCTCCACCCACGGACTTGGTGCCCCTAGTAGGCTAGCCCTCGGGGTTTTCCTATCCGTTCGGGTTTGCCGGCCGCCGTTGTGCCACCCGGCTTTTAGGGGTTGCTCCGCTACGTGAGTACTCCCCGCTTCTCCCCGACAAGTCCTCTGGGATGGGGAGATGCTGCCAAATTTTTGGCTCGAATGGGTTAAATAAGTTGTTCAATAAACTAACTTAATAAACCGGCTTGACTCGAAACAATCGCCATGCTCGAGTATGAACCTCGCGCGAGCCTATGACTTGACTTCCGGACGGCCCGGGGCCGATCTGATGAATAATTAACTCAGTTAACTTCCAAAAATCTTCCAAAATGTTTTAATAAGTCTAAAAATAAACCAATAAAACCTCAATTTTCGTGAAATGGGGTGAAACCGGTGCCACCGGCAACCGATGCGCCATAATATGGTGCGCCTTAAAACGGCGCGCCCTATTACGGCGCGCCCTCAAAGGGGCACACCGTTTTAAGGCCTCCCCCTACACCTACACCCCGTGGCGCCATTTTAACCTATTCCTACGGTTCTCGTGCCATTTTAAGCTCTATACCTATGCATACAGCGCCAGTTTCATTCCGAATCGCGTCGTCGTGCCGTTTCAACCCTCTCTTCGCCTCCGAGGTGATTTCTAATGCTAATGATAGAATTAAATAAACCCTGTAATCAATAAATTGAGTGAATTGGTTTGTCAAAACCTGAATCGGCTGATTCCATAGCTTCATTATCATGTTTCAGTCTAAGCACTCATGCCGCATCAATGTATGCTTGAGTGCGCGGGCCCTCGGTATATCAAATGACATTAGCAGAAAGCCGGGCAACGCCCGACGGGAAGCTCTTGCCATGCGTGATGGCGATCTTTGGACTTATATCCTCAGACCTATATCCTCCGCCACGTATTGAGGGTTCCGCCCTAATAAACCGTGCATGGTAGATTATAATATCTTGCATGATCATTTGCATCCTTTGCATTCTTTATTCCGACCTCGACAGCCCATTATCTCGGCAATTAATCAAAGGTTTTCCCATCTCACGGGGGATGTAATTAACATCATAGCCTTTATGGTATGGCGGACTGCTGGTCCCGACCGAATCTCACTCTCGCCCGACACGGGTTAGAATGAGCGCATAATAAACTTGTCACTTATGTGATTGGCACGCTTGCGCAGTCAAATAGTCAGTTAATTACCAGTTAATTAATTAGTTGATCGACGCGTGAATAAACCAAATAAACCCAATAAAATAATTTTTAATAAAAAGAAAATAAAATCAACAAATCCCATCCAAACAGTCTGGCATGCATGATGGGACTAACAATCTAAATAACATCCAAACAGGTCCCTATAAGCGACTAGGTCCGAGATGTTAAAAGTGGAGCTGATCCCATAGCTCTATAGCAAATCTACAACATACGCATTAGACCCAACTCGTTTTACTACTCGGAAAGGACCGGCACTGCGAGCTAACTTCTTTATGGTTCCCAAAGGCAACCGTTCAAGCCTGACCCTGATCATGATGTACTTGCCCTCCCTGAACTCACGATGGTGCCTGTGGGCATCAGCCAACTCTTTTTAACGTGCGTTGCTGGTCTCAATATGACGACGTACATCCTCATGCAACTGCCTAATATGATCTGCGAAGGACTCTACCGACTTTGACACACGGGACTGGATGGGAGATGGGACCAAGTCTATGGGCATGTATCACTACAAGAGGATGCCGTTCGGACTAAAGAATGCTGGCGCGACTTATCAGCGCGCGATGACCAAGATATTTGATGAGTTATTCTACCATAAGGTCGAGTGCTACATAGATGATCTGGTGGTCAAGACCAGAAGAAAAGAAGACCATCTACAGGACCTCCGAATCATTTTTCAGAGGCTGAGGCAATATGAATTGAAGATGAACCCTATGAAATGCGCGTTCGGAGTATCGAGTGAAAAATTCTTGGGTTTCATTGTCAGATATCGGGGAATCGAGATAGACCCCGCGAAGATCAAAGCAATTCAGGAACTACCTGCACCAAGGAACCTCTCCGAGCTGAGATCACTGCGGGGCCGCTTGGCTTATATCCGGAGGTTCATTTCTAATTTGTCAGGGCGATGCCAGCCATTCCACAAATTGATGATGAAGGATGTTCCCTTTTACTAGGATGAAGATTGCCAGACAGCCTTTGACAAGTTGAAAGACTATCTGAGGACTCCTCCAGTGCTGGGCGCACCGGTGAAAGGATGGCCGTTGATATTATATATAGCGGCCACACACAACTCCCTGGGGGTAATGCTGGCCCATAATAATGAAGAAGGGAAAGAACAAGTCCTCTACTACCTCAGTCGGAGACTGGTCAGGACTGAGGAGAAATATACTTACAATGAGAAGATCTGTCTGGCACTAGTCTTCACAGTCAAGAATCTTCGACACTATATGTTGTCGCATGAAATCAGCCTGGTATCCAAAGAGGACCCGCTCAAATACATCATGTCCCAGCCGGCACTCAAGGGTCGCCTGGGCAAATGGGCGGTGATCCTTATGGAGTTTGATATCTCCTATGTGCCGCGAAAGGCTGTCAAGGGCCAAGCTATTGCAGACTTCTTCGCCGAGCACCCAGTACCAGGAGACTGCCCGCTGGAACCGGAGCTTCCTAAAGATGAAACCCTGGAAGCCGCTCAACTGCAGCCCTCCTTGTGGCAGCTATATTTTGATGGTGCTTCCAGAATTGACACCTCGGTCACTGGGTCAGCCAGGGTCAGAGCAGGAGTTGGCATAATCCTGAAATCTCCAGAGGGGGAAGTTGTGCACACGTCTTGCTCGATAAACAAGCCGTGCACGAATAATGAGGCGGAGTATGAAGCCCTGATAATCGGGTTGAAAATTGCTCTGTCCATGGGAATTCAGATGCTGGAAGCATTCGGAGACTTCATGCTAGTTATAAAATAGCTAGAAGGAGAGTTCGATGTGTGAAAGCAAGAGCTCCTCCCCTACCATCAGTTAGCAACCCGCCTGATGTCAAGATTCTACTTCGTCAGCATCAAGCATGTCAACCGAGGACAGAATGCTCAGGCGGACGCCCTCGGTAAATTGGCCAGTTCTTTGGCAATCCCGCCAGACACAAGCCTGAATATAGCAGTGATCAACCGCCGGTAGGTCCCCAGTGTGACAGAGGTCTTGGTTGACGAACAAGAGATTGAGGTGGCAGCCGTCGAAGAGGTTCAACAGCCTGATTGGCGAGAACATCTCCTACGATGGTTCCAACACCAACTGCTCCCAAAGGAAAAATAATAGAGAATGAAACTCCTGAGGGTCAAAGACTCTTACAAGATGAGAAACGGAACCATGTTCTGAATAATGGCAGATGCCCGAAGAAGAGTCCTACTTCGTTGCTTGTCTTCAGCAGAAGCTGGGCAGGTGATGCAAGAAGTCCATGCGGGTTCAGCGGGAGTGCATCAGGTCGGCCCGAAGATGAAAATTATGATAAAGAAATTGGGTTACTATTGGCCCACTATATTTGATGACTGTTGCAAGTTCGTCAAGGCTTGTCAGAAATGTCAAGAGCACGCCAATGTGTCAAGAAGACCTCTAGTGCCGCTACACCCCACCATACCAAGCTGGCCGTTTGCTCAATGGGGCACGGATGTGGTAGGGCCACGGCCAGCATCTTCATCAGGGTGCAAATACATCTTAGTAGCTACAGATTATTTCTCTAGATGGGCAGAGGCAGTAGCACTAAAAGAAGTGATGGGAGAATTAGTTGCAAGATTCTTCTGGTGAAACATAATATTCCAGTTCGGGATTCCCAGCCGAATTATCTTTGACAATGGCAGCCATTTCAGAAACCAAAATGTTTATCGGCTAGCTGATAAATACAAGATTGACTGGAGGACATCGTCCCCCTACAACCCTCAAGCCAATGGACTTGCAGAAGCCTTCAACAAGACGCTATGCACGTTGCTGGCAAAGTCCGTCAAATCCTACAAGAAGGACTGGGAAGAAAAGATGTACGAAGCGCTTTGGGCCTATTGTACCGTCTATAAAACCCCAACTGGCTGTTCGCCATTCTCCCTCGTATACGGGTCATAGGCTGTGGTGCCGATTGAATTAGAAGTCCCCTCGCTGCGAGTCGCTATCCAACATGGACTAGTCAGTAGTGAACAAATGGATGCAGAAAGAAGATTCGAAGAGCTCGCCGAGCTCGAAGGAAAGTGTCTCTGTGCGCAACAAAACATTCAACTCTACCAAGCTCACATGGCCCGTGCTTTCGATAAGCTGGTCAAAGGCCGAGAATTCAAGAAAGGAGACCTGGTAATGGTCAAAAGAAGAAGAAGTGATGGCTTCCAACCCCAAGGGGAAGTTGGTCGAGAACTGGGTCGGACCATATATCGTCCGTCGAGTATATAAAGGGGGTGCCTATGTCCTGGTAGACCACAAAGGAGTCGTCCAGTTCTCCCCCCTCAATGGAAAGCATATAAAGCCGTATCACACGGCGCAACCGGCATCCCCTGAATAGTCGGAATACCTTCATCTTGGTCTAGTGACACTCCGCCCTTATCGAGCTACCTTTACCTTGGTCTAGTGGCACTCCGCCCTGATCGAGCTACCTTCATCTTGGTCTAGTGGCACTCCGCCTTGATCGAGTTACATTTACCTTGGTCTAGTGGCACTCCGCCCTGATCGAGCAACCTTCATCTTGGTCTAGTGGCACTCCGCCCTGATCGAGCTACCTTTACCTTAGTCTAGTGGCACTCCGTCCTGATCAAGCTACCTTCATCTTGGTCTAGTGGCACTCCGCCCTGATCGAGTTACCTTCATCTTGGTCTAGTGGCACTCCACCCTGATCGAGTTACCTTTACCTTGGTCTAGTGGCACTCTGTCCTGACCGAGCTATCCTTATCTTGGTCTAGTGGCACTCCGCCCTGATAGAGCAACCCACACCTCAGTCTAGTGGCACTCTGCCCTGACCGAGCTACCCTTTCCTTGGTCTAGTGGCACTCTGTCCTGACCGAGCTACCTGTAATACCCCGGTTTTGAAAATTGAAATGAAATTGAAATAAAATTGAAATGAATGAATTTCGGAATTTAATATTTAATTCCTTAGTGAATAGAACAAGTGGAATTTTGACTACCTTATAAAAATCTAAAAAAATGGTAATTTGGTAAAGGACAATTTATTTAACAACTTTATCTTCTGTGGTCGACCCAATAAAAATCCGTAACTAGGTCTAATCTTTGGTTTGAGCCCAAAGTGCACACTTACCTAACCTTAACTTAAACCGCGAAATTAGGGCTTAATACCCCATCAAATGAGCCCAAATCGGTGGCAAATGAAAGGCCATGATCTAAGGATCGTTTCCCCTCTGCCAATTCACCGAAACCTTAACCCTAAAACTTGTAGTCGGCCGAGCTTGGGAGTGGTCAACAATTGCGGCGCCGTTTCAATCACTCCACTTGCTTCGACGAATTCTCCCATCACAGATGGATCCAGAAGGTGTATGAGCTATAAAAATAAAGCTATGCAACCCTAGAATCCTTTGGGAGTAGTGGCGGCCGCAGTGGAGATCGATCTAGGGATATCTCTGGTGATTAGTGGAGACGTGTCGGCGTCCCTTCTTCTTTCTTTCTTCTTCCTTCTTCACTCGATTGAGGTAGGTAATAACGAGCCCAATATAAAGTGTTATATATGGATGGAATCAGCATCCAGTCCTCTTTATTTTGAGCCAAAAAGCCTTAAATTCTATTAGGTATCCTGCGCAAATTTAATGGTTTGGTAAGGCATGTCAGAATTAGGGCAGAACTTGTTCCCCTTTGATTTCAGTAGCGATTTCAGGCTGTAAATCTAAAATTGATTCATGCATCTTGTAGAGTTTTTCATGCTCTTTCTATTGGTAGTAAAAGCCCCAAATTCCATGTTGTATACCCTTCGAATTTCGTGTTTTATTGTAACCCTAAAAACCTTGCCAAGGGCGGGCTAGGGTTGGTTCGATCGGATTTTACCAGACTTGGACGGTCTTACGATAGACCACACATCCTGGATGGGCGGTCACTGCATGACCACACATCTTGGGATGGGCGGTTCTCACCTAACCACATATCTAGATGGACGGTTTTACCTGGACCACACAACCCTGACAGGATGTGCGGCTCCCAGAGGACCACATATCTGGATGTGCGGTTCCCAAAGGACCACATATCTGGATGTGCGGCTCTCAGAGAACCACACAACCCTGACAGGATGTGCGGCTCCCAGAGGACCACATATTTGGATGTGCGGCTCCCAGAGGACCACATATCTGGATGTGCGGCTCTCAGAGAACCACACAACCCTGACAGGATGTGCGGCTCCCAGAGAACCACATATCTGGATGTGCGGCTCCCAGAGGACCACATATCTGGATGTGCGGCTCTCAGAGGACCACACAACCCTGGGATGGGCGGCCATCACTGGACCATCCAACCCAATGGGAGGCCCTCATTGAATCGTTCAACCCTTCAGTCCAGTAGATGTAAGGTCTTGTAACGACCGCACATCTATGCAGAATGACTTAGTGTGAGCTTTACATGATTCATATTAGTATCTTAATGGATAATTAGTAAACTAGAAACCCATATGACAAGTGGTAAATTATGCAAGTAAATTTCTGTAAAATGCATGTTATTTATTCCCACATGATCTTCTTCATTATCATTATCATCTTCATTCATCTTTCTGGCAATTAAATTAATGTAAATCATGATCCTTGATAAATTGACATGGAAATTTGGACTATAATGAATACTAGGTTGCTTGACAGCCATTCTACTCCAGTAGAATGGTTTGACCAATTTATCGACTTTTAATAAGTCATTAGCCCTATTAGTCGTGCTAGCCTTGAACTTACCCCCGGACACTCCATCCGGTGGACTTAACATCATCTTGGGATCTCTGTATATCCCTGCTAAGAATCTAATGAACCACCAGAACTCCGATTTACGTGACTGAACCGTTGGATTATGAGTCTCGGATCGAATTGGGCTAAGAGAGGCATGTGCGGCCAGTAGTGGACCGCATATCCTTATAGGCGGCCCAATAATGACCGCATATACCTGGCTTATGCCATTAAGTGTTGGTCGATTAACCTTGATCAATCTTCGACCAAACCTTTAAGCCCTGGACTGACCAATAGACAGTTGACTAGGCTCTGGTTTAGTTTTACCCTGTCTTTGGCAGCCCGGAGTCAAACAGGGTGATTTCTTAGCCTTCTAGCCAAGCCCGGGTGGTGCGGCTGGATTATGACCGTTCAAACCTTATGCGGATTCTCTTGGACCGCATATCTTTAATACGGCCCCGTATGGCCCGTACATCATGTTCATGGGTCTTAAGGTCTCCTGGACCTGCGCGGCCTAGAACTTACCATTCATCCTTTAGAGTGGCACACTGTTAGCCATTCATTCTTGACCTCATGGGCTGAGTTTCAGTCCAGCTCTTGTAAGTGCAGCCAGTGTTAGCCGCATATACCCTTTGAGCGGCCTCTGTATGACCAGACATATCTCAGAGACGAGTTTTATCGTGTTTTGTGCTCTTGAATCCAAGGACAGATTAGTCCTTTAAATCTTGAACTTCTGGACAGTAATTCCTCTGATTATTTGGCCATAAACTTGACTAAAATGTCTAGACGGAATTTGGGATCTTGGATCCGATAAATCAATGCCAACGCATCATAAGGGCCCAGTATGGTCCTGGGGAGAGCGCCCGAAAAGTACTTGTGCCCATGGGAGTTTGTAATGACAAGGTGAGGCATTGCACCGAGTGCATGACTAGCGTGATGTCTACGACAGAAATCTCTTGTTATCTCTTGTTACTTGATCGTGCTTGACTTGTTTAAAATACTTGATGGTGGCCATTTCCTCGTTACAATTTCCTGTTACACTTATTACATGATATTCTTGTTGAAATCCAGGTATCTTATATTTTCTTGACCTTGCAAGATCTTTATATTACGTTTTTTTTCTTCTGTATCGCCATTTCTTTTCTTATCATTTCATATGAAAATAGAATAATTGTCTAATTACGTAAACTTGCCTGTTATTATCTACTGAGCGTTCGCTCATATAGTTGTCTCCCCTTTTTTCCAGGTAGCTCAGGTGACGATGCGTTTACCATTGGGGATGGGCAGGAGTGATGATTGGAGTGTACCAGTTCTAGATGTTGAGTTGGCATAGTTATCCTACTCTTAGTTGTGCCTTAGAGCGTGTTTAGCTACATTTATGATATTATTGTTAAGTTGTTGTTACCTCAATTTGTATTAAAGTTGGTTTAAAGATATTGTACTAGATTTGAAATGTTTCATGAGCAATAAAGTTATCTCTTTTCATAGCACTTGTGTTAATGCTTAGATTAGCTTATCATTATTTCTAGCTATTTCTGACTCTACGTTCTGATATTCCACTTCGGGGCGTGACAGTTATCAGAGCTATACCCCAGCTGGAAGTGTGGGAACTAAGTGCCATATAGGGCAAAGTGCTACGCTATGGGAGCCACCTCTTGAACCCGCAATGGGACAAAGTGCTACATAGTGAGAGCCACCTCTTGAGCCTGTAGGGGCCACCTCTAGAATCCTACTTACCTGGGGGTCTGATTGCGTGCTATATGTGCCCAGCGATGAGGACGTCGCCTATATAAGAGGGGTAGATTGTAACACCCTCAAATATAGCTAAGTTGTACTCTATATCACAGAGACGCCTTTTGAAGTATCGGCTCAGTTCTTGTAAAGAACTCCGAAGTTAAGCGTGCTTAATGGGGAGTAGTATTGGGATGGGTGACCTCCCGGGAAGTCCCTCATTCTGGAGCCGATCACTGTTAGAAAGGGATAAAGCCGTGAGGCCGATATGCCAAAGCGGACAATACCTCGACGGTATAGAGTACGGGGCGTGACACTACCCTTATCTTGATATAGTGGCACTCTTCCCTGATCGAGCTTGTAGAGCCCCAGAATTTATGTAATAATTTCTGGATTATTTATAGAATTTTTTATAATTTATTAGGAATTTATAAAGACTAAATAGATTTATAAATGGATTATTGGATTAATAAGTCATTATAAGGCCCAATTGTGTCAAATAATTAACCTAGCCTATTTAAATAAAATCCAAAAGGTTTAAGGACCAAGCCCATTAAGTTTGGCCCATATTCTAGAAGGTTATTTAGCCTATTCATCTATTTTAAGGATAAATACTATTTTTATAGATAATTATATTGGATAAATGAATAAAAGAGTTTTAATAATTTGAAATTCTGCACACGTTGGATGTAACGGTCTATCGTACGACCGCCACATGCATGTAACGTACCTAGACTGATGCGTTACATCCTGATAGTTCCGTGAATGAAAGAACGAGCAAAAAGATTGGATCTTCGGGGTCCTATCTACAATAGACCTAATTGTGAGAACTTGTAAGTTTACTAAGGACTCTTAGGGATTAGGTTATAGTAAATTAAGGACTCTAGAATCGATCTAATCTTCAAACCCTAGTCAAAACCCTATAAATAGGACCTAGTTCTTAACTGAGCGACCCTTACTTTTAGCTCGTGAAGAATCAAGGTAAGGAGTCATAATTCCGGGTAAGTTTTTTAGAAGATTTTGTTTAGTATACTTTAGACTAATAGTTCTCCAAATTTCATGTTAGGAGATCAAGCAACCAAGGAGATTGAAGCTTCCAAAGTTGCTGGTTCGACCATAATTACCTAGGAAACTGAACGCAAGACCACTGAAGATCAAGAGATTAGGACGTCTAAACGAGGTAATTAGAGCTCAACCCTTTAGAACTTTTTGATCACCTTAGTTTCATCTTCTTATCCTCAAAATTTCACATCTTTAGGACAAGAGGTTGGAGAGATAGAGCAGTAGGAAGTTGCTGGAAAATCACTGGAAAATGAGAGCTAGGGCTCGATTTTCAGACTCAAATTAGAAGCTTAAAGCCTAGTTAAGAGGTAGGTTATCTCATGATTGGCAAAAACATCTTGTTAAGGATAAAAGCCCTCTGGTTTTGATTGATTTCATACATCATAGATCATGAATTTCATGTTTTAGTAGGTCATGCATACATGAATACCCTTAACCCTAACTAAGTTGAAAAGGAACTCTCTTGTCAAGTTCACTGAAAGTCTATGCATCCTAGTAGCTTAGCCTTCATTCTATCATGTGGAAGTTTATATATGATTTCCAGACACGATGTAAGTTGAGACCTTAGATTTTTATATCTTTTCTGCCAGCAGACGATCTGACGCATCAAGGTAAGACCGTCACAATGATATAACGGCCTTACGATAAGCCGTCACACCTTCTTTGGTGTTTAAAGTTCTCTGTTGTCTTTGACGCACCATCGATGGAGTGTTACATTACTGTAACGGCCTCATGATAAACCGTCACAATCACTATAGACAGAATGGAAAACTAGTTAATTTAACTTATAAATAAGCCTAGTTATCTAAGTTTTGACCTGATTTCATGTTTTTAAGATTATTTACTGATTCATGATAGAAATTACATAATTTTTGGTATCTTAAGTTATTTTAAGTTATGTTAATTTCATGTGCCAAAATTCTGTAATTTTGTATCTAAATCATGATTTTCTAAAGATGTATTGACGGAGTTTTATCATGATTTCCTATTGTTACACATCATCTCTATCAATAGAGTCATTTCTTTAAGTACATGGCACATATTCCGGTACGTTGTCCATTAGTTCACACTTTGCACTATAAGAACATTATTCTTGGATATGAGGACCTCTCTATTAAATATTCCTTTCAATGGACTAGGAAATCTTGTTTCAAAGCCTCCGTAATTCTCCGCGAGCCTGGGATTCCCACTAGGACGCCGAGTTGGTTGTACCATTAAAGCTCATTGATTAGATTACACTATCGATGTTTCCGGTTATCAGTAGTGTAACGGATCTATATTGGACCGTCAGGCACATGTAACGGCCCAATATACAACCGTCACATTCAACTGAGTTCGATTTCTTGGTTCTGGATTGATCATTGTAATGGCCCAATACTGGAGCATCACATCATGTAACGGCCCAGTACACGACCGTCACACTGCTTGAGTATTTTAACCCGAGGTTTGACCAAGGGTTGATATTCCAAGGTTTCTAGATGGACTATTGATGATCTAGAACTTATCATATTGATCAAGAAACCTAATATAATGAATGGAAAATAAAGAATGTACTGTTATGCTGCCGATTTATTTCCATGAGCATAACATAGTATAAGTCATTCTTGATTTTTCATGATTCTTATTAAAGCATTCCTTCATTGAATTATTGTTATCAAGAACTTGTTGGAATTGTACATTCTTGGCCATACTTTGTTATTACATGCGTGGAAGTAGCTTGATTTATACTTGAAGATGCGATCGAGCACTGATTGTGTTCAAGGGCTCTATGCTAGTCCCCTCGGCTGATTGTCGGAAACATACTATTATAAACCATGGGGTATGATGCTACTGGCGTCGCATTGCGCTGGGAGTATATTCTCTATAAATAAGTGAAAATCCACGATATGATACAGCATGTACATGACTTTCTTGATATTCCACAGAAGTTCACGAAGTACTTGCTCATAAGCAAAAGATACTGGAGTGATGATTATGTGACTTGCTAGTACATTCTCGTTACATTCTTGTTCATGAAAGGTCATATTATGTTCTTATAACATTCTTGCTAGTTCATACTTGCTCTCATTCTATCTTACATACTTTGGTTTAATCGCGTGATTGATCGCATTCGCATGATTTTACCTTATTTCTTTAGAGCTAAAATGTTAATTACTTTAATGATGCCTTCATGTTGATGCGAAGATACCTACTAGGCAAGTGTGCTCATTACCTATTTCCAATCTTTTTCAGGAAATGAAAGTGATTCGAATTCGGATTCGGGTTATACAAGTAGCGGGTCTGAGAGTGAATGAAAGTGTTGTCAAGATGAGAGTGAAGACTTAGGAAAGTCTATATTGTTTAGATTGAGTCTATGTAATTTTCTTATTTCTTGAGTCTGATAGATTGGAAGAAGTTGAAAGTTATTGTATTTGAATATTGATTATCAATGAAATAAGTTGGAGGTTTGATTAAAGTATTATGCAATTACATTTAGGTGTGATTGTCTTACGCTCTGATTATTCTTGCTTGCAAGAGGCTTACCATGCCGGCTGTTCACGTTTCTCGAGCGAGTCTTCCGCTGTCATAAAGGCTCGGGGCATGACAGTTAAGTTGGTATAGAGCTATACCCCAGCCGAAAGTGTGGAAACTAAGTGTCATGCAGGGTAAAGTGCTACGCTATGGGAGCCACCTCTTGAACCCGCAATGGGACAAAGTGCTACATAGTGGGAGCCACCTCTTGAGCCTGTAGGGGCCACCTCTAGAGTCCTACCTGCCTGGGGGTTTGATTGTGTGATTACATGTTATATGTGCCCAGCGACGAGGACGTCACCTATATAAGAGGGGTAGATTGTAACACCCTCAAATATAGCTAAGTTGTACTCTATATCACCGAGGTGCCTTTTGAAGTATCGGCTTAATTCTTGTAAAGAACTCTGAAGTTAAGCGTGCTTAATGGGGAGTAGTACTGGGATGGGTGACCTCTCGGGAAGTCCCCCATTCTGGAGCCGATCACTATCAGAAAGGGACAAAACCGTGAGGCCGGTAGGCCAAAACGGACAATACCTCGATGGTATAGAGTATGGGGCGTGACAGAGCTACCCATACCTCAATCTAGTGGCACTCCGCCCTGACCGAGCTACCCTTACCTTGGTCTAGTGGCACTCTGTCCTGACCAAGCTACCCTTATCTTGGTCTAGGGGCACTCCGCCCTGATCTTGCTACCCACATCTCAGTCTAGTGGCACTCTGCCCTAACCGAGCTCGCATAAAATAAACAACATCACCAATGCGGACCTTACGTCCGAATCGGCAAAAAGCTCCTCCTTTGCGTCAGCATTGCCTTCTTGCTAATGAATAAACTCATCATCGGCACAAGACTTTGTGTCCTAGCCGACCCTTCTACAACATTGTCATTACGGGCCTTACGTCCGAATTCGCACAAATCTATCCCTTACGTCAGCATTGTCTCCTTGCTGACGAATAAACCCTCTTCCTCGGCACAAGACTTCGTGTCCTAGCCGACCCCTATACAGCATTGCCATTGCGAGCCTTACGCCCGAATCGGCACAAATCTGTCCCTTGCGTCAGCATTCTCTCCTTGCTGACGAATAAACCCTTTGCCTCGGTGCGAGACTCCGTGTTCTAGCGGACTCTCAAACGATATCGCCACGTCGGGCCTTACGTCCGACTCGGCAGGAAGCTCTCTCCTTGTGTTGGCATTCTCTCCTTACCAACGAATAAACCTTTCCTCAATTGGCGCAAGGCCCCGTGCCCCAGCCAATAGCTATTTGCTGTTGTCAAGGCCCAAATATCACGTCTGGACCTACCGACTATCCTCTCCCGCATGTTTCAGAAAAAAAAAAGAAAAGAAAAAAATGGGGTTAAAAATAGAGATACCCCGCCGGACTTATTCCTATATTCGGAACAAGGGCAAAAATGGCTATCACCCGACTGCGGCGAAAACTCGAGAGGGCGCCGCAGGCAAAATCGGGTACCCTGCCACTTTAAAACCCGAAAGGGCGCGTGGACAAAAGCAAGAGGGGGCTGGCTTCGGTGAAAACCTGAAAGGGCGCTTAAGCCAGTAAAGTGGTAATCTAAAAGTTCCTCTTCTCTCTCTTCTTAAAGAAACTCTAGAACGAACAATCATCAAAAGTCCCACCGGAGATCCCCTAACAAACCCATGTTCGACCCTCATCATCATCGGCGAGATCGGTCGATCTCTACCTTTAACTCGGACATTTCGTCCTTGTTAATGAACATGCCTTTGCTTCGGCATGTGACCCATGCTGATGAACAAACCCATGTTCGACCCTCATCATCATCGACGAGATCGATCGATCTCTACCTTTAACTCGGACCTTTCGTCCTTGTTAATGAATATACCTTTGCTTCGGCATGTGACCCATGCTGATGAACAAACCCATGTTCGACCCTTGTCATCATCGGTGAGATCGGTCGACCTCTATCCCTTAACTTGGACCTTTCATCCCTGTTAGGAACTATATCCTTTGCTTCGGCATTTGACCAATGTCGATGAACTAAACCAGGGTCTGACCCTTGTCATCATTGACAAGGCCGATCGGCATGCTAGCGGGCAAGCTCGCTTGTGTCCCGGCTTCTTCCTAAAAATTACAAAAAAAAATGGGGTTAAAAATAGAGATACCCCGCCGGCCTTGTTCCTATATTAGGACAAGGGCAAGAATGGCTATAACTCGGCTGTAGCGAAAACCCGAAAGGGCGTTGCAGGTAAAGTCGGGTACCCCGCCACGTGAAAATTTGAAAGGGCGCGTGGCCAAAAGCGAGAGGGGGCTGACTTCGGTGAAAACCTGAAAGGGCGCTTGAGTGAGTAATGTGATAAAAAATGATGAATAAAAAATAATAAAATGAAATGATGATGTAGTAACGAGGTTGCCCTCGTTCGTCATTCCACTTCCACCTACCATTTTGGGTCCTTGTCACCATCGGCAAGACCGCCTACCTTTTCGACCCTTGTCACCATCCGCAAGATCGGTCGCTACCCTTTCGGCCCTTGTCACCATCGGCAAGATCGGTCGCTACCCTTTTGGCCCTTGTCATCATCGACAAGACCGGCCACCCTTTCGGCCCTTATCACCATCGATAAGATCGGTCGCTACCCTTTTGGCCCTTGTCACCATCGGCAAGACCGGCCACCCTTTCGACCCTTGTCACCATCGGTAAGACCGGTCGCTGCCCTTTCGACCCTTGTCACCATCGGCAAGATCGGTCGCTACCCTTTTTGGTCCTTGTCACCATCGGCAAGACCGCCTACATTTTTAACCCTTGTCACCATCGGCAAGATCGGTCGCTACCCTTTCGACCATTGTCACCATCGGCAAGATCGATCGCTACCCTTTTGGCCCTTGTCACCATCGACAAGACCGGCAACCCTTTCGACCCTTGTCACCATCGGCAAGACCGGTCGCTACCCTTTCGACCCTTGTCACCATCGGCAAGATCGGTCGCTACCTTTCGACCCTTGTCACCATCGACAAGATCAGTCGCTACCCTTTTGGCCCTTGCCACCATTGGCAAGACCGGCCACCCTTTCGACCCTTGTCACCATCGGCAAGATCGGTCGCTACCTTTCGACCCTTGTCACCATCGGCAAGATCAGTCGCTACCCTTCCGGCCCTTGTCACCATCGACAAGATCGGTCGCTACCCTTTCGGCCCTTGTCACCATCGGCAAGATCGGTCGCCACCCTTTCGGCCCTTGTCACCATCGGCAAGATCGGTCGCTACCCTTTTGGGCCTTGTCACCATCGGCAAGATCGGCTACCCTTTCGGCCCTTGTCACCATCGGCAAGATCGGTCGCTACCCTTTCGGCCCTTGTCACCATCAGTAAGATCGGTCGCTACCCTTTTGGCCCTTATCACCATCGACAAGACTGGCCACCCTTTCGGCCTTGTCACCATCGACAAGATCGGTTGCTACCCTTTTGGCCCTTGTCACCATCGGCAAGACCGGCCACCCTTTCGACCCTTGTCACCATCGGCAAGATCGGTCACTACCCTTTTGGCCCTTGTCACCAGCGGCAAGACCGGTCGCTACCCTTTTGGCCCTTGTCACCATCGGCAAGATCGGTCACTACTCTTTCGGCCCTTGTCACCATCGGCAAGATCGGTCTCTACCCTTTTGGCCCAAGTCACCATCGACAAGACCGGCCACCCTTTCGACCCTTGTCACCATCGACAAGATCGGTCGCTACCCTTCCGACCCTTGTCACCATCGGCAAGATCGGTCGCTACCTCTTCGACCCTTGTGATCATCAGCAAGATAGGTCGCTACCTTTCGACCCTCGTCACCATCGGCGAGCCCGGTCAACTATCCCTTTACTTGGACCTTCCATCCTCGTTAATAGACAAACTATCATTGCTTCGACGTTTAACCCATGTCGATGAATAAACCGCACTCTCAGTTTTCATCATCATTGGCGAAATTAGTAGGGCGCATCCGTCTACTCTACCCATGTCCCACCCTGGCCAAAGCTTGATTCTGGGAATAGTTAATCCGCGGTGGAGCGAACACCTCACCCCTTTGCTGAAGGCGTGAGCGCTCTCCTGCGCTAGTGGCTTATATCCCTGGACTGAGCTAATCGGCTAAAAAAAAGAAAAGAAAAGAAAGAAAGAAGTCGTGATTGAAGCGACAAATAGAGATATTTCATTAATATGAAGTGTCAAGCTTGGGGAAGCCGATATGGCTCGCTGAAGATTATCTATAGACTTCCACACCATGTCGCTAGAAAATTGTAAACCCAGTGGCGAAGTCTCAGGAAGCTGAAAGTCCACCCTACTGTCCACCTCAGCCCAGATATCATCATTCGCCCCGGAGGACGTCGATGGCATGCTTCGTAGGGCACCAGTGCTGGGCTCAACAACAACAATTGATACAACTGGAGAAGTCTCAACTACAACAATTTCTTTGCCTGCCCCCTGAGGTGAAGCCGTAACGGCCATCTCGATAGCCGAGGATACTCGCTCCTCGTGTGCAGTCCCACCGGCTTCCATGGGATAAGATTCCTCAATGACGGCCAAGGCCTTAGAAGCATCGACCTCTTCTTCAACAATCTCTCCCGCTTCTATCTCCGGGAGGCTACTCGGCTCCAGCGGCAATCCTTTGCCGGCGGCCGGGGCTTGAGATTCCGTGACTTCCGTCGGGTCACCAATTTCTGCAATTGCTCTGAGCTCCTCTGAGGCTGCTGCTGCGGCATAAGTCTGTGGAAGTCGTAAGGCGATGGGCCGCAGAACTGGTGCAAAGGTTGGTTGGCCCATGCCTAAGTCCGGAAGAGGTATGTGAACCGTCATAGTTGACAGCGCCACCTCCGCCTGCATCACATATATGTATGTTAGCCAGCTGACTTGGAAATAAAAAGAAGGGCTGCTGGCGGATGTTGGAACACTTCCTACCTCGACTTACACTATATTTAGGCCTCCAAGAGTGGCCTCTGACGGTTCCGGCCCTCCTCCTGTGATCGGGTATGATGGCCCGTGCTCGATTCCTGGTAGCCTCAGAGGGCTGAATGTCAAAAAGTCACTTTCGTAAACTGAAGAAGCCCCAGCATCTTCAGTTTCTGTATCAGCCGGTGGAAGCTCGTCGTCACTGGAGCCACCACCGTAATCAACTCGCTCGGGGGAGGAAGACTCTTCGGCCTGCTCCCGAATCTCCAGCATCTGAGCAGGTGTCGTGCTACTAAGAGTGACTCCCTTAGCTGGAACGTCCTCAACGGTTTCTGTCTCGGGAGCATCAGCTTGCTGAATATCTTGGGATTCTTCCCTTGAAGTCACCTGCTCTCCAGCGGCAACTTCTCCTGCGACTTCAATTTCGGGGAGCGTCGTGGGGTGAATGTCTGTCACGCCCCGACGCGGAATATCGGACTGGCAGTAGAAAACGCTAGTAAAGATAACATGCTAAGCTAAGAATTAACATAACGTCATGAATAGAAATAACTCCAAATCTACTACAATAACCATCAAACTGACTTAAACATAATCAAGCACAACCTCTACTTGACTCTGTTACAATAACTAACACACGCTCTAAGGCATAGCTAGATATAAAACAACTATAACAATCTCAACATCTATCAACTGATACACTCCAAGTCATCACTCTGGCCCATTCCCATCCATCTGTGAATCTTCACCTGAGCTGCCTGGAAAGGGGGATACAACTATATGAGCGAACGCTCAGTAAGTAACAACAGGTAAGTGTAAGTAATTAACCAATTAATTACATGTTTATATGAAACGGAAAGAAAAGAAATGACGATAAGATGAAACAACATAAAGAAAGTGCTAAAGAACGAAATGGAATAACAATATGGCAGGATGATATAACTATAAAAATTTCAAGTTTATGAATAATATAAATAACAGGAAATCGTAAGAAATTGGCTAACAAGCAAGAATATAACCAAGTCGAACACGATGCAAGTAAGAGATTAAGAGATCGTTGTCATAGACATCACGCTAGTCATGCACTCGGTGCAATGCCTCACCATGTCATTACAAACTCCCATGGGCACAAGTACTTTTCGGGCGCTCTCCCCAGGACCAGACCAGGCCCCTATGATGCGTTGGCATTGATTTATTGGATCCAAGATCGCAAGTTCCGTCTAGACTTTAATCAAGTTAAAATGGCCAATTATAATCAAGTACAAACTTATCTCGGAACATCTCAAGGCTAAGTTGAAGTGATACTGTCCAGAATTTCTGTCCAGGAGTTCAAGTTACCAAGAACCATCATGTTCTTGGATTTAAAACCGTGAAACACAGAGAAAACTAGTCTCTGGCTGATATACGGTCACTAATGGACCGCTCAAGAACTTGTGCGGTCGACTTAGGGCCACACTTAACAGGAACTGGGCTGGGTTGAACGGCTGATTAAGGGTCGCTCTTCAGCTTGAATGGTAAGTATTGGGTCGCACAAGGCCAGAAGTTTATGAAATCGAAGATAGTATATGCGGTTTTGATAGAGTCGCTCATTAATTGAATGGTCCATTAAGGGCCGCCTGATAAGATGTACGGTCCATTACTGTCTGCACAACACAGGGCCTAACAACAATCTAGAAATTCGCCCAAGTGGGCTCCCGGCTGCCATAGATAGGATGGAACTACTCCAGAGTCCAGCCCACTGTCTGCTGGTTGGCCTAGGGTCTACTGGGCTGATCAAATCAGGAATTGGCCGAATATGGATTAAGAATAATCGGCCAAAACTAATTGGCATTAGCCAGGGATGGACGGTCGCCACAGGGCCGTTCAAGGAGATATGCGGTCCACTAATAGCCGCGCATATCTCGGTTAGTCTAATTCGAACTAACTCAGATCATAGCAATTCGATTGAGTCCAAGTTCAATTCTATGGGATAATAATGGTTCAAGATTAACAGTTCAGGTCTGAGGTTATAAAAAGTGTAAACATAATAGCCATTTCAATTGTAAAGGATTCACAATTTAGATTGACATTCATTGGAAAGATGAATTAAGATCAAGCTCTAATAAATCAGCAAGAATTATTTACTATCATGAATTACAGTTTATTAGGTGTGTTGCTAACATGCCATTAACCACTAATCTACTAACATAACATGCTGAAATGATCATTTAATCTGTTCTATAATAGATGTGCGGTCGGTTCTTGACCTTACATCTCCATAGACGGTCACAGACAGGCCGCGCATACCCCCTCAGGTCCGAAGGCCTGCAAGAGATGGATGGTCGGTAGGGTGCCACTGGGAGGGATGTGCAGTCTGGAACTGGCTGCAGGAAAGACATGCAGTTAGGATTCGGCCGCACGTTCCAGGGAAATGATCAGAGATAGAAACATGTAAATGGTCAACTATTGGCTGCCTGTCTTGGATGTGCGGTCTATCGTGTGGCCGCACAAGTCCAGACAGATCGCTGCCCCTTTAGCCTTGCCCGACTCCGGCGAAGTTTCTAGGGTTAGACTAAAACATGGAATTCGCATGATATAAAGCATGAAATTTGGGGATTTTACTACCAACAGAAAGAGCATGAAAAACTCTACAATATGCATAAATCAATTTTATGTTTATAGCCTGAAATTACTACTTAATCGAAAGGGAACATTTATAACCCTAGATGTGACATGCTTCTACTAAAACCAGAAATTCTCACAGAACACTTGATAGAATTTAGAGCTTTCTACATCAATGAAAAGCTGACACGATGATGCTTCCAACCATATATTATTTGTAGGGTTTGGCTTGCTATCACTTACCTGAATCGGATGAAGAAGGAAGGAGAAAGAAAACCCGAGGCGCTTGTACACATGGCCCCTAATCGCTGGAGATCTCCCTCGATCCAACTCCTCTGTAGTCGGCACTAGTTCTAAATGATTCTAGGGTTAGAGAGCTTCATTTTTATAGGTCACACGTCTTCTAGAGGTTTTTATGCGCGGAGTATTCGTCCACGCAAGTTGGGTTAATGTGAACGCCGCTGCAATTATTGACGCGATCCAATCTCCGCCGATTGCATCTCCTAGGGTTAGGGTTTCGGGAGATTAAGAGAGGAGAAATGATCCTCTCATCCTGGCCTTTCATTTGCCACCAGTTTGGGCTCATTTGAGGGAGTATTGGGCTCGAATTTAGCGTTACAAGGTATGGTTAACTAAGTGTTTAATTTAGGCTTAATCCACTAATTTGACCTATTTACAGATTTTATTTGGGTTGGTCACAGAAGATAAGTTTGTTAAACGTGTTATCTTCTACAAGCATATAATTTTTATAGATTTTTATAAAATGGTCGAAATTTAGCTTATTCTATTTATTAAGGAATTTCTACTTAATTTCTTAAAAAATCGGGGTATTACAATGTCAACTAGAAAGCAAGGGCAATGAGTAGTCAAGACCTGACTGAAGACATGGCGGGCCGCAGAGCCTTATAGACAAACTGCAAGTTACCTTCCATCTCCTGATGGGGTGTTGGTGAAGGTAGATCCCTTTCAACAAAAGCTGGAGGGGCTTCCTCCTCCCTCTCTCTGGCCGCGGCACCCGTCACCGCCTCCAGCCCAACAATGGCGGAAACAGTGCCAGCAGCTGCAAAAAGATGATCAGCCAAGATGGCAGAAATAAGTGAACAACCCACGGAGGAATGAGAGGTTACCTTCACCTTCGGGCCCTTGTGTCCGAGCGGCCTCAAAATCAGCGAACGAAGGGATCCGAGGAGGGGCGACAACTAGCTCCTCCTCAGCAGCCTTCCTCCGGCGCGCTCATGTAGCACGGGTGTCGCCTTCTTGGCCTTCTTGGCCTTGCTAATGGCCTCCCCGACCTGGGACGTGGTTCGCTTCCGCGAATCGCCAGGAGGCAGTGGCATCGTGGTCGGAGCCGACTCCGAGATGTCAAAATATGAAGGCTTCTGCGCCTTAGAAATCAGCTCCCTATAATGCCGAGTCACCTCCATAGAGAGGTGAGCTGCAAAGGCGCATAGGTGAGAAAGATGCATGCTGAGTATGAAAGAAACAGCTTGAAGCTGAAACAAAAGACAAGCATACCTGGCGGCCCTATGTATCGGGGAGTGAGCGGCCAATAGAATACTGGGGGTGCCTTGTCACGGGAAGCCGCCTCACAAACAAGCCAGCAGACATCACCTATGTTCTCACTCCTCTCGACCAGCTGTGCCAAATCCTCATGGCCGCGAGAAGATAAGTGATAATATAGGGCCAAGTTTTCCAACCCCCAGCCGTCAGCATACTTAAAGGATATTAAGAGCTGGTGGTCCAAGATGGCTTCTAATGAGCCGGTAATTGAAAGCCCTTGAGAATGAAGCAGGGTAAATATCCAGGGGGTATTGGAATACAGGCCTTCACGCCTATCCTCCCTCCTGATGAAAGTCCTATATAGATGAAGACGATCAACTTCTGGACGCCAGTCCGCCACTACCGGAAGGGGCTCCTCGCCGGGATGGGAATCGTCTGAAGAACTGTCCGCTCACTGCTGACCCGGCATAACCCCCAAAGTGTCTTCACGTAATCATCCTTCTAAATCTCCGGCATCTTCGGGTCAGCCTTGGACGACCGACACTTCACAGCCTTCCTGACATCCAAATATGTCGTTACCTCGGTGTTGGACCAGGATTTCAGCTTCTTCAAGTAAGCCGGATCAACGTCCAAGGCAGGTTCTGGCAGAGAATCTATAAAATGACACTTAGCAACATGCCAGTAGTCTTTGCGGGAATTCCGGTAGAAGCCTGTCTGTGCATTCCACCACTTGATAAAGTCCGGAGTCACTCTGGGCAGACGGGCAGGGGACGGCACCCTGAAGGACACATCTTCCCGGTGGTGGAAGTAATCCCACCATGTATGAGCTTCATCCGTGGTCGTCTGGCCAGCCCGATGCTTGTTCGGGAGATTAAACCGGGCTGAAGAAGAGGAATCTACTGGTCATACCCAAAATTCCGGTTGAAGCGGAAGGGGTAGTACGGCTCCAGCCACAGCAAGCCGCTCTTTCTAAAGACAAGCACACTGGGATGGATGGCCAGTGCCTAATCAACCAGCTCTGACTCCAAGATTGGCCTTGTGCTCTTGGTGCCGGCGAGCAGATGAATGAACTCCTCTATCTCGAACAAGCGGCACTGCCGCATCTTGTTCACAAGGGGGCTGGATGTAGTGCCCCAGAATTTATATAAATAATTTTTGAATTATAAAATAAATTTCTAGAATTTATAAAGGCATAAATATATTAATAAATGGATTTTGAGACTAATAAGTCATTAAAGGCCCAAATTAGGTTAAATAATTAACCAAGCCTAAGTACACATCATCTAAGGCCCAAAAATCATTAAGTTTGGCCCATGTTCTAGAAGGTTATTTAGATTATTTAAGGATAAAAACAAATTATATAGATAATTATATGGATAAATGAATAAAAGGGTTTTATTAATTTAGAACTCTGCATACGTTGACTGTAACGGTCTATCGCGAGACCGTCACATTCACCTAACGCGCCTGTGTTCGACCGTTACACTCTGCAGATTCCGTAAGAGGAAGAAGTTGTAAAAGGTGGAAACTTGATGATCTTATCCACTAGGGATCGACTTGAGAGAGTTCATAACACCACTAAGGACTCTTAGAGATCAGGTTTTAATAGATTAAGGACTCTAGAATCGACCTAATCTTCAAACCCTAGTTAGAACCCTATAAATAGGACCTAGTTCTGAACTGCGCGACCCTTACTTTTGCTCACGTGGAATCAAGGTAAGGAGTCGTAATCTTGGGTAAGTTCTTTAGAAGTATTTGTTTGCAATACTTTAGACTAACTCCTCTCCAAATTTCACATCTTTAGGTCAAGAGGTCGTGGAGTTAGAGCCCAAGGGAGTTGCTGAAAAGTCACAGGAAGAAGGGAACTAGGGCTCGATGTTCAGACCATAATTGGAAGTTTAAAGCCTAGACAAGAGGTAGGTTATCTCATGAACGACGAAAACAACTTTATAGGACTAAAAGCCCTCTGATTTGATTGAATTTCATGCATGGTAGATCATCAATTTCATGTTTTACTAGTTCTATGCATTACATGCATCTCTTAGCCCTAATTGGAAATTTTAAAAGATGTATCTTGTCTATTTTCACTGGAACCCATGCATATAGATAGCCTATACTTCGTTATCATGCCTAGTGTAGACATGGTATTTGATTTACACATGATGTGAGTTGATCTCTTGGGTTTCATATCATTATCTGTCAGCAGATACTGTAACGCACCATAGTAGGACCGTCACACTCAAGTAACGGCCATACGATGGACCGTCATAGTCTCTGATTGCCTATTGATTTCTCTGTTGACTCTGACGCATCTATGCAGGAGCGTTATGTTACTGTAACACTACTGTGACGCACCACTTATAGACCGTCAGAAGCCTTGTGTTCTGTCAACCCTAGACAGAATAAGATTCATCAATCTTACTTATTATTAAGCCTAGTTGATTAGAGTTTTCACCTGATTATGTGAATTTAAGGTTATTTTAATTATTCATAATAGGGGTTGCATGATTTCAGGAACTTAATGGTATTTTAAGTTATGTTAGTTTCATAAGCCAAAATTCTATAGTCTTGTATTCTAAATCATGATTCTTTTAACTATTGTATTGTTAGAGTTTTCATCATGATACTTGTATCTCTCTATCAATAGAGTCATTTCTATAAGTACATGGCACATACTCCGGTATGTTGACCATTAGTTCACACTTTGCACTATAGGAACACAATCTTGGACTTGAGGACCTCTCTATTGGATATTCCTTCCAATGGACTAGGAAATCTTGTTTCAAGGCCTCCGTAATTCTCCGCGAGCCTGGGATTCCCACTAGGACGCCGAGTTGGTTGTACCATTAAAGCCCATTAACTAGAATACACTATCGTTATTTTCTGGATCTAGTAATGTAACGGCCTTACATTGGACCGTCAGGCTCACGTAACGGCCCATTGCATGACCGTCACATCTCTCTGAGTCTATTTTTATCTTTCTGGACTCGGATCACTGTAACGGCCCACTACTGGCGCGTCACATTATGTAACGGCCCAGCAGATGACTGTCACACATCTTGTATATGTTAACCCAAGGTTTGACCAAAGGGGTGATTTTCTAAGGTTCTAGATGGACTAATGATAATCTAGAACTTATCATATTGATCAAGGAACTTAATATAATGAATGAAAAATAAAGAATGTACTGTTATGCTGCCGATTTATTTTCATAAGCATAGCATAGTCTAAGTCATTCCTAATCTCATATATTCAAATTGAGCGTTCATTCATTGATTTTCATTATTTGGAATTGTTATATTCTTGGCCATACTTTACCGTTACATGCGTGGAAGTAGCTTAATTTATACCTGAAGATGCGATCGAGCACTGATTGTGTTCAAGGGCTCTATGCTAGTTCCCTCGGCTGATTGTCGGAAACATACTATTTTATAAACCATGGGGTATGATGCTACTGGCGTCGCATTGCGCTGGGAGTACTATTTCTATAAATAAGTGAAGATCCACGACACGACATGACATTCTTATACATGACCTTCTTACTTGATATTCCATAGAAATTCACGAAGCACTTGCTCATAAGCATAAGATGCTAAAGTGTTGATTATGTGGCTTGCTAGTACATTCTCGATATATTCTTGTTCATGAAAGGCCAATATCATGTTCTTGTTCTATTCGTGCTAGTTCATTCTTGTTCTCATTCCATCTTATATGATTGTCCTGTTACTTTGATTTAATCGCGTGATCATCGCATTGCATGATTTTACCTTATTTCTTTAGAGTAAAAATATTAATCACTTTAATAGTACCTTCATGTTGATGCGAAGATACCTACTGGGCAAGTGTGCTCATTACCTATTTCCAATCTTTTTCACGAAATGAAAGTGAGTCGGGTTCGGATTCGGATTATTCAAGTAGCGGATCCGAGAGTGATTAAAGATGAGCGAAGACTTAGAAAGTCTATAATGTCTAGATTGAGTCAATCTAATTTTCCTATTTCTTGAGTCTAGTAGAATGAAAGATGATGGAAAGTGGTTGTATTTCGAATATTGATCATTTATGAAATAAAGTTGGAGTTTGATTAAATTCTGTGCAATTGCATTTATGTGTGTGATTGTATTGCGCTCTAGTCGTTCTTGCTTGCAAGAGGCTTACCATGCCAGCTGTTTGCGCTCCCCGAGCGAGTCTTCCGCTGTAATAAAGGCTCGGGACATGACAGTTAAGTTGGTATCAGAGCCTAAGTCTCAGGACTTAGGGAAAGGAATCATGTCATAGGATAAGTCCAAGGTTTAAGGACCCCTACCTATGAACTAAAGAAGAAAATCCATACCCATGTGAGGATTGGGTAGAGCCCAGGATAAGATAATTAATTAGCTTTAAGGTTGATTCTCATGAGAAATAACAAGTTGTTATTTTTCTCTCTCAGGTACCCTATTTTACAAATGGCTCATCGCGTAGATTGGGACGGTATGCAACAAACAGTTGCCGGCTTCACTCAGGCATTGCAAACTATAGCACAAGGTGGTGCAGGGGTAAGGGCTGGTGACCTACATCGCAACTTCCGGAGTCTAAATCCTCCGCGATTCTATGGATCTTCAAATCCCGATGAGGCAGAAAATTGGATCGATGAGATGAATAGGATATTTGACGTTATTCAATGCACTGATCAGGAGGAGGTGCGTCTAGCAACATTTCAACTAAATAAAGATGCCCGTACATGGTGGAAGTCGGTTCCGGCACCTCCGGCCGATGCACCTCATACATGGGATGGTTTTCTTACTTTATTCCGTACCAAGTATTTTTCCGAGCATGTAAAGGAAAGGAAGGCCAGGGAGTTTGCCTCCCTTCGTCAAGGGATGATGTCAGTGGCAAAATATGAGCTGCAGTTTTCAAGACTAGCACCATATGCACCACACCTTATTAGCACGGAATTATTAAAAGCAAATCAATTTATGGATGGGTTACGGCCTTGTTTCATTCAGCAACTTGGGACATAGAATATCCGCACTTATGCGGAGATGGTTCAGAGGGCATATCTATGCGAGAGGACCTTAGAGAAGGTCAAAAAGTTGAAAGGAAAAGGAGAAGAATCTAGCCGACGATCTGATCGGCATTATAAGAAGGAGAAGTTTAGCATCACAGAGCCATACAAAAGCCGTGATAACAAGAAAAGATCAAGGAGCGGGAACGGTGGAAGTTCCCAGAAGAATAATAAAAAGGTTAAGGAAGAGAAGGAGCAAGTTGCCTCGGCATGTACTTTTTGCGAGAAATTTGGCCACTCGGCTGAAGAATGCTGGAAGCGCCTCGGTGCTTGTTTGCGTTGTGGAAGTAGGGAGCATCATGTGCCAGATTGCCCCCTTATGAAAGATCAATCAGCTAATGGAGGATGTAGGAGGCAGGCTCACCTCAATGCCGTTCTAGACGAAGAGGAAGCGCCCAGGGATGATGGGCTTATGGAAGGTACTCTTCAAATTTGTTCTCGTTCTGTATTTATGCTATTTGATACTGGTGCCTCTCATTCTTTTATTTCCACTACCTTTGTAAAAACGTTGTCAATTGCATCAGTCCCCTTACCTTTAGACCTTGCTATTACTACACCTTTAGGATCTAGAACCAAACTCACCGTGTATTATCCTAATAGCGAAGTGATAGTAGAAGGTCACAATCTCCCCGCAAACCTCGTGTGCCTTGACATGAAAGGTTATGATGCTATCTTAGGGGTGGATTGGCTTGTAGACCATGATGCTCATATCAATTGCCAAAATATGATTATATCTTTTCGAAAGCCCGGTCTTCCAAGATTTTCTTTTCTTGGCATCAAACATAAGAAACATCCTACCATTATATCTTCTCTTCACGCTTGCAAGCTTATCTCGCAAGGATGTGAAGCTTTTCTTGCTTCAGTCATTATCACCGAATCTAAGGAAATTGTCCTAGCAAACATTCCTATTGCAAATGAGTTCCCAGACGTGTTCCCATCTGAACTACCTAGTTTACCGCCCGAGAGGGAAGTAAACTTTACCATCGAACTCATTCCAGGAGCAGCACCTGTTTCTATAGCCCCTTACAGGATGTCCCCCACAGAACTCAAGGAACTAAAAAGGCCGTTACAGGAACTACTAGACAAGGGTTTCATCAGACCTAGCACATCCCCTTGGGATGCGCCGGTTTTATTTGTCAAGAAGAAGGATGGTTCTCTCAGGCTATGCATCGATTACCGGCGACTGAATCAGCTGACAATTAAAAACAAGTATCTATTGCCGCGTATTGATGAGCTCTTCGATCAGCTTTCGGGAGCAGAATATTTTTCTAAGATTGACCTCAGATCAGGTTATCATCAGCTTAGAATCAAAGAGGAAGATATTTATAAATCGACTTTTCGAAGTCGTTATGGCCACTATGAATTCGTGGTAATGTCGTTTGGGTTAACTAATGCCCCAGCAGCATTTATGCAACTTATGAACAGTGTCTTCCAGCCATACCTGGATAAATTCATTATCGTCTTCATCGATGATATCCTGATATACTCCAAGACAAAAGAAGAACATGAAGAACATTTGAAAATAGCTTTGCAAACACTTAGAGAACACAAGCTTTATGCCAAACTCAATAAGTGTGAATTCTAGCTCGAGGAAGTCTCATTCCTAGGCCACATTATTTCAGAAGAAGGTATTGCTGTGGATCCTTCTAAGGTAGAAGCTGTCAAGAATTGGAGTCGGCCTACGACTGTGTCTGAAGTAAGGAGCTTTCTGGGTCTAGCTGGTTATTATAGAAGGTTCATTAAGGACTTCTCAAAGATAGCAGTTCCTTTAACTAGACTCACCAGAAAAGAAAATACTTTTGTCTGGTCAGAGGAATGTGAGAAGAATTTCCAAACTCTTAAGAATCATCTTACAACAGCCCCTGTTTTGTCATTACCAATGGAGGGTGGTGGATTCGAAGTATATACAGATGCGTCTGGAATTGGCTTAGGATGTGTCCTTATGCAAAATGGAAAGATGATTTACTATTCTTCAAGACATCTGAAACGTCACGAAGAAAATTATCTTGTACATGATTTAGAATTGGCAGCGGTTATTTTCGCCTTGAAAATTTGGCGTCATTATCTTTATGGAGAAAAGTTTACGATCTACTCAGACCACAAGAGCTTGAAATATTTATTCTCTCAAAAAGAGTTGAACATGAGGCAAAGGAGGTGGTTAGAACATCTCAAGGACTTTGATTTTGCTATTCAATATCATCCTAGCAAGGCAAATGTTGTAGCAGATGCACTCAGCAGAAAACCAATGGGTATGTTATCAAGTCTCATGATTAGTGTAACTAACCTTATTCCTCAATTTGCTCAGTTGAATTTAGATGTTGACATTAAGGAAGAAGATTGCTTCATAGCTAATATCCGAGCTCAACCTACATTAATAGAGGATTTGGCCAAGTTACAAGAGGATGATCCAGTTTTACTGGAAATTAAGGCCAATATTGAACAAAGGCCGGATTTTTCTACTTCTAATGATGGAAGATTGCTATTCAAGGGCCGAATGTGTATACCGGACCATGAGGATACAAAGAAATTGATCCTAAAAGAAGCACATAAATCAAAGTACACCATTCATCCAGGAGGTACAAAAATGTATCAGGATCTCAAAAGAAACTTTTGGTGGCCCAATATGAAGAGGGAAATAGCTGACTTCGTGTCTCGTTGTCTAACCTGCCAACAAGTTAAAGCTGAACATTTTAGACATGCAGGTAAATTACATCCCTTAAATATTCTCGAATGGAAATGGGAGAGCATAGGGATGGACTTCATTATGGGTTTACCTAAGACAAGAGGTGGACATGATGGCATATGGATAATCATAGATCGATTGACTAAATCTGCACACTTCATACCAATAAAGAGTCGATGGTCTGTGGATATTCTAGCAGCATTGTACATAAATAAAATTGTCAAATTACATGGTGTCCCCGTCACTATTATATCAGATAGAGATCCTTGATTCACATCACAGTTCTAGAAAGGTCTACAACATTCACTAGGGACCAGATTAAATTTTAGCACAGCTTTTCATCCATAAACTGATGGTCAGACGGAAAGAACAAATCAGGTGGTAGAAGACATGCTCAGGGCATTGTGTCATTGATTTTGGAGGAAGTTGGCATGATCACTTGCCTCTGGTGGAATTTGCATATAATAACAGCTATCAAGCAAGCATACAAATGGCACCTTTTGAAGCTCTATATGGGAAAAGTTGTCGATCTCCAATATGTTGGAATGAAATAGGGGAAGAGCAATTTTTAGGCCCCGACCTTATCAGGGATTCTACGGAGAAAATCAAGCTCATTCGAGAGAGAATGAAAATGGCACAAGATAGGCAAAAGTCTTATGCCGACAATCGAAGACGTGACTTGGAGTTTTAGGTAGGCGATCATGTATATTTGAAAGTTTCTCCAGGTCGTGGTATACGAAGATTTGGCACTAAAGGAAAGATAACTCCAAGGTTCATTGGCCCATTTGAAATTCTTGAAAGGGTCGGTGAAGTGGCTTATAGATTGGCTTTACCTCCACAATTAGCAGGAGTTCATGACGTATTTCACGTCTCCATGCTGAAGAAATATGTATACGATCCTGACCATATTATCACTTATGACAATCTGGAGATTCAGAAGGATATGACATATGAGCAAACGTCAATAAAGATTCTGGATCGGGAAGTGTGTCAACTAAGAAATAAGGTTATCCCTATGGTCAAAATTCAATGGAAGAAAACATGGCCATACGAAGTAACATGGGAAACCGAAGCAGCCATGAGAAAAAGATTTCCAGAATTATTTAACTGTAAGTACACTCTCCACAATCCATGTCTTGAATTTGGGGACCAAATTCTTCTAAGTGGGGGAGGGTGTAGTGCCCCAGAATTTATATAAATAATTTTTGAATTATAAAATAAATTTCTAGAATTTATAAAGGCCTAAATATATTAATAAATGGATTTTGAGACAAATAAGTCATTAAAGGCCCAAATTAGGTTAAATAATTAAGCAAGCCTAAGTACACATCATCTAAGGCCCAAAAACTATTAAGTTTGGCCCATGTTCTAGAAGTTTATTTAGATTATTTAAGGATAAAAACAAATTATATAGATAATTATATGGATAAATGAATAAAAGGGTTTTATTAATTTAGAACTCTGCATACGTTGACTGTAACGGTCTATCGCGAGACAGTCACATTCACCTAACGCGCCTGTGTTCGACCGTTACACTCTGCAGATTCCGTAAGAGGAAGAAGTTGTAAAAGGTGGAAACTTGATGATCTTATCCACTAGGGATCGACTTGAGAGAGTTCATAACACCACTAAGGACTCTTAGAGATCATGTTTTAACAGATTAAGGACTCTAGAATCGACCTAATCTTCAAACCCTAGTTAGAACCCTATAAATAGGACCTAGTTCTGAACTACGCGACCCTTACTTTTGCTCGCGTGGAATCAAGGTAAGGAGTCGTAATCTCGGGTAAGTTCTTTAGAAGTATTTGTTTGTAATACTTTAGACTAACTCCTCTCCAAATTTCACATCTTTAGGTCAAGAGGTCGTGGAGTTAGAGCCCAAGGAAGTTGCTGAAAAGTCACAGGAAGAAGGGAACTAGGGCTCGGTGTTCAGACCATAATTAAAAGTTTAAAGCCTAGACAAGAGGTAGGTTATCTCATGAACGACGAAAACAACTTTATAGGACTAAAAGCCCTCTGATTTGATTGAATTTCATGCATGGTAGATCATCAATTTCATGTTTTACTAGTTCTATGCATTACATGCATCTCTTTGCCCTAATTAGAAATTTTAAAAGATGTATCTTGTCTATTTTCACTGGAACCCATGCACATAGATAGCCTATACTTCGTTATCATGCCTAGTATAGACATGGTATTTGATTTAGACATGATGTGAGTTGATCTCTTGGGTTTCATATCATTGTCTGTCAGCAGATACTGTAACGCACCATAGTAGGACCGTCACACTCAAGTAACGGCCATACGATGGACCGTCACAGTCCCTGATTGCCTATTGATTTCTCTGTTGACTCTGACGCATCTATGCAGGAGCGTTACGTTACTGTAACGGCTGTTCGATAGACCGTCACACTATTGTGACGCACCACTTATAGACCATCAGAAGCCCTGTGTTCTGTCAACCCTAGACAGAATAAGATTCGTCAATCTTACTTATTATTAAGCCTAGTTGATTAGAGTTTTCACCTGATTATGTGAATTTAAGGTTATTTTAATTATTCATAATAGGGGTTGCATGATTTCAGGTACTTAATGGTATTTTAAGTTATGTTAGTTTCATAAGCCAAAATTCTATAGTCTTGTATTCTAAATCATGATTCTTTTAACTATTGTATTGTCGGAGTTTTCATCATGATACTTGTATCTCTCTATCAATAGAGTTATTTCTATAAGTACATGGCACATACTCCGGTATGTTGACCATTAGTTCACACTTTACACTATAGGAACACAATCTTGGACTTGAGGACCTCTCTATTGGATATTCCTTCCAATGGACCAGGAAATCTTGTTTCAAGGCCTCCGTAATTCTCCGCGAGCCTGGGATTCCCACTAGGACGCCGAGTTGGTTGTACCATTAAAGCCCATTAACTAGAATACACTATCGTTGTTTTCTGGATCTAGTAATGTAACGGCCTTACATTGAACCGTCAGGCTCACGTAACGGCCCATTGCATGACCGTCACATCTCTCTGAGTCTATTTTTGTCTTTCTGGACTCGGATCACTGTAACGGCCCACTACTGGCACGTCACATTATGTAACGGCCCAGCAGATGACCGTCACACAGCTTGTATATGTTAACCCAAGGTTTGACCAAAGGGGTGATTTTCTAAGGTTCTAGATGGACTAATGATAATCTAGAACTTATCATATTGATCAAGGAACTTAATATAATGAATGAAAAATAAAGAATGTACTGTTATGCTGCCGATTTATTTTCATAAGCATAGCATAGTCTAAGTCATTCCTAATCTCATATATTCAAATTGAGCGTTCATTCATTGATTTTCATTATTTGGAATTGTTATATTCTTGGCCATACTTTACCGTTACATGCGTGGAAGTAGCTTAATTTATACCTGAAGATGCGATCAAGCACTGATTGTATTCAAGGGCTCTATGCTAGTCCCCTCGGCTGATTGCCGGAAACATACTATTTTATAAACCATGGGGTATGATGCTACTGGCGTCGCATTGCGCTGGGAGTACTATTTCTATAAATAAGTGAAGATCCACGACACGACATGACATTCTTGTACATGACCTTCTTGCTTGATATTCCACAGAAATTCACGAAGCACTTGCTCATAAGCATAAGATGCTAAAGTGTTGATTATGTGGCTTGCTAGTACATTCTCGATATATTCTTGTTCATGAAAGGCTAATATCATGTTCTTGTTCTATTCTTTCTAGTTCATTCTTGTTCTCATTCCATCTTATATGATTGTCCTGTTATTTTGATTTAATCGCGTGATCATCGCATTGCATGATTTTACCTTATTTCTTTAGAGCAAAAATATTAATCACTTTAATAGTGCCTTCATGTTGATGCGAAGATACCTACTGGGCAAGTGTGGTCATTACCTATTTCCAATCTTTTTCAAGAAATGAAAGTGAGTCGTGTTCGGATTCGGATTATTCAAGTAGCGGATCCGAGAGTGATTAAAGATGAGCGAAGACTTAGGAAGTCTATAATGTCTAGATTGAGTCTAGTAGAATGAAAGATGATGGAAAGTGGTTGTATTTCGAATATTGATCATTTATGAAATAAAGTTGGAGTTTGATTACATTCTGTGTAATTGCATTTATGTGTGTGATTGTATTGCGCTCTGGTCGTTCTTGCTTGCAAGAGGCTTACCATGCCGACTGTTTACGCTCCCCGAGCGAGTCTTCCGCTGTAATAAAGGCACGGGATGTGACACTGGAGCTAGCTGCCAAGCTCCAGAAATGCAGAACTCCTGGCGAATCTGTCGAGACTGTGGTCAACTTCCCCCGAATAGCAGAAAGCTGATCTGCCATTGAAGACGGCTCAGCACTGGCGAACTCGATCATCCTCGACACAGGACGATCAGACTGAAGCGACCATGGAGCTATCTCAGGAAACAAAGTGCAGACCCAAGTGTTGAAGAAATGCATTGGACCAACTGTCCATGAATTCCTGGGGATGCGTGATTTGTGCAGATCCCCCAACATCTTGTAAGTAAGGCATAAAGCCACTGGGCACAGTGATAGCTTTGTCCCCCAGGCCATCAGACAAGCATGATAAATGGTCTCTGGTCTAATTACTATCTCGTCCCCCTGAGGAAGAGCGAATGAACAAAGCCAGTAAGCTAAATACACAGCACAATGTGTGACTGCATCAACTCCTGTGGGGTTTGGGCCTCCCTGTCGCCCCCTCCTTGAAGTGGTGGGGAAGGTTGTCTGGCGACGGGCCCTCTTCTTTCTCTTCACTGCTGTCGGAGCAACTGTGGGGAAGTCTTCATATTGATGCTCCCCGCCAAAGAAATATTGAAGCCACGTGCCCATTCGCACGCGCCTCTTCTCTCTAGGCTTCCGCTCTTCCCGTGAATCAAGCGTCAAACGCAGCAGAGTGCGGTATGCCTTCATCAAATAGCGATAGGCGAAGCCTGTGATGTACTTGCCTTCGCCGTCCGTCTGGTCCTTCAGCCAGTCCGGGAAACAAACCTCTTCATACGGCTCCTCGTCTATCGGCAAGCCGCTCAGCTGGGACAGACTCCAGAGATCCACCAAAGTTTCTCCCTCTGCAGTATAGAAAGTATTATATTCCGTATAGAAGACTTCGATCATCCCACAGCACAAACCTCGGGAGATTGGATACCGATACCGGGAAGCATATACGCTGTGATAAACACCGGCGTGCACCAGGATTGGAGCATACTGCCGTAGCACATAGTCTATGAATTCAACAGCCCCCGGCCTGAAAGCATGAGCGTTAGTGGCTTTAAGCTCTCCAAACCACCCCACTGAAATTTGATGCTTGAAGCAGACTGCCAAGCAGTCCAAAAGAAAAGGCTCATCTCGATACCCCCATTTCAGTGGGGTGAGGAATAAGCCATATATGGGCTTCTCTCTGTCAACACGCCCGGCAGTCTCGTTCCATCGGACTGGCGTAAACTGCGGCGCTCTTGTCAATAGCCCGGTCTCCGGAGTCAGCTCTTGCACGCCGAGAACGGCACCCCATTTTTTGAGTTCTCCAGGAAGATACATGGGCATGCCCTGAATGACTGACTCGCTCAGACTATCTCTGTCCGCTAACAAGGCTCCTTCAGCTTGGCAGACGAGAATTATATCACGCTTCCCACGAAGGTTGAAGCGCCCGAGGAAGTCCATCAAGTGCTTGTCCTTGGGGTGGTCCAGCCTGACTCCATCCCCTCGCTCGTACTTAAAATGATTACTGTCAAGAATCATCAGGCGGCTGGTGTCAACGGTATCAGTCTCTGAATCCGAAGACTCTGCCACCAGGGCTATCCGCCTGGACCCCCGATCAAGGGAATGGACATTCTCCCATGTCACAGCGACGCGGGACGTAGAGGAAGAAGAGCCAGAGGCCATGATTATCAGCAAGACAGCATCCAGAAGAGAATAAGCAAAGTCAAAAGTCGGTTAATTGAAGCAAAATTTCTGGCAAAATTTCGGCAGAGTCTCCCCAGCCGGGAGTTTCCCAAAAGAAGAGCAGAAGCCATCCACCAAGGGAGCGGCCCCTAAAAGTAGCCATAGCCATTAAGCCAAGGCCAAATGGGACACCCGGGGGATTTAGCTCCGAGGACAAGTCCTGCTAGGAGCCTCACAGGGCCCGAGAAATGGGTTTTAACCCAAACAAAATGAACACAAACTCACCCTCTCAAAAGATCCCCTCACTCGCTCGTTCGCTCGGCGCCGCGGTGGAGAAGGGAATGAGGAGAGAGAAAGTTTCTTGCCAAATGAACAGTGAAGAAGAAAAGAATGAAGGAAAGGCCTTTATATAGGGGGGCTCCACTACTGATTAAAACAGTGCACCCCGGAGTGCGCCATTTTAACCCGATTGCGCGCTGGTTAGCCCGGTGCTATTTTAACCCAATGCAAAAAGGGTGCGCCGCTTTAAGCGGCGCCGTTTTAACAAGCAAAGGCAAGGGGCGTGCCGTTTTGAATGGCACCGTTCAAGACTCTGACCGCGCCGAAATTGAGTGCCGTTCTGAGCTCTCGTCACCAGAGGAGATCAATCCGGATGAAGCTCATCTGTCGGTCCTGCTGCACTCCTGCCTCGCTTGCGACACCCACGTCTGGGGGGCATTTGTTGGCACTCAAAATGTGATGAACGGCAATCGAGCCGCAAAGACAAATGACATGGCCTACTGAAGCACAGAAGCCGATGAAGAACAACCTGCTGAAGACTTCTCGAGTTGCCAGAGTCTCGAGTCACCTAGAATGAGCACCGGGGACTTCGCCTCGGGAGAGTCGAGATGAATCCACAACCAACCGGCAGTGCGACCAAGCTGCCTAATGATCTGGCATCGACTCCGTCGTGTCGCTACCCTACACCCTTCGCCCGTCCAAGGACGACGGTCTACCGGGTGGCTCGCCACCTGAATGAAGACTCTCCCGAGAAGGAAGAATGCCATCGGCCCTTCATAACAAGGAACCGAAGGCTCTGACAGCAAAAGGTCCCGATCACTCGACACGGGTTCAGCTTCCCGCGGTATTGGGTCCGTTAGTGACCGAAGAATCGCCGGTCAAGGCGGAATTGTTCTGGATGTCATACCATCCTACAAGGAAGCTCCAGGCACGAGTCAAGCCAAGCTGAAAGTACAAATCACAATGCCGAAGGCCGTATCAGCGGAAAACCCGCATGTTCGAGCCAAACACACACGAAGCTCCAAGAAAGGTGGTACGCCATACCGAGAGCTTCATCAATGCCTCGTCAAGGTTTTCCAAGGATCGTGGCTAAAGGAAGAGTCAACGGGGGCTTCCAGAACCATCCCCGGACCCATCAGCTAGCCCGCGTTGAGCGAACAAGCTAAACCGACGCACAAAGGTCACCGGCGCCACCAAATCCGGCGCGCAAGAGTAATTTGGGGATTTTTGTCCCCGGCGCCACTGAATCTGACGGGCCCTCCGTGGCGCCGGATTAGCTGGTTGCTATAAAAGAGCGCTCGTTCGACCAATAAAAAAATAGCAGAAGAGAGAAAGAGCCGGAGGCCACCAATCAAAGTGAGGAGCGTGAGGGTTCTTGGGGAGGAAGCATCTTCGCCTAAGAGTCTTTCTGGCCGCCGCCGCTCTGTTCTGTCTGAAGTCTCTAGCATAGAAGAAGAAGATCCTCTATTTCATTGTACGTCTAGGTGGGTCACCATGGTTTTCGGCCAATCTCCCTTCCCCTGGTTTTCCCCTACGTCATAATGTAAATGGGAGAAGGGGAGAGGCGATGATATGAGCCTACTCCCCCCTTCACCATCTCTGTTACTCACTACCCCTCTCTGGAACCTCTTCTTTTATTCGATGTTAACGACGACCGAGCGGCAATGCCGACGTCGATGTATGCAGTTTGTACAGTTTTTTTCCTTATTCGTGGAATGAATTTTGTGCACGACTGTGCTAATGAGGCAGGGGGACTAATGTTGTTTTCCCATCTCTCCTTCTTTCCCCCCACGTTTTCCTCTTGTGGCCAGCGAGAGAATGCCGTGCAACAGTGCTGGCGCCGGAATGGGTGATATGCACATGTGCATCCCTGCTCACAGTGCTTAAAAAGGATGAATGAACTGTGGTTGTGCTAGGCGCCGTTTCCATATTCCCCAGTTGCTCATCTTCCCTCTGTCCGTGCTTTAATCTCTTCATCGTGCAAATGGTTTCCGTACCCATCTTCTCCGATGCCGGACACACGCCCTGGGATACCATGGGCTACAGCAATATCCCCTCTCCCCGGGGTTCTTTTCCGTTCGAATGTTGAGGGTTTCACCGCCGGAGATGCGCACACATATGTCTTACTGGTCGACCCCGAGGCCGCCCTCTAATCCTCCTCCTATTCCTGATCACGAATAGAGGGAAATGAGGCCGCCCCTATAAGCTTAATGCTTGGCCTCTCTGCACCATCGTCTTTCGAGCACTAGCTTGATAATCACCCTGTTAACTTGCTAATCCATATATGTATCTAGAGATATCATGATCAGTCTGCTAACTGAGTATGAGTTACATCCGCACCGTGTACCGTTCTTTCAAAGAGATTTGGCGACTGGGGAGAGGGGAACATCCCCCACTATTCCATTGTGATAACACTCTGTCCATAAGGGACCGTCCAGCAGTGACGAATCTCCTATGGATCAATGAGTGAACAGTAAATGGGTTACTCCCGACATCTCAAATCCACAGTTCCTAATGGACCTTGTGGTGGCCGTGGGTTGTGTGCCCCTCGCAGGCTAGTCCTCGGGGTTCCCTTCCCTTTACCGGTCGTCCTGATTCAGGCGTTGAGTTGACTCAGGTTACGTGCCCCTCATAGGCTAACCCTCGAGGTTTTCGCTCCTATGATGAGTCATCTCATCCGCCCACTCTCACCCACTGACATGGTGCCCCTAGTAGGCTAGCCCTCGGGGTTTTTCCTATCCGTTCGGGTTTGTCGGCCGCCGTTGTGCCTCCCAGCCCTTAGGGGTTTACTCCGCCACGTGAGTACTTCCCCGCTTCTCCCCGACAATCCTCTGGGATGGGTAGGTGCTGCCGGATTTTCAGCGTGAATGAGTTACTAAACCATTTAATAATCCTAAATATGATAAACTTGTTCGATCCGGAACAATCGCCGCGCTCGAGTACGAACCTCGCGCGAGCCTGTGACTCGACTTCCGGACGGCCTGGGACCGATCCGATGAATGACTCACTCAATAAACTTCCAAAATCTTCCAAAACGTTTCAATAAGTCCACAAATAAACCAATAAAATCTCGATTTCCCTGAAATGGGGCAAAATCGACGTCGTCGACACCCGACGCGCCTTAATACGGCACGCCATAAAACGGCGCGCCCTATTCGGCACGCCATCAAAGGGGCGCGCCATTTTTAACCCATTCCCTCTATACCTACACTTCATGGCGCCATTTTAACCTTTACCCACGTTTGGACCGCGCCGTTTAATCTTTTAGCTATGCGTACCGCGCCGGTTTCATCCTGAATCGCGTCGTCGCGCCGTTTCATTCTTCTCCTCGCCTCCGGGGTGATTTCCAATGCTAATGATAGAATCAAATAAACCTTGTAATCAATAAATTGAATGAATTGGTTTGTCTAAACCTGAATCGGCTAATTCCATAGCTTCGTTGTCATGTTTTAGTCTAAGCATTCATGCCGCATCAATGCATGCTTGAGTGCGCGGGCCCTCGGTATATCAAATGACATTAGCAGAAAGCCGGGAAACGCCCGACGGGAAGCTCTTGCCATGCGTGATGGTGGTCTTCGGACCTATATCATCCGCCATGTATTGAGGGTTCCACTCTAATAAACCGTGCATGGTAGATTATAATATCTTGCATGATCATTCGCATCTTGTGCATTCTTTATTCCGGCCTCGACAGCCCATTATCTCGGTAATTAATCAAAGGTTTTCCCTCATCGCGGGGGATGTAATTAACGCCATAGCCTTTATGGTATGGCGGACTACTGGTCCCGACCGAATCACACTCTCACCCGACACGGGTCAGAATGAGCGCACAATAAACTCGTCACTTATGTGATTGGCACGCCCGCGCAGTCAATCAGTCAGTTAATTACCAGTTAATTAATTGGTTGATCGACGCGTGAATAAACCAAATAAACCCAATAAAATAAAATAAAAAAATAATTTTTAATAAAATAAAATAAGATCAACAAGATCCCATCGAAACAACACCCCCGAAGCATGATTTTCCCAAACTTGAATGAAACCCACTCAAATTCGCACCGATCGACATGAAATTGCAAGGAAAGGCAGAAGAGAAGTAGAACTTCCATCTCCCTACCTCCACCGAAGATCTCGTACACCGTAGTGACTAAACCGCGCCGAAAATTGCATCGCGAGCTCGATCGTCGACTTTGAATCCACCGTTTGGGATCACACCAGAAACGGTCCGATCCTCCCCCCATCGCGCGCCCGATCACCGCCACAGCATCTCCACTGCCTGCCCATGCCTCCTCCGTCTGTAGCCGGAGCCGGGAGGGCGAGAGTGGAGAGAAAACGGGAGAGAGAGGGTCACGCGTGTGAATGGGGGAAGGAAAGAGGAAAAGAAAAGAAAATGGAAAAGAAATTATGAATTTTCCTAATTTTTGAAATTCCAATTTTTGAGCCGAAAATCCACTAATTCAGAAAAATATGCAAAAATAGTCGAAACGATCCTCTCAAAGAGTACATCGCTACTATAGCGTCCTCGAGTCAATGAACTGAGAAATAAACCCACCACAGGGTTCCGTAACTTGTACGAGAGAAAAACCCACGTGGATCGTAAAACTCAACTCAAGACCCACAAAAGCGATCCGAAACTCTCCGAAAAACATCCGAAAGACCTAATAAGAATCCAGGGTATTACACAAAGTGTGGAGGTGTCGTGAATAAAAATATACAAATTGACATGTGAATGGAGACAGAAGAAATGGACAAACACACAGGCATACAAACAAGACACAAAGATTTTTAGGTGGTTCGGGACCACGACGGGCTCCCTACGTCCACCCCTCACCGAACCCGGTGAGGCTTCACTAACACGCTACCGAAGTAGCAACACGGGGACAAACCCCAACACCACACACACTGCTTCCGCAGCAATACACACACGGGGCCTAGCCCCAAACCGCTGCCACTACAGCACACACACACACGAACGGGGAACACACCCCGGACACAGAAACAACACGGAGACGCAGCTCCGTACCCCACACACGGACATTCTGATGTTCATAAAAACAAGAAGATATACAATATACGCCCAACTTTTGATCTATGCTTAGATAAAAGAGTAGAAATGAGAGAAGAAGAGATCCGCCCTCAAATCTGTAGTGAAAGCCACTCAAAGGAGTGATGGAGTGCGCTGGAGACTTTTGTCCACGAAGTGGAAGCCGGTCGAAACCGTAGGAGCCGCCCTAGTAGAATATCTGGCATTGCCATTCAGACAGGTTCAGATCTGCAGAGAGAACCTTGCTGATGGCGTCCTCCTAATCTTCCCTCTCCTTCAAGGTGCGCAGCACTTCCTCCTCGTTCTTCTTCACCTGCAAGACAATATGGAACAATAAGGCCGCATGATTGATCTCCTCCGATGGAGATCGCAGGATATAAATAGGGCAGGGATATAGAACAAAAGACCACAAAATCCCTTCTTAAAACCCTTCAAATACACACCCAATAGATGGGAGAAACCCTCAGGGTATTAGTGTAAAAGACCAAGTCAATCGGATCACAAAGTGGGTCTTACGAAACCCATCTGAAAAAACACGATCCGAACACCCCAGAAGAAGTGTCGACTCTTGGAGTCGACACTCTTTTCAAGGCACTCTGCCAACATATAGAAAAACCATTACACAGGCTAAGGTCTGTGCATATTAACCCATGGTCGATACAAGTGAAAGGGCAGGGTCGGTGCATATATAACTAGACTTGGGTCGGTGCAAGAATTGAAGAATGATTTGGACGCTCGGTGCATGCTTTAAAAACTGCCAGGGAAAGTCGGTGCAAATGCCAGAAAAGCGGTCGGTGCATTGGAGGTGCATTGGAGCAAGTTGGTGCAAGTGCCAAATGCGGCAAATGCTAAAGAACACCAAAGCAGGTCGGTGCACACACAAGTGCAACCTGTAGATAGGGTCGGTGCAGGTTCTTAAGGTCAGTGCACATTAGATGCGTTGGTGCAAAATCAGGGTCGGTGCACTCTTATCAAGTATAAACATGGGTCGGTGCAAACTTTTTGAAGCCTACAGACAGGGTCGGTGCAGGGCATGCACAAGGTCTGTGCATGTGACAAAAGATTGCGTCGGTGCACATTTTGAAAGACCCGAGGAACATGTCGGTGCAAGTGTATAAAGAAGGAACGCACACTCAAAGAAATGGCAAAGGTAGGTCGGTGCAAATGAACAAATGCAAGTGAAACACTGGTCGGTGCAAGTATGCAAAGACCAGCACATTTGAACCTCGGTGCAAGAATGGTGCACATGAACAAAAGTCAGCGCATATTCCAGGTCGGTGCAAAGTTACCATGAACTATGCCAAGTTCGGCGCAAACTTTTAACTGTGTGATAAGCAACTCCTAGGGGTCGACCCTTGGGGTCGACCCTTGCGACTTCCAGTGAGGAACCCGTGCGGTTTTGGAAAAACCAACACTCAGGGGTCGACCCTTGGGGTCGACCCTTGCGCATGGGCTTAGCAAAATAAACTATGCAACTAATTAAAGTCCAGAGGTTTCAAACCCCAATCAAGGCGATTAAAAATTAAATGCAGAAGTGAAATATTACCATGGATCCAGTGGATTGTGAACAAGAGTGGAAGCTTACCATGGACCCAATGAGTTGATAGCAAAATGGAACCTACTCATTATGGAAATTCAATTCATATGAAGGTTAAATCAATGCATTTGAAATACATAATCACTATCCCATTTTCTACACAAGCTTCACATATCAAGATTGATTCAGCATGGATAACTCAATACAACTACAGCTCAAGCAATTTCATATTCAGTCCAACTCAAAAACCCATGAGAAATAAGCATGAAGGCACAGTAGAGTCAAGTTCAATTTTCCTCATTCCAGAAGTCAACTCCAACGCAAAGCTGAACTTTCACAACCCATTAAAGTAAAGAGTCAAGTCGATGCATATAAGGCACAGGTCTGTGCATGTGAACAACCAAGGTTAAGGCAACAAAAACACGCAAGACTAACTCTTCAGATTCGAACATGCAGAGTAGTATCATAGTAATGCAGCTAAGAGACAGGGCAAGCTCACATATCAAATAAGTTGATCCAATCAAACCAGCATGAATTCAAGGTTCAGTCCAAAGGAGCCTGAACTCAATCTCTACACACTCATGAAAACCATTGCATGAAACCTCTAAGGGAATGCATGAAGCATAACCATTTCATTAAAAGCTCAAGTAACATATGCATGACCACAGTCAAGTTAAGACCCAGAATATCTCAAATGTCCCTGACAAATATGCAAGAACTAAAGGACATTTTCACATGGCAAACATACAATATATTGTTATCATCAAAACCATCACCAAAGACAGAGAGGGAGCGCAGCGAACCCAACAATCTCCCCCTTTTTGATGATGATAATATATTGTGGCAATCCAAAACACTCTGCCCCTTTGACATTATCAAAAAGTGGGGGGACATGAATAGATGAAATTTAAAAGGAAATGGCGCAAGAACCCAGCAATAACCTACCATAAAAGGAAGGTATGAACAGCATGAATACCAAGCAAGAAGGTGGAATTTGATGTGCAATGTTCAATTTTTGAATTATATGCTAGATGTATGACAAAGTTGTATGCAAGATGACAAGAGTGTATGCAAGTGCTCAACTTGGGAATTATGTGCAATCTACAGATGTGTGAAATAAGTGCAAATGCTCAATTTCTAAACTATATGCAAATGTATGATCGAAGTATGCACAAGGAGTATAAAGAACCTATGCTATATGCAGAATGTGAAACTAAGCTATGCACAAAGTGTATGACTGAACTAAACTGTATACAAGTGTTGTGCTAAAAAGCTTAGTATTTTCCCCAATTGTCAAGAACAAAAACCAACTGACAATGGGTTATTTAACATGTTATTTACATGTATAACCTATAGATGCAAACTATAGAATGAAATATGATATGAACAAATGGATCAAGCATTCAGGCACTCAAGAATGCATAAATAAATATAGACTCATGCAAGTCCCTTTGGGACAGGTGTAAGGATTATGCAATCGATTGTAGAACATGATGTGCATGTACAATACTAAGAAGGTCGTACTTACATAAATAAGGTACTGCATAAACCATGAAAGTTGACAGATTCATAAGGTACATTCACACAATCAAACCCAATGTGTATATGTGAAAGATTGAGCAATGAACTCCAAGGTAATATGGATAATTAGATTTTCTAAAGAACATCAAAAAGAACTTATCATCCATACACTTTCATACACAATGCTCGAATATTGGTAGCTACGTATGACTCTAATTTTTTTAATTACTAAAAATGGTGTGACTAACCTTTTGACATGAGTTGTATCTTTTATCTCAGAGACACTTCCCGGTTACTCAGTTTCATCACTTATCTTAATTGTGAATATTGTCACTTTTTGGCACGAGTTGTATCATTTGTCTCAGGGACACTTTCCGGCTACTTGGTGGCAAATCACACTTATTTTAATTATGGATTAGCTTCACTTTTCAACGCGAGTTTCCTCATTTGTTTCAGGGAAGATTCCCAGCTACTCGGATCCACGTTCCACTTATACAGAATATTTGGTGGGGAAAATAACTTTTTCCTCACGAGACATGTGATTTCCATGTAGAGATTCAAGAGTCCTCTAAAGTGTTGAGAGGAATAACTGAAATCCTTATTCGATTGAATCATTTATCTCAAAAAGGTGCAAAGTGTGTGGGTGGTTGTATTGAATGTAAAGCATGAATTAGTCACATCACAGTTATGTCTCCCCCTAAATGTATGTACAGTTATAAAAAAAATCCCCCCCTTAATATATGCCATGTAACAAACATGTCTAAATTAATGCAAATTCATTTAGCAAGGTGAAAAAGGTCATAGAAGGATTTTCAAGAAAAGGTTTTCTAGAAGAATATATACATGCAATCAATCAAGGATATTGCAATATGTTCAAGCAAAGTGATTTTCGGTATGTGGCGGAGGTGGAGGTCCGAAGACCCTGCTAACGTATAGGGAGTGCTTCCAAGTGGACGTAATCCACTCTTTCACAAACGCCATTTTATATACCGAAAAGTCTTGACATTCAAGCTCACAAATGTGTAACGTATATGCAAGTGTATGCATGTAAACTGAAGGATGATTGAAAATCATTTCTATCTACAGATATGCATGGACATGCATGATATGAGCATGAAAATGCTTATGTGAACTATATATGCACATGTGAACTGCTATTTACAAAAAGATGATTGAAAGTGTGAATAATTTTATGTTCAAACTAAAGCATTCAAGAACTAAATTGTTATTTGCACAATATGAGTAAAAGTGTGAAAGACTTTATGCACAAACAATGACATTCATAAACCGAATTGTTATTTGCAAACCGAAAGAGAAAGTGTGTATAAAGGACCTTATATGTGCAATGTTAAGCAATTCAAAACTGGATTTATTCACAAGATATGCAATGAAAGGTGTTCAAGTCATCTAATCAATGAACTCATAAAATCTCAGCACTTTTGTAATTGCCAAAATCAACAAAAGATGAGTCCAAACTAGTAAGCAAGGATATCACAAAATGTCTACGTTTTTGTGACCAAGGATTTAGATATGTTTAGGAATATGCAACGCCCCTCACACATATTTCAAAATTTTGTCAAAGACATCCAGCACGAAAAATATGTAAACATGCAGTCCATTCTACAAACATGCTAGCTCAAAAATAAGCAGTGATCACGATTTGAGAGGTAGCTTAGAAATAGATTTTCTGAGCCATTTCAGATATTCATTTTCAGATTTATGCAAATCAGTGAAAGAAAACATTCACAAGTGGCCATTTGATTTCACCGAGTTCTAGTACAAGGTGGAGGTGGGGGTCTGAAGACCCTACTCATACATAGTGAGAGTATCCAGGTGAACGTAATCCACCTTTCTACTGCACACCATTTGAGATACTAGACACTCAGTTAATCTCAAATGAGCTTAAGCAGTTTGAACAGAAAAATATTCAACACCTAATTTTTACCTTTTCAGTTTTTTCAAGATGAACTTAAGCGAAACAAATTTCAAAATAAATCATTTTTATTTCTCACCTTAAGAGTCCTTTATTTATCGACATCTTCTTTGTCCTCAAGGCGCCCCTGCAAAATAGATTCTCATTTTGAACATTTGGGTACCTAAGCCATCTTGAGTCCCGAGGGGTTAGCTCTGACATGAACAAATGATTTCCTATATTGCATAGCACACCAATCATCATCCAATCTCATTGTGGCACAGTCATCCATTGAATGACCATGCTCGCCACAATAAAAATAGCAAGAGGATTTTTGTTTCATGGACCAATTATCATCTTTTTACATTAAAGAACATATATTCATTACATGTCCACGTTCACCACAATAATGACATAAAAAATTCTTGTTTACAAACCATTCATCGTCATTTTTCTTCATGAAATAATTTTCCATTACATGGCCATGCAAACCACAATAGAAGCAATGAACATTGAAATTTGTCTTCTTTGGTTTTTCAGGATTTTTAGAATCATCAAAAATTTTCATTTGTGATTTCATTGCCTCGTTATCGTCAAATTTCATTAAAGAGCAATCATACATATCATGGCCAAAGTTTCCACCGTAAAAACATGAAACATTCACTCTTTTTCTTGATGCATGAATATGTTTAACAGATGAAAGTTCTTCATGCATACAAGAGAAATCAACAACCTTTTTCAATATTTGATTTTCTTTATCACAAGTAGAGAATGACTCATTCAAATTCTTAATCTCATTTTCCAATAATGAGATATACAGTTCACAATTAGCAAGCTATTCTTCACACAATGCAACTTTATCATTCAACATAGAATTGATAGATTTGTAGCTTGCAACTTCCTGTTCTAAAACATGAATGTTTTCAAAGTCATCAATAGTTACACTTTTTTCTTTTTCAAGTGAACTAAGTTTTTCAATCAGCACATTGTTTTGATCCTTTTATATTTCATTTTCTCCAACAAGCTTTTCATTCTGAATGAGTTCATTGAGCAAAATTTGATCGCTTTCCGAACAGCTCAATTTACTTCTGGAATCCTTTTCGATGTTTTCAAATTTTGAAATCTTAGCCAATAAAGATTCATTTTCATTTCTCAAACATGTAATGGTTTCTTTATGGCTATCAATCTCAAGCATGGAAGACTTAACTAATTTCTCAAATTCTATGCATTTTCCACATGAAGAGTTATCAACACAAGAGTTTTCAATTTGAGAACACTTAGCACATGGAGAGTTAACATGTGAAACATCATCAAGTTTCTTTTTTATTTTTCTATTTTCAGATTTTAATGCTTTGTATCTATCAACTAACTCATCATAAGCATCCATTAACTCATCATAGCTCAGTTCAACCTCTTCCTCGGAATCAGAGTTTACCTTAGAGCTTTCCTCGCTTTGGCCTTCATTTTCTTTGTTTGCCACGAGGCACTCATCCTTCCAACTTTCTTCTTGGGCTTTGCTTAGCCCATCCAAGATATTTTTGGCTGACCTACAAGATGAAACGAAGGGATATACGTTAGTGTTCACTGCAACCTTAAGAATATTCAAAACAAAAAGATTATCAGAATCCTTTTTCTTGTGCTCATCGGTCCATTTTGACTTATCTTTTGGTAGAGCACGAGGACCATGAGTCATTAAGTTCAAAAGCCTCGGATTAGTACTAGAAATCCAAACACTCAACTTTCCAAGCCATGATGCAAAATTAAAACCATCAAAGACAAGAAGCACATTTACACTAGCCATCATGAAATGATCTTTTCTCCTAGACCGCAAGGTCCGCTAAAAAATCAGAGACTGGGCTCTGATACCAATTGTTGGCCCATAGTAGATGGCAGACAAGAAGGGGGGTTGAATTGTCCCCTTGCCGAGATGGCAAATTTTAAAAACAATTAAAACAAACCATAATGGAATTAAGATTACTAACATTAAGTAGCCTAAACAAACGTGAGATTAAGATATTCTCTCAAGTTTTTCGATCTCACTCGAATTAACAGAGCAAGTAACATATAATTTTATGCCCAAATACCAATAACGGAGGTAGCAAAGTGTGGAGGTGTCATGAATAAAAATCTACAAATTGACCTGTGAATGGAGAAAAAAGAAATGGACAAACACACAGGCATACACACGAGACATAAAGATTTTTAGGTGGTTTGGGACAATGATGGGCTCCCTAAGTCCACCCCTCACCGAACCCGGTGAGGCTTCACTAACACGCTATCAAAGAAGCAACACGGGGACGAACCCCAACACCACACACGCTGCTTCCGCAACAATACACACACAGGGCCTAGCCCCAAACTGCTGCCACTGCAGCACACACACACACGAACGGGGAACACACCCTGGACACAGAAACCACACGGAGAAGCAGCTCCGTACCCCACACACGGATATTCTGATGTTCAGAAAAACAAGAAGATATACAATATACGCCCAACTTTTGATCTATGCTCAGATAAAAGAGTAGAAATGAGAGAAGAAGAGATCCGCCCTCAAATCTGTAGTGAAAGCCACTCAAAGGAGTGATGGAGTGCGCTGGAGACTTTTGTCCACGAAGTGGAAGCCGGTCGAAACCGTAGGAGCCGCCCTAGTAGAATATCTGGCATTGCCATTCAGACAGGTTCAGATCTGCAGAGAGAACCTTGCTGATGGCGTCCTCCTAATCTTCCCTCTCCTTCAAGGTGCGCAGCACTTCCTCCTCGTTCTTCTTCACCTGCAAGACAATATGGAATAATAAGGCCGCAGGATTGATCTCCTCCGATGGAGATCACAGGATATAAATAGGGTAGGGATATAGAACAAAAGACCACAAAAGCCCTTCTTAAAACCCTTCAAATACACACCCAATAGATGGGAGAAACCCTCAGGGTATTAGTGTAAAAGACCAAGTCAATCGGATCACAAAGTGGGTCTTACGAAACCCATCTGAAAAAACACGATCCGAACACCCCAGAAGAAGTGTCGACTCTTGGAGTCGACGCTCTTTTCAAGGCACTCTGCCAACATATAGAAAAACCATTACACAGGCTAAGGTCTGTGCATATTAACCCATGGTCGATACAAGTGAAAGGGCAGGGTCGGTGCATATATAACTAGACTTGGGTCGGTGCAAGAATTGAAGAATGATTTGGACGCTCGGTGCATGCTTTAAAAACTGCCAGGGAAAGTCGGTGCAAATGACAGAAAAGCGGTCGGTGCATTGGAGGTGCATTGGAGCAAGTTGGTGCAAGTGCCAAATGCGGCAAATGCTAAAGAACACCAAAGCAGGTCGGTGCACACACAAGTGCAACCTGTAGATAGGGTCGGTGCAGGTTCTTAAGGTCAGTGCACATTAGATGCGTTGGTGCAAAATCAGGGTCGGTGCACTCTTATCAAGTATAAACATGGGTCGGTGCAAACTTTTTGAAGCCTACAGACAGGGTCGGTGCAGGGCATGCACAAGGTCTGTGCATGTGACAAAAGATTGCGTCGGTGCACATTTTGAAAGACCCAAGGAACATGTCGGTGCAAGTGTATAAAGAAGGCACGCACACTCAAAGAAATGGCAAAGGTAGGTCGGTGCAAATGAACAAATGCAAGTGAAACACTGGTCGGTGCAAGTATGCAAAGACCAGCACATTTGAACCTCGGTGCAAGAATGGTGCACATGAACAAAAGTCAGCGCATATTCCAGGTCGGTGCAAAGTTACCATGAACTATGCCAAGGTCGGCGCAAACTTTTAACTGCGTGATAAGCAACTCCTAGGGGTCGACCCTTGCGACTTCCAGTGAGGAACCCGTGCGGTTTTGGAAAAACCAACACTCAGGGGTCGACCCTTGGGGTCGACCCTTGCGCATGGGCTTAGCAAAATAAACTATGCAACTAATTAAAGTCCAGAGGTTTCAAACCCCAATCAAGGCGATTAAAAATTAAATGCAGAAGTGAAATATTACCATGGATCCAGTGGATTGTGAACAAGAGTGGAAGCTTACCATGGACCCAATGAGTTGATAGCAAAATGGAACCTGCTCATTATGGAAATTCAATTCATATGAAGGTTAAATCAATGCATTTGAAATACATAATCACTATCCCATTTTCTACACAAGCTTCACATATCAAGATTGATTCAGCATGGATAACTCAATACAACTACAGCTCAAGCAATTTCATATTCAGTCCAACTCAAAAACCCATGAGAAATAAGCATGAAGGCACAGTAGAGTCAAGTTCAATTTTCCTCATTCCAGAAGTCAACTCCAACGCAAAGCTGAACTTTCACAACCCATTAAAGTAAAGAGTCAAGTCGATGCATATAAGGCACAGGTCTGTGCATGTGAACAACCAAGGTTAAGGCAACAAAAACACGCAAGACTAACTCTTCAGATTCGAACATGCAGAGTAGTATCATAGTAATGCAGCTAAGAGACAGGGCAAGCTCACATATCAAATAAGTTGATCCAATCAAACCAGCATGAATTCAAGGTTCAGTCCAAAGGAGCCTGAACTCAATCTCTACACACTCATGAAAACCATTGCATGAAACCTCTAAGGGAATGCATGAAGCATAACCATTTCATTAAAAGCTCAAGTAACATATGCATGACCACAGTCAAGTTAAGACCCAGAATATCTCAAATGTCCCTGACAAATATGCAAGAACTAAAGGACATTTTCACATGGCAAACATACAATATATTGTTATCATCAAAACCATCACCAAAGACAGAGAGGGAGCGCAGCGAACCCAACAATCTCCCCCTTTTTGATGATGATAATATATTGTGGCAATCCAAAACACTCTGCCCCTTTGACATTATCAAAAAGTGGGGGGACATGAATAGATGAAATTTAAAAGGAAATGGCGCAAGAACCCAGCAATAACCTACCATAAAAGGAAGGTATGAACAGCATGAATACCAAGCAAGAAGGTGGAATTTGATGTGCAATGTTCAATTTTTGAATTATATGCTGGATGTATGACAAAGTTGTATGCAAGATGACAAGAGTGTATGCAAGTGCTCAACTTGGGAATTATGTGCAATCTACAGATGTGTGAAATAAGTGCAAATGCTCAATTTCTAAACTATATGCAAATGTATGATCGAAGTATGCACAAGGAGTATAAAGAACCTATGCTATATGCAGAATGTGAAACTAAGCTATGCACAAAGTGTATGACTGAACTAAACTGTATACAAGTGGTGTGCTAAAAAGCATAGTATTCTTCCCCAATTGTCAAGAACAAAAACCAACTGACAATGGGTTATTTAACATGTTATTTACATGTATAACCTATAGATGCAAACTATAGAATGAAATATGATATGAACAAATGGATCAAGCATTCAGGCACTCAAGAATGCATAAATAAATATAGACTCATGCAAGTCCCTTTGGGACAGGTGTAAGGATTATGCAATCGATTGTAGAACATGATGTGCATGTACAATACTAAGAAGGTCGTACTTACATAAATAAGGTACTGCATAAACCATGAAAGTTGACAGATTCATAAGGTACATTCACACAATCAAACCCAATGTGTATATGTGAAAGATTGAGCAATGAACTCCAAGGTAATATGGATAATCAGATTTTCTAAAGAACACTAAAAAGAACTTATCATCCATATACTTTCATACACAATGCTCGAATATTAGTAGCTACGTATGACTCTAATTTTTTTAATTACTAAAAATGGTGTGACTAACCTTTTGACACGAGTTGTATCTTTTATCTCAGGGACACTTCCCGGTTACTCAGTTTTATCACTTATCTTAACTGTGAATATTGTCACTTTTTGGCACGAGTTGTATCCTTTGTCTCAGGGACACTTCCCGGCTACTTGGTGGCAAATCACACTTATTTTAATTATGGATTAGCTTCACTTTTCAACGCGAGTTTCCTCCTTTGTTTCAGGGAAGATTCCCGGATACTCGGATCCACGTTCCACTTATACAGAATATTTGGTGGGGAAAACAACTTTTTCCTCACGAGACATGTGATTTCCATGTAGAGATTCAAGAGTCCTCTAAAGTGTTGAGAGGAATAACTGAAATCCTTATTCGATTGAATCATTTATCTCAAAAAGGTGCAAAGTGTGTGGGTGGTTGTATTGAATGTAAAGCATGAATTAGTCACATCACAGTTATGTCTCCCCCTAAATGTATGTACAGTTATAAAAAAAATCCCCCCCTTAATATATGCCATGTAACAAACATGTCTAAATTAATGCAAATTCATTTAGCAAGGTGAAAAAGGTCATAGAAGGATTTTCAAGAAAAGGTTTTCTAGAAGAATATATACATGCAATCAATCAAGGATATTGCAATATGTTCAAGCAAAGTGATTTTCGGTATGTGGCGGAGGTGGAGGTCCGAAGACCCTGCTAACGCATAGGGAGTGCTTCCAAGTGGACGTAATCCACTCTTTCACACACGCCATTTTATATACCGAAAAGTCTTGACATTCAAGCACACAAATGTGTAACGTATATGCAAGTGTATGCATGTAAACTGAAGGATGATTGAAAATCATTTCTATCTACAGATATGCATGGACATGCATGATATGAGCATGAAAATGCTTATGTGAACTATATATGCACATGTGAACTGTTATTTACAAAAAGATGATTGAAAGTGTGAATAATTTTATGTTCAAACTAAAGCATTCAAGAACTAAATTGTTATTTGCACAATATGAGTAAAAGTGTGAAAGACTTTATGCACAAACAATGACATTCATAAACTGAATTGTTATTTGCAAACAGAAAGAGAAAGTGTGTATGAAGGACCTTATATGTGCAATGTTAAGCAATTCAAAACTGGATTTATTCACAAGATATGCAATGAAAGGTGTTCAAGTCATCTAATCAATGAACTCATAAAATCTCAGCACTTTTGTAATTGCCAAAATCAACAAAAGATGAGTCCAAACTAGTAAGCAAGGATATCACAAAATGTCTATGTTTTTGTGACCAAGGATTTAGATATGTTTAGGAATATGCAACGCCCCTCACACATATTTCAAAATTTTGTCAAAGACATCCAGCACGAAAAATATGTAAACATGCAGTCCATTCTACAAACATGCTAGCTCAAAAATAAGCAGTGATCACGATTTGAGAGGTAGCTTAGAAATAGATTTTCTGAGCCATTTCAGATATTCATTTTCAGATTTATGCAAATCAGTGAAAGAAAACATTCACAAGTGGCCATTTGATTTCACCGAGTTCTAGTACAAGGTGGAGGTGGGGGTCTGAAGACCCTACTCATACATAGTGAGAGTATCCAGGTGAACGTAATCCACCTTTCTACTGCACACCATTTGAGATACTAGACACTCAGTTAATCTCAAATGAGCTTAAGCAGTTTGAACAGAAAAATATTCAACACCTAATTTTTACCTTTTCAGTTTTTTCAAGATGAACTTAAGCGAAACAAATTTCAAAACAAATCATTTTTATTTCTCACCATAAGAGTCCTTTATTTATCGACATCTTCTTTGACCTCAAGGCGCCCCTGCAAAATAGATTCTCATTTTGAACATTTGGGTGCCTAAGCCATCTTGAGTCCCGAGGGGTTAGCTCTGACATGAACAAATGATTTCCTATATTGCATAGCACACCAATCATCATCCAATCTCATTGTGGCACAGTCATCCATTGAATGACCATGCTCGCCACAATAAAAATAGCAAGAGGATTTTTGTTTCATGGACCAATTATCATCTTTTTACATTAAAGAACATATATTCATTACATGTCCACGTTCACCACAATAATGACATAAAAAATTCTTGTTTACAAACCATTCATCGTCATTTTTCTTCATGAAATAATTTTCCATTACATGGCCATGCAAACCGCAATAGAAGCAATGAACATTGAAATTTGTCTTCTTTGGTTTTTCAGGATTTTTAGAATCATCAAAATTTTTCATTTGTGATTTCATTGCCTCGTTATCGTCAAATTTCATTAAAGAGCAATCATACATATCATGGCCAAAGTTTCCACCGTAAAAACATGAAACATTCACTCTTTTTCTTGATGCATGAATATGTTTAACAGATGAAAGTTTTTCATGCATACAAGAGAAATCAACAACCTTTTTCAATATTTGATTTTCTTTATCACAAGTAGAGAATGACTCATTCAAATTCTTAATCTCATTTTCCAATGATGAGATATACAGTTCACAATTAGCAAGCTATTCTTCACACAATGCAACTTTATCATTCAACATAGAATTGATAGATTTGTAGCTTGCAACTTCCTGTTCTAAAACATGAATGTTTTCAAAGTCATCAATAGTTACACTTTTTTCTTTTTCAAGTGAACTAAGTTTTTCAATCAGCACATTGTTTTGATCCTTTAATATTTCATTTTCTCCAACAAGCTTTTCATTCTGAATGAGTTCATTGAGCAAAATTTGATCGCTTTCCGAACAGCTCAATTTACTTCTGGAATCCTTTTCGATGTTTTCAAATTTTGAAATCTTAGCCAATAAAGATTCATTTTCATTTCTCAAACATGTAATGGTTTCTTTATGGCTATCAATCTCAAGCATGGAAGACTTAACTAATTTCTCAAATTCTATGCATTTTCCACATGAAGAGTTATCAACACAAGAGTTTTCAATTTGAGAACACTTAGCACATGGAGAGTTAACATGTGAAACATCATCAAGTTTCTTTTTTATTTTTCTATTTTCAGATTTTAATGCTTTGTATCTATCAACTAACTCATCATAAGCATCCATTAACTCATCATAGCTCAGTTCATCCTCGTCCTCGGAATCAGAGTTTACCTTAGAGCTTTCCTCGCTTTGGCCTTCATTTTCTTTGTTTGCCACGAGGCACTCATCCTTCCAACTTTCTTCTTGGGCTTTGCTTAGCCCATCCAAGATATTTTTGGCTGACCTACAAGATGAAACGAAGGGATATACGTTAGTGTTCACTGCAACCTTAAGAATATTCAAAACAAAAAGATTATCAGAATCCTTTTTCTTGTGCTCATCGGTCCATTTTGACTTATCTTTTGGTAGAGCACGAGGACCGTGAGTCATTAAGTTCAAAAGCCTCGGATTAGTACTAGAAATCCAAACACTCAACTTTCCAAGCCATGATGCAAAATTAAAACCATCAAAGACAAGAAGCACATTTACACTAGCCATCATGAAATGATCTTTTCTCCTAGACCGCAAGGTCCGCTAAAAAATCAGAGACTGGGCTCTGATACCAATTGTTGGCCCATAGTAGATGGCAAACAAGAAGGGGGGTTGAATTGTCCCCTTGCCGAGATGGCAAATTTTAAAAACAATTAAAACAAACCATAATGGAATTAAGATTATTAACATTGAGTAGCCTAAACAAACGTGAGATTAAGATATTCTCTCAAGTTTTTCGATCTCACTCAAATTAACAGAGCAAGTAACATATAATTTTATGCCCAAATACCAATAACGGAGGTAGCAAAGTGTGGAGGTGTCATGAATAAAAATCTACAAATTGACCTGTGAATGGAGATAAAAGAAATGGACAAACACACAGGCATACACACGAGACATAAAGATTTTTAGGTGGTTTGGGACAATGATGGGCTCCCTAAGTCCACCCCTCACCGAACCCGGTGAGGCTTCACTAACACGCTATCAAAGAAGCAACACGGGGACGAACCCCAACACCACACACGCTGCTTCCGCAACAATACACACACAGGGCCTAGCCCCAAACCGCTGCCACTGCAGCACACACACACACGAACGGGGAACACACCCTGGACACAGAAACCACACGGAGAAGCAGCTCCGTACCCCACACACGGATATTCTGATGTTCAGAAAAATAAGAAGATATACAATATACGCCCAACTTTTGATCTATGCTCAGATAAAAGAGTAGAAATGAGAGAAGAAGAGATCCGCCCTCAAATCTGCAGTGAAAGCCACTCAAAGGAGTGATGGAGTGCGCTAGAGACTTTTGTCCACGAAGTGGAAGCCGGTCGAAACCGTAGGAGCCGCCCTAGTAGAATATCTGGCATTGCCATTCAGACAGGTTCAGATCTGTAGAGAGAACCTTGCTGATGGCGTCCTCCTAATCTTCCCTCTCCTTCAAGGTGCGCAGCACTTCCTCCTCGTTCTTCTTCACCTGCAAGACAATATGGAATAATAAGGCCGCAGGATTGATCTCCTCCGATGGAGATCGCAGGATATAAATAGGGCAGGGATATAGAACAAAAGACCACAAAAGCCCTTCTTAAAACCCTTCAAATACACACCCAATAGATGGGAGAAACCCTCAGGGTATTAGTGTAAAAGACCAAGTCAATCGGATCACAAAGTGGGTCTTACGAAACCCATCTGAAAAAACACGATCCGAACACCCCAGAAGAAGTGTCGACTCTTGGAGTCGACACTCTTTTCAAGGCACTTTGCCAACATATAGAAAAACCATTACACAGGCTAAGGTCTGTGCATATTAACCCATGGTCGATACAAGTGAAAGGGCAGGGTCGGTGCATATATAACTAGACTTGGGTCGGTGCAAGAATTGAAGAATGATTTGGACGCTCGGTGCATGCTTTAAAAACTGCCAGGGAAAGTCAGTGCAAATGCCAGAAAAGCGGTCGGTGCATTGGAGGTGCAGTGGAGCAAGTTGGTGCAAGGGCCAAATGCGAAAAATGCTAAAGAACACCAAAGCAGGTCGATGCACACACAAGTGCAACCTGTAGATAGGGTCGGTGTAGGTTCTTAAGGTCAGTGCACATTAGATGTGTTGGTGCAAAATCAGGTTCAGTGCACTCTTATCAAGTATAAACATGGGTCGGTGCAAACTTTTTGAAGCCTACAGACAGGGTCGGTGCAGGGCATGCACAAGGTCTGTGCATGTGACAAAAGATTGCGTCGGTGCACATTTTGAAAGACCCAAGGAACAGGTCAGTGCAAGTGTATAAAGAAGGTACACACACTCAAAGAAATGGCAAAGGTGGGTCGATGCAAATGAACAAATGTAAGTGAAACACTGGTCGGTGCAAGTATGCAAAGACCAGCACATTTGAATCTCGGTGCAAGAATGGTGCATGTGAACAAAAGTCAGCGCATATTCCAGGTCGGTGCAAAGTTGCCATGAACTATGCCAAGGTCGGTGCAAACTTTTAACTGCGTGATAAGCAACTCCTAGGGGTCGACCCTTGGGGTCGACCCTTGCGACTTCCAGTGAGGAACCCGTGCGGTTTTGGAAAAACCAACACTCAGGGGTCGACCCTTGGGGTCGACCCTTGCGCATGGGCTTAGCAAAATAAAATATGCAACGAATTAAAGTCCAGAGGTTTCAAACCCCAATCAAGGTGATTAAAAATTAAATGCAGAAGTGAAATATTACCATGGATCCAGTGGATTGTGAACAAGAGTGGAAGCTTACCATGGACCCAATGAGTTGATAGCATAATGGAACCTGCTCATTATGGAAATTCAATTCATATGAAGGTTAAATCAATGTATTTGAAATACATAATCACTATCCCATTTTCTACACAAGCTTCACATATCAAGATTGATTCAGCATGGATAACTCAATACAACTACAGCTCAAGCAATTTCATATTCAGTCCAACTCAAAAACCCATGAGAAATAAGCATGAAGGCACAGTAGAGTCAAGTTCAGTTTTCCTCATTCCAGAAGTCAACTCCAACGCAAAGCTGAACTTTCACAACCCATTAAAGTAAAGAGTCAAGTCTATGCACATAAGGCACAGGTCTATGCATGTGAACAACCAAGGTTAAGGCAACAAAAACACGCAAGACTAACTCTTCAGATTCAACATGCAGAGTAGTATCATAGTAATGTTGCTAAGAGACAGGGCAAGCTCACATATCAAATAAGTTGATCCAATCAAACCAGCATGAATTCAAGGTTCAGTCCAAAGGAGCCTGAACTCAATCTCTACACACTCATGAAAACCATTGCATGAAACCTCTAAGGAAATGCATGAAGCATAACCATTTCATTAAAAGCTCAAGTAAAATATGCATGACCACAGTCAAGTTGAGACCCAGAACATCTCAAATGTCCCTGACAAATATGCAAGAACTAAAGGACATTTTCACAGGGCAAACATACAATATATTGTTATCATCAAAACCATCACCAAAGACAGAGCGGGAGTGCAGCGAACCCAACACTCTCAACTCCGCAGGTGCCATACGATAGGGGGCCTTCGACATGGGTGACGTACCTGGTACCATCTCAATCACAAAATCAATCTCTCGCTGCGGTGGCAACCCTGGCAACTCCTCGGGAAAAACATCGAAAAACTCGCACACAATCAGAATATCCTCCACATCCGGACACTGCCGATCGACCAAAACCACAGAAGCGAGAAAACCTTGACAACCCCTGTCAAGCAATCTACGAGCCTTAATGGCCGAAATAAGAAAACGAGAGGAGGAAGATCAGATACCTTGGAAATAGAAGGTGGGTCCACGAAGCTGCCAGAAGTAGACCCTCTTCAAGCCGCAATCCACCATGGCATGATGGGCCTCGAGCCAATCCATGCCCAAGATCACATCAAAGTCCTGAAGCGGCAATGCATAAAGCCTGGCCGGTAGGTTTTGACCATCCACCCACACAGGCACCTTTTCAAAGAAGTACGGGGTGAGCATGAAATCGCCGGTAGGCAACTCCACTGCCAGGTCACAGGACACCTCAGTCGCCGACTCCTCGGCACTCTGAGCAAAATCCTCTGACCTGAACGAATGGCATGCACCAGAATCGAATAAAACTCAAGCCGCGCAACCCAAAATCAAAATAGTACCTTCCACCAACTGTGACGCCTCAGCCTCAGCTCTGGTCAAGTGGGTAACTCTGCCTCGGGATCTCTGCCTCCCTATGGTAGCTGACCGAGTCAACTGAGGAAACTGACCATGCTGCTGGTACTACTGCGACTATGGTGGTAACTGTTGGGGCTGAAACTGCTGCTGCTGTTGAAACTCGTGCGCCTGACGCAGTCTCTGCGGACAGTCACGTGCCATGTGCCCTGGCTGGTCACACCTGAAGTAAACCACGGGCGTCGTACACTGCCTGCCTAGATGAGAATCCTCGCACCGAGGACACCCGTCCCGAGAACCACTCACTGAACCCTAGTGCTGGAACTGGGTAGGCTGCTGAACACTACCCACTGACTGTTGCCCCTGATCTCTACGATCTCGGCACCTCCTGTCAAAACCTGCTTCCTTGAGCAGCTTCTTAAGCTTCGATCTCAAAGATGACGAGTCTACCGCTGACGCCACGGACGGGGATGTCCCTGAACCTTCTGCTGAAATCTAGAGAGTACTTTGCTACTGCATGGCCGCTGGCTGACCAAAACCCATCTGCATCTGACCCGCACTGCCCTGGCCTCAAACCTTCTTCAAATCTCTCTCCAACGCCGATGCTGCTCTGCAGGCCGCATCCAGGTTGGTCAAACCCGACGCGAGCAAAGGATGCCTTAGCTCTAACCTCAAACCCCCGACAAACTGCTCGGTCCGCACCATCTCATCTGCCACAATGTGCAGTGCATAACGGCTCAACTCAATGAACCTAGATCTATACTGCATCACTGTCATGTAGCCCTGAACCAGCTCTAGAAACTTACGCAGCTTCTGCGATCTCAGGAAGGATGGACAAAAAGCACGCTCGAAAGCTGGGACGGACTCCTGCCACATGATCTGCCGAAGAGGACGAGACTGGAACACTGCTTCCCACTCTAAGGCCCACCACACTCGGGCTAGCCCCTGCAATCGATGCGTAGCCAACACCACTTTCTCTTCCTCGGGACACTCCATCAAACTGAACACTCACTCTAGATCATCTAACCACTCTCTAGCCACCTCTGGATCTGACTGCCCACTGAAAAGAGACGGCTAAAACTGCAAGAAATCTCTCAACAAGCGACATGGTCCACCTCGAGACAACGAACCCTCACCAACATCACCGCCCTGGTGCTGTGGCAGCTGCTGCTGCTGAACAATATACTGATACATGACCCGGAAGAACTCCTCTGGTCCGGGAACTCTCTCCCCTCCAACTGCAACATCCGGGAGCTCTGCTCTACTCTGCCCTTCCTGGCCCCCACCTGACTCTCCCTGCTAGGAACGAGTTGCTCTCCTGGGCGTCATAACTCCTATTAACAAAAACAATTAACGATATTAATAAAACACGTGGAGCCCTACGCCAGTCGCCAACTGTACAGAACATTCATGGACCTTATGGACCACTACAATCATTTTAGATTCTTATGTACCTCCACAACCTACACTCTGATACCAACTGTAACGACCCGGGATCCGAGTACCGGAAAGGAACCGGCACGTCTTGGACCTCGGCCCGCCCACCCACGAGGAAGACTCAGAAGGGTTAAAGGGATGGTGTGGGAGTACAAGAGAAGCTGAAATAACTACAGAGATAGCACAATAATCTAAAATAAAATGCACATAATAAAATAAATAAATAAACTCCTACAAGGTCCAGTGTATCTCATGTCCAAATAAAGTACACCCAACAGAAAGAAAAGGTACAACTACACGGGGCATACCCCGGCTCTGGCAGACTGGCGACTAACCCTGGCTAGAAGAACCACGCTGAAACTCTGTTGTGCCTCTCGACGACCCCACCTCACCTGAAAAGTAAGGGTGAGCCTCATTTCATTAGCCCAGTATGGATCCCTCGGACACCCACCGAAAAACCGCAGAAGGCAACACTACCTAACAGGAGTACAGTAGAAACATCAAGCAATAATAAATAAATGAAAAAACTATCTAGCTGACCGTACCGTACAACTGAACCTCGGTCCGTCAAAACTAGAGTATGTACCTGCCAGTAGACAGGAGCACCACCCACTAGAAGAACGACCGGATGCATCCCCTGACGTCTTACACCGTGTCACAAGTGTCTAGCTACGACGCCCCAGGCGGAGTCAAAGACACACTCGGTAACCAGTACCACAAATAAGGACTAGCTGAGGTCGCGTTCGTCAGCGCGGGCCCGAAGCCCTCAACCACATGTGCACATTCAGACCATATGCCCTAGGCTTGTCCTCTAGCTGGTTATTCCCCCGAAGCTCAGACTCGGCTGCGCGTGGGGGCCCTACGATAACTAGCCTAACAACCGTCTCTCTCGGGTCAGCCGCTCCACCACTCCCGGGTGGGTCAGCACACGCGTGCCGTAAGAAGGCTACTACTAGTGGACGTGTCACCGGAGGTAAGACTCAACTCACGGAACTCACTGCTCAAAAGGAAACCGAGTGGCGGTCCTCACAGGACTGCCCCACCTCATAGCGGTCCTATCTTGGGCCACTAGAGGGCCTAGCGGCCCACCAATAAACCGCTAGGGAACGGGTCACGAAGGGCCTGGCGGCCTACGTACGGCCGCCAGCACCGGCCTAGCGGTCCTCCTTGGACCGCCAGGGAACAGGTCACGAGGGGCCTGGCGATCTATCGTACGCCCGCCAGCCCCAGCCTAGCGGTTATAATCATGACCGCTAAGAGGCACGTGATCCCAATGGTCGAAAACACGCACCCCGAGGGTGCAACGGTCAAAAAAACGGGGCAAGCGGTCGAAGGACGGCCGCTAGCCAACAGTTAGCGGTCAATCGTGCGGCCGCTAACCAGAGCCTAGCGCCCCATTATAGGGCCGCCAGGCTTTCTGACAATATAGTAACCCATAGCGGTCAAACATTAAGCCGCCGGGGTGTCTGACTATCTCTAGAAGGACCGCTAGACGCACCTGAGCGCGGAACGGCGAGAAAACCCAAAAAAACCCGTTCCACACCCCGATCATCGCCCGATGATGAGGAAATCAAGGGGGAAGCTCCCCCAACCCTCCTAGCATGCATCTAAGGCCCCGAATCGGTCAAAAAACTGACGAATCGACAGATCTGGCGCTCAAGCCCTAAACATAGATTTTACCCTCTCGGCTCAAAAACGCCCCTCTCGGCCTCCCCACGGCCTACAAATCACGAGGAAAGTTGTAATGAGGGTAAGGATCCGTCCCCCTACCTCAATGGAGCCCAAAATTCGCCGGGAAGCTGCCGATCCACAACCTTGGCCGCACGAGATCCCCACTTCCCATGCCGTGAAATGAGCACCGCCGTGTTCCTCTCGCCGTCGCCGTCATCACCACGCCGCCGCTGATGCCCGCCGTCCGTCGTCGAAGGAGGGAGGGGCGCCGGAGTTTGTGAACGGGAGAGAGAGGGGGGTGCGTGCGCGCTCACGGGAGGTAGGAGGAAGAAGAGAGAAGAAGAGAAAAGAAGAAAAGGGAAAAAGAAGGGAAAATAGGGGGGTATTTATAGAAAATTTGGAAAATGCCAAAAAATATCAAAAAATAAAAAAAAATACTTTTTCGTGATCCTCGGAACACGCACAACGCGTTGGTACCGTCCCGGAGTAGGAGAACACAGCGGTTCGCTCGCAAATGCGTTCCACAGGTTCATCAGGGAAAAACACGTGTAAACCACAAAACAAGATCCGGGACTCCCGAAAGAGATCCGAAACCCACGGATCCAGATCTGAAAAATATCCGAAAAACCTAAGACATTATAATAACAATACATTCTTCATTTTCCATATCTTTACATTGACTTATTATCATAGGTTTAGAGTCCAGAAAATCCATGAACTCAAGAAAACCAACCCCAAAGATCAAACCTTGGGTTAGATAAAATTAGGAACCAAACGGTCTAGTGCAGGACCGTTTGATACCGAAAGCAGTCATAGACTAGACCGTTTAGAAATTCAAGCGGTCTAGTCTTGGACTGTTTCATGAGACATAGTTGTCAAACACGAGAAAATCCTTCTGAAGCTTTACGGTCCAATGGAGAACCGTTTAGGATCTGCTAGCGGTCAAGTGCAGGGCCGCTAGCAAAGTCTGGCGGTCAACCAGAAGGGCGCTAAGTTCCAGAATGCATAAAACACCGGTAAAAGTGCTTTCTAGACAATGGGTTTTAATGGTACAACCAGCTCGGCGTCCTAGTTCTCAGGCTCACTGAGTCTTACGGAGGCCCTGAAACAAGATTTCCTAGTCCGTTGGAAGAAATATGTAAAGGAGAGATCATCATGTCCAAGATTGTGTACTTAATGTGCACAAGTATAACTAATGACAACATACTAGGATATGTGCCATGTACTTAAGAAAATGACTCTTAGAAGAGAGATAATCGTGTAAAACAGTGATCAAGTTAAACCATGAATCCTCTATCATTTGAAACATGTATTTAATACAAGAATATATAATTTTGGTCATAAATTAATCATAAGTTAAAATAATACCAAATGTACATAGAAGCATGGAATCTATTATGATGAACAGTAAATATAACTAAGTCTATGAAACCAATGTTAAAACCAAGAATAAAACTTAGTTAACTAGGCTTATCATATATCAATTAAAACTAATCTGCAATATGTTTTTGAATTAACAATATTACAGAAATCATAACAGCAAACGCTCTAGTGGGTGACCGTTTAATTGTGGCTAGCGGTCTATCGGGCAACCGCTAGGTTCTCTGGCGGTCTACAGGAAGACCGTTTCCTCCTGTATTAATCCGAGTGCAAATGATAATAAAATAAAATGCTAAGCTAAGACATATCATGCCTGGAAATCAACATATGTAAACTTCTATAGCATGATAGAACAAGGATAGGCCAACAATATGCACAGGTTCAAGTAATTAACAAGAAGATTATCCTTTTACTTCATTAAGGCTAGTTCATGCATGAAGACTAAACTAGATGCATAGTCCTAATGAAAACATCAAATTCTCAAGATACAATGCTTGAAATCGAATGAAATCAGAGATCTTTTATTCTTTACTTCAAGTTTGAGCCATTCATGAGATAACCTACCTTAGTTAATGCTCCTAGATTATCAATTTCGACTGGAAGTAAGCCCTAGTTTTGCACGTTCTTGTGCCAAATCAGCAACTTCACGCCCTTGTATCTCCTGATTCCCTTGACCTATGGACGTGAAATTTTGAGAGTAAGAAAATGGTACTAACAGGAATAAATTGTTCTAAATAACCTCTATCTAATTACCTCATTTAGGGCTTCTATTTCCCTTATCTTCTTGGGTCGGCCGCACTATTTCCTGAGTTATTAGTGTAGGACCAACAACTTTGGAAGCCTCTAACTCCTTGTATACTTGATCCCCTAGAACGAAATTCGGAGGGTAGTTAGTTCTAACTATAATAAATAAATTCCTAGATGAAACTTACCTCGAGTTCTTCCTCTTTACCTTAGTCTTACGTGTGCCAAAAGTAAGGGTTGCATACGTCAAATCTGGGATCTATTTATAGGTTTAGCTAGGGTTTTCATGGATTAGAACGAATTTAGAGTCTAAATTAGGCTTTCAATTCGATCTACTAACCTTCTAGACTTATCTAACTAGTAGATAGAATCGATCCTAGGTGATTTGGATGTTAAAAATCTAATCTTTTCATGTTTTCTCATACTCACAGAACTGCAGCGCCTTAGCGGTCTAGCTCTAGACCGTTCACCAGCGCCTGGCGGTCTCGCGATAGACCGCTTTCCCCATTGGGCGTCGAATTTGAAATCAGTTCAAACTCTTTGATATTATCCTTCTTATTATCTATTTATTTATCTTCTAAGGAGTAATTATCCCCCTTAATTCCATGATTACACCCATTTTAAGGTTCTAGAATATGGGCTACGGTCCAAAACAATCTCTTGAGCATATTGGGTTTATTATATGGGCCTAATCCTCTCAGATTTGTGTAGGGCCTAAATAATTTGATTTAATTCATTATAATTCTATTAATAGCCCATTAAATGCTTAACAATTAATATAGGTATATTTTAAATCTGAAAATCCTTAGAAAATTCTCAGGCGTTACACCCTCCCCCACTTAAAAAGAATTTATCCCCAAATTCACTATATGGATTTATGGAGAGTGTACTTACATTCAAATATATCTGGGAATCTTTTGTGCATGACTTCTTCAGTTTCTCATGTTGCTTCATGTGGCCATGATTTGGTCCATTGAATCTTGACCATAGGAATAGTTTTATTCTGAAGTTGACGCACTTCTCGTTCAATAATCTTGACTGACTTTTGTTCGTATGTCAGATCCTTTTTAATCTCCAGATTATCGTAAGTGTTGACATGGAATGGATCAGGTACATACTTCTTGAGCATGGAGATGTGGAATACATCATGAACTTCATATAGTTGAGGGGGTAAAGCTATTCGATAAGTGACTTCACCAACCCTTTCGAGAATCTCAAAGGGGCCAATGATTCATGGAGTAAGCTTGCCTTTGATACCAAACCTTCAAATACCTCGACCTAGAGAAACCTTAAGAAATACATGATCTCCTACTTGAAATTCCAGGTCGCGTCTTCAATTATCGGCATATGACTTCTGCCTATCTTGAGCTATCTGGAGTCTCTCCCGAATAAGCTTTATCTTCTCGGTAGTATCCCTAATGATATCGGGAGCGACAAATTATCTTTCTCCTACTTCATTCCAGCAAATAGGCGAACGACGGCTTCTTCCATATAAAGCCTCGAATGGTGTCATTTGTATATTAGCTTGATAGCTATTCTTATATGAAAATTCACTAGAGGCAAATGATCATGCCAATTTCCTCCAAAGTCAATAGCACATGCCCTGAGCATATCCTCCACCACTTGATTTATCCTTTCAGTTTGACCATCAGTTTGTGGATGGAATGCAGTGCTAAAATTAAGTCGGGTCCCTAATGAATGTTGTAGACCCTTCCAGAATTGAGATGTGAACCGAGGATCTCGGTCAAATATAATAGTGATAGGGACACCATGTAATTTGACAATCTCCCTCATGTATAATGTTGCTAGTACATCTACATATCATCGACTTTTTATTGGTAGAAAATGTGCAGATTTAGTCAATCAGTCTATAATCACCCATATACCATCATGTCCACCTCTTGTCTTAGGTAAACCCATGATGAAATCCATCCCTATACTTTCCCATTTCCACTCGGGAATATTCAAGGGGTGTAATTTCCCAGCATGTTTTAAATGTTCTGCATTTACTTGTTGACAAGTGAGACATCGGGACACAAAATCTGCTACTTCTCTTTTCATATTGGGCCACCAAAAGTTTCTTTTCAAATCTTGATACATCTTGGTAGTACCAGGGTGAATAGCATACCTTGATTTGTGAGCTTCTTCCATGATCAATTTCTTAGTGTCATCGTGATTCGGCACACAAATTTGATCCTTAAATAACAGTCTTCCATCATTTGTGATGAAAAATTTCGGTCTCCATCAACGTTGGGTCATTTTCTTGCAATTGGACTAAGTCCTTGATCAATGTAGGTTGAGACCTTATATTGGCAATCATACCTCCTTCTCCTTCTCTGTCAATATCAATATTTAAATGAGAAAAATCTTCAATAAGACAAGTTATACCTTTCCGGAGGCTTGCTAGAGTTGCCATTGACTTCCTGCTAAGAGCGTCAGCTACAACATTTACTTTTCCTGGATGATATTGGATAGTAAAGTCGAAGTCCTTAAGATACTCCAACCATCTACGTTGTCGCATATTCAACTCCTTCTGGGTGAAAAGATATTTCAGACTTTTATGATCTAAAAATATAATGAATTTTTCCCCATAAAGGTAATGTCGCCAACTCTTCAATGTGAATATAACCGCAGCTAATTCCAGATCATGCACATGGTAGTTTTCTTCATGACGCTTTAACTACCTTGATGAATAGCAAATCACCCTTCTATTTTGCATTAGGACGCATCCTAGGCCAATGCCAGACGCATCCGTATAGACTTCAAAACTACCACCTTCTGTCGGTAGTGTTAATATTGGTACAGTGGTAAGGTGTTCTTTAAGAGTTTGAAAACTCTCCTCACAATCCTTCAACCATATAAAAGGATTTTCCTTTCTTGTAAGTTTAGTCAAAGGAATAGCGATCTTTGAAAAATCTTTAATAAATCTTCTGTAATAACCAGCCAGACCTAGAAAACTTCTGACTTCGGACACAATCGTCGACCGGCTCCAATTATTAACAGCTTATATTTTAGAAGGGTCGACAGCGATACCTTCCCTTGAAATAATATGGCCAAGGAAAGAGACCTCCTTTAGCTAGAACTCGCACTTACTAAGCTTCACATAGAGTTTGTGCTCTCTTAGTGTTTACACGGCTATTCTCAAGTGCTCTTCATGATCCTCCTTTATTTTGGAGTAAATAAGAATATCGTCAATGAAGACGACTATAAACTGGTCCAAATATGGTCTGAAGACATTATTCGTGAGTTGCATAAATGTTGTCGGGGCATTGGTTAACCCGAACGGCATTACCACGAATTCATAGTGGCCATATCTACTTCGAAAAGTAATTTTGTGTATATCTTCATCTTTGATCTTGAGCTGGTGATAACCTGACCTGAGGTCTATCTTGGAAAAATATTTTGCTCCTGAAATCTGATCAAAGAGTTCATCGATACGTGGCAACGGATATTTATTCTTAAATGTGAGTTGATTCAGTCGCCGGTAGTCGATACATAGCCTGAGGGATCCATCCTTCTTCTTGACGAATAGAACTAGCGTATCCCAAGAGGATGTGCTAGGTCGAATGAAACCCTTGTCTAATAATTCTTGAAATTATTTCTTCAATTCCTTGAGTTCTATGGGGGACATCATGTAAGGAGCTGTTGAGATAGGTGCTGCTCCAGGAATGAGTTCAATGAAGAAGTTTACTTCCCTATCGGGCGGTAAACCAGGCAAATCTGATGGAAATACATCGGGAAACTCATTCACCACGGGAATATCTTCTAAGACGATCTCTTTGGATTCGGTAATAATTACGGAAGCAAGAAAAGCTTCACATCCTTGTGAAATAAGTTTGCAAGCGTGAAGAGATGAAATGATGGTAGGATGCTTCCTATATTTGATACCAAGAAAGGAAAACCTTGGAAGACCAGGTTTCCGAAAAGAGATAATCTGCTTGCGACAATTTATGTAGGCGTCATGATCTACAAGCCAATCCACACCCAGAATAGCATCATAGCCCTCCATGTCAAGGCATACGAGGTTTGCAGGAAGATCATGACCTTCTACCAGTACCTCACTATCGGGATAATAGGTTGTAAGTTTGGTTCCGGGACCTAATGGTGTAGTGATTGCTAGGTCCGAAGGTAGAGGAACTGATGCAATATGTAAGGTTTTTGCAAAAGTAGTAGATATAAAGGAATGAAAAGCACCGGTATCATATAGTACGAATGCAGGATGGGAATAGATTTGGATAGTACCTTCCATTAGCCCATCATTCTTGGGCGCTTCTTCATCTTCCATGATAGCATTGAGACGAGCCTGACGCTTACGTCCACCACCGGAAGATTGTTCCTTCATAATGTGGCAATCCGGCATGCGGTTGTCACACCCCGATGTGAAATATCGAGGGCGCGACGAGTCGTAAACAATCGTGTCAATCAGAGCATGTATAATTTTATTTCTAAAGATAGAAATGAATGAGAAAATGATACCTTTATTCCATCAAAATGAAGTTTACAACACTAATTGATAAGCCATAAAGGTAATTACAAACTTTCAATCCCAAAGTACATCATTCTTATAAAAACACTAATGATCTACATAAACCTAGGTAAAAAGTAAAAATCACTCTCTCACTCTTGTCCATTCCCTTGTTCATTTTCATTTCCTACAATAATTAACCAAAACGTAGGGTGAGCTAAAAGCTCAGTATGATTTTATATCTCTAAGAACCAGGCATGCTTTAAGTATTAACAATTTAAAGAATTTTTTTAACTTGTATCGAGAAGTGTATAAACATGAATGGAATTTCCAAGTAATTGAGATAACATGATATCAAGATGAATTTCCAAGTAATGACTTTGAACAAGTAAGGAATTTCATGTAATTGGCCATTTCACGCAAGTCCAGTAATTCATGTAACTTTTCAAGTAATCATATAAACAAGTAAACAAGTACGAGTAGTGGAATGCCGTATCAAGTAAATCTATCATGCACTTCGGTGCAATGCCACACCATTGGTCAATCAACTCCCATGGGCACAAGTACTTTCGGGAGCTCCCCCCAGGACCAGACCGGGCCCCATTAATACCAGTCATTGAGTCATATGGATCTGAAGATCTCATGTACGTTTAGACATCCACTTTAATGTATATGGCCAATGATTTCCAAGAATATGCTGTTTGTAATAAGCACAGATTTGATAAAATTTCAGAAGTTGCAAGAAAGTAGATAACAATTTTAAGGCATCATGTTTAACGACATTAAGTCGTGGAGTTTAAAAATGAACGGTAAGTAGGAAGAAAAATTAAGATAGTAGTTTTATTTTTAAATATCTTAGCTTGATCTCAGAATCATAAAACATCAATTTTTACTAAAGAACGACTTTTAGTAAAGAACATATATACTTATGAATTGAAATCATGAGTTTAGATATTAGCTTTTAATCATACATTAATATGTCATATGATAAGAAAATAGATGTAACATGCTGAAAGTAGTTTTTATACATCAATATGACAGAAAATAACTTTCTACATTCTGAAATAATTTTTAAACATCATTATGATAAAGAATAGAATAGTTATAGGCTAAAAAGATGTTACTGTCAGTGAACGCGCTATAGCTCAGGGTCGCGTTCATACAACATATATAAATACCGTATATATATTCAAAATATTATATTTTGATCACTGAAAATATTTTGGAAAAATTTTCAGAACGCGCTATAGGGAACTGGCGCGATCTGGAAGAACGCGCTCCCCTATCCTAGCGCGATCTGGAATAGATAAATATTTTATGTTGTTTTGAAAACTAGACAAAAGATGGGGTTCCAATGAACCGTACTACATATATAACATCTTATATATATATAATTACCTTATATATATTTATAAATATACCAGAAGTGTTATATTTTTGACCCCTGATCATCTGGGGTCATATGTCTGAACGCGCTAGCATTACCTAGCACGTTCTTGCAGAACGCGCTAGGAATATATTGTGCGACCTTAAAAATTACAGTAGATTAGTATGTGTATTTTTGAAAATTTGGTAAAAGTGGCGGGGTCTGTCTGAATGCGCTGTGTCGTGCAGGCGCGTTCAGAACGCGCTACTGAGGTATAGCACGTTCTGGACCTGATGAAAAAATGGGAATACCCCTCCAATCAAATGACCATAACTTGCTCAATTCATAACAGTATTTAATAAATGAGCTATCAATGGAAAGAGGACAGAAAAATACACAAGATAACATGCTTTAATTAGAGTTTAGCCTGAGAGACACCTACCTTTAGATGGATCTAAAGAAATATCCCCAAATATAAGAAAACCCTTTGATCTTCCAAATCTTCCTTCAAATCTCCACCAATCTTCGCAGCAGCGTATACTTAACCTCCAGGGATGGTTTGAGAGTCGAATGGGGTTCTATTTAAAGTAAAAACTTGGCCAAATTTGTCAAGATTCCTCACCTAATTCCACCAAACCCATTAAGTCCGAATTAGAAGGAAAATGTCATTTCTCCTCTTAATCTAACCCATCTTAGGTGTGAAAATAATGTAAAAACGGCTGGTCCAAGGTGGGTTGTTAGGTAAGGGTTGATTCTTGAGTCAATCTTCTAGAAATGGGGTTATTTTAATCCCTTAAATATCATATTAAACACATGTTACGAATTTAGGTCAATTTAACCTTTAATAAATCCTTTAATCTATTAATCTAGCCCATTTTGGATTATCCAATGGGCCAATTGTGATCCTAGTCCATTATATGGACTTTTATTGGGCTTTCTATGATTTATCTAAAGTTTAAAGCACTTAATCTCTATTTACTTCTAGTTAATTCAAGTAAACTCAATAAACTAGTTTATTTCATATAGAAAAAATGTAATTTAATTATTTCATGAAAATTTTAATTACATAATGAAATTGAAAATTTTATTTCTCATTTTTAATTATCGGCTTTCTACATCCTCCCCCACTTAAAAGAATTTGGTCCTCCAAATTCACATTATATAACTAAAAGTCAAAGATTCGAGTAGAAAGGTCGAATTTCTAACCTGAGATTAAATCCTGGTATTTCTTCTTGATGAATTCTTCCAATTCCCAGGTTGCTTCCTCGAATCCATGGTTACCCCATTGGACTTTCACCATCGGTATGGCCTGATTTCTCAGTTGGTGTAATTTTCGATCCAGTATCTTGATCGGTCTTTCTTCATAAGATAAGTCCTTTTGGAGTTTCAATTCTTCAAATTGAATCACATGTGAAGGATCATAGACGTATTTCCTTAGCATGGATACATGGAATACGTCGTGTACACTAGCCAGTTGAGGAGGTAAGGCCAGCTTGTATGCTACCTCGCCGATTCTCTCCAGAAACTTGAAAGGGCCGATAAATCTCAGACTTAGCTTTCCTTTGATGCCGAATCTTCTAATTCCACGAGTGGGTGAGATCTTTAAGAAGACATGCTCCCCCACTTGAAATTCAAGGTCTCTCCTCCGATTATCGGCATAGCCCTTTTGTCTTGATTGGGTGACCTTTAGCCTTTCTTGTATTAACTGGATTTTGTTGGTTGTGTCTTGTACAATGTCGGGACCAAGCAATCCCTTGTCACCAACCTCGCTCCAGCATAGAGGCGATCTGCAACTTCGGCCATATAATGCTTCGAATGGTGCCATTTGAATACTCGACTGATAGCTATTGTTATAAGCGAACTCAGTCAGCGGTAAGTGTTCATGCCAACTACCACCGAAGTCAATCATGCAGGCTCTCAACATATCTTCAATAATTTGATTCGTCCTCTCGGTTTGTCCATCCGTCTGAGGGTGAAAAGCCGTACTAAACCTTAGTCTAATACCCATAAACGATTGTAAACTCTTCCAGAAATGAGAGGTGAATCTCGGATCTCGGTCCGAAATAATAGAGCTTGGAATACCATGCAGCCTTACGATCTTCTTGATATATAAAGCGGCTAGAACATCCACGGTCCATCTAGTCTTGATAGGTAAAAAGTGAGCAGACTTGGTTAACCGGTTCACAATTACCCATATAGCATCGAAACCACTTCGGGTCTTCGGTAATCCAACAATGAAGTCCATACCGATACTATCCCATTTCCATTCCGGTATTTCGAGAGACTTGAGTTTACCAGCCGGTTTGAGGTGCTCGGCTTTAACTTGTTGACATACCAAGCATCGACTTACGAACTCGGCTATCTCTCTCTTCATATTCGGCCACCAGAATGTTCTCTTGAGGTCTTGGTACATTTTTGTAGCACCGGGGTGAATAGTATACCTTGACCGATGTGCTTCCTCCAAGATTTTTCCCTTGATAGTAGAACAATCGGGTATATAAGTTCTTCCTTTGAATAATAGCCTTCCATCATTAGCTAGAAGGAAATCCGGTCGTTGATCTAATTTGTCTTTAATTTCCACGATCAACGGATCATCAACTTGCCGTTCCTTGATTTCCGTGAGTAACTCAGGTTGGAGTCGAATATTTACAATAAAGACTCCGCCTTCCTTCTCCTCCATATTGAGGTTTAAGTTGGCCATTTGCTCAAGTAGATGCCATTCTTTAACCATCATGCTCGATAATAAAGCCATCGGCCTGCTAAGTGCATCAGCTACGGCATTGCCTTTTCCGGGATGATATTGTATAGAGAAATCAAAATCCTTTAAATATTCCAAACACCGTCTTTGTCTCATATTAAGCTCCTTTTGAGAGAATAAATATTTGAGACTCTTGTGATCAGAATACACCGTAAAGGCTTCGCCATAGAGGTAATGTCGCCAGATCTTCAAAGCAAAGACCACAGCTGCCAGTTCTAGGTCATGTACGGGATAATTTTCCTCGTGCTTCTTCAATTGCCGTGAGGAATAAGCTATGACCTTGCCATGTTGCATTAATACGCAACCTAGGCCAATTCCAGATGCATCAGCATATACTTCAAATCCTCCTCCTTCCGTAGGTAATGTGAGAATAGGGGCAGTCGTCAGATAATCCTTTAAAGTTTAAAAGTTTTTCTCGCATTCCTCGGACCATATAAAAGGATTCTCCTTCCTTGTCAATCTTGTTAAAGATACTGCGATCTTTGAGAAATCCTTGATAAATCTTCAATAATATCCAGCCAATCCCAAGAAGCTTCGGATTTTCGTCACACTAGTAGGTCTTTCCCAATTCTTTACAGCCTCGACCTTTGAAGGATTGACGGCAATACCGTTCTGGGAAATTATGTGACCGAGAAAAGAAACTTCCTCCAACCAAAAATCACACTTGCTTAATTTGGCATAAAGCTTGTGATCTCTTAATAATTGAAGGGCCTTCTTAAGATGTTCCTCATGTTCTTCCTTAGACTTGGAGTAGATCAAAATATCTTCAATGAAGACAACCACAAATTGATCGAGGTATGGCCTGAATACGTTGTTCATTAATTGCATGAATGCAGCAGGCGCATTTGTTAAGCCAAAAGGCATAACGGTGAACTCGTAATGTCCATACCTACTCCGGAATGCAGTCTTGTGAATATCACTTTCTTTGATCTTTAATTGATGATAACCAGATCGAAGATCGATCTTTGAGAAATATCGTGCTCCAGAAATCTGGTCGAATAATTCATCAATTCTCGGCAATGGATATTTATTCTTGATGGTGAGTTGATTTAATTGCCGATAATCAACACATAGTCTCATCGAACCATCTTTCTTTTTAACAAAGAGAACCGGGGCTCCCCAAGGTGAAGTACTTGGTCGGATAAACCCCTTCTCCAGTAGTTCCAATAATTGATCCTTTAATTCTTTCATTTCCACGGCAGACATCCGATATGGAGCTTTAGAAACTGGTGCCGCTCCCGGAATTAAATCAATAGAAAAAACCACTTCTCTCTCGGGAGGAATACCAGGCAACTCGTCCGGAAATACATCAGAATAATCCCGAACGATAGGAATGTCATTTAGAACGGGTTCCGTATGCTCGGTCATAGTGATAGAAACTAAGAAACCGGCACAACCCTTCCTTAATAATTTCTCGGCTTTGAGGGCCGAAATGAGAGGTATGTGCTTGGAATGCCTGATACCCGAAAATAGAAGGTCGGGATAACCCATGAAAGTTACCGTACCCAACTTGCAATTGACACTAGCTCCATGTGTAGATAGCCAGTCGGCACCCAAAATAACATCATATCCTTCATCTCCATGCATACCAAATCAGCGGGTAAGTTATAACCACTAATTAGAATTTCACTATCAGGATAGAAATATTTGATTTTCGTTCCCGTTCCAATAGGTGTAGTAATGGTAAGTGTAATATCTAATGGAACATGCTTCATAGGTAAAAGACCAGCAAATCTTCTAGATATAAATGAATGTGTAGCTCCAGTGTCAAATAAGACAGAGGCAGGCTTGGAGTATATGAAAAGAGTACCTTCCATGACTCCTCCTTCCTCGGTAGGTTCCGCATTCATTAGAGCTTAGAGTCTCCCTTGCTTCTTTGCAATAATTGGAAGCTTTGCCGATGATGGAGCTTGCTCATTAAGAAGAGGGCAATTCGGGATCCTATGCTCCCGACTCCCGCATCGAAGACATGCGCCGAGTTTTCTCCAGCATTCCTCGGCTTTGTGTCCGGGCTTCTTGCAATATTTGAATAATTCCTTGGATGGCGTAGAGAAAGGAACAATTTGTTTATCGAAAGTCCTCGGCTTCTTGTCCCCTTGGAAATTACGTCCACCCTTGCTGAAATTACGCCCATCCTTGTTGAAGTTACTCCCGTCATTGGGCCTTTTCTTCTCGAAGGAAGGTTTGAAACTTCCGGACCCAGTAACTTGCTCTCTCTTGGCTTCCCTTCCTCAGATGTGATCCGATAACTCTGTTGCATATTCTAGGAGTTGAGCTCTTCATACCATATCAGAATATAATTGAATATCCATGGGGCGAGTTGAGTAATATATTGCGGCTTAAGGCCATTTAAGAATCTCCTTGCCTTCATTTTCTCGGTACCCACGAGATGTGGAGCATACCTAGATAACCTTGAAAATTATGCTTCATATTCGGCGACCGATAATCCCCTTTGCTTTAAGGTGAAAAACTCGGCAGCCTTCCTTTCTTGCACCCGGTCGGAGAAATACTTGCTATTGAAGTGTTCCACGAACTCTTCCCATAGAATTTGGTCGTGCGGTAAAGTAGCCTCAACCGATTCCCACCAGGCACGCGCATCTCTTTCCAGTTGGAAAGTAACAAGTAAGACCTTCTCCTCGTCGGCACATTGCATGACTCGAAAAATCCTCTCGATTTCCTTAATCCAATGTTCAGCCTTATCCGGGTCCGTAGATCCCGCGAACCGGGGAGGGTTCATGCTCCGAAAATTCCTATGTAGATCACCCGCTCCTCAGTTTGCTCCTCCCTGAGCAACCTGTTGGAGAGCTTGGGTTAAGCCTTGAACGGTACGTTACATCTCGCGCCATTGAGCTCTCTCAGCGGCCATTTGCGAGAATTAACCTGTAACCATAATTACAAGGTTTAATTATTTTATTCATTTGTTTATGTCTTAATAAATCTTTTTCTTTAAAACTAAACCCGTGTTTCTACCCGTGCTTACCGGGAATGTTTAAGTCCTTATCCAAGTTTCTAGATATTGATCTAAAACCTAACCTAAGTTTAAGAATAAATTTAAAATTGTGAAACCTAGGATTTTATGTAACCTAGGCTCTGATACCACAAAGACTGTCACGCCCCGACGCGGAATATCGAGGGCGCGACGAGTCGTAAACAATCGTGTCAATCAGAGCATGTACAATTTTATTTCTAAAGACATAATTGAATGGGAAAATGGTACCTTTATTCCATCAAAATGAAGTTTACAACACTAATTGATAAGCCATAAAGGTAATTACAAACTTTTAATCCCAAAGTACATCATTCTTATAAAAACACTAATGATCTACATAAACCTAGGTAAAAAAGAAAAATCACTCTCTCACTCTTGTCCATTCCCTTGTTCATTTTCATTTCCTGCAACAATTAACCAAAACGTAGGGTGAGCTAAAAGCACAGTAGGATTTTATATCTCTAAGAACCATGCATGCTTTAAGTATTAACAATTTAAAGAATTTTCTAACTTGTATCGGGAAGTGTATAAACATGAATGGAATTTCCAAGTAATTGAGATAACATGATATCAAGATGAATTTCCAAGTAATGACTTTGAACAAGTAAGGAATTTCATGTAATTGGCCATTTCACGCAAGTCAAGTAATTCATGTAACTTTTCAAATAATCATGTAAACAAGTAAACAAGTACGAGTAGTGGAATGCCGTATCAAGTAAATCTATCATGCACTTTGGTGCAATGCCACACCGTTGGTCAATCAACTCCCATGGGCACAAGTACTTTTGGGCGCTCCCCCCAGGACCAGACCAGACCCCATTAATGTCAGGTATTGAGTCATATGGATCCGAAGATCCCAAGTACGTTTAGACATCCACTTTAATGTATATGGCCAATGATTTTCAAGAATATGCTGTTTGTAATAAGCACAGATTTGACAAAATTTCAGAAGTTGCAAGAAAGTAGATAACAATTTTAAGGCATCATGTTTAACGACATTAAGTCGTGGAGTTCAAAAATGAACGGTAAGTAGGAAGAAAAATTAAGATAGTAGTTTTATTTTTAAATATCTTAGCTTGATCTCAGAATCATAAAACATCAATTTTTACTAAAGAACGACTTTTAGTAAAGAACATATATACTTATGAATTAAAATCATGAGTTTAGATATTAGCTTTTAATCATACATTAATATGTCATATGATAAGAAAATAGATGTAACATGCTGAAAGTAGTTTTTATACATCAATATGACAGAAAATAACTTTCTACATTCTGAAATAACTTTTAAACATCATTATGATAAAGAATAGAATAGTTATAGGCTAAAAAGATGTTACTGTCTGTGAACGCGCTATAGCTCAGGGTCGCGTTCATACAGCATATATAAATACCGTATATATATTCAAAATATTATATTTTGATCACTGAAAATATTTTGGAAAATTTTCAGAACACGCTATAGGGAACTGGCGCGATCTGGAAGAACGCGCTCCCCTATCCTAGCGTGGTCTGGAATAGATAAATATTTTATATTGTTTTGAAAACTAGACAAAAGATGGGGTTCCAATGAACCGTACTACATATATAACATCTTATATATATATATATATATATAATTATCTTATATATATTTATAAATATACCAGAAGTGTTATATTTTGGACCCTTGATCATCTGGGGTCATATGTCTGAACGCGCTAGCATTACCTAGCGCGTTCTTGCAGAACGCGCTAGGAATATATAGCGCGACCTTAAAAATTACAGTAGATTATTATATGTGTATTTTTGAAAATTTGGTAAAAGTGGCGGGGTCTGTCTGAACGCGCTGGGTCGGGCAGACGCGTTCTGAACGCGCTACTGAGGTATAGCACGTTCTGGACCTGATGAAAAAATGGGAATACCCCTCCAATCAAATGACCATAACTTGCTCATTTCATAACAGAATTTAATAAATGAGCTATCAATAGAAAAAGGACAGAAAAGTACACAAGATAACATGCTTTAATTAGAGTTTAGCCTGAGAGACACCTACATTTAGATGGATCTAAAGAAATATCCCCAAATATAAGAAAACCCTTTGATCTTCCAAATCTTCCTTCAAATCTCCACCAATCTTCGTAGTAGCGTATGCTTAACCTCCAGGGATGGTTTGAGGGTCGAATGGGGTTCTATTTAAAGCAAAAACTTGGCCAAATTTGTCAAGATTCCTTACCTAATTCCACCAAACCCATTAAGTCCGAATTTGAAGAAAAATGTCATTTCTCCTCTTAATCTAGCCCATCTTGTTGATTTTATTTTGCTTCTCTATCTTCTTTTTCTTGGGGTCTTAATGATGATATGTAGCAAGATGACAAGCAAAATAATCAAAGATCTGCACTCAACCTATGAACATGTGCTCATGAACCTAGGCAACCAAAGCAAGTTGTAGCATGGGCATGCTATCTCAACCAAACTAAGCTAAGGAATAAAGGAAAAACACACGCCGGGGCGTGGAGCAAGGAGTAAATAGAAACACACCGCAAGGGGTGGAACAAGCAAGGAAATAAAAGATACGAGATGCGAAAGAGAAAGCTAATGCCCAATACTTAAGAAAGATGTGATCGCCACCAAAGTAAAAACAAGCCAAAGACCTGAAAATACCTTGGAAATAGGTGGATGAAGCACCCGCCCACGAGAGAGGAAAGATCAGAGAAACCTGCAGGTCAGCTTGAGAGTAACGGTCAGAACCCTGTGCGTCACTTGGAAGTGACGGTCGCTCGATAGACCGCTGGAAGAATATGACGCGCCTGAACCAGACCATCAAATAACCTGCAGTAGCAAAGCGTGAATCCTTTTAACTCCAACTCTTCCAGCCGGCTAGAAGACTTGGGCCTCGTGCTGGTGGACCTGTAAACCTGCCAAAGACGTGGAAAGCAAGAGAGAACAACCCAAATTAGCCCTTTAGACAATATAGCATCAATTCTTCAATAAACACAATATCATCAAAAGGAAAGGGAAATACCGGGAGGTTTTGGTTTTTTAACCCCTCTGGGCGTTTTAAAAGATTGGGAGGAAGTTTAGATGATGAAAACCAGTGAAAAATGTGGAGAAAGGAGAGAAATAATGCTTATGATGAAAGGGAGATGGAAAAGGAATTCAATATGCAAATATGAACTTTGGAACCAAGAGGAACAGATACTCCCTTCACCAGGCAGCCAACGAACGTGAGAAGCACTTCTCCTTGATCAAACGTGACTCTAAAATGCGGCAGCACTTCGTCGCAAACTCCAGAATTTCCTCCTTCTTAGCATGAAATCAAGGGTTCTATTTATAGACCCTCAAACCCTCAGGTCGAGCAGAGGAAAATCCAGCAAGATAAAGGGATAACTCTTAGCAAATCCTTGAAGATAATATCACCAAGAGTCCATAGAATCAAACAGAAGGTCCTGAGGATCAGATTTGGAAGAGATATCGTCAATCCAAGCTCTTATCTCGACCACGGAGTAGCAGAGAAAAGGCTTGAACTACTAGGACTCTCTGAAGGAAGCAACGGCTGCACGACAGACCGCCACAGTGAAATAACGCATCAAGGAACATCCGTTACTTTCAACCTTATCCCAAAGAGATAAGATCAACAGGAAGAAGATCAAAACAATAGGACTCTGTAAAGAAAGTAGTGGCCAAGGCATAGGGCGTCACAATGAAACAACGGCTGCACGACAGACCGTTATATTCAACATATAGGCCAAAGGATAAGCTTTGGAACAAGAGCTCAAGCTTCAGGACTCTTCAAGGAGTAACGGTCCAGGACCCATCCGTTAGAAGGAAGAAACGCGCTTGGGACAGACCGTTATTATCAATGGAGTTCAAAAGAAGGAATGAAGGTTTTGCTAAGCTTTAGTCAAAATGAAATGCCACAAAGAGCCACATCCGATCAAGGAGTCAAGACCCAAGAAATGATCTTCAACTAAACAAAGAGACTCGATGAAGAGTGAACAACTCGGAGCATCATATATAATGAATAAAGAGATGACCCGACTTATTGGTCATAAAACGGGTGTCAACAGATGCCCCTCCTTAACGTCCTCTTTGCAGGGGAGCGAGCGGAGGTGAAGCGAAAGTAAAATGGAACATGGAGATGAAGCGGAAGTGGAGTGGATCAAAAAGTGGGCATTAAGGTAAACGACACCCGTTCTTTACCAACAAGCGATAGGAATTTTCTGGAAAAATTTCGAACTGATCACAAGGAAATAGCCAACCAAAGGACGCATGTCTGGAGGAACTAACATCTAAGGAAAGGAAACACGGCTAGCCGCCGGAGGCAACGGAAAGGAAAGAGAACTGACTAAACTCCAGACATGAATCTTCAGCCAACCAAATCGAGCGACGAGATCAAAGGAAACCTTCTAATTCAGAGTGGAATAATTCTCCTCATTCGAGATCAAGAACATAGCTATTCACCATCATCGATCTATCTTGAACAGATGAAGCACATGAATGCTCAAAAGATGCGCACGATGCATGCTGGGCTAAAGAAAAAGAAATCTTTAAAACAAATGCAAAGAAAGATAAAATATCAAGATACTCGAGAATAATATTGCTAAGCTGGAGAAACCAGGGTCAGGACACCATCTGCAACCACGGCGTGCAAGACAGAACCATCGTCCCCAAATTTTTCCAACCTAACGGCCTATCCAATGATTAAACATGTGAACTTAGATCATCATCATTTTTGTTTAAGGGGAACATCAGATCCCGGAACACATGAATGACCAGCCGGTTCTCGAGATAGTATATCATAAATAACATATAGTAATGCATTAAGGGATAAGGGAAAGAGATACAATACCTGACTTACCTGCTTGACGAACGGCAGAGCGTGACTTTGTTCATAAATTCCTTCATGGAAAGAGGTTAGCCAATAACAAATATGAACACGAATTAAGGCATAACCATTTGTACGTGCGAGAGGCATCAATAATGAACAACATGAAAGGAAATGGAACCATTTTAACATTAATTAGACCATTTAATTCATCAAGAAACTTGCAAGTTTGTAACGGTCTAGTGTAAGAGCGTCACATGAAATAACGAACCAATACTGGGCCGTTATAAACCAGGAGGATCACATTCTTCAATAAAATAGGGCCAACACATGTAACAGTCGAAGACAAACGCGTCAGAAGGATTTGACGGTCGGTCGATAGACCGTCATATTTCCTGAGCGTTCAAAAAAATAAAACCCGAACGGTTACGGCCCATTCATTCATCATTCAACACCCAAAAAAAACCTCCAACCGAGAAACCCTCCGGCGACCACCAACCCCACCGCTCCAATGGCCGGCGACGAGCCATCCCAACCGTCTCCACAGAAGAGGGAGAGAAGAAAGAGGAAGGCAATACGGCGGTTCCACCGCCGGCTCGAACGAGAAGCAATCCCGCCGGTGGAAGAAGAGCAAACGGCGAGAAGAGATCCAAGGGAGGAAGAAGAAGCTCCCACGGCTGCAGTGGACCAAGAAGAAGCCCCCTTGGGTGAAGAGGAACCCAAGGAACTAGCCAAGAAGAGGAGAAGGGGCATGTACCATGAGGTAGGTCCCCTCGCCCTAATTTCAATTTTTGATTTTTTTTTTGAATTTTTATTATGTATGCATGCGGGGTTGAGGTGTAGAAATGGGTCCACCAACCCATTAGGAATGATTGTAGGCCATTTGGCCAAGGTGAGAGATCACGGGGATGCAAAGGGAAAAAAACCAAAGGCAGACGATGTGACGGTCCTGCCAGCGACCGTCACACGCCTGACGCGCCACCCTGAGTGCGTCAGAGCCAAGTAACGCCCCACCCCAGGGCCGTTACATCTACCAGAGATCCAAAATGTTTTTAGGGTTTTCCAATTTCTGAATTTTTGTTTTGTTTTCATTTTATAAATGTTTATGCAATGATTTTATGATGCAATTGACTAACCAATGATCTACATGAATGCAGGGAAAGAGAAGAACGCGGATCTCCTGGCTGCAGATCCGGGCAGTGTACCAGGCATTGCCCGATTACCAGAGGGAGAGATTGGCCGGGATGGGATTCACCGAGGTGCTTAGCATCGAGGTGATCCGGATGGACATGCCTTTGCTGTACGCGTTGCACGAGAGGTGGGACCCAATCAGCAGAGCCTTCATCTTCCCGTGGGGCCACATGATCCCCACACTAGAAGACATAGCGAGGATTACGGGATTGAGAGTCCACGGAGCCGCAGTGACAGGATGGACGTACGGCGACTACCGGGAGATGGCACAGCAGCTGCTCGGACTGGATCTAATCAGGCCGGGACAGTCCTCATCTCAACTCTCGAGATCAGTACTGCAGGAGAGCTTGGGGTTGAGAGGAGCAGCGATCGCCGTAGGAGAGCTACCCGAGGAGCATCTGGGCAGAGTGATAGACCAGGTGCGCCCTCACGTGGCGGCGGAGGCAGGACCCGAGGGAGATAAAGTACTGCGACGCTTCCTGATACTGCTATTCAGGAAGCTCCTCTTCGCGACTCGAGCGGACGTCATCAACTGCAGACTGCTTCCGATGATAGAAAACTTGCACAGAGTCGGGAGATATGCATGGGGAGCAGCAGTGCTCGCGTTCCTGTTCGAGTCCCTCAGCACGACGGACCGACAGACGATGCTGGGCGGCTTCTCGCCTTTTCTGCAGGTGAGTGCAATTTAAATGCTTCCTATATTATGCAAAAAAAAATGTTTATGCCATGATTATGCAATTTGACTGACTTGATTTCTAAAATGTAGATCTGGAGCTACATGTATCTCCCGGGTATCGGGAGAGGCACACTACTCCACCCCGGCCGCATCCCGATCGTGAGGTGATGGACGGTAGCGAGGGACACAGGGTCGATCATCAGACTGACCCGGACGATCCAGGACGACCTGGACTCCTACCCACACACGTCGGTAAGTCCAGAACTCGGAATGATTTCTACATGCTTTTAAATGCTTCTATATGCCTTTAAATGCTTCTACATGATGAACTTATATGCTGATGAACGGACCTAATGTTTCTAGGTGAGATGGACCCCGCACCGCGGCGAGGGTTACACGGGACAGCCGTGGGTAGAGGCGGCCTTGTCGTACAGGGGGCGAGACATATGGCTGCATTGCATCCACATCATCGAGCCTCTGCACTACAGGCTGATCCTGCGGACTCGGGGACTACACCAGCCCGAGGTGACCTTTCCACGCCACAGTGATGACCACCCAGGCAAGTCGGCAAGGGGCATCAGTGGCAACGTAGATTGGTGCGCCCGGAAGGCGAAGTACGTCCACGACTGGAACAGGCGGGGTCGAGCGGTGAAGGAGCGAGATGAGAGCGACGAGGCATATCTGAAGGCCTTCGCTCGACTCTACGGTGACCGGGTGTACTGAGGTACCCGACGACCGGTATGCAACTCTAAACCTTAAACCTCTTTATATGCAAAAAATGCAATGCTATATGTAAATGACTCACATGCTTTCTAAATGCAGCTAGACCCTGAGGGACGGATAGCCGAGCTGGAGGGATTACTTCACTCCACCATCCAGCAGCGGGATGAGTACCGGACCGCCCTGGAGCTCCTGGTGAGACTCTAAACTTAAACTTAAATGATTATGCTCATGAAATGCTTAATGTGATTAATCATGAAAATGCAGCGGGCCGAGGGAGCCCAACGAGCTGGACCGGATGCCCCATCGTCTTCCTCTCAGCCTGTTGGAGGCAGGGCAGAGCAGGACGCCGAGTTCGCTCGGGCGGTTGCCCGGGCCGAGGAGGCGGAGGCCACCCTCGCAGAGCGGGTAAGATGCTAAAATGCTCATGCTCATGATGATGCCAATTAAATGCCTCATGATTAACTATATGAAATGCAATCTACAGGCGAGAGAGGTAGCCGCAGCAGTGGCCAAGGTGAGGCAGGCTCGGTCGGAGGCAGAGCGTCTCCAGGCGGAGATAGAGAGGAGCCGGGCCGAGACAGAGAGAGCCCGAGCAGAAACAGAGCTTGTGCGGGCGGAGATGGCCAGATTGTGAGCGGAGACCCCGCGACGCCCGGATGACGGAGAGGTGGAGCGACTCAGGGCTGACATCGCACATGTAAGAGGCAAGCGAGATCAGTTCAGAGTGCAGACCTTCGAGATGAAGGGCGCGATTGGGGCCTTGAAGGATGCACTCCGGCTTCTACGGAAGAGGTCGGGGACGAGCAGCCGGAGCCAGAGCGTGGCCCCTATCAGCGGAGTTCGCGGGTATTTTACCAGTTCTTCCTGCCATCGGAGGAACGAGGAGGCGGACCAGAGACGACAACTAGAGGGTGAGCACAGCGCCATGGGACCAATAGCCAGGCAGCCCGAGGGTACCGGAGATAGTGATGGCGGCCCGGGAGATAAGCCGGCCGAGTGATATATATATTTTTTTCTTTGCCTTTTGTTATCACTTGTACATGACTTATATAGAAAATGGAGTGAAAAAAAAGAAATTTCTTTTTGGTCTTTGTTATTTTGTGCAGGAATGTGTGTTTGTGGAATGCCAAAGACAAATGAAGGATTGTGTGTGATGATGAATGCGTGAGATGTGTGTATGAATGCATGTGTAGGAATGCATGTATGGGAAGAATGAAAAATAGTTGTGCATGAGAATGTGCGAAGAAGGAGGTGTAAAATGTGAAAGACCGTCGGGTCTAGGCAAGGGCAGGAAGGAATATCCTCAATTCAGCAGCAGAGAATGTAACGGTCCAGGTTCAGACCGTCATAATCAAATAACGCGCTAGATAAGGGCCGTTAACCATGACAGCGGTCAAATTGCAGCTGGGGCTGCAGGAAAAGTGACGGTCAACAGAAGGCGCGTCAAATACAAATAACGGCCTACTGCTAGACCGTTGATCATGGCAGAGCGATGGTTTGCAGGGCAACTAGCAGAAAATGCGACGGCCCAAAAGAGACGCGTCGGGGGAAGCAACGGTCCTGACCAAGACCGTCGGGAAATGTTTAGCCCAGAAGCCAAGGAGCTGAACGGCTGAGGGTATAACGGCTTAGGGTTCACGCGTTACGAAAGAACGACGGTCAAACGCTGGACCGTCAGACTTCACAGAACAGGAACGGGCGAACTTGAACCTACAGGAAATGCGACGGCCCCATTCTGGTGCGTCAGAGACAAATGACGGTCCCACGATGGACCGTTGGAGCCTGAGTTGTGTTCCGAGATGGATTGAGCCGTGAGAGCCTAAACCCAAGATTTATCCACTTAATCTCCCACTAGAACTTATCTAGATTGAAGATAAGGCCTCCTAACTCAAGTCTTATCCTTTTAAAACCAAAATCAAGCCTTTAAAACTTGGAAACTCAACCAAAAATCGTAGCTTTGCTGAAACCTCTGTTCTATGGCTGAAAGACCACTCCTAAAGGCAGAAAATCAAGATGAAGAGAAGCTTTGAGGTGATGGCTATGGAGGAGAAGGTCTACATCGGACCTAAGGCTGCAAGAAAGGAACACGGAGAGCTTCAACGGCTAACCTCGATTCCCAAGCACCTAAGCTCTAATGCTCAAAGGGTGGTAAGTCCCAATAACCCAACCAAGTTCAGAATTTTCTGCACTTTGATTCCTTTCATGACTCCCTCTTCTTCTCCTTCTTAAGCCCCTTCCTGGCCCAAGATGCTATTCAAATCTGAGGTGGGTGTCTCCCATGGTAAAGGCACTCCCTAGAGAAGTCACATCAATCCTTAAAGCATGGCACCTTCAACCTCTCTTGGTCTTAGGCAAAAACTTCCAGAAATTATCTTTAGGTTGGCCAAGTATTTCAGCTCTTGTAGAACTATGGCATCCACAAACTCATACCTTCATCTTCCCTTCCTTTGAAGCGACAGTCCTATTAGAAGAGGTGGAGACCTACCTAGCCCTTCCTAAGACTAAGGTGGGGGATGAAGATCGGGTTTGCTACACGGTTGAGCCTATTGACCCGTCCTTGATCTTGAGTGATTTTATCCATAATCCGAAGGACGTGAGGACAATGATCAGCCCACACCACATTCATTTGATACCATTGGCACAATGGATAGTGTCCCATTGCAAGAACAAGTGGGAGAGACACGAAGCAATAGCCAAGGCGGTGGCGGTGTGCTTATGCGGAGTCTTACTTTTCACCACAACCGACCACCTTTTAGACACAAAAAATCTCAGCATTATTAGTGGGTTGTGACGGGGAACGTTCATCTCTCAAGCGATCCTCTCATACCTCTATGAAGGACTAAGTTCAGCTTGCCTAGGAGGACCTTTGTTCGGCTCTATGATACTCCTTGAGTGTTGGATGGGAGTGAGAGTCAAATTCCAACCAAAGGAAGACATAACTTCAGCCAGCCGAATCTTCGGGAGCCACCCTCTCTTCTTCATTGGAGGGGCGTTTGGATACTCTTCACAGGTTGAATGCAAGACGGCGGATAAGAAAACTCGGGATGAATGGCACCTCTTCTTCAATACTTTGCCAATAGACAATTTCAATATGCGACCAAGAATCCTTCGAAGCACTCCTCTTAAAATACCGCGGCGTCAAGGCCTGGACCTCCAGCTAGTAGGGAACACTACAATGGCGATCTACAACCCGCACCGGTGCCATCTTCAGATCGGACTTCCAAGAACCCAATCTCCTGCACTATCACACTACCCTCCCCTTCTATCTAGGAAGATGGGGACCGAGGAGGATGAAAGAGCGATCCGGAACGCGCTGACCATGTGGGAGATCAGCAAAGTGCGCCTGTGGCAAGAAGAAGTTGAAGAGAACGACGAAGCACGCCGAGGCTACGTGAAAGAGTTGAGGAAGATCCGCCCTCTTGCAGATGAAAAACTTAATGTATCTTGATATATTTTTTTATTTAGAGAGATGTTGCTTGTATGACAAAAAGTTGGAGTTTTGTGAATTCATTTTCCATTAACCCTGATTGAATGAGATGAGATTGTTTCAGTTGAATGAGCAAGAGTTTTGTGGCTTGATCGTCTGGAATGATGTGAACAGGCAGAGCCTCTGGAGTATGTAACGGATGTGCATTGGGCCGCTACAAAGAAACGACGGTCTGACGATAGGCCGTCAGAATGGAAGCACGAAGAACCCTGTTCTCTGAGGGATGTAACGGTCAAGACTCAGGCCGTTAGAGTAAGTAACGGTCCTAACCTTGGCCGTTAGAATGATGGCTGCTGAAAGAAAGAAAGCTTATGCAAGAAGAAGAGTGACGGTAGGGATATGACCGTTAGATGACTGTAGCGGTCTGGTGATGACGCGTTACAGCCTTTGAATCTGCATAATTGTGAGCCTCTCACTTTGATCTTGATCTTGTGTTCTGCGCACACTTTAAACATGAAACAAGTTAGATCTACTCTTAGACTCAACCCCTTGCCTTGAAGCAAGTTAGATAATGATTGTTTCTCAATATTTGGTCAAGGGGTGGAGCCTTGTTAAAATAGGTGGAAAACATAATAAAAATAATGCAATGCATGTAATGCATATGATGGTGTTTTTCGAGGGTTTTGGAGAATATCTGATTTTTGTGAGACTTTGAAAATATTTGATTTGTTTGGGTTTTGAAAATATTTGATGTTTTTTTTGGATTTTAGAAATATTTGATTTTTTTTGGATTCTGAAAAATATTAAATTTGTTTGGATTTTGAAAATATTTGATTTTTTTTAGATTTTGGAAAACCAGTGCTTCCCTAGCAGCGTGAGCCCTTCCTTGTTGATATTGAGTCCAAGGGTTGGTCTGAGAGAAGGTGACGACTCCTGGACAACGTCCAATTGTCATGACGGTGTTTCTGCCAGGGCCATACCCAGGGTACTAATCTTGGTCCTAAAAGAAAAACAGAATACGGGGGTAAGCTTTAGGCCAGATATAGAAGTTTTTAAGACTTGATTTCCTTTCCGTACAACCCATTAGAGACTTGGTCTGTTGTGCCGGGGCTTTGAGTCCGTCATTGAACCTTAATCCACCCTAGGCATGCATGCGACCGGGCTCATAACGTCCTGCGGGGAACTGTACTGCCACTCTTGTCATGCCTAGCTTTTCTTGCTTTGCCCTTCTGGAGCTTTGGAATTCATAATTCATACTATATTGACTTTGAGGTGATGCTTTTGATTTTGTCATAGAGATTGCCCCTTCGCTGTCTCTTTTGTTTCTTGTGGCGTCAGGTCATAACGGACTGCCCCTATTTGAGACCTCCTCTCGTGAGGGTGTTTGGATCGGTTATCGCCTCCTTATTCTCTTCTTTCCCTGGTTTTAGCTGAAGGAAGAAACGGACAGGGACCTTGACTTTCCCCCAAAGCATGGCCAAGGAGAAACGTTGTCCTTTCTCAACGTGGAAAACCTGACCAGGGACGTCGTGTAGTGTGTGATTGCCTCACTCGGGACTCCTTTAGTGACAGGAGGAGCATCTTGCTGCCGGGGTAGCACATGGTTAGACTCTAAGGAAAGAAACGCTTAAGATACAACCCATTCCACGGGTGAGAGAGCTCCTCACCTTCCGCGTTTACTAAACGGTAAGTATTTCCTGGATAAGCTTCTTTTACGACAAACGGCCCTTCCCAATTAGGTTGTAATTTAGACCTAGGACCTGCAGACCGAATGAATTTTCACTTCAAAACCATATCACCTTTTTGAAACTTACGTTCGATTACCTTCTTTTGAAAATAACGCGAAACCCTTTTTTGATAAATGGATACATGATCGGCCGCATTCATCCTCTTCTCATTTAAGAGTTCCAACTGAACCAGCAACGCCTCTCGACGTTCATCGAGATTAAGTTCCTTATCAAGCTGCACTCTAAGGGAAGGGATCAGGATCTCATATGGGAGCACCACCTCCATCCCGTAGGTAAGAGAATAGGGAGTTTGTCCCATAGGGGTACGGACGAAGGTGCGGTAAGCCCACAGAGCTTCCACTAATCTTTCTGGCCAATCAGAAAACTTATGAGCTTCACATGTTTTCTTGATGATTTTAAGAAGAGTTTTATTAGTGGCCTCGGCTTGACCGTTGCCTTGAGGATAATATGGAGATGAATGATGCAATGCAATATTAAACTTCTTACATAGGTCCTTGAGCTCTTGAGAAACGAACTGGGGTCCGTTGTCGGTGATGATGCTGCTTGGCACTCCGAACCGTGAGATGATATTCTTCATAATAAAGCAGCACACCATTGTAGCTTTGATCTCTGCGTACGCCTCGGCTTCAACCCACTTGGTGAAGTACTCAGTGGCGGTAAGGATAAAGGATTTCTGCTTGATCTGGGAATTAGGATCACCGAGCGGGCCGACAACATCAAAGGCCCACATAGAGAATGGCCAAGGAGCGGTCATAGGATGGAGAGACGAAGTTGGAGAATTAATTTTATCAGCGTGGAGTTGGCACTTAAGACACCTCCGAACATAGAGGGAGCAATCTTCCTCTAGAGTGGGCCAATAGTATCCCTGCCTTAGGATCTTCTTCGCTAGAGCCTGGCCATTGACATGACCCCCACACTCACTAGAATGGGCTGCTTCAGCCACTTTCCAAGCTTCAATGTCATCTAAGCATCTCATGAGCATCCCATTAGTAGCGCGCCTATACAGTTCTCCTACGACAATAGTATACCTTGCGGCGGCTCTTCTGATTGACTTGCGTTGCTCAGCAGTTGCCCCTTCTGGGAACAATCCCTCCTTACAAAATAACTCGATTTCATGATACCAAGGCAACTCTTCTTCGTCCAGGATCTCTTCTAGCTCTGTTAAAGATACTTCCTTAAGATCTTCCTTCTCAGCTCTTGCCTCTACAGATTTCCTAAGATTGATGAACCAAGGGTCCTGAAGAGAGGGTGCGTCCAATCTCTGAACGAAGATAGTCTCAGTGCTCCGACTGAGAGGGAAAGATAGGGAAGAAGCAAGGGATGCCAGAGCATCAGCTAGAATGTTCTGAGAATGGGGAGTATGGATATAGATCAGCTTACGGAATTGCCTGGCAAGGAGCATGACCAGATCTTGATAAGGCTTGAGCTTGGGGTCACGAGTACGGTAAGTGGTCAGAACTTGCCGTAGGACGAGCTGAGAATCTCCTATAATGTTTAAATACCACGCGCCTAGGAGATAGGCATGCTTCAATCCGGCCAGGAGAGCCTCATACTCAGCGATGTTGTTGGTAGCAGGAAATCGAAGTTGATAAGCAAAGAGAATGGTCACCCCCTCTGGAGTAAGCAGAACAGCACCGATCCCTCGGCCTTGAGAATTGAGTGCACTGTCGAAGTGCAGAGACCAAAAGGGGTGATGAGAGATAACAGAAAGATGCTCATCAGGGAAATCATCCTGGATGGAATCGGTGTGAGGAATGCGGAGATGAGCGAGATGCTCAGCAATGGCATATCCTTTGACCGCCTTCTGAACAACAAAGGTGATGTCAAATTGAGAGAGGAAGCTCTGCCAGCGAGCTAACCTACTAGAAAGGACGGGCTTTTCTAAGAGATAGCGAATCGGGTCCATTCTAGAGATCAACCTAACTAGGTGGGCAAGAAAATAGTGTTTAAGCTTCTGAGCTACCCACACTAAGGTAGCACAAGTCTTCTCCATAGCGGTGTATCTAGACTCAGCTGGGTTGAATAACCGAGAGAGGTAATACGCAGCCCACTCTTTTCCTTCATCATCCACTTGTGCTAAGACCGCCCCTAGGGAGTCCTCAATGACCGAGATATATAGGATTAGGGGTTTCCCAGGGACAAGAGGTTGCAAAACTGGGGGATTGGATAGATATTCCTTCAAGTCCTCGTAGGCCTTTTGACAATCTTCATTCCATTCAAATTTAACCCCCGCCTTAAGCAATTCATAAAATGGACGGCACCTCTGAGAATGTTGGGATATGAACCTTCTAATGAATTGTAATCTACCAATCAATCCTCGAAGTTCCGTAATGTTCTTAGGCGGAGGCATATCCATGACGGCGTGTGCTTTGTTAGGATCAATCTGGATCCCCCGTTTGCTCACTATGAAACCTAACAGCTTTCCCGAGGAGACTCTGAATACACACTTCTTCGGATTCATCTTAAGCTTGTACTCCCTGGCTCTTTGCAGCACCTTAGCCAGAATAGAGGGGTGTTCTTCTTTGGTTCTTGACTTCACCAGAATGTCATCCACGTAAGCTTCCATATAGATGTGCATCATGTCGTGGAAGATGGCCATCATCGCTCTTTGATAGGTGGCGCCCGCGTTCTTCAGACCAAATGGCATAACCACATAACAGTACGTGCCCCAGGACGTGGTGAAGGAAGTTTTCTCTTGATCTTCGGGAGCGAGACGGATTTGATTGTAGCACGAATATCCATCCATGAATGATAGAGCTTCATACCCGGCGGTGTTGTCTACTAGGACGTCTATATGAGGCAGCGGGAAATCATCCTTAGGACAGGCTTTGTTAAGATCCCTGAAATCGATGCAAATACGCACTTTTCCATCCTTCTTGATAACAGGGACTATGTTTGCCACCCACTGAGGATATAGAACAACTCTGATGAATCTAGCCTTATATAACTTGTCGACTTCTTCCTTGATCCTCAAGGCCATGTGGGGGTGAAATCTTCTTGACCGTTGTTTGATAGGTGTTGCCCCTGGTTTAAGCACGAGTCGATGTTCCACTAAAGAGGGGTCAAGACCTGGCATGTCCTCGTAAGACCAGGCGAAGGAATCGCTATACTCCCTTAGAACTTTGATTAAATCCTCTTCTACTTGTGGAGGGAGGTTAGCAGCAATAATGATAGGCCTTGGATCTTCTTCAGTCCCCAAGTCGATTTCCTTTGTAGGTTCGTCCACTGCCGTCGACGGCTCGTCGAATCTCTTCAGTCCTTGTGCATACAGATCGGCAGTGTCATCTACATTGCTGTCCTCATTAACCGGATCTTTTTCACCCAGGATTTCATAGACGCCGAGTCCGTCATCGCCCCACGCCCCTTCTATTTCTTCTTCATCCTCAATTGTAATTGCCGTAGCAACAAATTCCGGACATCTTAAAAGGGCATGATAGCGCTGAGCTAGGTCTTGCAAGAACCTATCAGGAACAGATTTGGGAGGACGCACAAGCGGGCGCGGCTCAGAGGAGGAAGGGTTGGATGACCTAGAACAAGACCCTACTTCTTTAGACCTAACTAATTCTACTTCCCTAGACTCGATAGACCCTAATCCTAACCTAGGAGAAAGGAGACCTAGTGGAAGGGAAGGAGCAGGGGACTCGTGCCCATGGGATGAGGATGGAGACAGGGTAGCATAATCTTCCACTGAAATCTCCATTTTGAATTTGACGTTTTTTTTTGGAGATCAGCAGAGACTATACAGCAAAATGGAGGAGGCGGGAGCTGCATAGGGAATAGCTCGGGGAAGATGCAGTCAAAGAAGGGATCGAAAGATGAGAACCACATCTCGTGGAGTTGGGCGTTGGGAGGAGGAGGAGTGAATAGTGTGGATAGATCAATGGGCGGGCAGTGCCCGCAAGCGTAAGGAACAAATAGAATCTCAGGCGGATCAACGAAGGATGGATTTACCATGATAGGAGGAAGATGGGGTAAGAACTCCCATTGCTGGAGGAGAGATTGAAAGCGGGAGGGAGACCAAGAAAAGACAATCGGCGAGCTCCCCTCCTTCCGCGGATCATCGTCTGGCCGCTTCTTCGGTCTCCATTGCATGAGCCAAACCTCTTGCTTTTTTTGGCAGTCTTCTTCATGAAACAACCCCTGAAGGGTTTGACCATAATCAAGCATATCATGTTCTGGCCTTTTTAGTGCCGGCGGAGGACTGGCAATCGGACATACTGTACTTCTCTCTAACGGAGCTGGCTGCAGAGCTAACGTGTCGGGCTGGAGAGGCCCTCGGACAAAGTGCTGGCGGTAGTCCCAGGTGAGTGGCCCAGAATCACCCATCATAGATAATGCGATTTCTTTGTAGCCAAGACCTCTCCTGCCCATCTTTCTTCCCTTGGGTATGGGCTTGGTCATTCCTTGTAATTGTGCACCGAGGCCTCTCCCCGGTTGGTAGCCTAGTTTCAGTATAATGTTCCAGCCTTTTGAGTCTCGGATCTGGGGCTTCATCTTGATGTTAACTGGAGTAGTGATGGGCCTAGGAGGTGTATAAGCTCAAGGGAAGTTTAAATCCAGCACTGATATGACGGGTCGGCTGCTTGGCCAAAGTGTAGGAAGAACTGTTCTGAAATGGCCTTAACCGATTGCACTGTAGATAGGCTTTTGACCTTGACGACCCTCCCTTGGAAAGGGAATTTGATGCACTGATGTGCAGTGGAGGGCACGGCACCGAGCGTATCCAGCCATGGACGACCCAAGATAGCCTTGAACATAGGGTCGATGTCTAGTACATAGAATTCCACGGCCATTGTAAGGGGTCCGAGCTCTGCTTGGATAGTGACCACCCCGTGACATGCTCGCCTTGAGTTGTCATATGCTGCTATAGTGGTAGGGGTAGGTCGTAATAACTCTTCAGATATGTTGCAAGCTCGGAGGGTACTGAGTAGGCACACATTGATTGAAGCCCCTGTGTCATCCAGCGCTGCTTCAATGCTGACTTTGTTCAGGGTGATTGTAATGCAGAGCGGCATTTGCCGAGCTTCCGGGAGTGCTAGCTCGGATCTGAAAATGTGTTTGCCGGCCCTTTGGAAATAGTTGCTAGGGCCGTTGGTAAGCTGTCGACTGCCATGTCTTCGCTGACCATTACCTTCTGTAAGAAATCTCTCAGTGCATCATGATGAAGGGTAGATCTTTTGATCAGCTCCAGCACAGATATTTTAGCGGGCACTCGATCCAGATGATGCAGCAAGTCATATTGAGTACCTGGCAAAGGTTCAGTTTCTGCCTGCTCGACCGTCGGCTGAGAATACTAGGGATTAGAAGTAGTAGGGTAGTTCTGATGGAACATCTTCCCGCTTCTTAAAGCACAACTTGTAGCGGCCGCGGCATCGGTGGATAGTATGATGGGCCCTACGGGGTGGATGAGCGGTGTAGGCTGTGTAGGGGAGATGATTTGGTGGGGTGTGAGGTTGGTGATGGTGGTGAGCGGATGATGAGTGAAGGATTGATGGAAGGCGGGATGGTGATGGTGGATGGTACGGATGGAGGGAGTGTTGGTGGAGGAGTCAAGACAGGTGATGGGTTAGGCGATGGTGTGATGATGGTAGCAGAGGCAAGTGGCGAAGGGTATGACGGAGTGGTGGGTGGTAGTGAATTTGTTGGAGCGGGCGTAAATGGGGGGACAAGTGGAGAGGGTATTGGGTATGAAGGAAGGATGAAGGAGGGGGTAAGAGGATTGCGGTGGTTGTGGTGGAGGGCCATGACTTGCGGTGTGGCGCCATCGTCATCAAAAGACCACTCGGCACTAGGGGCCGGAGGTTGAACTACGTTCACTTGAGCCGGGGCCGGCGGTTGGGGTTGCTGTAGAGCAGGCAGATGACTTGGCATCGGATCTTGATGGATCCCCAGATCCTGAGCCTGTTGTAGTTGCTGTTGTGGTGGTAGCTGCTGTGGCTGCGGTGATGGATGCTGCTGCACTTGCTGCCTTGGCGGCTGCCTTCTTTTCTCTTTGATTTCAACAACGGCCCGATGCATCTCGGCCCAATCGATTCTCTGCCCTTCATGGAGATCGTATACCAGATCCCGGAACTGATAACATCCTTCGATAGTGTGGCCTGGCTGCCTATGGAACATGCAATATTTCATTTGATCAACGGCTGGGTTCTAGTTAGGCCGTTCCGGAGGAAGTTGAATTGCATTCACCGACATAAGAGTCGAGAAGATATCCGTGAGGGTCTCTGGTAGTGGAGGATATTGTGCCCTCTTGGGAGCCGGGCGCTTGTTGTTCGGATTGTTGTTATAGCCGTTGGGTGGAGGGACATTGTGGTATTGCAGAGGTGGTGGTTGTTGTTGTGGAGCGATGAAGGCGTTTTGTGGAACGGTGAAGGCAGGCAGAGGGTTTTGTGGAGCGGCTTGAAAGTTCTGTGAAGCGGGATTTTGTGGAGTGCGGGGGTTTTGGGGGAAGCGGAATGGTGCGGCTTGGAATGGAAAGGCAACGGCTTGTACTTGTTCGTTTGTCTGGACCCCCTCGGTGACCGGCCCTTGTGGTTTCTTGTGATATTTGGGCTTTTGGTTTTCAAATAGGGCGTGTATGGGAGAATCCTTGAACTGGGTTTGTATGAAGCGCGCCCGGCTGTAGAGTTGATGCATGTTAGCTATATCATTCATTGCCAGGATGTTCCTGAAGGTCGGGGTAGCATTTGAAATGAGCAGCTTGACCTTCTCTTCCTCCGGAATGTGGCCAGGCACTCTAGCAGCCATCTGTCTCCACCTGTCTGCATAAGTGGCGAACTCCTCATCTGGCTTCATCTTCTCGGCTACTAGATCTGTAAATGAGTATTCCGGGCCGACCCTGTCTTGGAACCGCTGGATAAATTTGTCCTTTACTACCTTGAAACTTTCAGCCTCCTCTAATGGCAGAGAGTAAAACCACTCCAGAGCAACACCATCCAAAGATCGGCGGAATAAGTACGCCATAAGGCGATCATCATATTGGAACTGCGTCGACTCATATAGGAAATCCCTCACATGAATAAAGGGATTGCCGTTCCCATCATACTTGCGGTAGTTAGGGAGTTCCGATTGCGGAGGGAACCGAATGTTCTGAAAGCTCGGGATAGGAACATCTGTTAAGGTGCTAGGCCCGGATACAGAGGGGGGTGAATGTATCCTGCTACGAATAATGCCCAAATAAAAACTCAGATGCTAGACGCAATCACAGAATAAAACTAATTCAATTAAACTTATGAGCAAGCACATGGAGCACGCCTATCCAAGCATCTAGCGGAAGAAAACACACAAAGCAAACCACTGCTCAATAGATTTTTAGGTGGTTCGGTCCTCCAGACCTACATCCACCCCTCACTCCCAACCGAGTGAGGCTTCACTAGCAAACGCTAGAACCAAGTAGACTCAGTCTGCGAACAAGGTGCTGCCACACAGCTTGACCAGGGTGTAACGACCCGAGAATCCGATTACCGGGAAGGCCCGATAACCCGAGACTCGCACCGCCGCCCACGAGCCGGGAGGGCTCGGAAGGGCTAAAAGGAGTGTGGAGGCACAAAGAAATAGGAAATAAAGCAGGACAACCAACAACAACAAGCTGAAATAAAGAACAACTATAGCTGGTATCAGAGCGGTGGTTGTGGACATACATAGGAATTCGAAATATTGCAGTGATCAGAGTCCATAAGGTCCAGTACAGTCGGCAGCTGGCTTAGGGTTTTGTGTTCGCTTTCCGCCTTGTTTCTTGCTTGAGAGCTTGAGTGCGCTGTGCGGCGCTGTGAAGGTGGTTGCTGTCTGCGGCTTTCGTGCCAGCGTAGGGTCTAAGGATCGAGGTCGAGAGTCTTCTCCCTCATCGGTAGTGGCCCTAGTTGTGCTGCGTTGGGCAGAGGTTGCTGGCAGGCGTGAGCTCGCGGTGCTACGTTCGAGGAATTTACGGAGTGGTCAGGTGGCTGGAGAGGACTGTTCTTGGTTAAGTGGCCGTGAGCGTGCTTCGAGGGAGCTGCTGTCGGTTTTGGCCACTCCAGCTTGAGGTTTATCCAGCCCCTGAGGTGTTCTGATCGAGAAGTGTGCTCCGGTGAGCGGAATGTCTTCTCGGTGGGCTGCTGCTTCGTCGAGCCTGATATTCTTGTCGCGCTCTGTGGCGTCAGAAATGACGTGTCGGTCCTGATTGTTCTGCTGATTTCGAGGTAGGATTTGACAGAGATGTCCCGTTAAGTCTTTGCTCTTGCGCTTATGTCAGTGGATGGATTGTGTTCGCTCTGGAGTTGGCTTGAGATGTGAAGGCACCGCGGCGAGTTCGGGACTCGAGGATGAGCGTCGGCGGTTGTCGTTACGGCTCGTGTTGCGGCTCTTGGCATGCCGTGGTGCAGTTCGAGGAATTACAGCGACGGTGCATCGAGAGATGCTGTGATTGTGGTCCGACGTGACACTCGTCGAGTGTGTCGGAGGCGCTGACCTGACGGAAGCGATGGTTTTTCTTGGTGCTGATGGTGCTGTTTCCAGCGTGCGCGAGGTTCGAGGTCAGGTCGAGCGTGGAGTTCTTCTGTCGGTCGAAGTGCGCTGGTTTCTCCTTTGGTTGGAGAGATTGCGTTCGGCTAAGGGTCGTCGTCTTGCATTGTGTGTTCGGATTGATTGGCCTTGTGTGCCATGAAGTCCGTGCGAGACGTGCTCCTTGTCTTGGCATGTGGTACGTTTTACTGCTTTAGACTGTACTTTCTGTTGGACTGGACTCTGTTGTAGCTGTAGTTGTTCCTTCTTTCAGCTTGTTGTTGTTGGTTGTCCTGCTTTATTTCCTATTTCTTTGTGCCTCCACACTCCTTTTAGCCCTTCCGAGCCCTCCCGGCTCGTGGGCGGCGGTGCGAGTCTCGGGTTATCGGGTCTTCCCGGTAATCGGATTCTCGGGTCGTTACACAGGGGAACAACCTCCCCTCTTCCTCCCAACCGGAGGGACCCCTGGACTTGCAACCCACAAGCCCAGAACCGGAGACAAGTCTCCCTTCTCCTGAGTCCACAGGAGGAACCCGACCTCAGACCAGAGGATCGGAAGAACAAGGATAACCAGATGAAAAGGAAAAAATAAGGAATGGAAAATACACAACGATCGGAAGGCTGTAAATGAAGAACAAGAATGTAGCTCTCAAAGGAGCAGATCTGGCTTGGATTTAATCCAAACGCCAGATGACAGATCTTCAATAGCTTCTTCCTTCTTTTCCACGAACTCTCTCTCTCTCTATCTCTCTTTCTTTCTCCTCTGCTCTCCTTTTCTCTCATGCCGTTCTCTCCTTCTTCTCTGCAACTCTTTTTCTTCTGCCGGCTCACTCTTCTTCTATTTCTTCTTCTTCTGCTCTCTACTTCTCTTCTGCTGGATCGAACTCTCAGCACTTCTACTTTTCTGCTATTGCTCTCAAGGCTTCGATCAACCTCCTTCAGACAACGGAGACTACCCTTTATAGCAGCTCGAGCAGGGGCAGCACTGGGAGCATGTGGCCTCCACATTTCCCGCCCAAGTATTTGGCCACGTGTCAGCATCTCAGCTCCTTGGATCACGTGCCAGACATTTCTTTGGTTCACGTGCCAGAACACCTGCAAGAGTAACTGAGGAGTTCAGTCGATGGACAAAATTAACACAGGCTGTACATAGTTTAGCAATGTATAGACTTATAGATATCAATACAGCAAGTGTGTACAGTGTGAGGGAGTGCATAGACTTAGTGTTAACATGCATGAGAACCAATGTACAGACATGCTGTCCTTGCAGCTGACGACTCCAGTGTATAGGCTTGCTGAGGGAGAGACTGTACAGACTTGAAACAAAGCAGGGCAGTCGAGTGTATAGACTACACGATGTGTAGACTTTAGCCAAAGGAACGGCTGTACAGACTTTAACTCAACAGCGATGAATAGACTCTGAATCAAGGCAGGCTGTACAGACTTGAAACAAAGCAGGGCAGTCGAGTGTATAGACTACACGATGTGTAGACTTTAGCCAAAGGAACGGCTGTACAGACTTTAACTCAACAGCGATGAATAGACTCTGAATCAAGGCAGGCTGTACAGACTTGAAGAGTAAGCCAGTGTATAGACTTCAAAAGCTTGAAGGCCCAATGTACAGACTTTGAAGAGTCGGAACCAAAGTACAGACTTGTAATGCTTGAGGACCGATGTATAGACTTAGGAGCATATGAAGGTAAGGTGTCAATGTACAGACTTGCTATGGTTGTATGGACATTGAATCTGCAAGCGATGTACAGACTTGGAGAGTTGAAACCAATGTACAGACTTGACTAAATGAAGACCACTGTATAGACTTCCTTCGGCACAAAGGCAGCTTAACGATGTACAGACTTGATTGAAGTGAAGTCTGTACAGACTTGAATGTCCACAGTGTATAGAGTTTGAAGCAAGTGACCAAGGCGATGTGTAGACTTTACCCAATGTACAGACTTGGTGGTCTTGAACGTAGGTAAAGCAAAGCAATGTATAGACTTGCCACCAACCAATGTATAGACTGGCTCATACGAGTGAACAGGTCGATGTACAGACTTGGCCAATGCTTGAAGCACAGTCCACTGTATAGACTTGATGCCTTGATGGCGATGTACAGACTTTGTTACCCAAACGATCAATGTATGGACTTGAACTTCTGGAAACGAATGAATAGACTTTGCCACAGTCTAATGTATAGACTTCCAGTGTGAATGAAACGCTGTATAGACTTGCTCAAACAGTCTGATGTATAGACTTTAGCTGAAGACCACGATGTAATGTATAGACATGAAGAAACTGTGCACATTGTATAGACTTGAAGAAACAAGGCAACGTTGTATAGATTTGAAGAGACAAGGCAACGTTGTATAGACTTCAAAGATGAATGATCAGACAATGTATAGACTTCACAGTTCAACAGCCATTGTATGGACTTGTACAGTGGTGCGTAGTGTACAGACTTTGAATGAGACGCTTAGAAAGACGATCCAGCGTATAGACTTTGAAGAAGTGAGGCGATGTACATACTTGCTGAGTTGACGCTGTAGCCCAATGAGTTGACGCTGCAACGTATATACTTTACGTTCAACTGAGGATGTATAGACTTGCTGAGTTGACGCTGCAGCCCAATGAGTTGACGCTGTATAGACTTTGTCTTCCAGCGTATAGACTTGATGAATGCATGAAGACATTGAGTAAGACCCAGCAATGTGTAGACTCTACAGTGAATGCATGACCCAATGTATACACTTGATGCAATGCATGCCGATGTACATACTTTAGTTGAAGTCAACCGAATAGTGTATGTACTATATGAATCCATATCCCAAGACCAGTGTACAAACTTGATCGAATGTCTAGACTTTGCATGAACAGTCGATGTGAAGACTTCACATGAAGAGATTTTGTACGTGTGTGCTGACAGTGTATAGACTTGGAGAGCGACCAAATAGGATGTGTAGACTTGCACAAACAGACAGTATAATTGAACATGCTTTATGCAGCAGATAAAATGACTAACATAAAACATGCAATACCTTAAATCTGTTAAACTAACTGAACAGCAATACAATGCTTTGATAATCAGACTGAACATCAGAATATGCAATGCTTGACTGAACATTTGAAAAAGATTACATTATGAACAGAAAGTGACTGAATATCAACATGATGACTCACACAGCAAGATGACTCACAGTGATTAACTCACATCAAAAACCAATCATCAAAACCATCATCAAAACCAAGATGACTCATAGTGATTAACTCACATCAAAAACCAATCATCAAAACCATCATCAAAATCACAGGGGCACAATAATCTCCCCCTTTTTGATGATGGCAATACTTTCAACACATTGAGTCATTCTGATGATGTGAGGCATTCTGATGACTCAAATTATTCTCCCCCTTTGACTTCATCAAAAAAGAAAATAGTTTGAGAAATTAAAGCATGTATAAAAATTCAGTCAATTTCTCCCCCTTGCAAGAACATAATTCTCCCCCTTTGGCAAACAATCTCCCCCTTTGGTATAGTCAGGATGAACCATGGGAAGGGGTGAATGCCGATGCCGATACCAGAATGCAAGATCTTCCCCTTTAAGAGTTTCTATGCAGCATGATGCATATGACATGGAAGCTCCCCCTCAATAAGTGGAATCTTATGAGATTGATGAGAAGGAGACCACAGGGGCAAACAAGGAGAAGTTCAGGTCAATGAGCCAAGGACATGAGCAGAAGAGTTTCAATTAATAGATTTTTCAAGGATGCTCCAAACACAAGAAATTCAGCCAGAGTTTCAAAGAGATATCAATCTCATAAATCTAAAACATAAGTTTTTAAAGTCTTCCATTATAAGGGCTTATGAATGAGCTTTATTGAACAGCATGGTTTAAACATGATGTATGCAGATTTTATCAATAAAATTCTGTATTGATATCTAAAACCATGTTTTAATAAAAATGAACCAAGCCCTCATATTTATCTTAATTATCCTCCCTTTGTCTTACACAATCAAATTTATTGACTTCTTTCATAATTACAAGCACTAGTATTGAGATTAAGCAATTATGAAGTCATATTATTTTATCTAGGGTTGTAGCAATTTGATTTTAGCATCAATATTCAGATATTGAGATATGTTCAACAATTTTTCATGCTCCAAATTTTACGAGCAGTCTAGTTCAGTGCACACTTTGTAACTAGAGGATATACCTTGATCAGAGGCTAATATCCCTAAGCACTTAGTGTGACTAACTGTCATGCTATATATGAACAGAGATAGCATTTACACATCATGACACACTCCAAATCATTTCTTGATGAGTGAGTTATATTTTTCAGTGTGCATGCCATTGCTCTGCCTGAATTTCAATGAATTCTTAATCAGAGTTAACTATGGTACCTCATGACACAGTCCTTTGGACATGTGTTTCTCAGTGACCAAGGTCATTGCTCTGATAGATATTACCCTTTAAACTTTTCAAAAAAATTCATTTGCTTCAAGTCAATAATAATTTCATGTACTTAATCAGTTGAAGTCATGTATTCAAAAGTGCAGATTTCAGAAGTTTTCACAAGACACAACATGAAACAGATGGTTAAGGTTTATTAAACATGCTTCAGATATTTTTAAGAGATTTTAAAGTCAACCCTTGAGTACATTAAACTTAAACCACCAGAGTTATTTCAGATATTCATAAAAACGTATAATAGAAGATTTCTAGTTCAAAAGTTTTCAGATTTATGATTGAGATAGCCTATTGAAATCTTCATGAAGGACTGATAGAATTTTGAACCCAAATGATACCAATTTATAGGAGAAATACCAATTGTTAAGAGAGATTGTGAAGCTCAAAGTTTTCAGAATATGATCAAGGTTTGTCAACAAAATCAATAAGAAATGATATGCAATGAATTCTGACAAATGTATGCATTTGACAACCTATATGCAGTGCATTGACTCCCCCTCACAATATGCATTCAAACTCTCTTTTTGGCTTTTTCAATATAAGGAAATGCAATGCACTATATGTATGCAAGGACATGCAAAGACTCAACATTGAATGCTATGCAAAGATATGCAACTAACTCCCCCTGAAAACATACAATGTTTGCACTGAAAACTGAACATATGATTCCAAATGATATTGTGACTTGTGCACAATCAGACTGTCCTATCAGCAAAGTGACCTATATGCAATTCAGATTTTCAATGAACTATGCAACAGACAGATTTCAACAACATTCATATGCAGTTCAGATTTAAACAGACAAAACAGTATGAGCATTGAGAGATGTGAATACTCATAGTGTCCAAAGCATAAATTTCAGTTGAGGAGAGTTCAGAGGCTTCAATTTAGATAATGCAGATAAAGAGTGAATATGCTATGCAGAAAAAAAATAGCAATTATGCATGGACACATCAACCAAGATATGTAATGAGTTTCAAAACAGGAAATGCAGAGAATTTACCAGAACAGTGTGAGAATGGGGTTTATCAACTTGGGTGCCTTGGTTTATTAACCCCTTTTATTCTTCAGCTTCCAAGGCACACCTGCAGGTTAGCAAACTATTTTACACAAATAGGCACCCAAGAAGTCTTGGGTCCTGACATGACAGTATTACTTCTAGCAGGTTTTCTCAGCACATTTCTAGCAGCATGGTCATCAGATTTCATCAAGTAGCAATTATTCATTGAATGACCAATTTGTCCACAACAATGGCATGAATTAGCAGATTTCAAATTCCTCTTATGCACATTATTGTTGTCATGAAGTTCATTGGCAGAGAGAGAGTTATGTTTACTATAATGATAGTAAGATGCATCAGGTTTCAGGTTTGATCTATGCACATTCTTGTTAGCATGAAATCCATGTGCATATGCATGAAACATTTTGTTGTTGACAGAGTTAAAATTCTGTTTACTAAAACCGGCCAGCCGACATTCAGCAGCTCTATGGCCTGGCTTCCCACAGTTAAAACAATGAGAAGAATTCATTCTCTTAAAATTCTCATGAAAAGCATGTCTATTTGTAGAGATTTTAGCATGTTTAAAATTCTCATTTCTACCCTGAGCATGCCAGCATTCAATGGCCCTGTGGCCACTCTTTCCACATTCAAAGCATGAAATAGAGTTTCTCCTACCAGCATTCAGCCAGCATTCAATGGCCATGTGGCCATGCTTTCCACAGTGAGAGCATTTGAATGAATTTCTTTTAAAAGAACCTGACCAGCATTCAGAGGTCTTGTGACCAATCATGTTGCAGTTAAAACAGATGATGTGCTGGTTCATTGAAACATATTTGTTTTTACTAAAAACATGTTGGTTTGCAGAGAATTTAGCATGATATGAATAAAAGGTTTTCTTACCACTAGCAAACCAGCAATGAGCAATTGAGTGTCCTGATTTGCCACAATTAGAACATGTGACACTCCTTTTCTGAGATGAAGGATTTTTGTCATGAGATCTCCTAGCATTCTTATCATCCTTCTCCATCAACTTACACTCATGCATCAGATGACCAAATTTATGACAGTAATGACATATAATCTTCTTTTTAGATGCCTGTGAGTGTGTGTGAGGACTGTGATCAATATGCACTGATGAACCCTTTTCATTTATTTTCTGATTTACAGTCCTTTTCTGATTTTTATTCAGTTTTCCTATTTTCTTAGCCTTGTACTGAGTTGGAGATGAAGTAGAAGGCTCATCCTGTTCAGAAGATTTAACAAAAATAGTTTTCAGGTTGACTACATCAATCTTCCTCATGACTGGACTGTAACCCAGTCCTTCTTTCTTAAAGTTAATCTTTGTTCCCAGCTTTTTTTGATCAGTGGGCTGTTTATCTTTTGATGTTGTAGCTACATTTGAAGCATTTACAAATGATGTCATTAGCTTGTTCTGAAAAGCGTTTTTATTGACATTGTTGTAGCCCAACCCTTCCTTTTTGACATTGACTTTTGTTCCCAGCAATTTGTTCAGATTATCTTGCCCACTAACAAATTTAGACAAAGAGTTTTTTAAGTCTTGAATTTCATTTTCTAAAGAGGAAATATGTAACTCGTAACTGGCAATTTCTTGCTCACTGCAATTCACACATTCAGTTAACACATTGTTAGCAGTTTTGTATTTTTCAACTTCTTGTTCCAGATTGCTCAGTTTATCAGAATCTTCAACGCAAACACTTTTACCTCTTTCTAAAGCTAGAAGTCTCTCAGACATGGTGAAGTTCAGCATTCTTAACTTCTCATTTTCTTCCTTAAGTTTGTCATTTTGAACCAATTCATTTAGTAGAAGCTGATCTTCTGAATTGACTCCATACTTTCTTCCATTTTTAATTTCCTTCATATCTTTTTGCTGTTTTTCAAGATCTTTTTGTAATTCTATGTTTACAGACTTTATGGCATTAAGTTTTTCAATCAGCAATTTATTCTCCTATTTAAGTTTCTCTGATTTTTCTTCATCTTCTTTGGAGAGTTTTCTGAGAGAGTCATCTTCAGATTTTAGCTTGTTTAGTTCAGAGTAAGCACATTCAAGTTCCTTCTTCAATTTTACATTCTGTTTTTTATACATATGATTATCAGACAGACATGCATCATGAAATTGCTTCGTACTTGAACAGTTTTCACATGGAGAGCTAGAACTATCTATCCCAGTACCCTTCTTCAACTTTTTATACTGTTTTCTTAAGCTCTCATGTGACTCTAGCAATTCAGCATATGCATTCTCCCAATCATCAAGAGAAAAATTCTCGAAGAGATTTACCTCATCATCATCATCTTCATTTTGACTGCTGCTTTGATTGCTTCTGTCAGCCATCATGCAGATGTCCTCATTCCTCTTCTGAGTTCGCTTCAGCATGTCCAGAATATCTTTAGCAGAACTGCAATCAAAGAAACATGAATGAAAAGCTCTATCAGTAGCTGCCTTTATTAGGTTTATAGCTATCTGGTTCTCTTCATGCATAGATTTGTGACTGTCAGTCCATTTGGACTTTTTCTTTGGTAGTTCATGAGCACCGTGTGAAATTACTTTCCACAGGTCTAGATTAACAGAATTAGCATAATTCTTCAGACCAGCAAACCATACATTAAAATGCGTACCACTGAAAATTGGTGGATGGGCCATGAGAACAAATAACAAGAAAATTCAATGCAACAGGAATATTGATGCACTAAAAACAAATTAGCACCGAAGACTGCAGGATCGGATCTGCAGGTCGCTGGACCTTCTAAGCAGACACCGCTCTGATACCAATTGTTAAGGTGCTAGGCCCAGTTACAGAGGGGGGTGAATGTATCCTGCTATGAATAATGCCCAAATGAAAACTCAGATGCTAGACGCAATCACAAAATAAAACTAATTCAATTAAACTTATGAGCAAGCACATGGAGCGCGTCTATCCAAGCATCTAGCAGAAGCAAACACACAAAGCAAACCACTACTCAATAGATTTTTAGGTGGTTCGGTCCTCCAGACCTACATCCACCCCTCACTCCCAACCGGAGTGAGGCTTCACTAGCAAACGCTAGAACAAAGCAGACTCAGTCTGCGAACAAGGTGCTGCCACATAGCTTGACCAGGAGAACAACCTCCCCTCTTCCTCCCAACCGGAGGGACCCCTGGACTTACAACCCACAAGCCCAGAACCGGAGACAAGTCTCCCTTCTCCTGAGTCCACAGGAGGAACCCGACCTCAGACCAGAGGATCGGAAGAACAAGGATAACCAGATGAAAAGAAAAAAAATAAGGAATGGAAAATACACAACGATCGGAAGGCTGTAAATGAAGAACAAGAATGTAGCTCTCAAAGGAGCAGATCTGGCTTGGATTTAATCCAAACGCCAGATGACAGATCTTCAATAGCTTCTTCCTTCTTTTCCACGAACTCTCTCTCTCTATCTCCTCTGCTCTCCTTTTCTCTCACGCCGTTCTCTCCTTCTTCTCTGCAACTCTTTTTCTTCTGCCGGCTCACTCTTCTTCTATTTCTTCTTCTTCTTCTGCTCTCTGCTTCTCTTCTGCTGGATCGAACTCTCAGCACTTCTACTTTTCTGCTATTGCTCTCAAGGCTTCGATCAACCTCCTTCAGACAACAGAGACTACCCTTTATAGCAGCTCGAGCAGGGGCAGCACTGGGCACGTGTGGCCTCCACATTTCCCGCCCAAGTATTTGGCCACGTGTCAGCATCTCAGCTCCTTGGATCACGTGCCAGACATTTCTTTGGTTCACATGCCAGAACACCTGCAAGAGTAACTGAGGAGTTCAGTCGATGGACAAAATTAACACAGGCTGTACATAGTTTAGCAATGTATAGACTTATAGATATCAATACAGCAAGTGTGTACAGTGTGAGGGAGTGTCTAGACTTAGTGTTAACATGCATGAGAACCAATGTACAGACATGCTGTCCTTGCAGCTGACGACTCCAGTGTATAGGCTTGCTGAGGGAGAGACTGTACAGACTTGAAACAAAGTAGGGCAGTCGAGTGTATAGACTACACGATGTGTAGACTTTAGCCAAAGGAACGGATGTATAGACTTTAACTCAACAGCGATGAATAGACTCTGAATCAAGGCAGACTGTACAGACTTGAAACAAAGCAGGGCAGTCGAGTGTATAGACTACACGATGTGTAGACTTTAGCCAAAGGAACGGCTGTACAGACTTTAACTCAACAGCGATGAATAGACTCTGAATCAAGGCAGGCTGTACAGACTTGAAGAGTAAGCCAGTGTATAGACTTCAAAAGCTTGAAGGCCCCAATGTACAGACTTTGAAGAGTCTGAACCAAAGTATAGACTTGTAACGCTTGAGGATCGATGTATAGACTTAGGAGCATATGAAGGTAAGGTGTCAATGTACAGACTTGTTATGGTTGTATGGACATTGAAGCTGCAAGCGATGTACAGACTTGGAGAGTTGAAACCAATGTACAGACTTGACTAAATGAAGACCACTGTATAGACTTCCTTCGGCACAAAGGCAGCTTAACGATGTACAGACTTGATTGAAGTGAAGTCTGTACAGACTTGAATGTTCACAGTGTATAGAGTTTGAAGCAAGTGACCAAGGCGATGTGTAGACTTTACCCAATGTACAGACTTGGTGGTCTTGAATGTAGGTAAAGCAAAGCAATGTATAGACTTGCCACCGACCAATGTATAGACTTGCTCATACGAGTGAATCGGTCGATGTACAGACTTGGCCAATGCTTGAAGCACAGTCCACTGTATAGACTTGATGCCTTGAAGGCGATGTACAGACTTTGTTACCCAAACGATCAATGTATGGACTTGAACTTCTGGAAACGAATGAATAGACTTTGCCACAATCTAATGTATAGACTTCCAGTGTGAATGAAACGTTGTATAGACTTGCTCAAACAGTCCGATGTATAGACTTTAGCTGAAGACCACGATGTAATGTATAGACATGAAGAAACTGTGCACATTGTATAGACTTGAAGAAACAAGGCAATGTTGTATAGATTTGAAGAGACAAGGTAACGTTGTATAGACTTCAAAGATGAATGATCAGACAATGTATAGACTTCACAGTTCAACAGCCATTGTATGGACTTGTATAGTGGTGCGCAGTGTACAGACTTTGAATGAGACGCTTAGAAAGACGATCCAGCGTATAGACTTTGAAGAAGTGAGGCAATGTGCATACTTGCTGAGTTGACGCTGCAGCTCAATGAGTTGACGCTGCAACGTATATACTTTACGTTCAACTGAGGATGTATAGACTTGCTGAGTTGACGCTGCAGCCCAATGAGTTGACACTGTATAGACTTTGTCTTCCAGCGTATAGACTTGATGAATGCATGAAGACATTGAGTAAGACCCAGCAATGTGTAGACTCTACAGTGAATGCATGACCCAATGTATACACTTGATGCAATGCATGCCGATGTACATACTTTAGTTGAAGTCAACCGAAGAGTGTATGTACTTTATGAATCCATATCCCAAGACCAGTGTACAAACGTGATTGAATGTCTAGACTTTGCATGAACAGTCGATGTGAAGACTTCACATAAAGAGATTTTGTACGTGTGTGCTGGCAGTGTATAGACTTAGAGAGCGACCAAATAGGATGTGTAGACTTGCACAAACAGATAGCATAACTGAACATGCTTTATGCAGCAGATAAAATGACTAACATAAAACATGCAATGCCTTAAATCTGTTAAACTAACTGAATAGCAATATAATGCTTTGATAATCAGACTGAACATCAGAATATGCAATGCTTGACTGAACATTTGAAAAAGACTGCAGTATGAACAGAAAGTGACTGAATATCAACATGATGACTCACACAGCAAGATGACTCACAGTGATTAACTCACATCAAAAACCAATCATCAAAACCAAGATGACTCACAGTGATTAACTCACCTCAAAAACCAATCATCAAAACCATCATCAAAATCACAGGGGCACAACAACATCTACCAAAGATTGTGGGCCAACCCGCTTCTGGAGGAAATCAAGTTGTTGCTGCATGGTGGCCCATTTATCAAGCAAGTCCTGCTCTCGGGAGGGAGCAGGGGTAGTGAAGGACGCTGATTGAATTTGAGGAGTAGAAGGAACGATTGTGGCAGAAGGTGGAAGCCCATAGGCAGGAGTGGAGGAATAAACAGTGGAGATGGGGGGCCCATAAGAAGAATATTGGGCCTGAGACTGGCCCAGGTTAGAATGGGCTTGAGCCACCCCTTGCTGAGGGCGCAAGAAATCTGAAGGGCCCATGAGAACTTGCGGAGCTATCCGGCCCGATGTATGATGATCTACCTGAGCAAAGGAAGGCACTGGTGACTTCCCTTTATCAAAAGATTGATAGGCTGAGTTGGAAGATTGGCTCGTCTCCATACCCGGGAAGGTGATGGTCCGGGGTTGGACCGGGGTGAGATCAATCGGAGTAGGCTGGACAGAGGGCCCACTAATTCTAGATGGATCGATAGGAGGGTTGTGTTAGGGTGCTAGGCCCGGATACAGAGGGGGGTGAATGTATCCTTCTATGAATAATGGCCAATTAAAAACTCAGATGCTAGACGCAATCACAAAATGAAACAAATTCAATTAAACTTATGAGCAAACACATAGAGCGCACCTATCCAAGCATCTAGCGGAAGCAAGCACACAAAGCAAACCATTGCTCAATAGATTTTTAGGTGGTTCGGTCCTCCAAGCCTACATCCACCCCTCACTCCCAACGGGAGTGAGGCTTCACTAGCCAATGCTAGACAAGCAGACTCAGTCTGCAAACAGTTGCTGCCACACAGCTTGACCAGGGGAACAGCCTCCCCTCTTCCTCCCACCCGGAGGGACACCCCAAGTGACTCCCAGCCACTTGGAAACTAGAGACGCAAAGTCTCTCTTCCTCCAAACCGGAGGGAACACACCAGTGACTCCCAGTCACCAGCAAAGCAGAGGTCAAAGACCTCTCTTCCTCCAGACCAGGAGGGACGCCTGGACTTGCAATCCACAAGCCCAGAACCGGAGATCAGATCTCCCTTCCTCCAAACCGGAGGGAACACACAAGTGACTTCCAGCCACTTGCAAACTAGAGGTCGCAGACCTCTCTTCCTCCAGACCAGGAGGGACCCGACCTCAGTCCAGAGGATCGGAAGTAAAACTCTAACCAAATGAAAAAGGAAAAAATAAGAAAAGAAAAATACACAGCGATCAGAAAGCTGTAAAGAAAGATAACACAGATGTGGCTCGCATGGAGCTGACTGGCCTGGATTTGATCCACGGTCCAGTAGTCAGATCTTCAGGTAAGCTTCTCTTCCTCTTCTCTTCTCTCTCACTTTCTTTTTCTCTTAACCCTCACGAGCTCTCTAACTCTCTCTTTCTCTTCTTTTCCTTCTGCTCTTCTTCTCTTTCTTTTCTTCTTCTTTCGCAGGGTCTCTCTGTCTCTTCTCTTCTCTTCTTCTTCTGCTTTCTACTGCAGCTCTTTTCTTCTTCTGCTCTTTCACTCTCTCGATCTCTTTTCCTCTATTCTCTTCGGCTCACGCTCTCTGCTATTTCTTCTTCTTCTCTTTTTCTTCCTCTTTTCTTTTTCTGGATCGAAGGGCTTTCTGCTCTCCAGGCTTCTTCTTCAATCAATCTTCATCTGTTGGATGAAGGCTTCCTTTTATAAGCAGAAGCCAGCAGGAGGGCAGCACTGGGCGTGTGTGGCTTCCACATTTCCCGCCCAGAACTTTTGGCCACGTGTCAGTCTCTTAGCCAGCTTCAGTACACGTGTCACAATCTTGTCTGCCCTTCCAGCCTCGGATCACGTGCCTCCCAGTCACTGGGGAATATTCTTCCTCAGACCACCTTCTTCATTTTGTTTTTCCTCTTCTCCTGCAAAGAATTAAAACGATTAAAAACTCAGGGCCACAAAAACTAAAACTGCACGAGGTGTGTAGGAACAACAATAGGTGCACTATACTGAGAACGACACGAGGTACATAAGATGACTACAGCATGAGATAAAGAGAGAACGACACGAGGTACACAAGATTATTACAGTACGAAATAAAGAGAGAATGACACGAGGTCAGATGAAAATAGCACGAGGTAAAAAGGATATAACACGGAGTAAAACGGTAGTAAAACACGCGATCAGAGAAAACCTGGACGAAGATAGAAAGAAGCAACACTAAGACATAAAATAACACTAAGACACAAACACAGAAATAACATGAAGACTCAAACACAAAAATAACACGAAGACACAAGCATAGAAACAACACGAAGACATAAAAAATGACTCGAAGACGAAAACAGAACCCTACACGAAGTGTGGTCACAAAGCAAAAAGGACACGGGGTTTTGGAAGAAACAACACGAATACAGAAAACAGGAACAGCTACAACGACACGTGATAAAATAGTGAAAGCAAGAAAACGACTCGAGTAACTACAGTAAATGACACGAAAACACAAGAGCAAAAATAAAACGGATGACTCGAGATGAGCAACTAAATACTGAAGAAACGACACGAGGTTCACATGAAAACGACTCGAAGTTCATCAGAACAAATCGAGCTGCTTCAGTAAATAGCACGAAGACACTCAACAAACATAGTTGGAACAACACGACGTACAAAAGGACAACACGAAGTGTGGTAAACACAAACAACACGAAGTATGAAAGGAACACTACGGACATACAAGGTACTACCTCATAGCAGTTTTCCTGTTAATCATGGAAATTTCAAGTGCATAACATTACGTAAGATATCTGATTAAAATGACAATATTTAACATAGTGATGCTCATCATCAAAACACTAGGGAAGTCACAAACAAGAAGGCTGTGAACAACAAGGCATGTTGTACAGACTTCAAACAATATGCATCAGACGACTGTGTATGGACTTGAAGACCCTTAGCCAATGTATAGACTTCAAGTGGAGACCAATGTGTAGACTTGAGCTATGCAAGCTATAATGTCGATGTATGGACTTTGTGAATGTTCAGACTTGAATGCTCGACCAGCGTACAGACTTACAGAGCCGACCCCAATGTATAGACTTGAGGAATTGAAGCCATTAAGACACAGCATGCCACGCTGTTCATACTTGATGCATGTGAACAGTGAGACGGATGTATAGACTTGATGCCTGTAGCAGTGTATAGACTTTGGACTTCGCCATGCTTACACTAAGCAAAGTACACACTAGCTGCCTGACTAATGTGCATGACAATGTATAGACTCAATGAACTACAACATGAACATATCAGCAGAGAAGCAATGCACAGAACAGAAATCAAGCACAAGCCAATATATCACAGCATGACTCAAGCATACACATGCATTCTTCACAAATCAGACATGGCACACTCATGCAAACTCCCACAGAAAGGATCAGACATATTCAAGACAATGTGGTGACTCATTCATGTTGCTATCATTAAAACATCACATCATCAACAAAGCACAAGGGGCACAACAATCTCCCCCTTTTTGATGATGGCAACATAATGAGTCACACTGACTCATCAAACTATTCTCCCCCTTTGACATAATCAAAAAGAAGGGAAATGGTTTGATAGTCAAATGCAGCACATAAATGCAGAGAATGAGTCATGGTTCTTTAAAATGAAGATCTCCCTTATGACAATGAAACAGCTCTCCCCCTATCAACATGCATGATTGACTACTCTCCCCTTAGATGTTAATAAACCATAACTCCCCCTGAAGCACAGGAATGGACTCTGGTTATCTAATAAATCAATCTGAAATCAGCCATTACAAAGAATCTGAATTCTGGTGAAAATACCACAGAATCAGAACTTATTGCAGAACAAGATGGAAGATTCCAACAGTGTGGAGAGAAATACATATTAGGAATCAATCTAAAATCCACCATCATAAGGATTCTGAGGTTCAGAAGGCTGCAAGTGAACAAGGTAATAATGGGAGTGGCACCTCACATTTGTATGGTCAGAAAAATGCAGATGGAATCAGTCAACTGATAAGAAAGGAGTTGACTATATAGTTTTTGTTGATCATGCATAAATCTGATCATGAGGGATTTGAATGCAAGGTCACAAATGATATGAACATGATTCAGTATGACAAGGAATGCTCCCCCTGAATAGATGCCAATTGATATGCAAGTGATGCATGACATGGAAGCTCCCCCTCAATAAGTGGAATCTTATGAGATAGATGAGAGGAGACCACAGGGGCAAACAAGGAGAAGTTCAGGTCAATGAGCCAAGAACATCAATCTCATGAGCAGAAGAGTTTCAGATAACAGATTTTTCAAGGATGCTCCAAACAGAAGAATTTCAGCCAGATTTCCAAAGAGATATCAATCTCATAAATCTAAAACATAAGTTTTCAAAGTCTTCCATTATAGGGGCTTATGAATGAGCTTTATGAACAGCATGGTTTAAACATGATGTATGCAGAGTTTATCAATAAAATTCTGTATTGATATCTAAAACCATGTTGTAATAAAAATGAACCAAGCCCTCATATTTATCTTGATTATCCTCCCTTTGTCTTACACAATCAAATTTATTGACTTCTTTCAGAATTACATGCATCAGTATTGAAATCAAGCAATTATGAAGTCATATGATTTTGTCTAGGGTTGTAGCAATTTAATTTTTGCATCAATATACAGATATTTCAATTCGTTCAACAATTTTCATGCTATAAATTTTACGAGCACTCTAGTTCAGTGCACACCTTGTAACTAGAGGATATACCTTGATCAGAGGCCAATATCCCTAAGTACTTAGTGTGACTAACTGTCATGCTTTATATGAACAGAGATAGCATATACACATCATGACACACTGCAAATCATTTCTTGATGAGTGAATTGTATTTCTCAGTGTGCATGCCATTGCTCTGCCTGAATTTCAATGAATTTTTAATCAGAGTTAACTATGGTACCTCATGACACAGTCCTTTGGACATGTGTTTCTCAGTGACCAAGGTCATTGCTCTGACAGATATTACCCTTTAGACTTTTCAGAAAAATCGTTTGCTTCAAGTCAATAATAATTTCATGTACTTAATTAGTTGAAGTCATGTATTCAAGAGTGCAGATTTCAGAAGTTTTCACAAGACTCAACATGAAACAGATGGTTAAGGTTTATTAAATATGCTTCAGATATTTTTAAGAGATTTTAAAGCAAAACTCATGAGTACATTAAACTTAAACCACCTGAGTTGTTTCAGATATTCATAAAAACGTATAATTTCAATGAATTCTTAATCAGAGTTAACTATGGTACCTCATGACACAGTCCTTTGGGCATGTGTTTCTCAGTGACCAAGGTCATTGCTATGACAGATATTACCCTTTAGACTTTTCAGAAAAATTCATTGCTTCAAGTCAATAATAATTTCATGTACTTAATCAGTTGAAGTCATGTATTCAAGAGTGCAGATTTCAGAAGTTTTCACAAGACTCAACATGAAACAGATGGTTAAGATTTATTAAACATGCTTCAGATATTTTTAAGAGATTTTAAAGCCAAACTCATGAGTACATTAAACTTAAACCACCTGAGTTGTTTCAGATATTCATAAAAACGTATAATAGAAGATTTCTTAGATCAAAAGTTTTCAGATTTATGATCGAGATAGCCCATTAAAATCTTCATGAAAGACTGATAGAAATCTGAAACCAAATGATACAAAACCTATATGCAATGCATTGACTCCCCCTGACAACATGCATTTAGGCAATCTTTTTGGCATTTTCAATCTAAGGAAATGCAATGCAATTAACTACATGCATGCAAAGACTCAACACTAAATGCTATGCAAAGACATGCAATTAACTCCCCCTGAAAACATGCAATATTTGTACTGAAAACTGAACATATGAAACCAAATGATATTATGACTTGTGCACAATCAGACTATCCTATCAGATTTTTCAACATGGGCAGCATGCATGGATCAATTTCAGCTTATCAGATTTTTCAGGATGTAATGGACAGATTTTCAATGAACTGTGCAATAGATAAATTTCAAGCCACATACATAAGCAGTTCAGATTATTCAGGATGCAATTTATTTTCAGAATTTATGCATTTCAACAATTGTCAAACAACTACAAATGGCAGATATGCAGGAATACATCAAATCAGATATGCAATGAGTTTCAAAATAGGAAATGCAGAGAGATTACCTGAAAAGTGTGAGAATGGGGTTTTTCATTCTTGAGTGCCTTGGATCATTACCCCTTTTATTCCAGTCCCAAGGCACACCTGCATAGCAAAGTTATTTTGCACAAATAGGTACCCAAGAAGTCTTGGGTCCTGACATGACATTATTACTTCTAGCAGATTTTCTTAGCACATTTTTAACTTGATAGCAAGGAGCAGCAGTTTTCAGATCTGATTTATGCACATTCTTGTTAGCATGAATTCTATGTGCATATACATGAGATTTTCTGTTAACAGAATAAAAATTCTGTTTACCAAAACCAGTTTGATTTTGATATCCTGCCAGCCAACAGGTTGCAGTCCTGTGACCTGGCTTTCCACAATGATGGCATGTAAATTTCACAACATGGAGTTTAGCAGAGTTATTTTGAACATGCCAACAATTTCCAGCTCTGTGGCCTGGCTTCCCACAGTTATAACATGAAAGTTTTGCAAATTGTTTTACAGGGAATTTAGCATATTTGAGATTCACATTTCTACCCTGAATATGCCAACAGTCAATTACCCTATGGCCATGCTTTCCACAATGAGAGCATTTGAGAGAACTTCTTTTAAAGGAGCCTGACCAGTATTCAGAGGTCTTGTGACCAATTTTGTTGCAGTTAAAACAGATGATGTGCTGGTTCATTGAAACAAGTTTGTTTTTATTAGGAACATATTGGTTTGCAGAGGATTTCAACTTTTCAGTTTGTTTCTGATTCTTCTGAACATTTGGTTGTTTATTTTCTGAGGTGGTGGCTACATCTGAAGCTTTGATGAAAGATGTCATTAGCTTATTTTTGAAAGCCCTTTTATTGACATTGTTGTAGCCTAGCCCTTCTTTTGAGTATTAGCCTTAACTCCTAACAACCTGTCTAGATTTTCTTGTCCATCAACAAATTTAGACAAAGAGCTTTTCAGATCCTGAATTTCATTTTCCAGATTGCTCAGTTTATCAGAATCTTCAAAGCAAACACTTTTACCTCTTTCTAAAGCTAAAAGTCTCTCAGACATAGTGGAGTTCAGCATTTTGAATTTCTCATTTTCTTGCTTAAGTTTGTCATTCTGAACTAATTCATTTATTAGAAGCTGATCTTCTGAATTAGTTTCAAGTTTTCTTCCAGCCTTGAATTCCTTCAAATCTTTTTCCTTCTTTTCAATGTTTTTCTATAATTCCACATTCACAAGTTTTGATGGCTTCAAGTTTTTCAACAAGCAAGTTTTTCTCCTGCTCAAGTTTCTCAAATTTTTTATCATTTTTATTAGCAGATATTCTCAGAGAATCATTTTCAGATTTCAGCTTGTTTAAATCTGAGTTCACACTTTAAAAGTTTTTCAGCAATTTTTCATACTGGTCATGATAGTCAACAAGAGTCTGATTATCATTATCTGAGTTGAATTTTTCTTTGAGTTCAGATATCACATTTATATGATCTTGATTTTCAATTTTCAATAATGAGACTTGTTTCTTCAATATTTGAAAATCAGACATACAGGCATCATGAATATTTTTCAATTCAACACAATTTCTACAAGGAGAGCTTGAACTATCTAAACCAGTACCCTTCTTCAATTTTTTATACTGTTTTCTTAACAGTTCATGAGATTTAAATAATTCAGCATATGCATTCTCCCAATATTCTAGAGAAAAATTCTCGAAGAGATTTACCTCATCATCATCATCTTCTTCAGTTTGATTGCTGCCTTGATCGCTGCCACTTTGATTTCTTCTATTGGCCATCATGCAGCTTGTTTGAGTTTCTTTCCCGGCTCTCTTCATCATCTCTAACATATCCCTTGCAGATCTGCAATCAAGGAAACATGAGTGAAAGGCTTTGTCAGTGGCTGCTTTCATCAGATTTATAGCTGTCTGATTCTCCTCATACATTGATTCGTGACTGTCAGTCCATTTGGACCTTTTCTTTGGTAATTCATGAGGACCATGTGAAATCACTTTCCACAGGTCTGGATCAACAGATTTAACATAACTACGTAAAGCACTGTGCCACTGGTTGAAATCAGAACCACTAAAGACGGGTGGACAAGCCATTGAAACAGATATCCGATAGATTCAATGCAACAAGAATATTGATGCACTAAAACAAATTAGCACCTAAGACTGCAAGATCGAATCTGCAGGTCGCTGGACCTTGTATGCAGACACCGCTCTGATACCAATTGTTAGGGTGTTAGGCCCAGATACAGGGGGGGTGAATGTATCCTTCTATGAATAATGGCCAATTAAAAACTCAGATGCTAGACGCAATCACAGAATGAAACAAATTCAATTAAACTTATGAGCAAACACATAGAGCGCGCCTATCCAAGCATCTAGCGGAAGCAAGCACACAAAGCAAACCATTGCTCAATAGATTTTTAGGTGGTTCGGTCCTCCAGACCTACATCCACTCCTCAGTCCCAACCGGAGTGAGGCTTCACTAGCCAATGCTAGACAAGCAGACTCAGTCTGCAAACAGTTGCTGCCACACAGCTTGACCAGGGGAACAGCCTCCCCTCTTCCTCCCACCTGGAGGGACACCCCAAGTGACTCCCAGCCACTTGGAAACTAGAGACGCAAAGTCTCTCTTCCTCCAAACCGGAGGGAACACACCAGTGACTCCCAGTCACCAGCAAACCAGAGGTCGAAGACCTCTCTTCCTCCAGACCAGGAGGGACACCTGGACTTGCAATCCACAAGCCCAGAACCGGAGATCAGATCTCCCTTCCTCCAAACCAGAGGGAACACATAAGTGACTTCCAGCCACTTGAAAACTAGAGGTCGCAGACCTCTCTTCCTCCAGACCAGGAGGGACCCGACCTCAGTCCAGAGGATCGGAAGTAAAACTCTAACCAAATGAAAAAGGAAAAAATAAGAAAAGAAAAATACACAGCGATCAGAAAGCTGTAAAGAAAGATAACACAGATGTGGCTCGCATGGAGCTGACTGGCCTGGATTTGATCCACGGTCCAGTAGTCAGATCTTCAGGTAAGCTTCTCTTCCTCTTCTATTCTCTCTCACTTTCTTTTTCTCTTAACCGTCACGAGCTCTCTAACTCTCTCTTTCTCTTCTTTTCCTTCTGCTCTTCTTCTCTTTCTTTTCTTCTTCTTTCGCAGGGTCTCTCTGTCTCTTCTCTTCTTCTTCTGCTTTCTACTGCAGCTCTTTTCTTCTTCTGCTCTTTCACTCTCTCGATCTCTTTTCCTCTATTCTCTTCGGCTCACGTTCTCTGCTATTTCTTCTTCTTCTCTTTTTCTTCCTCTTTTCTTTTTCTGGATCGAAGGGCTTTCTGCTCTCCAGGCTTCTTCTTCAATCAATCTTCATCTGTTGGATGAAGGCTTCCTTTTATAAGCAGCAGCCAGCAGGAGGGCAGCACTGGGCGTGTGTGGCTTCCACATTTCTCGCCCAGAACTTTTGGCCACGTGTCAGTCTCTTAGCCAGCTTCAGCACACGTGTCACAATCCTGTCTGCCCTTCCAGCCTCGGATCACGTGCCTCCCAGTCACTGGGGAATATTCTTCCTCGGACCACCTTCTTCTTTTTGTTTTTCCTCTTCTCCTGCAAAGAATTAAAACGATTAAAAACTCAGGGCCACAAAAACTAAAACTGCACAAGGTGTGTAGGAACAACAATAGGTGCACTATACTGAGAACGACACGAGGTACATAAGATGACTACAGCACGAGATAAAGAGAGAACGACACGAGATACACAAGATTATTATAGTATGAAATAAAGAGAGAATGACACGAGGTCAGATGAAAACAGCACGAGGTAAAAAGGATATAACACGGAGTAAAACGGTAGTAAAACACGCGATCAGAGAAAACCTGGACGAAGATAGAAAGAAGCAACACTAAGACATAAAACAACACTAAGACACAAACACAGAAATAACATGAAGACTCAAACACAAAAATAACACGAAGACACAAGCATAGAAACAACACGAAGACATAAAAAATGACTCGAAGATGAAAACAGAACCCTACACGAAGTGTGGTCACAAAGCAAAAAGGACACGGGGTTTTGGAAGAAACAACACGAATACAGAAAACAGGAACAGCTACAACGACACGTGATAAAACAGTGAAAGCAGGAAAATGACTCGAGTAACTACAGTAAATGACACGAAAACACAAGAGCAAAATAAAACGGATGACTCGAGATGAGCAACTAAATACTGAAGAAACGACACGAGGTTCACATGAAAATGACTCGAAGTTCATCAGAACAAATCGAGCTGCTTCAGTAAACAGCACGAAGACACTCAACAAACATAGTTGGAACAACACGACGTACAAAAGGACAACACGAAGTGTGGTAAACACAAACAACACGAAGTATGAAAGGAACAGTACGGACATACAAGGTACTACCTCATAGCAGTTTTCCTGTTAATCATGGAAATTTCAAGTGCATAACATTACGCAAGATATCTGATTAAAATGACAATATTTAACATAGTGATGCTCATCATCAAAACACTAGGGAAGTCACAAACAAGAAGGCTGTGAACAACAAGGCATGTTGTACAGACTTCAAACAATATGCATCAGACGACTGTGTATGGACTTGAAGACCCTTAGCCAATGTATAGACTTCAAGTGGAGACCAATGTGTAGACTTGAGCTATGCAAGCTATAATGTCGATGTATGGACTTTGTGAATGTTCAGACTTGAATGCTCGACCAACGTACAGACTTGCAGAGCCGACCCCAATGTATAGACTTGAGGAATTGAAGCCATTAAGACGCAACATGTGACACTGTTCATACTTGATGCATGTGAACAGTGAGACGGATGTATAGACTTGATGCCTGTAGCAGTGTATAGACTTTGGACTTCGCCATGCTTACACTAAGCAAAGTACACACTAGCTGCCTGACTAATGTGCATGACAATGTATAGACTCAATAAACTACAACATGAACATATCAGCAGAGAAGCAATGCACAGAATAGAAATCAAGCACAAGCCAATATATCACAGCATGACTCAAGCATACACATGCATTCTTCACAAATCAAACATGGCACACTCATGCAAACTCCCACAGAAAGGATCAGACATATTCAAGATTATGTGGTGACTCATTCACGTTGCTATCATTAAAACACCACATCATCAACAAAGCACAAGGGGCACAACAGGTTGGATTTAGAAGGAGATGCGTTGGACCCTTGCATGGCCTGATAAAGAACTTGAAGTTGGGTCGGATCCAATTGGGCCATCATCTGAAGAATGGAGCCCGCGGAAGGAGTGGAGAGAGAAGGGTAGCTTGACCATCTTCTATAGAAGTGGAGGATGGAAGAGGGGTAGTCCCCTCTCCAGAAGAAAAGGTAATAACCCTAGGAGGGTTTTCAAGGAGCCCTTGAGGAAGAGAGTCCTCTTGGGAACGGGGAGGATTGAATGATGCCATGGCGGACTCGAAGAGAGGATTGGAATAGCACGTGAAGAAGGAATTGAGCCTAGGAGATGATTCGGATGGATGAAAATAACTCCACATGCAACGAACAACCTTGACGATGCAAACAATCAACACGAACAATCACACAATGAGCAACCAAACTCGGATGTTTTAACAAAAGATGTAAGTGATAAAAGATGAAGACACCCCAAGTCAACCAAGTTGTTTAAGATGATGCAGCAAGATTCTTGTGATTTCTCCTTCGGAACTTTAGTGAATTGATTGAAATGTGCTCTCGACAATAGGTTCCTAACAGGAGATGGGTATGGGACTTGTCTTGACTCTAAGTGTAATCACTCATTCACTTATGCAACCCTAGACACGGGGTGGGAAAGGTACAACCAGCCCGGCGTCCGTGTGGGAATCCACGGCTCGCGGGGACTTATGGAGGTCCCTAGTGTGATTTCCTAGTCGGCCCCAAGGAATATGGAGACGAGAGGTCCTCACAACAAGGTAGGAAAATGCAATCTAAGATATGAACGTATGAATGCCCCTATGTGCACCGGAGTGCATGCAAAGTCTAGCCTACGATCTAACAAACAATGATGCACGTAATGATATGGAGATATGAAACAAAGCAAGGAGGAAGTCAAGTATTACCCAAGCAAAGAGTCACAGTAGAAACTGCGGGAATAAATGCACCTCGGATGCGTACCTGTCTGGAGTATAACGGTCGAGGAACCCTGCGTCAGAATAAAATAACAGTCGAAGACCAGACCGCCAGAGGTAATATAACGTAGGGAGATAGGACCGTCAAATGAGCCAAAAAGCCAAAATCAACTAGAAGTAAGAGGAAAAGACCGTGAAAACTCTCGCAGCAGAACAGATGTGGCAGTCTAATGACCCTGCGTCAGAGAACTCCAACGCAGGGACACAAGGCCGTCAGAACGCTCAGAAAACCAGGATTTAACAAGAAATAAGAGGAAACGGGAGGGGAACAACACAAGCCATGATGGCAGGTTTAACAGGAATCAAAAGCACGATTGGCACAAGCTGTCCCACCGTGATCGCCAAAAAATTATCTGTTGATTTTATTTTGCTTCTCTATCTTCTTTTTCTTGGGGTCTTAATGATGATATGTAGCAAGATGACAAGCAAAATAATCAAAGATCTGCACTCAACCTATGAACATGTGCTCATGAACCTAGGCAACCAAAGCAAGCTGTAGCATGGGCATGCTATCTCAACCAAACTAGCTAAGGAATAAAGGAAAAACACACGCCGGGGCATGGAGCAAGGAGTAAATAGAAACACACCGCAAGGGGTGGAACAAGCAAGGAAATAAAAGATATGAGATGCGAAAGAGAAAGCTAATGCCCAATACTTAAGAAAGATGTGATCACCACCAAAGTAAAAACAAGCCAAAGACCTGAAAATACCTTGGAAATAGGTGGATGAAGCACCCGCCCACGGGAGAGGAAAGATCAGAGAAACCTGCAGGTCAGCTTGAGAGTAACGGTCAGAACCCTGTGCGTCACTTGGAAGTGACGGTCGCTCGATAGACCGCTGGAAGAATATGACGCGCCTGAACCAGACCGTCAAATAACCTGCAGTAGCAAAGCGTGAATCCTTTTAACTCCAACTCTTCCAGCCGGCTAGAAGACTTGGGCCTCATGCTGGTGGACCTGTAAACCTGCCAAAGACGTGGAAAGCAAGAGAGAACAACCCAAATTAGCCCTTTAGACAATATAGCATCAATTCTTCAATAAACACAATATCATCAAAAGGAAAGGGAAATACCGGGAGGTTTTGGTTTTTTAACCCCTCTGGGCGTTTTAAAAGATTGAGAGGAATTTTAGATGATGAAAACCAGTGAAAAACGTGGAGAAAGGAGAGAAATAATGCTTATGATGAAAGGGCGATGGAAAAGGAATTCAATATGCAAATATGAACTTTGGAACCAAGAGGAACAGATACTCCCTTCACCAGGCAGCCAACGAACGTGAGAAGCACTTCTCCTTGATCAAACGTGACTCTAAAATGCGGCAGCACTTCGTCGCAAACTCCAGAATTTCCTCCTTCTTAGCATGAAATCAAGGGTTCTATTTATAGACCCTCAAACCCTCAGGTCGAGCAGAGGAAAATCCAGCAAGATAAAGGGATAACTCTTAACAAATCCTTGAAGATAATATCACCAAGAGTCCATAGAATCAAACAGAAGGTCCTGAGGATCAGATTTGGAAGAGATATCGTCAATCCAAGTTCTTATCTCGACCACGGAGTAGTAGAGAAAAGGCCTGAACTGCTAGGACTCTCTGAAGGAAGCAACGGCTGCACAACAGACCGCCACAGTGAAATAACGCATCAAGGAACACCCGTTACTTTCAACCTTATCCCAAAGAGATAAGATCAATAGGAAGAAGATCAAAACAATAGGACTCTGTAAAGAAAGCAACGGCCAAGGCATAGGGCGTCACAATGAAACAACGGCTGCACGACAGACCGTTATATTCAACATATAGGCCAAAGGATAAGCTTTGGAATAAGACCTCAAGCTTCAGGACTCTTCAAGGAGTAACGGCCCAGGACCCATCCGTTAGAAGGAAGAAACGCGCCTGGGACAGACCGTTATTATCAATGGAGTTCAAAAGAAGGAATGAAGGTTTTGCTAAGCTTTAGTCAAAATGAAATGCCACAAAGAGCCACATCCGATCAAGGAGTCAAGACCCAAGAAATGATCTTCAACTAAACAAAGAGACTCGATGAAGAGTGAACAACTCGGAGCATCATATATAATGAATAAAGAGATGACCCGACTTATTGGTCATAAAACGGGTGTCAACACATCTTAGGTGTGAAAACAATGTAAAAATGGCTAGTCCAAGGTGGGCTGTTAGGTAAGGGTTTATTCTTGAGTCAATCTTCTAGAAATGGGGTTATTTTAATCCCTTAAATATCATATTAAACACATGTTATGAATTTAGGTCAATTTAACCTTTAATAAATCTTTTAATCTATTAATCTAGCCCATTTTAGATTATCCAATGGGCCAATTGTGATCCTAGTCCATTATATGGACTTTTATTGGGCTTTCTATGATTTATCTAAAGTTTAAAGCACTTAATCTCTATTTACTTCTAGTTAATTCAAGTAAATTCAATAAACTAGTTTATTTCATATAGAAAACATGTAATTTAATTATTTCATGAAAATTTTAATTACATAATGAAATTGAAAATTTTATTTCTCATTTTTAATTATCGGGTTTCTACAGCGGTGCTCCCGACTGCCACATATTAAACAAGTACCAAGGCGCTTCCAGCACTCTTCGGTCGAATGACCAAACTTCTCGCAAAAGGTACAAGCCGTGACGACTTGTTTATCTTCTTCCTTGACTTTCTTATTCTTATGGTAGCCACTACCACTCCCTTTCCAGGATCTCTTCTTGCTATCACGAGATTTGTAGGGTTCCGTGATACTAAACTTCTTCTTATCATGCCGATCATACCTTCGGCTCGGCTCCTCTCCCTTTCCTTTCAATTTTTTGACCTTCTCCAAGGTCCTTTCACATAGATGCACCCGCTGGACCATTTCCGCATATGTCCGGATATTCTGAGTCCCTAGTTGTTGAATATAGCCAGGCCTCAATCTATCCATAAACCGGTTAGCTTTTAATAAGTCTTTGCTAACCAAGTGAGGAGCATATGGCGCCAGCCTAGAAAATTGGAGTTCATACTCCGCTACGGTCATCATGTCTTGGCGTAACGAAGCGAATTCCATAGCTTTCCTCTCCTTGACATGTTCGGAGAAGTACATGGCTCGGAAAAGGGTAAGGAAACTGATGTGACACACTCTTGGACCAAAATGAACAAGCACAATTTGCAATCAAATGGACTGATATTGGCGACCGCTCACCCGATGCTCACCAAGACCCGGGGTAACTTGGCAATGCCAAGTGGAGGTTGTGTGGGCTGGGCCCTTGCTGGTAGAGGGCCAGCAAGGCCAAGGTTTGTTTCCCCAAGGGTATGGCTGCCCAATTCAAGGGAGTCGACGAGGTGCCAAGGCATGGGTTACACTCCTCACCCCACGGTGATCTCTTGAAGAAAGGAGCTCAAGGATCGGGCTCTCACTCTCACGGCCAGCGGAGTTTATGAACTAATATTGGAAAGAACAAGCACAAAATGGAACTAGATTGGAGCACTTACTCGACTGGTTTGAAGAAACCGGTCCCGCTCGGAGACGAGGGCGAGCGGGGAGGCGAGTGTTCCCCACACGCCGCGTCGGAGAAGCTTGACCTGCTCAAACGATTACAACACTACACCTCTCGCAGGAGGGGGATCTTGGGGTGGGGGTTAACTAATTATTACATCTAAAACTACCTCCACACAGGGAGGGGTCTTCAGCCGGCCAAGCGGGGAGGGGTGGAACCGAACTCGCAGCCAATAAGGAGACCGATGTCGGCTCTGCCCGCTTTCTGTGAGTGCTGACAGAAGGTCGAAGAAGTAGTTTCTGTGACTGCTCCCGAATTTTGTTGGGGACGAAAACACCTGGAAATTCTTTGTAGGAGGATGGGGAAGTCGTCCAAATTTTGCTGGAATTTCGGGAGGTCGCTGTTGGCCGGAGCAGAGCCTCGAACAGGGAGGTAGATCTTTAGTTCTGACAGCTTCAGGATCACAACAGCAGGAAGAAGTTGTTTCCACCAGCTCTCCCGGACTCAGAATGAGGCGCCGATGGAGTCATCGGAACCTTCTGTGAGTCCTCTTCGACACGAGCTTGACGGGGATGCCAAATGTTGTCGGAGCAGACCGGTAGGCTCTGAACACTGAGGAGGGGTCGGTGCAGACTGAGTGGAGGCAGAACCGCACACCCGGGGGAGAAAATTGGTAACTTCCAGATCCGTACGCCAAACTGAGCTCTGCTTTCTGAGGATGAAAGAGAACTCAGAGTAGAATACTTTTGAAGAAGAACTCTCGATCAGATTCCCAACAGGATCGTCGCAGTCGAGCTTCCACTCCGGCTCTGAACTCCTGCCAGGGAGGCTTTGCGCAGTTGGGAAAGAATGGCTCCCCTGGGCGATCACGAACTCAGAACGGGACGGGACCACCGCCGTTGCGAAGAGGATGAAGAGACGCTTCCAACGATGGCTCTTGGGCTTCTAGGAACGTCCGGAGGTGCTCGGGGTCGCTGTTGCAAGCTTCAGGTCTTCTGTAGGTTCTCTTACTCTAGATGGTAGAGGGTGGGGTGATGGAGGTGAACAAGGGAAGATGGAGGGGATGAGAGGGGGGCGACCCTAACCAAAGGGGAGGGGAGAGGGGCGGCCAAAGCTATGGAGGGAAGGGGAAATTTGAATTCAAATGGCCTACGGAGATGGAAGGGTGCTTGGGAAAGTGGGAAGAGTAGTTGGGGGTTGGGAGGTGAGATGAGGATTGGTGAAGGGGTCTTGGGAAGGGGTGGAGTATTGAAGAGGTTTGTGGGGAATGGGGAGAGGCTTTAATGGGGTAGGTGGGGAGTGGAGGTGGTTGGGAGGGGAGGAGAGAGAGGGTAGGGCGCAGCCCTCCCTTGTGTGGTGTGTGTGTGTGAGAGAGAGAGAGAGAGAGAGAGAGAGAGAGAGAGGGGTAGGTGGGAATCACTTCCAAGGGTTTCTCACCCAACTAATGGAATCTCTCCAATAGGAAATTTGAACTCTCAAATGGCAATTTTCATTCATTGATTCATTAACTCAAATGGAGGAAATGGGGTCCTATATATAGGCAACCCACATTTCTACCAAAGTCCCTGACTCTTACGACAATGACCAAAGACCAAGGGGGTAGGGGCGCCCCTGGGCCTAGCCCAAAGAATTGGGCCCAATAACCATTCTAAACAATCTAATGAGCCTAATGACACACAAACTTAGCAAAGACCTAGGGACATGACTCAAATAAAAGGGAAAATACATCAAATGACTCAAATAAAAATTACATAGGACTCAAAATTAGATAACTAGACCATGCCGGATGCAACTGGGGCGAGGAGATGAGCTGTGAACGTGGACATGGGAGGTGATGTCCCTATCAAAAACCTTCCCAAGTATGTGGTGCATCTTGCGGCGGTGTCGGAATCGACTTCCACCACGTACGGGCATCTTTATTTAATTGAAACGTGGCAAGACGGACCTTCTCCTGATCAGCACATTGCATAACTTCAAAGATGCGGTTCATCTCATCTATCCAATTCTCGGCTTCATCTGGGTTAGAGGAACCTGAAAACCACGGAGGATTTAAACTCTGAAAATTGTAATGTAAGTCTCCAACTCTTGTTCCTACGTCAGCTTGAGCCATGGTTTGTAATGCTTGAGTAAGACCCGCAACGGTCTGTTGCATACCTTCCCAGTCAACGCGATGAGCCATTTTGAGAGTAAGGTACCTGAGAAGAGTAATGAATTTGTTAATTCTGATGGAATGAGGTTAAGCTTAGAAATTACTATCTCACCCCAGGTTCTACCTGATTCCTCTCATAGGTTGAGAATTTCCTTCATAGTTTCATAGGTATGGGTTCTTAAACCTTAGACTTAACCTATGACATAACATCGTTCCCTAGGAATAAGTAAGTCCTAAGACCTATGCTCTGATACCACTTTCACTGTCACGTCCCGAGATTATGCAGCGGAAACAATCGGGAATGTGATCAGTCGGCTAGTACGTCTCGAGCAAGCAATATAATCAGAGCGCAAGACAATCACACAAAGGTAATTGCACAAGTAATTCACTAAAACCTTCAATTGTATTTCTTCATAAAATAATTCCCAAAGTACATAAGATCTTTTCACTAGACTTAAGAAAATAAAAATTGCATCATGACTCGACTAGACATTGATTACTAAGGCTTCTCTCGAGTCACGTATCCTTCAATCGCTCTCGGATCCCTCACTTGAGTAATCAGAATCTGACCCACTAGAATTTCCTGAAAAAGATTGGAAAGTGGGGTAATGAGCACACTTGCCCAGTAGGTATCTTCGTATCAACATGAAGGTAAATTTAAATTATTAGTATTTTAGCTCTAGAGAATAAGATAAATCATGCAGATACGAGGGAACATGCGAATAAAGCCAAAGTAACAAGATATGATCAAGCTTGAGATATGAGAGTATGATTAATCAAGTATATAACAAGAATGTCAATTTGGCCTTTTTTATGAGCAAGAGTGTAACAAGAATGTACTTTTCATAACCATGAAGGCTATGCACTAGAAAGTCAAGCAAGAAAGTATTGTTCGCTTAATAGTAAGTACTTCATGAATTTATGTGGTTTCCCGTGGATATTTCACTTATTTATAGAGAAAGTACTCCCTGAGTAATGCGATGCCAGTAGCATCATACCCCATGGTTTATAGTATGTTTCCGACAATCAACTGAGGGGACTAGCATAGAGCTCTTGAACACAATCAGTGTTCGAACTGTATCTTCAAGTATAAATCAAGCTACTCCCACGTTTATATTAATAATATGGCCAATAATATACAAGTTCAACAAAAGTTCCATGATAAGGTAACCAAAAATAAGAATGCTTCAATTAAGAACAAGAGACTTCAAGGAATGAATTAATAACTAGGTTATGCTATAAAGAAAATTCGGTAGCATAACGATACATTCTTCATTTTCCATATCTTTACATTCACTTATTATCATAGGTTTAGAGTCCAGAAAATTATGAACTCAAGAAAACCAACCCCAAAGATCAAACCTTGGGTTAGATAAAATTAGGAACCAAACGGTCTAGTGCAGGACCGTTTGATACAGAAAGCGGTCATAGGCTGGACCGTTTAGAAATTCAAGTGGTCTAGTCTTGGACCGTTTCATGAGACATAGTTGTCAAACACGAGAAAATCCTTCTGAAGCTTTGCGGTCCAATGGAGAACCGTTTAGGATCTGTTAGCGGTCAAGTGCAGGGCCTCTAACAAAGTCTGGCGGTCAACCAGAAGGCCGCTAAGTTCAGAATGCATAAAACACCGGTAAAAGTGCTTTCTAGACAATGGGTTTTAATGGTACAACCAGCTCGGTGTCCTAGTGGGAATCTCAGGCTCACGGAGTCTTATGGAGGCCCTGAAACAAGATTTCCTAGTCCGTTGGAAGGAATATCCAAAGGCGAGATCATCATATCCAAGATTGTGTACTTAATGTGCAAAAGTATAACTAATGACAACATACTGGGATATGTGCCATGTACTTAAGAAAATGACTCTTAGAAGAGAGAGAATCGTGTAAAACAGTGATCAAGTTAAACCATGAATCCTCTATCATTTGAAACATGTATTTAATACAAGAATATAAAATTTTGGTCATAAATTAATCATAAGTTAAAATAATACCAAATGTACATAGAAGCATGGAATCTATTATGATGAACAGTAAATATAACTAAGTCTATAAACCAATGTTAAAACCAAGAATAAAACTTAGTTAACTAGACTTATCATATATCAATTAAAACTAAAATGTAATACGTTTTTTAATTAACAAAATTACAGAAATCAGAACAGCAAACGCTCTAGTGGGTGACCGTTTAATTGTGGCTAGCGGTCTATCGGGCAACCGCTAGGTTCTCTGGCGGTCTACAGGAAGACTGTTTCCTCCTGTATTAATCCAAGTGCAAATGATAATAAAATAAAATGCTCAGCTAAGACATATCATGCCTGGAAATCAACATATATAAACTTTTATAGCATGATAGAATAAGGATAGGCCAACAATATGCATAGGTTCATGTAATTAACAAGAAGATTCTCCTTTTACTTCATTAAGGCTAGTTCATGCATGAAGACTAAACTAGATGCATAGTCCTAATGAAAACATCAAATTCTCAAGATACAATGCATGAAATCGAATGAAATCAAAGGGCTTTTATTCCTGACTTCAAGTTTGAGCCATTCATGAGATAACCTACCTTAGTTAATGCTCCTAGATTGTCGATTTTGGACTAGAAGTAAGCCCTAGTTTTGCACGTTCTTGTGCCAAATCAGCAACTTCACGCCCTTGTATCTCCTGATTCCCTTGATCTATGGACGTGAAATTTTGAGGGTAAGAAAAGGGTACTAACAGGAACAAATTGTTCTAAATTATCTCTATCTAATTACCTCGTTTAGGGTTTCTATTTCCCTGATCTTCTTGGGTCGGCTGCACTATTTCCTGAGTTATTGGTGTAGGACCAGCAACTTTGGAAGCCTCTAACTCCTTGCATACTTGATCTCCTAGAATGAAACTCGGAGGGTAGTTAGTTCTAACTATAATAAACAAATTCCTAGAAGAAACTTACCTCTAATTCTTCCTCTTTACCTTAGTTTCATGTATGCCAAAAGTAATGGTCGCACACGTCAAATCTGGGATCGATTTATAGGTTTAGCTAGGGTTTTCATAGATTAGAACGAACTTAGAGTCCAAATTAGGCTTTCAATTCGATCTACTAACCTTCTAGACTTATCTAACTAGTAGATAGAATCGATCCTAGGTGATTTGGATGTTAAAAATCTAATCTTTTCACGTTTTCTCATACTCACAAAACTACAGCGCCTTAGCGGTCTAGCTCTAGACTGCTTACCAGCGCCTGGCGGTCTCGCGATAGACCGCTTTCCCCATTGGGCGCCGAATTTGAAATCAATTCAAACTCTTTGATATTATCCTTGTTATTATCTATTTATTTATCTTCTAAGGAGTAATTATCCCCCTTAATTCCGTGATTACACCTATTTTAAGGTTCTAGAATATGGGCTACGGTCCAAAACAATCTCTTGAGCCTATTGGGTTTATTATATGGGCCTAATCCTCTCAAATTTGTGTAGGGCCTAAATAATTAGATTTAATTCATTATAATTCTATTAATAGCCCATTAAATGCTTAACAATTAATATAGGTATATTTTAAATCAAAAATTCTTAGAAAATTCTCGGGCGTTACACCTTTTGTGAGAATAAGCACTTGAGACTCTTGTGATCGGAGTTCACGGTGAATTATTCTCCATAGAGATAGTGTCTCCAGATCTTCAAAGTAAACACTACCGCAGCCAACTCTAAATCGTGCACTGGGTAGTTCTCCTGATGTTTCTTCAGTTGCCGGGAAGAGTAAGTAATGACCTTCCCTTGTTGCATTAACACACATCCGAGGCCAATGCCAGATGCATCAGTGTATACCTCGAATTTCTCTCCTTTGGTTGGTAGTGCCAAGACTGGAGCAGTCGTCAGATGGTCTTTCAAGGTTTGAAAACTTTTCTCACAATCTTCATTCCACTTATAAGGAATCTCCTTACGGGTCAGCCTAGTAAGAGGAACAGCGAGCTTGGAGAAGTCCTTGATTAATCACCTATAATAGCCAGCTAGACCTAAGAAGCTTTGGATTTCAGTTGCATTTGTTGGTCTCTCCCAATTCTTCACAGTCTCGACTTTCGACGGATCAACAGAAATCCCATCCTTCGAGATCACATGCCCTAAGAAAGATACTTCCTTGAGCTAGAAGTCGCATTTCTAAGCTTGGCATAGAGTTGATTCTTCCTTAATATTTGTAATGAAATCCTCAAATGCTCTTCATGTTCTTCTTCGGTCTTTGAATATATTAATATATCATCAATAAAGACCACTACGAATTGATCTAGATGAGGCATGAATATGCTGTTCATCAACTGCATAAAGGCTGAAGGGGTATTTGTTAGTCCAAAAGGCATAACAGTAAATTCGTAATGCGCATACCTGCTCCGAAATGTCATCTTATGAATATCCTCATCCTTGATCCTTAATTGGTGATATCCCGACCTGAGATCAATTTTTGAGGAATACTTGGCTCCAGATATCTGATTAAATAATTCATCGATCCTCGACAGTGGATACTTATTCTTGATGGTAAGATGGTTCAACTACCGATAGTCGATGCAGAGTCTCATCGATCTGTCCTTCTTCTTTACAAATAGTACAGGAGCTCCCCACGGGGAAGTACTTGACCTGATGAATCCTTTCTTCAAGAGCTCCATTAATTATTCTTTCAATTCCTTGAGCTCGGTGGGGGACATCCTATAAGGTGCCTTGGAAACCGGACCAGCACCAGGGACAAGGTCAATGGTGAAGGCCACTTCTCTTTGTGGGGGTAACCGGGCAAATCTTCCGGGAACACATCGGGAAACTCCCGAACCACTCGGATGTTCCTTAACTTCCGTGGCAGACACAAATGCTATGAAAGCCACACATCCTTTCCTTAAGAGCTTACTAGCTCGGAGGGCCGAAATAAGGGGTGACTTGTTTCAACTCCGAGGACTAGTGTAGACAAGTTTCGAGAATTCCTTAAAAGTTAATCTTGCCGTTTTGGAAATCTATTACTGCCTTGTGTGTGGATAGCCAATCGGCTCCTAGTATGACATCGTACCCGTCCATATCTAAGCATATCAGGTCGACTGGTAGATTTTTCCCTTTCACCATAACTTCACAATTTAGATAATGGTGTGAGATCTCGGATTCATTTCTGAGAGGAGTTTAAATAACTAGATCTATCCACTCCGATTCCATAGGTAATGGATCAGCAAATCACTTGGAAACAAAAGAATGAGTCACGCTGGTATCAAACAAGACACCAGCAGACTTAGAATAAATCTTTAATGTACCTTCCACAAGTCCACCTTCATCGTGCTCTGCCTCTTGAAGTGCTTGGAGACAGGCTTGCTTCTTGACCGGGCGCTTCTCGTCATTAACTTGATCATTAAGTAAAGGACAATCGGGAATCCAGTGATCGCGGCTCTCGCATCGGAGATAAGCTCCCAATCTTCACCAGCATTCCTCGGCCTTATGGCCGGCCTTGTCATAATATTTGCACACCTCTTTGGAAGGTGTGGTAGTAATAGAGAAGGGCTTGTTATTCTTCTTGAACTTCTTCTCTTGGGAGAAATCTCCTCCATTGCTTGGCCTCTTCTTGTTGAAAGTAGGTTTGAAAGTGCTAGAGCTTATAACATGCTCCTTCTTGTCTTTCCCATGGATTCGATCGGATAGCTCCGTGGCATCTTCTAATAATTGTGTGCGCCTTATCATCTCCGAGTAGACTTGAATGTCCATCGGTGCCAGTTGAGTAATATATTGTGGCCAAAGCCCAATGAGAAATCTCCTAACCTTCATCTTTTCGGTACGCACTAGATGCGGTGCATACCTTGACAGACGGGAGAATTGTGTCGCATATTCGGCCACAGATAGAGCTCTTTGCTTGAGTGCGGCAAACTTCGCGGCTTTCTTCTCTTGTATATGGACCGAGAAATATTTTTTGTTGAAATATTCTACGAACTCGCCCCATGTAACTTGCTCATGGGGTAAGGTAGCTTCTACCGACTCCCACCAAAAGCGCGCATCCCGTTCTAGTTCGAACGTCGCCAACAGAACCTTCTCTTCATCCGTGCATTGCATTACACAGAATATTCTTTCTACCTCTTTGATCCAGTTCTCGGCATCGTCGGGGTTGGATGAGCCGGTGAACTTTGGTGGGTTCATATTGCGAAAGCTACGGTAGAGATCTCCTGCTCCCCGATTCACTCCGCCATGCGCCACTTGTTGTAGCGCCTGAGTAAGGCCTTGTACGGTACGTTGCATATCGCGCCATTGAGCACATTCGGCGGCCATGATCCTACAATATTTAAGTAACTATATTAATATATGATCAACCCAAGGTCTAATCCCTACGTTAACTTAACCCATGGCTCTACCCAATCTCACCGGGTAAAGGTATAAACCTATCCTTGGACTTGGTTTTCTAGAAATTGAATATCCTAGGCTCTGATACCACAAAAATTGTCACGCCCCGAGCGCGGAAGGAACACGGTACGTGTGACGAGTTTATATCGATCATGTCAATCAGAGGATAAGGAATTCGACCTTATAGACAGAGTGCGCAAAAGTAAAGATAATAAACCAAATTCTTTATTTATTAATAACACCAATATCCAAAAGTATAACCATTACATAATCCATTGATGACTAGACTCAATAAAGAGGAAAAATACAATAATTGACTCAAGAAATAGGAAAAGACACGACTAGGTAGACGCTTCAATGGTCAGATGGCTCTATACTCTTCACTCATTTCCATTCCCGTCCGAATGATCCTCGTCATCAGAATTACCTGAAAAATAGGGGAAAAACTAGGGTGAGCGAATGCTCAGTAGGAATTATATCTCAAGATCAAGCTTACTTTAAGTATATTACATGTTACATGAACTATGCAAGTATAATGATGCATGTACGCAAGATAAAGACGAGAGTAGAGTATCAAGAAGTAATATAGATGAACTAGTAAGATTTTAAGATAATCATGTGAAATATATCAAGATTGTCAAGCATGTAAATATCAAGTCATGTCATGTGGATTGGCTATTATAATATCAAGTAAGTAAATATCCATTCTGGGTCACGCAAGTCATGTCAAGTCAAGTATGAATCATGGAATGTCAACAATCAAGCAAGTCATGCACTTCGGTGCAATGCCACACCGTGATCAATATAGCTCCCATGGGCACAAGTACTTTCGGGTGCTCCTCCCAGGACCAGATCGGGCCCTATATGCACAAGCATTAAGTCATGTATATTTTAGGCATCCACTATAGTTTATAGTCGATATAGAGTTCCAAAGTAATAAGCCATTGTAGGATGATAAGGTAGATTTCACAGAATGACGGAGTTCAAGGACAGAACTTGAACAAGTATGACATACCGATAAATCACATGAAAAACCAAGACATATCATGAAACTGGGTAATTGGCGTCCACTCAGTCTCCATCAATTACAGAAATAGAGTCCATTGGCTGGTCGCTCATTCCTGTGAACAGTACAGGCACGAAGAAATAGCGTCCATACTCTGGTCACTAAATCAGTGATATAGCATCACTGGCTTGGTCGCCTATTCCTTCTAGCGTCCAAGTCAGGGTCGCTAATTACTGACAGAGACAGACTTCACAAAAGAGGCCAGAAATAGCACTCTATGAGGGCTAAGCATCACGTTTCTTCAGAGTGAGGTGACAAGTAAGGGTTCTAGGGTTTTTAGGGTACAACTTGCTCGGCTGCCTTGAGGGAATCCAAGGCTAGCGTAGACTTACGGAGGTCTCAATGAAGAAAGTACCAGTCTGAAGGAAGGAATATCCCACGGAGGGTCCAATCATCACAAGAGTTGAGTGTGTAATCGATACAAACAAAATGGGGACTTCAACTACGGATGTGAGATGAGAGTGCCAAGTAACCCGTGATATGGGCCAGAAAACGCAATAAAATCTGAGAGACAGGAATTGGCATCCACTCAGACAGGCGCTCAATCATGATTGTGCGTCCGTGTGAAATGTCACCTAATCAATATTTTGCAAAATTCTAAGAAAATATACTAAGAATTAGTGACACTGTGTGCGGGCTCTAATTCTAAAATTTTTAGAAATCAATAATATTATTTATAAATGGCGACCTTGTAAAGAGGCACTCAAACTTTAAATAACGTCTAATCTAATGTCACATATTCATCTTTTTCACACAATTTCTATTTTTAACTAAATTTTATAAAACAACGCCTCCTTTCAGAGGCGCTTATTCATGAATTGGCGACTGTGAGACAATCGTTCATTCTTTTAAGTCAGCAACGCATCGGGAAGGTACGTTCTTAGACACATAACATTGTTCATTACTTTTGAGTTTACATAATCAGGAAAGTGAAGACATGAACAAGTACAGAAAAATCTGAGAAATTCAGAAGTATGCATAACATGATTTTCAAACATAGGGTTCCATAGTTATTAAACTTTTAAGCATGTGTTATTTATTAATTGCACTAAAAGAATTAGCGACAGAGGCATGGTCGCTCATTAATTTGCGACCTGAAGACCGTCGCAGATTCAGAATCTGTGACCTTCTACGAGGTCATTCATTAATAGGCGGTCAATACTTGGTCACTATTTTCATGCAGACAGAAAAACCCATAAACTATGAAAAACTCAAGATCCTGAACATAAAAATGAAATGTAAACAAGCTAATATGATCGTATATGCATGTACTATTCTTTTTACTATCTTCTTGGTCTTTAGAACTTGAGAAAACCTACCTTTTGGGGTTTGATCTGGACGACGGAATGAAGAGAAAAGAGAAGAATAATATGCAGCAGAACCCACTGCAGCAGTAGTAGTAATAGAAGAAGATGCTCGTTCCTTCAGCAACAACCGTGGTAGAAATCCCACGGCGACTATATCAAGAGGAAGAGGCAGCAGTAGCAGTCACAACTGCTACTTAAATAGCAATAGCAACTGAAGAACACGAGCAGGAAGAAGCAAGGGCTTCTTTCAGAGCAGCAGCGAGCGTAGATGTCACGCCCCGACGCGGAATATCGGGACTGGCAGTAGAAACAATTAATGAAAATATGTTGATTTACATACATGCTATGCTAAGCTAAAGATCAACACAATACCATGAACAGAAATAACTCCATAACTAAATTACATTTAAAAGATCCACGTTCCAATCACACAAACTCTCTTAGACAACTTCCAACATAACATCCACTTGACAATATTACAATTGCTAATCTCAAAATTACAACTCTTTCAAACACACATAATCTAAACATAACTAGACACGACAACTAAGACTGGCTTCACACGGCTTCTTAACAGGTTCGCTCCATGGCCATCACTCTTGCCCGTCCCCATCAGTCTGCGAATCCTCCCCTGAGCTACCTGAAAGAGGGGAACAACTGGGTGAGCGAACGCTCAGTAGGTAATAACATGCAAGTTTAAATAATTAACCAATTAATTGCATTTTTAAGTGCAAAAATAAAGAACGAAATGAAATGACGATATGACAAAGTAATAGAATAAAGAGAAGGCGATACCATGATGTATCTAAAAATTAGCCAACAAGCAACAACTAACCAAGTCAATAAAAATTCAAGTAATAGATTATTGTCGTAGACATCACGCTAGTCATGCACTCGGTGCAATACCTCACCATGTCATTCAAACTCCCCGGGGGATAAGTACTTTTCGGGCGCTCCTCCCAGGACCAGACCGGGCCCTTATGATGTGTTGGCATTGGTTTAATGGATCCAAGATCCCAAGTTTGGTCTAGACATTAATCAAGTTAAATGGCCAATAACGTCAAGGTATAACTTACCTCGAAAAACCCAAGGATAAGTCGAAGAGATACTTTGACCAGAAAGTTCAAATTATCAAGAACCGACAGGTCCTTGGATTCAAACATGAACAACCACGGAAATCATTTTCCTGGAAGATACACGGTCCATGTTGGGCCGCTCAGAGAAATGGACGGTCGATATATGGACCGCGCTAAAGGGATTGGGCTGAAAGAACAGCCTAATAGAAGCCAAAGATAAACGGTCTACTATGAGCCGCTCAAATTATAGGACGGTCAAAAAGTGGGCTTTTAATAGGTATGAACGGTCCACTCTGGGCCATTCATGACAGGCAAGCTTTGAAGCCCACGACAACAGTAAGCGGTTTGGATTGGGCCGCTCAGTAACTGAACGGTTCATTACGATCCGCGCTAAAGAATGAGCGGGCCGAGACTGTCCGATCAATTATTGGGCCTGAATGGCAACTAGAAATCCACCCAAAATGTCGGGCTACCATAAGTGGGGTAGAACTGAACCAGGGTCTAGCCCACTATCAACTGGTCAACCTAGGGCTTATTGGGTCGATCAAACCATGATTTGGTCGAAGATGAAACAAGGTTAATCGACCAACAAGAAATGGCATTTAGCCAAGAATGCACGGTTCATAATGGGCCGCCTATTGAGTTAAACGGTCCAAATCCGACCGTTCAAGGCTCAGTCGGTCCAAATTGAGCCGTGACTCACAGCACAGCAAACTAAGCGGTTCGATCACGTGAACAGGTTCATGTCTTGGTGGTACAACCTGCCCGGCGTCCTAGTGAGAATCCCAGGCTCGCGGGGGCTTACGGAGGTCCCGTAATGAAGGTCCTAGTCTGACGGAAGGAGTATCCAGCGGAGAGTCCCAACCATTACAAGGAAATGAGGCTATCAAATCATCGGAAACCAAGTATAGCAGTCAGCCAATCCTATGGGATTAGAATGACTGTCAATCAATCTTAATAGCATGGTTTAAGAAATCATGGTAAACTTAACATATTGAAATAGTTTAAGGTCGTGATGAATCAAGTGAAGACAACTAGCAAAAATTCATAATTGTTTACTTCCATGAGTTCCAGTTATCATGTGGGTTGCTAACCTACCATTAGCCACTAACCTACTAAGATAAATCATGCTTAAGTGAAAAAATAAGTAGTTCTGTGTAGTTGGGCGGTTCGTGCAGAGCCGCTCACATGCCTCGGTGGTCGCACGATAGGCCGTTCTCACTCTTTCAGGTCCGAAGGCCTGCTAGGGTTGAACGGTCTGTAGGGTGCCGCTGGGAAAGATGAGCGGTCCGAGACTGGTCGCTTGAAGAAAAGGGCGGTTAGGGTTCTACCGCGCAATCTACAAAAGTGATCAAAGATAAAACATATGAACGGTCAAGAACCGGCCGCCTATAGAGTATGGGCGGTCTATCGAGAGGCCGCGCAAGTCAGATCAGTCTGCCGCCCCTTCACCTTGCCCGTCTCCGACGGGGTTGGCTAGGGTTAGCAATAATAACTAAATACGCACAATATACAGGATGAAAATTAGGGCTTTTATAGTTAATAGAACGAGCATGAAAAGTTATACAAGATAGCATGATCAATTGGACGTTTAGTGCCTGAAATCCCTACTTAAATTGAGATGGAACATAGTTAACCCTAGTTCTAGCATGCTTCTACTAAAACCTGAAATCCTAGCAAGATACTAGATAAAATTTAGAGCTTTCTAGATCAATGGAAAGAGGACAAGACGACGCTTCTATCCATATATAATAGTTAGGGTTTGGCTTGCTATCACCTACCTTAATCGAAGGATGAAGGAAGAAGAGGGAAGCCGATCGCGCTAGGTACACACCGCCGGTAATCGCCGGAATACTCTCCCGTCCGAGGTCCTCGCCGGCCGCCACAGCATCTAAACGATTCTAGGGTGGCTAAGGGTCACTTTTATATGTTCAATTGCATTCTAGAGGGTTCCGTCGCGGAGATAAAAGTCCACAAACTCGGTTGCGTGCGAATCGCGCGGATTAGGGCGCCGTCGTCGATCTCATCCGAAATATGTTCTCTAGGGTTAGGGTTTCGAAGATTAACCAGAGGGGAAATGATGAGATGATCCTAGACGTTCTTTTGAATCTGGTTTGAGCTTAAATGATCGGGTATTGGGCTCGAATTTCGTGTTTTAATGTTCGATTAGGCTAAGTGTGGTTTTGGGTCTTAATCTGCTAATTCGGCTTGTTTACGAATTTTATTTGGGCTGGTCATAGAAGATAATTTTACTTAACGTTTCATCCTCTACAAGATTATAATTTTTATAGATTTTTATAAAATAGTCAAAATTTTACTTATTCTATTTCTTAAGGAATTTCTTATTAATTTTCTCAAAATTTTATTCCTTAATAAATCGAGGTGCTACACCCTCCCCCACTTAAAAGAATTTGGTCCTCCGAATTCACAGCACTTACGGAAATGGGGCGCGAGAAAACTCACCTAGAACAAGTCAGGATACTCCTTTCGCATAGTATCTTCTGAATCCCAAGTAGCCTCTTCAGTTCCACGCCGACTCCATTGCACTTTAACCATGGGTATGGAACGATTCCTAAGTTGCTGCTGCTTACGATCCAAAATCTTGATTGGTATTTCTTCATAAGTCAAAACTTCTTTCAGCTTCAAATCCGCATGTTGAATGACATGAGTGGGGTCATACACATATTTTCGCAGCATTGACACATGGAAGACATTATGTACTCCCGATAACTGAGGCTGTAGTGCTAAACGGTAAGCAACCCCCACCACTCTTTCCAGAATTTTGAATGGACCAACATATCTTGGACTCAGCTTGCCTTGAATGCCAAACCTTCGAATCCCTCTCGTGAGAGAAACCTTCAAAAACACGTGCTCATCGATCTGAAATTCTAAGGCTCTTCTTATGTTGTCAGCATAGCTCTTCGGTCTTGATTGTGCTACTTGCAACCGATCTCTGATAATACGGATATTCTTGGATGATTCAGAAATGAGATCTGGTCCCAGCCATTGCTTCTCTCCTACCTCATCCCAACATAATGGGGATCGACAGCTTCTTCCATACAAGGCTTCAAACGGAGCCATCTGAATACTGGACTGATAACTGTTATTGTAGGCGAATTCAATCAAAGCCAGCTGATCACTCCAACCACCTCCAAAATCAATCATGCAAGCTCTAAGTATATCCTCAACTATCTGGTTGGTTCTTTTGGTATGTCCGTCTATCTGTGGATGAAAAGTAGTATTGAAATTCAGACGGGTTCCCAATGATCCTTGCAATCCTTTCCAAAAATGTGAAGTGAATCTGGGGTCTCTATCCGACACAATACTGACTGGAATACCATGGAGTCTTACAACTTCTTTCATATATAAAGCAGATAAGACATCAACTGTCCACTTCGACTTAATGGACAAGAAATGAGCAGACTTTGTCAATCTGTCGACAATAACCCATATTGCATCAAATCCACTACGAGTCCTAGGTAGACCCATAATAAAATCCATGCCAATACTCTCCCACTTCCATTGAGGTATATCAAGTGGTTTTAATTTCCCTGCAGGTCTAAAGTGCTCAGCCTTAACTTGCTGACATACCAAACATCTACTCATAAATTCTGCAATCTCCTTTTTCATATTCGGCCACCAAAAGGATCTTTTCAAATCCTTAAACATCTTGGTACCTCCAGGATGAATAGTGTATCTGGATCTATGAGCTTCTTCGAGAATCTTACTCTTTATTTCAGCTACATCAGGCACACAGGTCCTTCCCTGAAACAATAATCTGCCATCGTCAGCTACCATGAAATCAGGTCTGTTACTCAAACTCTCCTTGATCTCTACCAACTCTGGGTCATTATCTTGCAAGGTCTTGATTTCTATCAAGATTTCTGGTCTAAGTTGAATCTGAGCAATTGTAACCCGATCCTTGTCAACATTAAGATCCAAACTAGCTAACTGCTCCAACAGTCTCCATTCTTGCATCATGAGGTGTGACAACTTAGCTATTGGCTTGCGGCTCAAGGCATCCGCCACTACATTCCCTTTTCCAGGATGACATTCAATGGAGAAGTCAAAGTCCTTTAAATCCTCAAGCCATCTTCTCTGCCTCATGTTGAGTTCCTTCTGAGAAAATAAATACTTCAGACTCTTATGATCTGAGAACATCATAAATATCTCTCCATACAAGTAGTGCCTCCATATCTTCAAGGCAAACACCACAGCTGCAAGTTCTAAATCATGGACGGGATAGTTCTCTTCATGCTTCCTCAACTACCTAGAAGAATAGGCTATCACTTTCCTGTGTTGCATGAGCACACAACCTAGACCAATGCCTGAAGTATCAGTATATACCACAAAACCTCCTTCTCCAGATGGTAAAGCCAAAACAGGGGCAGTAGTTAAACACTCTTTCAAGGTCTGAAAGCTTCTCTCGCAATCTTCTAACCAATCAAATTTGTTCTCCTTGCAGGTTAATCTTGTTAAGGGCACCGCAATCTTGGAGAAATCCTTAATAAACCTTCGGTAATAACCTGCTAGGCCTAGAAACTTCTAACTTCAGTTACATTAGTAGGCCTATCCCAATTCTTCACTGCCTCCACCTTCGAAGGGTCAACAGAAATACCTTCCTTTGAAATAATATGCCCTAGAAAGGACACCTCTTGCAGCCAGAATTCACACTTACTAAACTTGACGTATAGCTGATGATCTCTCAATATTTGCAACGCCATTCTCAAGTGTTCAACATGCTCCTCCTTATTCTTAGAATAAATCAAGATGTCATCAATAAACACAACGACCCACTGGTCAAGATAGGGTCAGAACACATTGTTCATCAGCTGCATGAAAGCTGCAGGTGCATTCGTTAGTCCAAAAGACATAACTACAAATTCAAAATGCCCATACCTGCTACGGAAGGCTATCTTATAGATATATTCATCCTTGATTCGCAACTGATGGTATCCTGATCGAAGATCAATCTTAGAAAAATACTGAGCTCCTGCTATCTGGTCAAATAATTCGGCAATTCTCGACAATGGGTATTTATTCTTGATAGTCAGCTGGTTCAATTGCCGATAATCGATGCACAACCTCATCGAACCATCCTTCTTCCGGACGAATAATACTGGGGCTCCCCACGGGGATGTACTTGGACGAACAAACCCCTTCTCAAGTAATTCCATTAATTGTTGCTTCAATTCCCTCAGCTCCGCAGGGGACATACGATAAGGAGCTTTGGAAACAGGGGTCGCCCCAGGAACTAAATCAATAGAAAAGATAACCTCTCTTTCTGGCGGAAGTCCCGACAATTCCTCAGGAAAGACATCTGGAAAGTCTCGGACAATAGGAATGTCCTTAACCTCGATCTTCATCTCATGGGTCACATAAACAAAGACTAGAAAATCCTGACATCCTTTCCTCATCAACTTATCAGCTCGAAGGGCTGAAATAAGTGGCACGGACTTATGGTGCCTAACCCCTATAAAAGAAAGTCCATGGTGTCCAGAAAAAGACACAGAACTCAAACTGCAATGAACATTGACCTCATACTTAGCCAACCAATCCGCTCCTAGAATTACATCATAACCTTTCATATCCATGCAAACTAAATCAGCTGGCAAGTTCTGTTCATTAATCATAACCTTACTAGAAGGATAGAAATACTTAATTGCTGAACTAAACCAATAGGGGTTGAAATCTCTAACGGGGAATTCATCAAGACCAGCTTCACAGCAAAAGACTTAGCAAATTTTTGAGAAATAAAAGAATGAGTGGCACCGGTATCAAAGAGAACGAATGTTGGCTTATCATGAATAATAAGAGTACCTTCAACGAGTCCACCCTCCTCGGTGGTTCCGGCGTCATCTTCTTGTAGGGCTTGGAGCTTGCCTTGCTGCTTTTTGTTCCCTTGCGGCTTGGTCGGGGTAGCTTGATCAGACAAAAGGGGACATTCAGGAATACGATGGTCCCTACTACCACAACGCAAACAGGCGCCCAACTTGCACCAGCACTCTTCCATCTTGTGACTTGGACGGTCACAATACTTGCACACACCCTTAAACGGCACAATCGAGCCAGGCTTCTTGTCTTCATTCTTCGGCATTTTGTTCTTCCACGATCCAGACCCGCCATTGGGCCTCTTCTTGCCATTGCCGGGTTTGACACTCCCGGATCCAGTAGGTTGTTCCTTCTTAACATTCTTTCCACAGACTCTTTCCGTCATCTCTAAAGTGTCTTCCAAGACTTGAGCTTTCCTTACCATCTCCGCATACGTTTGAATTTCCAATGGTGCCAATTGGTTAATATAATGTAACTTCAGCCCGTTGAGAAAACGATTGGCCTTCATCTTCTCTGTAGATATCAAGTGGGTGGCATAACGAGATAACCGAGAGAACTGAGCTTCATACTCGGCTACTGATAAATTCTGCTGCTTCAATGCAGCAAACTCAGTTGCTTTCTTTTCTTGCACTCTATCAAAAAAATACTTGCTATTAAAGAGTTCCTCGAACTCCTTCCAGGAAACTTGCCTATCTCCGAGGGTAACCTTCACCGCATCCCACCATGTTCTCACATCACGTTCCAGCTGGAAGGTCGTTAAAAGAACACGCTCCGGGTCGCTGCACTGCATTACTTCGAAGATCCTCTCCATCTCCTTTAGCCAGTGCTCAGCTTCATCGGGGTCAGTCGAGCCTCCAAAACGCGGGGGATTCATCCCACGGAAGTTCCAGTGAAGATCGCCAGCTCCCTAGTTCGCCGCTCCTCCTTGGGCCACTTGCTGCAAGGCCCGAGTAAGTCCTTGAACCGTTCGCTGCATGTCTCGCCATTGCGCACGTTCGGCTGCCATTAGAACGTCTTACACATAGAATAAATTATTTTAGGATTATTTAGAAGGAATAGTTTTAGAATTAGACTATTAACTAAACTCAAGTCTCTACCAAATTCTCACTGGGTTGGATTCTTAGACTCATAACAAGGTTATAGGTTCTACGACATCACTTAGGATCATAGAACTTAGAAAATCTAGGAATATTAGAAACCTAGGCTCTGATACCACCAAACTGTCACGCCCCGACGCGGAATCTCGGGACTGGCAGTAGAAACAATTAATGAAAATATGTTGATTTACAGACATGCTATGCTAAGCTAAAGATCAACACAATACCATGAACAGAAATAACTCCATAACTAAATTACATTTAAAAGATCCACGTTCCAATCACACAAACTCTCTTAAACAACTTCCAACATAACATCCACTTGATAATATTACAATTGCTAATCTCGAAATTACAACTCTTTCAAACACACATAATCTAAACATAACTAGACACAACAACTAAGACTGGCTTCACACGGCTTCTTAACAGGTTCGCTCCATGGCCATCACTGTTGCCCGTCCCCATCAGTCTGTGAATCCTCACCTGAGCTACCTGAAAGAGGGGAACAACTGGGTGAGCGAATGCTCAGTAGGTAATAACAGGTAAGTTTAAATAATTAACCAATTAATTGCATTTTTAAGTGCAAAAATAAAGAACGAAATGAAATGACGATATGACAAAGTAATAGAATAAAGAGAAGGTGATACCATGATGTATCTGGAAATTGGCCAACAAGCAACAACTAACCAAGTCAAGAAAAATTCAAGTAATAGATTATTGTCGTAGATATCACGCTAGTCATGCACTCGGTGCAATGGCTCACCATGTCATTCAAACTCCCCGGGGCACAAGTACTTTTTGGGCGCTCCTCCCAGGACCAGACAGGGCCCTTATGATACGTTGACATTGGTTTAATGGATCCAAGATCCCAAGTTAGGTCTAGACATTAATCAAGTTAAATGGTTAATAACGTCAAGGTATAGCTTACCTCGAAAAACCTAAGGATAAGTCGAAGAGATACTTTGACCAGAAAGTTCAAATTATCAAGAACCGACAGGTCCTTGGATTCAAACATGAACAACCACGGAAATCATTTTCCTGGAAGATACACGGTCCATGTTGGGTCGCTCAGAGAAATGGATGGTCGGTATATGGACCGCGCTAAAGGGATTGGGCTGAAAGAACAGCCTAATAGAAGCCAAAGATAAACGGTCTACTATGGGCCGCTCAAATTATAGGACGGTCAAAAGTGGGCTTTTAATAGGTATGAACGGTCCACTCTGGGCCGTTCACGACAGGCAAGCTCTGAAGCCCACGATGACAGTAAGTGGTTTGGATTGGGCCGCTCAGTAACTGAACGGTTCATTACGATCCGCGCTAAAGAATGAGCGGGTCGAGACTGTCCGTTCAATTATTGGGTCTGACTGGCAACTAGAAATCCACCCAAAATGGCTCTGGGCTGCCATAAGTGGGGCAGAACTGAACCAGGGTCCAGCCCACTATCCACTGGTCAACTTAGAGCTTATTGGGTCGATCAAACCATGATTTGGTCGAAGATGAAACAAGGTTAATCGACCAACAAGAAATGGCATTTAGCCAAGAATGCGCGGTTCATAATGGGCCGCCTATTGAGTTAAACGGTCCAAATCTGACCGTTCAAGGCTCAGCCAGTCCAAATTGAGCCGTGACTCACAGCACAGCAATCTAAGCGGTTCGATCACGTGAACAGGTTCATGTCTTGGTGGTACAACCTGCCCGGCGTCCTAGTGGAAATCCCAGGCTCGCGGGGGCTTACGGAGGTCCCGTAATGAAGGTCCTAGTCCGACGGAAGGAGTATCCGGCGGAGAGTCCCAACCATTACAAGGAAATGAGGCTATCAAATCATCGGAAACCAAGTATAGCAGTCAGCCAATCCTACGGGATTAGAATGACTGTCAATCAATCTTAATAGCATGGTTTAAGAAATCATGTTAAACTTAACATATTGAAATAGTTTAAGGACGTGATGAATCAAGTGAAGACAACTAGCAAAAATTCATAATTGTTTACTTCCATGAGTTCCAGTTATCATGTGGGTTGCTAACCTACCATTAGCCACTAACCTACTAAGATAAATCATGCTTAAGTGAAGAAATAAGCAGTTCTGTGTAGTTGGGCGGTTCGTGCAGAGCCGCTCACATGCCTCGTGGTCGCACGATAGGCCGTTCTCACTCTTTCGGGTCCGAAGGCCTGCTAGGGTTGAACGGTCTGTAGGGTGCCGCTGGGAAAGATGAGCGGTCCGAGACTGGTCGCTTGAAGGAAAGGGCGGTTAGGGTTCTACCGCGCAATCTACAAAAGCGATCAAAGATAAAACATATGAACGGTCAAGAACCGGCCGCCTATAGAGTATGGGCGGTCTATCGAGAGGCCGCGCAAGTCAGATCAGTCTGCCGCCCCTTCGCCTTGCCCGTCCCCGGCGGGGTTGGCTAGGGTTAGCAATAATAACTAAATACGCACAATATAAAGCATGAAAATAGTCAATAGAACGAGCATGAAAAGTTATACAAGATAGCATGATCAATTGGACGTTTAGTGCCTAAAATCCCTACTTAAATTGAGATGGAACATAGTTAACCCTAGTTCTAGCATGCTTCTACTTAAATCTGAAATCCTAGCAGGATACTAGATAAAATTTAGGGCTTTCTGTATCAATGGAAAGAGGGCAAGACGACGCTTCTATCTATATATAATAGTTAGGGTTTGGCTCGCTATCACCTACCCTAATCGAAGGATGAAGGAAGAAGAGAGAAGTCGATCGCGCTAGATACACACCGTCGGTAATCGCCAGAATACTCTCCCGTCCAAGGTCCTCGCCGATCGCCACAGCATCTAAATGATTCTAGGGTGGCTAAGGGTCACTTTTATAGGTTTAATTGCATTCTAGAGGGTTCCGTCGCGGAGATAAGAGTCCACAAACTCGGTTACGCGCGAATCGCGCGGATTAGGGCCCCGCCGCCGATCTCATCCGAAATACGTTCTCTAGGGTTAGGGTTTCGAAGATTAACCAGAGGAAAAATGATGAGATGATTCTAGTCGTTCTTTTGAATCTGGTTTGAGCTTAAATGATCGGGTATTGGGCTCGAATTTCATGTTTTAAGGTTCGATTAGGCTAAGTGTGGTTTTGGGCCCTAATCTGCTAATTCGGCTTGTTTACGAATTTTATTTGGGCTGGTCATAGAAGATAATTTTACTTAATGTTTCATCCTCTACAAGATTTTAATTTTTCTAGATTTTTATAAAATAGTAGAAATTTTACTTATCCTATTTCTTAAAGAATTTCTTATTAATTTTCTGGAAATTTTATTCCTTAATAAATCGGGGTGCTACAGTAGAAGAAGGGCAGCCTCCCTCATTCACACACGATGGCAAGCGGGTGCAGATGGTGCAACTACAGTCAGCAGAGGGAAGACGACGACGGCAACAGGGACTCCTTCGAACGCAACAACATGCTTGCTCGTTCGACGGGGCTTATATTTATAGGGAGAGGGATCCTATGGAGATTTAGAATCCTAGTGGGAATAATATTTCCTGCGTAAGAATCCTAATGGCCTGATAGTTTCTCTGTTTGCAGTCGCCTCGTGGGTTGGGGTTCAAAACCTGAGGGTCCCATGCAAGCTTCGAACGTAGACAGCTTTTGGCTTTTGAATCAACCATTATATATATATATATATGTATCCCATCCTTTCTTAAATGTGAGATGGCCATGGGCCTTCTATTGTTAATAAGGCCCATATACATATATAAGGGTTAAGGCTCTTGTTGTTCTTAGGCTAAACTCACCTACGTAAGGCCCATATAAGGCTTTTTATTATGTAAAGGTTGAGGGTCCATAAGTGATGTTTGTGAGGTGGGCTTTTATATTTTATTCGATTTGGGCTCTTGTCTTATTCATTAAGAGAATTAAATTTCTTTAGGAAAAATTTGTATTCCTATATTTTTATCCAAGAGTGCTACAAGGAGCCTCTCGCCATTCTTGATTTTCTAGATCATCTCTTGAACCCAGCTTCTAAGGCGAGCTCGCCTTTGCATCTCTTCCCACGGGATGTAGCTATCGAGTGGGAGTGCGCCAGTGGGACGAGGAGGAATGTATTCCTCCAGGTCGTCAATGAACCGTTACAATCTTTGGAGAGGCGTTAGCTCGACTGGAGATTGTAAGGCGGCTGCTTGCTCAGCTTGCTTCTTGAGCCTTCTTTTGAGGTTCTTCCTCCTATTCCTCTCCTGTCATTTGGTGATGGCCACTCCCAGGGGAGTAGGAGAGAGGGGCTCTAAGGCCGAAGTTAACAAATCCCCATGAGGATACCCCCGAGCTAGTGTCTTGGCAGAGGGAGGTCGACGGCTTTTCTTTGCCTGGATTTCAATCCAGGCACCTTCCGCTTGTTGTATTTGGAATGTGGCATTGATTGCCTATTTAATGACCTCAGGTGGTAGCTCCCGGTATGTTGGGATGCTGGGGCTGGCGTCCGAAGATGTATGCGTAGTTTGATGCCTTACCCATGGTGGCAAAGTTCTTTGTTGGGATACGAACTGGGGGACTTTCTTAGAGTCTTGTTCCTTAGATTTGCCTTTGCTATCTAGCTTGGAGCGGCATCCTGTGGTAACTGGAGTCGCAGTGGGGCACCGCCGCTCCTGGCGGTTACCCTGACTTTGCATAATAATCGGGCCTGGCTGTGAAGGGCCCAGCTGGCTTGCCAGAGTCGCTGAAGACTCCGAAGATGTCTTATTCACGATCTGAGCTGAGTTGCAGGGTATATGAAGGGAACTCGAAGGCATGCTGGATGGAGAGACACGACATGGTCGCGCCAAGGCTCCGTCCTATTTTTGTTTCCCCTTCCTATCTTTCAGCATAGACGGTGGAGTCGGAGCAGGGGAATAGCGAGAGGAACTTGGGACACCCATTGTCGTCTCGCTTACCAGGACATCCTCTCGGCCAAGAAGAACTCGGAGTAGCCTGGAAGTATCCTCCTTGGAGAAGGGAAGAGACTTCAACTCTTGCCAAGGCCGCCAATGTGGGGCCGAAGTAGCAAGAGCTAATTGACTGGTACTCGGCATCTGGGTATCTAGAGGGGCTGAGGTGGCAGGAGGATGGATGATGTTGATCAGGAAATTACTCGGCTCAGTCCCCTGGTTGTTGCCCTTCCTCCTACGGCTTTGCAGTCGCTCGAGAGCTTCTCGATTATCACCCCGAAACTCGAGCAACTCTGGGACATGTCGATAAGGCAACCCGTGACCATTTGCTCGAGGAGGATCTGGTTGGTCTGGTGCATTTCTGACAATGCTCAAGGTTTCTGTAATGGCTTCCCGAAGCCTCAAAGTCGCCATGGAGTTCCCCTCATCATCAATCTGCTCCCATTGGATCTGCTCCTGGATTAAGTGCTGAACCTCCTCATAGGACTCGATCGCGTGGTAGATTCTGGCATGGAAAGGGCAATACTGGGGGTGACCGAAGTCCCACTGAGTGTGGTCTGCTGGTGGCTCACGTGCCATGATTTGCCCTCTCTGGACGAGGTCATCAAAGAGCCGCTTGGTCCTTTCTCTTGGAAAGGAAATAGGTGTGCGGTCATGCCAGAGTCTCCACCCTGGGTACCACAGTGAGTGCTCGCCTTGGCTGGTGCCTGGCTCATCTGCTTTAGCATCAGAGAGAGAGAACGCGGCCATCATGTGAATCACATTAGCTGAATAGTGAATCACACGTGTTGTCTTAGCGGGTCTGGACCACACATGTGGCTGCGGAGGATCGATGAAACCGCTCTTCATTTTGATGAGGCCGTCTCGGATTAGCTTTTGCGCCTAAGTCTTGAAGACATAACAATCTTCGAGTGGATGACCTAGCATGTGATGGTATGGGCAATAGCTAGGGTCATCAGCTTTCTGGGCATCGTCCGGCTTGCGAGCTTCTGGCAGCTCGAAGATCTTCTGGGCTATGCATAGGTCGAAGAGCATCTTCGTGTGTTCCTTCTTGAAGGAGAATGGTGTCTTCATACGCTCTGAAAAAGAAGGAGCGGCTGGTTTGTCTGCTGGCTTCTTGTCGGAGCCACTTGACTCGCCCTCCTTGCTGGCTTTAGCTGTGGGGGTGAACTCAATGATGTTCACCTCCTTACCGGGTTGGCGTTCTCGCGCCTATTTCCCCTTGGCTAGAGTATAGCTCGGGTTATCGACGAAGAACATCTCTATTTCAGCGACCGCCGAATTGAGCTGGTCGAAGCCTTTAATGTTGGTGCCGAGAAGTTTTTCGCTGACCTCGGATGCCAAGCCTCTGCAGCATATAGTAATGGCGTCCTCCTGGATTGGTGGGTTGATGCACCTCATATTGAGGTCTCGCCATCTTTTGATGAAGTCGAGGGCACTCTCGCCCTTCTTCTGCCGAAGAGAGCAGAGCTCTGCCAGGGAGATCTTGCGCTCGATCGTCTGGAAATGGTCGAGGAATTTCTTTTGGAGATCCGCCCAGTCTATCACGGAGTTAGGCTTCAGGCGGGAATACCATTGGAAGGCGGTTCCCGTGAGAGAGGTGGCGAAATAGCGGAGGGGGTACGACTCGTCCAATGCTAGCTCGCCCATGGCCGTGATGTAGTAGGCCAAATGTTCATGTGGAGACCCTTACCCGTTGAATTTCTATAGCTTCTGGGGCTTGGCATACTCCGGGGGAAGCTTTTTCAACTGGTGATGCAGTGGGTATGGTACACTATAGAGGTCTATAGTGGCGACCCCTTCCCCATACTAGGCGAGCTTCATCTCGATGATCCGCTTGATCATCTGCCGTTGTGCCACAAGATTTTCTGGCACAGGCGTATTGGATGCTCGTTGATGAGCTTCCACATGGGGCGTGCCGAACCCTGCCGCTGTCGGGGTTCTAGCGGCTGTTGCTGAGGCATTGGCACCATTGTGCCCAACTGGTAGTGCCGGTGCTTCGGTCGAAGGCCTAGCAGGTTGTTGAGGGTGAAGGTCCCACTCCTAAAGAAGATCTTGTAGGAGGGTCTTCAAGTGTTGGTTCTCCCTCATGAGAGTCTCGAGAGTCACCTCTTGACCCTCATTCGCTAGCAGATCATTGTTGACTGGATCCGGGTTAGCAGGAACGCCACGGTCCTTGACTGGAACTTCTTCAGCGTATTATCATGCCTGTGGTTCAGCAGACGTGCCGATGTGACCCGGTGGCACCGGAGGTTGAGTGTGAGGGCGAGGCCTCCTAAGTTGGGCCAGAGGCTGATTCAGGTCATCAGACTGAGTCTCGGGTTGGTGGTCAGTGGCGTAACACATGAACACCCAAACTGCGTCATTGATGAGCTGAACTGTTCGTTTCTTCTGAGGATGCTTCTCGAAGCAGACTGGTGCCCCCAGTCTGTCGAAGACTGAGGTCCTTTGGGGTGGATCTTTCGTCACGAGACCGGGGTCGACCCGAGAAGAGCTTGAGGCTGGATGCTGGCGGGGCCTGGCACAAGCCCTTCTTTGCTTTGGCCTATTTAGGCTAGAGAGATTGGATGGCTGGGTGTCGACGGGCTGTGTCGACGAGAATTCGGCGATGTCCCGAGCGATGTGACGCCCGGATGTTCAAAGGGAGTTCTTGGTACGTGCCCTTCGAACAGCTTAAGCCTCCTCTGGGGTAACCCAGATTCTTCTCAGGCTAAGTTGTTGTCCTCCCTTGTTGCTATTCTTTCGACTGGACTTGGGAGTCTGGGTGCCGAACTGGTGTAGATGCCCCCGGTCAGTTGCCGAGGCACCGATTTCTCTTAATTCTGCCTTGTCTTCTCGCGTTTGTTGTAGGAGACTAAAGTGATTGGCAGTGGGGATCGCAGGCACGGTCCGATCCCGGGGTATAATCAGTTCGCCTCCATTGAGATGAATCCTCAAGTCGCCGACAAAGAGGGTCTTGCCAGAATTGCTGGTTGCAGCGGGTCGCCTACCTCTGCGGCCACTGCAGTTCTTTTTCTGGGGAGCCGGGGAAGACCCTGCTCCAAGGTGCTAGACGGAGAAGACCTGATCTACCGTTGCCGGCAGCGTAGAGATGCTGGCAAAAAGTGTTGGGGTCGGCCTTCAGGGCATGATGCCCATACCGAGAGCCGATGACTGAGTGACCCGAGTATAGGCTTCTGCCCGGGCCGATAGAAGTGTTGCCAGAGCTCGAGGCGACGCTCTCGCACCGAGAACCGATGTTGTGGGAAATGCAAGGGCGCCAAAGACTCGACGTCGTGAACTTGTGTCGAGTGTCGAGATTGCTGGAATTTGGAGCCGAAGGCCCATGTTGGGTGTTGAGATTGCCATATCCCGAGGCGGAAAGCCTGTGTTGGGAGTCAGCATTACTGGATCATGGGGGTGTAGACTCTGTTGTGGAGCTGGGAGGTCAGAAGCCCAAGGCGGAGAGTCCTCATCGGGGACCGACCTTGATGAGACCCGGGGTTGTGTGCTCGAGCCGGATGTTGGGGAGCCTCGAACTCTGGGTTGGGAACCCGTGTTGAGTACTGGCTTGACTGAGACTCGAGGTGGGAAACCCGAGTAAAGTGCAGAGGAGCCTTGAACCCGGGGCAAGGAGCTCGTATCGGGTGCAGGCTTGACTGGGACTCGGGGTTGGAGACCCGAGTATGGTGCTGAGAAGTCGTGGACCCGGGGCAGGAAGCCCATATCGGGTGCCGGCTTGGCTGGATCTCAGGGTGGGAAACCCGAGTGAAGTGCTGAGGTGGCAGCCGATATTCGGGGCACGGGGCCCGTGCTGGAAGTTGGCCGAAGCTGGGCCCGGGAGCTGACGCTTGTCCGGGTAAGAGATGATATGGGACCCCTACTATACGGGGGCCGAAATTGTTCGTGACATGAAGGAGAAGCTTGCTTATGTAGCTCTCGACTATGAGCAAGAGCTTGAGACAGCAAAGAGCAGCTCCTCTGTTGAGAAGAGCTATGAGTTCGCTGATGGGCAGGTGATCACGATTGGTGCGGAGAGGTTCCGATGCCCTGAGGTTCTTTTCCAACCATCTCCCATTGGTATGGAAGCTGCAGGTATCCACGAGACAACCTACAACTCGATCATGAAGTGTGATGTGGATATATGGAAGGATCTTTATGGGAACATTGTGCTTAGTGGAGGGAGGGTCTACGATGTTCCCTGGCATTGCTGATCGTATGAGCAAGGAAATTACAGCCCTTGCACCAAGCAGCATGAAAATTAAGGTTGTGGTCCCACCCGAGAGGAAGTACAGTGTCTGGATTGGAGGGTCTACATTAGCCTCCCTTAGTACATTCCAGCAGGTAAAATTCCTTTTTGTCTCTATGACTCGTCTGAATTTCCTTTGTATGTGTAATGAATTGGGCCCCCTACAAATGTATCCTTGAACCCGATAATCATGTAACTTAGCTCGTTTCTTATCACTGTTATTCAAATTCATGTGTGGATGATTTTTATTTTATTTATTTTTATTTTTTGGTTCTGTTCATCTTACATGGTTTTTATTAACCTGGGGCTTGCGGTTGCAGACGTGGATATCTAAGGCAGAGTACGATGAATCTGGACCAGCCATAGTCCACAGGAAGTGCTTCCAGGCGCCTTTCCTTGCATGGAGTCGAACTGTTTTTTTGCGTAGCTTCATATTTTTGATTGTATCGGCCGGGTTGTATGGTCGAAGAACTCTGGGGCAGGTTTGCATTATTTCCCTAGCCCTCCCCCCAAAAACAAACAGAACGAGGATAGAAAAGGAAAAAGAGGAGGACTGATGAAGTGCTCTTCAGCGTATGTTTTCGGTGTTGTTGGTATAGCTTGTATTGGCATTTGCAGAGTTTGTGTTTCTTTTTTAATCGGTTTAGCCTTTTTTTTTTACTGTTTTGGAGTTCGACTGTGCGCACCTGTTGCTCTCAAGCTGCACATCCCCGTGCGCCTTCCGTATGGTTAAAAATTGCGCCGCGGACGGACGTTTGCCTGGTCTCGTGGAGACGTTTGCCCGATTCGTGGGCTCTGATCATTGGATGGTTTTGACAGTTCTACCCACCCATGTTATGATCAAATACTTTCTTTTTATTTTTACCCCAATCCACTATGATTGTTCGATATTATTCTTGAAGGCTATAAAGTTTGTTGCAGCTAAATTCTGTCGATCAATTTTATGCTGGTAAAGGATCCTTCATGGCCCCTCAGGTGAGTTCAAGTTTGTCCATATCTCTGTTAGAGCTGATTATGATCTTCAAGATTTTTTGCAAGAAGAAGTTTCTCATGTGAAAATTGAATGCTGTTGTCATGGGCGATCTTTCTTTGTCCTTACTCAGGGTGTGTTTGGTAACACTCCTTGGGGGTGATTCTTCTAATCTTTGAATCCCCGATAAGGAGTTTCAGCGTCTCCAAATGCGCCATTCATGCGTCAGGCTTCCCGTGCGCGGTGGATTCTCGTCGAAGAGAGACCGACACAAGGGATCGTGACACCTTCGTTTCCCCAAAGTGGTCGAGGGCAGCTTCATGTGGAGGATTGAGGGGTTCCCAACAGCAAATGACCACATTGGTCGCCCTCGCCCTCACCGTTGGCCGCTCCTCGCTCGCTCGCTCGCTCGCTCGCCCGCCCCCCCGCGACAACAGTTGGTTGCCATTGCCGTCCCCCTTCGTCACCCTCGTCGCTCATAGAGGTATCATCTTCTTCTCCAGCGGACGGAGGAGACAACGAGGTGTGTAGTTTCACTGTAGCCATGTAGCAACTGTAGTGTTGCGACAGTATGAACAGTGTGGGAGTAGTGATTTGGCAAAATTCTCCAATAAATGTTTATCCCAGAGAGAAAAAAAGGTAAAAGAGAGTAAAAGAGTCGTTTTCAATTTAAACCCCTCACCCATGTCAAGGAGAAGAGTCCATGTGGCAAATGTGATTTTGCACCTCTCTTTGTGTTTTTTTTTTTTTTTTCAAAATCGTCCCAGTGTCAGATTGTTATGTACGGTGAAAGGGATTTTGAAAGAGTTTTAACGACCATAAACATTTCCAAACACAGCATTAGCATCTGCTGTGCATGTAATCGAGAATATGTGGTGAAAAAGGTTGACAAATATCATATTTCGGAGTGACTAACTTAATTTTGGGTATGATTTTATTTTGATTGTTTGATTTCGTGATTGGACATTCAAGATTAGTGGCAAATGAAGTGGTCAAAAAAAATTGCTTGCATGGATTTTCAGAATGAAAGGTCATTGCAATCTAATGAGGGTTTTTCTCCCACCATAGGGCGCAGTTTTGACTACTCACAGGAGTTTACGTCGTCTGTTTTTGGTAATATGGAATTTAACACAGTCAGTCTATAGGACACAACGTACAGAAGCATAACTAATGTCTGAAAATCAAAAAATGAGAAAAGTTTGTGTCTTTATGTGTCATACTGGTTACACAATTTACATGTGTTTAAAATGATGTTAGGTCTCTTACAAGTGAAATTCAGGCTGGTGGCGGGTTTATTGGCGTAAAAGAATATACAAACATCCATCTTCATAATAATTCCAATAAAATCATCGAGAAATTTAAGATATAAACCATGATATTCAGGACATATATAACATGCATAGTCTACTTTTTTTTTCGAGAAAAATTATCCCGATACCCTTGAAATCATTCAAAATCATCTCTATATCTCTACCTTTCCTATTTACTGTAATATCTTTGAAATCTTTAAAAAATAATCATATTCCCCCTTCACAAGGGTATAGGGGTAATTTTATGTTTTAAGGATATGGACGGATAGGGACACAATAGATATTTTTCTTAAGAATTTTAGAGATATTGCGGTAAATATGATAAAAAAAGGGGTATAGGATAATTTAGTAAGATTTTAGAGATATATGAATAATTTTCTCTTTTTCTAAGTTACTTGTATTACAAGAATTATTGTTTACCGAAATTGGGCAATGCCTCGATTACTTGTCTACTATGAAACGAGGGAATATGATCACACAAGTCATGGATTATGATTCTTACGATCAACAAAATAAACTCACGATTATACAACTCGTGGACAATGATTCTTACGGTCAACAAAATAAACCCGCGATTACACAACCCGTGAACCCGTGGACTGTGAGTAACAAGTTATTTTATAGCCTACTTCTCTTTACTTGAAAAACACTGGGTGAGAAAGTTAAAAAACAAAAAAGGCATTGCAAACACTTTTAGTATGCAGGGCATGGTTTGCCGACTCGTATGACTCGACCCGACCCAAGCGGGCGGCGGGTCGCACGGGTTGGGGGTCCTGGTCGGGACGCACTGGACCGCATGGTCCCGTGCGTCCCGCCGCATACCGGACCGATCCGAGGTGGGCCCGGACTGGTACGTGCGAGTCGGGGCAGTTCGCCCATTTAACGGATCGGGATGGGTCGCTTCTGCATCTATCCCCCCACCGGCGAGCAGCGGTGCAGCGGCGTTGCAGCGGTGGTCGACGGCGGTCAGCACCGGTAGACGGCGGTTCTGGGCGGCGAGCACCTGCGATCGGAGGTAGGTGCTCTCAAATTTTTTTGTTTGTTAAATGGAGGGCGGTGGAGTGTAGATCGGGGCGGATCTGGCCGTAGGGGGGGCCGTCTGGTTCGGTGGGGGGGGCGTCTGGGCCGCCGGAGGTGGGGGAGGGAGGGGGGCTGTCTGGGCCGGTGGGGGGGTGAGGGAGGGGGGGCCGTCTGGGCCGGTGGGGGGGTGGGGGAGGGAGGGGGGCCGTGTGGGCTGCCGGAGGGGGGGAGGGAGGGGGGGCCGTCTGGTCAGGTGGGGGGGGTCGCCGGAGGTGGGGGAGGCACGGGGGGGGGGGGGGGGGGGGGGGGGGGGCGTGTGGGCCGCGGGAGGTGGGGGAGGGAGGGGGGAGTCTGCCACCGGTGGGGGGGCCACAGGTGCGGCGGGTGGGGGTGGGGGTGGGGGAGGGTGGGGAGGGGGAGGGGGATTAAAAAATTGTAAATAAATTTTTAATTATAAAAAATTGAACTTTAGTAGTTGAAAAAATTAAAATTTTGTTAGTTTTTTTAAGATTAATTTATGATGTATTATGTAATTCATTTAATTGTAGAAGTTTTAAATTTAAATTTAAATTTAGTGATAAATATGTTACAAATGATTTTAAATTGTATTAGATGATTCTATATAAAATTTAATTTGTAAAAAATGTAAGATTTAATTTAGATGTATTAAATAATGTAATCATTTTTACATGTTGTAGAATTAAATTTATTATTTTAATTTAAATTTAGTTATAAAAAAAATTGTAGATGTAAATTGTAATTACAAATTTACAATGTATTAAATAATGCTTTTAGTTTAACATGTTGTAGAAAAAAATTAGATTTTTTAACATATAGTTTTGAATGTTGTAGAAATAATGATATTATTTTTATTAAATGCTATTTGTAGAAAACATTATACATTGAATTTATATTTATTACTTAAATTTGTTAATTGTAGACGTAGAATAATGAAATTTCATTTTTTTGGAGAAATTAATACATAGTTTGTTTGTAAATTATATTTGATAGCTCTACGTAAAAATTAATTTACTATAAAATGAAGATATTTTTATTTTATATTAGTTCATTAACAAATTTAGTGATATTTAATATTTATATTTCTTAAATTTAGGAGATACAGTTAAGCACTCTATGGCTCCTAGGGAACGACCAAATGACATTGGATGGTCACACGGAGTTATGTTGGATGGCAACTGTAAATGTTGGCGTTGCAAATACTGTAAAATAGAACTATGGGGAGGAGGTGTGTCTCGGTTGAAGAAGCACTTGGCAGGAGGAGCCGGTGCAAGATACTCTGAGGTTACTGGGTGTACCCATGTGCCTAGAGATGTGAAACTTGCAATGGCGAGGCACCTACGGGAGAAGAGAGCTGAGATGCAAGAAAAGGAAAAAAAGAAGAAAAGAGATGAAACAGCTGTTAGCGGAAGAGCAAGCGGCAGCGACGAGGATGAATGTGCATGGACACCTAGTGACGAAGACCAACAAGCGCGTACTGACCAGCCTAATGTGTTTGTCACGGTGAATGATCCATACGAAGCGCAGTTTCGTGAGGCAGTACGTCAGAGCAGGGAAGAGGCAAGTCATCTCGAGGAGACGAGAGTGCGAAGTCGCGAGGCATCAAGGACCGGAGCATCAGGGAGTGGTGGTTCATCTACGACTCGACAACCACGGGATATAAGGAGTTTCTTGACTAGTGACTCGGGTTTACAAAGAAAAAGGATACAATCGATCAACATTGAAGATGTGGAGCCCGGTGCACTATCCCGAGAGCATGGCAAACAAACGAGGGTGGATGATGCATATGGCCAAAAGGGGCCTAAATGGAAACTCGGACAGGTCGTTGCAAAATGGTGGCACCATGTGGGTCTGCCTTTCAATGCGGCCAACAGCCCTTACTACAAGCTAATGTTTCAGGAAGCATAAGTTCTTGGGTTACACGTGCAACCACATACAGCAAGAGAGTTGGCCGGCATATATCTTGATGAACAAGTTGTTGAGATCAAGAGTTATGTTGACTCATTCAAACAAAAATGGTCAAAGTACGGAGTCACACTAATGTGTGATGGATGGTTAGGTACCACAAAAAGTAGCATGATCAACTTTCTTGTTTATTGTGAGAGATACGTTTTCTTTCACAGATCAGTGGATGCGTCAGGCCAAGTCCACAATTACCAATATATTTTGTCATTGATGGAACAAGTGGTGACCGAGATTAAGGAGGAGTACATTGTTCAAGTGGTGACAGACAATGGCTCGAACTATAAGAAGGTTGGGGAGGAGCTGATGAGGAGCAGACGACACATTTTCTGGATCCCCTATGCAGCACACTGTGTAGATCTGATGCTGAAGGAGATTGGCCAGCTTCGTGTAGTCAAATATGTGGTCGAGGTCGCACAAAAAATCATGAAATATATCTACAACCACACACTTGTATTGGCATGGATGAGAGAGCATTGTGGCGATGAACTGTTGAGGCATGGCATCACATGATTTGCCACCAACTACATCGCATTGCAGAGCCTTCTGAAGTACAAGGATGGGTTGAAGTAAATGTTTAAGGATGAGACTTGGCTGAGTTCCTCTTTTGCCGATTCACGTGAAGGAGGGGAGGTCGAGGGGATTGTCAACACCAATAACTTTTGGGATAGAGTCAAGATATTAGTATCATTGATAGAGCCACTGTATGAGGTACTGAGATGTGTGGATGGGGATAGAGTACCAACCATGAGGTTGGTGTACAGTAAAATTGAAGCTGCAAAGCGGAAGATTCTTGAGACGTCCAAGAAATATGGACCCACTATCTTAGATATTGTGGAGGACAGATGGGACGGGCAAATGAGCCGCGATCTTCACATGGCAGGTAAACACTTACATTCTATAGCAATAAATGAGCCGCGATCTTCAGCTTATACTAATATTTTGGACTGTCTTGTGATTGCAGCGTACTACCTACATCCGGCCTTTCAATATGCTCGGGGCCTTGCTTATGACGATACTTTGATAGAATCGGTCAACATTGTGGTAGACCGATTGTCTCGCAGGCCAACAGATGCTGCTGATACGTTGAATGAGGTATACTTGGATATTTTACCAGTGAGAATATGAAATGAAATATGCACTTATTATTTCCTCTAATGTAGATGAAAATATTTAGAGAGGCAATTGGTTCATTTGCGACACCTAATGCCGTGGCCAACCATGATAGACTCGATGCAGGTAATGTATCTTCACAATGCACATTGTATAGCTCGACAAGTAATTTTTGTATCTAATTATTATATTATACGTCATCTGCCTTAATCACAGCTTAGTGGTGAGTAAATTACGGCATAAGTGCACCGACATTAAGGAAGATCGTAATGAGAGTTCTATCACAAACATCCTCGTCAAGTGGGTGTGAGCGTAATTGGTCGACATTCTCCTCTTATATACTAAGCTAAGGAATAGGCTAACACATCGCAGGCTGGATAAAATGGTTTATGTTCATTACAACATGAAGCTAAAGGTTCGGCATGTGCAGATGGATACAAGGAGAGGAGAGGGAGATTACGACCCAACAGATGATGTGTACTTGCGAGACGATGATGACCCTATGGTTTCATGGGTTGCAAGAGCCACAACCGAGCGTGGTGAGACAGAACTTGACGACGAGGGCGAAGAACCAGGCGAGACACCACGACCTAATACTTTTCTCGCAGTAGCTGTACAATAGGCAGTGGGGGGGGAGATGACATCCATGTGCAGATGGGTGGTGACGAGTCAGCAAAGGGACGTGATGAGGAAGTTAATTTGGATGAAGACCTCGTCATTAGGGGTGGAGACACATCGTATGCGTATGATGATACAGCATGAGAGAGATTGATGTAACCTCCAGCAATTGAGCCTCCACTACCAGCTCAGGTGAAATAATATATACAAATCGAATAGCATATTTGATTAGAGAGCGTAGGCATATATCTATGTATGATGATGTAAGAAATATATTGCATGCCGAGCCGGCAAATGAACAATGGTCCCGGGTTGCTGCACCGCGACATTCAATATCTACGGAACCCAGAAGGTTATCCACTTCTAGAGAGGCTAGGGGGAGTTCATCATTTAGAGAGGTGAAATTATATTGCCATATGTACATTTATATGCTGTATTTCATTGGTAATTGATTATATTACCCTTTAATTATGTAGCCTTCTGTAGCATCCAAACAACCATCTCAGTCTGCTGCGCTACGACGCCCAACATCTAAGGCACCTAGTCAGTCGTCTGAGGTATACGTATAGACTTACACAGTACAAAGTAAATTGAATGATTATCTAACAAAGCGTCCGCTTCTCAGACATCAAGAGGGACACAACATGTAGCAGATAAGCCGCCGCCTGCTCCGCAGAAGAAAAAATCGGCATGTACCACATTATTCAAAAGCAAGAAGGACACGAAACCACCATTAAATTTGATAGATATTGCAGACTTGGAGACATTAGATCCCAATGCAGATGATGACACTCACCAGCCCTCTATTGAGCCCCGCATCAGTGGGAGTCATGACTCCAATGATGATAGTACACCGATACATTCCATGGAGGTGGTGGTTCTCAAGGTGGTCAACGGAGTCGTCGTGGGGATACTAGTGCTGGTGGCAAAGAGTATAGCACTGGTCAAGGCAGAGGTCATCGCGGCTAACAGCCCGCCGCATGGACAGAGGAACAGCACTTCACACATGCCACGCAAGATGAGGACCACGGTGCTCCACCGGCAGGGACGAGGCGGGCAGCTAATCATTGGGATCCCTACTATGGAAGTTCTGTTGCAGACAGTACCAGCTATCAAGGCATGTTGTCTGATTTTGAGAGGATGAGTACACATGTGTTGACACCCATTTTTTATCGATAAGTTGAGTCGTTTCTCTTACTCTCATTTGTTGATGTCTCGAGTTATCCACCACTCGTTGGGCTATTTTCTGGCACGTTCTGGGCCAATTTTATGGATGGCCTCCCTCCCTGGCTAGGTCTGAATTGATTCAGGGCTTAATGGGTATTGATTTTGGTTGATTGAGCTTTTCTATGAATTTTGAACGCCCATATACATGTGCGGTCAGTCTCCAACCGCTCATAACACAGACGGTTGACTTTGAGCCGCTCATCTATTTATTGGATATTTAGTTGATTTTATGAATTTCCACTGACAAGCATTTGTACGGTCGAGATGTAGCCGCATAAGACCATTGTGTGGTACTTCCTAAGCCGTATGTCTCCCAGAATCCTAACGTCGCTGGTTTTCAGATAATTATCTAATCTATTTTGATTTATCACCGACAAGGAATGGGCAGTTTTCTCTTGGCCGCTCTTGTGGATGTACGGTCTACCCGCAGCCGTTTATCTATGAGAGTCCAACGGTGATGTTTTCGGTCATCTCGATGGATAGTTGGATAATATTTTATGTTTATTGAATTTCCACCGACAGGGTTGGACGGCCTAGGAGATGGCCGCTCATCCTGTTGGGTGGTCTATCGTGAGACCGTGCATCGTCTCGATTCCTGAGAATTTCAAGAGTTTTCTCTCTCTATCTGTGGTTTTATCCCTAACTTCTCCAGTCATTTTCTCCACGGATACTGAACCAAATTTGCCGCCGTTTCTTCTGGTTGAAAGATAATTCGATTATCTTCATTTTCTATTTGATAATCTTGACCTAAAAATGGATAGAAACCCTAATTTCGAGCTAGGACTTTAGGTGCTCTATAAATAAACCTTGAGGCCCAGTTTCGAAAGGGGGGGAGATTTTTGGTCGACGGCGAAGCCCTGCCGAACCTTTGAGCGACCTAACACCAGGGAGGGAGGCCTTCTATGTCCATACAGGCCTCCAGTTCAGGGAGTAGTCTTTGTTTTGAGTCTTTTACATTTGATAGTCCCGTCTCCTCTAGTTGCATGCTTGTTTCTTCATATCTGTTCTCTACGTTTTTCTTCATTTGCACTATCATTCACACACCCTCCTATGTTTTTGACGTCCCCAGGGGTTTAAAAATCCCCAGGTATCCCCCATTTCATTTAGTCATGTTCATTTCTTTCCATCTTAGCATTTGCTACACTTTCTAGTTCTAATTCGGGTTTTTCTTTGTGTTCTACATGTTATTTTACAGGTCAGCAACACACAAGCACGAGGCCCATCCTTTCTGGCCGGCCGAAAAGGGTGGAGGTTGGACTCTCGTAACTTCTGGTGTGGTGGTCTTGTGCGGCTTCTTTCGGACCGTTCAAGGAGACGTACGGGCTAGTATCAACCGTTCTTCCTTCTCCTGCGGTCACCATCAAGCCGTTCAACCCTCCAACCATCTTCCTCCCGCGTTCCACCTCAGCACCAAAGAGCGGTCTATCGTGAGACCGCACGTACCTACAGGCGGTCCATAAGGAGCGATTCCGAGCGTCGGTGCCGGTTTTAAGGCGGGTACCTCCCTCTTTCCAAGGTACGGTGTGCGTTCATCGCATGTCCGAAATCTTGGTGGCGATCACGATCACAGGTTCACACTTTTTCCCCGACCCCTTTTCTTTGTTATTTACTCATTGCTTAGTTCTTCACATTACACTAGTAAAGAAGGGGTTGGAAGGGTTATCAAAAGGGTAAGTGAGTAAGAAAAACATGTCAACACTCTATTTTGTGGCAATCACAGTGGGACACCTAGTGCCCATCGTGTTAGTGACTCGCTAACCTTCTCTTTTGCTTTGTTAGTCCTTTTTCTTGAAGTGGTTTCAGGTTGATCTTTGCTGGTCACGTTCTCTATCCTCTGGAATTGGTACGGTCCTTCTTGAGCCATCCAAATCTTGTGCGGCAGTGAGTCCACCGTTCTTCTCTGCAAACAGTGCCACTTCTCCTCCAAACCTACTATCGTGAGCGGTCTCTCACCACCCGTTCATCGTCCATACGGCCTGCGCTTGGCCGTCCATCTTGCTAGCACAGGTACGCCTCTGTCCCCATAGTGTTGGTTTGGTTGCAATTACACGGTTGTTGTAGGTCTGTTCCAGCTCTTACGCAGTCTACCTGGAGACCATTCAACCTGGTACGCTTCTGATTGCTATCTCCTTTCATTCCAGAGTTTTCTGATTTTCTGTCGTTACTCCCTGGATTATACGATCGTCTACAGACCGTCTATCTCCCTGAGCGGTCTTACAGAGACCGTCCTTGTCGTGCTACAGTGCACCCGTGCTTCACTTTGATTGCCATGTTATTTGATTTTCATGACACTTGGTGCTGATTATTGATCTCCCCCCTGTTCTTATATCATTGTTGCATACTTGTTTTCATTTCTTACATATTTGTTTGATTATTGATTGCTAGCTACTAAGCTAGACTTTGCATGCACTCCGGTACACATAGGATTCATGCATTTCATTCACATCTAGTTGCATTCCTACCGAGGTAGGGTTTCCTCTCGTCTCCATTCTCCTTGGAGCCGACTAGGGGACCTTGCCGAGGACCTTCGTAAGTCCCCGTGAGCCGTGATTCCCACACGGATGCCGGGCAGGTTGTACCATACCACCCCCCAGTCTAGGGTCTGCATTCATGAGAGAGAGAGTCCCTTAGAGTCTGCCAGTTTCCCGTCCCCCACCCTGGTTAGGTACCTTATGGTTGAGTGAATTCACATTTTAATTAATCCACTAAGGTCCTAAAGAGGAACTTATAAAACCTTCGTGCATCATTTATAACTTGGGTGGTCAATTGGTTGATTCTTTTCTCACCTCCCCCCTCCATTGTGCGTTGCGGCATTTATCATTCACCTCATTTTGTCAGATTAGGCTCATTTGGTTTAGTTCATCTTTGTGTGTCTCCATTTAGTTGCATTTGTCCTTGTAAGACCCCAAATTCCTTAGAAATTTATTTAGAAAGTTATTTGTAATTATTTAGAATTTATTTGAAGTTATTCGAATTAATGAGAATTATCCAAATTAATTAGATTAATTAATTAATTAATAGAATAAGTCATTTTTCAACTATTTTATAAAAATCCCCAAAAATCACATCTTGTAGAACTAATTTTGTTTAGCAACTTTGTCTTCTTCATTTAAGCCTAAGAAAATCATTTATTATGCCGGAATTAGTGAACTTAGTCTTCCGAACTTAACATTTAATTAATTACGGAATAGTATAAGTAATAATTCGACTACCTCAGAAAAATCTGTAAAAATAGTAAATAGATTAAGGTCTATGTAGATAACAACTTTTCCTTCTGGCATTAAGCCATGGTAAATCCGTGTTAAGATCTATTTAGAATTCAAACCCAAATATGCACACTTTTGACCCATACCTAACCCTTAGATTAAAACGCGAAATTCGACCTGATTACTCAACCAAATGATCTGAAATCAGGGGCAAATGGAAGGCCACAATGTAAAGAACATTTACCCTCAATCAATTTGAGGTAAACTTAGCCCCAAAACGTGCTGCCGACATAGTTTGGTCAAGTCAAGGATTTCGGCGCCGTTTCTAAACACGTAGCTTGCAGCAGCGAATACTCCCAATTCCGAAGGCTCCAGAAGCTCTATGAGCTATCAAAATGAAGCCCTACGAGTCTTCTTTCATTTGGCTGCTGTGGGGTTCGCTGAAATTTCGGATCTGGAGAGATCTAGCTCGATTTGTGGAGGTGGGTCAGCAGGCCGTTGGCTTCCCTTCATCCTTCTTTGATCCATCGATTGAGGTAGGAATTCTCAACCAAATCTTGATCATGAGTATAGAAAATTGTTCCTCTCATCGAGCTCTATCCATTGGTGGCAAAAGCCCCAATTTTCATTAGGTATCCGTGGAGAAATCGAGCTTTTTGTGAGGTGCTGTCCAAGTGTTCTTCATCCTAGGGTTCGAGTTTTCTCTCTCCGATTTGAGGTAGGATCTAACAACCAAACTCTAATTAACTTTCATGAAGTAATCAGCATGTTATTATCTTTCATTTAACTTAGAAAGCCCCAAATTCCATTGAGCATGCATCGTGAATTTCGAAGTTTTGTAAGAACATATCTAGAACATGTTTCATATAGTTTCCTTTAAGCCAGAGCTTGATTACGGGCTCATTTTGAGTCATAAAACTTGATCTCAATGTAGCATATAGTATATGGTTGGATTCATGATCGAGTTAGCTTTCTTTTGACACCAAAATCTCTAAATTTGGTTTTGTATATCGAGAGTATTTGTCAATTTAGTGGAGGTATGTCCTAAACGATGTCTACTTGTGTTCTTCATAGAATAGGTTGTGATTCTTGTGATTTCTGATGAAATTAGTGTTTCCAAACTGTAGTTTTATGACCCTAATATGTCTAGCAAGATTCCTATGGCATGTGGTTTTAATTTCAACTCATTTGGACCCCATTTGGATGAGATTTCATGTTTTCCGGAAGAGCAGCCGGATCTGTTCTTGCAGGGGTCGACCCCAGGGGTCGACCCATGCACCTGGTAGCCCAGGCAGCCCGAGGGTCGACCCCTGGGGTCGACCCATTCGGCCCAGACGCGAAGGTCGACCCCAGGGGTCGACCCATTCAGCTTCCAGAACCCTGTTTTGCAGGGGTCGGCCCCAAGGGTCGACCCATACACTAGAAAACCCGTTTTCTTCGTTTTTCGAACCGAAGATGGATCCGAATCAATGGGGAATCAACCCATTTAACTTAGGCCCATTGAAATCATATTTTTGAAGAACTTTTGACATATTCATGTACCCCTCTTGATTTCAAATTTGCATTGGTTCCTACATGTAAACTTAGTGTAAAAACACACCGTTTACCATCTTCATTTCAATGCATACAAGATTAAATAGAAACCCACATAATTAATGATTAATGGTGTAACTAAATCTCTGTTAATGCATTCTTTTTCACTCCTGTGAGAGCTTGTTCTTTACCTTGATAACTTGTTCTAGCTTGTTGGCACTTTGGCTACTACAAATGATAATGGTTAAGCATGATATCTTAACTTGGTGATTAGGATTAATATGTTGATTAGCTTGTTTGATTGCTGCTGTTTTACAGTAGCGCAGCACGATTAACTCTTGTTGTGACTTGATTTCAATCTCCTTGATGATTATACTTACCTTGAAATTCTGGAAATGAATCTCTTTCCTACTTGAAGTTGTTATTGCTACTTAGCTTAAACCTTGGAATTCTGGCCATAAACTGTGGAAGTCTAGATTCGTGGGATCTTTGATCCAAAGAAATCAATGCCTGGCAAACAATTAAGGGCTCGGTCTGGTCCTGGGAAGAGCGCCCGAACACTACGTGTACCCCCGGGGAGGTGAATGACTAGGTGTGGCATTTGGCACCAGTACTATTACATGTGTTAAATCTAGGACTGTCCACTACTCACTACTCTTTCCACTACTCTCTATATTACTTGCTACTACGTTTCACTTTCCACTCTTCACTGTTCTATACTCTACTTGTGGTTACTTTACTGGCTTATTACTTGGACGTGGAAATGAAATTACATGCGTGCTTGACATGACTTGAATTGACTTGATATGGCCAACTTCTTATTGTTATCTCCTGTAGTAAATTCTTATCTTACCATTCTATTCATTATATTTCTTGACCTTGCAAGATCTTCGAATTTTGTTTCGTGTTATCATCGTTATCTTTTTAGTGTTTTATCATTCGTAGCATGACATTTTAAAATGTAATTAAACTGTTAATCACTTATACCTGTCTGTTATTTCCTACTGAGCGTCAGCTCATAGTTGTGTTTCCCCCCCTTTCCAGGCTTTTCAGGTGACGCGCTTACCGATGGGGAAGGGCAGGAGTGATGTCTTGAGTGTATCAGTTCTAGTTGTGTTTTGGAGAGCATTTAGTTTCAGTTATGTCTTTGAGTTTTAGTGGTTGATTATTCCAGTTGTATTAAGTTGAACTTGAGGTTATTGTATCAGTTGTGGTTTGTTAATGATCATTTAGTATTTCCATCTTGTAGCACTTGTGTATTATTTTAGATTAGTTCTCTCTCATGCCAGCGTGTCCCTAACTGTACGTCCCGATATTTCCGCCTTGTTCGGGGCGTGACAGTTTAGTTGGTATCAGAGCCTAGGTTTCACATTCCTAGGTTTCCTAAGTTTTAGGTTTTCTTGCATTGCATCCCAATAATCGGTATATCAAAAGGTGTTGTCCGAACGTTAGGCTACGCCTATCGGGAAGGTCGCACACTTGCGCGAGTGGTCTTCGGACCGATTACCTCCGCCAGGTACCGAGTTTTTGGTCGTGTCTAGGTGCATTAGATCCCTAACCTTGTAAAAGTCTAAGACCTGACCTGTGAGATTGGGTAGAACTTGGGTTAAGTTCGTTTCTTAATCGTGTAATTATTTATCTTGATTAAACCTAAGTGATTTATTTCCCTTGTAGATGGCAGCTGATCGTGCTGAATGGGGGAACCTACAGCGTACGGTGCAAGGCCTTACTCAGGCCCTTCAGCAAGTAGCTCAGGCAGGAGCGGCACCACATGGCACCGGTGATCTATACCGGAACTTCCGCGGAATGAACCCGCCTAGATTCGCTGGTTCGACTGACCCCGACCAAGCCGAGCACTGGCTAGATGAGATGGGGAGAATCTTTGAAGTTATGCAATGTACCAACCAGGAGCGTGTCCTTTTGTCCACATTTCAACTGGAACATGATGCACGTACTTGGTGGGATTCTATCAAGGCAACTCTCGGTGATCGGCAAGTTATGTGGGAAGAGTTCGAGGAATTCTTCAACAGCAAGTATTTTTCTGATAGAGTGCAAGAGAAGAAAGCGGCAGAGTTCGCGGCCTTGAAACAGCGAGGTTTGTCCGTGGCAGAGTATGAGGCTCAATTTGCACGGCTTTCTCGTTACGCTACTCATCTCATTTCCACCGAGAAGATGAAGGTGAAGCGCTTTCTCAATGGTTTGAAGCTTCATTATATCAACCAATTGGCACCGATGGAGATTTCCACTTATTCTGAGATGGTAAGGAAAGCGCAAGTTCTGGAGGATACTCTTGAAATGACGGAGAGAATCCGTGGGAAAGGCACCAAGAAAGAATTACCTACGGGTTCCGGGAGTGTCAAACCCGGGTATACCAAGAAGAGACCTGTTAGTGGACCTGGTTCGTGGAGCGGGTCCGGATCATGGAAGGGCAAGATGCCGAGGCATGAAGACAAGAAGCCTGGCCCTATTGTTCCATTCAAGGGCGTGTGCAACTATTGTGATCGTCCGGGTCACAAGATAGAGGAGTGCTGGCGCAAGCAAGGCGCATGTTTGCGATGTGGAAGCAAGGAGCACCGTATCCCCAACTGTCCTCTCATATCGGAGCAAGCTACACCGGCAAAACCTCTAGTCTTCAAGAAACCACAAGGCAAGCTTCAAGCTTTACATGCAGACGAAACTGGGATTTCTGATGATGGCGGACTCGTCGAAGGTACCCTTACTATAATCGATAAGCCCGCATTTGCTCTCTTTGATACTGGTGCAACACATTCTTTTATTTCACGGAGATTTGCTAAGTCATTAGCTGTGGAACCTGTTTTGATGAATACTCCGTTAGAGATTTCAACCCCTATTGGCACTAGATCAACAATCCAGTATTTCTATCCTTCTAGTAAGGTGATGATTGGTGAACAGAACTTTCCAGTAGATTTGGTCTGCATGGATATGAAGGATTATGATGTAATCCTAGGAGCAGATTGGTTGGCCAAGTATGAGGCCAATGTTCACTGTAGTTCTAGCTCAGTGACTTTTACTGGACATTCTGGTTTATCTTTTACGGGAGTCAAGCACCATAACTCCGTACCGCTCATCTCGGCTCTTCGAGCTGATAAGCTTTTGAGGCATGGGTGTGAGGCTTTTCTAGCCTTTGTTTGTGCAACTCCTGAGCAGCAGATGGTGATCAAGGACATTCCAGTTGTCCGAGATTTTCCTGATGTCTTTCCGGAAGAATTACCAGGACTTCCGCCTGAGCGGGAAGTTATCTTTTCCATTGATCTTATTCCTGGCACAGCTCCTATTTCCAAGGCTCCTTATCGTATGTCTCCTGCGGAACTGAGGGAACTGAAGCAGCAACTGATGGAATTGCTTGAGAAGGGTTTTATTCGTCCTAGTACTTCTCCGTGGGGAGCCCCTGTGTTATTCGTCAGGAAGAAAGATGGCTCGATGAGGTTGTGCATTGATTATCGGCAAATAAACCAGCAGACTGTCAAGAATAAATATCCCTTGCCGAGGATTGACGAGTTATTTGACCAGATAGCAGGAGCTCAATATTTTTCTAAGATCGATCTTCGATCTGGATATCACCAGTTGCGGATTAAGGAAGAGGATATTTATAAATCAGCTTTCCGCAGCAGGTATGGTCATTTTGAGTTTGTCGTTATGCCTTTTGGTCTAACGAATGCTCCAGCAGCTTTCATGCAGTTGATGAACGATGCATTTCGGCCCTATCTTGATCAATGGGTCGTGGTATTTATTGATGACATCCTGATTTATTCTAAGAATGAGGAGGAGCATGCTGAGCATCTGAGAATGGCATTACAACTGTTGAGAGATCATCAACTATATGCTAAGTTCAGTAAGTGTGAATTCTGGCTGCAAGAGGTGTCCTTTCTCGGACATATTATCACCAAGGAAGGTGTTTCAGTTGATCCTTCGAAGATTGAGGCAGTGAAGAATTGGGAGCAGCCTACTAGTGCAACTGAAATCAGAAGTTTCCTAGGCCTGGCAGGCTATTATCGAAGATTTATCCAAGATTTCTCTAAGATTGCGGTACCTCTTACAAGATTAACCCGCAAGGAGAATAAGTTTGATTGGTCAGATGATTGTCAGCGAAGCTTTCAGACTCTGAAGGAGTGTTTGACTACTGCACCTGTTTTGGCTTTACCTTTTGGTGAAGGAGGATTTGTTGTTTATACTGATGCTTCAGGTATTGGCTTAGGCTGTGTACTCATGCAGCATGGGAAGGTGATTGCCTATTCCTCTAGACAGTTGAGGAAGCACGAAGATAATTATCATGTTCATGATTTGGAACTTGCTGCAGTCGTGTTTGCTTTGAAGATATGGAGACATTACTTGTATGGAGAAACCTTTACAGTGTTTTCGGATCATAAGAGTTTGAAGTATTTATTTTCTCAGAAGGAACTCAACATGAGGCAGCGGAGATGGTTGGAGTACTTGAAAGACTTCGACTTCTCGATTGAGTATCATCCTGGCAAAGGTAATGTTGTGGCAGATGCTTTAAGCCGGAAGCCGGTAGCTAGACTGTCAAGTCTCATGTTACAAGAATGGATATTGTTGGAACAATTATCTAGTCTGGATCTCAATATTGACAACGATCGGATCTTGATTGCTCAGATTCAACTTAAACCTGAATTATTGATTGAGATCAAGTCCTTGCAAGATAATGATCCCGAGTTAGTAGAGATCAAGGGAAACTTGAGCAGCAGACCTGACTTCATGTTGGCCGATGATGGTAGATTATTATTTAAAGGCAGAACTTGTGTTCCGGATGAGGCTACAATAAAGAACAAGATTCTCGAGGAAGCTCATAGATCCAGATATACCATTCATCCTGGAGGCACTAAGATGTACCGAGATTTGAAAAGGTCCTTTTGGTGGCCAAATATGAAAAGAGAAGTTACAGATTTTGTGAGCAGATGTTTGGTATGTCAGCAAGTTAAGGCCGAACATTTCAGACCAGCAGGGAAATTGAAACCACTCGACATACCCCAATGGAAGTGGGAAAGTATTGGCATGGATTTCATTATGGGTTTACCTAAGACTCGTGGTGGATTTGATGCGATATGGGTGATTGTCGATCGTTTGACAAAGTCGGCTCATTTCTTACCAATTAAGTCCAAGTGGACGATTGATGTATTGGCTGCTTTGTATATAAAGGAAGTGGTGAGATTGCATGGTATTCCAGTGAATATAGTATCTGATCGAGACCCCAGATTTACTTCACATTTCTAGAAGGGACTGCAAGAGTCTTTGGGTACTCGTCTGAATTTCAGTACTGCTTTTCATCCACAGACAGATGGACAGACTGAAAGAACCAATCAGATAGTGGAAGATATGCTGCGAGCTTGCATGATTGATTTCGGTGGTAATTGGAGTGAGCATTTGGCATTAATTGAATTCGCCTACAATAACAGCTATCAGTCTAGTATTCAGATGGCTCCTTTTGAAGCACTATATGGTAGAAGTTGTCGTTCCCCGTTGTGTTGGGACAAGGTAGGTGAGAAACAGTGGCTTGGACCAGATCTTGTTTCGGAATCATCACAGAACATCCGTGTTATCCGAGACCGGTTACTAGTAGCCCAGTCAAGACAGAAGAGTTATGCCGACAACAGAAGGAGAGCATTGGAATTTCAGGTTGGCGAGCATGTGTTCTTAAAGGTCTCTCCGACGAGAGGGATCCGAAGATTTGGCATTCATGGCAAGCTGAGTCCGAGGTACATTGGTCCATTCGAGATTCTAGATAGAGTGGGAGAGGTGGCATACAGACTAGCTTTACCACCGCATTTGTCTGGCGTACACAATATTTTCCATGTGTCTATGTTGCGGAAATATGTGTACGATCCCACTCATATCATTCAGCAGATGGATTTTGAACTAAAGGAAGATCTGACCTATGAGGAAAGACCTGTCAAGATTCTGGACCGGAAGCAACAACAACTCCGGAATCGTTCGATACCGATGGTCAAGATTCAGTGGAGTCGGCGTGGGACCGAAGAAGCTACATGGGAGTCTGAAGAGACTATGCGAAAGTGGTATCCCGATCTATTCTAGGTGAGCGATCTTTTTCTACTCTCAGTTTTAGTGCAGTGAATTTGGAGGACCAAATTCCTTTAAGTAGGGGAGGGTGTAAGACCCCAAATTCCTTAGAAATTTATTTAGAAAGTTATTTGTAATTATTTAGAATTTATTTGAAGTTATTCGAATTAATGAGAATTATCCAAATTAATTAGATTAATTAATTAATTAATAGAATAAGTCATTTTTCAACTATTTTATAAAAATCCCCAAAAATCACATCTTGTAAAACTAATTTTGTTTAGCAACTTTGTCTTCTTCATTTAAGCCTAAGAAAATCATTTATTATGCCGGAATTAGTGAACTTAGTCTTCCGAACTTAACATTTAATTAATTACGGAATAGTATAAGTAATAATTCGACTACCTCAGAAAAATTTGTAAAAATAGTAAATAGATTAAGGTCTATGTAGATAACAACTTTTCCTTCTGGCATTAAGCCATGGTAAATCCGTGTTAAGATCTATTTAGAATTCAAACCCAAATGTGCACATTTTTGACCCATACCTAACCCTTAGATTAAAACGCGAAATTCGACCTGATTACTCAACCAAATGATCTGAAATCAGGGGCAAATGGAAGGCCATAATGTAAAGAACATTTAACCTCAATCAATTTGAGGTAAACTTAGCCCCAAAACGTGCTGCCGACATAGTTTGGTCAAGTCAAGGATTTCGGCGCCGTTTCTAAACACGTAGCTTGCAGTAGCGAATACTCCCAATTCCGAAGGCTCCAGAAGCTCTATGAGCTATCAAAATGAAGCCCTACGAGTCTTCTTTCATTTGGCTGCTGTGGGGTTCACTGAAATTTCGGATCTGGAGAGATCTAGCTCGATTTGTGGAGGTGGGTCAGCAGGCCGTTGGCTTCCCTTCATCCTTCTTTGATCCATCGATTGAGGTAGGAATTCTCAACCAAATCTTGATCATGAGTATAGAAAATTGTTCCTCTCATCGAGCTCTATCCATTGGTGGCAAAAGCCCCAATTTTCATTAGGTATCCGTGGAGAAATCGAGCTTTTTGTGAGGTGCTGTCCAAGTGTTCTTCATCCTAGGGTTCGAGTTTTCTCTCTCCGATTTGAGGTAGGATCTAACAACCAAACTCTAATTAACTTTCATGAAGTAATCAGCATGTTATTATCTTTCATTTAACTTAGAAAGCCCCAAATTCCATTGAGCATGCATCGTGAATTTCGAAGTTTTGTAAGAACATATCTAGAACATGTTTCATATAGTTTCCTTTAAGCCAGAGCTTGATTACGGGCTCATTTTGAGTCATAAAACTTGATCTCAATGTAGCATATAGTACATGGTTGGATTCATGATCGAGTTAGCTTTCTTTTGACACCAAAATCTCTAAATTTGGTTTTGTATATCGAGAGTATTTGTCAATTTAGTGGAGATATGTCCTAAACGATGTCTACTTGTGTTCTTCATAGAATAGGTTGTGATTCTTGTGATTTCTGATGAAATTAGTGTTTCCAAACTGTAGTTTTATGACCCTAATATGTCTAGCAAGATTCCTATGGCATGTGGTTTTAATTTCAACTCATTTGGACCCCATTTGGATGAGATTTCATGTTTTCCGGAAGAGCAGCCGGATCTGTTCTTGCAGGGGTCGACCCCAGGGGTCGACCCATGCACCTGGCAGCCCAGGCAGCCCGAGGGTCGACCCCTGGGGTCGACCCATTCGGCCCAGACGCGAAGGTCGACCCCAGGGGTCGACCCATTCAGCTTCCAGAACCCTGTTTTGCAGGGGTCGACCCCAAGGGTCGACCCATACACTAGAAAACCCGTTTTCTTCGTTTTTCGAACCGAAGATGGATCCGAATCAATGGGGAATCAACCCATTTAACTTAGGCCCATTGAAATCATATTTTTGAAGAACTTTTGACCTATTCATGTACCCCTCTTGATTTCAAATTTGCATTGGTTCCTACATGTAAACTTAGTGTAAAAACACACCGTTTACCATCTTCATTTCAATGCATACAAGATTAAATAGAAACCCACATAATTAATGATTAATGGTGTAACTAAATCTCTGTTAATGCATTCTTTTTCACTTCTGTGAGAGCTTGTTCTTTACCTTGATAACTTGTTCTAGCTTGTTGGCACTTTGGCTAATACAAATGATAATGGTTAAGCATGATATCTTAACTTGGTGATTAGGATTAATATGTTGATTAGCTTGTTTGATTGCTGTTGTTTTACAGTAGCACAGCACGATTAACTCTTGTTGTGACTTGATTTCAATCTCCTTGATGATTATACTTACCTTGAAATTTTGGAAATGAATCTCTTTCCTACTTGAAGTTGTTATTGCTACTTAGCTTAAACCTTGGAATTCTGGCCATAAACTGTGGAAGTCTAGATTCGTGGGATCTTTGATCCAAAGAAATCAATGCCTGGCAAACAATTAAGGGCTCGGTCTGGTCCTGGGAAGAGCGCCCGAACACTACGTGTACCCCCGGGGAGGTGAATGACTAGGTGTGGCATTTGGCACCAGTACTATTACATGTGTTAAATCTAGGACTGTCCACTACTCACTACTCTTTCCACTACTCTCTATATTACTTGCTACTACGTTTCACTTTCCACTCTTCACTGTTCTATACTCTACTTGTGGTTACTTTACTGGCTTATTACTTGGACGTGGAAATGAAATTACATGCGTGCTTGACATGACTTGAATTGACTTGATATGGCCAACTTCTTATTGTTATCTCCTGTAGTAAATTCTTGTCTTACCATTCTATTCATTATATTTCTTGACCTTGCAAGATCTTCGAATTTTGTTTCGTGTTATCATCGTTATCTTTTTAGTGTTTTATCATTCGTAGCATGACATTTTAAAATGTAATTAAACTGTTAATCACTTATACCTGTCTGTTATTTCCTACTGAGCGTCAGCTCATAGTTGTGTTTTCCCCCCCTTTCCAGGCTTTTCAGGTGACGCGCTTACCGATGGGGAAGGGCAGGAGTGATGTCTTGAGTGTATCAGTTCTAGTTGTATTTTGGAGAGCATTTAGTTTCAGTTATGTCTTTGAGTTTAAGTGGTTGATTATTCCAGTTGTATTAAGTTGAACTTGAGGTTATTGTATCAGTTGTGGTTTGTTAATGATCATTTAGTATTTCCATCTTGTAGCACTTGTGTATTATTTTAGATTAGTTCTCTCTCATGCCAGGGTGTCCCTAACTGTACGTCCCGATATTTCCGCCTTGTTCGGGGCGTGACAGTCCTAAGCTCGTTTCTATCCTTGTATTCCTTTGACATTCTTGACTGTATAAAGTCTCCACTCTCTCCATGGAGCATTTTTCCCCTGTATCCCATTACTATTCTTCTCTACCTTCTTATTCTCACGTGGATTCCTCTTCCCATGCGGGCCCATCTCTTTATTCCTCCACTGGACCCTATCTGTTTAACGGGCCTTCTTGTCCCGCCCATGCTGCTGCTAGTCCAATCAATCCCCATTCCTACATACACGATTCTTCCAGGCCCATGCATCCCTCTGTTCCCAGAATGGGCTTGTCTTCACCTCAGGCTTGATCCCCTTATTTGACCCATCATCATTATCCTGGTTTAAATTCATCCTCTCTTGCTCAGGCTGGCCAATATCCTTCTCGGACTCTTCCTACCCCATATCCTTCTCGGACTCTTCCTACCGAGGAAATGATCGCTCAGGCCCAACGCCAGCTTGATGAATTACAATGTCGAATCAATCCCCAAACTTCTTTGGATATCCCATTTGCCTATCAAAGTCTTCAACTCCCACCACGTTCACAGATTCCCGCATATCGTCGCTATGGTGGAATTGGTGACCCCTACGTCCATTTGAAGGATTTCATATATGAGTCGGCCCAGTTCTGGCACGATCTACACTTGCTGGCCTATTTGTTTGGCCTATCTTTAGAGGGCTCGGCCAAGGATTGGTTCTTCACGTTGCCGCAAGAGCAAATGATGAATTTTCAAGTTATACAAGAAAAATTCGTTCAGCAATACCGAGACCGGGTTGGGCCTAGGTATTCTATGGTGGATTTGGCCCAAGGGAAGATGAAACCCGACGAGGAATTCTCCACGTTCGCCGACCGCTGGCGGCGTCTAGCCGCACAAGTTCCAGGGCATATTCCGGAGGGCGAACAAATCAAGATGGTTATTTCTAATGCAATGCCCGAGCTTCGATGCATCTTAGCCCTGAATGATATCACTTCCTGGCAACAACTCTACAGCCGAGCCCGCTTCATTAGCCAACAACTCCTAGTTTCCCTTGACCACGAGTCTCCTTCACCTTCGCCTTCCACATACCCCTTCTCCTCACCATCCCCCACAAGTCAGCCCTCCACCTCATATCCCTCCATGAGTTGGCCGTCCGCTCCCACTTATCCATATGCCTTCCCATGTCACCCCACTACATCTTCCTCCACGAGTCAGCCCTCCGTTGTTTTATTTCTCCACATCTCTCTACTTCCGGTCAAGGAAACATCGCACCCTGAGCGGGTGGATGCCGTCCATTATATTCCCACTCCCTCCACGCCTTCACACCATTCACTTACTAGCCCTCCACCTTCACCTACGCAATCCCCCTTACCTACACAACCTCCATTACCATCCCCACTACCTTCTCATACCCCTCGGCACCTACCTTGCCCGAAGCAGGCTCCTCACTCTCCATTGCCAGAATCTCTTACAGATGTTTTCAGGGCTTTGATGGTCACCCATGCGTTGCAACTCCTTCCGGTTATGCCTTGCCAACCCGCGGTTGGGAATTTGCTCCATTTCTGTGAGTTTCATCGTCAATAGGGGCATTTAGTTGAGGATTACCCCGAGTTCCAGGAACTTGTTTACAGCTTGAAAGACAAGAAGATGATTGATTGGGATGCCGTGCGCCAAGTTATTGTAGATCTTCGCAAACAGCAGCAGCAGCAAGCGCCGCCCAGGCAACCGTCTCCGTCTCAAGACCAGGGACATCCCTGTGATTCTTTAGTTGATTCACCTACCCCCTCACCTTCACCGCCTCCTACTCAACCTCCATGGCCTCCACAAACCCAAGCCTCTGCTCAGGCTAGCACAAACTCTTCTCCTTCCCCCTCCATTTCCACCACCACTTCTACTCCCAACGCCGTTCGACGTGTTGTATTGACACGTCGGAGATGGATGCCACGACCTGTCACCTCTTCTGCCTCGCCACCACCTTCTCCACCCCCGTTTTTGCTACCTCCATTGGCCACATCTCTATCATCACCTTCTCCATTATCCCCATTGTCGCCACCACCGTCTTCATCGCCTCCTCTCACAATGATCCCTGTTCCATCACCTTCACAACCATCCCCGCTACCGATGCCACTCCCTTCACCATCATTATCCGAGCCTAAGCAAGCTATACCTACACCTCCACCTTCGCCTTTACCCCCTCCTACGCCTCCACCTTTGCCCTTACCTCAACTTGAGCCTGTCATTGCCGCTATCCCTCCACCACTCGCATTGCCCTTGCCCCCACTTATGCCTTTTAAACCTTCGCCTCCGCCTTCCAAACCTATTACTCCCATTTCTTCCCCATCTATTTCCACCCCACGGAGCGGGTGTGTGCTACCTTTGGTGCCCCTTGGGTCTAGTCCCCAGGGAGATAAAGAGCCGAGCCAGACTTGGATTATGTATTACAAGCTTCAAGATTTCATTTGTCGCATGCCGGTCCGAGTCCTGGTCCCTGGCTATTCTAGGGATAATGGGCCCGCACTTGCTATAAAGATGGTTGCTGAGAAGAGTTCCTTAGCACTTGTGCCAGTTTCTTCAAAAGCGAGGCCGGTGGTAATCTCTTTGCTCGCTGGAGAATTCACTATTGATGTTGTCATCATCTCTCGCCTGATTGTTATTCAGTTCACTGGCCTAGAAGAGTTTTCCACCCGGATGGTGCTAACCCACACGGCCGCCAAAAGTTTAATGAATTCAGCATTCAAGGGGCAATTGGCCGTGCCTTCGAGATTGACCAGGGGCATTCTACATTTTCTGTCTCATCTCCCTCGGCTTATTGGTGAGGCGGCCACATCAACGCCGCGCATCGCCCTCCCTCATTTACGTCATGCGCTTCTAGCAAGGGAGTAATTCTTCATGCCCGACTACCGAGTGAAGATGCCAAAGCTCCATGTTCTAGTGTCGGATGATAAAACTCCACTGCTTCCTGATGTTCATCCCAAGGAGTTGACTGTTCTGGAATGTCTTTCTATGGTTGGCACCGCACAGCTAGGGGCAACCATCCCAATGAGGCTTCATGTTCATGACCGGGCCAGGCCATCTGCCAGATGGGCTCGTTATTTAAGAAGATATTATAGATCAAGAAGGTCGAAGGTCCAAGTCCGCACCAGGCGGGTTCGGGTTCAAAAAGGTTCTGCTAAGAAGAGGCGACAGCGTAAGTTTAAGGGTCGTCGATTGTGCACTCAGGGGTCCACTTCTTCCTCCTCCTCTTCCTTTCGTTCATCCTTTCTTCTACTCAGCTCCCACCCCTAGGTGGTGTACCTCCCTTCCTCTAATCCAGTTTCTATGATCTTCTCCTCTCTTTTCGGGTCTGCAAACCCCCATTCTTCTTTCTCCACTCATCCGGAGTCTCCAGATCCTCCGTTCTCTCATGATTTTAGGCCTCGGCCTATGTCATCCTTTCATCCCACTTTCGGGACTTCTTCTGATCTTTCTCTTCTGGTGTCCCCAGGCTTTACTTCTGATCCTTCCCTGACCATGTCGGGTGATTTCCATTTTCTTTCCCCGACCCTGTCAGGTGGTTCTAACTCTTCTTCCCCGACCCTGTCGGGTATCTGTCATTTTCTTTCCCCGACCTTGTCGGGTGGTTCTCACTCTCCTTCCCCGACCCTGTCGGGTGAGTCTAATTCCTTTTCTCCGACCACGTCGGATGATCACTCCTCTTCCCCCTTATCTTTGCCACAATCTTTTTATGGTTCGTCCATTCTTTTTGTCTCACCCTTTCAGGGTCATCACCCTTTTTCTTGCTATTTTCGAGACTTTAGTCCGCCTTGATCTCAGTTAATCTCTATTTATTCTATATCTGGTTCCTTGTTATCAAGGCCTTTGTGCCTTAACGAGGGAGTTCTAGCCCTCGTCTCTCTTCCTTTTTATCCTTTTTCGTCCAGTTTGATGTCTGCCGCTCCTCCATATCAAGGAATCTCTACACTTTGCTATCCTCTCCATTTTGTCCTGGCAAGCAAGGAACATAAAGCTCGTGCTGATCAAAGCTCATTTATCATGTTCGCTTCGGAATGCTACTTCCACGCCATGGATTTACAAAGGTATCGTCATTTTGTGCAAGAAACGTGCTTTCATTCCCATTGTTTCTATTGTTTCGGCACATGCTTATAAGGTTGATTCCTTAACATGATTAAGTGGCTTTAGAAGCTTTTGTTTAAATTCGATTTTAAATTTGTGTCAAATAAGAAGTTAGCTTCTGCAGCATCTTAGGCTGGTGATAGCTCCGCCCTGGGAGTCTAGTTTCTTTCCCTGATTGTTGAGGGTGACCTTTGAGTATGGATTTTTCACACACTGCACTGCAAGCCATAGCCGATCTCTCTAGTGCAACACCGTTGCTGCTTTGGCCATACTTTGGGTATGCACGAAGGCCTTTTTCTCTTCTCTACTCGGCCGAGTGCAGGGGCAAGAGATTGATGGATGAGATGACTAACCTAGGCGCTCCCTAATACGAGAGAGGTCTCAAATAGGGGTAGTCTTGACCCTCAAATATGAGCATTAATGCTATATCTGGCCAATAAGGGCTACCAAAATGAGAAAAAGAATCAATGCAAAATTATGAATCAAAGGCATGGCAAGAGTGACAGTACAGTTCCCTGCGGGACGTCATGAGCCCGGTCGCATGCGTGCCTAATAAATATGGGTCTAAAAATCAAAGACACAAAGCTCCGGCGCAACAGACCTACTCTTTGAGGGGTAGTGCTTTGGAAAGAATTCGAGCCTTGATATCTCCCATCCTGCATAAAGTCTATCTCCCAATTCTTCTTCTATTTCCCTTTCTTAGGTTGGGTTGTATCCTGGTTATGGCCTTAGTAGGGGCACCGTTTTTTAGAGGCTGTTAGTTGTGGTAAGCCACCCTCACCTGCACGCCCTGCTTAAGGGGAGCCTTTGATGAAAGGGGTAGGGACGACGATCTCTGGCCAGTAGTTCGAGCCTATCTTTAGGTGCTGCGGATTGCTATTTTAAAATTTAACAAAATCAAAATTGTCAAAAATCTAAAAAAATCAGATAATGTCAAAAATCTAAAAAAAATGAGATTCCAAAAAAAATAAAATATTATTAAAAAAACAAAAAAATCAAATATTTTCAAAATCTAAAAAAATCATGAAAATTGAGAAATCTAAAAATATTTATCTTTTACATTTTATTTTAAGGACGGATACGTAATTCGTTTGCTAAGTGTGCAGGTTGCAAGTACTCAAGCATTCCTTGCTATATCTTTGTGCTCTGCCTCCTGTCCACATTTTTGATCTGTTCTTTCCTTCTTCGATCCAATCTCTCGATTTGTTCTGAAGCTCATGTCCTTCTCAGCTTTTGTTTGCAATGATCATATCTTTATGAGAGGGCTTTGCCTCACGATTATGAACCTGACGGTTATGCTTCATTCTGATCTTGGGTTTCGATTGAAGTGGATATTTTTCTTGTCTTTTGTCCCGCCGTGTCCTTGTCACGTGTTCATATCCCACCGTGTTGTCCCACACATGTTGTTTTGTCCCTCACCACGTGTTGTTAGTTATCTTACATATGTTGTCAGTCACCCCTTTATGTCACATGTTCTTATCCCAACCGTGTGGTAATCCGTCATGTTCTTATCACAACCGTGTGTTATCCCTTTGCGTCGTTATCTTGTCACACTGCGTTCATACATGCATGTTGTTTCAGTTCATACCTTTGCATATGTGCTCGTTTGCCTTTGTTATGTTATGTGGCATCATCTTCTATTTTATGTCATGTTGTTTGTCGTTCAGCTGAGCATTATGTTATCTGCGCTATATTTTGCTTGTTTATCATGTTTGTCTTATACATGAAAAGTCATAAAAATCTGAAAATGAAAATCCAAGAAATATGCCGTTTCACCTGCACAGGTAAGTCAGGTATGGCCTTCTATCCTTACATCTCTTATTGCATTACTATATGGTACTATGCTATATTATCTCGAGAACCAGTTGGTTGCTCACGTGTTCCAGGATCTGATGTTCCCCTTCAACAAAAATGATGATGATCCAGGTTCACGTGTTTAATCTCCGGATAGGCAGTTGGGTTGAGAAAGCCTGGGGAGGATGGTTCTATCCTGCACGCTGTGGTTGCAGATAGTGTCTTGACTCTGAATCTCCCAGCCTGGCAATATTATTCTCGAGTCATTTATATTTTATTCTTTCTTTGCATTCGTTTTAACGATTTCTTTTATTTTAGCCCAGCATGTATCATGCACATCTTTTGAGCATTCATGACCCATGATTTGCCTGCAAAATGTCCCACCAGATGGTTAGCTGTGCGTTCAATGCTTGAGTAAAAGGAACAATTTCACTCTAAGTTGGAAGGTTCACTTTGGTCAATTCGCTTGGTTTGGTTGATTAAGAGATCCCAGTCTGAGTTTTAGTCTGTTTCTTTATTTTTCGCTGCTTATTCCGGTCTCCTCATTGGTCCGAGAGATTGTGTCCCCCATGAGGTTGATCGTGTGTTTCTTTTTATTTAGTTTAGTTCCTCTAGATTGGCGTCGCTTTTAGTCTAATCGTTCCTTGTGTTTGGTTCGGAGTTTTCCGGAAGATTCATATCGCTTGTTGGTAAAAACGGGTGTCGTTTTGCCTTAACGCCCGCTTTTCAGTCCGCTCTGCTTCATTTCCGCTTCATCTCCATGTTCCATTTCACTTTCGCTTTACCTCCGCTCGCTCCCCTACAAAGAGGACGTTAAGGAGGGGCATCTGTTGACACCCATTTTTTACCGATAAGTTGAGTCGTTTCTCTTACTCCTATTTGTTGATGCCTCGAGTTATCCATCACTCGTTGGGCTATTTTCTGGCACGTTCTGGGCCAATTTTATGGATGGCCTCCCTCCCTGGCTAGGTCCGAATTGATTCAGGGCTTAATGGGCCTTGGTTTTGGTTGATTGAGCTTTTCTATGAATTTCGAACGCCCATATACATGTGCGGTCAGTCTCCAACCGCTCATAACACAGACGGTTGACTTTGAGCCATTCATCTATTTATTGGATATTTAGTTGATTTCCTGAATTTCCACCGACAAGCATTTGTACGGTCGGGATGTAGCCGCATAAGACCATTGTGTGGTACTTCCTAAGCCGTCTGTCTACCAGAATCCTAACGTCGCTGGTTTTCAGATAATTATCTAATCTATTTTGATTTATCACCGACAAGGAATGGGCGATTTTCTCTTGGCCGCTCTTGTGGATGTACGGTCTACCCGCAGCCATTTATCTATGAGAGTCCAACGGTGAGGTTTTCGGTCATCTCGATGGATAGTTAGATAATATTTTATGTTTATTGAATTTCCACCGACAGGATTGGACGGCCTAGGAGATGGCCGCTCATCCTGTTGGGTGGTCTATCATGAGACCGTGCATCGTCTCGATTCCTGAGAATTTCAAGTGTTTTCTCTCTCTATCCGTGATTTTATCCCTAACTTCTCCCGTCATTTTCTCCATGGATACTGAACCAAATTTGGCGCTGTTTCTTCTGGTTGAAAGATAATTCAATTATCTTCATCTTTTATTTGATAATCTCGACCTAAAAATAGATAGAAATCCTAATTTCGAGCTAGGACTTTAGGTGCTCTATAAATAGACCCTGAAGCCCAGTTTCGAAAGGGGGGGAGATTTTTGGTCGACGGCGAAGCCCTGCCGAACCTTTGAACAACCTAGCACCAGGGAGGGAGGCCTTCTACGTCCATACAGGCCTCCGGTTCAGGGAGTAGTTGTTTTGAGTCTTTTACATTTGATAGTCCCGTCTCCTCTAGTTGCATGCTTGTTTCTTCATATCCGTTCTCCACGTTTTTCTTCATTTGCACTATCATTCACACACCCTCCTATGTTTTTGACGCCCCCAGGGGTTTAAAAATCCCTAGGTATCTCCCATTTCATTTAGTCATGTTCATTTCTTTCCATTTTAGCATTTGCTACACTTTCTAGTTCTAATTCGGATTTTTCTTTGTGTTCTACATGTTATTTTGCAGGTCAGCAACACACTAGCACGAGGCCCATCTTTTCTGGCCTGCCGGAAAGGGTGGAGGTTGGACTCTCGTAACTTCTGACATGGTGGTCTTGTGCGGCTTCTTCCGACCGTTCAGAGAGACGTACGGCCTAGTATCAACCGTTCTTCCTTCTCCTGCGGTCACCATCAAGTCGTTCAACCCTCCAACCATCTTCGTCCCGCATTCCACCTCAGCACCGAAGAGCGGTCTATCGTGAGACCGCGCGTACCTACAGGCGGTCCATAAGGATCCGTTCCGAGCGTCGGTGCTGGTTTTAAGGCGAGTACCTCCCTCTTTCCAAGGTACGGTGTGCGTTCATCGCATGTCCGGCATCTTGGTGGCGATCACGATCACAGGTTCACACTCCTTCCCCGACCCCTTTTCCTTGTTATTTACTTATTGCTTAGTTCTTCACATTACACTAGTAAAGAAGGGGTTGGAAGGGTTATCAAAAGGGTAAGTGAGTAGGAAAACATGTCAACAACATGACTCTCAGGGATCTAGAAGTGAGTATGGACGGTCATGGCCGCAGCAGTCGATATATCATGGCGATTCAGATAGCAGTAGTTCATTCTTCCCATCATATCCATATCCTCGTGCGCATACTTCAATGTCCCAATATACCGAAGGATACGATCAGCCCTCAGCTGCGCCACCGCCGGTCGTGTACGCACAAGGTTCGCAGCAATATGAATACTACATACGCATGTACTGGGAGAACTATGCAGGTTCGATGCGTTATGGAGACTATCTATCCTATCTGCGGACCACATATAATGTCAGATTATTTGGAGATGGGCGCTGGTCCAGTTTGGACCCATATGATTAGGAGTGTGTATCATTTGTTTATATTTATAAGTAACTAATAATTAATTATAAATTTCTTCATATCTTGAGTTTTGTACTTGTCATTGAAGTTACTAATGTAAAATTTTACAATATTTGTAGGTCATCATGGACGGACGACGCCACCCTACGTGGGAGCATGGTTACACTGTTGAGGGTGATCGACATGTGCACTGTAGATACTGCGGACATCGCGTCACCGGCATACATAGATTTGCAGAGCACCTTGCGGGAGTGGGACGTGATTACCGTGCATGCGACCGAGTTCCTAGGGATGTCCGACATTACTTTCTGACAGAGTTACGGGAGGGATATGTTTCTCATCGCAGAGGTGGGGCATCATCTTCTATGTCTAGGGTACCCCCACCACTAGCAGAGGGCGGTGCAGGATCTTCCTCCACGTCCAGAATTCGAGCAGCACCAGTACCAGCACCAGCACCAGTCGCACTAGTAGCACATGATAGAATTGAATGTATAGATGTAGTGAGGACTTTTTTTAGAGATTTTCATGTACCCTCCACTGCTGCACATGACCCATCATTTGTGCAGATGGTTACATATTTTCAGTCTCACCCACATGTACCTCCACCCACTAGGATAGAGTTAGATTATACGGGTCATCAGTCTCATGTATCTGATTCTGATTGGGATTCGGGATTCGCAGATGACTCAGATGAGTGAGTTTTAGTATTTTATACTTCATGAATGGAGTTGAATGATGTCATTATTATGTCTACGTTTACTTTAACATATTTAGTGAGTTTTTTTATCTGTTAGTATTGGATGTTTAATTAAGAGATGTAATATGTTATTTTTATATAATTAATTGTGTGTAATTTAATATGGATCTATTATCGTAAAAAATTAACTGTACATTCTAATATTATTAAATGTATATAATATTTAATCTTTAAATAAAATTTTATTATGATCTTATTTTTTAAAAACTAAATTTGAAATTTAAAAAAAAATCAAAAAATCGCGTGACTTGCCAAGAGAGCGGACCATGTCGCTGGGCGACCCGCCCGACCCGACCCGTCCCGCGCCGAGACCGGGTCGGCCGGGTCGGTAAACCCTGATACAAGGAACATAGAAAGAACGATGCAAGTAATTCCCATCAACAATATTTGTATAATTGGTTAGTAAGAGCTAAGGCTAGCCCCCGCCATGCAATTATTCTAAAGAAAATCCCAAGGTTAAAAGCGAGCATTATCATAGTGAGAAAGGATTGGGCCGAGTTTCGTGTGGATGCTCATGGATTCAGCAATCTGTTGCATTCTGACGTTGAATCTAGAGAACGATCCATGTCCTCCTCTATCTAGTTATCTGTGTTCTGAGTAGCCTCGATTCCATGCAGCAGCATCTTAGATCTTCACGGCTGCAAATCAACGCTTCGGTGGGGAGGCGTGGCCCTGTCCTCACACACCTCTGTGCACCTCTCCCTCCAAATCGTAACCCGAAATGCAGCTTGTGCTAGTTTTGTTGCTACACTTTTATTTTGAAAGTTCATGTTTATCTAGTGGAAGTCGAATCTGTCTAGAATTTGCTCCCAAACCCTGTTTGAGTAGCTGCATGCAAAGAATATATATATATATATGGTCTGTTCTTTCCTCGTATGGCCGGCCATTGGTGGACTATACATATAGGATGGACTGAGGACAGTAGACTGTGGTCCCATACCCCTCATGTATGCCCCAAATCATGCAAAGAAAAGGCCACAGCCTGTCCTCTATCCCTTCATTTCTCTCTTGTACCTAAATCTGATCACGTTGTTTCCCTAGATCAGTACAGGCCGATCTCACTTAAATTTGTTTTTTAGGTAAGTATGCAGTCTATTAATTTAGTATGTATAAAATGTGCGGAGGAAGGCAATGCTTAGGCAGACCCTAAGCTACTTGCCTAGAAACACAAAAGTGAAATAATAAAATCATGACCACACAATCCGTGGACTTTGACTACTGTGATCCATAAAAGAACATCAACCAACAAGGATACGTGACCACACGAGCAAGCATCAACCAACAAAGATATGAGACCACACAAGCAAGCCGTGGACTATGATCCATGAAAACTCTGCTGCCAATTCGCTATAAGTGAGATAAGATAGAGGTAATGACAGCGGAAATAAACTAAGGTCACAGATAATTTCCCAAGGACAATCCCTTTTTTTTTGCTAAGTAAGCGAGTCTGTATTAAAGAATATGCAATATGTATAATATGAGGCAATACTCAGACATGCCTCAGTTACTTGCCTTTAAGCGTCAAATGGGGGAGGAAATCATGACCACGTAGGCCGTGGACTATGATTCCTTATCGGCGCTCGCGACCACGCAAGCCGTTGACTACGAGAGAACAATATGAAATAAAAGACAGCAAAGATACAATGTCATAACCACACATGCCGTGGACTATGACTCCTCCAAGACCCTCCTCATCACACATATCAGGGACAAGAAAGCCGATAAGGATAATGAAGGTAAGGAATCAAATCCCAAAGTAACACTTAAGGAGAGGGAAAGGGGCATCGCCCCCCCCCCCAGCCACAAAGAACCACTCAAACCAAGATGAAAATCCAATTTTTCTCATAGTTAAATCATTCTCCCGGTGGCTACTATAGAAGAACTCGCACAAAAAATTAGGTTCATATAGATCACATAAATGCAAAGGCACGAGCAATAATATGCACAATCTATTATGGAACGTAGTTTTAGCAGAAACAAGCTTAGGCACATAGCATCACACATTTAGAAAGAATATCATATGGCCAATGTATTGTTGTGTGCATTGTGTTTTGATGATGTCCTACTATAAGTCATTGGCTAGTTATTTTGAAAAATCTAAAACATCTTCTTTATTAGCTAAATGTGAGGAAAGCAACAAGTATTCATGAGTGCGTCGACTCGCCTTCCCACAAGAAGGAGAACAGCCAAGACAGCGTCGACTCCAGCAACATCATGCTCTTGCATGCGTCGACTCCGAACGGTCTCCAAAAGCTGCTTCAGTGCACATCAAAGAGTGCGTCAACGCAAACATCTCAATGCGTCAACGTAGGGTCAACTCCAGCAACTATCAAATGGGCGATATTCTTCAGTCAAGTTGACATAGTGTTTACAGTATGTCGACACAGGGGTCTCTCACAGAAACCGCTTGGGACGCATCTTTCAAAGGATGCGTCGACGCACCGTCCCAACTGCGTCGACGCACAACGGCTCAACTCGCAATAACCCAAGCGGAAGGCTCAATGCGTCAACACAACTCCTTCACTGCGTCGACGCATACTTGACTCGCTCGCAGCATTTCAGGTCGACTGGAAGCTACGTCGACACATGGAGCTAAGTGCGTCGACACACATGAAGACTTTCGTCTGAACTAAGCCCGTTCGATTCAAACACGCAACCTATTCTGAAGTCAACGACGCAAGCTCCTAAATCACATGAATAAAGGTCTGGAAAAGATCCTAGGACAGATAACTGTCCTTTTCATCATGAGGCCGTTAGACCACCTTTTTGTGAAGGAAGATCTGTCAAAAAATAGTTTTGGGAAAGGTCACTTTTCATGGTACCCTCCTTTTTGCAACAAGCCAATCAGAGTGCGTCCCTAAAAAGCACCTAGGACAGAGGACCATCCTTTTTTGTCACAAGCCAATAAGGAGAGAGATCTGGAAAAGTTCTATGAACACTACAAGAAAAATCGCGGATAGCGACCGACCTAGCGGTCGCTATTCAGTCGTTTATCGGTCGCAAAACTGCATTGCGACCGAACAGATACTATCTAGCGACCGAATATGTCGGTCGCTATATAATAGTCGCTATATCGCGACCGACATAATTCGGTCGCAGTATCAGTCGTTACCAGAGACCGATTATAATCGGTCGCCTGACCGGTCGCTAATAATTCGGTCGCCATTCAGTCGCTATTCGGTCTCGAATTATGTTGTATTTTTAAAAATAAAATTAACCTATCGGATTTATTCGGTCTCAATTCGGTCGCTAGTCGGTCGCTAAATTTGTTGTATTTTTAAAAATAAAATTAACCTATCGGATTGTTCGGTGGCGAGTCGGTCGCCAGTCGGTCGCCAAGTATAATTATTTAATAAAAGAAATATAACGTATAGTCGCTATTCGGTCGCAATTCAGTCTCCATGCGGTCGCTAATTTTGCATTATTTTTTTTTAAAAAATTTATTTAAACTGATAAATAAATTACCTGATAAATAACAAATTCATAACATAAATATAAAATCAACTACACAGACAACAATATCGACAAATCTCAAATTCATCACATACAAACACCTGATAAATAACAATTTCATAAAACAATAATAAATCAACTACACGGATCACAATCTCCACGAACCTCAAATTACACACAATTAAAATAAAATCACAAATTAATCATACATCCATAATAATAAAATGACAACATACACAACTAAAATAAAATCACAAATCCTCCACATATGTCTCATCCTGGTCGTCGTCTCGTCCAACATCATCCTGGTCGTCGTCTCGTCCAACATCTCGCGACGGATGATCCTGTATATCATTTAAAAAAATTATAATCAAATCCTTAATAAAGAAATCAAGCATTAACAAGACTTAATAAAGAAATCAAGCATTAACAAGAGTATGCCAATAGTTTAAGCCAGCTCATTTTCATATATATAAATACACACACACAATATAAGTTCAAATTTCATCTTGTATTTTAAAAATGAAGTTTGAGCGCCGAGCTCAAACCGGGCATCCGATTTGGATTCCGTCAGTTCTGACAAGTCACTTTCATCTCCCCGGTCGTATTGGAATGATCGGCACGGCCATCCGACCGGTATTTCGAATTTTAGACCCCCGGACCCGTCCTAACAGTTCATTTGAACTAAGTGTATTTTAAAAATGAAGTTTGAGCGCCGAGCTCAAACCGGGCATCCGATTTGGATTCCGTCAGTTCTGACAAGTCACTTTCATCTCCCCGGTCGTATTGGAATGATCGGCACGGCCATCCGACCGGTATTTCAGATTTTAGAACCAAATGCCCCGTCCTAACAGTTCATTTGAACTAAGTGTATTTTAAAAATGAAGTTTGAGCGCCGAGCTCAAACCGGGCATCCGATTTGGATTCCGTCAGTTCTGACAAGTCACTTTCATCTCCCCGGTCGTATTGGAATGACCGGCACGGCCATCCGACCGGTATTTCAGATTTTAGACCCCCGGACCCGTCCTAACAGTTCATTTGAAATAAGTGTATTTTAAAAATGAAGTTTGAGCGCCGAGCTCAAACCGGGCATCCGATTTGGATTCCGTCAGTTCTGACAAGTCACTTTCATCTCCCCGGTCGTATTGGAATGACCGGCACGGCCATCCGACCGGTATTTCAGATTTTAGAACCAAATGCATAAGTTGCTGCTTCTCGCTGCCTCCATTCAGGTTTGTTAATGTTTTCTTCTATGAATGGCATAACAAGAGGCACAATGTCATCTCCCACGGTCCGTGCAACCAAACCCAAGCATGTTCCTCCAGCCATTGCAAGATTCCAAACTCCTTCATCCTGATCTTGGTCGTCTTCTTGCTTAAGGAGTGTCTCCAACAGCATAGGGACAAGCGCAGGTAGTGCCTGCTTGATAAAATAAAAGCAAGGGGTGTCAGAATCAGCAGAAAAATCCCCTCCATATTCATCTAAGATGTCAATCTCTTCATCGCATATTGAGCTCCAGAATTCAATAGCTTGTAGAGCAACAGGTTCCTCATCTTCCCTCACAGCTTTTGCAGTGATGTTAAATATGTCCTGCATATACGATGCAAGCTTCTCATAATACATGGAGGATATGGACACCAAGCATTCGAATGCAGCCTGCCGTATCTTCACCTCAGGGGACAGAGTAGCTTCACAAATGACTCTCATGATATAATCCCTCTCCATATCATTCCCGAAGTTTGCCTGAGCAAATCCCAAAGAATTATGCAGAGCTCGAGTTGCAGCCAGCCTAACATCAATGTTTCCCTCAGAAGCACTCATGCCTTGAACAACCGCTGTCAATATCTTATTGACTTGCTCTTGATCAACTTCATCAGGGGAGACTTCTTCACACATGTAACATAGGGTGTCCAAAGTTGCTTGCTTAACATCTGGCTGAAGTTGGTGAATATTTGACAAGAGAGAACTGATAAGTTCAGGCCATTGATTTTGAGGCAACTCAATACCAGCAATCTTTGCAACAACTTGAGATGCAGTAGATCTTGCATCAATCACCGGTGAAGAGAGAGTCTGTAGTAAACATCCTTTGACCTGGGCCCTAACAGCTACATCCAATGATAACCATCTCTGCACATGCTCAAATTTTCTGTGTTGCTCCTTTGCATCCAGGGCATTTTTGAGAATCAAGCCTGCCAATTTACGGCTAACAACAGGCTTGTCATTATTTGCTAATTCACTCGAAAGAGATAGCAAGAACCCAGTAACATTTTGATCCTGAAATTGTTTTAAACTTTCCTCAGCATGCTTGCGAACCGCTGAATCTATTGACTGTGCATTCAAAAGAACTTGGGCTGGCTCTATTTTATTCCTGAAATTAAAAATATTAATACCACAATGACGAATAAATAACAAAAATAATGCATTACGTACCCTTCATTTATCCACACTGCCCGCATCGTCTCATTACAACAGCCCTCCCCCTCATGATGACTCGCCTCGTCATCAGCACGTACTATACGAATTAAATAGTATAAATAAAACAAACTATCAAAAAAACATAAATATGCAAATGAACATACCTGACTCAGCTGGGGGAGGTGTAGATCCACTCGCCATGTGTGATGGCGGTGCATAGGCCGTCAATGTACCCGTTGTCAGTGGTAACGGTGCAGAGGCCGTGGGTCCTGTAAGGATAAGAATCAGATAACACAAAAACATAAAGAATTATTTTAAACAAATACTCAAATGAATTATACATGAAAGTATACATACCTACTACCGGTGGTAGCGGTGCATCCCTCGGTGGTAACGGTGCAGAGGTCGTGGGTCCTGTGAAAATAAGAATCAGATAACACAAAAACATAAAGAATTATTTTCAACAAATACTACAATGCATTATACATGAAAGTATACATACCTACTACCGGTGGTAGCGGTGCAGAGGTCGGTCGTAACGGTGTAGAGGTCGTGGGTCCTGTGAAAATAATAATCAGATAACACAAATACATAATGAATTATTTTCAACAAATACTACAATGCATTATGAAGGGAAAGTATACATACCTACTACCGGTGGTGAAACGGAAGTAAATCTCCTCCCGCTACCCTCTCCCCTCCCACCTCTGGGAGTCCCACGCCGTCCTCGAATCATATCTTCAACTGGTAATAAAATACATGCATATTCATCAAATAGTGAAAGAAAGAAAGTTACAGAGTATTAAAATTCCCAGATAAAATTGTATACCATTAATCAAACATTCTCCATTTCTTCTTCAGATGTTGGAGATATAACAAATTCAGCATTCACATCTTCATTATCAGATTCATTTTGATCACTAATATATTCATATCCATGAACGATCTTCAGACATTTTCCTTATGCGAATGAAATGTAAACACACAAAACTTTAACATGTTTAACAAAATAAAAAGTACAACCCTTACCTCACATCGTCCATGTCTGCCATTTTAAATAGGACGGAAATATCATTTAGATCTTCACTTTTTAACCCATCTGTGAAGGTTTGATCGCACGATTAATTACTATATGTGTTGTGTTGTTTGCTAAAAATTTCGGCAGCATCTCCCCACACCTCTCCGATATACCACAAAATATTTATTGATTAAGAAATTTTCTTAAACACTTACTAATAAGTGGTTAAGAAAATAATCAAAATCAATAAAGGTATATCAGAGAGGAGTGAGAAGACGCAGCCAAAATTTTTAACAAACAACACAAACACATATAGTAATTAACCACCTAAGTGCGATCAAACATTCACAGACTGTCCAAACGGGACAATTCAAGACTTTGAGTTAGATATACACATTCTCATCATTCAAAATGAGAACGTGCATATCAATCCCAAAGTCTTGAACGGGTAGGTTGATTGGCACGGGCTTAACACGCTCTCCTAAGATGCGTGCAATGTTAGGTTGCACCCACGCATCTCAGCTCACATACAACACCCAACTAATTAAATATTGACAAGATAATAACACAATCTAAAAACATAGCAGTAACATGTGAAATTGGCAATACATGTACACAATGAAAACAGGAATTTTATTTTAACATCCAACATAAAGACAACACTTTCACTAGCTATTTAGCAGAAATAAAATATAGCATGATACTTTTTAGCTTAAAGACAACACTGTCACTAGCTATGCAGAAATCAAGTAAAGAAATTGATGGTATCATTACTGAATAAGACAATAATAAAACACACTTTACTTTTCATCCAACAATACCCTAACTATTAAAATTAACAAAACACATAACCGACTAAATAACACTAAACTAAAAATAAACCTTAATTTAATTACGAAAATACAAGAAAATAACACTAAACTCAAAGTGCATGTTTTTCTTTCTGAATCAATAACCGCACTTCTTTCTTCTAACCACTTTCTTCCTAAAATAATGAATGGGGCAGCCATTGACCCAATGTCACACCAAGCTCCATCATCATACGTGACTGTTTTGAACTTCTTAGAGAACTCCACAAATACACGGTCACCCTCAATAACAATTTCTCCGGTCTTAGCAAGTGACTTAACAATGTCAGGTGAAATCCAATTCTTATCTTCCGACTCATGTACATCAATTTCTGCTCGTTGTCCATTAGGTAAATATGCAGTAAAAATAATCGGAAGAGGAAGCATACTGATTACAAAATGTAGGACCTCAACTTATAAAAATAAGTTGATTCCCTTATGCTCTGATACCAAATCTGATGCAGGACAGAAACATTTATAACCATTAAATGACACTTTTTCACTCATCAAAACATACAATGTTACTTTTTGAACATTAGTAAATATGGTGCAATCTTAAACCCCATTTTATTACTGAGGATGGATAAGATAGTATGATAGGTCTTTAAACAAACAGATGGAGGAAGAAAAACTTTTAGAAAAACATTGTAACTAATCCTCATAGGTACCTGACAGCCTGTGGCCAGCTAGAAACTTCTTGATGTCAAGGTGACTGGAATTGTAATAATATTTGACAACTTATAGTCATAGAAGATTTATGAGAATGAATTGAGAAAAGAGATGCAAATAAGGGGCTTTACTTGAGAGAGAGGATGGGTCAATTGTAAGGCAAAGAGTATGTTATGCTGAGCGCACACATGGATATGGATGTTAGATGTTACCTATCAGATATAGCAGATCTACTCTCTTCCTTAATCTACTAAAGTAATATACCAATAATCCTATACCTGAATCTCTGATACTAGAGCATAGGGCCAAGTTATCAAATGGTTATAATTTCTTTTAGGTTTCTGTCCCTGTAACCGCTTGAAAATTATGCTTGGTATTCAGCTTATCCTGACCTAAAACATGAATATGCTTTCCATCATGCTAACAAGCATAAATACACTTCGTATACAGTTGTGGAAAAGATTATTTGACAGAAGGATAAGTGATCACACAGCAGCAAAAGAAATAAATTGGGCATTATGCCATGGAGATCAAAGATAGAAGCTATGCACATACTATGAGTGTTGATGGAGAGTTCCAGGGAGAATAAATGAATGTGCATATGGGCTGCTGATTTAGGTCAATATGATAAGGTGCAGATTCAACTATTCAAGTTAGTTTGTGGGCACACGATCCAGAAGCACAACCAGCGATAAGCAGATTGGGGTGAGTGTTGCACACGGCTAGGAGCAGACGAATTAGACGAAGCATCTGTCTGCTACAACTAGGGCACCATCGAAAGAGTTGGGATCTTGTGCATACACATTTGCACAACCGATATAATGCGGTCGCTGAAACGGTCTCGAGGGCTCGGGCGGGCGGGGTCGTAGTAGGAAGTATAACGGCATCAGAGACCGACTAGAGACCGAAGTTAATTCGGTCGCAATAATAGCGACCGATTAGCGACCGATATAATGCGGTCGCGGAAACGGTCTCGGTTATGCGACCGATTATTTCGGTCTCGGAATTGGTCTCTATTTGGGACCGACTAGCGACCGATTTAATCGGTCGCTAATTCGGTCTCTATAGCCACTTTTTCTTGTAGTGGAACAAGGACCTCATTTTTTACTCTGACCAATCAGATGGCTGGATTTGGGAGGGAAAAGCGTCTGCCCCCTTCCCTCTATAAATATGAAGCTCTTTGAGTGAAGAGCTTGCTACTGCTACCTCTACTACTGCTTAGAGAAGAGTTAAACAAGAAGAGAGCAGGAAAAAGAGAGAGTGAAGAGCTTCCCTGAAGCCTCTAGCAGAAACCTCGAGTGAAAGAGAGGAGAGGAGAGGTTCGCAGCCCAGACACCAGTTCGATCCAGTCCAGCGACATTGAAGTTTACATCCTTTGTGTTCAGCCCTCTGATTTCCATCAGAAGCTACACTGCAGCTTTTCCTATTTGGAGTTTTTCTTTGTTGTTTCTCGTTTCTTTCCTTAACCTTTCGGTGTGTGTTTGCTGAGTCTCCTCAGCATTTTTTTTTGGTACCATGTTTCAGGGACCGGAGTGTGTTTTGGCTAATGTGCAGCCATGTGTGTGTTGAGGAACATTTTCCTCGTGCCAGCTATTTGACAGAGTGTGTGTGTGTGTGTGTGTGTGTGTGTGTGTGTGTGTGTGTGTGTGTGTGTGTGTGTTCTTGGCAAGAAGTGAAAACCTTACCGAGTTGGTGAGGGGTGGACGTAGGCCTGCTAGATAGCAGTCGAACCGCCTTAAAATCTGTGTGTTGTGATTTGCTGTGTCAACTCCCTCTCATCTATAAGGTTTCGATCATAATACACAGCAGAAAACACCAAAACCCTAGATTGCATATATATTGATGCCAATTTTTCAAAATCGAACTAAATCGGTAAATCCCGCGGCGTGAAGAATGATTCTTTACCTTTACGGGGTCGAGAATCTCGCAAAATCTCGAAGATGAACGAGAGGAGGATCCTGGGGTCGCGAGTCGTTCAGGCATCCGGCCTCTAGACGTATCCACACGAGTAGCGGAAGCAGACGGGATCTCCTCCACGATCTCCACGCGCCGACCCGATCTCAATACCACCATCCACCGGGGAGGAAGGAGAGAGAAGGAGGGGGGCGCCTCTTGGAGAGAGAGAGAGAAGAGAGGGCGACCAGGGTTTCAACCTTGTAGCTTGGCCAGGGTTTCTCCCTTCATCGTATATTTATAGACCTCTGGCATTTTTCAAAGAAACCCAATAATAGTCTATAAAGTCCGCCCATCCCAGTCTGTCCAATACTCTATTGTGTGTGACCATCTAGGCCCAATAGTCGATTTGGTTTTACAGCCCATTAAGTAAAGAACTCCTTCTTAACCTAATTAATTTTATCCATTAACTCTTAATGGAATTAGCAGGCTTTCCGATCATGAAAAGCACCAAGCAACGTCTCGTGACCCTAAAAGACATTGGGGATAAGCAACCCACTCTGGAACCTTTCCGTCCACAGATTCCACACAGCTATTGATCCTCATTCATCCAATGCCACACTAAGACTAGGGTGTGGTCAAACTGTCAAACTCTATTGAGTCCCGGCTCAACTGAATCTTGTACTCCAAACTAGTTCATTAGAAAAACTCTTTTTTTCCATAATGAACTTCCATACCTTGGCCAGGGGTTTTCCCGAGTACAGATCCGTAGGGCATTCTCTCTCATATACCATACTACGAGTGAATGATCCCACGTTGTCAAACTAACTACCTTCGCACGAGTTCCATTGAGTCCGAATAACTAACTGTACAAGACCACTTAAAAGAAGTCTATAAGTCAGTAATCAAATACTCAGCATCTCTTATGCAAGACATATTTAATGACTCATGTCCAAGATCCAACTGTGCTACTGAGACATAGAATACCCTGATCGACAGTCAGTGTGATTACCATTCAGGGATTCTAATTCGGGTCAGTTCAGTGTACTCATTCTACTAATGAGCACCCACACACGTACTTCAGTGTCTCCACACTGATGATTATGAGAACAATCACACCCATCATATGAGTAAGTATCATATGTGCCTGTCTAGCCGGATCTTCAATGTCCCTTCTTGAAGATCCTATGACTGGGAACATCTAGAACATATGCATCTGGATGACTGATCTCATTATCATAATCTCTTTATGATCCAGCCACCATCGCACAGGTAGAGGGACTTCATTACATTCGAATCATTAACACAAATTAAATGCAACGAATAAATGTCATTAACATAAATATGAATAAGATATTACAAGAAATGTCATCATCACATCTCAAGTGATTGGCTTGTAGGGCATACATTTCTATCAATCTCCCACTTACACTAAAGCCAATCACCCACATGCTTGATCCCCATCAGCCCTAGGTGACACTCAAAAACACTTTGAGTCAACGGCTTAGTTAGTGGATCTACAATGTTATCACTAGAAGACACTATATCAATTACAACATCTCCTCTAGCTATAATCTCTCTGATCAGGTGGTAACGCCATAGAATATGCTTTGATTTCTGATGAGACCTCGTCTCCTTTGCTTGTGCAATGGCCCCATTATTATCACATAATAAGGGGACCGGATCAGAGATGCTCGAGACAATTCCAAGCTCTTCGATGAACTTCTTCATCCAAACTGCTTCTTTGGCCACCTCAGCAGTAGCAATGTACTCAGCTTCGATCGTAGAATTAGCAGTGGTGTCTTGTTTGGAACTTTTTTAACTTACTGTCCCACCATTCAGGGTAAACACATACCCCGAAGTTGACTTACTGTCATCTTTGTCGGACTAAAAACTCGAGTTAGTATAACCTCGAAGTTTCAAGTCCTCTCCTCCATAAACCAGAAACATATCCTTAGTCCTTCACAAGTACTTAAAGATACACTTCACTGCTATCCAGTGTTGCTCACCTGGATCTGCCTGAAACATGCTCGTAACACTTAGAGCATATGCAACATCAAGCCTTGTACATAACATGGCATACATGATGGACCCTATGGTAGAAGCATAAGTTACCCCACTCATGCGCCCCCTCTCTTCAGGAGTCTTAGGGGATATTTCCTTAGAGAGGTAAACTCCATGTCTCATCGATATGAGACCTCTCTTAGAGTTTTTCATGCAAAATCTTTTGACAATGGAATCTATGTACATTAATTGGGACAAGCCTAGCATCCTATTTGATCAATCTCTATAGATCCTGATCCCCAATACATAGGATGCTTCTCTCAAATCCTTCATGGAGAAGTGTTTAGACAGCTAGGCTTTAACTGATGACAACATACCTATATCATTCCCAATGAGCAGTATGTCATCGACATATAGCACCAAGAAGGTGATTGCACTGCCACACATTTTCTTATACACACACGAACACACGGCTCATCCATTCCTAACGAAGTCATAAGACTTGATGGCTTCATCAAATCTTAAATTCCAACTGTGGGATGCTTGCTTCAATCCATAAATGGATCTCAGCAACCTGCATACTTTATCTGGGTGCTCCTTGGATATGAATCCCTCAGGTTGTATCATATACACCTCTTCCTCAAGGTGTCCATTGAGGAAAGCGATCTTCACATCCATCAGCCAGATCTCATAATCATGGTATACAGTGATGGCAAGTAAAATCCTGATGGACTTAGTCATGGCAACTAGTGATAAGGTCTCGTCATAGTCAACTCATTGTCTTTGACGGTATCCCTTCGCAACCAACCTAGCTTTGTAGATATCAACCATTCCATCTGCTCCAACTTTTCTTTTAAAGATCCACTTGCATCCGATGGATACTATACCCTCAGGTGGATCTACTATGTTTCAAACTTGGTTGGAGTACATGGAGTCCATCTCCGATTTCATGGCATCTTGCCATCTCCAAGAGTCAATACCACTTATTGTCTCTTCATAGGTCTTAGGATCATCATCCTCATCATAGTGTGACTTGTCCCTACCATCAGAGATATGTCCCACATATCTATCTGGTTGGACAGGTACACAGCCAGACCTACGCATAGTCCGTGTGCCATCTTGAACTGGTTCCTGAGACGATACAGCTTCAGTTTGTGGTTCTAGAACTTCTTCTAGTTCTACCATACTCCCATTGTTTCCTTCAAGGATATACTCTTCCTCTAGGAACACAGCTCGCTTAGCTACAAACACTCTTTGATCGGTAGGCTGGTAGAAATAATATCCATAAGTTTCCTTAGGATATCCCACAAACCTACATCTTTTAGTCTTGGATGCCAGTTTATCAGGATTGTGTTTCTTAACATAGGCAGGGCAACCCCGGACCTTAACATTCTTAAAGTTTGGTTTCTTTCCTTTTCATATCTCATATGGAGTGGAAGACACTGACTTAGAAGGAACTTTATTTAATAAGTGAGCAACAGTGTCTAAGGCATAGCCCCAGAGCGATAAGGGCAATCCAGCAAAGCACATCATGGATCGTACCATATCTAATAAGGTACGATTCCTCCTTTCAACCACACCATTCAACTGAGGTGTGTAAGGAGGAGTCCATTGGGATAATATACCATTATCCTTTAAGTATTACATGAATTCCGTACTTCAATATTCTCCTCCTCGATCAGATCGAAGAGCTTTAATACTCTTTCCCGTTCAAAGGTTTCAGATTTGTACTTCATTATATACACATATTCGTACCTAGAGAAATCATCAGTGAAAATAATGAAGTATGAGTAACCCCCTTTGGCTTGGGTGGACATGGGTCCACATACATCAGAATGTATGAGTTCTAATAACTCACCAGCTCTCTCTCCATGTCCAGTAAATGGAGAGTTGGTCATTTTTCCCATAAGTTGTGAACGATTGATAATCAAATGGATCAATGTATCCATCTTTGCACAACCTTTTCAATCTTTCCTCACTAATATGACTGAGCTTACAATGCCAAAGGTATGTTTGATTCACATCATTCTTCTTTCTCTTAAGAGGTCCATCCACACACATAACAGGAGTATCCACATCTAATAAAAATAAACCATTAATTAAGCTTCCACTGGCAAACAATTCACCATTTAATATTAAAGAACATGTCTTATTCCCAAAGCTCACAATAAATCTACATTTATTTAAGCATGAAATGGAAATAATATTCTTAATTATAGAAGGGACATAATAACAGTCTATTAACTCTAATGTAGCTCCCGAAGAAAGCTTAAGGTTTACGCTCCCGATAGCAAGTGCAGCAACTCTTGCTCTATTTCCCAATCGTAGATCAACCTCTCCTTTGTTAAGCTGTCTACTGCTTGTCAGAACCTGCAAATCATTGCAAATGTGAGATGCACATCCAGTATTTAATACCCATGATGTGGATCTGTATGACAAGTTAAGGGCAACCATGAACATACTGAAGCTTCTCTAAGCTTCTGCTTTGCTTTCTTTGCAAGGTACAACTTGTAGTTCCTCTTCCAATGGCCATCCTTATGGCAATGGAAGCACTGACCCTTGTCCTTGTTAGCCTCTTCTTTTCTTGCAGCCTTTACTTGTTTGCCCTTCTTCTTTGCCTTGCCTTTCTTAAAGGCCTGCTGAAATTTTCTCTTCTTGTTGGTCTTACTAACAAGCGTCACAGGAGCTTTCCCATTATTCATGGTGCTCTCAGTAGTCTTCAACATGTTTAGAAACTATGCCAGAGAGCATTCTATTTTGTTCATGTTGAAATTGACAATGAACTAGGAAAATGAACTAGGGAGAGATTGCAGAATCAAATCGACACAGAGATCATTATTCATGTTGATATCCAATTCTACCAACCTTTCAATCCACTCAATCATCTTGAGAACATGTGTCTGCACAGATGTTCCCTTAGACATTCTTGCCCCGAACAGACTTTTAGATATCTCATATCTTTATATTCGACTTTGAGCTTCAAAGATCTCCTCAAGGTGAAACAAAATGGATCTAGCATCCATCTTTTCATGTTACCTTTATAACTCATTTGTCATAGAGGCAAGCATATAGCATTGGCCAAGCGTGGCATCATCCTTATGCTTCTCATAAGCAATGATCTCTCCCACTTCAGCATCGTCGGCAGGAAGAGGAGGTACAGACCGATCAAGAACATAGGCTATCTTCTCAGTGAGAACAATTCTCAAGTTCCTGAGCCAGTCACTATAGTTTGGACTAGTAATCATGTTGGCATCAAGTACGCCGCGTAACGGGTGGTTCGCCATTGAAGTCTACAAGAGAAGATTTGTAATAATTAGATAAGATGCAGATATTCATTAATTAAAATTAAGATATGGTCTTTAATCCTAATTTTATAACTCTCACTAATTTTTGACGAATTTGCACAACCCTCATTGTGCAAAGATGAGATACTCCAGCTGTATCCTAGTGGGACCAGAATCTCATTAACATTATGGTAATGGCCTTGTGGCAGCACAACAAACCACCTCATACTTAATGGGCAGGCAACTCTTGCCAATTGTAACTCCTTGCAACTTCTGGTATATTCAGTCTCCAGACCACTTGTGACCTTGTGGCAACACAACAAATCACAAAGTCTGGTTAGGTTAAATCCGTTGTTACGTTATGAGAGTGGGTTCAAGACATGACCCTTGTGACAGTACAACAAAGTCATGCTGGCACCCATACCAAGGTTCAGCCTAAGCCTTAGTCTAAGTCTCTGCCCCCTTGTTGTGAGGGCCTTGTGGCAGCACAACAAACCCACACAGTCTAAGAGCAGCTCACTTAGACTATAACAACGGAAGGCTGCGTGGGTCATTCTTAATGCCTCACGTTTACAACCTAATATTAGAGCGAGGGGTTTTTGATTAAAATTTTGGTCTCATCAATATAGGTGCTACATACATATAAGAATTTGGAGTATCGTATATACTCTAAATATATATATATGTAATAAGTAGCACATCCACATATATCATATATATATATATATATATATATATATATATATATATATATATATGTGTGTGTGTGTGTGTGTGTGTGTGTGTGTGTGTGTGTGTGTGTGTTAATACCAATGGATGATCATGGACCTTAAGCTCCTAAAATACATTACCAGAGCCAGTTGGTAATGCACACACAATCATGGCAAATAGAAAAAGAAAACTTTGAGCATCCAATGCTCCCACTAGATGTGAAGAATCTCCCGAGGTCCTCGTAGCTGGTCTCCTTCTTTGTCTCCATCTGCTTCTCATTATTATAAGTAAATTTGTAATTTAGGCATGCAGGTCCACAAATATACATCAGATAATAATAAGAAATCTTGAACCAGTCAAGAGAAGTACAACAAAGGAGGGAGATAGAATGTACAACCCAGATTAATTAGAGAGAGAGAAGGAGACACGCAGGCCCCAATAATCACATCTCATAAACCATTCACCACAATGAGCATCATCACATGATTTCTAAGTCCATGATCATCCATCCACACACAAGACACATCACATGCATCTTACAGTAATTATCATATAATTACAGCGAGATATAATGATAATTTTAAAATATAATAATTAATTTTGAAATCACGCATTTGAAATATTCAACTAAACAATTTAGTTAAATCAAATAAGTATAAACAAATTTAGACCATTGTCATTCACATTCAATGCATGGGCTCAATGATAATTTTTAGTTAATTAACCTCATAAAAACCACATTCTTATAATAATTAACTTTAATTAATAGATAATAGGAAATACCTAAAACCATTTTAGAATTCCCATTAACTAATTAACCAGGGGCTAAATAATGAAAAATAAATTAATAAGTTCATAAAACAATTTTATAACTCATTAAAATATTTTTCAGAATTTTCTAGAATTTTTCTGAGATTTATACGCATTTTAAACACTTTAAAAATGTAAAACTCAAAAAAATATGTGGGGGGCTTAACGAGTACGGATCCAGCGCGGGCCGGATCCGACCCAGCAGGGACCCGCGAGGGTCTCCCCTCCCGCCCGATATGCAGGGGGGGCTTGGGTGAAACCCTAGCCGTCGTCGCATCCTAGCAGGGGCCGGGGAGGCCCCGCCGCCAGCCACGAACTGACCCCACGCCCTCCCCATCCCCTGTCGATCACCGCCCGGCCGCCGACGTTGATCCTCCTGCCTGAGATCACGCCCGCAAAGAGGAGAGCGCCGCGTTCCACCTTCCCGTCGGAGCACACCGCCGTGACGTCTCGCTGGCCACCCCACGCCACTGGACCCGCCGTACGCCGTGGAAAACAATCTAGGGCTCCTGCCAGCCCTCATGGGCGCCAGCAATCAAGGATCCAAAGCCTAAAACGGTCGTCCTCCCTGCGCACGAATGGCGACTACGGCCGTGGAGATGAGATCGATTCGAGCTCGTCAGTGGGTCAAACACAGCACAAAAATATGCGTTTTGATCCTCTTGAACCCGGGAACAATTCCCTGGCATCAATTGGCCATTGCTCATCCCATGAGCGACCCAATCAAGCGAGGAACTAAGAGCCCCATGCATGAACGAGAACGACGAAAATACAACAATAACACGCCGATTTTGATCAAACCAGCAACCTGGCTCTGATACCACTGTAAGGTTTCGATCAGAATACGCAGCGAAAAACATCGAAACCCTAGATTGCATACCGTTTTCAATTTTTCAAAATCAAACTAAATCAGTAAATCCCGTGGCGTGAAGAACGATTCTTTACCTTTGCGGGGTCGAGAATCTCCCAAAACCTCGAAGATGAACGAGAGGAGGATCTCGGGGTCGCGAGACGTTTAGGCGTCCGGCCTCTAGACGTATCCACACAAGTAGCGGAAGCAGACAAGATCTACTCCACGATTTCCACGCGCCGACCCGATCTCAATACGACCATCCACCGGGGAGGAGGAGAGAGAAGGAGGGGGCGCCCCTTGGAGAGAGAGAGAGAAGAGAGGGCGGCCAGGGTTTCAACCTTGTAGCTTGGCCAGGGTTTCTTCCTTCAGCGTCTGTTTATAGACCTTCTAGCGTTTTTCACAAAAACTCAATAATAGTCTATAAAGTCTGCCCATCCCGGTCTGTCCAATACTCTATTGTGTGTGACCCTCTATGCCCAATAGTCGATTTGATTTTCCAGCCCATTAAGTAAAGAACTCCTTCTTAACTTAATTAATTTTGTCCATTAACTCTTAATGGAATTAGCGGGCTTTCCGATCACGAAAAGCACCAAGCAACGCCTCGTGATCTCAAAAGACATTGGGGATAAGCAACCCACTATGGAACCTTTTCGTCCATAGATTCCACATAGCTATAGATCCTCATTCATCCAAAGCCACACCATGACTAGGGTATGGTCAAACTGTCAAACCCTATTGAGTCCCGGCTCAACTGAATCTTGTACTCCAAATTGGTTCATTAGAAAAACTCATTTTTCTATAATGAACTCCCATACCCTGGCCAGGGGATTTCCCGAGTACAGATCCGTAGGGAATTCTCTCTCATATACCATACTGAGAGTGAATGATGCCATGTTGTCAAACTAATTACCTTCGCACGAGTTCCACTGAGTCCGAATAACTAACTATACAAGACCACTTAATAGAAGTCCATAAGTCAGTAATCACATACTCAGCATCCCTTATGCAAGACATCTTTAGTGACTCAGGTCCATAATCCAATTGTGCTACTGAGACATAGAATACCCTAATCGAGAGTCAGTATGATTACCATTAAGGGATTCGAATTCGGGTCATTTCAGTGTACTCATTCCACTAATGAGCACCCACACACGTACTTCAGTGTCTTTACACTGATGATTATGAGAATAATCACACTCATCATATGAGTAAGTATCATGTGTGCCAGTCTAGCAGGATCTTCAATGTCCCTTCTTGAAGATCCTATGACTGGAAACTTCTAGAACATGTGCATCTGGATGACTGATCTCATTATCATAATCTCATTATGATCCAGCCATCATCGCACGGGTTTAGGGACTTCATTACATTCGAATCATTAACACAAATTAAATGCAACGAATAAATGCCATTAATATAAATATGAATAAGATATTACAAGAAATGTCACCATCACATCTCATGTGATTGGCTTGTAGGGCATACATTTCTATCATCATCTACCGTCTTCGCAGGTGCAATTATTTGTTGGTGCGTCTCACAATCTACCTATCATGAACAATGCTATCTCTGGTCTATAACCGAGTTTCAGATGCATAAACGTGTTCATTCGGTCATTTCTTCGCTATCCTTCTGAAACTTTTTAGTGGCCAAGTATTGAATAGTGGGGATCTATTCACCCCCCCCCCCTTTTAAATCCACTCATACCACTCATCAATTGGTATTAGAGCGGGTTCCCTGAAAATGTGGTCCAACGACCAAGGGAGATCTGATGGAAACGTCCCTTGCAGCTTCATAGTTGAGGGCCATTCTGTCAATCGACCCCATTCTTTGATGGGGCAAATTACACATATTGGTGTTGACACCCATTTTTTGCCGATAAGTTGAGTCATTTCTCTTACTCCCATTTGTTGATGCCTCGAGTTGTCCATTACTCGTTGGGCTATTTCCAGGCAACATCTTTGGGCCTATTTTATGGGTAGCCTCCCTCCTTGGCCGGGTCTGTTCAATTCAGGGCTTAATGGGCCTTGGATTTGCCTGATTTTCACATTTTTAGGAATTATAAACGTCCAGACTTGCACGGTCAGTCCCCATCCGCTCATCACATAGGCGGTTGAATTTGGGCCGTTCATATATTTTTGGATATTTAGCTAATTTTCTAAATTTCCACCGACAAGTTGTAATACGGTCGGGATATGGCCGTTCAACCCCATTGTGCGGTCTGATCTCAGCCGTTCTTCTCCCCGAGTCCTAACGTCGTTGATTTTCAAATAATTATCTAACGATCTAATCCATTTTGATTTATCACCGACAGGACATAAGTGGTTGTTCATTGACCGCTCTTCTGGATGGGAGGTCTACTAGCAGCCGTTCATCTTATGAGAGTCCAACGGCGGTAGTTTCGGTCAGTTCGATGGGTATTTGGGTAATATTTTCTATTTATTGAATTTCCACTGACAGGGATGGACGGCCTGGATGTAGCCACTCAACCTGATGAGAGGTCTATCATGTGACCGTTCATCTGCCCGATTTCTGAAGAATTAACGGATTTTCTCTCTCCATTCGTGGATTTATCCCCAACTTCCTTTAACCATTTCTCCGTGAATATTGAACCAAATTCGGTGCCGTTTCTTCTGGTTGAAAGATAATTTAATTATCTTCAACTTTTCTTCATTATCTCGACCTAAAAATGCATGGAAACCCTAATTTCGAGCTAAGACTCCAGGTGCTCTATAAATAGACCCTAGAGGCCGGGCTTGAAAAGGGGGGAGATTTTTGGTCGACTGCGAAGCCCTGCTGAATTCTCGAGCGACCCAATACTAGGGAGGGAGGCCTTCTACGTCCTTCTAGGCCTCCGATTCAGGGAGTAACTAGTTTTTAGTTTTTGTTTCAATTAGTCCCATCGCGAGTTTCTTCATTGCATGCATACTTTTCTCTTCTTTCCTACCCATGTTTTTGTCATTCACACTACATTACACACACCCTCCCATGTTTTTTGACGCCCCTAGGGTTTTAAACCCCCCAGGTATTCCCCATTCCTTTTGGTTATGTTCATTACTTTCTGTTCTAGCGTTTACTACGCTTCATAGTTCTAATATTGGGTTTTCTCTTGTGTTTTCTACATTCCTTTGCAGGTCAGCGACGCACTAGCATGAGGCCCACCCTTTCTGGCCGGTCGGAAAGGGTGGAGGTTGAGCTTTCACATCTTCAGGTGTGGTGGCGTTGGGCAGTTCCATCATGTCCGTCCTAAGGGAAGTGTGGCCGGTATTGCACCGTTCGTTTTATTCCTGTGGCCGGTCCTGAACCGTTCTTCCTCCATCGCACTTCATCCTGCGTTCCACCCCAGCACTGACGAGCGGTCTGTCGAGCGGCCGCGCATCCTTAAGGCGGTTCTTCACGGGCCGCGCATCCCTGCAGTGCTGGTTAAAGGTGAGTGTCTCCCTTTTCTTTCCAAGGCACGGCGTGTTCATCACGTTCGGAGCCTTGGTGGTGATCACATGTTTCTACTTCGGTTCCCTTCTACTCCCGTTTTGTTTACTTTCATATTCATATTAGTAAAGGGATTCGAAGGGAGTTTTAAGCCGGTGTGGAGAAGGTAACCATTTCCTACCAACAAATTTCTGGCGATCACGGTGGGACTCCTAGTGCCCATCGTGTTAGTGATTTGCTGACCCTTTTCTGTGCTTCGTTAGTTCCCTTTTCTAGAATTGTTTCAGGTTGTTTTATGGCTTGCCTCGTTTCTGCCTCTTGGAGGTTGTGCGGTCCTGTCAGAGCCATCCTAGGTCTTGTACGGCTGTGAAGCGGTCACCTTTCTCTGCTTCCAACATTGTTTTTTCTGCGAGCCTGCTGCCTTCAGCGGCTCGCCCTTGCCCGTTCATCTTTCCGATGGCCTTATTCAAGCCGTCCATCCCACTGGCTTAGGTACGTTTCTGCGCTTACGCTGGTGATACTTGCTGATGTTATGCTGTCGTTTTAGGGCCATCAGACAATTTGAACGGCCATCTATAGACCGTCCTTCCATGTGTTCTTCTACTCAAGACCTTTCGTCCATTATAGTCCTCTTTTCATCATTACAGTTTCTGTCTTCATCGTTTAGCTGTTTATTACTCCCTGCCATTGAACGGTCTACCCAGGACCGTCGCCCTCCCTGCACGGTCTCCCAGAGACCGTTCTTTTGTGCTACAGTGCACACGAGCCTCCATGTTGATTATCATTTTATATCATGTTATACTATCTTGGTGCTGTTAGTGATCTCCCCTTATGGTCATTATATGTTTGCATGCTTGCTGTCATACTTTTCACATTTTGTTTGATCATTCATTGCCAGTTTTAGGTTAGACTTTGCATGCACTCTGGTGCGCATAGGATTCATGCATTTTATTCATAGTAGTTGCATTCCCACCGAGGTAGAGTTTCCTCTCGTCTCCATACTCCTTGGAGCCGACTAGGGGACCTTGCCGAGGGCCTCCGTAAGTCTCCATGAGTTGTGGACTCCCACACGGACGTCGGACAGGTTGTACCGTACCACCCCCCAGTCTAGGGTCTGCATCCGTGAAAGAGAGAGAGTCCCTCAGAATCAGCCAGCTGCCATTCCTACCATGGTTAGGTACCTTGTGGTCGAGTGAATTCATATCGTAATTAACCCACTAAGGTCCTAAAGAGGAACTTATAAAATTTTCGTGCATCATTCATAACTTGGGTGTTTAATTGGTTGATTCTTCTCTCATCGCTTCCCTCCATTGTGTGTTGCCTCCATATCATTTTGTTAATTAGGCCCATAGACTGGTTCATCTTTGCGTCCCTCCATTTAGTTGTATTTGTCCTAGGTTCGTTTCCATCCTTGTATTCCTTTGAAATTCATTGTATAAAGTCTCCATTTCTCCCATGGAGCATTTTTCTCCTATGTCTTATCCCTCATCTTCCCTGTCTTCTTACCCCCGCGTGGATTCCTCTTCCCACGCGGGCCCATCACCTCATTCATCTAATGGACCTTATTCTCTTCACGGGCCTTCTTCTTTCAATGGGTCTACTCCTGTTAACGGGCTTCCCTATCCTGCCCGTGCTGTTGCTGGTCCGATCAATTCTCTTCCCCATATACATGACCCTTCCAGGCCCATATACCCCTCTACTCCTGGAATGGGCTTTCCGTCTTCTCAGGCTGGGTCCCTTTATTCGGCCCATTATCATCCTGGTTTAAGCTCCCACTCTCTTGCTCAGGCTGGCCCACATTCTTCTCGGACTCTTCCCACCGAGGAGATGATCGTTCAAGCCTAATGCCAGCTTGACGAATTGCAACGCCGAATTAATCCCCGAACTTCTTTGGATGTCCCGTTTGCCTTTTAAGGTCTTCCGTTTCCACCACGTTCACAAATTCCAGCTTACCGTCGCTATGGTGGAGTCGGTGACCCCTACGTGCATTTGAAGGAGTTCTTGTATGAGTCGGCCCAGTTCCGGTATGACCAACGTTTAATGGCTTATCTGTTTGGTCTGTCGTTAGAGGGTCCAGCTCGGGATTGGTTCTTTTCATTGCCGCGAGAGCAAGTAGTGAATTTTCAAGCCGTCCAAGCAAGATTTATTCAGCAATTTCGAGACCAGGTCGGGCCCAAGTACTCTATGGTAGATTTGGCCCAGGAGAAGATGAAGCTCGACGAGGAATTCTCCACGTTTGCCGACCGCTAGCATCGCCTAGACGCGCAAGTTCCAGGGCATATTCCGGAGGGCGAGCAGATTAAAATGGTTATTTCTAATACAACGCCCGAGCTTAGATGCATCTTAGCCCTGAACGATATCACTTCATGGCAACAACTCTACAGCCGAGCCCGCTTCATTAGCCAACAACTCCTAGTTTCCCTTGACCACGAGTCTCCTCCACCTTCACCTTCCACATACACTTTCCCTCTGCCATCCCCCACGAGTCATTACTCCACTACATATCCCTCCACGAGTCGGCCTTCCGCTCCCACTTACCCATATACCTCCACATGTCGCTCCACTACATCCTCCTTCACAAGTCAGCCCTCCGCCGTTTTATTTCCCCACACCTCTCCACTTCCGGTCAAGGAAACGTCACATCCTGAGTGGGTGGATGCCGTCCATTATATTCCCGCTCCCTCCACGCCTCCACATCATTCACTTACTAGCCCTCTGCCTTCACTTACAAAATTCCCCTTACCTACGCAACCTCCACTACCATCCCCACTACCTTCTCATACCCCTCGGCACCCACCTTGCCCGAAGCGGGCTCTTCATCCTCCGTTGCCAGAATCCTTTACAAACATTTTCAGGGCTTTGATGGCCATCCATGCATTGCAACTCCCTCCGGTTATGCCTCGCCAACCTGTGGTCGAGAATTGGCTCCATTTCTGTGAGTTTCATCGTCAGCAGGGGCATTTGTTTGAGGATTGCCTCGAGTTCTGGGAACTTGTTTATAGCTTGGAAGACAAGAGGATGATTGATTGGACTGTCATGCATCATATTATTTTGGATCTTCACAAACAGCAACAGCAGTAGCAAGTGCCGCCCGGGCAGCCATCTTCGTTTCAAGACCAGGGGCACCCCTGTGATTCTTCAGTTGATGAAACACCCGCTCTGCTGTCTATCTCTTCTCTTGTCCCATCTCCTTCACCTATCCAAGCCTCTGCTCAGGCAAATACCCCTCTTTCACCCTCCACTTCCACCACCACTCTTGCTCCCAAGGCCGCTCGACGTATCGTGTCGATACGTCGAATAGCGTCGCCACCTGCCACTTCATCCACTCCACCACCACTTTCACCCTCACCCCTATCGCCATCTCCATTATCCCCATTGCCATCACCATCACTGTCATCACCTCTTATCATGATGATCCCATTTCCGTCGCCGTCACAACCATTCCCGCTACCGATGCCGCTCCCTTCACTGTCATCATCTGAGCCTGAGCAAGCTACTTCTACACCCACGCCTCCACCTTTGCCTTCCTCTCTTCCCACACCCCCACCTCTGTCTTTGCCTCTACTAGAGCCCATCATCACCGCTATCCCTACACCGCTCACATTGACTCTACCCTCACTTACGCCTTCTAAACCTTCGCCCACACGTGCCAAGCCTTCTTCACCCCTTTCTCCACCTATTTCCACCCCACGGAGCGGGTGTTCACTCCCTTTGGTGCCCCTCGGGTTTGGTCCCCAGGGAGATAAAAAGCCGAGCCAGATGTCGATTGTGTATTACAAACCTCAGGTTTTCATTTGCCGCATGCCAATCCGAGTTTTGGTCCCTGGTTGTTTTGGGGACAATCATCCTGCGCTTCCCACGACGATTGCCAAGAAGAGTTCCTCAGTGCTAGTGCCAGTTTATTCTCGAGCAAGGTCGGTGGCAATCTCTTTGCTCGTCGAAAAATTCATTGTTGATGCTGTTGTTTCTCCTCGCTCGATCGTTGTTCAGTTCATTGGCCAAGAGGGGTTCTCAACCCAGATGGTGCTAACCCACACGGCTGCCAAAAGGTTAATGAATTCGGCATTTAAGGGGCAATTGGCCGTGTCTTCGAGATTGGCCAGGGGCATTCTGCGTTTCCTGTCTCATCTCCCTCGATTTGTTGGTGAGCCGGCCACATCAACGCCGCGCATCACCCTCCCTCAGTCCTGTCATGCACTTCTAGCGAGGGAGTTATGCTTCATGTCTAATTACCGAGAGAGAGGATGCTGAATCCTATGCTGTTGACGCCAAGCAACATAGCTCCCTATTTTTCTAATAAACAACACAAGGAGTTGACTGTCCTGAAATGTCCTTCTATGGTTAGCACCGCACAACTAGGGGCAACCGTCCCGATGAAGCTGCATATTCATGATCGGACCAGACCGTCTGCCAAGTGGGCTCGTTACTTGAGAAAACATTGCAAGATAAGAAGCCCGAAGGCCCGAGTCCGTGTCAGGCGGAGCTATTGCAAGCAGATTTCGGCCAAGAAGAGGTGGCGGCGTAGGTTTAGGGCCTGTCAGTTATGCATTCAGGGGTCCGCTTCCTCCTCTTCTTCTTCCTTTCGTTTGTCTTTTCTTCTACTCAGCTCCCACCCTTGGGTGGTGTACCTTCCCTTCTCCAATCCAGTTTCCATGATTTTATCTTCTCTTTCCGGGTCCTCAAACCCTCACTCTTCTTTTCCTCACCATTTGGAACCTCCAGGTTCCCTATTCCTTCATAACCTCAGGCCTCAGCTTATGTCGCCCTTTCACCCCACTTGCAGTGCCTCTTTTGATCCTTCTCCTCCAACATCTTTAGGTTCCACTGCTCATTCCCCTTCCCTGACCTTGTCGAGCGTTGCTGATTCCTCTTCCCCGGGACTTCCGGGTGTTTCCTCTGATTCTCCCCCGGGGCTTCCGGGTCTTACTCCTGATTCTTCCTCGGCCTTGCCGAGGTTTTACGCATCTTCTGCCCCGCCTTTCGTGGGTGATCATTATTCCTCTTCTCCGATTACGTCAGATGCTTCTCACTCTCCTCTCTCGATTTGCCCATCATTACCCTTCCCAGATTCTGATCCTTTTTCTTACTGTTTTCGAGGCTTTAGCCCGCCTTGATCTCAGTTAATCCATGGTTATTCTGTACTTGGTTCCTTGTTATCAGGGCCTCAGTGCCTTAACGAGGGAGTTCTAGCCATCGACTCTCTTCCTTTTTTATCCCTCTTCGTCCAGTATGATGTCTGCCACTCCTCTATGTCGAGGAATCCAATCCTTTGCTCTCCTTTCATCCTTTATCCTGACAAGCAAGGAAAACAAAGTTCGTGCTCCTCAAAGCTCGATGATCGAAATCACTTCAGGAGGCCGGTTTCCACGCCATCGATTTGCAAAGGTATCTTCGATTTTGTGCCAGAACATGTTATCATTGATATTACTTTGTTATTTCTGCACGCGCTATAATGTTGGTTCCTTAAAACATGGTTGAGTGGCCTTAGGCTTTAGTTAGTTTGCTTAGTCAAATGAGTCACTTCTGCAGCATCTTAGGCTGGTGATAGCTCCGCGCTGGGAGTCTAGTTTCTTTCCCTGATTGTTGAGGGTGACCTTTGAGTATGGATTTTTTACACACTGCACGGCAAGCCATAGTCGATCTCTCTAGTGCAACACCGTTGCTACTTTGGCCATACTTTGGGTATGCACGAAGGTCTTTTTCTCTTCTCTACTCGGCCGAGTGCAGGGGCAAGAGATTGATGGATGAGATGACTAACCTAGGCGCTCCCTAATACGAGAGAGGTCTCAAATAGGGGCAGTCTTGACCCTCGAATATGAGCGTTAATGCTATACCTGGCCAATAAGGGCGACCAAAATGAGAAAATGAATCAATGTAAAATTATGAATCAAAGGCATGGCAAGAGTGACAGTACAGTTCCCCGCGGGACGTCATGAGCCCGGTCGCATGCGTGCCTAATAAATATGGGTCTAAAAATCAAAGACACAAAGCTCCGGCGCAACAGACCTACTCTTTGAGGGGTAGTACTTTGGAAAGAATTCGAGCCTTGATATCTCCCATCCTGCATAAAGCATATCTCTCAATTCTTCTTCTATTTCTCTCTCTTAGGTTGGGTTGTATCCCGGTTATGGCCTTAGTAGGGGCACCGTTTTTTAGAGACTGTTGGTTGTGGTAAGCCACCCTCACCTACACGCCCTGCTTAAAGGAAGCCTTTGATGAAAGGGGTAGGGACGACGATCCCTGGCCAGTAGTTCGAGCATGTCTTTAGGTGCTGTGGATTGCTATTTTAAAATTAAAAAAAATCAAATATTGTCAAAAATCTAAAAAAAATCAGATATTGTCAAAAATCCAAAAAAAATGAGATTCAAAAAAAATAAAATATTATTCAAAAAAAAACAAAAAAAATCAAATATTTTTAAAATCTAAAAAAATCATGAAAATCGAAAAATCAAAAAATATTTATCTTTTACATTTTATTTTAAGGACGGATACGTAATTCTTTTGTTAAGTGTGCAGGTTGCAAGTACTCAGGCATTCCTTGCTATATCTTTGTGCTCAGCCTCTTGTCCACATTTTTGATCTGTTCTTTCCTTCTTCGATCCAATCTCTCGATCTGTTCTGAAGCTCATGTCCTTCTCAACTTTTATTTGCAATGATCATATCTTTATGAGAGGGCTTTACCTCACGATTATGAACCTGGCGGTTCTGCTTCATTCTGATCTTGGGTTTCGATTGAAGTGGATATTTGTCTTATCTTTTGTCCCGCCGTGTCATTCTCAAGTGTTCATATCCCACCGTGTTGTCCCACACATGTTGTTTTGTCCCTCACCACGTGTTGTTAGTTATCTTACATATGTTGTTAGTCACCCCTTTATGTCCCATGTTCTTATCTCAACAGTGTGGTAATCCGTCATGTTCTTGTCACAACCGTGTGTTATCCCTTTGCGTCGTTATCTTGTCACATTGTGTTCATACACGCATATTGTTTCTGTTCATACCTTTGCATATGTGCTCGTTTGCCTTTGTTATGTTATGTGGCATCATCTCCTATTTTATGTCATGTTGTTTGTCGTTCAGTTGAGCATTATGTTATCTGCGCTATATTTTGCTTGTTTATCATGTTTGTCTTATACATGAAAAGCCATAAAAATCTGAAAATGAAAATCTAAGAAATATGACGTTTCACCTGCACAGGTAAGTCAGGTATGGCCTTCTATCCTTACATCTCTTATTGCATTACTATATGGTACTATGCTATATTATCTAGAGAACCAGTTGGTTGCTCACGTGTTCCAGGATCTGATGTTCCCCTTCAACAAAAACGATGATGATCCAGGTTCACGTGTTTAATCTCCGGATAGGCCGTTGGGTTGAGAAAGCCTGGGGAGGATGGTTTTATCCTACACGCTGTGGTTGCAGATAGTGTCTTGACTCTGAATCTCCCAGCCTGGCAATATTATTCTCGAGTATTTTATATTTTATTATTTCTTTGCATTCGTTTTAACGATTTCTTTTATTTTAGCCCAGCATGCATCATGCGCATCTTTTGAGCATTCATGACCCATGATTTGCCTGCAAAATGTCCCATCAGATGGTTAGCTGTGCGTTCAATGCTTGAGTAAAAGGAACAATTTCACTCTAAGTTGGAAGGTTCACTTTGGTCAATTCGCTTGATTTGGTTGATTAAGAGGTCCCCGTCTGGAGTTTTAGTCTGTTTCTTTATTTTTCGCTGCTTATTCCGGTCTCCTCATTGGTCCGAGAGATTGTGTCCCCCATGAGGTTGATCGCGTGTTTCTTTTTATTTAGTTTAGTTCCTCTAGATTGGCGTCACTTTTAGTCTAATCGTTCCTTGTGTTTGGTTCAGAGTTTTCCGGAAGATTCCTATCGCTTGTTGGTAAAAACGGGTGTCGTTTTGCCTTAACGCCCGCTTTTCAGTCCGCTCCGCTTCATTTCTGCTTCATCTCCATGTTCCATTTCACTTTCACTTTACCCCCACTCGCTCCCCTGCAAAGAGGACGTTAAGGAGGGGCATCTGTTGACACCCGTTTTTTACCGATAAGTTGAGTCGTTTCTCTTACTCCCATTTGTTGATGCCTTAAGTTGTCCATTACTCGTTGGGCTATTTTCAAGCAACATCTTTGGGTCTATTTTATGGGTAGCCGCCCTCCCTGGCCGGGTCTGTTCAATTCAGGGCTTAATGGGCCTTGGATTTGCCTGATTTTCACATTTTTAGGAATTCTAAACGTCTAGGCTTGCACGGTCAGTCCTCAGCCGCTCATCACATAGGCAGTTGAATTTGGGCCATTCATATATTTTTGGATATTTAGCTGATTTTCTGAATTTCCACCGACAAGCTGTAATACGGTCGAGATATAGCCGTTCAACCTCATTGTGCGGTCTGATCTCAGTCGTTCTTCTCCCAGAATCCTAACGTCGTTGATTTTTAGATAATTATCTAATTATCTAATCCATTTTGATTTATCACCTACAGGACATAAGCGGTTGTTCATTGGCCGCTCTTCTGGATGGAAGGTCTACTAGCAGCCGTTCATCTTATGAGAGTCCAACGGCAGTAGTTTCGGTCAGTTCGATGGGTATTTGTATAATATTTTCTATTTATTGAATTTCCACCGACTGGGATGGACGGCCTGAATGTAGCCGCCCAACCTGATGAGAGGTCTATCGTGCGACCGTTCATCTGCCCGATTTTTGAAGAATTAACGGATTTTCTCTCTCCATTCGTGGATTTATCCCCAACTTCCTTTAACCATTTCTCCGTGAATATTGAACCAAATTCGGTGCCGTTTCTTCTGGTTGAAAGATAATTCAATTATCTTCAACTTTTCTTTGATTATCTCGACCTAAAAATGCATGGAAACCCTAATTTCGAGCTAAGACTCTAGGTGCTCTATAAATAGACCCTAGAGGCCGGGCTTGAAAAGGGGGGAGATTTTTGGTCGACGGCGAAGCCCTGCTGAATTCTCGAGCGACCCAAGACCATGGAGGGAGGCCTTCTACGTCCTTCTGGGCCTCCGATTCTGAGAGTAACTAGTTTTTGTTTCAATTAGTCCCATTGCGGGTTTCTTCATTGCATGCATACTTTTCTCTTCTTTCCTACCCACGTTTTTGTCATTCACACTACATTACACACACCCTCCCATATTTTTTGACGCCCCTAGGGGTTTAAAACCCCCCAGATATTCCCCATTCCTTTTGATTATGTTCATTCCTTTCCGTTCTAGCGTTTACTACGCTTCATAGTTCAAATATTGGGTTTTCTCTTGTGTTTTCTACATTCCTTTGCAAGTCAGCGACGCACTAGCACAAGGCCCACCCTTTCTGGCCGGCCGGAAATGGTGGAGGTTGAGCTTTCACATCTTAAGGTGTGGTGGCATTAGGCGGTTCCATCCTGTCCGTCCTAAGTGAAGTGCAGCTGGTATTGCACCCTTCGTTTTATTCCCGCGGCTGGTCCTGAACCGTTCTTCCTCCATCGCACTTCATCCCGCGTTCCACCCCAGCACTGACGAGCGGTCTGTCGAGCGGCCGCACATCCTTAAGGCGATTCTTCACGGGCCGCGCATCCCTGCAGTGCTGGTTAAAGGTGAGTGTCTCCCTTTTCTTTCCAAGGCACGGCGTGTTCATCACGTTTGGAGCCTTGGTGGCGATCACAGGTTTCTACTTCTGTTCCCTTCTACTCCCATTTTGTTTACTTTCATATTCATATTAGTAAAGGGATTCGAAGGGAGTTTTAAGCCGGTGTAGAGAAGGTAACCATTTCCTACCAACACCGGCGAGGGGGATAGGTTGGGATTGGGTCTTCCTCCGACTCGGGCCTTCCGAGCCTAATGGCCACCGAGGAAGGGCTTGATCCCGAGTGATTTTATTGGGCTTTGATGCTAAGTGGGCCCTGTGGGGCTGTCACTTAGATGAGCTGGACCTCGTTTTGTCCTGATGGACCTAGTTCGGCCGCTCTTAGATGGGCTACAGAAACCCCCCTCTCCACTTACTATGGCTAACACCACATGCACAGACCTTACTATGGCTAACACAAAATATGCACAGACCTTGCTATGGCTAACACAAACATGCACAGACCTTACTATGGCTAACACCAACATGCATAGACCTTACTATGCACAGACCTTACTATGGCTAACACAGACATGCACAGACCTTACTATGGCTAACACAACATGCACAGACCTTATTATGCATAGACCTTACTATGGCTAATACAAAACATACACAGACCTTGCTATGGCTAACACAGACATGCACAGACCTTACTATAGCTAACACAAAACATGCACAGACCTTTCTATGGCTAACACAAACATGCACAGACCTTACTATGGCTAACACAAACATGCACAGACCTTATTATGCACAGACCTTACTATGGCTAATACAAAACATGCACAGACCTTGCTATGGCTAACACAAACATGCACAGACCTTACTATAGCTAACACAGACTTGCACAGACCTTACTATGGCTAACACAAACATGCACAGACCTTACTATGCATAGACCTTACTATGGCTAATACAAAACATGAACATACCTTACTATAGCTAACACAGACATGCACAGACCTTACTATGGCTAACACAACATGCACAGACCTTGCTATGGCTAACACAAACATGCACAGACCTTACTATAGCTAACACAGACATGCACAGACCTTACCATGGCTAACACAAAACATGCACAAACCTTGCCTCAAAGGCTGACCTTCCCAGGGGCTGTGCAAATCCTTAGAGACACAGAGGTAACTCATGGAAGCCCAAAACTTAATGAAACCAAAAACCAAAATGAACATGGCAGTGGTCCCCACGTGCCCTTAATCCCTCTTTAAAGTGTATAAAATACATTTAAAACCATTCTAATGCATCATTGACTCCCCCCCTAAAGTTTGAGGTTAGGTGCCTACCTTTGAGATGCTAACCGATGATCCGGGGATAATATCCACACCCCAGATCCTCCTCAGCTTTACCCCTTTCGATCTGGGGATGAGATCCACATCTCAGATCCTCCCAAGACTTCGCTGCAGGTTCACCCTTCTACGAAGTGCCCAGGTCCCTCACCTCTCTTCCTTACCCAAGGGAAAACGTAGGTGGCAGAAAATGGAAGAGTAGTGTTGCTAAAAGGCTGACCACCCATGACACCCCGCTCCTTTTATAGTTTCTTTCAAGTCTTCCAAGGTTCTCCTACGACCCAGAAGGCTCCCACCTGCTTCCCAAGGTCGATGGTTTAAGGAAGGTTAATGCTAAGCATCCTTTCGGTTTGAACAGAGGTGACCCTTTGTCTACCCGGTCAAAGATGTGAATGGGCGCATTTATTTGTTAGGATTTAGGTTGGGATGTCTTCATATGAAATGAAGAGGACTTCTAGATCTAACTTTCAGTCATTGTTTCATCAAATTCCATCAACTCTATCGTGAGTTATTATTTTCGCAATATTAACATTATTCCTCCTCTGTTTCAGTCACGACCCTTCGTCTACCTGGTCATAAATGAGAGTGGGCGCGCTCTCCTGTTGGGATTTGGATTCAGATGTCTTCAGATGAAATCAAGAGGGCTTCCATATCTAACTTTGGGTTGTGGTTTCATCGAATTTCAGTATCCCTAGCCTGAGTTATGATATTTTCAAATTTATCATTTATTCTCCCTTATTCAAATTGTGACCTTTCGGTAGCCCGAGGTAATCTGGGTACAACTCTATTATCCAGTCTCTATTGGGCCTCGACTCCATCATAGAAGTTGTGGCTAACATCTACTCGAAATTTTGGTCTTAGTTTCAGGTCATTTAATTAACCACAGGCGAAGTTATGAATTTCCCATTAATTACCTTCAAATTTCCCCCCTTCGTGACAGCTGTCAGCCAAAGGGTTCTGGGCCCAAGTTCTGGTGTGAATTGGGCTTCCTCCCCCACAAAGAAGTTTGGGCTAAGGGCCCAATCTTTCAAACGAGCCTAGTTTCATTTTTTTCTGATCTTCCTATGTTAAGTTACGGTTTTCTAAGGATTCTTAATTAATCAGTCAAGATTTTCGGCCCGTTGAGTCTTACGGGCCCGAATTATACCCGATTGGCTAGTGCTCATTTAGCGGTCATAACAAAGATAATGAAAATGTAATAAAACACGCGGTAAAACTAAAGTAACATTAATAACAAGGCATGAGCAAGACATGTGAACATGATCAAGCACGATTGGAACAAAGATATAAGTTTGGCCTTTCATGTAACAAGAATGTACTAGAATGTAACAAGAATGTACTTTTCATAACCATAAAGACTATGTTCTAGAAAGTCATGTAACCAGAATGTAATAATGAAATTTCGTGAGAATTCATGGATTTCACCCGTTTATAAAAAAAGAACTCCCGGCGCAATGCGACGCCAGTATTCATCATACCCCATGATTTATAGTATGTTTCTGGCCATCCATCGAGGGGGCTAGCGTGGAGCCCTTGGACACCGTCCGTGCCCGCCCTTGCATCTTCAAGTTATAAATCAAGCTACTTTCACAAGAATCATAAATATGGCCGATAATGTCAACTCCAAACAATAGTTTCATGATAACAAAAATCAAGGTAAGAACATACCAAAGTGAATGCATATGAGTTCAAGGATGAATTATTTGGACATTATGCCACGGAGGAATTTCGACGGCATAACGGTACATTAATAAAGTTCCATCTTTCATTAATGTCTTGATGAATAAGGTATCAGGTTCCAGATGTTCAAAAGACCACCTAAGAATAGAGTAGAGTTAACCCTTTTGGTCAAACCACGGGTTAGACACAATCTGGGAAAATGCAGTCAAGTGTGGACCATTTTCTAGAAGTAGCGGTCGAGTCAAGACCGCCTCCAAGATGAGTCGACACACGAAGGAAAGAGTCGACGCAATGAGTGTTGAAACCAGAACGTGGTCGCGCCAAGACCGCCTTAGTGAAGTAGCGGTCGCCTAAAGGCCGCGTTCAAGTCCATTCACAGAAAATGTGAGTTTCACGAAGTGCTTTCTAGACCATTGGGCTTTTAGGGTACAACCAGCTCGGCGTCTTAGTGGGAATCTCAGGCTCGCGAAGACTTACGGAGGCCTTACAACATGATCACCTAGTCTGGCAGAAGGAATATCCAACGGAGAGGATTTCAACTCCAAGAAAGTGTTCCTATCAAGTGCGTGTGTAACTAATAGCAACGTATCGAAATACGCGCTATGTACTTAAGAAAGACTGGAGGTGAGAGTGAAACATGTGAAAACAGCGTTCAAATCACTGATATAACGATTTCCACAAATCATATAAAAAGTATCTTTATTTCAAGACTATAAGATTTTGGCCTGAAATTAACATAAGATTAAAATAAATTTCTAACACATGAAGGTCATAAAATCTACCATGATTGATACATAATATAACCAAAATCATGAATATAATGACATAACTAGGAATAGGATCTAATTACTTAGGCTTAGCATATACTTATAATGGCTGACCTGCATTCTGTTTAGGGTTAACAGAAAACAGAAAGTGGTCTGGTGAAAACAGCCTTTTGAAAATAACGGTATATCGGGGACCGCCTCTTGACAGTAGCGGTCTCTGATGGACCACCTTCTGTCTACAACAGACAGAAGGTAAATAGTGCATACAAGGCCTATTCTATGGCAAATTAATGACACAAAATGCATGAAAAACTATGCTAAAACCTGATAGCATGATTCTAAAGCATAGAAAGGCATGGATTTAATCAAAGTTCTTATCTTTTCTAGTTAAAAGGGCTATTGCGCAGTCATGGGAAAACATGAATTACAACGTATAGAAAGCATGAAATCAAAAGTAAACAGGGGGCTTTTACTCATAATACGTTATTTGAGCCATCATGAGATAACCTACCTCTGATTTGATCCCTAGATAGAGAATTTCTCACTAGAAGTACGCTCTCGTTCCTGCGCATCCTACGTAGAACCAGTAACTTCCCGACCTTCTAACTCCTTAACCGCTAGATCTTAATTCACAAAATTTGGAGGGAAGTTATAAGATACAAAGGAGAACAATTAACTCTAAAGGTTGGATATGAAATTACCTCTGCTAAGGTCTCTAAACCTTGGGTCTTTGTCGGACGAACACGCTTGTTCCTATGCGTTCTGCAGAGAAACAGTCACTTCCAGATCCTCTAACTCTTCAACGACTTGATCTCCTAACACGAAATTTAGAGAGGAGTTAGTCAATACTAAAGGAAGCAGAAAGTTCTAAAGACTTAACCTGAGATGTCGACGCCTTACCTTCGAACCATACACTCCAAAACTAAGGTTCATGCATAACGAAATTAGGGTCTATTTATAGGGAATGACCTAGGGCTGAGGGATTAGGTCAAATTAAGAGTCCTAGAAGGGTTTAATTCGATCCCAAAAGCATCTTAAATAGGTTTACATGCCAGGGCACTTCGATCCTAGGTGATTGGGATGGCAAAAAATCTAAGTTTTCCATGCCCCTCTATTACCCGTTCACGGAAGTAGAACGCGGTCTCAGTCGAACAGCCTCCATCAGAACGCGGTCGCGCGATAGACCGCCTTCTGGCGAATTTTTCAAAAAATTTAGATTTTTCTATTTATATGTTATTTATCCCTAATTAGCCTATTTATCCATTTAAAATATGAAAATAGCCCTAATTGTGTCTCTAGAAGTCGGCTTGGGCATGAAAGCCTTAGAATTGGGTTTATAGGCCTAGTTTAAGTGGAATTATTTATTTGGTTATTAATTATACTTTCAAATTAATTTATTTAACCCATAATTTATTTAATAGCCCATTAAGCCTTTTAAATGCTTAATAATTTTGTTTAATTCCAAAAAAATCCAGATAATTACCGGGGTTGTTACAACCGAAGAACCAATAGGGAAGGATGTCCCTAAGCACAGAACAATCAAAACTTAGAACTTTCAAGGCAAAGGACAAAACATCAAGAATCAAAGAAGCAACCGAGAGGCTGGTTACAGCAAACACACTGAACATCGACGTCGACAAACTGGACAACCAGGTCGACGAACCACTGCTCAACCAAGACCAACTGGACAGCCAGGTCGACGCACCAGGGAGCTGCGTCGACGTAGCTCAGCTTCTAATTCCAGGAAGAACCCTAGCCGACTCGTCTATAAAAGGACCTACGGTCAGCCAAACTTAGGTACCTTCCATACCCAATTCAACACATTTAGAAACCAAAAACCAAGACCACAATCTGATTCATATTTCATGAACTCTGCAAAACCTGTCTGCATCACATGCAACAAAATTGGACACACCAGCAACCATTGTTCTTTGAATCAAAAGAGACAACATGTTAAGCAAATTTGGATTCCGAAATTTCTGCTGAATCCCTTCAACAGTGTATGTGGACCCAAATTTACTTAGGTTCCAAAACCTTCTACTTGAATTGTGATTGCATGAATGCATGACGGCCGACCACAACAAATGGTACATGGACAGTGGCTGCTCAAGGCACATGATGAGAGATAGAAGAAAATTCAGTCAGATAATCAAGATGGAGTCCGGACAGGTGAAGTTTGGAGGAAAAGACAAGGGAAAAATAATTGCATCAAGAATAGTGGGTAAAGACTCTGAAAACTCCATTGAAAATGTCATGCTAGTTGAAGGTTTGTAGCACAACCTCTTGAGTATTAGTCGGTTGTGTGACCGAGGTCACAAAGTCTTGTTTGATTCTAATAAATGTCAAATCTTTAAAGTAGGATCTGATGAAGTCAAGTTCTTGGGTCATAGAGTCAATAATGTATACATGGTAGATCTAAATGAGTATTTTAATAAAACCTTGTGCTTAACTGCCAACCAATCTGAGAACGCATGGCTGTGGCATAGAAAATTAGGGCATGTGAGCTTCCGTGTGCTGCATGATCTTGTCAAACATGATATGGTCAAGGGATTACCTAAACTGTCATTTAACCACATCACCAAAACTTATGAAGCATGTTCCCTAGAAAAACAGACAAGAAAATCATTTAAGGAGGAAAACCAGCTAGAGGGCCTAACGTAGCGCAGTCAGTCAGTGTGTGTACACGTGGTCAGGGACTTCGAACGGTGTTGACAAGCATGACCCCAACTAGACCCTTGTCTTGTGTTCCATGTACGATGTCTTAGTTTCCACCTAGAGCGTGTAGGGAGAAACATGAGGCTATGGACTAAGTCATCAGTAGACGCATCCGACCTTGCTTCTAGTGGATAGTACTCATGTCACTCTAGTGTGGTGACCCTAGTTTCTTACCATTGTGGCTTAGTGTTTGGGCGGCCGAGGGTATCCTATTGTACGGTATCGATTAGTGGGTTACTATAATTAGCCGTGGTACACGTGTGACTAGGTTCAGAGTTTCGACGGCTCCGTGTCCCCGCTAGGCGTGATTGAAATGTAGGTCCTTGCTACCTTCGAGAGTCTTGTTCCGATAGTATAATTGTGTCCCTTTGTTGACCAATCGAGAGTCTACCTGGTAGCCTAGATTCTAGCATTTATCTTCCAGTAGAGATGTTCCAAGACAGGTTACCGTGATCCAGTCTTTCTAGTCCAAGTTACGAGAACTTGGTTCGGCATGACTTATGCTCGATACTCGAGGTAGCCCATTGTTGTGTAGGCTTTTGGCAGTTAATGGTTTAGCATGGTTATGTGTATATATAGTGTCGATCTTTCTGCCTTACTATCTTTCCTACTTTACTGTTTATATGCCTTTTATTTACTGCATTGTTCGTTACGTTCTGTTATGGTGGGGATCCGCGAGACCCCTACTGAGCCAATGAGATGAGGCTCACCCCTTTTCTTTTCAGGTCTGATGTGCCTCCTCATCGTACGGAGGCCTTGTGCAGCGTCCGAGTGTCCTAGCGTCGCCAGCTTCTGCCAGTCGGGGTATGCCCCAAGGCTTTGTACTTTTCTTTTGTTGAGTTATACCTTTGGGACTTGTATATCTGGACTGAAAACTGTGTAAAATTGTGTAAATGTGTTTATAAATGTAAATTTTAATTTTAGCACTTTGATTTCTACATTTATTTTAGATTTCTGTACACTCCCGTGACACGTATTTGAACCTTTCCGAGCTTCCAGCTCATGGGTGGCGACGTAGGATCCGAATGGTATCAGGTTTGACTCGGTATCCAGATCTTGGGTCGTTACACCATCTTTAGACCAGTGAGGAGCATCTTGTACACAGCCACATTATTTACGGCAGGGAAGGATAATTGGTAAGCGTGCAGAATGATTACCCCTTCTGAGGAAAGGAGGATGGCTCCTATGCCACATCCTTTGGAGTTCAATGCACCATCGAAGTAGAGGATCTACGAAGGTTCACCATCTATGATAGCTCCTAACTCTTCGTCGGGGAAGTCCTCATTGACGAGAGAGTGTGTTGGTAGTGGATGGTGAGCGAGATGCTCAGTGATGGAATGTCTTTTAATAGCCTTCTGACTTATGTAGGTGACGTCAAATTGATTAAGGAAACTTTGTCACCTCACCAAACAATTAGTCAGGACAAGCTTTTCAAGCAAGTATTTGAGCCAAAAGTTTAACTTCATGAGCCAAGAAATAGTGCTTCAACTTCTGGGCCACCTAGACGACGGCCACGCATGTCATTTCCATAATAGTATACCTCTTTTCAGCATCATTAAACAACTTGGATAAATAGTAAACTGCTTGTTCTCTCTTCTCGTCATCATATTGGGCCAACTCTGCTCCTACTGATTCCTCCGTGGTGGACACATCGAGCAGTAAAGGCTGACCCGAGACTGGGAGTGTAAGGATAGGAGGTTTAAGGAGATAACTCTTCAAATCATCAAAGGTCTTTTGACATTTATCATTCCCATCGAATTTCGCCTCTCCTTTGAGCATATCAAAGAAGGGCTTGCATCTTTGAGAATGATGGGAAATGAATCTTCTAATAAACTGTAAACACCCAATCAATCCTCGGACTTCCTTAATATTCTTAGGAGGAGACATTTTGGCAATCGCGTTGGCCTTATTGGGGTCTATTTCAATCCCTCTCTTACTAACAATGAACCCAAGAAGTTTACCTGAGGTACCCTGAAAACACATTTCTTGGAGTTCATTTTGAGGTGATGCTCTCTAGACTGCTGGAGAACTACCCGGAGGACTTCCACATGACCACTTCTAGTTTTGGATTTCACAAGGATGTCATCTACATAGACCTCTATGTGAACGTGCATCATGTCATGGAAAATTGCCATCATGACCCTCTGATAAGTTATCCATGCATTCTTCAACCCGAAGGACATGGCGACATAGCAGTAAGTCCCCCACGAGGTGCTTAATGAAGTTTTGTCTTGGTCTTCCTCCACTAGATGGATTTGGTTATGCCTAGAGAAGTTGTCCATAAAAGACAACATTTCGTAACTGACGGTGTTGTCTACTAGGACATCTATGTGCGGAAGAGAAAAATCATCCTTATGTCAGGCTCAGTTATGGTTGCAGAAGTCTATGCAAATCCTATCCCTACCATCATTGTTCATAATTGGGATGATGTTAGCTACCCATTAAGGATATAGGATAACCCAGATGAACTTGGCTTTGTGAAGTTTGTCGACTTCTTCTTTGTCCTTGAGAGTAAGCTTGGGGTGAAGTGGCCTCAATTTTTGTTCGATAGACTTTGCATCGAGTTTCAGGACTAGACAATGCTCCACCAAGGAGGTGTCTAAACCATGCATATCTTCATAAGACCAGGCAAAGCCATCGGAGTATTCCTTAAGCACAACTACAATAGCAGTTCTTCTTCCTCACTCAAGTTGGCATTGATCAGCACAATCTTCAGATCTTCCTTAGTGCCAAGCATGATTTCTTTAGTGGATTCATCAACAGCTGTATTAGGCTCATCAAACCTCTTTGTCCCATCTACATACGAACTCACATGATCAATGTCATCCTCGATTTCATCTTCTTCACCTTCCTCTTCTAAAGAGTAAACCCTAAACCATCATCTAAAGGAGTACCCTCTATACCATCTGCCCCTAAGCGGATGGGTGCTAGAAGAAATTTGGGGAATTGACATAGCTTGGAACATCTCTTTCCCAGATCGGCGATGTAGTGAGTAGGGATACGCCTGCCCCTAGCTTTCTCTGGGAGGCCGGGCAGAGAAGGACAAGACTCTCCTAATGCTAGACTCGATCTTACACTATTATGTACAAGGGGAATTGTAATGCCCCGGGTTTTTCGGATATTTTTCGAATCAGGATCCGTGGATTTCGGATCACTTTCGGGAGTCCCGGAGAGCGTTTTGCAGTTTACGCGTATTTTTCCTCTAACGAGCCCTCGAAACCCTGTACAGGTGAACCATTACGTTCTCTAACTCTGGGATGTTACCAGTGCGTCGAGCATGTTCCGAGGATCGAGAAAATGATTTTTCTCAATTTTTGAATTTTTCAGATTCCTATATTATAAACCTTTTTCTTTTTATTCTTCTTCTTTCTTATCCTTCCCTTTCTCTCCTGTGACACCCCCTCTCCCCTCCCGACCGTTGCCCTCTTCCCGTGCGCGGACGCGGCGCCCTCTCCTCCTCCGACTGAAGACGGTGGACCGAGGTGGAGGCGTGGTGACGACGACGGTGACGAGGCGAGCACGGTGGTGGTGATCTCGCGACGTGGGTGTAGAGTTCATGGTTCGACCGAGATTTAGAGATTGGCGGCGATCTGGAGGTTTTGAAGCTTCCTTGAGGTTGGGGGACGGATCCCTCCTCTTTGTATTCCCATTCCCGTGATTTCTAGGCCGAGAGGGGCTTGTTTTGTGCCAGGGTGGGAAAGTGCATGATTTAGGGTTGAGCGCCGGATCTAGCATCCTTCGAGGTTTTTGACCAATCTATGGCCATGAAATGATGCAAGGAGGGTAGGGGAAGAGCTCCCCTTTGTTTCCCCATCATCTGAGGGTAATTGGGACGTGGTTTCGATTTTTCTGCCGTTCACGCCTTTTTCACGCTCGGATTGAAGTTACGGTCCTACCAGAGACCGCCTTCTTCATGGGGTGGTCCTCTGGGGGGCCGCTATCTGTTTCAAATGTCGATTGGGGGTTGCGGTCCCGGGGAGACCGCCACCCTCAATTGCGGTCTCGCGACTGACCGCTGCCCTTGGGGTAGTAGCCAGCCGCCGACCGTTTCTCTGGTTGGGTCAACGCACCCTCCGGGTGTGAGTTTTGACCGTTGGGGGACCCTGCCAGGTTGCGGCCAAGGCATGGTCGTTTCCTAGTGGGTGTGGTCAGTGGGTGACCGCCCCATTGAGGTAGCTACCTGGCGATGGGCCGCCACTCAACCCCCAAGGTTCGCCAAGTGGCGGCCATGGAGATGGCTGCCTCCTCATCCTTGCGGTCTCAGGGAGACCGCCAGGGCCAAGGTGTGGCCCAGGGCTGGCCGCCACTTGGAGTGACGGTCCAGGGAGGATCGCCACTCTGTTTCCATTATGGCCAGAGCTTCAATTGTGTCTAGTGAGCCCCCGAATGAGCTAGTTTTGGGTCCTATGTGGCATATGGTCTGAGGGTTGCCTCGAGCACCCAGTGAGAGCCATAGGTGCACCAAGGGGGTCCCCGGAGGAGTAAGTCACCTCGGTTGGCGTGCCCGTGTGACTTGAAGGTCGATTAGACCTCATCCGTGTCTCGAGCATCCGTATTCCCCGGTTCGTGTCACCGAGAGTCGGTGTTGGTATGGAGGGCCGTTTCCGTACCTCGTCAGTGGTTTCCGTTGCTTAGTGAGTTCATACCTCCAGTGACACGTCCACTAGTCGTAACCTTCTTACAGCACGCGTGTGCTGACCCACCCGGGAGTGGTGGAGCGGCTTACCCAAGAGAGACAGTTTTTAGGCTGGTTACCGTAGGGCCCCTTCGCGCAACCTGAGTCCGGGCTTGGGGGAAGAATCAACTAGAGGATCTGACCAAGGGCGCATGGTCTATCTGTGCACATGTGGTTGGGGGCGTCGGACCCGCACTGACGAGCGCGAGCACAACTAGTCCTTGTTCGTGGTACTTGTTGTGTGTCGCAACCCGGATAAAATAAAGGAATAAATAAATAAATCCTCCAAGCAAAATAATAAAATTCTTAAATATAAATGGGCTTTAACTTACTTATACTTATAAACCATATACATATGGGCCTCCCATACACATAAATTAGCTAAAAGAACTAATAGCTAATGGGCCTTAAAAGCCCTTAACCTTTCCTATGTCCAAAAGGGTATATAGGGTAAATATACATATATGTGTATAATGGGATTTGTTTCCAAAAGCCCAATGCCATTTTAGGTTCGAAGCTTGCATGGCCTAGGGTTTTGAAATCTAACAGGATAGCGGTTGTGGATATAGTAACAGGAAGGTTAACTTAGAAGTCTTAAACTTATTAGGATTGCATTCATGGAAAACTTCTATCCCTTTAGGATTCTAAAACCCCACTAGGAATCCCTCCTCTATAAGAACCCTGCCCCATCGACGAGCTTTGGCTACTATTGCTGCTTGTATTATTTTCCATTGTGTCAGCGTAGAAAGGCAGCTTCCTCCTCCTCCTGTGCCGGTCGTAGCTACGTAAAGAGGAAGCCGTGATTCTTCCTCTTTCTTCTGCGATCGTTGCTACATCCTACTGTAGTAAACGAACGGAAGAGGAAGTCTTCTTCTCTGTCGTTTCTTCCGTCTGACGACTATAACACGTGAAGAAGCCACCGTGTGCTTCTTCCATCGTGTTCGTTTGCAGCCGTCTGCTTCTGTTCGAAGTGCTGCAGTTGTTATTCTTCATCCACGATCGTGTGCTACTGTTGCTATTGCTGTTGCTGTTGCTTTAGCTGATGCATACTCTCTTTTCTCCGCTTCATTCGTCGTCCGATTCAACCCTTAAGAGGTAGGTTTTCTCAAGAAACGAAGCCCAATACAATAGGAAGTAAGTAACTGCATGCATATAGATCTTATATCACGTTCATAGATTCATCCCTTAATGTCTATTTTGAGTTTTACGTGTCTCTGTTAATTATTCTGATGCTGAAAATAGCGACCAAGGCATGGCCGCTTATTGAATGAACACCCTCGCGAGCAGTCGCCAATTTACTAAAAATTGCAACAGTGACCAGGGTGCAGTTTTATAAGCTACCTTAGCCATGTCCCTAATTATTTTAGTGAAATTAATAAATACCACATGTTAAAATTTAATATCTATGAAATGTAGCGTTAAAAATTCTGAGCAGGTTTCTAGAACCTTTATATTTTTCTCTATCTATCCATGTCTTTACTTTCCTAATTATGTGAACTCCAAGTTTATGAATAGTGTTATGTGTCTAAGATTGTATCTGCCCGATGCGTAGCATCAAACAAAGAATGAGCGACAGTCACATTGTCGTTATTTAAATAACGAGCGCCCATGTACGGTGGCATTGATTTGTAAAACATTTAGTAAAAATGAAATATATGGAAATTATAATTCTGCAACATGACAGTAGACGTTATTTAAAGATTGAGTGCCGTTGTGGATGGTCGCCAATTATAATTGAATTATGTGATTCTGGAAAATTACAAGAATTAGCGCCCGTTCATAGAGTCGCTAATTCTTAGTAATTTAAATTAGATTATTGTAAATATAAGATTGAGCAACCTCTCAGAAAGTCACTATTTCAGGATATAGCGACCTCTAATCAGGTGCCAATTCTTCTCTCTCAGTTTTATCGTGTTTTATGGCCCATATCGTGGGTTTACTTGGCACTCTCATCTCGCATCCGTAGATGGAGTCCCTATTTTTGTTTCTATCGATTACACACTCAACTCTTGGTGATGATTGGACCCTCCATGGGATATTCCTTCCTTTGGACTGGTACTTTCTTCATTGAGACCTCCGTAAGTCTACGCTAGCCTTGGATTCCCTCAAGACAGTCGAGCAGGTTGTACCCTCAAAACCCTGGAACCCCTTTTGGCCATGTCACTCTAAAGAAACATGGTGGTCTAGCCCTCATGGAGTGCTGTCGTGGCCTTTATGAGAAGTTCTGCCGTCTATCTTGAAATTGTGACATCCATCTGGGCGCTAATTGAATTAGCGACCAGACAGTCATCGTTATTCACTAAACCTGCAACCTGATAGGTGTCGCCAATTCTTTAATGAGCGACCGTGTTAACGGGCGCAAATTCTCCATACCTGTTCTGTTCACATAATTAGCGACCAGACAATGGGCACTATTTATGTAATTGATGGCATCCTGAGTGGGCGCCAATTGCCCAGTTTCACGACATGTCTTGGTTTTCATGTGATTTAACGATGTGTCATACTTGTTCAAGTTCTGCCTTTGAACTCCTTCATTCGTGAAATCCACCTTATCATCCGACCATAGTTTATTCTTGGAAATCTATATTGGCTATAAACTATAGTGGATGTCTAAAAATATACATGACTCAATGTTTGTGCATATAGGGCCTGATCTGGTCCTGGGAGGAGCACCCAAAAGTACTTGTGCCCATGGGAGCTATATTGATCACGGTGTGACATTGCACCGAAGTGCTTGATTTGCTTGATTATTGACATTCCACGACTCGTACTTGACTTGACCTGACATGACTTACGTGGCCCGAAATAGATATTTACTTGTTTGATATTATAATAGCTAATTCACGTGACATGACTTGATGTATTTACATGCTTGACCATCTTGATGCATTTTACATGAATATCCTGAAATCTTGCTAGTTCATTAACTCTTGATACTCTTCTATCTCTCGTCATTGTCATACGCACATGCATAGCTATACTTGCATCCATGCAACATGTAATTTACTTAAAGCAAGCTTGTACTTGAGATATAATTTCTACTGAGCGTTTGCTCACCCTAGTTTTTCCCCTATTTTTTAGGTAACTCTGATGACGAGAATCAATCGGATAGGAACGGGAATGTGTAAAGAGCGTAGAGCCACCTAGTCATGGAAGCGTCTATCTAGTTGTGTCTTTTTTTCCTATTTCTTGAGTCAATCATTCTAATTTTCTTTTATTGAGTCTAGAATGTCCTTTAGTACTCTTTTCTCGAAAGGAGATCATGTAATGGATTTACCTTAATGGTTATTATGAATGAATTGGTTTTGGTTATCTTGCAATTTGCGCATCTCTGTCTATAAGGTCGAATTCCTTATGCTCTGATTGACATGAATGATATAAACTCATCATGCGTATCGGGTTCCTTCTACGCTCGAGGCGTGACAGTTTTTGTGGTATCAAAGCCTAGGATATTCAATTCCGAGGAAACCAAGTTCAAGGATAAGTTTATACCTTCACTCGATGAGATTGGGTAGAGCCATAGGTTAAGTTAACTTAGGAACTTAGACCCTCAGATTAATCAGACATTAATATAGTTACTTAATTCTTATAGGATCATGGCCGCCGAACGTGCCCAATGGCATGACATGTAACGTACCATCCAAGGTCTTACCCAGACGTTGCAACAAGTGGCGCAGGGCGGAGCCAATCGTGGAGCGGGAGATCTCCACCGGAGTTTTCGCAACATGAACCCACCAAAGTTCATTGGTTCGATCGACCCCAATGATGCCGAGCACTGGATTAGGGAGATCGAATGAATATTCCGTGTCATGCAATGCACGAATGAAGAAAAGGTCTTACTAGTGACTTTTCAACTAGAGCGGGATGCCCGATTCTGGTGGGAGTCGGTAGAAGCTTCCTTACCCCATGAACATATTACGTGGGGTGAGTTCGTAGAGTATTTCAACAACAAATACTTCTCGGACCGTATTCAAGAAAAGAAGGCCATGGAATTCGCCGCCCTCAAGCAAAGGACCTTATCAGTGGCCGAGTACGAGGCCCAATTCTCTCGTCTATCAAGGTATGCACCACACCTAGTGTGTACCGAAAAGATGAAATCTAGAAGATCTCTCAATGGGCTTAGGCCGCAATACATTACTCAACTGGTGCCGATGGACATCCAAGTCTATTCGGAGATGATAAGGCGAGCCCAGCTACTAGAAGACGCCACGGAGTTGTCCAACCGAATCCGTGGAAAAGATAAGAAGGAGCATGTTACAAGCTCTGGCACTTTCAAGCCAACCTTTAATAAAAAGAGGTCTAGCAATGGAGGGGATTCCTCCCAAGAGAAGAAGTTCAAGAAGAATAGCAAGCCCTTCTCTATAACTACCACACTTTCCAAAGAGGTGTGTAAACATTGCGACAAGGCCGGCCATAAGACCGAGGAATGCTGGAGGAGATTGGGAGCGTGCCTCCGATGCGGGAGCCGTGATCATCAGATTCCTGACTGTCCTCTACTTAATGATCATGCCGGAGACGAGAAGCACCGGGTGAAGAAACAAGCCCGTCTCTTCAAGAGGCAGAGCAAGATGAAGTGGACTCGTGGAAGGTACATTAAAGATTTGTTCCAAGTCTGCTCGCGTATTGTTTGATACCGGTGCGGCACATTCTTTTGTTTCCAATAAATTTGCTGATCCATTACCTATGGAACCGGAATTGATAGATTTAGTTATTTCCACTCCTCTCGGAAACGAATCCGAGATTTCACACCATTATCTTAATTGTGAAGTAAAAATAAAAGGGAAAAATCAACCTGCCGATTTAATTTGCCTAGACATGAAGGATTATGATGTTATATTAGGAGCCCATTGGCTATCCACACACAAGGCAACTGTAGATTGTCGGAATGGCAAAGTAACTTTTATTGATCATCCGGAATTAGTTTATACTAGTCTATGGAGTCGGAACAAGTCACCTCTTATTTCGGCTCTTCGAGCCCATAAGCTATTAAGGAAAGGTTGCATATCCTTCCTTGCTTTTGCCACCGTAAAAGAGACTAAGGAGTCCAAGATAGAAGACATCCGTGTAGTTCGGGAGTTTCCCGACGTATTCTCGGAAGACCTACCCGGATTACCCCCACAAAGAGAAGTGGCCTTCACCATCGACCTGGTCCCTGGTGCTGGTCCAGTTTCTAAGGCACCTTATAGGATGTCCCCCGCTGAGCTCAAGGAATTAAAGGAGCAATTGATGGAGCTTTGGAAGAAATGGTTCATCAGGCCGAGCACTTCCCCGTGGGGAGCGCCCGTACTATTTGTAAAGAAGAAAGATGGATCGATGAGACTCTGCATTGATTATCGGCAGTTGAACAATCTTACTATCAAGAACAAGTATCCACTGCCGAGATCGATGAACTATTTGATCAGATATCTGGAGCCAAGTATTTCTCAAAGATCGATCTCAAGTCGAGATATCATCAATTAAGAATAAAAGATGAGGATATTCACAAGACAGCATTCCGAAGTAGGTATGGGTATTACGAATTTACTGTTATGCCTTTTGGACTAACAAATACCCTTGCAACCTTTATGCAGTTAATGAACAACATATTCAGGCCTCATCTGGATCAATTTGTTGTAGTCTTCATTGATGACATATTGATCTATTCAAAGACCGAGGAAGATCATGAAGAACACTTGAGGATTGCATTACAAATATTGAGGAATAATCAACTTTATGCTAAGCTTAGCAAATGTGACTTCTGACTCGAGGAAGTGTCTTTCTTAGGGCATGTGATCTCGAAGGATGGGATTTATGTTGACGCGTCGAAAGTCAAGGCTGTGAAGAATTGGGAAAGGCCGACCAATGCAACCGAGATCCGTAGTTTCTTGGGTCTAGCTGGCTATTACAGGCGATTCATCAAGGACTTCTCCAAGATCACCGTTCCTTTTACTAGGCTAACCCGCAAGGAGATTCCTTATAAGTGGGACGAAGACTGTGAGAAAAGTTTTCAAGTCTTGAAGGATCATCTAACAACTATCCTAGTCTTGACATTACCAACTGAAGGGGAGAAATTCGAGGTATACACCGATGCGTATGGCATTGGCCTCGGATGTGTCTTAATGCAACAAGGGAGAGTCATTGCTTACTCTTCCCGGCAACTAAAGAAGCATGAGGAGAACTACCCAGTGCATGACCTAGAATTGGCCGCGGTAGTATTTTTCTTAAAGATCTGGAGACACTATCTCTATGGAGAATAATTCACTGTGTACTCCGATGACAAGAGTCTCAAGTATCTATTTTCTCAGAAGGAATTAAACATGAGACAAAGACGTTGGTTAGAGTATCTCAAGGACTTTGACTTCACAATACAATACCATCCTGGAAAGGGTAATCTGTAGCTGATGCCCTCAATCGAAAGCCGAGAGCGCTATTGGCCAACTGTATGATCCAAGATGGGAAAATGCTGGAGTAATTCACTAAGCTTAATATAAGCATGGACAAGGAGGGTAGGTGTATTAATCTATCACACATGAAGGTACAACCGGATCTACTCTCTGAGATCAAGGAGCATTAAGACAATGACCCGATGCTGGTAGAAGTTAAAGGCAAGTTAGAAGAACAACCTGATTTCAAGCAAGCATCAGATGGAAGATTATTGTTCCGAGAAAGGACTTGTGTACCGGATTGTCCGAAATTGAAGAAGAAAATTTTAGAAGAAGCTCATCGATCAAGGTACACAATTCACCCCGGATCTACCAAGATGTACCAAGACTTGAAACGGACCTTTTGGTGGCCTAATATGAAAAGGGAGGTAGCGGAATTTATTTCTCGCTGTCTCACGTGCCAACAAGTTAAGGCGGAACACCAAAAGCCTGTTAGTAAGCTACATCTGCTAGACATTCCCAAGTGGAAGCGGGAAGATATCGGCATGGACTTTATTATGTGTCTGTCTAAATCTAAAGGAGGACATGATGGAATATGGGTTATCATAGACCATTTGACCAAGTCGGCACACTTCTTTCCTATAAAGAGCCGATGGTCAGTTGATGTTCTAACTGCCTGGTACATCAAAGAAGTTGTCAGACTGTATGGAGTTTCTGTTTCAATCGTGTCTAACCGAGACCCGTTCTTCACTTCTCACTTTTGGAAGGGTCTACAACATTCATTGGGGACAAGACTCAACTTTAGTACAGCTTTTCATCCTCAAACGGATGTTCAGACTGAGAGAACGAATCAAGTTGTAGAAGACATGCTATGAGCTTGTATTATTGATTTCGGTGGAAGCTGGCATGATCACTTGTCTTTGGTCGAGTTTGCATACAACAACAGCTACCAGGCAAGTATTCAAATGGCACCTTTCGAGGCATTATACGGAAGGAGTTGACGTTCACCAATATGCTGGGACGAAGTCGGAGAAAAGCAACTACTAGTCCCGGACATGGTAAGAGATACCACTGAAAAGATTTAACTAATTAGAGAAAGACTCATGATGGCTCAGTCTAGACAAAAGACTTACGCCGATATTAGAAGGAGAGATCTTAAATTCCAAGTTGGAGACCACATCTTTCTTAAGGTTTCCCCAGGATGAGGTATTAGAAGATTTGGTGTTAAGGGCAAGCTTACACCAAGATATATCAGTCCCTTCGAGGTGCTAGAAAGAGTTGGCGAGGTTGCCTATCGGATCGCCTTGCCTCCGCAACTATCTGAAGTACACAATGTATTTCACATTTTTATGCTCAAGAAGTATGTGCATGATCCGTCTCACGTTATAGATCATGACAACCTAGTGATATAAAAGGATCTCACGTATGAACAAAAGGCTTTGAAGATCCTTGATCGCGAGGTTCGTATACTAAGGAACAAAACTATTCCCATGGTCAAGGTACAATGGAGCAAGTGCTCAGAACAAGAAGCCACATGGGAGACTGAAGAATCTATGAAGAAAAGATTCCATGACTTATTTCAAAATTGTAAGTATTCTGCACCCTTCATATTTATATGCAAGTTGCATTTGGAGATCAAATTCTTTTAAGTGGGGGAGGGTGTAGCAACCCGGATAAAATAAAGGAATAAATAAATAAATCCTCCAAGAAAAATAACAAAAGCCTTAAATATAAATGGGCTTTAACTTACTTATACTTATAAACCACACACATATGGGCCTCCCATACACATAAATTGGCTAAAAGAAGTAATAGCTAATGGGCCTTAAAAGCCCCTAACTTTTCCTACGTCCAAATTGGAATGTAGGGTATATATATATATGTATAATGGGATTTGTTTCCAAAAGCCCAAAGCCATTTCACATTCGAAGCTTGCATGGCCTAGGGTTTTGAACTCTAACAGGATAGCAGCTGTGGATATAGTAACGGGAATGTTAACTTAGAAGTCTTAAACTTATTAGGATTGCATTCATGGGAAACTTATATCCCTTTAGGATTCTAAAACCCCACTAGGAATCCCTCCTCTATAAGAACCCTGCCCCATCGACGAGCTCCGACTACTGCTGCTGCTCGTATTGTTTTCCCTTGCATCGACGTAGAAAGGCAGCTTCCTCCTCCTTCTGTGCCGGTCGTAGCTGCGTAAAGAGGAAGTCGTGCTTCTTCCTATTTCTTCTGCGATCGTTGATGCATCCTACTACAGTAAACGAACGGAAGAGGAAGTCTGCTTCTCTGCCGTTTCTTCCATCTGACGACTATCACCCGTGAAGAAGCCACCGTGTGCTTCCTCCATCGTGTTCGTTTGAAGCCGTCTGCTTCTGTTCGAACTGCTGCAGTTATTATTCTTCTTCCATGATCGTGTGTTGCTGCTGCTATTGCTATTGTTGTTGCTTTAGCTACTGCATACTCTCTTTTCTCTGCTTCATTCGTTGTCCGGTTCAACCCTTAAGAGGTAGGTTTTCTCAAGAAATGAAGCCCAATATAATAGGAAGTAAGTAACTGCATGCATATAGATCTTATATCACGTTCATAGATTCATCCCTTAACGTCTGTTTTGAGTTTTACGTGTCTCTGTTAATTTTTCTGATGCATATGAAAATAGCAACCAAGGCATGGCCGCTTATTGAATGAACGCCCGCGCGAGCAGTCGCTAATTTCCTGAAAATTGCGACAGTGACCAGGGCGCAGTTTAATGAGTGACCTTAGCCATGTCCCTAATTCTTTTAGTGAAATTAATAAATACCACATGTTAAATTTTAATATCTATGAAATATAGCGTTAAAAATTCTGCATGAGCATGTTTCGGGAACCTTTATATTTTTCTCTGTCTATCCATGTCTTTACTTTCCCGATTATGTGAACTCCAAGTTTATGAATAGTGTTATGTGTCTAAGATTGTATCTACCCGATGCGTAGCATCAAGCAAAGAATGAGCGGCAGTCACATTGTCGTTATTTAAAGAATGCGCGCCCCTTTACGGTGGCGTTGATTTGTAAAATATTTAGTAAAAATGAAATATATGGAAATTATAATTCTGCGACATGACAGTAGACGTTATTTAAAGATTGGGCGCCATTGTGGACGGTCGCCAATTATAATTGAATTATGTGATTCTGGAAAATTATAAGAATTAGCGCTTGTTCATAGAGTCGTTAATTCTTAGTAATTTAAATTGGATTATTGTAAATATAAGATTGAGCGACCTCTCATAAAGCCGCTATTTCAGAATATAGCGACCACTGATCAAGCGTCAATTCTTCTCTCTCAGTTTTATCGCGTTTTATGCCCCATATTGTGGGTTTACTTGGCACTCTCATCTCACATCCGTAGATGGAGTCCATGTTTTTGTTTCTATCGATTACACACCCAATTCTTGGTGATGATTAGACCCTCCATGGGATATTCCTTCCTTTGGACTAGTACTTTCTTTATTGAGACCTCCGTAAGTCTATGCTAGCCTTCGATTCCCTCAAGGCAGCCGAGCAGGTTGTACCCTCAAAACCCTGGAACCCCTTTTAGCCATGTCACTCTGAAGAAACATGGTGGTCTAGCCCTCATAGAGTGTTGTCGTGGCCTTTATGAGAAGTTCTGCCTTCTGTCCTGAAATAGCGACATCCATCTGGGCGCTAATTGAATTAGCGACCAGACAGTCGTCGTTATTCACTGAACTTGCGACGTGATAGGTGTCGCCAATTCTTTAATGAGCGACCGTGTTAACGGGCGCAAATTCCCCATACCTGTTCTGTTCACATAATTAGCGACCAGACAATGGGCACTATTTATGTAATTGATGGCATCCTGAGTGGGCGCCAATTGCCCAGTTTCACTACATGTCTTGATTTTCATGTGATTTAACGATGTGTCATACTTGTTCAAGTTCTGCCTTTGAACTCCTTCATTCGTGAAATCCACCTTATCATCCTACCATGGTTTATTCTTGGAAATCTATATTTGCTATAAACTATAGTGGATGTCTAAAAATATGCATGACTCAATGCTTGTGCACATAGGGCCCGATCTGGTCCTAGGAGGAGCACCCGAAAGTACTTGTGCCCATGGGAGCTATATTGATCATGGTGTGGCATTGCACCGAAGTGCTTGACTTGCTTGATTATTAACATTCCATGACTCATACTTGACTTGACATGACTTGCATGGCCCAGAATGGGTTTTTACTTGCTTGATATTATAATAGCCAATTCACGTGACATGACTTGATATATTGACATGCTTGACCATCTTGATACATTTTACATGAATATCCTGAAATATTGCTAGTTCATTAACTCTTGATACTCTTCTATCTCTCATCATTGTCATGCATACATGCATAGCTATACTTGCATCCATGCAACATGTAATTTACTTAAAGCAAGCTTGTACTTGAGATATAATTCCAACTGAGCGTTCACTCACCCTAGTTTTTCCCCTATTTTTTAGGTAACTCCGATGACGACAATCAATCAGATGGGAACGGGAACGAGTAAAGAGCGTAGAGCCACCTAGTCATGGAAGCGTCTATCTAGTCGTGTGATGGGGACATCACCTCCCATGCCCACGTTTACAGCTCGTCTCCTCACCCCGGTTGCATCCGGCATGGTCTAGTTATTTAATTTTGAGTCCTATGTAATTTTTATTTGAGTCATTTGATGTATTTTCCCTTTTATTTGAGTCATGTACCTAGGTTAATGAGTCATCTACCTAGGTTAAGTGTCATTAGATTGTTTAGAATGGTTATTGGGCCCAATTCTTTGGGCTAGGCCCAGGGGCGCCCCTACCCCCTTGGTCTTTGGTCATTGTAATAAGAGTCAGGGACTTTTGTAGAAATGTGGGTTGCCTATATATAGGACCCCATTTCCTCCATTTGAGTTAATGAATCAATGAATGAAAATTGCCATTTGAGAGTTTAAATTTCCTATTGGAGAGATTCCATTAGTTGGGTGAGAAACCCTTGGGAGTGATTCCCACCTATCCCCCCTCTCTCTCTACCTCTCTCTCTCTAATAAGTCATTTTCTCTCTCCTCCACTTTCTCTCTCTAAAACCTGCGCCCCTTTCTCTCTCCTCCCCTCCCAACCACCTTTCTCTCTCTTCCCCCCTCCAATAACTCATCCCCAACTCCCCACCAACCCACCTTAACTCCACCCCAGCCCCAAGGGAGATTCCACCACTCCCCACTCCACCCTCCAACCACCAACCACCCACTCCCCTTCCCCAAGCACCCTCTCATCTCCCAAGAGAGAATTCCCACTCCCCAAGCCCCCTTTTACCTTCCCCACACACCTCTTCCCATCCCCCAAGACCAAAATTTAATCCCAGCCTTAAACCCATTTTCAAATACCCTTTCCCTCTCACCCACCTTCCCAAATTCGTAGCTCCTCCTCCCACCACCTGTTAGACCCCCTTCCAGACCCCATTCTTCCCTTCCCCCACCTTAGAACACCCCCTCTTAGACCCCCTCACAGCCCGGGCTTTCCCCACACTCATCCACCCCCATTTCCCCTCCCATATACCCCATTCCCCCCCGTCATCTTTAACCTACAGCTCTCAACTGAAGATCTGCAGAAGAGTAGCAGCTTACAGAGGCGACCACGGCTTCCTCCAGACGTTTCTGAAGGATCAAGAGCCATCGTTGGAAGCGTCTCCCAGTCCTTATCGCAACGGCGGTGGTGCCATCCCGTTCTGAGTTCGTGATCGCCCAGGGGAGTCATTCTTCCCCGACTGCGCAAAGCCTCCTTGGTAGTAGACCAGAGCCGGAGTGGAAGCCCAACTGCAATGATCCTGCTTGGAATCTGATCGAGAGTTCTTCTTCAAAAAGCTTCTACTACGAGTCTTCTTTTTTCTCCAAAAAGTAGAGCTCAATCTAGCTTCCGGAACTAGGAGTTATCAATTTTCTCCCCCAGGTGCGCGGTTCTACTTCCCCACAGTCTACACCGACCTTTCATCAGAGTTCAGAGCCCACTGGTCTTCTCCAACAACGTTTGGCTTCCCTGCCAGTTTTGCTTTGAAGAGGACCTGTCAACGGTTCCAACGGCATTGGCGGCACCTGATTCTGAGTTCGGGAGCGATCGTGGCATCCTCTTCTTCCTACTGTTAGAAACCTGAAGCTGTCAGAACCGAGGGTCTGCCACCCAGTTCAAGCCCCTACCCTGACCAGCAGCGGTGCCCCAAGAAATCAAGAAAATTCAAGCATCATCCCGATCCAGCTACGAAGAATCTCCAAGTGGTCTCTTCTTCAGAAAAATTCCGGAGTGGTCACAGTATCATGATAACCATCAGTCAGTCTTGAAACACAGACAGCGGACAGAACCGACGTCGGCTTCCTTGTTGATCGCTAGTTCGGTGTCACCCCTCCCCGCTTGGCCGGCTGAAGGCCCCTCCCTGTGAGGAGGTAGTTTTGGATGTAATATCAGTTAACCCCCACCCCTAGATCCCCCTCTTGCATGGGGTGTAGTATTGTAACAATTTGGGCAGGTCAAGCTACCCCGGCGCGGCGTGTGGGGAACACTCGCCTCCCCACTCGCCCTCGTCTCCGAGCGTGACCGGTTTCTTCAAACCGGTCGAGTAAGTGCTCCAACCTAGTTCCATTTTGTGCTTGTTCTTTCCAATATTAGTTCATAAACTCCGCTGGCCGTGAGAGTGAGAGCCCGATCCTTGAGCTCTTGCTTCAAGAGATCACCGTGGGGTGAGGAGTGTAACCCGTGCCTTGGCACCTCGTCGGCTCTCTTGAATTGGACAGCCATACCCTTGGGGAAATAAACCTTGGCCTTGCTGGCCCTCTACCAGCAAGGGCCCAGCCCACACAACCTCCACTTGGCATTGCCAAGTTACCCTGGGTCTTGGTGAGCATCGGGTGAGCGGTCGCCAATATCCGTCCGTTTGATTGCAAATTGTGCTTGCTCATTTTGGTCCAAGGGTGTGTCACATCATCGTGTCTTTTTTTCCTATTTCTTGAGTCGATTATATTAGTTTTCTTTTATTAAGTCTAGAATGTCCCTTAGTACTCTTTTCTAGAAAGGAGATCATGTAATGGATTTACCTTAATGGTTATTATGAATAAATTAGTTTTGGTTATCTTGCAATTTGTGCATCTCTATCTATAAGGTCGAATTTCTTATGCTCTGATTGACATGAATGATATAAACACGTCACGCGTACCGGGTTCCTTCCGCGCTCGGGGCGTGACATTGTGTGTCTCAGTTTCTACCTGGGCCGTGTAGGGAGACACTGGGGCACAGTGTAAGACGTCAGGGGACGCATCCGACCTTGCTTCTAGTGGGTGGTGCTCTTGTCTTCTGGTAGGTACGGACTTGTTTTCCTGTCGGACCGTGGTCTGTTTGTTCGGTATAGTACGTAGTCGGTGCGGTTAGTCGTAGTGAGATTTTTTATTTATTTATTGTTGTTACTGCTGTACTTCTGTTATCTAGCGTACTTTCCTTGTTGTCTTGTTTTTCTCGTTGTGAGGTGGGGGTCTGTTGGATCCCTACTGAGCCAATGGGATGAGACTCACCCGTGTGTTTTCAGGTGAGGCGAGGTTAGCGGGGAGCGTGACTGAGGCTCCCCGTGGTTCCAGCAGTCAGGGTTAGTTGCCAGTTGCCAGTTGCCAGAGCTTGGGTATGCCCCGCGTACTTGTACCTTTCTTTATGTTGACTGTACTTATTTTGGACATTAGATATTCTGGACCTTGTAGCTATTTAGTGAGTACTTGTTTAATTCCATGCATTTTATTTAGTTCATTGCATTAGTTCTGCAGTTATTTTAGATTCTCGTGTACCCTCACGTCATCCTTTAACCCTTCCGAGTCTTCGGACTCGTGGGTGGCGGGCCAAGGTTCGAGTCGTGCCGGTTCCTTTTCGATACTCGGATCTCGGGTCGTCACACTTTGTATCAGAGCAAGGTTGTGGAGGTACATAAGAACCTGAGATGATTGCAGTGGTCCAGAAGGTCCATGAATGTCCTGTACAGTCGGCGATTGGCTTAAGTTACCATGTGTTTTATTGATTCCGTTGGGTGTTTTCTTGTTGCCAGGGGGTTATGGCACCGAGGAGGAGGACTCGCTCCCAGCAGGGAGAGTCAGGCAAGGGCCAGGAAGGGCAGAGTAGAGCATCGCTTCCGGAAGATGCGGCTAGAGAGGCGAGAGTTCCTAGAGCAGAGAAGTTCATCAGGGGCATGTATCAGTATGTTCTTCAGTAGCAAGGGGGTGATGCTGGTGAGGGCTCATCATCACGGGGTGGCCGTGGTCGTGTGCTGAAGGAGTTCTTGTAGTTCCAACCACCCCTTTTCAGCGGGCAGTCAGATTTTGAGGTGGCTCGAGAGTGGCTAGATGATATGGAGAGGATATTCAACTCCATGGAGTGCGCCGATGAGGAAAAGGTGATGTTGGCCAGTCATCGGTTGCACGGATCAGCTCGGACCTAGTGGACGGCAGAGTGGGGAGCAGCGTTCTAGTCACGTCCCCTTTGGCAAATTGTGTGGCGGGAGTTCGTCGCGGCATTTGAGCGTGCCTTCTGTCCATCCTTCATCAGATCGCAGAAGATGTACCAGTTCTTAGAGTTGACCTAGGGAGATATGACAGTGATGTAGTACAGATCCAGGTTTATTGAGTTGGGCCGTTATCCGCCGCACATCATGACAGATGAGGAGTTGAAGACCCAGTAGTTTGTCAGAGGTTTGAGGCCAGAGCTGAGGCATCCTCTGATTGCGTCATGTATGGCCAACCTGGAGACAGCTTGTAGAGCAGTAGTAGCATTAGAGGAGGATTTGCAGAGGACTCGAGGACAGGGTAGTGCTGGTCAGACGTAGATGGGTCTTAGTCAGCCGACGGTCGTGTAGCAGCAGAGTACTGTCCAGCCCTCAGCAGGCAGCGTGGGGGCATCTCCGTCAGTAGCGTCAGTAGTGGATTCGGCTTCCTTCGCATCGAAGCTTAAGAAGCTGTTCAGGAACGCTGGTTTTGGCAGGAGACGGCGGGATCATAAAGAGTAGGGGCAGGTCTCAGCGAGAAGTGTTCAGCAGCCCACACCCTACCAGCGCCAGGGTTCAGTGAGTGGTTCTCGGGGCACGTGTCCTCGGTGCGGTGACTCTCATCCAGGAAGACAGTGCTCGACTCCCGTGCTATGCGTCAGGTGTGACCAGGAGGGGTACATGGCACGTGACTATCCTCAGAGATCACTTTAGCCGCACCAATTTCAACCCCAGCAGCCACCATCGCAGCAGCAACCATACCAGCAGCAGGGTCAGTTTCCGTAGTTGTCCCGGTCAGCTACTGTAGGGAGGCAGAGATTCCGAGGCAGAGTTACGCATATGACCAGAGCGGAGGATGAGGCATCGCAGTTAGTGGAAGGTACTTTTCTGATTATGGGTTGTGCGGCTTGAGTTTTGTTTGATTCTGGCGTATCCCATTCGTCCATTTCGAAGGATTTCGCTTAGAGTGCCGAGGAGTCAGTGACTGAGATGTCTTGTGACCTGGCGGTGGAGTTGCCTACCGGTGATTTCATGCTCACCCCGTATTGTCTTGAGAAGGTGCTTGTGTTGGTCAAGGGGCAGAATTTACCGACCAGGCTTTATGTATTGCCGCTTCAAGATTTTGATGTGATTTTGGGCATGGACTGGCTCGAGGCCCATCATGCCATGGTGGATTGCAGCTTGAAGAGGGTCTACTTCCAGCATCCTTGTGGTCCCATGATGCGAGATGGACACGCGACCTGGGACTCTAGCTCGCGATCGTCCCTAAGCGAGGGAAGACGTGGGACCGGGCGCGGTTGAGAAACCGACCGTGAGTCTCGGGTATCGGCCTTTCCACGTGAACTCGGATCGAGTCACGGGATGGTACACTCACTCACTCTCGCAGCGGTGATAAAGTATGATCGGGCTAGAAACCTAACACTCGCAGCGGCATTCAAAAATACGAGGTAAGCAAAATGCGATAAAGAGAGGGGGCGAGTTTACCTCCACGCTCCGGGCGTGGGGAAGATGATCCCGGCCAAGACAGTAACTCCCGGTTAAACAATTATTACAATAATTACAGAAATGATTTCTACTGCCCACTCCACGCAGGGAGGTAACGGGCTACAAATGGGGCTCGGGAGGACCGAACTTGGGTTGACGGGCAGCTTTCGATGTAGCTTTAGCGGCACGCGTATTCATGAACGTGGGGCCCACGTGCTCATCGGCAGGTCCGAGTGGGCCCGGAGTGGTACCGCTGTGACGTTGGTTCCTGGAGGGGCGCTCCCTGGGACGGCGGTACGCTGGTTCGCCTCGTGGGAGGCGAGTCGGCTCAAGTCTCACTTGTTGACCGTGCTGCCCACGGATCTGAAGTTGCTGTTTTACAGCGCGCGACCCGGCGAGATCTTCTGCTGAGATCACTCCCGACGTCGGATCGACGCACAAGAGGTATCGTTGGAAAGCTATTTCAAAATGCTTCGATCTAGGGTTAGAGAAATAATTTTTAATTTCTCAGATTTGGCCTTGACCGATTTTACAAGCTGCTGTTGGACAGGACCCGAAATCTCAGGATAGAACTAAGTTTTCCTGAGAGTTGGCATTAACTGAAGGGAAAATGATTTTTATAGACTCCAATAAAATTATGGTGGAAGGGGGTATATGTGAGGAACACTGAGGAATTTTTGTGATTTTTTTGGAAATATATAAGTGGGTGGGAAAAATACAAGAAGGTGACTCTGTCCCGTAGATCTACAGAATGGCAGATTATAGGGGGAGAACAATAAATGTGGGAAAAATACCAAATGAAGTCCAAATGACACGAAATTTGAACGGGAGGTTAGGGGAGATGGACAGAACAAACTCTCAAAATTAGGGCTCGATCAGATAACAAGAACTAGAGATAAAAATCCAGAGATGAGCTTCTATCCTGATGTAGATAGAATCCGGCGATGGTGGCGGTGGCGCGACGGCGGTGCGATGGCGGAAGCAGAAATGGAACTCAGAGGGGCTAAGGAGAATGGGCTTCACACCCTAGAGGGCTGGAGGAGGAAGAAGAACCAGGGAGAGAGGGGAGAGGGGCGCACCCTCCTTGGGGAATTCCAACCAAAATTCTGATTTTTCACTTCATTTATTCTTACAAAACACTATACATGGGTTTATATAGAAGGGGAGGAAGGGGGAGGGGGTTGGAATTCGTGGGAGAGAGGGGATGGGTAGCATTTTCTTCCCCCATGTGGTCAATTGGCCAAAAAATATAAAATACAAAATGTCATTTTAATGGGGGGCACCCCCTTGACTTAAGGGGAGACATCTTGGACATTTTGTAACACTTGTCCCCCTTTGAATGTCAAACCATCTAGAAGCCCACCTTGGACCTTTGACTGACCCCACATGGGCCCTAAGACTTAGGTGGACAAATAGGAAAGGAGATGGGGGCCCCTTGCTGGTCCAACTGGACTTTTGCAGAAAAACCCAAAGAATCCTAAGGAATGACAAATTTTCTTAGAAAGCCTTACAATTGCAAACCTACTTCCCAAGGATATAAATGTAAACTAAAAGGACACAAATGTAAATTAAAATGTCAGTGTTCTTGCTCTGATGTCCCCATCATATCTCTCCGGGTGGGAAGAACTTGACCCCGTCGAGTAAGGGGTGCAGCTGCTCGAGTAGCTCCGGCGGATGCGTCACCAAACCTGGAAGCACGGAGTACGCTCCACTCTAAGTAATCGACACCTGCTCATCCCGTATAGATTCGATATGCACACGCTGCTGGGGAAGAGGCTAGAGGTGGACACTCCGAGGTGGGATCACTCTCAAAAGAAGGGAAGGCGGCTCGAAGACTCACTAGGAATCATCGCTTGTCCCTTATGTGACTAGATCTGATATGAAGTAGAACTGATCCCAAAGTCTGACAAGTCTCGTACTCGAAAGGGACTAACAACGCGAGCATACAAATCGACGCGACTCGATGCATGCACTGACATACGACAGACAAACGAAACAAAGACTCACAGAGACCCTAAACAAATCTAATGTTAGTCCGACCTACGCATAGGTGATGGTGGACCAGGACACCCGAATGTGTGCCATGCATACACTAGAGGCAACTGGTGGTTGGCGGAATGTGGGACACCTATACATCCCAAGGTGGACCATGCATGCACATCAGACTTGTATGTGGGAGGGCCAGGGGTACCAAATGCATCTTCTTTCTTTCCCCTAGATGATGGTGTATCGCGCAAGTGAACGGGCTTGGTGGGTGTAGACGACCCGGCCCATAGGGAAGGGGTGTGGTAGTGGACTCCCTCGAAGAAATGAAGTATATATGGTGGGTCAAGGGGCCCACTAGGGAATGGGTCAAAGAGATCAAAGAAGGTATGACCCCTTATGGTGGGTTCCCACAAGTCACGGTCCCACGTGTAGAAGTCTTGAAGGTGTGGATGGTCACCCTCATGTATTGTGCTAGGTGGGATGGTGATCATATGTAGGATGTATGGTTCCTCCCTCGGGCAAAAGGGTATGAAGTCAGGTTCGGCCGACATGGGGAGGAATAAGAGGATCTCCGTGGTGACACAACCCATGGTGCACACAGAGGTAATGTACCCTAAGGCCGGATGGGTGAAGCTAAGACTAGCGGGTTGGTCGAAGCCTCGGGCCAATGAGTGTGTCAACTTCCATTGCGAGTCTAATCCCACAATAAGATCAACCAATGTATCAACATGGTGACTAGACCGAAATATGGTATGGAATGAGTTGACCGGCACTAATGGTAGAGTGGGGTCTATGGATGGGTAAGGAAGTGGGACCAAGCCATCTTTGAGCCAACTAAGAAGTGGCTCGGCTATAAAAAGCGTACCCGTTAGAAACACGGGTGGCTCGGGCTTTAGTGGCTCCAAACAAGAGGATTCCGAATAAGGTTCGGAAGTAGAGGGTAGCAACGGAGCACTCACGGGTGGTGAAGAAGCACGTATCCTTTCCAACCAATCCGAAAACATTTTCTCGATTTTATCAAAGGTGCGGGTTGGAGTAGGGACCTCGTGGTGGACTCGCTCCGCATCTCTCGGCCCGGATGCGAACCTAGACTCGACTATAAGTGGGGCTTCCACTTGGGTTGAGGCGACTGGGCGGACCACTTGATTAGGAGTGCTTTGGTGGGCTTGGAAGGGGCAGGGTTGGTTGGAGGTGTGGCCCACTTGATTGCGGGTGAGTTGGTGGGGCCGACTAGTGGTATAACCCCCGTGGGTGGAGGTAGGTGGGTGGAGTCAGCTGGAGGTGATTGGGTGGGACGGTTTTGAGGGGACCGGGTGCGGTAGGTAAACCTTCCTAAGCTCCCTTTTCATGTCCCACCATGATTCGACGGGCCCTTGTCTCCTAATCTGCCTCAAGCATTCAATGTCCCCCCACTTCTCGGCAGCCTCGTGAAGTAGCCTATCCTTGGGAAAAGAGAATTCATGGGCCTCGGACATGATGTAATAAGCGAAGTATTTGTTCATGGCGGCTTCCCAATGTAGGTAGACGCTCGGGACTTTGGAGCCATAAAAGTCCGGGGCTTCGGGCCCAAGCCCATGAGGGTGCCAACGGTAATATCGCCTGGGCGATCGAGATTCCATTGGGAATGGGGAACTACAAGGCGGACATACCGACACACGGAGACAAGACACTAGACACGACCCTAAACGACAATGTAAGTTGGAATGCACTAACTAATGCACACTAAGGACCCTAGACTTAAACCAAGACTCGGTACGTGGCAGAGTTAATCGATCCAAAGATCACTCGCGCAAGTGTGCGGCCTTCCCGATAGGCGTAGCCTAACGTTCGGACAACACCTTTTGATATACCGATTAATGGTATGCAAATGTGACACTTAGACCGACTTAGATTTAGACTCGACTTAAACGACTCTTTTTTTTGTTTTCAAGCAAAGACTACCCTAGACTCTACTCGCTCTGATACCAAATTGATGCGGGACGGACACGTGACCTGGCACTCTAGCTCGCGATCGTCCCTAAGCGAGGGAAGACGTGGGACCGGGCGCGGTTGAGAAACCGGCCGTGAGTCTCGGGTATCGACCTTTTCGCGTGAACTCGGATCGAGTCACGGGACGGTACACTCACTCACTCTCGCAGCGGTGATAAAGTATGATCGGGCTAGAAACCTAACACTCGTAGCGGCATTCAAAAATATACGAGGTAAGCAAAATGCGATAAAGAGAGGGGGCGAGTTTACCTCCACGCTCCGTGCGTGGGGAAGACGATCCTGGCCAAGATAGTAACTCCCGGTTAAACAATTATCACAATAATTACAGAAATGATTTCTACTGCCCACTCCACGCAGGGAGGTAACGGGCTACAAATGGGGCCCGGGAGGATCGAACTTGGGTTGACGGGCAGCTTTCGATGTAGCTTTAGCGGCACACGTATTCATGAACGTGGGGCCCACGTGCTCATCAGCGGGTCCGAGTGGGCCCGGAGTGGTACCGCTGTGACGTTGGCTCCTGGAGAGGCGCTCCCTAGGACGGCGGTATGCTGGTTCGCCTCGTGAGAGGCGAGTCGGCTCAGGTCTCACTTGCTGACCGTGCTGCCCACGGATCTAAAGTTGCTGTTTTACAGCGCGCGACCCGGCGAGATCTTCTGCTGAGATCACTCCCGACCTCAAATCGATGCACAAGAGGTATCGTTGGAAAGCTATTTCAAAATTCTTCGATCTAGGGTCAGAGAAATAATTTTTAATTTCTCAGATCTGGCCTTGACCGATTTAACAGGTTGCTGTTGGACAGGACCCGAAATCTCAGGATAGAACTAACTTTTCCTGGGAGTTGGCATTGACTGAAGGGGAAATGATTTTTATAGACTCCACGAAAATTATGGTGGAAGGGGGTATATGTGAGGAACACTTAGGAATTTTTGTGATTTGTTTGGAAATATATAAGTGGGTGGGAAAAATACAAGAAGGTGACTCTGTCTCATAGATCTGCAGAATGGCAGATTACAGGGGGAGAACAATAAATGCGGGAAAAATACCAAATGAAGTCCAAATGACACGAAATTTGAACTGGAGGTTAGAGGAGATGGACAGAACAAACTCTAAAAATTAGGGCTCAATAAGATAACAAGAACTAGAGATAAAAATCCGGAGATTAGCTTTTGTCCTGATGTAGATAGAATCCAGCGATGGTGGCGCGACGGCGGTGCGATGGCGGCAGCAGAAATGGAACTCAGAGGGGCTAAGGAGAATGGGCTTCACACCCTAGAGGGCTGGAGGAGGAAGAAGAACCAGGGAGAGAGGGGAGAGGGGCGCACCCTCCTTGGGGAATTCCAACCAAAATTCTGATTTTTCACTTCATTTATTCTTACAAAACACTATACATGGGTTTATATAGAAGGGGAGGAAGGGGGAGGGGGTTGGAATTCGTGGGAGAGAGGGGAGGGGTAGCATTTTCTTCCCCCATGTGGTCAATTGGCCAAAAAATATAAAATATAAAATATCATTTTAATGGGGGGGCACCCCCCTTGACTTAAGGGGAGGCATCTTGGACATTTTGTAACACTTGTCCCCCTTTGAATGTCAAACCATTTAGAAGCCCACCTTGGACCTTTGACTGACCCCACATGGACCCTAAGACTTAGGTGGACCAATAGGAAAGGAGATGGGGGCCCCTTGCTGGTCCTACTAGACTTTTGCACAAAAACCCAACGAATCCTAAGGAATGACAAATTGGCTTATAAAGCCTTACAATTGCAAACCTACTTCCCAAGGATATAAATGCAAACTAAAAGGACACAAATGTAAATTAAAATGTCAGTGTTCTTGCTCTGATGTCCCCATCAACCCACCTTCTACTTCCAAGGTATCCGGTCTTCGCTCCCTATTTTCTTATTTCGGCCATTAAGGCTCGTAGATTGCTTGATGCAGGGTGCTAGAGTTTTCCCGCTTCGGTGGTCATGGTTGATCAGCAATGTCAGGAAGTGGACGATATTATGGTTGTGAGTGAGTTTCCTGATGTTTTTCTCGAGGAGTTGCCAGGGTTGCCACCACAGCGAGAGATTGATTTCGTGATCGAGGTGGTGTCGGGTACGGCGCCTATGTCAAAGGCCCCTTATCGTATGGCGCCGGTAGAGTTGAGAGAGTTGAAGGCGCAGTTACAGGAGTTGCTTACCAATGGGGTATATTCATCCTAACGTTTCCCCTTGGGGTGCACCTATGTTGTTCGCGAAGAAGAAGGATGGTTGTATGAGGTTGTGTATTGACTACCGGCAACTGAACCAGGCGATTGTTAAGAATAAGTACCCATTGCCTCTGATTGATGACTTGTTTGATCAGCTTCGGTCGGCCCAGGTGTTTTCATGGATTGATTTGAGGTCGGGTTATTATCAGCTGTAGATCTGAGAGTCTGACATTGAGAAGACAGCGTTCTGCCCAAGGTACGGGCATTATGAGTTCTTGGTGATGTCGTTTGGGCTCACCAATGCCCCCGCAGCGTTTATGGATTGACCAGTTCATGGTCGTGTTTATGGACGACATCCTTGTGTACTCACGGTCTACGGAGGAGCATGTGCATCATTTGAGAGTCGTGTTGCAGACCTTGCAGGATCACCAGTTATATGCCAAGCTCAGCAAGTGTGAGTTTTGGCTTCGAGAAGTGCACTTTTTAGGGCACGTGATTTCTGGTGATGGTGTTTCCGTGGATCCGGCCAAGGTCGAGGCTGTAGTGCAGTCGCCGAGGCCGAGTTCTGTCACAGAGATTCGGAGCTTTCTAGGGCTTGCAGGCTATTATAGGAGATTTATTCAGTATTTTGCTCGTATTGCGGCCCCGATGACCAGACTCACGCGGAAGGATGTGTCGTTGGTCTGGACGGAAGAGTGTGAGTAGAGCTTTATAGAGTTGAAGAGATTGCTCACTACTACTCCGGTGTTGGTGTTGCCTTCGGGATCGGGAGGTTTCGTGGTGTGTACATATGCTTCCAGGGTAGGTTTGGGCGCTGTGCTGATGCAGCATGGTAGAGTTATGGCTTATGCATCTCGGCAATTGAAGTCACATGAGGAGAACTATCCTACTCATGATCTTGAGTTGGCTGCAGTGATTTTCGCTCTAAAGGTCTGGAGGCATTATCTGCACGGCGAGAAGTTCGAGATTTTCATTGACTATCAGAGTTTAAGGTATGTGTTTACCCAAAAGGATCTTAACCTCAGGCAGAGGAGGTGGATGGAGTACATGAAGGATTATGATTTCACTCTATCTTATCAGCCTGGCGGGATGAATGTTGTGGTTGAGGCCTTGAGCAGGAAGGTGGTGGTCAGTCAGATGTTGTTGCGAAAGTGGAAGTTGTGGGAGCAGGTGCCGGCCATGACTATTAGGCTCGAGATCCCACGGGACCAGGAGTCGACCGTCCTCACGAGCCTGACAGTCATGCCAGCTATTCGTCGCCAGGTGACAGAGGCTCAACGTGCGGACCCCAAGCTACCTCAAATTCTATCAATGGCCAAGGTGGAGTTTGGCGAGGATGGAGCTGTGAGGTTCAGAGGTAGGATGTACATCCCAGCCGAGGAGCAGGTGAGATGCGCAGTGTTGCGGGCGGCTCATGGGAGCTGGTATGCCGTGCATCCGGGTTCGGCGAAGATGTACCAAAATTTGAAGAGACAGTTCTAGTGGTCTGGTATGAAGAGAGATGTTGCGGAATTTATGGCCAGGTATTTGATCTGTCAGTAGGTGTGGATGCAATTTTTGACACACTCGTTCGTTCATTCGTTAAGTCGGTTTATTTGGTGGGTTTATTTGTTTATTAAGTGCGTGGGCGTGCCAGTCACAAAGTGACGATTTGTTCGGACTTCGTGGAAGCCCCGGTGCGTGCCATCTGACTAGTTAGATGATTGTGTGGTTCGTGTCGGGACAGAAACCCGCCGTGCCATAAAGGTCATGGCGTCATTTACATCCCCTCGGAGAGGGGAACACCCTTGATTAATCGCCGAGAAAAGAGGCCCCCACGGCCTAATGAGTTGTAATTAAATGAGATGAGGGAAGTCGGGAATTGTACTGAAAAGTTTCACGCTGACAGTGTAAACAGTAAAAACGTATCGGTCACTCGTGGACCATTTCGTGTCTGTACGGGCGTCAATTTCAAAAAACGCAATGAAAGCGGGAACAAGCCCGTACAGATGTCTACCGAAGACGCGGCAAGTATAATATTTAATTCAAGAATAGGTCAGATCGGAAGGAGGACGTTGACCCGAGCGAGGCCGGCCTATGGCCATGCCAGGGAATAATCCCCGGGGTCCATGGTCGGCCAACAGGGCATCGTTGATATTCCCTCTATGGTGTCCAAGGGGAGAGGAAATCTCCGAGAGTGTATGCCATGAGGTTATGGTTTTATTTTGTTAGTTTAGTTCCACTTACGTGTAAGTTTTATTCGTGTGTGCCTTTCTTGTCATTTCCTGGTTTGGGTGACCATGCAGGAATGTCTGAGGTTGACGCAGGCAACAGTGGGGTTGAGGAAAGGTCGACGCAAGGTCGACGCATGAAGCTCTAAGGATTATGGCAAGGTCAATGCAGGCTTGGCTCGGGAAAGGTGAGGTCGATGCAGGCATACGGGAAACGCAACTATGCAATCATATGCCAAGGAACATGGTCTCTTTTATTCACAATATGCATGTGTGAAATTTTAGTTAATTCCCTTCTTTGTTCATGATGGATGCTCATGCTCGTGCTTGTCAATGTAATGCGGCAATGTCGTACTCGGTTCTCTTCGTGTCTTCCACAGTTCTCATGGTTTGGTCGGAGCGTTCTGTTGTTATTTATTTCATTTGTTTGTTGCTTCCTTTTGTATTTTTAATAAGTGTATGATTCTGGCAAAAATTCGACATCATCCCCCTCGGACCCGGATACCGGAGGGGTAAAGCGCGTACATGTCCACAAGGAGTGACATAACCCAAAGTAAAGGTGCCCACAGATCAACAGATGGAAGGCACAAACTCGCATTCGGGACAAAGGGCTGGAGGAACGGCTCCATCGGATCAAGAAGGAACAGTGGCTGGGCCACCGGATCGAGGAGTCTAAGGTGGCTAGGCCACTGGACCAGCAGAGATGGTGGCGGCCACCGGATCAACCGGGCAGCGGGTGCCACCGGATCGATGGGCGAAGAACGCCACCGGATGGGGGAGGCTGGAGGCCACCGGACCAAAAGGGGTCAATGGCCACCAGCTCGCGAGCGGGCGGAGTGCCACTGGATCGAGGGACTGAAAATCCACCGGATGCGATGGACGAACGGGGCCATCAGGTCGGGCTGCCAAGCGAGCCACCAGATCAAGCGGGCTGGCGGGTCACCGTAACAGGGGCGGGAGGCAGGCCACCGGATCAGTCGTGGTAAGCACCACTGGACCAAGAGCGTGGCGAGCCACCGGACCAAGATTCTGCCGAAGCGCCACCGAATCAAGGCGTAAGTAGGGTTGCCAGATGGCAGCCAGATAAGGCCCACCGATGGGGGAGGTGGAATGCCACTGGTTCGGACAGCCAAGTGAGCCACCGGATCAGGGCTGGGCGCCACCGGACAGAGGATGTTGGTCGGTGGTGTCAGATGCCACCGGATCAAGTCATAAGGGCAACTGAGCCACCGTATGGAAGAGTAGGTGGGCAAGCCACCGGACCGAGAGAGAGAGGGCCACCGGATTAAGGGCTGATCAAGCACCACCGGACCGAGTAGTTTGAAAGGGCGCCGGGCGAAGGTGATGGAGGAGCCACTGTATCAGAGTGGTGGAGGAGTCACCGCATCTAGTGGTGGCAAAGCTGTTGAGTCTTGTTGAATCTTTACATGTTTTGATGATGACAATACTATAAGTCTTAGTGGTGTTCAAAAATATTTCTCTGTGAAAAATTAACAAAAATATTTTTCTGTGAAAGTGAACAAAGAATATTTTTCTGTGAAGAATAAACCTTCATTTCACTTCAGGTATTTTCAGGGACTGTCTTCGTGTTGGTTGGAACTTCGTCATGTTTGTGTATAACACCTCGTGTTGTACTGTTTGCCTTCGTGTCGTTTTAGTTTTAGTACTGTTTGTGTTTTCAACACGCCGTGTCATCCTTTCATACCTCGTGTTGTGTTAAGTTGTGTGCTGATTGACTTCGTGCTGATTCTTCTGAAGCAGCTCGAATTGTTCTGATGAACTTCGAGTTGCTTCTGTATGAACCTCGTGTCGTTAGCACTTAGTTGCTCATCTCGAGTCAGTCCTCTATGTTTGCTCTTGTGTCTTCGTGTCAATTACTGTAGTTCCTCGAGTTGTTCTTCTGCTTCCACCATTTCATCACGTGTTGTTGAAGACGTGTCTATCTCATGTCTTCGTGTCGTGTTTCCTAGACCTCGTGTCTTTGTCGCTTTGTGACCTCACCTCGTGTCGGTTTCTGTTTTCATCTTCGTGTTGTTTTCAACTCGTGTCGCCTCGTCTTCGAGTCGTTCATTCGAGCTATTGTGTGCTCGAGTTGTTTTTCTTGTGTTTTCAAGTGTTGTTTCACTACGTGTCTTCGTGTTGTCTTTTGTATCCGTGTCTTCGTGTTGTCTTTGTATTTGTGTCTTCGTATTGTCTTTGTATTCGTGTCTTCGTGTTTCTTTTGTATTTGTATCTCCGTGTTGCTTCCTTCTATTTTCGTCCTGGTCTCTTCTGATCGCGTGTCTTTCTATTGCTTCACTCTGTGTTATCTTCTTCTCACCTCATGCTGTCTTCATCTGACTTCGTGACGTCTTCGTTGTTGTGTTAGCTGTGTTCTCGTGTACTTCGTGTCCTTCTCGTGTTATCTCGTGCTAAACTCATCTAACGTACCTCGTGTCAGTCACAGTATAGTGCACCTCGTTTTTTTATCATATATCTCGTGCAGTTCTTTGTTCTTATGGCCAACCAACTTATCTCAGCTACATATAGCGAACCCTGAGCATTAATGTAATTAATCTGCTTGCAGGGATCCGAGGAAGATTACTCCTCAGTGTCTGGGCAGCATGTGATCCAATGCTAGAGGAACCAATCCGATAAGGACACATGGCAAGAAGGTTCTGGATCAAGCGTGGGAGGCACACACATTCTGAACCGGATCTGCTGTTGCTACTGATATAAATAGAAACCTTCGTCTTCAGATGGAGTATGATCGAAAAAGAGAAAGATATAGAAGAAAGAGCAGAAAAGCAGAGAGTCCTTCGATCCAGAAAAATGAGAGAAAGAAGAGAAGAAAAAGAGAGAGCAGAAACTGAAGGAGAAAGAAGAAGAAGAAGAAAAGAAGAGGAGAGAGAGCTTTACTGAGGATCTGATCAGTCTGTTCGTGGATCAAATCCAGAACGACTATGCTCATTGAGAGCTATACATCTTGCGTTTTATTTCCAGCTTCTGTCGCTGTCATTTTCATGTTTTCTTATTTTTTCTTTTGCTACCTTGTTTAGTCTTGTTCTTCTGATTGCCCTGTTGGGGATCGGGTTTCTCCTGGTGGTACAGGAGAAGGGAGATCTGATCTCCATGTTGCAAGTGGAAGGTTGTCACTTGAGGGTTCCCTCTGGTTTAGAGGAAGGGAGGATTGTCCTCCGATCCTTGGCTTGTGGCTTGCAAGTCAAGGGGTCCCTCCGGTTGGAGGAAGAGAGGTCTTAGACCTCTGGTTTGCTAGTGACGGGGAGTCACTGGTGGGTTCCCTCCTGGTCTGGAGGAAGAGAGGCTAGGCCTCTGGTGGGTTGCCGGCAGTAGGTTGCTACTGGCTGGTTCACTGGTAGTGGGACTGCTACCAGTGGGGTTCCCTCTTGGTATAGAGGAAGAGAGACGTGAGTCTCTGATTTCTAGTGATCGTGGGTTGCTAGTGGTTCCCTCCGAGTAGGAGGAAGAGGGGAGGTTGTTCCCCTGGGTAAGCTGTGTATCAGCGTTTGTTGGCAAGCTGTGTTGCCCAGCTGTTAGTGAAGCCACACTCAGTTTGAGTGTGGGGTGGATGTAGGTCTGGAGGACCGAACCACCTAAAAATCCCCGTGCCGTGTGCTTATTTTTCTCTTCTGGGCTTGGATATTCGGTAGATGCTTGTTTAGGCCGATCCTTCCCTATCCTCCAAGCAGTTCGTTCTACGGTTAGTGTTTGACCATTATGCTCTAATTCGGAAACTCCTGTTTGAGATCTAAACTTAATTTTTAATCCTTAATTTTTAACGGGTAAAGGTCCATTCACCCCCCTCTGGACCTATCAATTGGTATCAGAGCGGTTCCCTATATCTCCAGATTCAACGATCTGTAGGGGATCCTGCTGGTCTGATAGGTGCATTTCTATTTTGGTCTTACTGCTTGGTTTTACTCCTAAACTGATTTCAATGAAGCACCCACCGATCTTTAGTGGTTCTGGATTTAAGTTGTGGCTTAGAAGTCTGCGTACCTATGTTAAACAATGTGATCCGGATATGTGGAAGTTGATTTCACATGGTCCACACAAACTGCCAAAGAAAATGTCCAAATGGACTGACAATGATAGATACATGTGTGATCAAAACGAGAAGGCTATGGAAATTCTGAAGGTTGCCACTGACAAAGCTTTACATTCATGTTTTTATCATTGCAGGTCAGCCACTGAAATTTTGGACCAACTGAAAATAGCCTTCGAGTCAAAGAAGGACGCCTGCATGATGGCCAATGGGACTGATCACAGCAACAATCAAAGTAATGAAGAGGACAATGATGATCAGGTAAACCCTTTTCAACATTATACTATGGATGATTGGGAAAATAGCTATGCTGACTTGTTGGGGCTATATGAAAATTTAAAAAGAGAACATAAGAAACTGAGAAAGGGTACTAGGTTAACCAGTGCAAATTCCTCTTCATGTCAAAACTGTTTAAAATTGGAACAAACAAATGATGCTTCCATAGCTGAGATTCGTAAGCTTGAGAGTCAAATTAAATTGTTAAAGAAAAAGAATCAAGAATCTGTTAATTCAGAACTGAATGAACTTAAATCTGAAAATGACTCTCTCAGGAAAATCATTGAAGAAAATGTTCAGAAAATTAAAAATCTTGAACAAGAAAATAAACTGCTAACTGAAAAATCTGAATCTAATCAACAATTTGAACCACCGTGTGAAGATCAGATTTTAATAAATGAATTGGTCCAGAATGACAAGCTCAAGGGAGAAATTGAAAAAGTGAAAATGTTGAACAATAGTATGTCTGAGAGACTTCTAACCTTAGAAAAAGGAAAAACTGTTTGCATTGAAGATTCTGATAAACTGAGCAATCTGGAAAATGAAATTGAGGACTATAAAATCGCAAACAAGGTGCTAAGTGAATGTGTAAACTGCAATGAACAAGAGATTGCCAGTTATGAAATACACATTGTTTCTCTGGAAAATGAAATAGAAGACTTGAAGAAATCCTTGTCAAAATTTGTGGAAGGACAAGAAAATCTGGACATATTGTTAGGTGTTAAAGTTAATTTTTAAAAAGAAGGGTTGGGCTATAACTCAACAAAGAAAAAGAGTTTTGAAAATAAGATTCAAACTTCTGCTGTTTCAGATGTTGCATCTGCTAGCCTAACCAGTCCTTCTGTATTTCAATTCACTGCTCAAAGAAGTCTGAAGACAACTGTAGAACAAAAAGGGAAGAACAAAGTGGATTCTACTACATACATACATCCTGACTTTAAATCCCATGCTAACAAGAAACCTATGTCATGCCTTAATTGTCATAAAGCTGGTCATCAAATGCATGAATGCAAACTGAAAGGAAAAGATGACATGAATACTAGTAAAATGCATGTTAGGAAAACTCATGACAGAAATCATGAGGTTCAGAAAAAGAAAATGTCATGTTACTACTGCCATAGAATTGGCCATTTGATGCATGAATGTAGATTGATGGAAAAGGATGATATGGATGCTAGGAAATATCGTGATAGAAATCCTGATGTTCATTCAAAGAAAAGGGAATGTTCGCATTGTGGTAGATTAGGCCACACCCTTGCTCAATGTTGGTTTGCTAATGGAAAAAAAAAACCACTCCCACATCATGCTAAATTTTATGCTAACCAACATGCTCTTAATATCAACAAAACTGCTTCTCCGAACCAGCATGTCAGATGTTTTAATTGTAACAAGCTTGGGCATAAGGTCACTGAATGTTGGGCAAGATCTTATAGGAGAGAGTCTCCTTTCTGCTCCCATTGTGGGAAGCATGGCCATGCAGTCAAGGACTGCTGGCATGCTCAAGGTAGAAAACTCAATTCTAAAACTGTTAATCTCCCTGCGAATAAAAATGCATTTGGTAGAAATGTCTTTAGAGGCAAGCACAATGAGTGCTTCAAATGTGGGAAGCCAGGTCACAGGATTGTAACCTGTTGGCTGGCAGGATATCAAAACCAAACTGGTTTTGGCAAATAGAATGTTTATTCTGTTAACAAGGAGTCTCATGTTTATGCACATAGGATTCATGCTAACAAGGATATGCATAAATCAGTACTGAAAGCTGCTGCTCCTTGCTATCAAGTTAAAAATGTGCTGAGAAAACTTGCTAGAAGTAATACTGTCATGTCAGGACCCAAGACTTCTTGGGTACCTGTTTGTGCAAAATAACTTTGCTTTGCAGGTGTGCCTTGGATGGAATAAAGGGGTAATAAACTAGGGCACATAAAAGGACCTCATGTCTGAATGCTCCAGGTAAATTTATTGCTTCCCTCCTAATCTGAATTCAATCTCCAATCCATCAGAATGATGTTTGTTGTTGTTCATATAAATTGCCTATTTTGGACTAGACAGAATTATCATGATTAGAACAACCTCTCTAGTCTGCCATGCCCAAAAGGCAGGGAAATCTGTCCTGAGGTGCTTACTATGTGTGAGGTGGTCTTTCAGACCAAGTGCTCCGCCTAGTACCATGGGTCATTCTGCTGATCAGGGGAGCCTGTATGTGCATGATTCACAAACTCACATGTTTAATTTTCATGGCAAACACTGCATTCAATAAATAATTAATACTTCCAAGAGTCGTGTGTGAGATGTCCTTGAGTGGGCTGAAAAGGAGTTTGACAGGCCATTTGGTTTCTGAAGAATTTTGTCAGCCGATGCAGTTAATGTGGTGTTAAGATCTGTCATCTCATGAGGTTGCAGTTTATTGCCCAAGAGCTTCTCTGGATGTGAGACAGAACTTCTTCAAGAATATTATATTTGTAAGCGTCCTTGGTGCTTAATGTCTTGAGTGATCTCTCACTTGTTGGCTTGCTGATAGGAGTGCTGCTCATCTCATCTCTCTCCATTCGGTCTGCCACCTTCTTATCTCTCTCCTATCACTTTTGGTTCAGAAATTCTCTCAAAGAAATTTTTTTTCTTACAGTCTTCTTGCTCTTATCAGATGTGATCTGTATACCTTAAACCACCCAATATCTAGTGTAACAACTTACACCTGTTAATAAAGAACTTCAATGTATGGGGGTTATATTTGGTCCTTGATCCTTCTAAGTTATCCTCTCAAGTGTTGGTCAACATATTATAAAACTTCCTGTTAAATGAGAAAAATTTGTTGAGGATCTCGATTTAACTGAAACTTATGTGAAGAGAGCTGTGAGATAAAAATTGTGTTAAGTAAGATATCTGTCTTTTGTCTAAAATCATGAGAAGTGCCACCAGGGAATACGCCATTCTTTGTGGCAGAGCAATGGCTTTTGTGGAGAAATAGACACTCTAGATCAGAGAAGTCCAGAGTTTCTGTCATGATACAACTAGCTATCTCTGTATAGAAATGTTAAATTAATAAAAAAAAAGGAAAAGTCAACAAAGAAAAATTTCATTGACTTTGATTGGCATAAAGGTAGTCCGTCCTGAGTAACCAGGGTTTCTGGTGTCTGATAAACATGTCTCCTTGTGTAAAAAGGGACTATTCTACCTTGTGCTCAACAAATTGGTTGACCCTGTATGCCTTCTCTTGTCCATTAAATGAAGAAATGAAATCTGCTTGACATCGATGTGTTATTTCTTTGCTTGACAAACATAAGGAGTAATTTAATCGTGACTCTCTCTAGGTTAAGCAACTTTAACAGCTAATTTTGTGATCATGTTGATTTAATATCTTGAGGTAACTGACCATGGAATTTGGAAGAATATAACTAGTCCATATATTAAAGGGCAAACTTTAACAGGCAAAGGCTGTGTTACATCATGACTGAGGGTAGTTTGGGTATTTCCAGAAAAAGTTTGATAAGAGTGAAAAGCAGCCCGACAAAACCCTTCTTGTTTCACACGCCTTCATCCACAAACCCTCGTTTCCCCTTGCCGCTTCCTATTCATCTTCGTGCCGCTCCACCTTGAGTGTTCCTTCAAACTCATCTCTATCTTTTCCCGCTCACTTCCTTTCCCCACAGAGATCTCTTCCCCTCTTGGGTCTAGCTTCACTTCCAGTAGCAACCGGCAAGAGAGAGTTGATACTCTAGGAGTCTTGGCAAATGGATCAGCAAGCATCCGCCGCTCAGGTTGAAAGGAAGAGGAAAGGAAAGGAAACTGCTGAGGAGCCTCCGTCCAAGCAGCAACGTTGTCTAGAATCAGAAGCTGCTGCGGGAATGTCTTCAGAGCAAGGTACCAGGCCTTCCCAGTCTACCGTATTTTTAGAGAGTGGTAAAATCATTCCTCCGAGGATAGTTGATTTCGGTGATGAATCCATGGTCCTGAAGTTTCCAGAACTCTTGAAGATCTTCGAGTTTCAGGAATGGAGGAAATTTTTGGAAGATCACAGGGTATTCTACCCTAGCCTGGTGATGGAATTTTACAACAACTTGTTGTTGAGCCGAGATAAGTCTACATTGATTTCGACTGTTAAAGGGGTTGAGATAACAGTGACATGCAACTCTCTCCATGAAGCTCTAAGTATTCCAGAAAAGGGAGAGGTGGAGAGAGGGTACAGATACAGTCTGCATGAGGCGTTTTTGGTTATTACTGGTAAACCCAGTAACATTCTTGACAAGGGGCAAGTGAAGCTAAAAGCTTTCCAAACCTCGTCATTTCCTCCTCTTCACAAGCTCCTTCAAAACATAATTGCTTCTATAGTCACACCACAGACTGGAGCTAGGGGTAGAATCACAGACACACAGAGGTTTCTACTGTTTTGTCTGATTCAGAATGTAAAGATATGTTTGCCAGAAATCATTTTTACTGTCATGAAGGGATGTATTGGATCCAAGAGACACCTTCCCTATGCCGCCCATCTGACAGACATCTTCAAGTATTCAGAGATTTGCTTGGATGGAGAGGCTGCATCTGAAGTTAAGGCCCGAAACCTATTTAATATGAATTTTGTTTCAGTGTTTTTGGGCTTGGAGGGCTCTTCAATGGTGGGGCAAGTTAAGGCCCAGAAAGTCAAGGAATCACAAACTCAGGGGGAGCATCTGGAACAATCTCAAGACTTAGCTCAAACTGGTGTGCAATTAGTTTCTGAGATTGCTGTACAGGATACACCAGCTGAACAACCACAGTCTATTACGTCTGCTGCACTCACTGAAGTATCTTTTTCCTTTCAGAGGCTAGTTGAGGTTGCATCTGAAGAAATCAGGTTGTCTGAAGAAAGTATTCAGACTGATCTAGATGCAAATATTGATGGTCTGTTTGATTCTTTTGGGAAGACATCTGAAGAGGTGATATTGCCCGTGGAACAGCCAGCTAAAGAGCAAGAAAGTACTTATCAAGAACTTGCTGATTTTGTTAATGTGATTCTAAGAGAGACTGTAGAGAAAAGCTTGGAAGATGCTACCAACTTGGTTACATCTGAAAGTCTTGAACAGGCACCTGTTGACAGCCCTGCAGATCATGATCTCATGGAAGATAGAGGGGATAACAGTCAAGAAAAAGTTCCTGTCATAGAATTGGATACAGAATCTTCAAATGAGGAAGAGGAACCTGAAATTGTAGTTCCTGTCAAAGACACACAAGCTGAAGTTGAAGATCAGGCTCCAGCAGTAGACAACCAACCGCCAGTGCAAGAATTTTTTGGTACACCTCTAGGTCCACCTAGACTTCTATCTGCACAGGCGCCCAACATTGAATCTGCTCGGGCACCCAACATTGAAGAACTCCTCATAAACTTGACTCAGCAGATGCAGAAACAAGATAAGAAATTAGATGATCTGCTCAAATATGTCACTCTCAACATCAATCAAGTACATTCCAAGCTACTGAAGCTTGAGATATATCTCCTCACTGAATGGAAAAGGTTCCTACTCAACAAAAAGGCTTCAGATGATGCCAACAAATCCTTGATGCAAGGTTTGCAGGAGGTTTGTTCAAAGATAGCAAAAGCACTGCGTGAGTTACAAGATGTTCAAATTTCCTCCTTCAAACTATCTACCAACATTATAGATCACTGCTTTGAGATCAGAACATCTTTAGAAGTTTTGAAGAAGTCATCCAGTGCCCTAGGTCCAGGTGTTCAGCAGATCTATGATAAATTGGTCACCTTCTTAACAGAAATAACAATTCTGACTGACAGATATGAAACTGTTAATATTCGCCAAGACGACATCATTTCTGAAGTGGCACATGTCAGAAGCGCTGTGGTGTATTGGCTAGCTAAACTGTCAAATGACCTAAAGGAATTTCAGTCTACCTTGGGTTCAGCACCTGGTCAAGCTTCTTCTAGCAGAACTCCACCTCAAGAATATACCTCTGCTTCTCCAAGGGGGAGACCACCACATGGCAGGCCGCGTGGCCCTTCTAGCAGACATGCCAGACATTTTTCTTGAAAAGACAATGCTCTGTATCTTGTTGCCCATTTTGAGGCTTTCTCTCTCACACTCTTGGACTTATTAATTAAATTTCATATCATTTGCATTGTTTCATCCTTATTGTTTCCTTCTTTTTGATGATGACAAAGGGGGAGAAATCAGGCCTTTGCTAGCTCGTTGAGAATGTTTGTTATTCATTGAGAATGGTTATTTGACACTTTAAAAATGTTTAATAATGGTGCTAATGTTTGTTTAGCCTTGGAAAGGCTGAAATTTTTTTTTCTGCAAAGACTCAAGACTCATAGTGTTGCCATCCATCAAAAAGGGGGAGATTGTTGAGTCTTGTTGAATCTTTACATGTTTTGATGATGACAACACTATAAGTCTTAGTGGTGTTCAAAAATATTTCTCTGTGAAAAATTAATAAAAATATTTTTCTGTGAAAGTGAACAAAGAATATTTTTCTGTGAAGAATAAACCTTCATTTCACTTCAGGTATTTTCAGGGACTGTCTTCGTGTTGGTTGGAACTTCGTCATGTTTGTGTATAACACCTCGTGTTGTATTGTTTGCCTTCGTGTCGTTTTAGTTTTAGTACTGTTTGTGTTTTCAACACGCCGTGTCGTCCTTTCGTACCTCGTGTTGTGTTAAGTTGTATGCTGATTGACTTCGTGCTGATTCTTCTGAAGCAGCTCGAATTGTTCTGATGAACTTCGAGTTGCTTCTGTATGAACCTCGTGTCGTTAGCACTTAGTTGCTCATCTCGAGTCAGTCCTCTATGTTTGCTCTTGTGTCTTCGTGTCAATTACTGTAGTTCCTCGAGTTGTTCTTCTGCTTCCACCGTTTCATCATGTGTTGTTGAAGACGTGTCTATCTCATGTCTTCGTGTCGTGTTTCCTAGACCTCGTGTCTTTGTCGCTTTGTGACCTCACCTCGTGTCGGTTTCTGTTTTCGTCTTCGTGTTGTTTTCAACTCGTGTCGCCTCGTCTTCGAGTCGTTCATTCGAGCTATTGTGTGCTCGAGTTGTTTTTCTTGTGTTTTCAAGTGTTGTTTCACTACGTGTCTTCGTGTTGTCTTTTGTATTCGTGTCTTCATGTTGTCTTTGTATTCGTGTCTTCGTATTGTCTTTGTATTCGTGTCTTCGTGTTTCTTTTGTATTTGTATCTCCGTGTTGCTTCCTTCTATTTTCGTCCTGGTCTCTTCTGATCGTGTGTCTTTCTATTGCTTCACTCTGTGTTATCTTCTTCTCACCTCATGCTGTCTTCATCTGACTTCGTGTCGTCTTCGTTGTTGTGTTAGCTGTGTTCTCGTGTACTTCGTGTCGTTCTCGTGTTATCTCGTGCTAAACTCATCTAACGTACCTCGTGTCAGTCACAGTATAGTGCACCTCGTTTTGTTATCATATATCTCGTGCAGTTCTTTGTTCTTATGGCCAACCAACTTATCTCAGCTACATATAGCAAACCCTGAGCATTAATGTAATTAATCTGCTTGCAGGGATCCGAGGAAGATTACTCCTCAGTGTCTGGGCAGCACGTGATCCAATGCTAGAGGAACCAACCCGATAAGGACACGTGGCAAGAAGGTTCTGGATCAAGCGTGGGAGGCACACGCATTCTGAACCGGATCTGCTGCTGCTGCTGATATAAATAGAAACCTTCGTCTTCAGATGGAGTATGATCGAAAAAGAGAAAGATATAGAAGAAAGAGCAGAAAAGCAGAGAGTCCTTCGATCCAGAAAAACGAGAGAAAGAAGAGAAGAAAAAGAGAGAGCAGAAACTGAAGGAGAAAGAAGAAGAAGAAAAGAAGAGGAGAGAGAGCTTTACTGAGGATCTGATCAGTCTGTTCGTGGATCAAATCCAGAACGACTATGCTCATTGAGAGCTATACATCTTGCGTTTTATTTCCAGCTTCTGTCGCTGTCATTTTCATGTTTTCTTATTTTTTCTTTTGCTACCTTGTTTAGTCTTGTTCTTCCGATTGCCCTGTTGGGGATCGGGTTTCTCCTGGTGGTACAGGAGAAGGGAGATCTGATCTCCATGTTGCAAGTGGCAGGTTGTCACTTGAGGGTTCCCTCTGGTTTAGAGGAAGGGAGGCTTGTCCTCCGGTCCTTGGCTTGTGGCTTGCAAGTCAAGGGGTCCCTCCGGTTGGAGGAAGAGAGGTCTTAGACCTCTGGTTTGCTAGTGACGGGGAGTCACTGGTGGGTTCCCTCCTGGTCTGGAGGAAGAGAGGCTAGGCCTCTGGTGGGTTGCCGGCAGTAGGTTGCTACTGGCTGGTTCACTGGTAGTGGGACTGCTACCAGTGGGGTTCCCTCTTGGTATAGAGGAAGAGAGACGTGAGTCTCTGGTTTCTAGTGACCATGGGTTGCTAGTGGTTCCCTCCGAGTAGGAGGAAGAGGGGAGGTTGTTCCCCCGGGTAAGCTGTGTATCAGCGTTTGTTGGCAAGCTGTGTTGCCCAGCTGTTAGTGAAGCCACACTCAGTTTGAGTGTGGGGTGGATGTAGGTCTGGAGGACCGAACCACCTAAAAATCCCCGTGTCGTGTGCTTATTTTTCTCTTCTGGGCTTGGATATTCGGTAGATGCTTGTTTAGGTCGATCCTTCCCTATCCTCCAAGCAGTTCGTTCTGCGGTTAGTGTTTGACCATTGTGCTCTAATTCGGAAACTCCTGTTTGAGATCTAAACTTAATTTTTAATCTTAATTTTTAACGAGTAAAGGTCCATTCACCCCCCTCTGGACCTATCAAAAGCCACCGGATCAACATAGTGGTGGGCCGCCGGATGAAGGCGTGGGCTAGTCCACGAGAGTAAAAGGGGTAAAGGGGTGCCACCGGATCACTAAGGGAGGTGGGGAGGTGTCTTAACACATATTGTCAAAGACAGTGAGAACAAAGTAACGAGGGTTCCTGGTGCGGAAGACATCCAAACTACCAGAGAGCGAAGGGAGGGGTGATCAGAGGCTCATTTACATGAAATCTGGGGAAAGGTGGAATGACGCGGCGGCGACGTGGAAATGGATCGACGGCACTCCGATATCATGAACATGATGGATAACTTGCTACCTCGTGCAGCTCGGCCTCACGCCGGACGGTCTCACACCGGGCGACACACTCAAACTCACAAAGAGAAAGAGGGAAGGAAACACACAAGGGGGAAAGGCTCCTATGTGAGATCAAAGCTTTCATGCATTCATTCATGTTACAATCCTTCGTAAGCCCCCCTTTATATAGGGAAAGCCCATTACATCCTTACCTTCAAACCTCTCATATTTGCATATATATCCTAGCCTAATAAAACAAGGCCCACCAACCCACTATTTGACTTTGTGGGTTTAATAGAATTAAAATATAATAACTTTTGACCCACCTTGCCTAATAAAATAAAAAGGAAATAATGCATGTAGTAAATACATGTATTTTACACGCGTACGTACTCAATACATAAATACGCACAAATACACAAGTATCTACTCAGGACGCCGAGTCTTCGACTGAGTCTCCAAGCCACAAGCTCGGTGTCGGGGCAATGCGGCGTCGGCTCCAAGTAGTGTGCTCGGCAGTGGGCTCGGTGTCCCCACCAACCCTCCCGGGATGGCTGGAACTCGACTCCGTCGAGTAAGGGGGGACACTACTGTGGTAGTGCTCCAGCAGATCTGGATCGAGGCGCTGGAGATCTTCCCGGCTGATCCAGGAATCATCTGATGGTGGATGATCTCGCCAGGGGACAAGGTAGTGCTGGTACACCCTGCTCCATGTAGTGGTCACCTGCTCATCCAGTATCCTCTCAATGTGCTCGCGCGGTGCTCTCAAGGTTGTGGGACACACAGGGGTGGGCTCACTCTCAATGGAAGGAGAAGGCTCGAAAGGGTCACTAGGAATCGCTGTGGGTTCCTTGTAGGCCACTAGGTCTGCCACATTAAAGGTCGAGCTAATCTTATATTCGGGAGGTAAGTCCACAACATAAACATTGGAGCCAATCTTCCGCAGAATTGGGAAGGGTCCATCACTACGGGCTTGCAACTTTTTAACGGCTCCCGAGGGGAGTCGTTCGGGTCGAACCCGTACCATAACCATGTCACCTTCTTGGAATTCATGGTGACGCCTATGCGAATCAGCCAAGCGTTTGTAAGTTTCATTACTAATATTTATTTGCTTGCTAATGGACTCATGTAGACTTTTGACATGTTGTGCAAATTCCGCAGCTGACTTGGATGTCCTAGACTCGAGGGGGAGGGGAATGAGATCCACGGGTTTCCTAAGTTTATAGCCATGCACGACCTCAAATGGAATCATACCTACGGACCTATTGACAGAGCTGTTGTATACAAATTTGGCTCTGGGTAAAAGAATGTCCCAAGTGCGGGGTTATCCTCTACAAGACACCTCAACAGATTTCCTAAACTCCTATTGACGACCTCGGTTTGCCCATTAGTTTGGGGGTGATAGGCAGTGAAAAATTTTAGTTTGGTGCCAACTAGGTGCCAAAGTGTCTTCCAAAAATAGTTAGTGAACCGGACACCTCGGTCAGACATGATAGTTTGGGGGAGACCATGCAGACGCACGACTTCATCAAAGAACAGGTGGGCTACTCTAGATGCATCAGATGTTTTGGAACATGCAATGAAGTGGGCCATCTTAGAGAACCTATCAACGACAACAAAGATGGAATCATGCTTGTGAGTAGTGCGAGGTAAACCAAGGATAAAATACATGCTCACATTAACCCGTGGTCGATCAGGAACGGGGAGAGGAGTGTATAGACCAGTGTTCTGTTTGACCTGTTTGGCCATTGTGCATGTCCTACACTGGGCTACAATCTTGGCAACATCTCTCTTCAGGCCAGGCCAATTGAAGTGCTCCTCCACAGAATGGATGGTCTTGTTGCGGCCAAAGTGACCAGCAAGACCTCCAGCATGCATTTCCCAAATCAGGAAGTCCCGAACAGAAGTCCTCGGGACACAGAGTTGCTGCCCTCAAAATAGAAAACCATCCTGGAGTAGATAGTCAGAAAAGGCTATCGAGGGTCCAGCAGACAGAGCAGAGTAGGCAGGGCCAAAATCAAGACACTCTCCATAGAGTCCCTTCATGCGGTCAAATCCGGTGACCTCTACTCTAACAGTGGAAAGAAGGGAGACCCTTCGACTCAAGGCGTCGGCCACCTTATTTTCCTTTCCAACCTTATGTTTTAGGACAAATGTGAAAGATTGGAGGAATTCTACCCACCGACCATGCCTAGGGTTTAAGCCCATCTGAGACCTAAGGAATTTTAGAGCCTCGTGGTCCGAATATAAGATAAACTCTTGAGGTAAGAGGTAGTGTCTCTAGTGTTTGAGGGCTTAGACCACGGCATAGAACTCCTTATCATAGGTGGAGTAACGAAGCTTTGCATCAGAAAGCTTCTTACTGAAATAAGTCAAGGGGTGGCTTTCCTAGCTGAGCACTCCTCCTATTCCTACGCCAGATGCATCATAGGATATCTCGAAGACTTTGGAAAAGTCTGGCAGGCGGAGGACATGGGCGTTGGTCATGAGCTCCTTTATGGCACGAAAAGCCTGGGAGGCGGCTTTAGTCCACTCAAAATTTCCTTTACAGATGCAATCTGTAATGGGTGCCATAATGGTACTAAAGCCTTGAATGAAGCGTCTGTAGAAAGTGGCTAGCCCATGAAAACTTCGAACGTCATGGACATTCTGGGGCTCTGGCCATCTACTATGACTCAGACCTTGGATTGGTCCACAGACACTCCATGACTAGAAACCACAAATCGGAGAAAAGTGACCCGGTCTATCATGAATTCACATTTAGTAAGGTTGGCAAACATGGTTTCTCTCCTCAAAGTCTCACAAACTTCCCTCAAATGGTGGATGTGATCCTGAGGGTTGTGGCTATAGATGAGAATGTCATCAAAGTAGACGATAATAAAATGACCAATGAGAGGACTAAGGGCTTCTGTCATAAGCCTCATGAAAGTGCTGGGGGCGTTGGATAACCCAAACGCCATGACAAGCCACTCATACAGACCTTCTTTTGTTTTGAAGGATGTCTTCCACTCATCCCCTTGTCGAATCCTGACCTGGTGGTAGCCACTTTTCAAGTCAATCTTGGAAAAGATGGTGGCTCCACTCATCATGTCAAGTATGTCATCAAGATGGGGAATGGGAAACCTATACTTGACAGTGATCTTATTGATGGTGCGACTGTCAACACACATCCGCCAGGTGCCATCCTTCTTGGGTGTGAGCAAGGCAGGGACATCACATGGGCTCTTGCTCACCCTGAGAAAACCCTTTTGGATAAGGTCCTCGATAATCCTTTGGAGCTCAGCATGCTCCTTGGGGTTCAAGCTGTAGTGGGGAAGGTTGGGTAGGGTGGACCCAGGGATAAGATTAATGGCGTGTTGTACATCACGCATGGGAGGGAGTTGTGAGGGTAAGTCCTCAGGGAAGATGTCCTGCAAGTCTTGTAGGATTGCCTGGACTTCAGGAGAGACAGAGATTCGGGACTCCTCGGGGGTGATGGTGACAACGACAGCCCAGATAGGGGCACCTTCGGCAACCTCCCTATTCAGCTCACGAACACCTATAAAGTTAAGGCGCCTAACCGGGTCATAACCAACCTTAGGGGCCTTGGAACGGGTGTGATAGGTGCAGGAGGAGAGGGAACGAGAAGTTTCCCTTCAGTGGGGGTCCGGGGACTCTCTTGAACCTTGGGGGTCCCAGTGGGGGTGGAGGTGGAACTCTTTCCCAGGGTCACCTTTGGGGGTGCCGGGTACAGCTGTATCTTCTTCCCATTGTGTGAGAAGGAACACTGATTGGACCGACCGAATGTAGTAAGGTCTACATCATAGATCCACGGTCGTCCTAAGATGATGCTACCGACCTTCATTGGCACTACATCGCATAAAATTTGTCCTTGGTAGGACTGAAATTAGATGGGAATGACACATGTAGTGGTGACTGAGATAGACGTGTCGTCAACCCAAGTCACGTTGTATGGCCTCGGATGAGGATGGGTAGGTAGACCTAGATGGGAGATAAAGTCTAAAGAGACTGCATTGATATATCTCCCGTTGTCAAAAATCACCTTGCAAGGTTGGGATTTCACCATAATGTATGTTTGGAAGATGGAGGTTCGACGCCAGTCGTCCTCCTGAGGGTGTGTTAGGATGCAGCGAACTACACCCAGTCTTCCATGGTTTGAACTCTCGGCAATATCTCCCACTTGCACGTACTTGACATGCGTTCCGTCATACCCCGCATCCATCTCCTCAAATTGGGCGATGAGGTCGGGATCGGCCTCATACCTCTCAATGGCTTCTCCTTCCTGAGGTGAAAACTCCACAGGCTGGGGGTCGATGATGACTAAGGCTCGGGTGGGGCAGTTGGAGGCAATATGCCCTAGGTTATGGCACCTAAAGCAGTGAACTCCCGAGACAGTGACTGGTTTGGAGGTGCTTGGGATGACTCCCTTTCCCTTGTCATCTCTCCTATCAGTTGGCGGAGTGTACTCCATCCTGGGCACAGCAGCGGGTGCGGGTAAGGGGTTCCGTGGGAAAGGAGCCATAGGGGCAACGGCCCGGAGTGGTGTAGCAGTAGGGACATAAAAAGTTGAGGGGCCAGGCCTCTCAAAGTAGTGGACCATGGGGTTTCGGGACTCAGGTTGGCGGTAGGTGGGGACTCGAGGTGGGACCACCTTTTGAAAATGCTCGACGTCTCGAGCAACCTGATAAGCATGCTCGAGAGTGTTAACTTCCTGTAGGAACAGCTCCCACTGTATGCTCTCGTGTAAGCCAGCCCTAAATCGTGAGAGGGTGACAGAGGCATCCTCCATGACTCGACTCCGAGGAAGAAGTCATCAAATTTGGTGATGTACTCGTCCACAGACTTTCCATCTTGGGTGAGTTTCTAGCATTGGTCTAAAAGACGCTGATGGTAGGAGGGTGGCAGATACTTCTCCCTTAATTTCTCATTCATTTCTTCCCATGTGCTTATAGGTTCCTCTCGTCTCCTTGCCAGGAGATTCTCAACGTTACACCAGTAAGTTTGGCTTGACCTAGGAGTTTCATTTTGGCAAAACTCACCCTTGTAGCAGGGGTCATGCGGCGATGCGAATCAAAATATTGGTCCATCCCGGTCTCCCAATCAAGGTATATAGCGGGGTTAAGGGACCCATCAAAACTCGGAGCGTCAATCTTGACGTTCCGTAGGATGATATCCTCATCGTCGTGGTCTCTCTCTCGAGACGCACGGGCCTCTTGCTCTCTACCTTGGGGAGTATGATTCGGGCGGACTTGCTCTCTCTCCTCCCGAGGATTGGCTACGGGATCACCGTGGCCATTCACTCGTCCTTCCTCTCCCTTCAGTCGTTCCTCTAAGGCTCGGATCCTCTCATCTAGCTCTGCTCGTAGTTGCCCTATGGATTCTTCAAAATGGGTCATAAGATTATGCTCGAGCTGAGCCAACATAGCACTCACGCTCTCCTGATCCATGTGGGGTTGTAGAGTTGAAGGGCGCTCTAGACGGCCGAATGAATTCCTAGACCAACGTGGCATGCACGACCTCGGACCTAAATGATGCAGTCCTGGGACCGATAATTAGCAAGCTATAGACCCGAATTTTGTTGGCTAATAGGCAAAGGGTCAACTTCAAGGGACTGGTCAGGGAGAGATGCTTGCCCGTAGGCGGAGTAGTTGTGGAACTACCTCCTGACAATTAGGGTGCCCTAATGTGATAGTCTAGGGCCTTAAGGAGAGGTGCATATAAGCTCTCGCTTTCCGTGCACAGCGATGCACTCAGGAGACTGGCTGCAAGGATCGGGCTCTCACTCACTTCGTCGCATGGTAAATGATAAGGATACTAAATAAGCAAGTGATTTGGAGCACGTACCTAGCTGACTGAGAAGTCAAGCTCCAACCGGAGACGAAGGCGAGCGGGGACGTGCGTGTCCGCACGGCGTCGACGAAGCTTCACGGTTACAATGAATTCACTCCGCGCAGGGAGGATTTAATTATTACAAAACTGAGTGATTTTAAAACTTTTCCCATGCAGGGGAACTATTAGCCCAATTTCTCCGCGTAGGGAGACTGAGAGGTACGTACGTGCCGTAAATTACGGAACGTCTGTCGACGACCCAGTATCTCGGGCGTTGTTCGAGCCTCCGTTGTGGACTTCGGGTGCCACTTCAATTTTGTTAAAATAACATATAGAGATATATATAATATTATATATAGATAAATATATATATAGATATATATAAGATTATATATATCCCAAATATATATATTATATTATATATATAATTAACACACTCTTTTTTTTTCTCAAACTTTAATCTCTTTTTTTGACTTTTTTTTTCAAATCTCTTTTTTTCTTTTCAAACTTTACCTACCTTTTTTTTTGACTTTTCACACTCTTTCTTTCAAGCCTTTCGGTTGGTGGTCAATCAGGGGAGGCGGCCCAAGCGGCGAGGGGGCGACCAGGCCGGGCGGAGGCAGGCCCGGGCACGGGCGGGCTCGAGGGCCTGCAGGCGCAGGCGGCGCATCGGCAGCGGCAAGGTGGGTGCGGCCAGGCGCAGGTCGGGTGCTGGCCAGGCGCGGGTGGGCGTGGGGCGATGATGACGCGAGCATCTCCGGTGCGGGCTCGGCAGCGACGCGTCGAGCGCAGGCGCACGATGGGCGCAGGCGCGAGGCGGGCGCACGCTAGGGCGGTCGCCGGCACACGCTCGATCGGCGGTGGGTGAGCCACCGCAGGCGGTCGCTGGTGGTGGCTTGCGGCGGCGCGCGGTGGCACGCTGGGGAGGAAAAGGGCCGTTGCGGCCTGATGGTTTGAAGGGGAGGGGCACGGGCGACGATGTCATCCCTCCCGCGAACCCTTTTTTTCTTTTTATTTTTTTCTCTGCTTTGCGTTGATCGAGAGAGAGAACAAAGAGAGACTGAAATAGAGAGAGAGAGAATAACAGAGAGAGGGAGAGAAACTGAGAGAGGACGGGATTAACAAGGGAGAGAGAGAGAATAACGCAAGTGTTTCTTCTCTCTCTTTTTTTTCTAATTTTTTTTCCTCTCTACCTTCTGTTTCAATCGAGAGCTTCCTCTTTCTTCTTCTTTTTTTTTCACTCTAACAACCCAGAGAGAGAAGAGTAGACGACGGGACATCGGGTCGACGGAGACGCCGTTGTTGGGCTCTGATACCAAATCTGACGCGGCGGCGACGTGGAAATAGATCGACGGCACCCCGATATCACGAACAGGACGGATAACTTGCTACCTCGCACAGCTCGGTCTCACGCTGGACGGTCTCACACCGGGCGACACACTTAAACTCACAAAGAGAAAGAGGAAAGGAAACACACAAGGGGCAAAGGCTCCTATGTGAGATCAACGCTTTCATGCATTCATTCATGTTACAATCCTTCGTAAGCCCCCCTTTATATAGGGAAAGCCCATTACATCCTTACCTTCAAACCTCTCATATTTGCATATATCTCCTAGCCTAATAAAACAAGGCCCACCAACCCACTATTTGACTTTGTGGGTTTAATAGAATTAAAATACAATAACTTTTGACCCACCTTGCCTAATAAAACAAAAAGGAAATAATACATGTAGTAAATACCTGTATTTTACACGCGTACGTACTCAATACATAAATACGCACAAATACACAAGTATCTACTCAGGACGTCGAGTCTTCGAGTGAGTCTCCAAGCCACAAGCTCGGTGTTGGGGTAATGCAGCATCGGCTCCGAGTAGTGGGCCCGGCAGTGGGCTCGGTGTCCCCACCATGGAAAAGGGATGAAGACCCACAGGGATGAAGCGCTAAATGCAGTGAGGACCCAGGGACCTTGCCTATTATTTTGAGCAGGTCCCTACACCTTCGGAGGGAGCAGGAGAAAGGCCGTGGGAGTGGGATACAGTGAATGAGGAGAAACATGGTATAAAACACAAGGAGACTAAAGGGACTGAACCAATCTTTGTCTATTCAACACATAACGTGAAAACAAGGGTTTTTGATGCCCTTGAGGCAAGATGAGGAAAGAAAAAAAAACACAGGAGAAACAAGAAAGGGGGATTACGATACAATGGGGAGGGGGATGGAGAGTGGGCTCCTCTCTGCTCTCTCCCTCACCCTTCTTATCCTCTACTGGGATTTTTCTCCTTCTACTCTTACCTTCTCCTTCTTCTTTTCTCCTCACGCACAGCTCAAGCAAGAGGGAGAGGAGGTTGCTGGCACTCCAAAAGCTCTCTTCCTTTGTCTTCTCTCTTTCTCTACCTTATATACGTACAGTGCTATGTTGGTGATGGAGGGTATGTCAATGGTAGAAGCTTCCGCCGGTCCTCTCTTTCACATCTACTGTCGCATCCCCATTTCCTGTTTGGGGGGAGCAGAGGGTTGGCAGTGCCGTGGGTGGATCGAGGCTAGCACAGAAGGGGGCTAAGCTCAAAGCTCGCACCGCTGCGCGCCGGAGGAGGATGGAGGGTAGGGACCCTTGGTCCTTGGTAATGCCCAGTGGACTCGGGGAAAGAAGATCTTTCCGTTCTCATCCAGGAGAAATCCCTCATTCACGCTACCGCCGGAGCCACCGGGTGGAGCAAAAGCGGAGGGCCACCGGATGGGCGAGCTGACTACGCCACCGGATGGCGGAAAATATCGCGCCACCGGATCACATGCCCAAGGGGGGCCACCGGTTGAAGCGTGCAAGGGCACCACCGGATGGGGAACGGCTGATCGCCACTGGATCAAAGACGCTGTCGGGGGGGCACCTCATCACCTTGGTAGAAGGGCCACCAGATCGAGGATGCCACCAGATGGAGGAGTAGCTGGCCGCCACTGGATCAAAGTAGTGGGACCTCCACCAGATCAAGACTTCGCCAGCGGATTGCTTGCTCCAGACCGCCACCGGATGGGGGTTCAAAAGGGGTGGTGGCCACCGTATCAAAACCCAAGGGTGCCATGGACCACTTGGTTGGAGTTGTGCCCCACTTGACTTGAGGGCGTTTGAAGTTCATTCGGCCTTCTCTGCTGGAAGACCTTCAAAGATATTCCCCTTTCTGACTAAGGGTTTGATTCACCCGTCTGAGCGTGGGTTAATGCGCTTGTTTTTGTCCGCAGTTGTTGATCATGTTTAGGGACTCGAGGCACTCGAACTCCCCGGGTGTGATCTTCATTGCCATAGTCACGAGGTGAAACCACGACAACGTGTTGATTCGGGGATGTCTGACTCCCTGTGGCTTATTGTGTCTTGTCAGATGTAGGGTGTCTTCGAATACAAGGCTTCTTTGGGGATGACCCATAAACTGTCTCTTGAAGTTCTTCTAATCACGGGGAGGCCTAGACGAGCTCTGACATCGCCTAAAGCTGTGTCTGTTCTGAACTTGTTTGAGGAGCTTCACGGACATGAAATTTTACACGTCCACAAATGCCCCTCACCCACAGGTGGCGCGGGTGAAGGATGAGACAAGCGGTGCACGTGGGTGCACCTGCCCCTATTCTTCTTTACCGAGTCTTGGAGTGTGGGACCGGCACAGTCATGGAGATGATGGTGATCCCGCCTCAACAAACCTATATTCGTGCGCATACGCATATATATATACATATAAGTATACATATATATAATTTTTTTTTGCATTTCTTCTTTTTCTCCTTCTTTTCACTTCTTTTCCTTTTGACCGCCACCGGTTCGGGCGCGGTTTGAAATGGGGATAAACCCCTATAAAAGGGATGGGGGTGGACTGTTGTCCGCCTCCCCGTCATTTGGATTCCAGCAACCCAGAGAGAGTGAGTGAGTGAGAGAGAGAGAGAGAGAGAGAGAGAGAGAGAGAGAGAGACTCCCCTTCTTCCTCTTCCTGCTTCCTTCTCCAACCGCTGGCGCCGTCGTCGCCACCGTCATCGCCGTCGTTCTGAGGGTATGGAGGCCGCAGTCGGCCGTCCCTCTCCATCCCCTTCTTATTTCCTTCTCATCTTCTTGCTTCTTATTTCCCTCTTCTCTCTTTGTTTCTCCTTCGCACGGTGGGGCGGCCATAGCGGAGGCCTAGTCCCTCCCCCTTCATCTTCTTCTTCTTCTCTTCGGATGCCTCCTCCTCTTCTTCTCTTCTCTGGTTCTCTTCTTCTTCTTTTCCTTGTTCTCTGTGCCTGAGGGGGGAGTTTGCAGACTAGCTCCGGTGCCACCGTATTAGTGGCCTCGCGAGGGGGGCTATAGGTTCACCTCCCGCTAGGTCCCACCGGATCGCGCCCCCAAGGGGGTGGTGCCGGATCGCCTTCTGTGAGACCCCACCGAATCAGGGGGTGCAGGGTGTGTCGCCACCTCAATAGGGTTTCTGGGATGCCAACGTATCAGCGGGGTCTGGGGATGCCACCATATCGAGGTGCTGGGGACGCCACTGTTTCGAACGCTGACGGGTGCCACCGGATCGAACGCTGACAGGTGCCACCGGATTGAACACTGGCGGGTGCCACCGGATCGACGGGTTTGGGGGTGCCATCGGATCGAGGCCTGAAGGTGCCACCGGATCGAACGTCTGCCAGGGCCACCGAACCAGGGGAGAATGTAGCGGCTAATGCCTTAAGGCCAATAGGTGGCCCGAAAGGGTGAAAAATGATTCAGTGCAGCCGCTCCCGCGTACACCATGACGTTTTGGGGCTGTCACTCCTTGTGGGCGTGCACCCGCTTCTCTCCCTCCGCCTACAGTCTAGGGGGGACTCTGCCAAAATTTTGTCAGAATTATTACGCTTTATTTGCTTAACCTCAACAGCAGCCCTTTCTTCTTTTGACCTTCCATTTCAACTGCGGCTTTTTGTTCTGATCATTTATTTGTTGATGTTCTTGCAGGAAATGGCTTCTCCGAGTGGTTCTTCTCCTTCAACTGTTGTCGGCACCAAGTCTGTCGCTCTCGTTGCCCCTCCGGCCGTGAACTGGCTGAATGTGGAGGGACTCGACTGGAAGTATGACAGGATAGCCGAACTTGCAGAGTCATCAAGATCTGATACAGACACAATGGACTCCGGGCGGCTAGCCCTCGCTGGCGGCGGCTACACATTCAGCGGAGATGGGGGATAACGGCGGGATCTCCCCAAGGACAAGCATATGTTGCAATTCCTAAAGCACTTCAGCTCCCAAGGCAAGCGGGACATCATTGCCGTCCAGGACGTGGAACACGCCATTCTGCGGGCCAGAGATAGCCTTGCTAGCAGCGTCTCAAGGCACATACCGATGTACCTGCTAGGCGAGCGTAGGGAGTGGAAACCCATGCTAGGCTTGGAGGAGGTCACACCATCTGAGGGGAAACTGGTGAGGGCCCTGGAATTCACACCGGCATGTTGGGACAACACAGCAGGGAGAGTACACAGAGAACAGCTCCAATTCGGACTATTCTTGGCCCCGTTGAAATGGGGGTATAGGGACGAACAGTACGTCTTGGAATGTTTGGCGATCCGCTTCAGGCACGAGATGGCCGTGGGCTGGTTCGCCGACTTCAAAGTCCAAGACGCACACAGCTTCTGGGAAGGGGCGGTGAAGTTCACAGATTTCATGTTGTACAATTACGCCCCGCTGCTGATCAAGGTAGGGATATACCACAGCGTGTATGCCTCCAGATTCAAATATCCCATCTCTAAGGGACTGTGCTGCGGGATGATGGAAGTCTTCACTCCAGAGCTCAACACCTTCTACACTGCCAAAGGGGAAACTTCCATTGACCTCTGGAGTCTTCACCAGTTGACCGGCTTGCCCATTGATGGGGAGCCGTACGAGGAAGTGTGCCTCCCAGATATGATTAAGGATGAGACAGATGGGGAGGGCATGTACACCCTCGGGTATTCCTACCGATACTTAATGAAAGTGTATCGGGAACTTTGGCTGTCCTACCACGGGATGAAGCACCCGCTGCGCGGTGACAAGCGGAGAGTCTGCATGGGGATGTGGCTGCATTATTTCATTCGAGGGGAGAAGAAGTATGGCGACTTCCCCTCCATTGGTGTTGCGGCATCTTCAAAGAAGCCGGGCCGGAGCAAATTGGACTTGGGAGCCGTAGTATTTCAGCGTCACAAAGATGGTCCCAACTCAGCAGGCGTTGATGCAACGACGCACTGCGTGGCATTCCTAGCCTATTGGCTATGCTCCTTCACCATGCCATATGGGGACGAGACACTCATCCAGCCGGAAGCTATATACCCCGCATGCCAGATGGCGTGGGGCATCAAGCTGTCGATCTGCCCCTCCACACTATGCCTGATATACAAGACTTTGGGGGAAGTCAGCAGAAGCGTGATTCTGCGGCAGGTGCGGACAGTTGAACCCGTACACTTCTTCAACGCATGGGTGTATTCTTTATTCTCGGAGTACGCGCCACGTGCCCTTCAAGATTGGACGATGTTCCATGGATGCTGGAATTCGCGAGCGTGGAGCCTAGCGTGGCGACGACACAATTGTTCCTCCTGAGAGGCAGGCTCACGAACATCCCCCGCGACGCCCCAAGTAGCATCCACTTCTGAACGCTGGCGGCCCACTCCAGCCCATTGACAAGCAGCAAAAGGGAGTGCTGGGATGATCAAGTAGAGTAATACCCACACCCCATCAGCCAACGGACGGTGAGCCGTCCAATATTAGAGCCCGAGCTTCGAGACTGGGCATTATCTATTCGCCCTAGCATCCTCGTCTTCAAAAAGGGGAACACTCTATTGCTAGAGCCATATTACCCATTCCGGTTCAGGCGTAATTTCGGATATGATCAACATATACCGACGCATAGTGCCCAGTTCCCTTTGCATGTGAGGGCGCTTCAGGGAGGGATAGTTGCCGATCACGCCCGTCCCTGGTGGGATTTCTTCCATCAGTCGGATCCTTCAACATTCCGGGTGCCAGCGACGAGGCGGCTTCCACGGGTCACGGCCGATTACATCAAATAGTGGAATGCCCAGACCGGATTCTATCAAATGTGCAGGACCGACTACTGGGACGATGCCGAAAGGAAATTCCTGAGCAAGCAGAAGGCAGCTGTCCTCGACATAGACCCGGCACACCTGCTCCAACTGAAGTCCAACATGTCAAAGGAGGTAGCGGACTATCTAGCTGCACGGAAGGAGGCCCGGTAGCTTAAACCGGCACCCTCCATCAAGCTACCGGAGATTACCGTGGATGACTTCCAGGCATCCCTCCATGTCTCTTGCCGGATAGGGGCAGACTGGCTAGATTTGATCAACTACCCCTTCCCAATCGAGGAGAGGGTCACCCCATCTGAGGAGGTTCGCCCCAGAACAGATTCCACCTGCCCCTACCGGGCATTTGTAAGAAAGGAAGACAGGAGGCCGGAGTGGTACCAGCAGACCACGTGGTTATTCGTTTTGCTGCGGGTACACGGGTTGATGATCGAAGATCCTCCAATCGTGGTCTTGGACAAGAGTCTCAACGTGTCCTTCCACTACGCCGATGGGTGGGGGATGGACCACCTCAATTTGTATTGTTGTCTCACCTCCTAGAAGCACTCTGACTTGGCCGTGCTTGCTGATCGCTACATCAGGATAGGAGATGTGTGTTGGCTAGTAAGGGAGGCCGCCCGTAGGGACAAAGAACCGTCTTTGGAATATTGGCCCTTATCCCGCCTGTACACGGGCCCTCCAGGTATGACGCTCCTTCGCCCCTATTCCTTCAAGGACCATATCTTCATCTTTTTCTCGCAATAACTAACACCAATTTTTATGTAGAGTTCCCTTCTGGACATAGGATGAATGCCTATCGGCAGATCCTTTCGCACTTGGTGATCCCGCAGTAATTCATCAGGCCAGAACCGGCCCCCACTACCACACCACTGCCTCAGGGCAGCAAGCATGCCCGGGAAGGGTCCCCAGTGAAGAAGGTGCTCGTCGAGGTGAAGGCGAGTGAGAAGAGGAAGCCCAAGAGGCAACGCACCAATGCCGGGGCTACCATGGCTGCTGCCCCTTCGCTCCCAAGGATACCTTCTTTCGAAGAATTTGATGCTTCTACGGTCGCGCCGAGTCCGACCAAGGGTATGGCTTCTTCATTCTCGTGAACCCTCATGTTTAGGCCTTATGCCAAGGATGTGGCTTTTCAATTTGTCAACTTTGTTATCCCAGGGTGTGTAGAAGTGCCCCCCTCCATCGTCATTCTCGGGCTAGGCGCAGCAGATGCCCCCGAGTCTATGCCGAACGAAGAAGTCAGCACTATGTGTTCTCCCGAAAGGGAGGTAGAGAAAGGTAACCTTTGCGTTATCTTAGGTCGATTCTCATCTCCCTTGGGCAATCTGGTGACGCAGCTTTTCTTTTCCTTGATAGAGGTCGGGCCAATGGTGGAGGCGCCAGAGGTTACTCCATCGTCTTCGCCGACGCCAAAGGCATCTTCAAGGCGAGGCACGCGGTCGGAGAAGTCCTAGACGCCCAGCCCAATTCTGACGTGCCGGGCTACGAAGGCCAAGAAGGACTCCATCTCCCCGGCCAAGGACTCTGTCTCCCCGATCGAGGCTGCATCGAGCGAGCAAATGGACTATAGTTATCCCCCGAGCGAGATCTGCTCGACCGGAGGCCCTTCTGCAGAGCCAATGGAGTTCGCACTGGTCCCGCTGCCCTCATTTTTACCGAGCTCATTGAGCCTGGTCGTGGCGGACGTAAGCGTGATGTCAAACTCCATTTGTTAAATTATGGGTCTCCTCATAATGTCTTGGCTGACTCCGGGTCTGGCCCGTACAGGTCCCCAAGGATTCGATAGGAACGCCCGCCCTGGAAGCTCCAGTGGGCGAGGCCGAGACACCAGTACCCACGGACACTACTCTCTAGACATCGAGGAGGGCCGTGGCTCCTCGTGCTCATCGACAAGCAATCAGCAAGTCACGGATGCCTTTCGGCCCAGTGACCGAGCTGAAGCTGGCGTCAAACTTAAGGATGGGGAGAGGCATATCCCCCTCTGCCTTGAGCTTCCTGGCGAGCAAACTACCTCCGCCATCGCCTCTACCGCCCCGCTGCCTTGGCATTCGAGCGGATCCGCAAACTCTTTGGGACGTGTTACGGTACCTCTCCTAGTTCCCACCCAGCCTCCTGGCGGTTGTGGGGGCGACTCCGCCCCATGCGACCATGAGCTCGGCATCCGTACAGATTACTCTTCCGATAGAAGAAGCGGCTCTGACCTTGCCAGCGCCTGAAGCCATTTTCACCCCAAGCCAAACTGGGGTAGAAGAACTAGAGTCGCCCCTGGTCGAGGAAACGCCGGGTGCGCTTGTGAAGACTCCGCCTCCACTGGATGGCATAGAAGAAACGGCGTTGCCCCTTACCGAGGAGACATTGGGTATGTTCGCGGACGCTCCGCCACCACCGCCAGAGATAGAGGAACCAGAGCTGCCCCTGGTCCAAGAGGCGTCGGGTGTGCTCGTGGAGGTTCTGCCACCACCGCCAGAGATAGAGGGAACGGAGTTGTCCCTCGCCGAAGAGACATCCGGCGCCCTCGTGGAGGTTCCACCCCCACCGCTAGCGGGGATGGGGTAGGAACTCGACATTATAGTTGAAGTGCCCAGCACTTCGATTCCGACGCTGTCGCCTTCCTCAGCCCTGGTAGACACCGAACTCTGGGCGACGGTGGACAGCCACGTGGAGTTCAATCTCCCTGCCGTGTCCTCCTCTTTCGGCTTCGTCACTTCAGATTTCCCGGTGAGACAGAACCTGACCGTGCTGCGGTCTATGGTGCTTACCGATCCGCAACTCACGTACCAAAGATTGAAGACCATTATAGAGAAGAACAGGCTGCCGAGGCGGAGCTCGTAGAAGTACAGGCTTCTGAGGCCAAGGAAGCCGAGGGGCTATCCATCACCCGAGTTGAGGTAGCCTCTGTCCGGGCAGAGCTAGAACACCTTCGGGAGCAGAAGGATCGACTGAATGAAATGGCAAACTTTCCTTGTGTCAGAATCCTCCCTTTTGAGGAAATCTTCCGGGGGCTAGATTGAACGCCGTGCCCTCCTTTTTCTTCTTTTCCCCTTATTTTGGGATTGCAGAGCTGGGGCGTGCCTCCAGGCACATGTAATCCGTGATTTGAAAGGAATGAATTGCCTTTTCCCCACATGCGGTTCTTCACCTGTGTAGCAACTCTCAACTGTCTCTTTGCCTCGGAGTACGGCCAGAGGAGGGTGAGTGTCCACAAACAGTCAGTCGGGGTGAGCCTGCGACGAACCCGCGTGAGTACATAGAAGAGTGCTCGCCCTTTCAGGGAAAGGACGAGGGGACCACTCCACCATGCCCCAACGGGAGATCTGAGCCAAGAGGCATAGTCTAACCCTGACGGGACGGAGAGAAGAGTTTGTTCGTCAAAATGATCGGGAGGGGGGGAGGGGGTCCGAATCATGAGAGGTTTATTCCTCACCCGGAAGGGATGGAGAGAAGAGTTTGTTTATCAAAATGATCCGGACAGGAGGTCCGAATCAGGGGAGGTTTGTTCTCCACCCCAAAGGGACGGAGAGAAGAGTTTGTTTATCAAAATGATTCGGACAGGAGGTCCGAATCAGGAGAGGTTTGTCGGGCCGACAGAGTGTCAGAGACCGACACGGTTTCTTTGTCTCTTTGTGTGTTCGTCGACACAGGGTTAGTGTCAACGCAAGGAAAGGGTTTATTCTCTCTTCCTGGCTCTGGATAGAAGGTCCGAGTCAGGTGTGTATATGTCGGTGCCGGCAAAGTGTCAGAGACCAACACGGCTTCTTTGTCTCTTTGTGTGTTCGTCGACACGGGGTTAGAGTCAACGCAAGGAAAGGGTTTATTCTCTCTTCCTGGCTCTGGATGAAAGGTCCTGGTCATGTATCTGTTGTTGGTACCGGCAAATTGTCAGAGACCAACATGGTTTCTTCGTCTTTTTGTGGATTCGTCAACACTGGGTTAGTGTCAACACAAGGAAAGGGTTTATTCTCTCTTCCTGGCTCTGGACAGAAGGTCCGAGTCAGGTGTGTATTTGTTAGTGCCGGGAAAGTATCAGTGATCAACATGGTTTCTTTGTCTCTTTGTACACCTTCACTGCCACAAGGATGGCACCGCATCAAGTCAGAGTCTCGCTCCTTTTGGCACGGAAGGCTTTTGGGGCCGAACCTCTTTAGAAATTCTGTTGGCTTGCGGGCCGATGACGAGGAAGCTGTCGGCCTGAAAACTTGTAATAGGGAAGCTGTCGGCTTGGGAGCCGGTAATGAGGAAGGTGTCGGCTAGAGACACCAATAGTAAGGGAGCTGTCAGCTAGGGAGCCGATAATTGGAAGCTGTCGGCTAGACACACCGATAGTAAGGAAGCCATCGGCTAGGGAGCCAATAATTGGAAGCTGTCGGCAAGAAACACCGATAATTGGAAGCTGTCGGCTAGAAACATCGATAGTTGGAAGCTGTCAGCTAGGGGGGGCGATAGTTAAAGAGCTTCAGAATTGCTGAACATCCTGTCATTTCTTTCCATTCGAAAATGCAATCTCACCCTTGGCAGGGTGAAGAATTGGATTACTCATTGAATGGTGGGATTGGAGCATGGTACAGCCTTAAATGTCTACCATTAAGGGGTGGGAACTGAACTTCCCCTCGGTGATTGACAATCACATAGGCTCCACCTTCATATACTTTCTGGACCACATAGGGCCCCAGCCAATTCTCATTTAGCTTGCCTTTAGGGTTGGCAGCCATAACTTCTCTTCTCTTGACCATGACCAGGTCACCCTTCTTGAATTCACGCTCCTTGACGAGCTTGTCGAAGGCACGCACTATCCGGGCCTGGTAAACCTGGATGTTCTGTTGGGCTTGAACCCACTTCCCCTCCAGGTCGGAGAGTTCCTCGAGTCTCCGCTCAACATTTTTCTGTTCTTCCCCGACCAAACCCTGCTGGATTGCGAACTTTAAGGAGGGCATCTCCAATTCTATGGGGACAATTGCTTCTGATCCGTACACCAAGGAGAAAGGTGAGCAGCCCGTAGGAGTTTTGTAGACGGCACGATACGCCCATAGCACCTCGTACATCTTATCTTCTCAATCCTTCTTATTGGAGCTAATAGTCTTTGCCAGGAGGGTGCAAAAAGTTTTTTTGAATGCTTCTGCCAGCCTGTTGGCCTACGGGTTGTATGGGGTGGATGTCCTCCAGTCGATCTTGTACTTCTCGGCCAATCTATAGACCTTCTAATTCCGGAAGTGACTTTCGTTGTCTGATACGATCCAGCTAGGAATGCCAAATCGGAAGATTACATTTCGTCGAATAAATCGGGACACAATTTCCCATGTCACTTCTCTTAGAGCTACAGCTTCTTCCCATCGGGAGAAGTAATCTGTTATTGCCATGATAAATTTGCACCCCGAAGAGGATGGGGGTAGTGGGCCCACCATATCTGTTCCCCATTGGGCAAATGGCCAACTGGGTGCCGTCGGATGCAGTTGCGTAAGAGGTCGCCTGGGGACCGTCGCATGCTCCTGGCATTTTTGACATGACTTAGCATACTTGCAACAGTCGCCAAACATTGTTGGCCAGTAGTAGCCAAGCTTCTTGACTTTAATCTTCATTTCGGCCCTGCCTGGTTTGCGCCTGCCGTTCCGGCATGAACCTCCTTCATGACCTTCCAAGCCTCTTCGGTGGATAACCACCGGAGAAGGACTTTTCTTTTGGCATCAGCCATAATTCGAAACAAAATTCCATTTCGGACCTTGTAAGAGTCCTTTATTATGATCAGCTTGATCTTTTCTTCTCTCTTCTTGGGCAACTGCTGGTAATTGAGCCACTATACAAGGGGCTCCCTCTAGTCGGACAGGATGGTTGCTTCCGCCGTGGCGACTTCACACTCTTCTTCTTCTTCAAGTTCTTCTATCATACTGGCGACCTGTCGTCAGTTGATCACCTGTATGCTGAGTGATTCTCCTGGCGGAACTGCCAAAGAGCTCGCCAATTTTGCCGGTGCATCGGCTTGCGCACTCCCTCCCCTGGGGACGTGACCTATCTCAATGAGGTAGAACTGCCCCATGAGCTGTCTCGCCTTAGTGTGGCAGGGGAGTAATTCGGGCTTCCGGACATCAAATTGTCCCTAGACATGCTTGACGATCAACAGTGAATCGCTGAACACTTGTAGCATCCGGATCTCCATATGCAGGGTGACCTAGAGACCGATAATCAGGGCTTCATACTCTGCCTCGTTGTTTGTGTAGGGCTTGCTGATGGAGCAAGAGGTATGTAGCACTTCTCCCTCTAGGGATTTAAGAACGATGCCGGCTCCGGCCCTTATTCTGGTGCGCCCAGTTGGGCTAGTTTCTATTCTCGACGCTCCGTCGAATTACAGTTGCCAAGTGGCCTGCTGGATTTGATTCACCTCTAGTGTCTCGTCTTCGGGCAGCTCCATAACCAATGGAGAGTCTCCAGGCATGGCGTGTGCTGCGAGGAAGTCCGCGATGGCTTGACCTTTAACGGCCTTCTGTGGTACGTATGTGATGTCAAACTCCATCAATAGCACTGCCCACTTACCGAGGCGCCCCTTCAGGGCTGGCTAAGATAGAACGTATTTGACAGGGTCGGCCCCCGATATCAGTCGTACTTCATGTGACAGCATGTAATGCCTCAGCTTCTTGGCCGCGAAGACCAGGGCGAGGTAGACCTTTTCAATGGGGGTGTACCTTGCTTCTGCCCTGACCAGGCTTCGACTGAGGTAGTAGAGAGCTTGCTCTTTCCCCTCATCATTATTCTAGGTGAGCATTGCCCCTAATGAGCATTCGGTGGTGGCTATATACAAGATAAGTGGCCTACCCTTGATTGGCACCCCTAGCACGGGCGGAGTCTTCAAGTATTCTTTCAGTCGGTCGAGAGCCTTCTGACACTCTTGATTCCAGTTGAAAGGTGTGTTCTAATTCCAGTTGAAAGGTGCGTTGGCATCAGCTTGTGGAACGACTGGCAACGTTCCGACAGGTTAGAGATGAACTTGCGTATGTAGGCCAACCGACCTTGTAGAGATCTTAATTCTCTCAGGTTCCTCGGAGGGGGGAGCCCTTGGATGGCTTTTATTTTGGCGGGGTCGATCTCGATTCCCCTATGTCGATCTACGAAGCCGAGGAACTTCTCGCTGGAGACACCGAATGCGCACTTCATTGGATTCATCTTCAGCTCATACTGACACAGCCTCTCAAAAATAACCCTGAGGTCATCGAGGTGGTCTTCTCTCTTTATAGTCTTGACGACTAAATCATCGATGTAACACTCAACTTTGTTGTACAGCAACTCGCCAAATATTTTGGTCATTACCTGCTGGTATGTGGCGCCAGCGTTCTTAATGCCAAAGGGCATCCTTTTGTAGTGGAATATCCCCTTGGGCGACCGAAAGGCCGTGTGAATTCGATCGTGCTCTGCTATCTAAATCTAGTTGTAGTCGGACGACCCGTCCATAAAGAATAGTGCCTCGTGGCCAGTAGTTGCATCAATCATCACCTCGGTGATGGGCACTGGGAAATCATCCTTCGGGCATGCCTTGTTCATGTCGCGAAAGTCCACGCAAATCCTGATTTGCCCGCTCTTCTTCTTCACTGGTACGATGTTGGCCAGCCAAGTGGTGTACTGGCTTTTAGACACGAAGTCGACGTCAATGAGCTTGTCGACTTCCTTGCATATTTGGATGATTAATTCCGGCCTCATACGTCGGGGCGGCTGCTTCACTGGCTCGATCTTGGGATTGATGGCCAAAATGTGCTGAGCCTGGGCGGGGCTAAGGCCGGGCATCTCTTTGTAGTTCCAGGCGAAGCAGTCCCGAAATTCTTGCAGCAGCTTCATATATTATTCTCTCTCCTGGGGAGATAGGAGGGCGCTCAGAAAGGTCGGCCTGGGGTCACCCTCCGTGCCGAGGTTGACTTCGATGAGCTCATCAACGGTTGCTTCAACTTCCGGTGGGGCCGGGAGTAGGTCGATGAAGTCTTGATCTTCTTCTTCTTCTGCCTCGAGGACATTAAATGCTTCGTATTGCTTCGCCTCGCTGGGAGATGAGACGTTGTCTGCTTCTCCCTCAGGCTTTCGGGCTAGTGTCGGCGCTGGTGGTGCATTTCCCAGGTCGCCGGGGCACTGACCCGTCGGCGGATTACCCCTAGAGGTGGAGGATTCCTCAACTTCTCATCCTTGCGGGGCGTCGTCGTAAGTCGCGGTGACCTCCCCTTCGATGTATTCCCAGCATTTGCAGGGGGTGTCTTCATTCGGCCCTTCACCCGTCAGTGTCGATGACTGCGAGGTGCCTTCTAGTGTGGAAAGACGGAGCACTTCATCGGGCACCTCCTGGTAATCATCGTAGACAGCTCCTACAGGGGCAGAGGTGGTTGCCCGCCATGTGTGCGATTGCTCCACCACTGGTGGCCAGGGTTGTTCATCCCTTGCTGCATCTTCGAGAGTTTGGTGCTAAATCGACACCGTGTAGATACTCCTTTCATGGATGTTTGTCACATGGGGACGCGGCGGAGCCACCTCATAGTCTCCCATCCTGAGCTCATCTTTCTCAATTAGGTCTTGAGCGATGTCCTTGAAGACATAACAGTCTTCAATAGGGTGACCTAGTACCCAGTGATAGGGGCAGAATGAGGGGTCATCACTTCTTCGGACGTCTTGCGGCCTCTTAGACTCTAGGAAAGAGACCTTGCCGTAGCAGCGAGCCCATTTAAAGACTCCCTGGGTCTTGTCCCTTGGGAAGGAGTAGGGTTTCTTCATCCTTTCCCGTAGTGTGGGGACCTGGCTTGACAGCCGACTGGTCGAGGGAGCAGGGACTACCCTACCTCCTCTGTTCGGGCAGACATGAGCCCTGGAACTGGCGCTCAAAGCTTGGCTTGTGCGTTCGTCCTGTCAAGAAGCAATGCCTTCGATCAGACTAGATAGCAGTGAGGTTGTTTTAGCTAACTGTGCCTTAAGCATCTCGATCTCCTGTTGCTGCTGATAGCAAAGGGTGAGCATGATAGGGTTGTACTAAGAGAGATCCACAGTGCGGGCCACACTACTGTTTCCTGCCTCAGCGCTAGGACGAGGCGGAGGCATCTCGTCACTGTGGTCATTCGGGGCGGGACCCTGAGAAGAGGATGGGACCGTCCCTATATCCCTGCATGGGGGTGGATTCCAGAGGAACACCTCTTCGTCTCGAGTGTTGATAGCCTAGGGTGGAAGATGCTCCGGCCCTCGACTCTTTGATCATCAGGTTCTTCCGGAGGATTGTTATCCGCCGATGCCAAGACCGAGATGGCGTCAGTTTCGTAGAGTTCCTCTGTTGAGAAACCCAAGCCTGGATGTCGGGTGATTTGCAACAACCTCCGGTCCATGTTTGGCGGGTGCCACATCTCCTTAAACATCTTCTTCCGGCTCATAGGCTGGTGAAAAGGGAAACCCTGCCTCCTGGCCATTTCAGCCATGCGGTGAGACATGTAAGAAGTCCCGCAATCAGGACGATGGGGTCATGTAATTCCTCTGGGAATCTACAATCATCATCTTCTTTGATAGGCAGTTCTTCAGCGGCGTAGAAGACCGTGGGCTGGCCTTCAAGGTTGGGCACCTCCCAGACCCACAGCGGTTCGACCGTATGACAGTCGGCTTCTGCTACGAGCCTAACAACCCCTGATGGGACCTTGACGTCCTCTAGCACATCTTCAAAGTACGCTGCCCCCGGAGCGGTGTGGATGACGGAGGGGATCGCCCTGACCATTCCTTCCACTTTCGAAATGAGTGACACTTCTGGAGGCGCCATATAGCCGGGCGGTGGTGGAGGGAACCACTCACCGGACTCCACCTTCTTCTTCCCCTTGTTTTGAGGCACACGGGGGGGCTTCTTTGGGCTTCTCTACATATAGTGAGGCGTCCAACAAGTGGCACTCAAACACTTCAAAGGGGTGTAGATATGCGAAGATCCTCTCTTCTTTCTAGTTGCAAGGGTTATTTATGCATTGATGCAGAGTGGAGGCTACCACCTGATTCTGATGCAACCAAGGTCGGCCCAAAAATGCCTTGTAGGTGGTGTTGGAGTTAATTACGTGGAACTGAACCTTGGTTGTGAGGTTGCCGAGGGAGAGGTTGAACTCGGCTATGCCCATAGGGACCTCGCACTTCTGGTTGAAACCGGCAATCTTCATGCCCCTGACCTCGATCAGATGCACATCAAAGTAATATTTCTGGTACATCTGGTATGGGAGTATGTTCACGGCTGCCCCTGGGTCAACCAGTATTTTGTTGACGAGCTGTCCGTTCAACTGCCCCTTCATATAGAGCGGCATGTTATGGTTGTAGGTGGGCAACAACATGTCCTCTTCTATGAAGGTGACATCTACTTCAGGTCTCACCTCGGTGAAATAAGTCTCGAAGTAAGCTGGGGTCTGCAGAGCTGCAATGAGGGCTTGTCGAGTTCCTTCATCTAAAGAGAGTATCTCCCAAACGGTGAACCTTGTAGGGATCCTTCTGAGCTGCTCCATTATTCTATTGATGGCCTTGACACTGGCCAACCTCATCTCTTCGGTCTTGTCGCGCCTGCCATCATTCCGTGCCTGAGGCGCTGGCTTGCAAGGGGGCCAGCCCCCTTCAGTGGGTGCTTTCTAGACCTACGACGCCTGTCGAGCTGGTTCCCTTTCTTGCATAAACTCGGCAAGATTGGGGATGTCGTCGTCCTCTTCTCTTACTGGACGAGGAATAGCTGCGGGCGGGGCTGAAGGGCCGCTCGCTTCCTTCGCTGGTTGGTTCTGTAGGGGAGCTGATTGTTTACCATTCTTTGATAGTAGGAACTCGGCAAACGAAGGGGCACTCTGGCCGCTTGGTTCTCCAGGGTAGAGGCCCGATGGAGGGGGAATCTCCGCGCCCTTAACCTTGGGTTCGAGGGTGTGGTATGGTTGTTCTCCCCTGAAAATGATATTATGGTCGGCCTACCGAGGGCGTCCCCACTTCTTTCCCGACCTGGTAGCATGCTGGGAAGTAGAGGCCTCAGCCTTGTTGTGCCCCTGTGGTTTTGATGATGGTTTTAATGGTGGGTTTGATGATAGCATGCTGATTTGTTTTGATGATTGCAACACAGTTAGAGCATTATGATATTGTGTTTTGAATATGGCTGCTGATATGATTACATAGGACTGTGTCTGATATACAGCATTGAATTCATGAGTTTGCATGCGTATTGCATGATGCATTGACGCATGGGATCATTGCGTCAACTCACTGGTCTGTCCCAGAGTTGGTCTATAAAATGTGTCAACTGGTGCGTCGACGCAGTGGACTCAATGCGTTGACGCATTGGAATTGTTTTGAAAGAGCTCTTGCTTTGCTTCATACATTAAGCATCTGAAGTCTGTACAGCGTCCGTTGTCTAGAGTTCTTGAAGTATATACATTGGACTGTTTCTTCCGAAGTATATACAATACAATGTACATACTTAGACCTTATGACTTCATTCTTGTTGCTGAAGGGAACAGGGTCGACGCTAGAGCTTAAGGCGTCCATGCACCAGTGAAGATGCATCCACGGATACTCTTCACAGCGTCAACTCTACACAAAGGCGGCGTCAACTCAGCCACTCAAGAAGCAGAGGCCTTGTCAGAAATATTCCAACGCGTCAACGCAGCAGTGGAGCAGCATCGACGCAGCAGTTAAAAAGGGGTAGACTGTTTGTTCTCTGGACTGCCGATGCCGATGTGTCAACGCCACAACTGAGCAGCGTCGACGCAGCAGCTAAAGAGACGAAGCTAATGGCTTACTGGAATGCCTCACTGCGTTAACGCCATTGCTTGACAGCGTCAACGCAGCACGTCTATCTGCTGAATACCTAATCAGTGGATCACCGATGCGTCAACGCAGCAGTGGAGCAGCGTCGACGCAACTGTCAATAGGGCTAGGCTGGTTGCTCACTGGAACGCATCAATGCATCAACGCCATGGGTTGGAAGCGTCAACGCAGCAGACTTGAGTTTTGCTGGTAGAATGTCTTTGAAGGCTGCGTCAACTCCTTGAAGCAAGTGCGTTAACGCCACCTCACTCCAGTTGCTGAGCGTATTGATGAGGGGGCACGTTATCCGATGGGAAAAGGGGGCAGGATGCTGCCACGTGGTCCGAATTTCTAGGGCAGGAAATGTGGAAGCCACACGCGCCCAGTGTGCCTGTTGATGCTATATATACGAGTCTTCATCCTCTATAGAAGACTGATCGAAGAAGAAGCCTGGAGAGCGAAAAGCCCTTCGATCCAGAAAAAGAAAAGAGGAAGAAAAAGAGAAGAAGAAGAAATAGAAGAAGAGTGAGCCGACAGAAGAAAAAGGGTTGCAGAGAAGAAGGAGAGAATAGCGTGAGAGAAAAGGAGAGCAGAGGAGGAAGAAAGAGAGATAGGGAGAGAGAGAGAGTTCGTGGAGAAGAAGGAAGAAGCTATTGAAGATCTGTCCTCTGGCGTCTGGATTAAATCCAAGCCAGATCTGCTCCTTTGAGAGCTATATTCTTGTTCTTCATTTACAGCCTTCCGATTGCTGTGTATTTTCCGTTTCTTATTTTTTCTTTTTCATTTGGTTATTCTTGTTCTTCCGATTGCCCTGCTGGGAATCGGATTCCTCCTGGTGGGTCAGGAGAAGGGAGGCTAGCCCTCCGGTTCTGGTCTTGCTGGTAGCAGGTCCAGGTGTACCCTCCGGGTTGGAGGAAGAGAGACGTGGGTCTCTGGTTGCTGGTGACTGGGTGTCACTGGTGTTCCCTCCGGTTGGGAGGAAGAGGGGAGGATGTTCCCCTGGTCAAGCTGTTTGGCAGCATGTATTCGCAGACTGAGTCTGCAGGTTACTAGCTTGTGCTAGTGGAAGCCTCACTCCTGTTGGGAGTGAGGGGTGGATGTAGGTCTTGGTGACCGAACCACCTAAAAATCTTCTGTGCTGTGTGATTGGGCTTGTGCGATTGTTCCTTATCTTCTACCCCCTTCACAGATTGCTTTATGCATTCTTGTTTCTATCCGTGCTGAGAGTTGATTGCATTCTTCTACTAGTTGCTTATTTAGGTGAGCCTTATGTATACTTGCTCATTGGTTTAAAAGAAAATTCAATTTGTTCTTCAGACTGTCTATCTTGCATTTGATAGTGCTCTAGTCTTTTATTGAGCGAAAAGTTTTTAAGGGTGGGATTCATTCACCCCCCCTCTGAATCCTTGCACCGAACCTATCAATTGGTATCAGAGCGGTCTCTGACTTCCAGATCCAACGATCTGCAGAGGATCCTGCTGATTTGATTTCATGCTTTACAGTTCCAGTGTGGTTCATTCTTCTAATATTGCTTTCTAGCTCATTGATCTGAGTCTATTCGTTTGCTTTATAATGGCATCACCTGCAGTTTTTGATGGTTCTAACTTCAAGAAATGGTCACGCAGTCTATGTGGTTTTATAAACTCTATAGATCCAAAACTGTGGGTTCTCGTTGAATATGGTCCACATGTTTTGCCTCGAGAGAAGAATAAATGGTCCCAGAAGGATAAACAACTGAACAGTGAGAATATAAGAGTTCGGGACATTCTGAAGAACGCTGTAGATGCTAATGTCATTTCCTCTATTCTTACATGTAGGACTGCGAAGGAAATCTGGGATTCAGTGATCACATTTCATGAGAACCAGAAATGTCTAACGGCAAGAGGAAGCACTTCAAGCAATAAAGAAGAAGACCAGGTAAATTCTGAATCTGATTCTGACAAAATGACTTTTGATGATTTAAAGGAAATGTATGCTGAATTGTATGAAACATATAGAAAAGTAAAATCTGAAAATAAAAGACTAAAGAAAAAGATTGATCAAAATTGTTCTGATTTATCATGTGAAAATTGCTCAAAATTGAAACAATCTCATGATGCTTATCTGATTGATATTCAGAACTATAAGAAGCAGTTGGAAGAAGCTGGAAATACAAGCTCAGAAATGAATCAACAGAAGCTTGAAAATGAAAAGGCTAAAAGGCTCCAACAAGAAAATCAAGCTGAACTTGACAAGCATAAAGAACACATTTCTGTGCTGAAAAATAAAAATAATGAACTCACAGACAAGATTTCTGAACTTGAAGATAAGCTAAATTCATTAGGAAATCATCAAATCTTAACTAATGAATTAGTTCAGAATGAACAAACTAGAAAGGAGAATGAAGAACTGAAGCTGCTTAATTTTGCTATGTCTGAGAGACTCTTAATGCTTGAAAGAGGGAAAAGTTCAATTGAAAATGAACGTGAGAGAGTGACTGCATTAATAGAAGAGATTGATAGCTACAAAGCCATTAATGTCTTACTTAATGAAAAGATCACAGATTCTGAAATTCTCATTTCCTCTCTCAAAAATGAAATCACTGAATTGAACAATTCTCTGTCTGAGTCATTTAAAAACAAAGAAAATTCAAAGGCTGTCTCTAAGAAGAAAGTCTCTGATGGAGGCAGTAAACAGGAAGAGAAAAAAAGAATGTATACAACCTTTGTTGGATTTTTGTGACTTCCCTAGTGTTTTGATGATGAGCAACACTATGTTAAATATTGTCATTTTAATCAGATATCTTGCGTAATGTTATGCATTTGAAATTCCCATGATTACAGGAAAACTGCTATGAGGTAGTACCTTGTATGTCCGTACTGTTGCTTTCTTACTTCGTGTTATTTGTGTTTACTACACTTCGTGTTGTCCGTTTTGAACGTCGTTATTTGTTCCATCGCGTGCTGAACACTGCAGCACCTCGTGCTGCTTTCTGTGCCAACTCGTGTCGCTCCATCTGTGTCACCCCTATGTCTTCGAGTCTTATGTTCTGGCCAAGTCTATACAGCCTCATCTTTACCTTCGTTCCAAGCCAAAGTCTACACATTCATTTCTTTGGGCAAAGTCTATACATCGTGGCCTTGAACTCTCAGTCTGTACACTCTTTATTTCAAAGTCTGTACATTGTTGCCTTGAAGACCGTTCCAAGTCTATACATCCACTTGAATGCAAAGTCTACACATCGCCTGATATCATATGAAGGCTGTTCGTTGGAAGTGTCTGTCTTGCTTTGTGACCACACTTCGTGTCGGTTTCTGTTTTCATCTTCGAGTTGGTTTCAGTCCGTGTCATTTCGTGTCGTCCTCATCTTCGAGTCGTTCGTAAGTTCGAGCAATTTTGTGTTCGAGTTGTTCTTTGTTTATGTCTTCGTATTGTTTCTGTGTTTGTGTCTTTGTGTTATCTTTTGTGCTTGTGTCTTCGTGTTATTTTTGTGTTTGAGTCTTCATGTTATTTCTGTGTTTGTGTCTTAGTGTTGTTTTTATGACTTCGTGTTGCCTCTTTCTATCTTCGTCCAGGTTTCTTCTGATCGCGTGTTTTACTACCGTTTTACTCCGTGTTATTTCCTTCTCACCTCGTGCTGTTCTCATCTGACTTCGTATCGTTCTCTTTGTAGTGTTAGCTTTATTATTGTGTATCTCGTGTCGTTCTCTTCGTAGTGTTTGTTTTGTTACAGTGATTCTTCGTGTCGTTCTCTTTGTAGTGTTAGCTTTATTAGTGTGTATCTCGTGTCGTTCTCTTTTTACCTCGTGCTGTTTTCATCTGACCTCGTGTCATTCTCTCTTTATTTCGTACTGTAGTAATCTTGTGTATCTCGTGTCGTTCTCAGTACAGTGCATCTCGTATTGCTATCACATACCTCATGCAGTTTTAGTTTTTGTGGCCCTGAGTTTTAATGGTTTTAATTTCTTTGCAGGAGAAGAAGAAAAACAAAAAGAAGAAGGTGGTCCGAGGAAGAATATTCTCCAGTGACTGGGCTGCACGTGATCCAATACTAAAGGAACCAATACTATAAAGGCACGTGGCAAGAAGGTTCTGGATCGAGCGCAGGAAGCACACGCCTTGCATGCACCTTCCTCATCGCTTATAAAAGCACTGCCTCACCATCTACGAAAAGTGAGGAGCTCCAAGATTATAGAGAAGAAATTTGAGTGAGAGCAGAAGAGAAAGAGCCTCCCTGAGAAACTAGAGTGTTCCAGTTGAGAGAGAAGAGAGAGCAGAAGAGTGATCAGAAGATAGGTATTGACTTACGGATCAAATCCGAAGTCTGCTGCTCAGTTTGAGCTACATTGTTTCCAGTTTCTGAAATTTAGCTTCCTTCTTTCTTGTTTTCATTTTTATCTGTTTTTCTTTCTTGATTGAAAGTTCTCTGTGTTACCTCCTGGTGTTCAGGGGAAGAGAGAGACGTGTTCTCTCTGGTTCACTTGCAACAGAGGTTGCAGTATTGTTCCCTCTCGTAGAAGAGGTGTTCCCTCTGGGCTTCAGAGGAAGAGAGACCTTGGTCTCTGGTTCTAGTGACTGCAGATCACTAGTGTTCCCTCCGGTTGGAGGAAGAGGAAATTGTTTCCTGGTTTCTAGGGACTTGGCGTCCTTAGGGTTCCCTCCGGGTGTGGAGGAAGAGGGGAGGGTGTTCCCCTGGTGAAGCTGTGAATCAGCCGTTGTCGCAGACTGAGTCTGCTTTGCTAGCAGGTGCTAGTGGAAGCCTCACTTCGATTTGAAGTGAGGGGTGGACGTAGGCAGACTGGAGGTCTGACCGAACCACCTTAAAAACCTCTGGGTACTCGTGTGATTGTCTGTGGTGATTTTGTGGTGTGCCTTCTATCCACTCGAGCTATTGTCCGCACTGCGTTTTTGTGGGTTCAACTCTGAGATTGCTTGTTTTAAGTGAATCATTCTTCAGTAATTTTTAATCGGTTGAAAACAGTGATCTATTCATCCCCTCCCCTTCTAGATCACTTCATATTTCTTGTATCACTTGGTATCAGAGCGGGTATTTCCCAATATGTGGTCCAACGGCCAGGGAAACGGATCCGCTGGTCCTCGCAGCTACATTGCTGAAGGGCAGTTAATCACCCGTCCCCCTTTCTTCAATGGTAATAACTATTTCTTTTGGAAGAACAGGATGGAAGTCTTCATCAGGGCTCAAAGCCACAAGCTCTAGAGAGTAATTACAGATGGTCCGTACCAACTTCCACCGAACGAAGACATATGGATAGAGGAACAGGTTAAACTCTCCGCACTGAATTGGACAGCTCTTAGCATCATACAGTGCGCCGTCCACCCGGAAGAGTACTTGAGGATTTCAGCATGCAAGACTGCAAAGAAAATGTGGGATGAATTGCAGTTAATTTATGAGGGCACATCTCAAGTGAAAGCTACCAAGATCAATATGCTTACAACTCAGTATGAGTTGTTTAAGATGAAGCCAGAGGAGTCGATCACAGAAATGTATGCTAGATTGTCTGTGATCATCAATAGTCTGAGAGGATTTGGAAAGGAGATTCAGCAAGAAGACATTGTCAGGAAGATCCTTAGGTCCCTAACTCCCATCTGGGATACTAAGGTGACCGTCATAGAGGAATCTAGAGATTTATCCACCATGTCAGTAACCCAGCTGATTGGGTCTCTCATGACCCACGAAATGAACTTCAGACAAGGGAATGATGAACATGACAGAAAGGGAAAGAATGTTGCTCTGAAAGTCTCACGACATACTAAGAAGAGCAGCAGCAGCAGCAGCAGTGGTGGTAGCAGCGAAGACTCTGACGGATTCTCAGACCTGGATAAGGGCGAGCAGGCCATGCTCACCAGGCAATTCAGAAAGTTCTTGAGAACTAAAGGGAAATTCTACAGGAGAAAGAGATTTAATGCTGCAAGGAAGTCTCCTGAACGAGAACTTGAGAAGAACCAGTTTGTTAAGAAAGTTACATGCTACCATTGTCAGAAACCTGGTCACATGAAAAGTGAATGTCCAGAGCTGCAAGCTAAGGCTCCCGGATACCAGAAGAAGATGGTGCACAAGAAGAAGAAAGCTACGCTGTGCACATGGAGCGACGAGGAGGAGGATCCAGAAGCCACCTCGTCCAGTGAAGGTGAAGAGAAAACTTGCCTCATGGCCAACCATGAGGAAGAGGTAACGAACTTATTTGAGAATTTTACTTTGGATGATTGGGAGGACGCCTATGGCGACCTGTTAGCTAAATATAATTTTCTAACCAAGGAGCACAGAATGCTTAAACGAAAGTTTCACTCTGTTTCTGAGGAACACTCTATTGCTGTTACGAACAACATGAAAACCAAGGAGATGGCCATTGAGCTAGATCAGGCTAGAAGTGAGATCGAGAAGTTTAGAATGGAAAGAGAGGGAAATCTAGCTAGGATGAATGAGCTGAAGAGTAAAACTGAAGAGAGTAAAAAGGAGTTTAGACTGATTGCAGAAAAATATGAGGCGGTTAGAAAAGTTAATCAGGAACTCCAGGACCAATGTAATAAACTTCAGAAGGAGATTGAGGACAAAGGAAAAATGCTAGAAAAATTTACAGAGGGGAGAAACAATCTGGATGCCCTTCTGGGGTCGAGGGTAAACTTCAATAGGGAGGGATTAGGATACAATCCCACAAGTAAAAAACCCTTTGAATTCAAAACTGTCACGTTCTGCCCCGCCAAGGGCAAAGAAAAACTGGAAACCCCATCCAGTTCCAAATCTGTCTCTACATTGAAGGTTTCGACCAGCAAATCTATTCAATCCACTGGTCAGCAGGCTAAGTCAGGAAATCCTGAGACTAGAACTGTTCCTGTGCAACAGTTGTGGAACAAAGGTTTTCACAGGACCATTCCTATTGATGTCACTAGAAAGGTGAATAGCTTTGCTGAGAAAGTTCAGCATGCTAGTTATCAAGGAAAGCATGCAAACATGCACCACCTTCAGTACAATTTTCATTTGAACAAAGATGGTTACATGAATTATGCTCAGCACACACGTGTTTCCTCTAAGAGGCCAAACAATAATTTCTCTGCTTGGAAACAGCATAATTTTAATAGGAATAGGCTCATTCAACACCCACTGAGAAATGCCAAGAAGGAAGAATCAATCTACATGAAATCACTGAAAAGAACAGTAAAACAAATGTGGATTCCTAAGTGTGATTTGGATAAATTGAAAACTGTCTTTGGACCCAATTTGAATTGGGTCCCACATTACTGTGTCTGAACTCTCGCAGGTTAGCCTGGCAGCCGAGCATAACAAGTGGTATCTTGACAGCGGCTGTAGCAGGCACATGACAGGAGACCGGTCCAAATTTAGCAAACTGAAAATGAAGTTGCCTGGTCAAATTCGGTGGAAATAACAGAGGAAGAATAATTGGAATTGGTACAGTTGGTAAGTTCTCTACTAACTCCATTGAAGATGTGTATCTTGTAGAAGGACTTCAGCACAACTTGATAAGTATAAGTCAACTCTGCGACAAAGGACACAAGGTACTCTTTGACCACAATTCCTGCACTGTTTTTGAGCTGAATTCTGATAAGGTCATGTTCAAAGGTCATAGAGTAAACAACGTATACATCATAGACCTGGATGATAATCCTGAAACTAACTTGTGTATGTCTGCTAACTCTGAACAGGTTGCTTTTGACTGGCATAGGCGTCTAGGCCATGCAGTTTGTCTACAATGAATAAACTGTCTAAGCATAACCTAGTTAGAGGTTTGCCCAGAATAAGATTTCAGTTAGGGTCCAAGCTATGTGATGCTTGTGCACAAGGTAAACAGACTCGTGCAGTTTTTAAGTTGAGAACTGAGAGTCTTTCATGTAAACCGCTGCAGCATTTGCACATGGATCTCTTTGGTCCTACTCGCATACAAAGTTTGTCAGGTAAGAGATATGGATTAGTCATAGTTGATGACTTCACTAGATTTTCTTGGTTGTTTTGTTTAGCAAATAAAAATGATGCTTTTGGTCACTTTGAAGAACTGTTCAATAAAATCAAACTGCAAGGTGAACATAATATCATTACAATTCAGTCTGACCATGGAGGAGAGTTTGAGAACTCTTCATTTTCTGAATTTTGCTCAAGAGAGGGAGTGACTCACAAATTCTCTTCTCCCAGGACACCGGAGCAGAACGGAATTGTTGAGAGAAGAAACAGGTCAATCATTGAAATGGCCAGGACTATGCTGATTGAGAGTGGACTTCCAAGGAGATTTTGGGCTGAAGCTGCGAATACTGCATGCTACATTCTAAACTGAGCCTTGGTGAGACCTACTCATAGGAAAACTCCTTATGAACTTCTCAAGGGTAAGCAGCCAAACATTTCTTACTTTAAAGTTTTTGGCTCCAAATGTTTTATTCACAATAATGGTAAGAATGGTTTGGACAAATTTGAAGCTAGAAGCTCTCCTGGAATTTTTCTCGGATATTCAGAAACCTTAAGGGCCTACAGAGTTTTCAATAAAGATGATCAAACTGTTGAAGAAACACCGCATGTAGTGTTTGATGAAAATGATTTCTCTAACAAAGTGATGAATGATGACAGGGAGCCATCTAATGAGGGAGATTTCTTGGAGAGAATTGAAGAAGAAGAGATGCAGCCAGCTGCCCAACCAGAAAACTCACAGCAAGAAGGAGCAGCTGAGGTAGGTGAACCCTCAGGTGAGATAATATTTCACAAAGACCACCCTAGTGAAAATGTCATAGGCAATTTGCATGATCCTCCTAGGACAAGGTCTCATTTTAGAATTGTCCAAGAACAGGACTTAGCTGCATTGGTATCTCAGGTGGAACCCAAATCTGTGGAAGAAGCCTTAAGACATGATTCTTGGGTATCCGCCATGTGTGAGGAATTAAATCAATTTGAGAAAAATATTGTATGGGAACTAGTTCCCAGACCTGATAACACTCATGTCATTGGCACTAAATGGGTTTTCAAGAATAAAGTTGATGAGAATGGAGCGATTTCTAGAAACAAAGCAAGACTTGTAGCTCAAGGCTACAGTCAAGAATTTGGTGTGGATTTTGATGAATCCTATGTCCCAGTGGCTAGGATGGAAGCTATACGAATTCTGCTTGCATTTGCATGCTCTAGGAACATTCGGCTGCAACAGATGGATGTCAAAAGCGCATTCTTAAATGGGGTATTGAAGGAAGAGGTATATGTTGAACAACCTCCAGATTTTAATTTCTCTGTTCAGCCTAACATGGTTTTTAGGTTGAATAAAGCCCTCTATGGATTGAAGCAGGCTCCCCGAGCCTGGTATGAGAGACTCTCTGAATTCCTCTTGAGCAAGGGCTACACTCGAGGTAAGGTTGACCAAACCCTCTTCACCAAAAATCTCGGAAAGGATTTAATAGTGGTCCAGGTATATGTTGATGATATCATCTTCGGATCTAACAATTCAAAATTGTGTAAAGAATTTTCTGAATCTATGTCTCATGAATTTGAAATGAGTTTAGTTGGCGAACTAAAGTATTTTCTTGGGCTGCAGGTCAAACAGATGGAGGATGGTTGTTTCATAAATCAAACCAAGTATACCCTGGAGATGCTGAAGAGGTTTGGAATGACCAATATCAAGACCATCTCAACACCCATGGGCACCAACTCCTCACTGGATTCAGACGAAAAAGGTAAAGAGGTGGATGCTAAATTATATAGAGGTATGATCGGTTCACTCCTCTACTTAACAGCATCCAGGCCTGACATTCAATTTAATGTAGGGATGTGTGCCAGATACCAGTCTAGGCCTACTGAATTGCATTTGGCAGCTGTAAAAAGAATCTTTAGATACTTATCTGCTACCCATGATCTAGGTCTTTGGTATCCTGCATCATGTAGTTTAGATCTCATTGCATATACAGATGCAGATTATGCAGGATGTAAATTGGATAGGAAAAGTACTAGTGGTCACTGCGAATTTTTAGGAGGATGCCTAGTCTCTTGGGGATCCAAGAAGCAACACTCTGTGGCTCTTTCTACTGCTGAAGCTGAGTATGTGGCAGCAGGGAGCTGTGGCACACAGGTTATATGGATAAAACACCAGCTTCTGGATTACTCAGTTGAGCTAGGTTGCACTTCCATCTTTTGTGATAATACTAGTGCAATAAACATTGTAAAGAATCCTGTACTTCATTCTCGAACTAAACACATCAAAATCAGGCATCATTTTATTCGAGATGAAGTAGCTAGGAAGACCTTTGAGTTGATCCATGTTGGCACTAACTCACAAATTGCAGATATTTTCACTAAGCCATTGGATACTGAAAAATTTAGCACATTGCGCAGAGAATTAGGTATTTACAGAATTTCATGATTGAATAATTGATCTCTGAATAATCTGTCATGTGCTCTTGTGCTTATCTATACTCATTGTCTGTTGCTGAAAATAATCTCATTATGAGTGTTTGCTGATTCACTCGTACTGATTGATATCACTTTGTTTTCTTTGAGGTGTTTTGAGGTTTGTCTTGGTTAAGTCTGAGTTGGAGTCAAGGTCTCAGGGGGAGCTAGATTAATAATAGGAGTCATGCTCTTTTGGCCAAATCTGAACATACTTTGAACGGATTTTTGCTGACCCTATAAGAGAATCAGGTTGAGTAGGTGTATAAAAGAAATCTTTGGATGTTTTTATCTGATAAGACTGTTCATCTAATTTCTTGGTGGAATTTCAGCTGTTAGTCCCACTGAGATCAAAATCTGAATTCAAGAATATCTTCCTACACTGTAACTGACTTCTGATCTAGCCAGTACAGCATACCTACTTAGTCTGGTTAAGTCCGAAATGAGATATATAGTATTTTTGTCTGGAAAAACTTTGGAGCTGGTGTATTGTTCTCAAACTGAATCAAGACTAATTTACAAGGTTACAAGTGCAATTTAATGGAAAATTCATGAAAGAAGTTTTAACAACCTTGTTAACTGTTCATTGAGAAACTGGGACTTTCATCAATGAAGTGAAAGCATCCCATGTCATGAGGTGGCAGTATAAATCAAGTTTAACTAGCTGTCTTGATCATACAGAGCTATGGTACATATCTGGTTAGTAACTGGGGTGTCTGGCCTCTGGTAAAGGTGTCACCTTAATGTCAACACCAGTTAGAATACTATCTCTGTCCTCTTGTCAGAAGGGGTAATGTGGTCTTGCCACCAAGTAACTGGGGTTTCCTGCCTCTAAACAAGGTGTCTCCCTAATGTCAAAGGTGTACTTGACAGATTTACCTTTGATCTTAACCATCTTTAAAAAAAAATATTTTCTCCCTCTTGATATCAAGATCCTGTTCACTTGGCATATAGTTCTTGGTTTGTTTATGTTCAATACCACAGGTCTTTATTTTCCTGACTTCCTTGCTTTATACTCTCTGAGTAAAGACTTACTCTGACCATACTGGTATCTTGTACCTTACTTGTTTAGAATCTGGTTTTGTGTATGAAGCGGATCTTCATTCACCATTTTGGACACAGTCTGACTAACTGATCTTCAAAATCCTCACATTAAATTAGTGGCTTTCTTAATTGCCTAAACATCTCAATAACTTTTCTTTTCATGATATCTTCCAACCTGCCCCTAGTTTTGATGATGTCAAAGGGGGAGAGAGTATCTTGCTTTATCTTGCTTGTGTTTTGCTGAGGGGGAGTTGTGTTTTGCTGAGGGGGAGCAAAAGATAAGTGCCCTGAGTTATCTAGTCAGAGGAAAGTAGATGTTGTGTTCAGGGGGAGCTCTTGGGAGTCGTCAGAGGAGGCGAGTGTGTTGTGTGTGTCTGCATTTGCTTATCTTCACATAATCTCACTGCACTTCATCTTTGATTATTTAATATAGTGTTGCCATCATCAAAAAGGGGGAGATTGTTAGATTTTTGTGACTTCCCTAGTGTTTTGATGATGAGCAACACTATGTTAAATATTGTCATTTTAATCAGATATCTTGCGTAATGTTATGCATTTGAAATTTCCATGATTAACAGGAAAACTGCTATGAGGTAGTACCTTGTATGTCCGTACTGTTGCTTTCTTACTTCGTGTTATTTGTGTTTACTACACTTCGTGTTGTCCGTTTTGAACGTCGTTATTTGTTCCATCGCGTGCTGAACACTGCAGCACCTCGTGCTGCTTTCTGTGCCAACTCGTGTCGCTCCATCTGTGTCACCCCTATGTCTTCGAGTCTTATGTTCTGGCCAAGTCTATACAGCCTCATCTTTACCTTCGTTCCAAGCCAAAGTCTACACATTCGTTTCTTTGGGCAAAGTCTATACATCGTGGCCTTGAACTCTCAGTCTGTACACTCTTTATTTCAAAGTCTGTACATTGTTGCCTTGAAGACCGTTCCAAGTCTATACATCCACTTGAATGCAAAGTCTACACATCGCCTGATATCATATGAAGGCTGTTCGTTGGAAGTGTCTGTCTTGCTTTGTGACCACACTTCGTGTCGATTTCTGTTTTCATCTTCGAGTTGGTTTCAGTCCGTGTCGTTTTGTGTCGTCCTCGTCTTCGAGTCGTTCGTAAGTTCGAGCAATTTTGTGTTCGAGTTGTTCTTTGTTTATGTCTTCGTATTGTTTTTGTGTTTGTGTCTTCGTGTTATCTTTTGTGCTTGTGTCTTCGTGTTATTTTTGTGTTTGAGTCTTCATGTTATTTCTGTGTTTATGTCTTAGTGTTGTTTTTATGACTTCGTGTTGCCTCTTTCTATCTTCGTCCAGGTTTCTTCTGATCGCGTGTTTTACTACCGTTTTACTCCGTGTTATTTCCTTCTCACCTCGTGCTGTTCTCATCTGACTTCGTATCGTTCTCTTTGTAGTGTTAGCTTTATTATTGTGTATCTCGTGTCGTTCTCTTCGTAGTGTTTGTTTTGTTACAGTGATTCTTCGTGTCGTTCTCTTTGTAGTGTTAGCTTTATTAGTGTGTATCTCGTGTCGTTCTCTTTTTACCTCGTGCTGTTTTCATCTGACCTCGTGTCATTCTCTCTTTATTTCATACTGTAGTAATCTTGTGTATCTCGTGTCGTTCTCAGTACAGTGCATCTCGTATTGCTATCACATACCTCATGCAGTTTTAGTTTTTGTGGCCCTGAGTTTTAATGGTTTTAATTTCTTTGCAGGAGAAGAAGAAAAATAAAAAGAAGAAGGTGGTCCGAGGAAGAATATTCTCCAGTGACTGGGCTACACGTGATCCAATACTAAAGGAACCAATACTATAAAGGCACGTGGCAAGAAGGTTCTGGATCGAGCGCGGGAAGCACACGCCTTGCATGCACCCTCCTCATCGCTTATAAAAGCACTGCCTCACCATCTACGAAAAGTGAGGAGCTCCAAGATTATAGAGAAGAAATTTGAGTGAGAGCAGAAGAGAAAGAGCCTCCCTGAGAAACTAGAGTGTTCCAGTTGAGAGAGAAGAGAGAGCAGAAGAGTGATCAGAAGATGGGTATTGACTTACGGATCAAATCCGAAGTCTGCTACTCAGTTTGAGCTACATTGTTTCCAGTTTCTGAAATTTAGCTTCCTTCTTTCTTGTTTTCGTTTTTATCTATTTTTCTTTCTTGATTGAAAGTTCTCTGTGTTACCTCCTAGTGTTCAGGGGAAGAGAGAGACGTGTTCTCTCTGGTTCACTTGCAACAGAGGTTGCAGTATTGTTCCCTCTCGTAGAAGAGGTGTTCCCTCTGGGCTTCAGAGGAAGAGAGACCTTGGTCTCTGGTTCTAGTGACTGCAGATCACTAGTGTTCCCTCCGGTTGGAGGAAGAGGAAATTGTTTCCTGGTTTCTAGGGACTTGGCGTCCTTAGGGTTCACTCCGGGTGTGGAGGAAGAGGGGAGGGTGTTCCCCTGGTGAAGCTGTGAATCAGCCGTTGTCGCAGACTGAGTCTGCTTTGCTAGCAGGTGCTAGTGGAAGCCTCACTTCGATTTGAAGTGAGGGGTGGACGTAGGCAGACTGGAGGTCTGACCGAACCACCTTAAAAACCTCTGGGTACTCGTGTGATTGTCTGTGGTGATTTTGTGGTGTGCCTTCTATCCACTCGAGCTATTGTCCGCACTGCATTTTTATGGGTTCAACTCCGAGATTGCTTGTTTTAAGTGAATCATTCTTCAGTAATTTTTAATCGGTTGAAAACAGTGATCTATTCATCCCCTCCCCTTCTAGATCACTTCATATTTCTTGTATCAACCTTTGTGCGTAGCTCTGAGTTAGCTAGCACTTCAGCTTCTCCTTCATGTCTGCCTGTGAATCAGATAGAAAAACAAAAGAAAACAAAACAGAATAAAAATTTGTATGCTGAAATTTCTCACGCCAGACTGTCTCATGTTAAAAGAAAGAATGTGAAATGTTTCTACTGTGGTAAATCTGGCCATGAGATGGATGTTTGCATTGTCATGAGAGAGGATGAACTGAAATCAGATAGAATTCATGCTAGGAATTCTAAATCAAAGAAACCTTCTCATGATCAAAATAAGAGAATTCAATGCTATTACTATCATAGAATTGGCCACTATATGCATGATTGTAGATTAAAGAAGCAAGATGATTTGAATGCTAAAGAGCTTCATGATAGGAATCATGCATATCTGAAAAAGAAACTTCATTGCTTCCATTGTAACAAATTGGGCCATATTGCTGCAAATTGTTGGCATGCTAAGGGAAGAACAATTAACTCCAAAACTGCTATAATCCCTGTAAAAAGACATGCATTCTATAAGAATCTTGACAGAATGAATTCTTCATGTTTTGAATGTGGAAAATATGGCCACACAGTCAAGGACTGTTGGCATATTCAGAAGAATCATGTTAACTCCCATGTTTTTAAATTCCCTGCAAAACATTTTGAAAAACTTGCATGTTTTAACTGTGGGAAGCCAGGTCATAGAGCGGCTGATTGCTGGCTGGATGATTCTGGTAAACAGAATTTTAATTCTGGTAATAAACATGTTCATGCATATGCACTTAGAACTCCTGCTCATAGGAATGTGCATAAAATAAACTTCAGAACTGCTGCATCATGCCACTACTGTGGTCAGCTTTGTCATTCCATAAATAATTGCTATCTGATGGAATTTGATGATAAACATGCGAAAAATCTGTTGAGAAAACCTGCTAGGAGTAATACTGTCATGTCAAGACCCAAGACTTCTTGGGTACATGTTTGTGCAAAATAACATTGCTATGCAGGTGTGCCTTGGAACTGAAATAAAAGGGGTAAAGTAAACCAAGGCACCCAAGATGATAAAGTCCCATTCAGGTAAATTCTGAAAACTTTGTATTCTTATTTGTGTGATCTGAATGCACTGCATATCATGATAATTCTTTTGCGCATTGTCTAACTGAAACTAATTGGTAAAATCTGAAATGCTCATGAAAATGATTGAGTTTATTTCCAAATGCATTGCACACAAATGCCATGATGAATGATATGTCAAACTTCTTGTATGTTGACTTGCATATCATGTGCTCTGTAAGGGGGAGCTTGACTTCATGCATATTCTAAGGGGGAGTTAGCTTGGGTTGGAGATCTCTGCTTAAATGATGATCGATACACTGAGATGAAGCTGCTGATTGAATAAATGGGTCAACGCTGTATGAAGATGGGGTCGACGCTTCAGGCTGTTTTCCTTGAAAAACCGTGTGTGAAGCAAGTTTAGCTGCATGAGTGGGTTGACGCTGAGGATGGATTGAGTTAACGCAGCCCCAGCTCAAAGTCAACACTTGGTATCAAAAGACATAATACTACACTGGTTGGTTGAGTGCGTTAACGTAGTCATTAGAGTGAGTCAACGCACTGACAGATTTGTCTGAAATACAGTTGCTGAACTTGGTTGAATGTTTTAAGAAGGTTCAGTGGCACTGAAGTTTGGTCCTCACTCATCTCTCTCTCTTGTTGAAATGCTCTTGTAGCTCATATCTCTTGACTTCTCACAAACCTTGTTGCCTTCACCTCCAGAATTTCATCTTGTAGTGAAGATCCATTCAATCTTGAGTATGAAGGAAGGTTTCTTGAGTTCTGAAGTGTGACCTGCATCATGTTGTCAGGGGGAGTCAATACATTGCATGAAGGTAGTCATGTGCATACATTTATGTCAGAGTTCATTGCATGTTAACTTTGAACATCCTGGAACTTGCCTGACCTCCTGATATCTTGCTTTGTGTGCATATCACGTTCATTGATTCTATTTGACCAAACCTTGAGCATATCCTTGAAATCATTGAGCTTCAAAATCTCTCCTATCAATTGGTAACAATTGGTATCATTTGGTATCAGAATTATTTCAGTCCTTCATGAAGATTTCAATGGGCTATCTCGATCATAAATCTGAAAATCTTGAACTAGAAATCTTCTATTATATGCTTTTATGAATGTCTGAAATAACTCATGTGGTTTAAGCTTAATGTATTCATGGAGTTTAACTTTAAAATCCCTTAACATATCTGAATCATGTTTAATAAATCTTAACCAACTGTTTCATACTGTGTCTTGCAAAAACTTCTGAAATCTACACTTTTGAATACATGACTTTATTTGGTTAAGTACATGAGATTAATATTATTTTGAAGCAAATGAATGTTTCTGAATTGTCTAAAGGGTAAAGTAATTGTCAGAGCAATGACCTTGGTCACTGAGAAACACATGTCCAAAGGATTGTGTCATGAGGTGCCTTAGTTAACTCTGCATAAAATTCATTGAAAATCAGGCAGAGCAATGGCATGCACACTGATAAATACAACTCACTCATCAAGAAATGATTTACAGTGTGTCATGATGTGTAAATGCTAATCTATGTTCATATAAAGCATGACAGTTAGTCACACTAAGTGCTTAGGGACATTGGCCTCTGATCAAGGTATATCCTCTAGTTACAAGGTGTGCACTGAACTAGAGTGCTCGTAAAATTTGTAGCATGAAAAATTGTTGATCAAATTGAAATATCTGAAATTGATGCTAAAAACAAATTGCTTCAACCCTAGATAAAATCATATGACTTCATAATTGCTTAATTTCAAAACTGATGCATGTAATTCCGAAAGAAGTCAATAATTTTGATTGTGTAAGAGAAAGGGAGTTTTATCAAGATAAATATGAGGGCTTGGTTCATTTTTATTAAACCATGGTTTTAGATATCAATACAAAATTTTATTGATAAACTCTGCATACATCATGTTTAAACCATGCTGATCAATAAAATTCATTCATAAGCCCTTATAATGGAAGACTTTGAAATATTCTGATTTGGATTTATGAGAATGACATTTCCTTGAAAATCTGACTGAAATTCTTGTAGTTGAAGCCTCTTTAGAAATCTGCTAATTGAACTCTTCTGCTCATGAGATTCATGTCCTTGGCTCATTGACCTGAACTTCTCCTTGTCTGCCCCTGTGGTCTCCTTCTCATCTATCTCATAAGATTCTATTTATTGAGGGGGAGCCTCCTTGTCATATGCATCATGCTGCATAGTAGGAGAAGATTTGAGACCTTGCATTCTGGTATCTGCATCTGCATTCATACCTCTTCCCATGGTTTATTTTGATTATACCAAAGGGGGAGAACATCAGTCAATCATTGCATGCAGGTTCTTTTTGATCATCTCTAACTCATGCTTTTGCTGAAACTCTTAAAGGGGAAGAATCATGTTCTTGCAAAGGGGAGGAATTGACTGATTTTTTTTTATATACATGCTTTAATTTCTCAAACTATTTTTCTTTTTGATGAAGTCAAAGGGGGAGAATAGTTTGAGTCATCAGATTGACTCACTGTGTAGTGTTGCCATCATCAAAAGGGGGGAGATTGTTGTGCCCATGTGGTTTTGATGATGGTTTTAATGGTGGGTTTGATGATAGCATGCTGATTTGTTTTGATGATTGCAACACAGTCAGTGCATTATGATATTGTGTTTTGAATATGGCTGCTGATATGATTGCATAAGACTGTGTCTGATATACAGCATTGAATTCATGAGTTTGCATGCGTATTGCATGATGCGTTGACGCATGGGATCATTGCGTCAACTCACTGGTCTATCCCAGAGCTGGTCTATAAAATGTGTCAACTGGTGCGTCGACGCAGTGGACTCAATGCGTTGACGCATTGGAATTGTTTTGAAAGAGCTCTTGCTTTGCTTCATACATTAAGCATCTGAAGTCTGTACAGCGTCCGTTGTCTAGAGTTCTTGAAGTATATACATTGGACTGTTTCTTCCGAAGTATATACAATACAATGTACATACTTAGACCTTATGACTTCATTCTTGTTGCTGAAGGGAACAGGGTCGACGCTAGAGCTTAAGGCGTCCACGCACCAGTGAAGATGCATCCACGGATACTCTTCACAGCGTTAACTCTACGCAAAGGCGGCGTCAACTCAGCCACTCAAGAAGCAGAGGTCTTGTTAGAAATATTCCAACGCGTCAACGCAGCAGTGGAGCAGCGTCGACGCAGCAGTTAAAAAGGGGTAGACTGTTTGTTCTCTGGACTGCCGATGCCGATGCGTCAACGCCACAACTGAGCAGTGTCGACGTAGCAGCTAAAGAGACAAAGCTAATGGCTTACTGGAATGCCTCACTACGTTAATGCCATTGCTTGACAGCGTCAACGCAGCACGTCTATCTGCTGAATACCTAATCACTGGATCACCGATGCGTCAACGCAGCAGTGGAGCAGCGTCGACGCAACTGTCAATAGGGCTAGGCTGGTTGCTCACTGGAACGCATCAATGCGTCAACGCCATGGGTTGGAAGCGTCAACGCAGCAGACTTGAGTTTTGCTGGTAGAATGTCTTTGAAGGCTACGTCAACTCCTTGAAGCAAGTGCGTTAACGCCACCTCACTCCAGTTGCTGAGCGTACTGATGAGGGGGCACGTGATCCGATGGGAAAAAGGGGCAGGATGCTGCCACGTGGTCTGAATTTCTAGGGCAGGAAATGTGGAAGCCACACGCGCCCAGTGTGCCTGCTAATGCTATATATACGAGTCTTCATCCTCTATAGAAGACTGATCGAAGAAGAAGCCTGGAGAGCGAAAAGCCCTTCGATCCAGAAAAAGAAAAGAGGAAGAAAAAGAGAAGAAGAAGAAATAGAAGAAGAGTGAGCCGATAGAAGAAAAAGGGTTGCAGAGAAGAAGGAGAGAATAGCGTGAGAGAAAAGGAGAGCAGAGGAGGAAGAAAGAGAGATAGGGAGAGAGAGAGTTCGTGGAGAAGAAGGAAGAAGCTATTGAAGATCTGTCCTCTGGCGTCTGGATTAAATCCAAGCCAGATCTGCTCCTTTGAGAGCTATATTCTTGTTCTTCATTTACAGCCTTCCGATTGCTGTGTATTTTCCGTTTCTTATTTTTTTCTTTTTCATTTGGTTATTCTTGTTCTTCCGATTGCCCTGCTGGGAATCGGATTCCTCCTGGTGGGTCAGGATAAGGGAGGCTAGCCCTCCGGTTCTAGTCTTGCTGGTAGCAGGTCCAGGTGTACCCTCCGGGTTGGAGGAAGAGAGATTTGGGTCTCTGGTTGCTGGTGACTGGGTGTCACTGGTGTTCCCTCCGGTTGGGAGGAAGAGGGGAGGATGTTCCCCTGGTATAACGCGAAAGTTCGTCGTTTAAACCATGCGTATAACAATCTTAAAACCACACTCGCACAAAATGATCAAAAGAGAATGTAGTATTCGGACAAGCACGGGTTGAATCCACAAGGAAGAATAGATTTTTAGAGTTAAAAACTTTGGACTCCTTTGGAAAATATTTGTGATTTGATTGTTTGAAGAAAAGTGAGGAAACAAAGAATGATTCTAACACTTAATTGAAAACACCATGACTATGCGCTTATGCTATAGAAAATAATTGTATGAAGTGGAAAGAAAATATAGAAGAAAGAGATAGAGAGGGAAGAAGAGCAAGAACTAGATCAAGAGAGCAACTTTCATTAACTTAAAAGGAAGAGTACATGAAATGTGAAATAAGTTTACACTAATGGCACAATGAGATTACAATGAAGTGAAATAAAACTAAAGCAATAACAAAAAGAGGAGCCTAAGGTGTGAAGATGGTAGTAGCAATGGTGATGACGCCGTCGTCTCCTCCTCGCCGAGCCTTGGAGAGGATCACTCCGCCTTGAAAGAGATCACCATGGGAAGAGGTGGATGAAGAAGCCGTCGCCGTCCACGTCACGAGCCTTGGAACGTCGCCCGTCTTGATGTGCACGCCGCCATGAAAGGGGAGTTGTGGAGGATAAAATGGGAGCAACCGGAGGCCTAAGGTTGGGAGAGAGAGGGAGAGTGAAAGATTGCTCAAAGAAAAAAACTCCCCTTCTCCTCCTTACCATGGGCTATTTATAGGGAAAGTTTGGTAGATAGAGGGTGGAGATTATATCAAAAGGAGATGGATGGCTAAGATTCAAATGGAATATGATGCATGGGGAAGAGTAAAAGTAGGTGGGCACCCCCTTTCTTGGACTTTAGGCACCCCATTTCCCAAGGCTCATCATGTCTCTCCTTTAATTCAAATTTTGGATGTCCTTTTCCTCCTTTCCAAACTTAAAGTTTGGATTCCTCCTTTTCAAACTTTGAATTCGAAATTTTGAACTTTCCTTTCCCTCCAATCAAAATAATTTGAATTCTTTATTTGACTTGGTCAAAATCGTGATGACCCTTTTGCCCCAACTTCTTTTGTAATTGTCTTCGGTGTCCTACACACACATAATTGCACTTTAGTCCATACAAATTACCACAATGTGCACATAAATCTCAAATGCTCATGATTATACAATGGAGAATTAATGATCATGGCCCTCAACTTTAATTTATTATTAAATAAGATAATTGAATTAATCAATTTACGTGAAAGCTCCAATTTAAATGTGGAGTTGAGGTTAACTATGAAATATGCATAATTACCTAATTATATGCACATAAAATGGTGTTTATGCGATGTATTATCATAAGAAATAGAGACTTATCACACCCCCCAACTTGAACATTGCTAGTCCCTTAGCAATGTCAACAATTATAAAATTAGGACTAGCAAATACTCATGTGTCATAGATCATGGCAAGAACATTATGCATAATGATTTAGACTTTGGAGTATTACAAGTTCAAGTAGAATGCATTTGGTATAAATTTCATCAGTCCATGTGCTTAGACCTTTCCTCAGGATACACTCAAAATTAAATATCTCTTTGTGTATGAGTGATATAACTTGACTAGTGACTTCCAAACAATCTAGATGAATGAGTCTTCTACCTTTCACTTAAAGATGATTTTCAATTCTGCCCACCTCTTGAATTGAGCTTCTCGAATTACAGGTAGCTTCACTCTGCCAGTTTATACTTCTTTTTTTTATCTTTTTTTTTGACACACGGTGATGCACATCCCTTCGCCGTTTGACGCGAACCTCAACTCTTGCCTTAGGAGAAGCAGGCCCGGTTACTAAGTTCAGGGGCATTTTCCATATGTTTTTTTTTTTGGCAGGTAGCTTTTTCCTCACGATTATGTTCAACGAATGGGCATAATATTCATCACCACCTAAGTGTCAAGTAAAATTCCCATCATCCTAATGTTTGTCATCCACCGATCTTGTTATTGTGCAATTGTGTGCAAGTTCAATAGAATTTTCAGGTGTATTCTGAGGAAAAGGCTAAAGACATAACCAATTAATTCATCCCTTTAATGTGCAACTTTCACATGTAAGACTCTAAGTCATATCATTCTAAGAAAAGTTTTTCATCATAAAATATGAACATGAAACACTTGTTAGAGGTGTGATGAAAGGTTGTAATTATTTTGAGGAAATTCAAGCTCAAGTTACCCCCCAACTTAGGTGACATTGTCCCTAATGGCATGAGTAAGATATAGAAATGAAATAAAGCCATAAAAAGTAGAGGGAAGGATAGATACGACCTGAGAGAGAGATGTCGTCATCAAAGAAATATTGCTCCATGCTCCATGCTCCTTAGACAAAATAAGAAAATCAATCAAAAAAAATTTTTTTTAAAAAAAATAGACAGGATAATTGGGTTGCCTCCCAAGAAGCGCTAAGTTTAACGTCTTCAGCCAGACACAATATAGCTCACAATGGGTCACTCAGCCTGAGAGAGTCCTCATGCAGCATTGGAAGATTTTCAATGTAAGGTTTCAAACGTTGACCATTGACAGTGAAAGTTTGACCAGTTTTAGGATCAAGAATTGTTACTGCACCATGGTCAAATATTTTAATTACTACATATGGTCCATCCCATCGAGATTTCAATTTACCTGGGAATAATCGCAGCCTAGAGTTAAAAAGCCAGACCTTTTGGTTGATTTGAAAAGTTTTGCGTGAAATGTACTTATCATGGAATGCTTTTGTCTGGGCTTTATAAATCCTAGAGTTCTCATAGGCTTCATTGCGAAGTTCTTCTAACTCATTCAGTTGAAGGGCTCTATGGGAACTAGCATGTGCTAAATCAAGATTGAATTGTTTGATTGCCCAATAGGCCCTATGTTCCAATTCGACTCGCAAATGACATGGCTTTCCAAAAATAAGCCTATAAGGGGACATGCCAATGGGAGTTTTATAGGCGGTCCGATAGGCCCATAAAGCATCATCTAATCTTTCTGACCAATCTTTCCTATCGTGCCGGACAGACTTTTGCAAAATGTTCTTGATCTCCCTATTAGAAACCTCCACCTGGCCACTAGTCTGGGGATGATAGGGGGTAGCAATCTTATGTGTTATCCCATACTTCCGAAGCAAAGCCCGGAATTGAGAATGGATGAAATGTGAACCCCCATCACTAATGATAGCCCTCGGACATCCAAATCGAGAGAAAATGTTCTTGCGAACAAATTTCATGACAATTTTGTGATCATTAGTCCTTGTGGCTATAGCTTCTATCCACTTAGACACGTAATCCACTGCCACCAAAATGTACTCATGACCAAAAGATGGTGGAAACGGTCCCATGAAGTCAATTCCCCATACATCAAAAATTTCCACAACCAGGATAGGGTTTAAAGGCATCATGTCCCTGCGTGACATGTTTCCCATAGCCTGACAGCGCTCACAAGATTTGTAAAATTCGAATGCATCTTTAAATATTGTGGGCCATTAGAACCCACTCTGCAAAACTTTCGCTGCCGTTTTCTTACTTGAAAAATGCCCCCCACAAGCTAAGGTGTGGCAAAATGTCAAAATGCTTTGTTGCTCACCTTCAGGGGCACACCTCCGAATGATTTGGTCTGGTCCTAAATGGAATAGCTCAGGGTCTTCCCAAAAGAAGTATTTGAGCTTAGCAAAGAAGCGGTCTTTTTTATGTTTAGACCAACCTTCAGGAATTTTTTTCACGGCTAAGTAATTGACAATGTGTGCATACCATGGGGGTGGAATGTGAGATACACTAAGGAGGTGCTCATCTGGAAATGAGTCTTGTAAGGGTGTGGTGTCTGATGTGATAATTCGGGACAAGTGATCTGCAACAACATTTCCACTTCCTTTTTTATCCCGAATTTCCAAATCAAATTCTTGTAATAAAAGGATCCATCTAATCAACCTTGGTTTGGCATCTTTTTTAGACAGCAGGTATCTGAGAGCTGAGTGGTCAGAGAACACAATGACTTTGGCCCCTAGCAGATAGGACCGAAACTTTTCAAGGGCAAAGACAACAGCAAGTAACTCCTTTTCTGTTGTGGTATACCTAAGTTGGGCATCAGCGAGTGTGCGACTCGCATAGTAAATCACCACAGGCTTTTTGTCTACCCTTTACCCTAAAACAGCACCTAAAGCATAATCTGAGGCATCACACATAATTTCAAAAGGTAATGACCAATTAGGAGTTTGTAAGATTGGGGCATTGGTCAATACCATTTTCAATGATTCGAAAGCCTCAAGACATGATTGGTCAAGATGGAATGGGACTTCCTTAGCCAGCAGATTAGTGAGAGGTCTAGCGACTTTGGAGAAGTCTTGGATGAACCGGCGATAGAAGCCGGCATGACCCAAGAATGATCGGATTTGTTTTACTGAGGTGGGTGGTGGCAGTTTGGCAATGAGATCAACTTTGGCTTTATCTACTTCAATTCCTCTTGCCGACACTATGTGCCCTAGAACAATACCTTCTTTAACCATGAAATGGCTCTTTTCCCAACTGAGGACAAGATTAGTGTCAATGCATCTCTTCATTACTTTGGCTAAGTGATCAAGGCAGGAATCAAATGTATCCCCAAAAATGGAGAAATCATCCATGAAAACTTCTAAAAAGTTGCCCACCATGTCAGAAAAAATTGCTAACATGCATCTTTGAAATGTGGCAGGCGCATTACATAATCCAAAGGGCATTCTCCGAAAAGCAAATGTTCCGTAGGGACATGTAAATGTGGTTTTTTCTTGATCTTCTGGGTAGATAGCCACCTGATTGTACCCAGAATACCCATCTAGAAAACAGAAGTATTTTTGCCCTGCTAATTTTTCCAAAATTTGGTCAATGAATGGGAGGGGAAAATGGTCCTTCTTTGTCATAGAGTTGAGCTTCCTATAATCAATGCAGACCCTCCATCCCGTGGTCAACCTAGTAGGTATCAACTCCTCTTGATCATTGGTGATCACAGTCAGTCCTGATTTCTTGGGGACTATTTGTGTTGCACTGACCCACTGACTATCAGAAATTGGGTAGATGATTCCGGCATCTAACCACTTGACCACCTCATTTTTGACCACCTCCTTCATGTGTGGATTTAATCTTCTCTGCATGTCTCTGCTCGGTTTTGCATTCTCCTCCATATAAATATGGTGCTGACAAATGGATGGACTAATCCATTTAAGATCAGCGACAGACCAACCTATAGCCCCCTTATGAGATTTAAGGACCTCAACTAGTTTCTCCTCATGCTTAGGTTCAAGGTCACTTGCTATGATGACGGGCAAGGTTTGGTCTGGGCCTAGGAATGTATACTTAAGGGAGGCCGGCAATGGTTTTAGTTCAACCTGAGGAGGGGATTGCAAAGAGGGAAGAGCTGGTTCAGATTTAAGCTGAGGTAAAGGTTCAACTGGGGGCCATGTCCTAAGTTGAGTTGACAGGATGTCAACTTCTTCTCTTATTCTGGTCATACTGTCCCCTTCAATCTCCAATAACTCCTCAATGGTGTCAACAACATAGCAATCTTCTTTTTTATCATAAAATTTAGATGCCTTGAAAATGTTGATGCTGACTTTCTGATCCCCAAAAGATATGTCCATAACTCCTGAAGCACAATCTATATTAGCCCTAGCCGTGGCTAAAAATGGTCTACCCAAAATGATAGGAGTATGCTTGATTTCTTGGGGAGAAACCATGTCCAAAATAAGAAAGTCGGCAGGGAAGTAGCACTCATTCACTTTAATAATGACATCCTCAATAAGGCCCTTTGGAGTCTTGATTGATCTATCGGCGAGCTGGAGAATAATGGGTGTAGGCTTGAGCTCACCGATGTCAAACTGCTCATAGATGGAGGTGGGAAGTAAATTCACACTGGCTCCTAAATCAAGGAGAGCCTTATCAAAGGTCACACCCCCAATGTTGCAAGAGATAAGGGGTGCTCCAGGGTCCTTTAACTTCCTTGGAAGTTGGTTGAGGACTACGGCACTAACGTTCTCAGAAGCCGAACCTTTTCCGGGGTCACTCGTGGCTCCCGCCTAGGAGTGCACATTTCTTTTAAGAATCTAGCATAGGCCGGGACATGTTTGATGGCATCGAGGAGAGGGATGTTGATATGTACTTGTTTGAAGAGCTCCATCATCTCCTCATTATGGGCTGGTTGTTTCTTTTTGGGCTTTAAGGCATTAGGAAATGGCACTGTAGGTTGGTAAGTGCTAGGCCCTTCCTCTATTTTCCTCTTTCCCTTGACATCCTCTTCCTGGCTGGGCTCCTCCTCACTATCAGAAGATATGTCAGGGGCCTGGACTGATGAACTAGGAGTGGACCCTTGAGGATCTTCGAGGACTTTACCACTTCTTAAGGTCGAAATTGCTTTTGCATTTTCGAGTTGTGGGCCTTTTTGTGGTATTTGACCTGATGGGTGCTGGAGGAGAGGAGGAATTGGCTGGTTAATGGGGAAGTTTGGTTGTGGGAAGCCCGAAGGATTATTTCGTGGGTTGGCAATGGGCTGACTTGGTAATTGGCCCACTTCCCTTCTCATGGTGGCTTCAGCCAATTGGCCCAATTGAGTCTCCAACTTAGAGATGGTTTGCTGGTGGGCTTGGAGGGTCTGTTGGAAAGATTGACTTTGGGCTTGAATAGTTTGTTGGAAGGATTGATTTTGGGCCAGAATTAGTTGTTGTAACTGATGGAATCTATCATCAGTTTGGGAGTCCTGGTGGTGTTGCAGAGGAGGTTGATAGGTTTGTTGAGAATTGGAAGACTGCCCGTAATTAAGCTGAGGAGGTTGGTATGGGGCCTGACCCTGGTTGAATCGGGGAAGTGGTTGTTGGGCTTGCGGTCCTCGACCATAAGCATTTCCTTGAAATGGTGGTTGAGCTTGGAATTGGTGTTGGATCGATGGTTTGTAAGCTTGAGATGCGGAGGAGATTATCGGTTGATTAGGAGCTTGTTGATTTCTCCAATTGAAATTGGGGTGATTCCTCCAGCTCGGATTATAGGTGTTAGAAAATGGGTCATAGTTGGGTTTAGAGAACCCCTGGGCTGCTTGGACTTGCTCCTGTATAAAAGATGGCAATTGGGCTGCTGTTGGGCAATCAGACACATGATGGTCCGAGCTAGCACATAAAGCACACGTCTCATGATGTGTTGGGTCCAGGTATGGGTTGGACGTAGTTGAGATGGTGGTTTCTTGTTTGTTTTGGGCCAGGAGCTGGTCTAACTTATGGGCCAGCATATCAACATGTTCTAGCTTTTGGGCCATGATGTCGACCTTGTCTAATTTTTGATGGATAAAATTCACATCCACTCTAGCATCAGGTTCTACCCGATACATCCCGGCCCGTTTAGAAGGCCCAATGGTTCTCTCATATGAGGATAAGGAAGCATGGTTGATTGAATTATCACTCAACATTTCAAATAAGGCATATGCCTCATCTTCACTCTTACTCATAAAGGCTCCACCACATGATGCATCCACAATCTGCCTAACTTGATCATCTAAGCCCTCATAGAAAGCTTGCACTATTTGCCATTTGGAAAGCCCATGATGTGGGCATTTTCTGAGGAGTTCCTTTAATCTCTCCCATGATTCATGTATTTGTTCATTTGGGAGTTGCGCGAATCCTGTGATTGCACGTCTCATGGTGTTGGTTCTACCGATGGGGTAAAACTTCTTAAGGAACTCATGCTGCATATCTGCCCATGTGCCAATAGGTTTCCCTAAGGTCCCTAGCCAGTATTTGGCTTTGTCCTTAAGTGAGAACGAGAATAAGGTCAAGCGGAGAGCATCATCTGTGAAATTTTGAATTTTCACAGTGGAACAAATTTCTAGAAATTCATCCAGATGTTTATAGGGATCTTCATTGGTCTTCCCATAAAAGGATGGGAGCATCTGGATGGTGCTAGATTTGATCTCATAGTGCAAAGCAGGGACATTAAGCAGTTGGATACAAGTGGATGGCTAATAATTTGAAGGAATGTAATATTCCTTCATCTGTTTGGGCACCCCTAATTGGTGTTGTTCAGCCATAGGTTGGGTTTGATTTTGAGCCGGATTAAAAATGAATCGCTCAATCTCACTAATGGGCTCAACTAAGTCACGGTGTTGAGATCTTCTCCCTTGCATAAACCAAGGTTAAAGATGAGAGATAGGAGAAAATTTTTTATGATGATTTTTATTTTTATTTTTTTTATTTTTTTGTTTTACTCAAATTAAGACGAAGAGAGAGAAGATGATATTTTGTTTTTGTTTTTGTTTTTATTTTTATTTTTATGCGAACACAAACAAGTTGTCACACAAATTACTTAATGTCCTAGATGTGACCTACACCTACAAATTGGGTTTCACAAAATGGCTAAAGTGAAACTTAAGTTCACCCTCAATATTTCCACCGGCCAGGTAAGGGGTGGGGTAGTGGGAGGTTCCCCCTACTTTCGTAGGGACCTAATTATGCCAAACCACTAGCCCGCTTAAGGCGTTTGCCATCCGACCGTCTTGCCTTAGGCACCGGTTTTCATAAGAGGGTAAGCCCAAATAACACAAGAACCATAGTGTGAACCTAGGGCTAATGTCTACTGAATTTTATTTGAGGTCTAGGTGATGCAAAGATGCAAGAGACTTATGATTTGTGGGCTAAGGAAGGGTGATGAAATCCCCACCTTATCTTACTTATGGGTGTTGCCCTTAAGATATTTTGAAATGATATGCAACAAAGTAAGTTCAAACAAGGGGTTCTATGCAAGCATGAAAATGCATGAGCATGCTTTTGGAAAAGTTAGAGTACTCACCTTGCCTCCCGCAATCTTCAACAATGTAATTAACAACAATTAGACAATAAAGAAAAAGAGTTTATATCCTAAATGATGCATGACTTAGAACATGAAGGTGTGATTTCTACTCTTGCAATGAAGATTTTTATTGAAGTTCAAGTGATGCCATTTTTTATGTTTTTATTTAGTGAACCTATCTAACCACAAGATATAAAATGTAGGGAAATGAAATTAAAATGAAGGAGGAAAAGTTTGGATACTTACTTGAAAAGCGTTCCCCTGTTCTTTTTTTTTTTCACAATGAATGACAAAAAGACTAAGGAAAAGGTGGAGACTTACCTCTAAATTTTTTTTTAAATTTTCAAGTTGCTTCTTTTTTTCTTCTTTTTTTCTATAAAAATAAGAAAAGAGAACTTTATTAGTACACTATATACATAAGGAAAACAAAGTTCTTAAGTCAAAAATCACCATTCCTCCCCAGCAACGGCGTCAAAAATTGATAACGCGAAAGTTCATCGTTTAAACCATGCGTATAACAATCTTAAAACCGCACTCGCATAAAATGATCAAAAGAGAATGTAGTATTCGGACAAGCACGGGTCGAATCCACAAGGAAGAATAGATTTTTAGAGTTAAAAACTTTGGACTCCTTTGGAAAATATTTGTGATTTGATTGTTTGAAGAAAAGTGAGGAAACAAAGAATGATTCTAACACTTAATTGAAAACACCATGACTATGCGCTTATGCTATAGAAAATATGATGTGACACAATGATGGATGATGATGCTCTGATACCAATTTGATGTGACACAATGATGGATGATGATGCTCTGATACCAATTTGATGTGACACCAAAATGCAGCAATATAATATGAACCCCTCGGACTTAAATGTGCAAGCAATACAACAAGTTGGCAGTGTCACACTAGCGGACTCACTCGCGTTGGCACACTCGGGTCCGTAGGTGGACCGGCGATGGTGGTGAGGGTCCGAAGTTGGACCTCGAGGCTCCAAGGATTTGACCAGCTAGGGATAGACCCCAATGGGCCAGGGATGCCCAATGTCAAGGGCGGCTGGCACGCCGAGGGCGTGGGATGTAATGTCACACTCACAACTCACCCGCGGTGGCACTTGACTAAACGGAATGTTGGAACGAGCTCTCTCTCACCGCCGACGGCACATCAAGGGATAATACTAAACTAAGCAATGATAATAAACCAGCAGAGGAGAGTGGAACGAAGCTCACCTGATCGGTGTGAAGACACCGATCCCGGCCGGAGACGAGGGCGAGCGGGGGAAGTGTGGGTTCCCCGCACACTGCGCCGATGAAGCTTGAATCCTGCTTAATTAGTTACATTCACTACACCTCTCACAGGAGGGTGAACTTGGGGTGGGGATTTCACTGTTACAATCAAACACTACCTCCGCACAGGGAGGGGCGCTAAGCCGGCCAGGCGAGGAGGGGAGATAAGCTCGATCGCGCCGACGGAGCACCCGGCCGAATCTGCCCGGGTCTGGGACAGCAAGAGAGGGGGTCGATGTAGTCGTCGCTGTGAGCTCTCCCGGACTCAGAACTTGATGAGACTTGCGCCAAAATGTTGCTGACGTACCCAGGTATGACTGTGATTTTTGGTGGACGGTTCCAGCGTCGCCACTGGTCGGAGTGGACCCCGGAGCAGGCACTCAGCGTTCTGGTACAGACTGGTCCAGAATGTTGCAGCTGCTTGTCGAAGGTGCCACGATCACTCCCGAAGTCCGAATGAGGCGAGACCAAGTCGAGGACGTCCGTGGATGAGTCTTATTCGAGCAGCAACCAAGAACAGCACCAGAGGATGTCGGGACGGTGAGGAGGAGTCCGTTGAGTGAGGCACTTCCTGGGCAGGACATAAACAGACTGTCTGCGCACCCGGGGGAGAAAAAAATGGAAAAGGCACTTCCTGATGCCGAACGGGACGCCGCTTATTGGTGCTGGTGGAAGACTCGTGGTAGCAGCTCTCGGTCAAGTGGCGCCTCCAGAAGTTGAAGGATGTGTCCGTGAGGGCTTCTGCACTGTGGCTCTGGTCCGGATTCTGATCCTGGTTGCGCAGTCAGACGAGAACGGGCGCCACGCACTGTGCCGAAATCGGAACGCAGCAAGACCACCTCGGTTGCGAAGAAGACTCGCAGACCTTTCCGGCGATGTATAGTGCACCTCCAGACGATGTCGGATCACTCCGGAGAAGGCTCTACAAGTCGGGCTTCTCCTGCTGGCAGCGAACCAAGGGGGCAGAACACTCTTTGGTGATTGTGGAGGGGCCTTGGGTGGAAGGTTAATGGAGGTGTTGAATGGAGGCCTAGGGAATGGGAAGGGTTGTGTTGGGGAGAGGAAGGGGTGCTTGGGAGAAGGGATTCTCCCTTGGAAAAATGAAAGGTTGTATGGGGAAGGGGAAAGGTTGCTTGGGAAGAGGGAGAGGTGCCTAGGAGAAAGGGGTTCCACCTAGGGGTTGGAGGGGGAGTAAATGGGAGGTATGGGGAAGGGGGAGGGGTCTTAAATAGAGGTGAATAGGGAGGAGAGAGAGTGAATTTCGAAATTTAGAGAGAGAGAGAGAGAATGAGAGAGCTAGAGAGAGAGAGGGGGTGCACTTATGCTCAAATATTCAATACTTCATTAGCTCCAAATGGGGGGGATTGGGGTCCTATTTATAGGAAACCCACAATTTAACAAAAGACCCTGAGTTTTTGACTAATGACAATAAAGCAAGGGGGAAGGGGGGTGCCCATGGGCCTAGCCCACTTAATTGGGCCCAACTGACTCATTAACCACTCTAATGACAATTAACCTAGGTATATGACTCTTTAACCTAGGTACTTGACTCAATAAAAGGGAAATTACATAATCTATGACTCAAGAAAATATAAAAATTACAAGTCATGATTAAGAAAATGCCGCGAACATGATGATGCATAGCTGGCAAGCAACGGGACCCTCGAAAAAATGAGGAGTGGTAGGAGATGTCCTCATCATACCCCCGGGGTGCGGAGAACTCGACTCCGTCGAGTATGGGTCCACCGGGGTAGCGGTCCTCCAAAGTAGCTCCGGGCGAACCACGACCTCCAGACTCAACCCTGTGTCTGCGACCAGGGGACGGCTCTTCATCCTCTCAAGATGGCTCAGGCGCACCCTCTTGCTGGCGATGGAACCCTGCTTGCCTAGTATTGCCTCTGTGTGCACACGTCGGGCTCTCAAGGCTATTTTGTGGGAGCTCTCCGGGGTGTCCCTCTCAAAGGAAGGTATAGGCTCAAAGCACTCACTAGGATCCACCGCGGTGCCCATATAGGGTGCCAGGTCAGCCACGTGAGAAGTGGGGAATATCCCATACCCCATTGGTAAATTCAATCCATAAGCTGTGTTGCCAAAGTCACTAGGAACAGGAAAAGGTCCAAGTCCTCGTGCCCTCGAATGGGAGGTGACCCTAAGGTAGGGCCACTCCGATGCCATCATCACCAAATTGCCTACTTGGAATTCCAAGTGGCGCTCGCGAGCTCTTATCCTCTCTTTGTGAACCTCACCGCTCATTGCGAATTGCTTGCGTGTATGCGTATGCCATGTACTATGATGCGGTGTGGGTGTGAAAAGCTTGGTGTGTAAAGGTGGACCGGGGCAACCGTAAATTGACCTATCATGTTGTGATGCCATGTGGACCTTGATGAACTTGGGTGGGCCGGGGCAGCCACAAGTGGCCCTATCATGCATGGGCTTTATAACAATGGTTGGAGGGCCATGGTATCTATAGGGGAACCTATCACACAAAGTGGTGATGAATGTCGGGGGGCCCGGACATCCGTAGATGCTCCTACCATGGATATGATCAATGATGAATGAGGTAGGGCCGTTATACCCGAATATAGACCAATCATGCATCCTACTTGGCATGTGGGTGATATGAACGAGTGGACCCGACTTAAGAATCATGCCAAGTAGTGATGTACGCTAAGACTTATGCACTTTTGTACAATAGATGTCTCCTATGTGTGGGCTTTTAGACTTCCATTGGAATGGGTCAAAGGGGTCTAGGAAGGTGGATATCCTGAAGTGGGGCACTTCCTCACTCCCTAAGTGTATATTACCCAATGTCATGGCGATCATGGTGTAATCTGAGTCTTGGGAGAGGTGGGCTTGGTCCAACATAGTGGGTGATGGTAGGAAAAGGTGGGTGGTGGGTGAGGTGGTTAGGCCACATGGGTATCTGTACTCCCATTGGAAGCGGTCAAAGGGATCATTGTATGGGTTGCCTAGAGAGAGGAACTCCATGTCCTCAAGGTTCCCAAATAGTGAGTCATCCTCCTCCAAGGTAATTGGGCCAAGGTCTCTAGTGGGTTGGCAAATCAAATCAATTGGAACCTCAATGGGTGGGGAGTGGGCCACGATGGGTTTCTCATCCTTGGGGATAAAGAGGAGGATTTCACTCGTATAATGGCCACAAGTGTAGATGGAGGTGATGGAACTGGTGGTGGGGTATGCTAGGAAGATGGTGCTAGACTCCAATGGTCCTATGGCTAGCATATTGGTCAGGTGGACTTGCCATTGTAAGCAGTCCACTAAGTCCCCTAAGTCTTCCACAAGATAGGAGGTTTGAAGTGTGACATGGGAAGACTGGATGGGCACAATGTGGGCTTGATATCCCAAGGGTGAATGGTAGGGTGGTGAGTTAAGAATGGTGGGGCCCCGCTTGAGCCATTGGAGTATGGACTCATTCATGGTGACAATGTGCGGCTCATGAGGACCCGGACTAGGAGGAGTGGGTAAGTTTTGTGGCTCTCCTCCTCAAAGGTGTAGGCTTGGGTTGGGCTTGATCGGGGAAGTTCTTGGGTTGGAATTGGGGTCGGGGGTGGAAGATAAGTTGGCTGAAGAGGTTTGGATTGGGGTGCATAGGTCTTTCTAAGATTGGCCCTCATTTCATCCCAAGATTCAATGGGTGCTTCCCCTTTGGCTTCTCTCAAACCTACAATGTCCTCCCATTCTTTCCTAGCTTGGCGCCAGAGCAAACTCTTGGCATAGTTGACTTGTATAGGCCCTGATAGAGTGAACCTCCCAAAGTGTCGATCTATGGAGTCCTCCCACTCTAGATATATACTAGGGCGGGTTCCATCAAACACAAAGGCTTCTAATGGGCCTAAGAGTGGCGAATATGCCAAGTATGAGGTAGTCATGATGGAGGACAAGGGTGATGCATGCAATGGCCCTAGGACAAGACTTAGTAGAGACAAGTCTAGAACTTGCTCTGATACCAAGTTGATGTGACACAATGATGGATGATGATGCTCTGATACCAATTTGATGTGACACAATGATGGATGATGATGCTCTGATACCAATTTGATGTGACACCAAAATGCAGCAATATAATATGAACCCCTCGGACTTAAATGTGCAAGCAATACAACAAGTTGGCAGCGTCACACTAGCGGACTCACTCGCGTTGGCACACTCGGGTCCGTAGGTGGACCGGCGATGGTGGTGAGGGTCCGAAGTTGGACCTCGAGGCTCCAAGGATTTGACCAGCTAGGGATAGACCCCAATGGGCCAGGGATGCCCAATGTCAAGGGCGGCTGGCACGCCGAGGGCGTGGGATGTAATGTCACACTCACAACTCACCCGCGGTGGCACTTGACTAAACGGAATGTTGGAACGAGCTCTCTCTCACCGCCGACGGCACATCAAGGGATAATACTAAACTAAGCAATGATAATAAACCAGCAGAGGAGAGTGGAACGAAGCTCACCTGATCGGTGTGAAGACACCGATCCCGGCCGGAGACGAGGGCGAGCGGGGGAAGTGTGGGTTCCCCGCACACTGCGCCGATGAAGCTTGAATCCTGCTTAATTAGTTACATTCACTACACCTCTCACAGGAGGGTGAACTTGGGGTGGGGATTTCACTGTTACAATCAAACACTACCTCCGCACAGGGAGGGGCGCTAAGCCGGCCAGGCGAGGAGAGGAGATAAGCTCGATCGCGCCGACGGAGCACCCGGCCGAATCTGCCCGGGTCTGGGACAGCAAGAGAGGGGGTCGATGTAGTCGTCGCTGTGAGCTCTCCCGGACTCAGAACTTGATGAGACTTGCGCCAAAATGTTGCTGACGTACCCAGGTATGACTGTGATTTTTGGTGGACGGTTCCAGCGTCGCCACTGGTCGGAGTGGACCCCGGAGCAGGCACTCAGCGTTCTGGTACAGACTGGTCCAGGATGTTGCAGCTGCTTGTCGAAGGTGCCACGATCACTCCCGAAGTCCGAATGAGGCGAGACCAAGTCGAGGACGTCCATGGATGAGTCTTATTCGAGCAGCAACCAAGAACAGCACCAGAGGATGTCGGGACGGTGAGGAGGAGTCCGTTGAGTGAGGCACTTCCTGGGCAGGACATAAACAGACTGTCTGCGCACCCGGGGGAGAAAAAAATGGAAAAGGCACTTCCTGATGCCGAACGGGACGCCACTTATTGGTGCTGGTGGAAGACTCGTGGTAGCAGCTCTCGGTCAAGTGGCGCCTCCAGAAGTTGAAGGATGTGTCCGTGAGGGCTTCTGCACTGTGGCTCTGGTCCGGATTCTGATCCTGGTTGCGCAGTCGGACGAGAACGGGCGCCACGCACTGTGCCGAAATCGGAACGCAGCAAGACCACCTCGGTTGCGAAGAAGACTCGCAGACCTTTCCGGCGATGTATAGTGCACCTCCAGACGATGTCGGATCACTCCGGAGAAGGCTCTGCAAGTCGGGCTTCTCCTGCTGGCAGCGAACCAAGGGGGCAGAACACTCTTTGGTGATTGTGGAGGGGCCTTGGGTGGAAGGTTAATGGAGGTGTTGAATGGAGGCCTAGGGAATGGGAAGGGTTGTGTTGGGGAGAGGAAGGGGTGCTTGGGAGAAGGGATTCTCCCTTGGAAAAATGAAAGGTTGTATGGGGAAGGGGAAAGGTTGCTTGGGAAGAGGGAGAGGTGCCTAGGAGAAAGGGGTTCCACCTAGGGGTTGGAGGGGGAGTAAATGGGAGGTATGGGGAAGGGGGAGGGGTCTTAAATAGAGGTGAATAGGGAGGAGAGAGAGTGAATTTCGAAATTTAGAGAGAGAGAGAGAGAATGAGAGAGCTAGAGAGAGAGAGAGGGGTGCACTTATGCTCAAATATTCAATACTTCATTAGCTCCAAATGAGGGGGATTGGGGTCCTATTTATAGGAAACCCACAATTTAACAAAAGACCCTGAGTTTTTGACTAATGACAATAAAGCAAGGGGGAAGGGGGGTGCCCATGGGCCTAGCCCACTTAATTGGGCCCAACTGACTCATTAACCACTCTAATGACAATTAACCTAGGTGTATGACTCTTTAACCTAGGTACTTGACTCAATAAAAGGGAAATTACATAATCTATGACTCAAGAAAATATAAAAATTACAAGTCATGATTAAGAAAATGCCGCGAACATGATGATGCATAGCTGGCAAGCAACGGGACCCTCGAAAGAATGAGGAGTGGTAGGAGATGTCCTCATCAAAATAATTGTATGAAGTGGAAAGAAAATATAGAAGAAAGAGATAGAGAGGGAAGAAGAGCAAGAACTAGATCAAGAGAGCAACTTTCATTAACTTAAAAGGAAGAGTACATGAAATGTGAAATAAGTTTACACTAATGGCATAATGAGATTACAATGAAGTGAAATAAAACTAAAGCAATAACAAAAAGAGGAGCCTAAGGTGTGAAGATGGTAGTAGCAATGGTGATGACGCCGTCGTCTCCTCCTCGCCGAGCCTTGGAGAGGATCACTCCGCCTTGAAAGAGATCACCATGGGAAGAGGTGGATGAAGAAGCCGTCGCCGTCCACGTCACGAGCCTTGGAACGTCGCCCGTCTTGATGTGCACGCCGCCATGAAAGGGGAGTTGTGGAGGATAAAATGGGAGCAACCGGAGGCCTAAGGTTGGGAGAGAAAGAGGGAGAGTGAAAGATTGCTCAAAGAAAAAAACTCCCCTTCTCCTCCTTACCATGGGCTATTTATAGGGAAAGTTTGGTAGATAGAGGGTGGAGATTATATCAAAAGGAGATGGATGGCTAAGATTCAAATGGAATATGATGCATGGGGAAGAGTAAAAGTAGGTGGGCACCCCCTTTCTTGGACTTTAGGCACCCCATTTCCCAAGGCTCATCATGTCTCTCCTTTAATTCAAATTTTGGATGTCCTTTTCCTCCTTTCCAAACTTAAAGTTTGGATTCCTCCTTTTCAAACTTTGAATTCGAAATTTTGAACTTTCCTTTCCCTCCAATCAAAATAATTTGAATTCTTTATTTGACTTGGTCAAAATCGTGATGACCCTTTTGCCCCCAACTTCTTTTGTAATTGTCTTCGGTGTCCTACACACACATAATTGCACTTTAGTCCATAAAAATTACCACAATGTGCACATAAATCTCAAATGCTCATGATTATGCAATGGAGAATTAATGATCATGGCCCTCAACTTTAATTTATTATTAAATAAGCTAATTGAATTAATCAATTTACGTGAAAGCTCCAATTTAAATGTGGAGTTGAGGTTAACTATGAAATATGCATAATTACCTAATTATATGCACATAAAATGGTGTTTATGCGATGTATTATCATAAGAAATGGAGACTTATCAGTCAACGCCACAACTGAGCAGCGTCGACGCAGCAGCTAAAGAGACGAAGCTAATGGCTTACTGGAATGCCTCACTACGTTAACGCCATTGCTTGACAGCGTCAACGCAGCACGTCTATCTGCTGAATACCTAATCACTGGATCACCGATGCGTCAACGCAGCAGTGGAGCAGCGTCGACGCAACTGTCAATAGGGCTAGGCTGGTTGCTCACTGGAACGCATCAATGCGTCAACGCCATGGGTTGGAAGCGTCAACGCAGCAGACTTGAGTTTTGCTGGTAGAATGTCTTTGAAGGCTGCGTCAACTCCTTGAAGCAAGTGCGTTAACGCCACCTCACTCCAGTTGCTGAGCGTACTGATGAGGGGGCACGTGATCCGATGGGAAAAAGGGGCAGGATGCTGCCACGTGGTTCGAATTTCTAGGGCAGGAAATGTGGAAGCCACACGCGCCCAGTGTGCCTGCTAATGCTATATATACGAGTCTTCATCCTCTATAGAAGACTGATCGAAGAAGAAGCCTGGAGAGCGAAAAGCCCTTCGATCCAGAAAAAGAAAAGAGGAAGAAAAAGAGAAGAAGAAGAAATAGAAGAAGAGTGAGCCGACAGAAGAAAAAGGGTTGCAGAGAAGAAGGAGAGAATAGCGTGAGAGAAAAGGAGAGCAGAGGAGGAAGAAAGAGAGATAGGGAGAGAGAGAGTTCGTGGAGAAGAAGGAAGAAGCTATTGAAGATCTGTCCTCTGGCGTCTGGATTAAATCCAAGCCAGATCTGCTCCTTTGAGAGCTATATTCTTGTTCTTCATTTATAGCCTTCCGATTGCTATGTATTTTCCGTTTCTTATTTTTTTCTTTTTCATTTGGTTATTCTTGTTCTTCCGATTGCCCTGCTGGGAATCGGATTCCTCCTGGTGGGTCAGGAGAAGGGAGGCTAGCCCTCCGGTTCTGGTCTTGCTGGTAGCAGGTCCAGGTGTACCCTCCGGGTTGGAGGAAGAGAGATTTGGGTCTCTGGTTGCTGGTGACTGGGTGTCACTGGTGTTCCCTCCGGTTGGGAGGAAGAGGGGAGGATGTTCCCCTGGTCAAGCTGTTTGGCAGCGTGTATTCACAGACTGAGTCTGCAGGTTACTAGCTTGTGCTAGTGGAAGCCTCACTCCTGTTGGGAGTGAGGGGTGGATGTAGGTCTTGGTGACCGAACCACCTAAAAATCTTCTGTGCTGTGTGATTGGGCTTGTGCGATTGTTCCTTATCTTCTACCCCCTTCATAGATTGCTTTATGCATTCTTGTTTCTATCCGTGCTGAGAGTTGATTGCATTCTTCTGCTAGTTGCTTATTTAGGTGAGCCTTATGTATATTTGCTCATTGGTTTAAAGAAAATTCAATTTATTCTTCAGACTGTCTATCTTGCATTTGATAGTGTTCTAGTCTTTTATTGAGCGAAAAGTTTTTAAGGGTGGGATTCATTCACCCCCCCTCTGAATCCTTGCACCGAACCTATCAATCCTGATTAGGCTCCACCGGCTCGGGGTAGACTTCTTCTTCTCCCTCGTCCAGGGACAGGGCAGTGTCAAACAGGGCTGTAAGGGTGTTGCAGGACAACACTACTTCACCCTTCCTCTTATTCTTGGACTTTCCCTTCTTCTTCTTTTTCTTCTCTTCAGTGGTAGGTGGCTACCCGTGAGGGAATTCGCCCCATAGAGGAGGTCCTGCTTCTGCTTCAGCTTCGACTTCGGCTTCGGCTTCGGGGGCGAGCTTGAGGGACTCAAATTTTTCCCAAGGGACATACTCTTTTAGCTTGACAGGCCGGACTTCAGGCTGTTCATATTCCTCGAGCACGTCGATGAGGGCCTGGAGCTACTTGACCGCAGGGCTGACCTCCTTGTGCATCGGCATCGGGGTAAGTTCCTTCTTGTTGTGGGTAAGGTGCCTCACGACTAGCCGGGGGGGCGTGTCATGCCACACTGGGGTTACTGGCGGCGGTGCAGGCCGAGGTGTGATGCCCCTTATGTGAACTCCCGAACTAGGTCGGGGTGCCTATCTTCTCCTTCTTGTCCTTCTCGGTGCAGCCCGCCAACCTCGTTGGCCTTGGGATGACGCCAGAACGAAAGCTTCATAGGTGTGTCGGGTGCTAACCTCCGATAGTTCTTCGGGCAGCTGCTAGTACAGCGACACCATGTTGATAGTTGTAGCCAGGTTAGGCATCTCATGGGGCTGCGGGGGATCCACCTTGAGCTCTCCCATGTCCAGTTCTCCCTTCTTGATCAAAGACTCAATGACATCCTTGAAGATGTAGCATTCCTCGATGGTATGTCTGACCATCTGGTGATACGGGCAAAAGCGAGGATCGTCCTTCTTTCTCAGGTCACCTGGCCTTTTCGGCTGTGGGAGTGCGACCTTGTTGTATTTGGTAGCCCACTCAAACAGAACCTGAGTTTTATCCTAGGGGAAGGAGTAAAGTTTGCTTCTCATCTTCTCCCGCAGGGAGGGGCCTTCTCGCCGATCGGCAGGCTTGGTCGGGAGGGGCTTGGTCACTACCTTCTCTTTCTCATTTTGCCTCTCAAAGGCCTTGAAGTCCACCACGTGAACTTCTTGCGGCATCGGTCTCTTCTCGAGTTGTCGAGTCTTCTGGCTTGATGAAGCATGGGTAGAGGAGTATCGGGCGAGGAAAGCCTCGATCTCTGCCACGTATTGTTCAGGCGGTCAAATGACTTAACCTCGATGCCGATCATCCTCTCCAGAACTTCTTTCTTCAGATTCTTCTTACAAATTTGCATTGCATCTTCTTGGTGCAGCGGGCGCTTGCACCTCATGCAGAGGTTCCTCCATCTTGCGATGTAGTCCAGTGCCAGTTCGTCACTCCTCTGTCTGGTGGCATAAAGCTCTGCCATAGTGACCTCTCGTTCAGCTATGTAGAACCTTTCTTTGAATTTCTTCTGCATGTCTGGCCAATCAATAATAGACCCGGCAGGCAAGCCAGAGTACCACTCAAAGGTGAGCCCTGTTAATGTAGACCCGAAGAACTTCTGGAGGTAGGATTCGTCTGCGGCTAGATCGCCCATGAGGTTCACATAGTAGGCAATGTGCTCCCTGGGAGACCCTTGCCCGTTGAACTTCTCAAACTTTGTTGGTTTGGTGATACCAGGCGGCAGCTTCTTGGCGGCGTCGTGCGTCGAGTAGGGTACCCGGTACACGTCGAATGGGGCGTGGTCTTCATCACCCCTCTCCGCTAACTTCATTTATATCATTTGTTCCAGCATCAATCTGTTCACAGCTGCTGGGTCGGCTAGGCTCAAGTAGAAATGGGCCGGTTGCGCAAGCGGCGTTGTTAGCACCGTTGCTTGTGGTGAGACGACAGACCCTTGAAAGGTGACGCCTAAAGGTGGGGCCGGTGCCGTGGGTTGCAGATGTTGCAGAGGGGTGCCTTCAGTGTGGTTAGGTGCTGGCAAGGGCACCGTCGCCTGTGGAGAGGCTTCTGAGGTCTGCCCATTGCCCCCAGGAGTCTCAGGCAATGCTTCTGTCTGCTCGGACGTTGAAGGTTGAGAATTTCTTTCGTTCAGCTATTTTCTCAATAGCTCGATCTCCTGCTAGTACCGATGCATCATGAGCAGTATAGTAGGGTCGTTCATAGAAAAATTGGAGGTCCCTCCCCTCTCTTCAGCTGGTGCTTCCTCAGATGATGTGGATGGCATCCCGCTGGTGTCCCCAATAGTGATGGCATTTGCGGCGACGGCCGTTAAGACTTCTTCGGGAGCAGCGTCGCCAGCATGGACTTGTACCGCCTCGCTCGTTGCTCTTCTTCTTCTAGTGTGAGGACCCTGCCTTCCGGCAAGTCTAGCTATCTCCTCCGGCTCAGTGGGTCCCATACCAGCCGAATACCCCAGCCATATTGCAAGTGTAGATCCTCACATCTCTACCCTTCCTTGACGCCCTTCTTGACGGTCCGACAGGGAAGGTCAACCTGTCAAAGACCGACGTTCGTGGTTGCGCCTCCCTCCGAGGTGGAGATGGGTGGTAGTCTTCTGGTACATTCCTCGATTCCGCGCTCGGCGGGGATCGAGGCTCTTGCTCTTCCGAGACCAGAGCCATGGCTTGCAGCAACCTTTGGCGTCCCAAGGGAGTGCTTGCCGGGTCGTACAGGTAAGCCCTCATGACTTCGCTTACTCCTTCCTATGGATGTAAGGACGTAAGAGTGTGTGACATTGCCCTATCTCCAGCATAGTGCTAGTGGGATGGATGCCCTGACCGGGTGGTACCACGTGGTGTCGGGGGCGGCGGTGATGAGCGTCCCTTGGTGGCGATGGGGAAGCGGGCACCGGGTGATGCTCCGAGCCTGATGGCCCAACCTGGTCCTCATCCTTCTGTCTCTTGTGGCAGATTTTCCCCGACTCTACCCGAGCCGATGGAGTAGTTCGGGTACCCTTGGGCACCCATACCTGCTTCTTCTTCGCCGCTGGCTAGGGCTGGGTCGGCTGATTCTCGGACTCTTGGCCTTGCTCAGTCTTCTCTTGTCTTCCTCCGCCAGTGGTTGGAACGAATTCTGCACTGGCACAGTGGGTACAATCATGTCTGGGATCACCTCGGCTCGTCGTCCGTTCAAGTGTACTCGGACACTTCCGATGATGACCGATTTGCTGGAGTTGGAGACCCGGCTTCTGGAGGGAGCAGTGTTTACATGGCCCCTACGGAGCCTCCTGTGGTGAGACGCCGACCCTTGGTGGGATGGGCCGGGAGAATAGTGCACCTGGTGCACAAAGTAGCTTGACGCCCTAACAGGGACGCGCTTGACAGTCTTGGCCAGAGGGCGGCCAACAGCAGCTTTGATGGCCCCTTGGGTGGGGGCGTTGACCTAGGCAACGTCGGAGGCTTCTACATCCAACAGGTTCACGAAGGCCACCCCAAGGAAGTTGGGGAAGCCTACAACAGGAGGGAAGCTCCCGAAGCGGATGGGGACGACCAGGTATCCGTCCCGGACGTGGCTCTCGACGACGAGTGGCCCGAAAGTAACTGCCATCGTTGCTGTTTGGAAAATAACCTACATTTGCAAATTGAACAATTAGTATTTCAAGAAGGGGCCGTAGGGCCCTCTGATCCTGGTGAAGGATGAAGGGTAGTTCAGTCCCACCGGGCGTGCCAGACTTGTAGACGCACTTTTCGACACACTCGTTCATTCGTTTGTTAAGTCGGTTTATTTGGTGGGTTTATTTGTTTATTAAGTGCATGGGCGTGCCAGTCACAAAGTGACGGTTTGTTCGGGCTTCGTGGAAGCCTCGGTGCGTGCCATCTGACTAGTCAGACGATTGTGTGGTTCGTGTCGGGACAGAAATCCGTCGTGCCATAAAGGTCACGGTGTCATTTACATCCCCTCGGAGAGGGGAACACCCTTGATTAATCGCCGAGAAAAGAGGGCCCCATGGCCTAACGAGTTGTGAATTAAATGAGATGAGGGAAGCTTGGAATTGTACTGAAAAGTTTCACGCTGACAGTGTAAACAGTAAAAATGTGTCAATCACTCGTGGACCATTTTGTGTCTGGACGAGCGTCCATTTCAGAAAACGTGATGAAAGCGGGAACAAACCCGTACAGATGTCTGCCAAAGACGCGGCAAGTTTAATATTTAATTCGAGAATAGGTCGGATCGGAAGGAGGATGTTGACCGGAGCGAGGCCGGCCTATGGCCATGCCAGGGAATAATCCCCGGGGTCCATGGTCGGCCAGCAGGGCATCGTTGATATTCCCTCTACGGTGTCCAAGGGGAGAGGAAATCTCTGAGAGTGTATGCCATGAGGTTACGATTTTATTTTGTTATTTTAGTTCCACTTGCGTGTAAGTTTTATTCGTGTGTGTCTTTCCTGTCATTTCCTGGTTTGGGTGACCATGCAGGAATGTCTGAGGTCGACGTAGGCGGCAACGGGGTTGAGGAAAGGTCAACGCAAGGGGAGCTAAGGTCAATGCATGAAGCTCTAAGGATTATGGCAAGGTCAACGCATACTTGGCTCGGGAAAGGTGAGGTCGATGCAGGCATACGGGAAACGCAACTTTGCAATCATATGCCAAGGAACATGGTCTCTTTTATTCATAATATGCATGTGTGAAATTTTAGTTAATTCCCTTCTTTGTTCATGATGGATGCTCATGCTCGTGCTTGTCAATGTAATGCGACAATGTCATACCCGGTTCTCTTCGTGTCTTCCACAGTTCTCATGGTTTGGTGGGAGCGTTCCGTTGTTATTTATTTCATTTGTTTGTTGCTTCCTTTTGTAATTTTAATAAGTGTATGATCCTGGCAAAAATTTGACAGCATCTCCCCCGGACCCGGATGCGGGAGGGGTAAAGCGCGTACACGTCCACAAGGAGTGACGTAACCCAAAGTAAAGGTGCCCACAGACCGACAGACGGAAGGCACAAACTCGCATTCGGGACAAAGGGCTGGAGGAACAGCTCTATCGAATCAAGAAGGAATAGTGGCTGGGCCACTGGATCGAGGAGTCTAAGGTGGCTAGGCCACTAGACCAGCAGAGATGGTGGCGGCCACCGGATGAATCGGGCAGCGGGTGCCACCAGATCGGTAGGCGAAGAACGCCACCGGATGGGGGAGGCTGGAGACCACCAGACCAAAAGGGGTCAATGGCCACCAGCTCGCGAGCGGGCAGAGTGCCACCGGATCGAGGGACTGAAAAGCCACCGGATGGGATGGACGAACAGAGCCACCGAGTCGGGCCGCCAAGCGAGCCACCGGATCAAACAGGCTGGTGGGTCACTGTAACAGGGGGGAGGCAGGCCATCGGATCAGGCGTGGTAAGCGCCACCGGACCAAGAGCGTGGGGAGCCACCGGACCAAGATTCTGCCCAAGCGCCACCGAATCAAGGCATGAGCAGGGTTTCCGGTTGGCTGCCAGATAAGGCCCACCGGATGGGGGAGGTGGGATGCCACCGGTTCGGACTACCAAGCGAGCCACCAGATCAGGGCTGGGAGCCATCGGACGGAGGATGTTGGCGAGGCAGGCACCGGATCGAAGGCTAAGGGAGCGCCACCAGATCGGTGGCGTCGGATGCCACCGGATCAAGTCATAAGGGCAACTGAGCCACCGTATGGAAGAGCAGGTGGGCAAGCCACCGGACCGAGAGAGAGAGGGCCACCAGATTAAGGGCTGACCAAGCACCCCCGGACCGAGTATTTTGGAAGGGCGCCGGGCGAAGGTGATGGAGGAGCCACTATTTCAGAGTGGTGGAGGAGTCACCGTATCAGAGTGGTGGAGGAGTCACCGCATCTAGTGGTGGCGAAGCCACCGGATCATCATGGTGGTGGGCAGCCGGATGAAGGCGTGGGCTGGTCCACGAGAGTAAAAGGGGTGCCACCGGATCACTGAGGGAGGTGGGGAGGTGTCTTAACACAGATTGTCAAAGATAGTGAGAACAAAGTAATGAGGGTTCCTGGAGTGGAAGACATCCAAACTACCAGAGAGCGAACGGAGGGGTGACATGAGGCTCATTTACATGAAAACTGGGGAAAGGTGGAAAAGGGATGAAGACCCACAGGGATGAAGCGCTAAATGCAGTGAGGACCCAGGGACCTTGCCCATTATTTTGAGCAGGTCCCTACACCTTCGGAGGGAGCAGGAGAAAGGCCTTGGGAGTAGGATACAGTGAATCAGGAGAAACACAGTATAAAACACAGGGAGACTAAAGGGATCGAACCGATCTTTGTCCATTCAACACATAACGTGAAAACAAGGGTTTTTGATGCCCTTGAGGCAAGATGAGGAAAGAAATAAAAACACAGGAGAAACAAGAAAGGGGGATTATGATACAATGGAGAGGGGGATGGAGAGCGGGCTCCTCTCTGCTCTCTCCCTCACCCTTCTTCTCCTCTACTGGGATTTTTCTCCTTCTACTCTTACCTTCTCCTTCTTCTTTTCTCCTCACGCACAGCTCGAGCAAGAGGGAGAGGAGGTTGCTGGCACTCTAGAAGCTCTCTTCCTTTGTCTTCTCTCTTTCTCTGCCTTATATACTTATAGTGCTACGTTGGTGATGGAGGGGATGTCAACGGTAGAAGCTTCCGCCGGTCCTCTCTTTCACATCTACTGTCACATCCCCATTTCCCGTTTGGGGGGAGTAGAGGGTTGGCAGCGCCGTGGGTGGCTCGAGGCTAGCACAGAAGGGGCAAAGCTAGAAGCCCGCACCACTGCGCGCCGGAGGATGGAGGGCAGGGACCCTTGGTCCCTGGTAATGCCGAGTGGACTCGGGGAAAAAAGATCTTTCCGTTCTCATAAAGGAGAAATCCCTCGTTCACATTGTCGCCGGAGCCGTAGGATGGAGCAGAAGCGGAGGGCCACCGGATGGGCGAGCTGACCACGCCACCAGATGGGGGAAACTACCGCGCCACCGGATCACATGCCCAAGGGGGGCCACCGGTTGAAGCGTGCAAGGGCGCCACCGGATGGGGAGCGGCTGACCACCACTGGATCAAGGACGCTGTCGGGGGGGCCACCAGATTACCTTGGCAGAAGGGCCACCGGATCGAGGACGCCACCCGATGGGGGAGCGGCTGGCCGCCACTGGATCAAAGCAGTGGGACCTCCACCGGATCAAGACTCCGCCAGCGGATTACTTGCTCTAGACCGCCACCAGGTGGGCGTTCAAAAGGGGTGGTGGCCACCGTATCAAAACCCAAGGGTGCCATGGACCACTTGGTTGGAGTTGTGCCCCACTTAACTTGAGGGCGTTTGAAGTTCATTCGGCCTTCTCTATTGGAAGACCTTCAAAGATATTCCCCATTCTAACTAAGGGTTTGATTCGCCCGTCTGAGCGTGGGTTAATGCGCTTGTTGTTGTCTGCAGTTGTTGATCCTGTTCAGGGACTCGAGGCACTTGAACTCCCCGAGTGTACTCTTCATTACCATAGTCACGAGGTGAAACCACGACAACGTGTTGATTCGGGGAGGTCTGACTCCCCGTGGCTTAATGTGTCTTGTAGGACGTAGGGTGTCTTTGAATACGAGGCTTCTTTGGGGACGACCCATAAACTGTCTCTTGAAGTTCTTCTATTCACGGGGAGGCCTAGACGAGCTCTGACATCGCCTGAAGCTGTGTCTGTTCTGAACTTGTTTGAGGAGCTTCACAGACATGAAATTTTACATGTCCGTAGTAGGTGAAGGCGGAGCACCAGTGACCGGGTGGTACACTTCAGCCCTTGGAGATTCTCGCGTGGAAGTGGGACCACGTGACCACTAATTTTATGGTTGGGTTACCGAGGACATCTGGTGGGCATGATAGTATTTGGTTGCTAGTGGACAGACTGACGAAGATGGCTCGGTTGTAGCCGCTCAAAGTCAGTTGGAGTGTGCATAAGCTATCCCGACTGTATGTGGAGCGGATAGTTCCGTTGCATGCAGTTCCCATCTTCATTGTGTCTGATCGTGATCCTCGCTTCACTTCGAGATTTTGGAGGAGCTTCCAGATAGCTCTGGGCCCGAAATTGGCGTTTAGCTAGGCTTACCATCCTCAGTTGGACGGTCAGTCTGAGAGGACCATCCAGACTTTGGAGGATATGTTGAGGTCGTGTTGCCTAGAGTGGCAGGGGAGTTGGACCCACCATTTACCATTAGTGGAGTTCTCCTACAACAACAGCTATCATTCGGGCATCGACATGGCTCCATATGAGACGTTGTACAGGCGACCCTGTCGATGCCGCTTGATTGGTTTACGGTGGGTGAGCGTGTCCTGACAGGATCGGATTTGGTGCAGCAATGTACTCAGGTGGTGCATTTGGTCCGGCAGAAGATGTTGGCGACGCAGAGTCGGTAGAAGAGTTATGCCGACCGGAGAAGGCAACCCCTCAACTTTGCAGTAGGAGATCGGATGTTTCTGAGGGTCTCTCCCATGAAGGGTGTAATCCGCTTCGGCAAGCGTGAGAAGTTGAGTCCCCGCTACATTGGTCATTTTCCCATTGTCGAGCGTATCGGTGAAGTTGCTTATCGGTTACAGTTACCCCCGGAGCTAGCTGATGTGCATGACGTGTTCCATGTGTCGATGCAGTGAAAGTATATGCCCGATGATTCCCATGTCTTGGAAGACTCTATTTGGCCCGAGGTGACCCCAGACTTGTCATGTAATACCTTGGATTCTTATCTGATCTTTGGGATCCTTTTCGGAGAGTTTCAGATCACTTTTGTGGGTCCTGAGTTGAGTTTTACGATCCACGTGGGTTTTTCTCTCGTACTAGTTACGGAACCCTGTGGTGAGTTTATTTCTCAGTTCATCGACTCGAGGACGCTACAGTTGCGATGTACTCGTTGAGAGGATCATTTTGACTATTTTTACGTATTTTTCTGAATTGGCCCATTTTCGGGCTAAAAATTAGAATTTTTGGAAATTAGGAAAATTCCTAATTTCTTCTCCTTTTTTATTTTTCTTTCTTCTTCCTCTCTCCCCCCTTCTCATTCACGTCGTGACCTCCTCTCTCCCCCATTTTCTCTCTTCTCTCGCCCTTCCGGCTCCGGCTGCAGACGGAGGAGGCTCGGGCAAGTAGAGGTGATGCCGTAGGAGTGGTCCGGAGCGCGATGGGGCGAGGATCGGACCGTTTCTGGCACGATCCCAAACGGTGGATTCAAAGCCGGCGGTCGAGCTCGCGATGCAGTTTTTGGCGTGGTTTAGTCACCTCGGTGCACGGAATTTTCGGGGGAGGTAGGGAGACGGATCACCTACTTCTCCTCTATGTTTTCCCTACAGTTTCACGTCGTTCGATGCGAGAACGAGCGAGTTTGGGCTCGTTTTAGCAAAATCGTAGTTTCCTGGAGTTCGTAAAGTTCACTAAAAAATGGCGACGGTTTTTAGATCAGCTGGTGTCAATTGACTCCCTAAAACGTCAGCGTTCCATAGTCGCTGATTTCGTCGCGATTGGCGGTCATTCGGGACCGTTAGGAGCCCGAGAAGTCCGGTGACTCCATTTGGGTCGATTCCGTTGAATCGCCCATTTCTCTCCGTTTCCCAATCGATTCGACTCCCGTTCGAGTCTCGGTGTTTCCCTGTCTCACCGTAGTTGTATCCCCTTCGTCTCGGGACGAACGGGGCGTGGAAGGGCCATGATCGGGCCGATCCCAAGATTCTCCCATCATGACGCCTACACGGTTCCACAGTAACCGTGTAGGGCTTGGTGCGGCTGGCTTCGGACCGTTTAGTGTAGGTTGGTTGGGCGCCTACGCGGTCGCGCGATAGGCCGCCCTGTGTCTGGCACGGCCAGGTCTGGACCGTCCAGTGCCTTTGAGCGACTAGGTTCCACCCGTGCCATGTGTTGAACGGCCCGCAGTTAGCCGTTCTGTTTTTCTCCGTGCGTTGAACTGCTATGGCCTAGCCGTTCCGTTCCCTCGGTTCCTTTGAGCGGCTTTCCTTGAACCGTTCAGAGTGCTCGAGGCGGTTCACGGAGCGGTTTCCCCTTAACCGTTCTGTGCGTTGAGTAGTTTGGTCAAAACCGTTCTGACCGTTGACCAGGTTTCACTGTAGTAGGTCGGTTCATGTCGTGAGGCCTCCCTCAGACCGCCTAGTTCCCCTGAGCAGCCTCATGTGGACCGTTCAACCAATTGAGCGGCCCCTTTGTGACCACCCAGTGAGTTGAGTCCGTAGTTGTGTCAATTGGCCGTGATGGCCTGATCCGTGTCCGTCTGTCTGTGTGTGTGTCATAGGATGGTTAGTTAGTCCATGTCGCGGATCTTCTATAGATCGCTTGGTGGTTCGTTGGGCAGGTCAGCTGGAGTTGACTGAGTCTAGTGGTTCATCCTTGACCGCTACAGTCGCCTCGTGGCTCTACCCATGACCGCCAGTGTCCTTGTCTCTATGTGCATAGTGGCTTCCTCCTTGACTGCTTGGTTTCCCTAGCAGTTGAGTGATGGATCGCTTATGCCCAGAGTGTCGTTTCCCGTCGTTTCTGCATGTCTTGGCTTGACCTTGTGGTTTGTCGTTCCCGTGAATATCTGTTGGTGTCCTATGAGGGCTAAGACCATGTTATAAGGTAGCCAGGAGTTTCTCTTGCTTGAAGTAGGATTCTCTTCCCTACTGTTAAATCATCATTGTTCGGTTCCGGTCAACCCGGGGTGACCCAATGGTTGACAAGTGACCTTGTGTGTGTCTCGGCGGTTCTGTCCAGCCCGAGACAAGGTTCTGGACGCCTTGAGGTGTTGTCTCACCTCGGTTTGCATGTCCAGATGTGCTGAGGGTCTTGGTGTTCCCTCATGTCCCCGTGTGTCATTTTATGCGGTCACGTCATTCCCTCTGGCTTAGGATTAGACCGATTGGCGGCTTGTTCTGCTTTGCGCAACGATCTTGACTCCGAGTCGTGAGACTCAAGGATCATTACGTGAGTAGGTCTAGTTTCCCTATCCTGAGTCTGTTGGCAGTCATTGTGCTGCCCTAATGCTTCGTAGTACATACGATAGTGCTTCCTTGCTTGTCAGTACTACAGCACTTGTGTTTCAGAGTTCTGTGTCTAGTGAGCCTCCACTAGTCGTAGCCTAGCGACGCGTTACGGCATGTCAACCCACCTGGAAGTGGTGGCATGGCAGTTCCTGAGATACGGTTTTTAAGCTAGTTCCGTGGGCCCCTGCTTAACGGTAGCGTCCTGCTGGGGGAGAAAACTAGCTAGAGGCCTGGCTCTAGACAAGAGTCGGTGTGTGCACACGTGGTCGGGGGCGTAGGACTTGCGCCGACGGGTGTGACCCTGACTGGTCACTCATTACTGTGGTTCCTGTTCTGGTTACAGTGTCTTAGTCTCTACCGTGTGCTAGGCAACGTAGACGAGACACTTGAGGTGCAGCATAAGATGTCAGTGGACACAGCTGGTTGTTCTTCTAGTGAGGAGGTGCTTCCGTCACATGACGCGTGACTCTCGTGTTTCTCGGAGTCTGTGTTCCCCTTCCGAGTTAGCGTGTTCTTGGTTCCGTCCAAGATCAGCTTCCCCTACCGAGTTGGTCTGTGTTTGGCTTGTCCAGGACTAGCTTGTTGTGGTGTGCACGACGCTCCAGTCGTGTATGCAGTTGTGTTTAGGGGGGGCTTGCACGGCAATCCAGTCGTGTGAGCTGTAGAGTCTGTCTCGTCAGTCTAGGTCTTTTCCTAGGCTTGTGTGTCTGGTCTCTGTTGACACCCGTTTTATACCGATAATTCGAGCCGTTTCTCTTACTCCCATTAGTTGATGCCTCGAGTTATTCATTGTTCATTGGGCCATTTTTTGTGGCATGTCTTGGGCTCGTTTTATGGGTCGTCTCCCTCCTTGGTGCAATCCGTGGTGATTCGGGGCTTAAGTGGCCTTGGCTTTGGTCAATTGAACGTATTTTACGAGAATCAAGTGCCTAAGGGCATGAACGGCTTAACCTCAGCCGTTCAGCAGATGGGCGGTTGCATATTGACCGTTCATACATTTTGGCTAATTCCTAGGGATTTTCTGAATAATCACCGACAGGCTTTTGTGCGGTGTGATTAGGACCGTTCAAGCTCATGGACGGGCCTATTCCAACCGCCTATATCTCAGAGTCCTACGCGCGCCCATTTTCTCAGATAATTATCCAAATGATTCGAATTATCACCGACAGGGTGAAACGGTCGGTTTAGTGCCGCCCTAAACTAAAACGGTCTCAATACAACCGTTCATATGTCCAGGGTCCAACGGCGGACGTTTCGATCTGTTCGAGCGATAATTGGGCTAATTATCTGATTTAATTCCATTTCCACCGACAGGTTGAACGGCCTGAACATAACCGTTCAAGTTGTGCGCGGTCTATCGTTAGACCGTTCATCCCTTCGATGGAGGGTTTTTAACAGATTTGTATCCTTTTATGCATGGTTTTATCCCTGATTTGTTTTAACGATTTCTCCGTGGATAATCAGCCATTTTTGATGCCGTTTCGACTGGATAAGAGATCATGATAATATCTATGATTTATCTTTTATAATCTCGACCTAAAAATATCTAAAAACCCCAATTTCGAGGCTGGCCTTCCAGGCTCTATAAATAGACCCTATGGCCGGACGTCGAAAGGGGGGGAGATTTTGGTCGACGGCAAAGCCCTGCCGCATTTTTGAGCGACCTAGCACCAAGGAGGGAGGCTCTCTACGTCCGCACGAGCCTCCGGTTCAGGGAGTAGCCCAATTTTCGTAGTTCTTTCGTTCCGTAGCTTTCGCCGCTTTCCTTCATTGCATGCATCGTTTCTTCCCCACGTACCCCCTCCTTCTCATTATCATGCACACAACCACCCAGTTTTTTGTCGCCCTAGGGGTTTAAAACCTCCCAGGTATTCCCCTTTTCATTTGTTTATGCTTAATTCTTCCTGCTTGAGCGCATACTATGTTATTTAGTTCTAATCTGGGTGCTTCTTCTGTGTCTTCACATTGTTTTGCAGGTCAGCACTTCGTCAGCACGAGGCCCATCCCCTCTGGCCGGCCGGAGAGGGTAGAGGTTGAACCCTTTTCAACTTGCTGCGTGAAGATATTGAGCGGTTAATCTCTGGCCGTTCAACGGTACGTGCGGAGCATCAACGGCCGTTCTTCCTTGGAGCGCGGTCCCCATAGTGCCGTCCATCCCATTGCAGCAGTTCCTCCCGCGTCCTTCACAGCATCCCAGGGCGGTCTATCGTAAGACCGCTCAACGTCAGGCGGTCCTAAGGGAACCGTTCATCCCTCAGCGCTGCACTAAGGCGAGTGTCTCTCCACTTTCCAAGGTACGGCGTGTCTATCACGTACGGCATCTTGGTGGCGATCACGGTACTCTTCGTTGTTCCCTGTCTTCTTTTCTTTCTCTCACTCTCGTGGTTTGCCCGTCTCACGTTGTTCCACGCACTTGCTGCACTTTGACCCTTAGTGAAGGGAGAGAGAAGGAAAATATATGTCTACATCCCTTTTGTGGCGATCACGGTGGGACGCCTAATGCCCATCGTGCTTTTGAGTTGCTGACCCCTCTTAGTTGTTGTCAAGGTTTTCTTCTTGGAGTGATTTACAGGTTGGATACGGTTTCTGCCCTCTGGCGTATACACGGTTCGTCCAGAGCCGCCTACCCAGACACACGGTCGGTACTCCACCGTCCATCCGCTGCCATCAGAGTCAGCTACCCCGACCTTCCCTGTCACAGACGGCGCCCTGGACGCCGTCCATCTGTTTGAGCGGCTTTCACATAGCCGTCCCGCTCCCAGGCACAGGTACGCTGTACTTTTCTGGGTGGCAGATACGCGGCTGTGACGCGGCGGTTCAAGTACGTGAGCGGTTGACTATCGGCCGTCTGTCTGGTATTTCCCTTGCTTTCTTCCCGTCAACTACGGCTGGATATTAACCGTCTATGTACTTAGAGCGGTCAGAGGAGGACCGCACATCTCCTGTCATAGTGCATTTATTTCATCTTGGTTAGTTTTCGCATGATATATATTGCTCCTGGTGCTGTTCATTGACTCCCCCCTGCTCTCTTATTATCACTGCGTCGCCATGCTCTTTATTACTCATGTGTATACTTGCTCATTGATTGATAGCTGCTAGGCTAGTTTGTGCATGCACTCCGGTGCGCATAGGAGCATCGACATCTTCCCATATTAGTTGCATTCCTACCGAGGTAGGGTTTCCTCTCGTCTCCATATTCCTTGGAGCCGACTAGGGACCTTGCTGAGGACCCCCGTAAGCCCCCGTGAGCCGTGGATTCCCACACGGACGCCGGGCAGGTTGTACCGTATCCACCCCATGCTAGGGTTGCATCCGCGAGTGAGAAGTCCCGATAGAGTCACACAGTTCCTCATTTCTCATCCCAGTCAGGCACCTAGTGGTCAAGAGAATTTATATTTTCATTAATCCACTAAAGCTCAAACCCAAAGATATAAGGAACTGACGAGCATCATTCTAAGAACTTGATTGTATTACTGAGTGACTCTGCTCTCATCTCGCTCCATTGTATGCTTATTACTTGCTTGGTGGATCTGATTGATTAGTGTTGCTTGTTCTAGTCGTAGGTGTCTTGGTGTATGTGGGGTTGCCTTCTGCCCCCACGATCACCTCCTAGGGTTGACTCTTATTTCCATTCCTACTCCAACCCCTTGTTCGATTCTTCTTCTTCCATGTCGTCGTACGACTTCTCTTCGGACCACGAGGACTCCCTTCCTCGTGGTCTCCTTGAGGACCCACCTAGGGTCACCCATTTGCAGGGGGGAGAGGGGACGGCCCCTTCACTCCCGACCACTCTTGGCTAGGGTCCCCGACCCTCTTTTTCAAACCCGCCCAATCAGAATTCAGCCAGTATGATCCTCGATATGATGGCCCAGTTGGACCCCACCCAACTCCATCTCATCAGACAAGCTTTGCAAGGGGGCGATGCCCCGGCCTCAATTCCGGCTCATGCCACGGCCAGTGTTGCCACTTCATCTCCTGTGGTCGGGACCACCTCTGTGGCTCCCAATGACCTTACTCCTGTCCGCCCTCAGACCCTTCGCTATCCCAATATAGAAATGGGCCAGGCTTCCACATCGGTCCATCAACAACTTGATAAAGGAAAATCCCCGATCCCCTCTGTTCCCTATCTCGAGCCGTATCCTACAATTTCTCCATCACCTCAGGCCCTCATAGCCCCGGCGGACTTCGCTAGGTTACAGTCAGGGGTGGCCCAGTTGGCTCATACGGATATGGGCCCTTCCTCAGCCCATTATCCCTCTTACGGGCCGCCTCCTTCGTCAGCTTATCCTTTGGCCGCCTATCCAGGTACTGCTCCTCTTGCTCCTTCTCCTCCTTCCCGGGAACGGGAAATTCTCGACAAATGGGCTGCTATGCAGCAACAAATTGATCTCCTCCACAAGCGGGTCGGCCCGCAGTCTCTTGCCGATGTCCCTATCCCTAACTTCAGGGACATTCGTTTTCCCTCCCAGTCGGAGCTCCCCGTGTACCGTAAGTACGATGGGAATGGCAACCCATTCATCCATGTCCGGGAGTTCTTATACGAATCGGCACAGTTCCAGCAAGACGATCGTTTGATGGCCTATTTGTTCCGTCGGTCTCTGGAAGGGATCGCTCTGGAATGGTTCTACACCTTGCCAATGGAGGAGGCCGAGAATTTCAAGACAGTCAAGGAGAGGTTCATACAGAGATTTCAGGATCGGGTTGGACCCGAATACTCTTTCACTGACCTAGTGGCGGAAAAGATGAAGCCGGAAGAAGACTTCGCAACCTATGCAGACCGCTGGAGGCAGATGGCCTCACGTGTGCCCGGGTAGATCCCGGAAGAGGAAAAAGTGAAGCTGTTAATTTCCAATGCTACACCAACTTTCAGAAATATTCTGGCAATGAATGATATCGCAAACATGCACCAGCTATACAGCAGAGCTAGGTTTATTCAAACCCAATTCAAGGACTCCCCCATCCATTCTTTATTCGAGGCCCAGAAGCCCAAAGCCACCAAAAGAACCCAAGGCCCCGTCACTGAGGGAGTACAAATTAATGAGCAAGTCCAGGCCGTTCAATTCCCCCAACAAGCCGCGCCACCCCGCTTCCCACCGCCTCAACGCAACCCCCAGTATGCCACTCCGCAAGTTCCCCAGCTCACCTTCCAAGTCCCGCAATACCCTCAACAAGCACCTCCGCCACCCCAACAGCCTCAGCGGCCCCCGCAGTACAATAATGTTCCTCCACCCACCGCCTATGGCTCTACACGACCAGCTCCAAAAAGGGCTCATTACCCTCCTCTTCCGAAAACCTTGCCAGATATCTTCTCTGCTCTAATGTATACTGGTGACCTTCAGTTGCCTCCTGAACGCCCGAACTGGAATCCGGCTGCCGACCAATCCCGATATTGTATATTCCATCGGCAACCCGGGCACACGATAGAGCGATGCTACCAGTTCAGAGACCTGGTGTATGATTTGCATGAGGGCCAGAGGATTGATTGGGCCCAGATGCACCAGCTGATTGAGGATATCAAGCAGAGGCAGAGACAGGCCAGGCAGCAGCAGGCGGCGCCCCAGCAACAGCAGCAGCAACAACCCCAGCAGCAACAGCAACCTCAACCGCAGCAGCAAGACCTCGGGATCCATCAAAATCCCATGCCAGTACATCAGCCCGCTCCTCAGCAACAACAGCCGCCGCCGGCACCGGCCCCAGCACAAGTGAATATGGTCCAGCGCCCAGCCCCCAACGCTGGGTGGACGTTTGATGATGAGACCCCCGCCCATCTCTTGGCCTTGCACCACCACTGCTCTCCCACACCTGCCATCCCCTCCATTCTTAGACCCGCCGTTCCGGCCGCCACAACACTCGTCACTTCCTCCGCGTCGCCTCTTAGGCCCGCTACATTCCCCTCTGCTCCGTCCGTCCTTTCACCACCACCCGCCATACCTCCCATCAGTTCCCCTAAGCTTAACCCTTCACCCATTTCCCCTCCACCAGGGCCTACTAAACCCACTACAGTCATCCTCACCTCCGTTCCCACGCCATTCACCTACCCCACCAGGCCAAGCGGGGGTCCAGTCCAGGCCGTGCCAACATCACAATGCGCCCTTCGGAGCGGGCGTCCCTTCCAAAGAATTTTTCCTTCTTCAGGTGCGTCAGCACCGAATCCTACAGTTTCCTCCCCTACAGTTGAGCCAGAAGAGATGGACCATGTGCCAGGCACAAGATATGACTTATTGCAGCACTTAGACAGGATGCCGGCCAAAATCTCAGTGTTAGAGCTGATCAAGAGGTCGCCGCTCCATCAAGATGCCCTGAAGACCTTCCTGCAGAAAGTTATGGTGAGTGAAGATGTGGCAGTGGATAGCCTGCCCTCCGTCTTGGCCACAATCACAAAGGGGCCCTCTATTGCATTTGCTGAGTCAGAGCTAGCACCTCCTGAGGCACGGCAGATGCCGTTATGTATCACCATCTCTCTAAACAAAACAGCCGTAGAATCTGCCCTTGTGGACACAGGGGCGTCAATAAATGTCTGCCCATTGAGTACCCTTCGTGCTTGTAATATATCAGAGGGAATGCTCAAGCCGACACCAACTACGATAGCCGCATATGATAACTCCAGACGTGCTTGTCACGGGGTGGTAACTGTGCAGGCCGAGCTAGGGCCCTTAGTGATGGATGTAGAATTTTATGTGTTGGACATAGACCCAATGTTCAAAGCCATTCTGGGTCGTCCATGGTTGAATAGTTTGAACGCCGTCCCCTCGACAGCCCACCAGTGTTTGAAGTTCCCATTCCAAGGGCGAGTAGTCAAGGTGAAAAGTGTTTCCACAGTTCAAAACGTTGACACCATAGCGGCCAAGATTCTGCCCACACTGTGGCCGAGTAACAGGCCTGTTCTATCTGTCATGGACTTAAACTATTCGTGGGCATATGTGTCACGCAAGCCCACCGCTGCACCAATCAATGTGAAGGTTAAGCCCAAAATGAGAGACTCCAAAGGGTGGCACCTAATTCTAAAATTGGGCTATCAGCCAGGCCGAGGACTCGGCGCACAATTGCAGGGCCGAACCAACCCCGTTCCCAAGGGAAGGAAGATGGGCCGCCGGGGCCTCGGCTACCATGAATTCTCCATGTCGATGCTTGGGGACTCTGGGCCGTTGACCTGGGATTACCGGTAACATTTTGTGAAGGGGCCGTTGCAACCCGGCACCTTGAAGACCTCGCCATCCAGCCTTGAAGAAAAGATAGACGAAGCTTGTGATGTTGCCGATCCGCCACCATCACCGCAAGGGCTAGCCGGTGACTTGGAAGACCTTTCTGATTGCTTTACAATGATGTTTTATGAAAAAGAGGGTGACCCAAAGAAGAAGGAGACGCAGCTGGTAAAGCGCCCTCCGATGCCATTGGCCCGCCAGGGGCCACGAAAGATGGGAAGCTCCGCCACTACTTATTCTATGTCCCCGTCCTATCTCGCTTCCTGGTTTCAACGGTTGGATTCTGTTCCCCGTTCCCCTCCACTCCTGGTCGACCCGTGTTTTACGGAGAGACCCGAAATTCTATTTGTTCCATGTGCTTGCGGGCGCTGCCCACCCATTGATCTATCAACTCTGTTCACTCCTCCCCCCCCAGGAGCTCAGCTCCATGAAATGTGGTTTAAGTCTTCTGATCCTTTCTTTGACTGCATCTTCCCAGAATTGTTCCCCATGCAGCTTCCTCCTCCTCCGTCTTCTTCCTCCTGCTGCGTGATCACCTCCGGCCTCCAAAAAAAAACGCCAATTTCAAAACGGAGGTCTCCATGGAAGATTACGCTATGTTCTACCCAGATTCCCAGGGGCACGAGACCCCTGTTTCTTTTCCGGTAGATTTCTTCTCCCCTAGATTAGATGTACAGTGTACAGAGTCTTCTAGGATGGTCGAGTCAGTCAGGGTAGAGTCTAGTTCGAGTTCTGTCAGCCCATCCACGTCTGCGGCACCCGCCGTAACGCTCCCTCCCAAAACCATCCCCGATAGGTTTCTGCAAGATTTGGCTGGGAGATGTCATGCTCTGTTGAAGTGTCCGGAATTTGTGGAGACCGCGATTGTCCTGGAAGATGATGAGGGAAGTGAGGAGGTATGGAGCAATGATGGATTAAGAGTATATGAAATAGTGAATGAGAAAGACCCAGCTGATGATGAGGAAGATGAAATGGATGACACTGTCGACCTATATGCCCAAGGCTTGAAGAAGTTCGACGAGCCTTCCGTAGCAGTGGATGAATCCACTAAGGAAATTAACCTCGGAACAGAAGAGGACCCCAGGCCCATACTTATTTCCGCCAATCTCCCTCCTCAAGTCGAAGAGGAACTTGTCAAAGTCTTGAGGGAGTACAGTGATTCCTTCGCCTGGTCCTACGAAGACATGCCGGGCCTTGACCCCGCCTTGGTCGAACACAGGCTGATTCTCAAACCAGGGGCAACGCCTGTTAAACAGAAAGCAAGGAGATTCCACCCACAGATGGCCTTGAGGATTAAGGAAGAAGTCGATAAATTGCATAAGGCCAGGTTCATTAGAGTTGTGATGTACCCACAGTGGGTGGCAAACATAGTCCCGGTAATGAAGAAGGATGGTAAAATTCGAATTTGTATTGACTTCAGGGACTTAAACAAGGCATGTCCGAAAGATGATTTTCCACTTCCTCACATCGATGTCTTGGTCGATAATACAGCTGGGTACGAAGCCCTCTTCTTCATGGATGGTTACTCGGGGTACAACCAAATCCTTCTGGCTCCGGAGGATCAAGAAAAGACCTCGTTCACCACACCTTGGGGCACATACTGCTACGTCGTTATGCCATTTGGGTTGAAAAATGCAGGTGCCACCTACCAAAGAGCGATGATGGCTATCTTCCACGATATGATGCACGTTTATTTAGAAGCTTATGTGGATGATATTTTAGTCAAATCGAGGTCACAAGAAGAGCACCCCGCCATTCTAGCCAAGGTATTGCAAAGGGCTAGGGAATACAAGTTAAAGATGAATCCAAAGAAATGTGTGTTCGGAGTTGCATCAGGGAAATTGCTCGGGTTTATAGTTAGTAAAAGGGGGATCCAGATCGATCCAAACAAGGCAAAGGCCGTCATGGAAATGCCGCCGCCGAAGAACATCACTGAGCTTCGAGGTTTGATCGGGCGTTTGCAATTTATCAGGAGATTCATATCTCAGCATTCGCAAAGATGCCGCCCGTTTTATAAACTACTAAAGGCAGGTGTGAAATTTGAATGGAATGAACAATGTCAGAAGGCCTATGAGGAACTCAAGGTTTACCTCTCTAATCCCCCGGTTCTACAACCACCTGTCCCCGGGAAACCCCTGATCTTGTACATTTCTGTCATTGAGGACTCCCTAGGAGCTATTTTGGCACAGGTAGACGATGAAGGAAGGGAAAGGGCGGCGTACTATCTCTCAAGGTTATTTAATCCCGCTGAATCCAAGTACACTGCTATGGAGAAAACCTGTGCAGCACTAGTGTGGGTAGCGCAGAAGCTTAAACACTATTTTCTTGCCCACGAGGTTAGGCTCATCTCTAGAATGGACCCCATTCGTTATCTGTTGGAAAAGCCGGTCCTTTCTAATCGGCTAGCTCGCTGGTAAAGCTTTCTTTCCCAGTTCGACATCACCTTCATCGTGCAGAAAGCAATCAAGGGATATGCTATTGCCGAGCACCTGGCTCATTCTCCTATCCCTCGCACTGATTCCATCCAGGATGAATTCCCCGATGAACACCTGGCAGTGATCACTCATCTTCCTTTCTGGTCCCTTCATTTCGACGGTGCCCTTAATTCCCAGGGTAGCGGAGTCGGCGCCGTTCTCCTTACTCCAGAAGGGGTAACCATCCCCGTGGCATATCAACTCTCATTTCCCACCACCAACAATATAGCCGAGTATGAGGCTCTCCTTGCCGGTCTGAAGCACGCCTACATTTTGGGCGCGCGATACCTTAATATCATAGGAGACTCTCAGCTGGTGTTGCGGTAAGTTTTGTCGACTTACCGCACCCGCGACCCTAAGCTCAAACCCTACCAGGATCTGGTCACGCTCTTGGCCAGGCAATTCAGGAAACTCGTCTATATTCACACTCCTCGTTCTCAGAATATCTTGGCCGATGCCCTTGCATCGCTCGCCTCTTCCCTATCACTTCCCCTGAGTCGCGCCACTGAGACCATTGTGGTCCAAAGGCTAGATGTTCCTTCTCTTCAGGATCCCTGGTTCAACAATCTTAGAATGTCCGTAGAGAAGAAAATAGAAAGGGAGGAGACAAAAGAAGTTTCATTGACTGAGCTCGAGGAGATCATTGAAGAAGAAGAGCTGCCGTGGTTTTATGAGATAGAACAATACTGCAAGGATGGTACATTTCTGGAAACGGCCAATGCTGAGCAGCGAATAGCCATTAGAAGAGTCGCCGCAAGATACACGATCATCGCAGGTGAATTGTATAGGCGGGCTCTGAATGGAGTTCTAATGAGATGCCTAGATGACGAAGAAGCTTGGAAAGTCGTGGAAGCAGCCCACTCCAGCGAGTGTGGAGGGCATGTGAACGGACAAGCGTTGGCAAAGAAGATTCTTAGGCAGGGCTATTACTGGCCAACCCTAGAAGAAGATTGCTCCACCTATGTCCGTAGGTGTCTTCAGTGCCAAATCCATGCCGACAAAATCCACGCTCCGGCCTCTTCTCTTCATCCTATTACGGCTCCCTGGCCATTTGCTATGTGGGAATTTGATATCATCGGACCCCTCGGTGATCCGAATTCTACTGTTAAACAGAAATCCTTCATTCTGACGGCTACGGAGTACTTTACCAAGTGGGCTGAAGCTGAAGCTTATGCAGAAATCAAAGCCACCACAGTATGCCGCTTCATCATGAAGAACATTATCTCGCGGTTCGGGGTGCCAAGCGACATCGTCACCGACAACGGGCCTCAGTTCGTCTCACAAGAACTCCAGGACCTCTGTAAGAGATTCAATATAGTTTGCATCATTCATCACCATACTACCCCCAAGGTAATGGCCAGGCTGAGGCCACGAATAAAATCCTTCTTAAAATTATCAAGAAAACATGTGAATCACATAAATTTGCTGATTGGGCCGACAAGTTGATAGAAGCTCTATGGGCCTGGCGCACCTCCGTCCGCACTCCCACAGGGCAGACTCCCTTTGCCCTCACCTATGGAATGGAAGCGGTGCTCCCGTATGAAATTCTGATCCCTTCCCTAAGGGTGCAGCTGGATAAGGAACTCAATCTTGACGAACGTCGAGAGGCGTTGCTAGTCCAACTGGAACTCTTAGACGAGAAGAGGTTGAATGCGACCAATCATGTTTCAGTATATCAAAAGTGTGTCTCGCGATATTTTCAAAAGAAGGTCATTGAAAGGAAATTTCAAGTGGGTAATATGGTTTTGAAACGCAAATTCATCAGGTCAGCAGGCCCCAGGTCTAAGCTACAACCCAATTGGGAAGGGCCCTTCGTAATCAAAGAAGCTTATCCGGGCAATGCGTATCGTCTAATTAACGTGGAGGGTGAAGAATTGCCGAACCTGTGGAATGGGCTGTATTTAAAACATTTTTATCCTTAAAAATCAAAATCCAGCGAACGGCTCAATGGCAGGGAATACCCCACCGTATGGCAAAAGGAGGACCCAGGTCCAGCACTTCACACACTACACGGTCGCCCGTGGTTCGGTAGTCTCTCGTGCTGCCTGACACCGTTTCTCCTTGGCCATGCTCAGGATGGATGAAAATCCTTGTAGTTCCTCTCTCTCGGCTGAGGATAGGGGCAAGTGGTGAATAAGGGGGAGAGAACTGACCTACACTCCCCAATAAAAAGAGGTCTCAAATAGGGGCAGTCCGTTAAGACCTGACTCCGCAAAGTATATAAAAAAAAGAGAGAAAAGGGGAAACACAAGAAAGGAAAGGGCAAAAATTGAAAAATAAGGCCGAAAGCGCAAAGCTCGAAGCTCTCAAAAATTCCCCCGAAAGCATACAACTAGGCATGGCAAGAGTGGCAGTACAGTTTCCCCGCGGGACGTTATGAGCCCGGCCGTATGCGTGCCTAAGGCGGATAAAGGTTCGATGACGGACGCAAAGCCCCGGCGCAACAGACCATATTCTTTAAAAAGGGGAGTGTCCCGGGAAAGAACTCAAGCCCTAAAAACCCCGATACCCACCGTCAGCCTCCCTACATGATCTTTTTTACTTTCCCAAGGAATGAATCCCACCCCGGTTATGGCCTCAGCAGAAGCACCGTCGAGCAAAGTTGACTCCGATCACGGGCGGTCCCCCTTCCTGCACACGCTGAGCCTTGGAAGTCCATAGCAAGACGAGAATGTCCCTGCTATTGAGACCCGAGCTAGTTTCAAAACCCAAAAAAAGAAAAGCAAATATTTCAAAACCAAAAAAAACCGAATATTCCAAAAAACCCAAAAAAAATCGAATATTTCAAAATCCAAAAAAAATCAAATATTTCAAAACCCAAAAAAATCAAATATTTCAAAACCAAAAACAATCGAATATTTCAAAAACCCAAAAAAATTGAATATTCCAAAAAAAACCCAAAAAATCGAATATTTCAAAACCCAAAAAAAAAGATCGAGTATTTTCAAAATCCAACAAAAATCAAATATTCCAGAAAGAAAAAGACGCACATTCATATGCATTTCTCGCATTTTGGCATTCGCCTATTTAATAAGGCTCAACCCCTTGACCAAAAAAATCAAGAAAGGGTCATCCCCTAACTTGCTATAGGCAAGGGGCTAAGCCTAAAATAGATTTAATCTGTTTCATGTTTGCATGTGTACAGGGGCAGGTTGGAAGGGTAGTTGGCTCGAGACCACGTGACTATTCAATCCTCGTTTTGGCCTATGCAATCACATCACATCACCATCACATCACAAAGCTCAAACTCAATCTCATCAAATATTATTCATTTCATATGTCAAGCTGTCTGGATACAAAGTCTCATGCCATATCATCATAAAAACAAAAGGAAAATCACTCAGTCCGCCGCTGGGCATCCCCGCGAGGACGTATCTCTCTCAACTCCCTAAGGTAAGCCTGTCGAGTCTCTGGAGCCTCCTCAACCTCTGCTGGTAGGGTACGCACCCTACTCACCTCCCACATAATCAGCGCACTCCTGACCTCCTGCTCGTCCTCCTCTGTCCCGATCCTCCGTGCCTGTAGCATGGGAAGGTGGGGTAGCATAGGTAGCACCGTCCGGGGTAGTCCAATCTGCAGGTAGCATCTGTGTGGGCTGTACATCGCTAAGGTAGTGTCACTCACGAGCCTCAAGTCCAAGCCGGCTCTCCTCGGTAGCATGATGGTGGTGTCGTGGAGGAAGTCCGGGCGCATCACAAACCTGTCCAAGGGAAGCCTGTTGATGTACGGGCGCCACTCGTCCCTGGTCTTCAGCTCAGCCGTCCTGCACTCAACCTGTGGAGAAAACCTGAAGGCACCTCCTATGAAGTAAAGGGCATGGCTCCCAAAGATCTAGCTGACTGAAGTGATATCCTCCCTCGGGGTGAACTTCATCCTAACTCCTATCCAGCACTCCAATAGGATCATCGAACCAAAGAGAGGACCTCCTAAGGCTGCTGAAGTAAGACCCTCATATAAATAAGCTAAGACAGCCTGGGAGATGGAAAGTCCCTGCCAAAGGCCGCTAATGGTGCTGAGTAAAGGGATCTCTAGGACATGGTCGGCTGAAGGGAAAAGGATGGCCCCGCATAGGCAGATGGACGCAGCTTTGGCTATGGCTTCAACCCACCCACACTTATTCTTGCAATGCTCTATTACCCACTGGCTCAGGGGAAGGAGGTGAATGTGGCGAGGGCCTACAAAGGTACGAACATCCCCGCTATCAGGTATGAACCCCCCTAGGATGAGTTTTGGATCTATAGGGGCAACGGTGTGGCATATCAAGTCTTCCTCCCCCACCTTGGACCTAGGAAGCCCGAAATACGTCTCCACCTCCTCTAACAGGATAGTAGCCTCAAAAGATGGGAAGAAGAAAGTATGGGTCTGAGGGTGCCAAATCTCCATCAGAGCAGAAATACTATGCCAATCTAAAGAAAGCTTAGGGTAGTTCTGACCTAGAACTAAGAGGGAGTGCAGGTGCCAGGATTTGAGGAGGTAAGTCACCCCGAGGGGCAATGCACGAACCATGGGAGCCACCCACTTTAAACCAGAATAGCGTCTTGGACCGGGGAGAAGCTAAGAAGAAGGAGAAGGCAAAGGGTGTAAGGAGATATAAGAGGAAGTTGAGAGATGAAAATCTGAACATATTCTGATCAAACTCACCTCTCTCATAGGGGTGGCGCTGAGATGTCGAGGAATCAAGCTTAGCCGTTGAATCGCTTCTCGCTCCTTTCTAGCTGGCTGCGGTCCTTCAAACGACGCACCCTCCGCAGGACTTCCATCAAAGGCCCTCTTCATGATGAGGTGACGAGAATCAAAGGCTTTAGGCCTCGGGAAAGGGAGGATGTGTGAGTTGAGAGTTCAGGCCTCCCTACTACTTATAGGGTTCATTAGGGAGCCTAAACCTCTTAGGATTAGGCCCATATAAGTCTAGGACGGGTTTAGATAGGGTTGTGATAAGTGCAAAGCGCCTTACCCTCGGGCTGGGGACTCTCCAGGGAGTCCCCTTTCGAGTAAATAGGATCTTAGCTTGGACGGTCTTACGATAGACCGTCCATATCATATACGGCCCATCATTAACCGTTCTTCTCCCTAAGGAAGCCCGAGCCCAGCGACTTGTGCGGCCCAAAATCTGCCGTTCAAATATTCTTACGGTTCATATTGAACCGTTCCAACTCAATTTAAGCGGTCTTTGGCAAACCGCTCTTCTCTTCGGACGGCTTTGGGAGAACCGCCCATTTACTCTGCCCCCAATCAGCCTACTGCCTCAGTCGGCGTGTGCGTCACTCATCTCACTCAGGTCGGCGTGTGCGTCACTCATCTCACTCAGGTCGGCGTGTGCGTCACTCATCTCACTCAGGTCGGCGTAAGCGTCACTCCTCTCACTCAAGTCGGCGTGTGCGTCACTCATCTCACTCAAGTCGGCATGTGCGTCACTCATCTCACTCAGGTCGGCGTGTGCGTCACTCATCTCACTCAAGTCGGCGTGTGCGCCACTCATCTCTCTCGGGCTAGGCACACTCCTCAAACTCATTTCATCCACTCATGCATGCATACATACATTCATCCACAAAGCAAGCGAGAAAAAAAGAATAGGCACATCACTATCATGTCACACCATGTACAAAGACGGGCCCAGTACAACAAGTCAAGCAGCTCCCTCTCCCTGGCCCCCGTCGCTGTCCCCCTTACCCTCATGCCTCTTTGGAGGAGGCATCGCTGAGGTCGCCTCGTCACGCTGACGTCGTCGGCGCCGCTCATCCTCCTTGTTCCTCCGCTGGCCGGAGGAACCTATGAAGAAACTCCTCACAGAGTCGTGGGTGCCGTGGCTGCCGCTCGGAGTCCCGCTGCGCGATTGCCGGCTCATCTCTCTAAAACCCGCAACTCTCTGTTCAGCCCGGACATCTCAATCAGAGCACGATCCCGCTCCGCTCGAACTCGCACCAACTCCGCCGTGTCGGCTCGGAGCCGCTCTAGCTCATGCCGAAGGAGTGTCATCTCCACCGTGCCCGCTGGATGGCTCAGCACAACCTCCTCCCGCACACGGGCTGCCTCCTCCCTAGCCGCTACTCGTCTCTGCTCCAACTCCGCCCGTAGGCGGGACAGCTCGGACGTCTGCATTCACACGTCATTGTCAGTTGGTCACATTTCATAAGCATAAATAAGCAAAGGGGAAGTTTAGAGTTGCGTACCCTCTCCACGAGTGCCACCTCGGCCGCCTTGGCCCGCTCTACCATCCGAGTGAAGTCCGCATCCCGCTCGGCTCGGTCTGTTGGAGTCTGGACGGAGGAGGAAGAAGGAGCGTCTGGTCCCGCCCTCTGAGCACCCTCGGCGCGCTGCATCCAAATACTCCAGGTCAGTCATAGGCATAATCATAATCATATAGAACTACATAATTTAAAGAGTCTAAGGTTTAGAAAACTCACCAGTAGGGCCAGGGCCTACCGGGCCTCGTCTCTCTCTCGGATAGTGGAGTGCAGGAGTCCCTGCAACTCTGCCACTCGTCCTGCAGGGTCGACCTACATTTAAAATTCATGTGTCAGTGCATCATTCATAAGGATAATAGACAAGGTTTAAGTTTAGAAGTCGTACCGATCGGTGGGCGCCTCGGAACACCTGGTCCCGGTAGTGCCGAGCGTACGCAGTGTAGTACGCGTTGTCGCTCTCTGCCCGGGCAGTCACCACTCGCCCTCGCGCAGCCCAGTCGGCAACCTGCTCGGCGTTCCTCGCTGTCCAGTCGTACGCCTCGCGGAGTCCCTGGGTCGTCCTCGTCACCCGTTCCCCCGCCTTCTCAGGCGCAGGGAACCCTACGGCCGACTGATGGACCCCGATGGTCCTCATCACCAACCTGAAGTACAGTGGCTCCACCACATTCATGCAGTGAAGCCACACGTCCCGGCCAGAGAAGGCCAAGGCCTCGGTCACCCACGGCTGGCCCTCCAGGCTCTCCTCCGTGTAAAGAGTCCACCGTACCTGCAAGGAATAGGAAGCTACATCGGCATCATTATCATCATATAAGAATAGCACGTAATTAACGAGTCTAAGTCTAGAAGCATAACGAGGTGTACGGTAGAGTGTCCAAGTCATCCTGCAGCTCCCGGACCTGCCTCCTCAAGGCCATCATTTCCCGGGGTGCTGTCCACCTCCGTGCGATCGGCAGGAGCCCAAGCCGGGTATCCTCGCCTCTGCCTAGCCCACGTAGGCGTACGTAGGCCCATACCTGCCTCACAAGTCATGTCAGCATTATAGCAAGCATATAGGGTTGCATGATTAAATTATAATTAAGTCCAGAGTAGAGAGTAGTACCTGGAGTAAGGGGGAGAAGCCCCCAAGCATCGTTCGACGCGCCGTCGAACTGAGAGTGTCAAAGAGGAAGGCGAGGACCGCCGCTCCCCAAGCATAGTCACCTACGTGCTCGAGCTCCTGGAGGAAAGGGAGGAAGCGACAGCTCATCACGTCCGCCCGAGTGGAGAAGAGAAGCCGCCCGAACATCAGCATCAGAAACCGTCTCAGCACTCTGTCCGCCTCAGGTCCCGGTCCCGCAGCAACCCTCGGTCTCGCCAGCCCCATGAGCCTCTCCAAGTGCTCCTCTGGTCGCTCCCCGACCGCAACTCCCGCTCGTCGTAGACCCAGGCTGTCCTGGAGAGCAGCCCGGGGAAGGAGGGTCGACTGCCTCTCGGGGTGCCACAGCTGTAGGCCGAGCAGCTCCCGAGCCATCCCCCGGTAGTCAGGAAAAGTAGTCCCGCTGACCGGTGACCCGTGCACACGTAGGCCAGTGATCCTGGCCACGTCCTCCAATGTAGGGACCATGTGCCCTCACGGGAAAAGGAACGTCCAACTCACTGGATCCCAGCGGTCGTGCAGGGCATAGAGCAGAGCTGCGTCAAAGCGACACACCTCAATACTCAGGAAGGGGGCGAACCCCATGGCAGTCAACCGCTCCCTCTGGAAGTCCGGCAGTGCCAGGTACACTGCACGGACCTGCAGCCAGGAGGTACGGGTCCTACGCTTCCCCTGCATTCATCCATCTCATTTATGTTAGTCATTTAGTGTCATATTTTGTTTCAGTTAAATAAATTCTCAAGGTCCAATTCTTGATTTGAAGAACGGCTGATCACGGACCGCTCAAAAGTTGAGCGGCCTCTCTCGAACCATTCTGTGTCTCAGGTTCCCATTTTGAACGGGCTATCCCTAACCGTTCCCATCTTGGACGGATTACCCTGCACCGTCTGTTTTCCCATCTTCCTAAGGAGTAACGGCCCACCTTTGGCCGTATGGATTGACGACGGTCCTGTGAGGACCGTATTGTTTTGCCTTGGTTGCATGTTTGAACGGGCCTATATGGTCCGTCTAGCATCTTGAACGGTGATAACTTCACAGTATTAGGGTTTTGGAGGCCCGTTGGCTGTGTGAGTTCGAACGGCGCTCCCTACGCCGTGTTTATTTGGGGCGGTCCTATGTGGACCGCATTGTGTTGCCGTGCGGTTTCTGTTGAACCGTTCTACCGTCGTCGTCCCCGACGACGGTGAACGCCCCCAGCCGGCCGGGAAGGCCACCATGGCCCCCCTAACCGACTCCTAAGCACCTAGAACCCCCCTAAAAGGATTTCTAAACTAACATGCATTAATAAAAACTGAAAGAAAATAAGGTTTGGGGTGGAGAGGCCTACCTCGGGATCACGGGGCTTCTTGGCCGCCCCCGTGGGCGGTGGTCCTCCGATGACCTCCTCCTTGCCGGCGGGAGCCTCTTCGTCGGCGGCAACGATGGCGAGCTCTTCCATCGTCACCCCTGGCGTCTCTCCCTCCTCCGGCGGTGGTGGCGGTTGCTCCGGCGGTGGCGAGCCCTCGCCGGCGGCTGACTGCCTGGCCGCCTGATGCTTCGTCTGGGTCATCAAGGGAGCTTGGGAGAGATTGAGAGAGAGAGGGAGGTTGAGAAGAGAGAGCGAGGGAATGGGTGAATGAGGGCTTTTGCCCCTTCGTCCCTTCCACCGTCGGTTACGGTGGAGGGAGACGAGGGGGTTTCTTTTTTTCGAGGTTGCAGAGAAGAACGGTCTATCGTTAGACCGTGCATATGATGAACGGTCCATCTATAACCGTATGTAGCTCTTGACCGTTAATTTCAAGTCTGTTGGAATTCTAGGCCCGAGCGGATCCGATAGAGCCGTCCTTGGTATAAACGGTGTTGTACCAGCCGTTCGTCATTGGCAACCGGCCCTGTAGAAAATGTTCGAAGGACAGGTAAGCGCGGTTAACATGGAGCCGTTTGGAATATGGAACGGTTGAGATACGACCGTTTGTCTGGATGGTGTATATAGATCATGAATATTGAATGTTTTCTTTGGAAATACATCTCTTAACCATCTTATGCAGCATCACGTCAGCTTGTCTCGCCATTTCATCTGCACAGGTAAGTCAGGTATGGCCTTCTATCCCTAAATCTCTTATTGCATTAATTATATGGTATTATATTATACCATTTTGAGAGCCGGCAGGTTACCTACGGGTCCCAGGATCTGATGTTCCCCTTCAACAAAAATAATGATGATCCAGGCTCATGTACCTAACCTTCGGATAGGCCGTTAAGTTGGGATGTCACGAGGAGGATGGTTCTATTCGCACGTTGTGGTTGCGGAGAGTATCTTGACTCTGATGTTCCCAGCTCAGCAATACTACTCTCGAATATTTTATATTTTAATCTTTCTTCGCATTCGTTTTAACGATTTCTTTTACTTTAGCCCAGCATGCATCATACGCATCCTTTTGAGCTTTCATGCCCCATAGTCTGCTTAAGAAATGTCCCAACGAGTGATGATCGGCTGTGTGTTCAAATGCTCGAGTAAGATGAACTAATTTCACTCTGAATGCGAAGGTTTTCTTTGGTCGATTCGTTTGGTCCGGTTGATTAAAAGGTCTCTGTCTGGAGCTTTAACGTTTTTTCTTTTGTGGCCCCCTCATTGGACCGCGGGATTGTGTCCCCCATGAGGCTGGTCTTGTCGGTTTGTTTCATTTAGTTTAGTCCCTCCAGATTGGCGTCGCCTTTTGATCAATTACTCCTGACGCTCGGTTCAAGGTTTTCCGAAAGATTCTCATCGCTTGTTGGTAGAAACGGGTGTCGTTTTACCTTAATGCCCGCTTTTCCGGTCCACTCCGCTGCATTTCCGCTCCACCTCCATGTTCCATGTCACCTCCGCTTCACCTCCGCTCGCTCCCCTGCAAAGAGGGCGTTAAGGAGGGGCATCTGTTGACACCCGTTTTATACCGATAATTCGAGCCGTTTCTCTTACTCCCATTAGTTGATGCCTCGAGTTGTTCATTGTTCATTGGGTCATTTTTTGTGGCATGTCTTGGGCTCGTTTTATGGGTCGTCTCCCTCCTTGGTGCAATCCGTGGTGATTCGGGGCTTAAGTGGCCTTGGCTTTGGTCAATTGAACGTATTTTACGAGAATCAAGTGCCTAAGGGCATGAACGGCTTAACCTCAGCCGTTCAGCAGATGGGCGGTTGCATATTGACCGTTCATACATTTTGGCTAATTCCTGGGGATTTTCTGAATAATCACCGACAGGCTTTTGTGCGGTGTGATTAGGACCGTTCAAGCTCATGGACGGGCCTATTCCAACCGCCTATATCTCAGAGTCCTACGCACGCCCATTTTCTCAGATAATTATCCAAATGATTCGAATTATCACCGACAGGGTGAAACGGTCGGTTTAGTGCCGCCCTAAACTAAAACGGTCTCAATACAACCGTTCATATGTCCAGGGTCCAACGGCAGACGTTTCGGTCTGTTCGAGTGATAATTGGGCTAATTATCTGATTTAATTCCATTTCCACCGACAGATTGAACGGTCTGAACATAACCGTTCAAGTTGTGCGCGGTCTATCGTTAGACCGTTCATCCCTTCGATGGAGGGTTTTTAACAGATTTGTATCCTTTTATGCATGGTTTTATCCCTGATTTGTTTTAACGATTTCTCCGTGGATAATCAGCCATTTTTGATGCCGTTTCGACTGGATAAGAGATCATGATAATATCTATGATTTATCTTTTATAATCTCGACCTAAAAATATCTAAAAACCCCAATTTCGAGGCTGGCCTTCCAGGCTCTATAAATAGACCCTATGGCCGGACGTCGAAAGGGGGGGAGATTTTGGTCGACGGCAAAGCCCTGCCGCATTTTTGAGCGACCTAGCACCAAGGAGGGAGGCTCTCTACGTCCGCACGAGCCTCCGGTTCAGGGAGTAGCCCAGTTTTCGTAGTTCTTTCGTTCCGTAGCTTTCGCCACTTTCCTTCATTGCATGCATCATTTCTTCCCCACGTACCCCCTCCTTCTCATTATCATGCACACAACCACCCAGTTTTTTGTCACCCTAGGGGTTTAAAACCTCCCAGGTATTCCCCTTTTCATTTGTTTATGCTTAATTCTTCCCGCTTGAGCGCATACTATGTTATTTAGTTCTAATCTGGGTGCTTCTTCTGTGTCTTCACATTGTTTTGCAGGTCAGCACTTCGTCAGCACGAGGCCCATCCCCTCTGGCCGGCCGGAGAGGGTGGAGGTCGAACCCTTTTCAACTTGCTGCGTGAAGATATTGAGCGGTTAATCTCTGGCCGTTCAACGGTACGTGCGGAGCATCAACGGCCGTTCTTCCTTGGAGCGCGGTCCCCATAGTGCCGTCCATCCCATTGCAGCAGTTCCTCCCGCGTCCTTCACAGCGTCCCAGGGCGGTCTATCGTAAGACCGCTCAACGTCAGGCGGTCCTAAGGGAACCGTTCATCCCTCAGCGCTGCACTAAGGCGAGTGTCTCCCCACTTTCCAAGGTACGGCGTGTCTATCACGTACGGCATCTTGGTGGCGATCACGGTACTCTTCGTTGTTCCCTGTCTTCTTTTCTTTCTCTCACTCTCGTGGTTTGCCCGTCTCACGTTGTTCCACGCACTTGCTGCACTTTGACCCTTAGTGAAGGGAGAGAGAAGGAAAATGTATGTCTACAGTCTCGTAGGCCTTTTTCTTGGGCCTCGTGCTTGTCGACAGATCGGTAACTCTTGACCTTTCGAGTTCAGGGTTAGCCCTTCTGTCGTTGCTTGGAGTAGCTTAGGGGCCGAGGTCCTCTCGGTGGCCGTGTTTTGTAGGTACGGCTTCTTCCCTCTTCCCTTACCTATTCCCTACTCCTGCTTCCTCTTCTTTACAGCTTTGTAGTTTAGTTTTCCTGCTTTGCTACTACTATTGTTTTAGTTGTTGTTCTGTGTTACTGCGTTATTTTTCAGTGGGGATCCGCGTGAACCCTACTAGGCCAGTGACACGAGGCTCACCCCTACTTTTCAGGTGGATCGTTCTGCTTACTTCGTGGTTCCTGGTGTGGCGAGTTCGTAGTTGCCAGCGGTACCTGCGTCGGGCTTCTCCCGACCTCAGTGTACGTTTCTCTTTCTGTTGGACTGTACTTGTCTTTCCTTTGGACTGGAATCTGGTATAATTGTTAAATTTGAACTGTTAATTAAAAAGTAATTTTATTTATGCTACTTTAGCAAACCTGGTTAATGAAATTTAATTGCTTACTATTATATCTGTGACTTCAATGTACTACACGACATTCCTTTTATCCATTCGGAGCTTTACAGCTCTTGGGAGGCTTCACGAGTTCCAAGCGGTATCGGGTCTACTCGGTAGTCCTATCGGGTATATCCAGTATTCGGAGTCCGGGTCGTCACAGGTGGTATCAGAGCATTATTGTGTGAAGTACATGGGAATCCGAGATATACAGTATCCAGAGTCCTGAAAGTCCAGTACAGTCTTTCGCTGGCTTAGGTTTCACGATTCTTTGTCGTTCTGTTTTCCGCATGTTGTCTTGTGCGTGATGTGTCAACATTGTACGAGATGGTTTTGCTCTCGTCAAGATGCGATGGGATGCTCTCTTTCGTCGTGGTGTTTATCTTGATCGTGTTGTACTTGGCAGAGTTTGCCGATAGGCTTGAATCTATAGTACATTGTTCGAGATTTTTTCCGTGGTTTGTTCAGGTGGCTGGTGACTTTTCGAGTCGGTGTGATGACCGTACACGTTCTTACGTTATTTTGGTTGTCCCAGCTTAAGTCTGTGCAGCTCCTGAGGTATTTCGCTTCTATCAAAGTGGTCGATTAGATTCCTCGATTGAGAAGATGCTCAGGCGACCTAGGATTTTCTCTTCCTTGTGAGCTTCTGTGGTCGAGCTTAATGCTTCTCATCCCGATTGGTGGAGTCTTTTCGAGGTAAGCCTTAGAATTGTTGTCTTGGTGAGACCTTTGTCATGTGTCTGCTTAAGTGTGGACTGTGTTTATTCTGAGCCTGATCTGCCTCTTTGTTCTACGGTTACTTGGCTTTGGACATAATCTTTGTGTTAAGAGCCGTTGTGCACCGTGTTTCTCGTGCCGTGTCTAGCGGCCGATGTGTTGTGAAGGCTCATTTATTCTTTCAGGACGTAATGGTAAGCTGAGATTAGCCTTTCTTTGTGCTTTGTGCTGAAGCTGGTACTCTCCTTCATTTGCACTTAGGCTCCTTGTGATCGGTTGCTCGCAGGATAAGTACTCGTGGCGTGTTATATTGCGGTTTTCATGAATTGTGATGGCGCCATGCGTGTGCTGAGATGCGGATATCTAGATATTTCTGATGCCTGTGTGCGCTTTATGAGTGCGTAGCGGAAGCGTGTGGGCTGATAACCCACGGGTCGAGGATCGTTGGTTGTAAGATTCTGACCGGTCGAGAGAATCATTTTTCTCGATGTGACTTCATCTTGGCTTCATGTGCCTTGATGTTGTCTGTTGCCACGCCGTTATTCTTGGAGGCTTTATGGTGTTGGCACTGGCATTTGTGAGTATTGGGGAATCTGTCGACATTTCTGCTGGTTGAATACCCTCTGCTCTGTATCTCTTCCTTGGGTGTTGTGCTCTCGGGACGTGATCGTGGTCCTTGAGATGCGTTTCCCGATATTGTTGTCCTTGTAGTCGTGGGTCTTTTCTTGGTGAGCTGCTCGTTGCATGACTAGTCCATTATAGTCGTGTGTTCAGCTATAATTGTGCCTTGATGTGACCCAGCTTGCAGTTGTGTTCCGTGATTCTGTGTTCAGTACGGAGCCGGGGTCCTACAAGTGTTGTTGTTGTCATTTTGTCGTTGTTTCCCCATGAATCTGTCTTAGCATCGTGTGGACCATTGTTGGCCCAGAGAGATGGCAGACAAGAAGGGGGGTTGAATTGTCCCCTTGTCGAGATGGCAGATTTTAAAAACAACTCCAACTAATAGCAATGGAAATAAAATTAACTAACGTTGATTGGCCTAAACAATCGTGAGATTAAGATATTCTCTCGATCTTTCCGATCTCACTCGAATTACCAATGAAACTAGACAATGAAATCACGCTTAACACAGATAGCGGAGGTAGCAGTGTGTAATGATGCAGTGAATTAAAAATATATTTAACAGACATGTGAAGGGAGATAGAAGAAATGGTCAATCGCACAGGCATTCACACGGAACACGAGATTTTTAGGTGGTTCGGGACCACGACGGGCTCCCTACGTCCACCCCTCACCCAACCGGGTGAGGCTTCACTACATGCTACTTTCGTAGCAACACGGGGACGAACCCCAACTACACACACGCTGCTTCCGCAACAATACACACACGGGGACAAGCCCCAAAACGCTGCCACTGCAGCACACACACACAGTCGGGGATCTCACCCCGCACTAGAATCCCACACGGAGACGCAGCTCCGTACACACACACAGATATATCGATGTTAAGAAAAACAAGAAGGATCTACAATATATGCTCATAGTAGATTATAACTGAAGAGAGACATCATAAAGAGATGAATGAAAGATATGGAATGTTTCCCTCTTTATTCTTGAATGGCCATTCGAATGTTTTTCTTGAAGCACCGGTCAGAGGGAGTTTAATCTGAAGCTAGTTGGAGCAGTCGGTCATCTTGTTTGAGGATCCAAGATGTGTTCCGTTTGGTTCAAGCTCCAATCACACCTCCAGACATCAAGCACTGATGGATCTTACAAAGCCCTCTTTTCTTCACCTTGTGGTCGCGGTTTTTCTTTCTTTACCTGCAAGAATGCAAATGTTTAGCCCAAAGACATTAATCTATGCCCTAATAGAAGAGTAGAAATGAGTGAAGAAAAGGTCCCCCTCAAATCTGCATTAAACCCCATTCATCGAAGTGGTAGGGTGCGCTAGAAGGTTTGGTTCGCGGAGTGGAAGCCGGGTAAGACCGCAAGAGCCTCCCAAGATAGAATCTTCAGCATCAATACTCAGAGATGGAATCAGATCGACAGTTGTTCATCATTCTTGGCGTTCTCCTCTTCTTCTTCTTCCTCCTCCAGGTGGGGCGGCGCCCTCCTCTTCCACCCTGCAAGCAAAAATAGAGAATATTAGCACCAAGGAGTTTCTTACGATGGAAATCGAAGCCTTCATATACAAGAGGGAAAAACACAACAAAAGACTACAATACCCATGTTAGAACCCTTCAAATCAACACCCAATAGATGTATGGAAACCCTAAGGCTATTGGGGTAAAAAGGTAAAACAATCGGATCTTGATATGGGTATTTCGAAACCAATCCGGAAAACTCGTTCCGGACGAACCAGAGAAAGTTTCGACCTCTAGGGTCGACACCCATCTCAACGAGTTCTGTCAGAACATATATAAAAACAAAACCGAGATACGAGTGTAGGTCGACACTTTTCACCGAGAGTTTTGGCCTGTGAAGAGACATAACATTCGTGGTGAAAAGTGTCGACTTACGAGGTCGACACTTTTTCACGAACATTCTGTTTTCACAAAAATGAACATTCTTACCTGAAAGTGTCGACCTATGAAGTCGACACTTTTTTCGTGAGTTCTACCTTTAGCAAAACAACAGAACCCTGGTGAAAGTGTCGACTCCATGAGTCGACACTTTATGCCAGCGTCCTTTATTTCAGGGGAGATTCCCGGCTACTCGGATCCACTTCCACTTATACAACTTTTTGAAGGGGGTAAACAGCTTTTTCCTCACGAGACATGTGATTTCTATGTAGAGAATCAATAGTCCTCAAAAGTGTAGAGTAGAAAATAGTAGTCCTTATTAGATTGAATCATTATCTCAAAAAGGTGCATTTTATGTGGGTGGTTGTATTGAATGTAAAAGATGAATTAGTCTCAACACAGTAATGTCTCCCCCTAAATGTATGCACGGTTATAAAAAAATCTCCCCCTTAATATACGCCATGTAACAAACATGTCTAAATCAATGCAATTTCATTTAGCAAGGGATGAGTCATAGAAGGACTCAAAAAGTGGTTGTATATTATATACATTCAAACAAGCACTGAACTGAAGTTTTCAAGTAAGGTGATTACCGGTACGTGGCGGAGAACGTAGGTCCGATGACCACCATCATGCGTGAAGAAAGTTTCCAGTTGGACATAATCCAACCTTCCACAATTATCATTTGATATACCTGATAATCATGGCATTCAAGCACATGAGTATGAAGTATATGCAAGTATATGCATGTAACTTGAAAAGATGATTGAAAAATTATTCATATTCACAAGTATACAAAGATGTGTATGATATGTGCATGAAAGTAAGTATGCAACTTGTGTATGCATAAGTGAACTATGTATGCACATGTGAACCGTTATTTATAAGAAGTAATTGAAAGTATGAAAACTTTTATGTTCAAACTGAAGGATTCAAGAACTGAATTGTTATTTGCAAGATGTAAAACAGAGAGTGTGAAAGACTCTATGCACAGTGTAAAACGTTCAAAACCAAATTTTTATTTGCGAAGCAAAAGAGAAGGTGTGTATTAAAAGTCATATATGTCCGAGGTTAAGCATTCAAGAACTAAATTTATTCACACGTTGTGAAAAGAGAAGCATTCAAGATAAGTACCCATCATACTCAAAAGATCTCAGCATTTCAACTGTTGACAAGAGTCAGTGAGGCAGAATTGTAGACATTTTTCTCTAAGATCAAGTTTTACCTTGTTAGATTCTTCAACATAAACCAAACCAAAGAAGTTCTCAAAATCAAACATTTTCTTTCTCACCTTGAGTGTCCTTTATTAATTAAAATTTCTTGACCTCAAGGTGCCCCTGTAAAATAAATTCTCATTTTGGCAATTTGGATACTCAAGCCATCTTGGGTCCCGAGGGGTTAGTTCTAGCATGAACAATTATATTTTTCCTTTTATTTTTCCTTTCATACCACTCATCGTCGGCCCTCATCATGGTACAGTCATACATTGAATGATCATTCTGGCCACAATAAAAATAATAAGAGGATTTTCTTTTCACTGACCATTTTTCATCATATTTCATTAAAAATAATTATCCATGATGTGTCCAAGCTCACCATAATAATGACAAGATATGTTTTTCTTGAAAGACCACTCATCATCATTTCTCTTTGTTAAACAATTTTCAAAAACATGACCATGCATCCCACAATAAAAGCAGTGAGTGTTCTGAGTTTTCTTCGTGGGTTTCTCATGATTTTTAGAATCAACATTCATTTTCATTCTTGATCTTAAAGCTTCATCATCATCAACCTTCATTAAAAAGTAATCGTACATATCATGACCAAATATTCCGCAGTAATAACATGAAACATTTCTTCTTCTACTTGGTGCATGATTATGTTTGACAAACAAGTGGTTTTGCATGCACGCAAGAGCGATCATCAACATTTTTATGTTTTTCATTTCCTTCATCACACTTACACAAAGATTCATTCAAGATTTTGATTTCATTTTCCAATGATGAAATATACAATTCAGACTTAGCAATTTCTTCCTCACACAATGCAAGTTTATTGTTAAAAAAGGAATTGACAGTTTTATAACTTGCAACCTCTTCTTCTAGAACATGAGAGTTTTCAAGATCATCAACAACTACATATTTTCCTTTTTCAAACATGTGGATTTTATCAACCAGTAGACTATTTTGATCTTTCAATTTCTTAATCTCTTCAGCAAGCTTTTCATTCTGCAGTTTTTCAAATGAATTTTCAGTCATGGAGGCATGTTCAGATTCATTCTTTTGAAAGCTCACTTTTCCATTAGTCATTGCATTCATGGTATCATTGGATTCAAATTTGTCATTAATGTTCCTAAACCTCTCTATTTCATGTCTAAGTTCCTTCAGCTTTTCAGACTTGTCAACATACATGAATTTTTCTTTTTCAAGGGTAAGTAATTTTTCAGACATAGCTGTGTTCAACATTTTTAGCTTCTCATTATCTTCTCTTATTTGTTGGAGTTCTGAAATTTTAGCCAATAGAGTTTTATTTTCAGTTTTCAAACATGAAGTGGTTTCTTTATGCATATCAACTTCAAGCAACAGGCTTTTAATCAACTTCCTAAGCTCATAACATTCAGTACATGGTGAGTTCATATCACAAGCATTTTCAATTTCAAAGCACTTTACACATGAAGAGTTAACATGTGAAACATTATCAAGTTTCCTTTTCATTTTTCTATTTTCAGATTTTAGTGCTTTGTATATATCAACTAGTTCATCGTAAGCATTTAGCAATTCATCATAACTCAATTCATCTTCTTCCTCGGAATCGGAGTTAGAATTTACCTTCGAACTCTCCTCGTTTTGACGCTCAATTTCATTGTTTGCAACCAAGCAGTCACCGTCGTTGCAACTTTCTTTTTGGGCTTCCTTTAGCCCATCCCAAATTTCTTTGGCTGTCCTACAAGACAAAATAAATGGAAATTGATTAGTGTCCAAGGCAGCCTTAAGAGCATTCAAGGCAAACAGATTATCCGAATTCATCTTCCTATGTTCATCAGTCCACCTTAATTCATTTTTGGGTAAGACATGTGGACCAGGAGAGATTAATTTCATGAGTTTCAGATCAAAACCACAAATCCAAACACAAAACTTTCCTATCCAAGAAGCATAATCAAAACCATTGTAAGCAGGAATAGAATTCAAGTTAGCCATCATGAAAACGATCTTTACTCTACGACCGCAAGGTCGACAAAAAAATCAGAGACAAGGCTCTGATACCAATTGTTGGCCCAAAGAGATGGCGGACAAGAAGGGGGGTTGAATTGTCCCCTTGCCGAGATGGCGGATTTCAAAAACAGCTCCAACTAATAGAAACGGAAATAAAATTAACTAATGTTGATTGGCCTAAACAATCGTGAGATTAAGATATTCTCTCGATCTTTCCGATCTCACTCGAATTATCAATGCAACTAGACAATGAAATCACGCTTAACACAGATAGCGGAGGTAGCAGTGTGTAATGATGCAGTGAATTAAAAATCTATTTAACGGACCTGTGAAGGGAGATAGAAGAAATGGTCAATCGCACAGGCATTCACACAGAACACGAGATTTTTAGGTGGTTCGGGACCACGACGGGCTCCCTACGTCCACCCCTCACCCAACCGGGTGAGGCTTCACTACACGCTACTTTCGTAGTAACATGGGGACGAACCCCAACCACGCACACGCTGCTTCCGCAGCAATACACACACGGGGACAAGCCCCAAAACGCTGCCACTGCAGCACACACACACGCACAGTTGGGGATCTCACCCCGCTCTAGAATCCCACACGGAGACGCAGCTCCGTACACACACACACAGATATATCGATGTTAAGAAAAACAAGAAGGATCTACAATATATGCTCATAGTAGATTATAACTGAAGAGAGACATCATAAAGAGATGAATGAAAGATATGGAATGTTTCCCCCTTTATTCTTGAATGGTCATTCGAATGTTTTCCTTGAAGCACCGGTCAGAGGGAGTTTAATCTGAAGCTAGTTGGAGCAGTCGGTCGTCCTGTTTGAGGATCCAAGATGTGTTCCGTTGGGTTCAAGCTCCAATCACACCTCCAGACATCAAGCACTGATGGATCTTACAAAGCCTTCTCTTCTCCACCTTGTGGCCGCGGTTTTTCTTTCTTTACCTGCAAGAATGCAAACATTTAGCCCAAAGACATTAATCTATGCCCTAATAGAATAGTAGAAATGAGTGAAGAAAAGGTCCCCCTCAAATCTGCATTGAACCCCATTCATCGAAGTGGTAGGGTTCGCTAGAAGGTTTGGTTCGCGGAGTGGAAGCTGGGTAAGACCGCAGGAGCCGCCCAAGATAGAATCTTCAGCATCAATACTCAGAGATGGAATCAGATCGACAGTTGTTCCTCGTTCTTGGCGTTCTTCTCTTCTTCTTCTTCCTACTCCAAGTGGGGCGGCGCCCTCCTCTTCCTCCCTGCAAGCAAAAATAGAGAATATTAGCACCAAGGAGTTTCTTACGATGGAAATCGAAGCCTTCATATACAAGAGGGAAAAACACAGCAAAAGACTACAATACCCATGTTAGAACCCTTCAAATCAACACCCAATAGATGTATGGAAACCCTAAGGCTATTGGGGTAAAAGGGCAAAACAATCGGATCTTGATATGGGTATTTCGAAACCAATCCGGAAAACTCGTTCCGGACGAACCAGAGAAAGTGTCGACCTCTAGGGTCGACACTCGTCTCAACGAGTTCTGCCAGAACATATATAAAAACAAAATCGAGATACGAGTGTCGACCTATGGGGTCGACACTTTTCACCGAGAGTTCTGGCCTGTGAACAGACATAACATTCGTGGTGAAAAGTGTCGACTTACGAGGTCGACACTTTTTCACGAACATTCTGTTTTCACAGAAATGAACATTCTTACCTGAAAGTGTCTACCTACGAAGTCGACACTTTTTCCCATGAGTTCTGCCTTTAGCAAAACAACAGAACCCTGGTGAAAGTGTCGACTCCATGAGTCGACACTTTATGCCAACGTCCTTTCTTTCAACGCAAGGCAGAGGCTCCATTAATAAGTGTCGACCCCTTAGGTCGACACTTTTCCTGACAACAGAAAATACATCAATAACACCAATAGAAAGCTCCACAATTCAAATACATATATCAAGGTTGATCAAGAGAGTTCATAAAACTCAGATTGACATACATGAGGGGTCTTAAAAACACAGATCAAACCAGATCTTGCAAGAAGGAATGGGAATCGAATTGAGCATGATGCATCATGAAGCTCACTTAGACAAAAGACAATTAAGTAGCCAAATAAATTTAACCCAACTTACCCACTTAGAAACATATACTGAAATGAATTCTTACCATGTTTACAAAGGTTTGTGGGTATCTTGAAACATGCACTTTCAAGAAATTCAAGTCATGAGAGTTATGAGTCAAAGCACTTGAAGAAGCCATTTTCAACCCATTTATGAAAACTTGACTTAGCCAAGTAAAAAGCATGCATTTGAGTAAAGTGAAATGCATTCTTCTCATGGATCCAATGTTCAGTCTAAATTTCAGTTTCAATCGAAAACTATCCACATGCACATTGAAATCAAATATGTAATTGACATGTGTTCAACCTGCATGTTCGCATATCAAAATGCAAAGCAACATATGAGTGAACCATTATATCACGTCGTTACATATTAAACATCCAATGCAATCAACAAGGTCTGAGCATTGTATCACCATATAACACAATCAGTTCCAAAAATGACTTTAACCAAAATTCCACCACAAGCCTATAGAAAAGCATCTATAGAAGAAGATGTTCAAGCAATTCTCACATGATTGGTCTCACATCAGCTCACACAATTTAATCAATGCTTAATCCATAAAGTTAGATTCAGTTATCAAAGACAACCATGCAATCCACAAAAGCCACATGATCTAGACAATCATGACCTACAAAAGCAGTCCAAGAAGAACTGAACTTTTACAGACCAATGCAAGAGTTAACATCAAGAATATATACATAAGGCTCAAATAGCCAGGGGTCGACCCATGGGGTCAACCCATCCAAAGGAGAATTGAAAGCTGCCTTAGCAGTCCAATGTAATCAAATGATCTTACCAACAGACTATCAAACCAATACCCAACAGTCTCATACACATCACGCATGATTCAACATCAGAAATGTATCCATGAAGGACCGTTGAAATTCTACCTGCAAAACAAGATATCATCATATTAGCTTGTTTATCACGAAGATGCCATTAAGCATAAAATACACAATATATTAGAATCATCAAAATCATTGTCAAAGACAACATGGGGACGCACAGAACCCAACAATCTCCCCCTTTTTGATGATGACAATATATTGTGACTATACAAATTCAAATATCTCTCCCCCTTTGGCATTATCAAAAAAAATGGGGGTCAAGAGGCAACAGTGAAGATTCCAAACATGAATGAGACATGCGCACACGAACCCAGCAATTAACCTCCCATGAAGAGAAGGTGTATAAACTAAGAAGCAAGCAACAGTTTGGAATTTGATGTACAATCAGCAGATATGTGAGATATGTGCAAATGCTCAATTTTTGTAATTTTTGCTATATGTAAGACTAATTATGCACAAGTTGTGTAAATAAACTATGCTATATGCAAAATGTTAGACTAAGCTATGCACAAAATGTATTATGCTAAAAAACACATTATTCTTCCCAATTGTCAAGAACAAAAATCAACTGACAATGGGTTATTTAACCTGTTATATACAAGTATAACCTATAGATGCAAACTATGGAATGGAATTTGATATGAACAGACGGGTTAAGCATTCAGGCACTCAAGCATGCATAGTTAAGTATAGACTCATGCAAGTCCCTTTGGGACGGGTGTAAGGATAATGCAATCGATTGTAGAACATGATGTGCATGTACAATATTAAAAAGGTCGTGCTTACATAAATAAAGTACTACATTAACCATGAAAGATGACTGATTCATAAAGGACATTCAAACAATCAAACCCAAGGTGCATATGTGAAGATTGAGCAATGAAGTTCAAGTCAATATGAAAAATCAGATTTTCTAAAGAACACTAAAAAGAACTTCTCATCCATACACTTTCATGCACAATGCTCGAATATTGGTAACTACGTATGACCCCAATTTTTAATTACTAAAAATTGTGTGACTAACTTTTTGACACGAGTCATACCTTTTGTTTCAGGGGCAATTCCCGGTTACTCAGTTTCGTCACTTTTTATGATGTGGATGAGACACTTTTCGATGTGAGTTGTACCCTTTGTCTCAGGGGCACTTCCCGGCTACTTGGTGGCAAATCACACTTATTTTTATATGGATTAGTTTCTCCTTTCGACGCGAGTTTCCTCCTTTATTTCAGGGGGGATTCCTGGCTACTTGGATCCACTTCCACTTATACAACTTTTTGAAGGGGGTAAACAGCTTTTTCCTCACGAGACATGTGATTTCTATGTAGAGAATCAATAGTCCTCAAAAGTGTAGAGTAGAAAATAGAAGTCCTTATTAGATTTAATCATTATCTCAAAAAGGTGCATTTTGTGTGGGTGGTTGTATTGAATGTAAAAGATGAATTAGTCTCAACACATTAATGTCTCCCCCTAAATGTATGCACGGTTATAAAAAAATCTTCCCCTTAATATACGCCATGTAACAAACATGTCTAAATCAATGCAATTTCATTTAGCAAGGGATGAGTCATAGAAGGACTCAAAAAGTGGTTGTATATTATATACATTCAAACAAGTACTGAACTGAAGTTTTCAAGTAAGGTGATTACCGGTACGTGGCGGAGAACGTAGGTTCGAAGACCACCATCATGCGTGAAGAAAGTTTCCAGTTGGACATAATCCAACCTTCTACAATTATCATTTGATATACCGGATAATCATGGCATTCAAGCACACGAGTATGAAGTATATGCAAGTATATGCATGTAACTTGAAAAGATGATTGAAAAATTATTCCTATTCACAAGTATGCAAAGATGAGTATGATATGTGCATGAAAGAAAGTATGCAACCTGTGTATGCATAAGTGAACTATGTATGCACATGTGAACCGTTATTTACAAGAAGTGATTGAAAGTATGAAAACTTTTATGTTCAAACTGAAGGATTCAAGAACTGAATTGTTATTTGCAAGATGTAAAACAGAGAGTGTGAAAGACTCTATGCACAGTGTAAAGCGTTCAAAACCAAATTTTTATTTGCGAAGCAAAAGAGAAGGTGTGTATTAAAAGCCATATATGTCCGAGGTTAAGCATTCAAGAACTAAATTTATTCACACGTTGTGAAAAGAGAAGCATTCAAGATAAGTACCCATCATACTCAAAAGATCTCAGTATTTCAATAGTTGACAAGAGTGAGTAAGGCAGAATTGTAGACATTTTTCTCTAAGATCAAGTTTTACCTTTTTAGATTCTTCAACATAAACCAAACCAAAGAAGTTCTCAAAATCGAACATTTTCTTTCTCACCTTGAGTGTCCTTTATTAATTAAAATTTCTTGACCTCAAGGCGCCCCTGTAAAATAAATTCTCATTTTGAAAATTTGGGTACCCAAGCCATCTTAGGTCCCGAGGGGTTATTTCTAGCATGAACAATTATATTTTTCCTTTTATTTTTCCTTTCATACCACTCATCGTCGGCCCTCATCATGGTACAGTCATCCATTGAATGATCATTCTGGCCACAATAAAATTAATGAGAGGATTTTCTTTTCACTGACCATTTTTCATCATATTTCATTAAAGAACAATTATTCATGATGTGTCCAAGCTCACCATAATAATGACAAGATATGTTTTTCTTGAAAGACCACTCATCATCGTTTCTCTTTGTTAAACAATTTTCAAAAATATGACCATGCATCCCACAATAAAAGCAGTGAGTGTTCTGAGTTTTCTTCGTGGGTTTCTCATGGTTTTTAGAATCAACATTCACTTTCATTCTTGATCTTGAAGCTTCATCATCATCAAGCTTCATTAAAAAGCAATCGTACATATCATGACCAAATATTCCGCAGTAATAACATGAAATATTTCTTCTTCTACTTGGTGCATGATTATGTTTGACAACAAGTGGTTTTGCATGCACGCAAGAGCGATCATCAACATTTTTATGTTTTTCATTTCCTTCATCACACTTACACAAAGATTCATTCAAGATTTTGATTTCATTTTTCAATGATGAAATATGCAATTCAGACTTAGCAATTTCTTCCTCACACAATGCAAGTTTATTGTTCAAAAGGGAATTGACAGTTTTATAACTTGCAACCTCTTTTTCTAGAACATGAGAGTTTTCAAGATCATCAACAACTACATATTTTCTTTTTTCAAACATGTGGATTTTATCAACTAGTAGACTATTTTGATATTTTAATTTCTTAATCTCTTCAGCAAGCTTTTCATTCTGTAATTTTTCAAATGAATTTCCAGTCATGGAGGCATGTTCAGATTCATTCTTTTGAACGCTCACTTTTCCATTAGTCATTGTATTCATGGTATCATTGGATTCAAATTTGTCATTAATGTTCCTAAACCTCTCTATTTCCTGTCTAAGTTCCTTCAGCTTTTCAGACTTGTCAACAGACATGGATTTTTCTTTTTCAAGGGTAAGCAATTTTTTAGACATAGCTGTGTTCAACATTTTTAGCTTCTCATTATCTTCTCTTATTTGTTGGAGTTCTGAAATTTTAGCCAATAGAGTTTTATTTTCAGTTTTCAAACATGAAGTGGTTTCTTTATGCATATCGACTTCAAGCAACAGACTTTTAGTCAACTTCCTAAGCTCAGAACATTCAGTACATGGTGAGTTAATATCACAAGCATTTTCAATTTTAAAGCACTTTATACATGAAGAGTTAACATGTGAAACATTATCAAGTTTCCTTTTCATTTTTCTATTTTCAGATTTTAGTGCTTTGTATATATCAACTAGTTCATCGTAAGCATTTAGCAATTCATCATAACTCAATTCATCTTCTTCCTCGAAATCGGAGTTAGAATTTACCTTCGAACTCTCCTCGTTTTGACGCTCAATTTCATTGTTTGCAACCAAGCAGTCACCGTCATTGCAACTTTCTTTTTGGGCTTCCTTTAGCCCATCCCAAATTTCTTTGGATGTATCAAACCAATACGCAACAGTCTTATACACATCACGCATGATTCAACATCAGAAATGTATCCATGAAGGACCGTTGAAATTCTACCTGCAAAACAAGATATCATCATATTAGCTTGTTTATCACGAAGATGCCATTAAGCATAAAACACACAATATATTAGAATCATCAAAACCATTGTCAAAGACAACAAGGGGGCGTACAGAACCCAACAACCATGATCTTATCGGTTAGTTGTGTTGTACTCTTCTTTCCTGGTAGAGTTAGCATGTGACTCGATCAGATGTAATATCTGACTGAGGACGGACTTGATTGTGCTTGTGGTCCGGTGCTGTCTTTGGCGTCCTGTGTGCCGACTTTCGTTGTTGCCTTTGGCACTGGAGCCAATGTGTCGAGCTGTCAGCTGAGAGGACTATGCTTCCTTGTGTAAGCTGATGCTTGTCGTGTCTGTCGCTTTGGTTTCCCGATATATGTGTCGTGGCATGTGTCGTGTCTCCTTTCCTGTAAGACGTAAACGACGTTGCCTTGTTTCGGAGGTGTCAGACTTGTGTTCACTTGTGTCATGCTCGATCCAGAGCATGTACTTGTGATTATGGTCTGACTATGTCCCTATGAATTTTGTTTCTTGAGATTCGTGTTGTTTCAAGTTGTGTCTTGGGGTTTGTTCGTCTCTGCTTCTTCTTGTTCATTCTTCAAATTTCGAGGATGAAATTTCCTGAAGGAGGGGAGGCTGTAATACCCTGGATTCTTATCGGATCTTTCGGATCCTTTTCGGAGAGTTTCGGATCGCTTTTGTGGGTCCTGAGTTGAGTTTTACGATCCACGTGGATTTTTCTCTCGTACTAGTTACGGAACCCTGTGGTGAGTTTATTTTTCAGTTCATCGACTCAAGGACGCTACAGTTGCGATGTACTCGTTGAGAGGATCGTTTCGACTATTTTTACGTATTTTTCTGAATTAGTCCATTTACGGGCTAAAAATCAGAATTTTCAGAAATTAGGAAAATTCCTAATTTCTTTTCCTTTTTTTATTTTTCTTTCTTCTTCCTCTCTCCCCCCTTCTCATTCGCGCCATGACCTCCTCTCTCCTCCGTTTTCTCTCTTCTCTCGCCCTCCCGGCTCCAGCTACAGACAGACGAGGCTCAGGCAAGTAGTGGTGATGTTGTGGGAGTGGTCCGGAGCGCGATGGGGCGAGGATCGGACCGTTTCTGGCGCGATCCCAAACGGTGGATTCAGAGCCGACGGTCGATCTCACGATGCAATTTTTGGCGTGGTTTAGTCACCTCGGTGCACTAAATCTTCGGTGGAGGTAGGGAGACGGATCACCTACTTCTCCTCTACATTTTCCCTGCAGTTTCACATCGTTCGGTACGAGAACGAGCGAGTTTGGGCTCGTTTTAGCAAAATTGTAGTTTCCTGGAGTTCGTAGGGTTTGCCAGAAAACGTCAGCGTCAGTTGACTCCCTGGAACGTCAGCGTTCCATAGTTGCTGATTTCGTCGCGATTGACGGTCATTCGGGACCGTTAGGAGCCCGGGAAGTCCGGTGACTCCATTTGGGTTGATTCCGTAGAATCACCTGTTTCTTTCCGTTTCTTAACCGATTCAACTCCTGTTCGAGTCTATGTTTTTCCCTGTCACACCGTGGTTGTATCCCCTTCGTCTCATGACGAACGGGGCGTGGAAGGGCCATGATCGGGCCGATCCCAAGATTCTCCCGTCGTGACGCCTACACGGTTCCACAGTAACCGTGTAGGGCTTGGCGCGGCTGGCTTCGGACCGTTTAGTGTAGGTTGGTTGGGCGCCTACGCGGTCGCGCGATAGGCCGCCCTGTGTCTGGCACGGCCAGGTCTTTACCATCCAGTGCCTTTGAGCGGCTGCGTTCCAGCCGTGCCATGTGTTGAACGGCCCGCAGTTAGCCGTTCTATTTTTCTTCGTGCGTTGAACGGCTATGGCCTAGCCGTTCTGTTCCCTCGGTTCCTTTGAGCGGCTTTCCTTGAACCGTTCAGAGTGCTCGAGGCGGTTCACGGAGCAGTTTCCCCTTAACCGTTCTATGCGTTGAGCGGTTTGGTCAAAACCGTTCTGACCGTTGACCAGGTTTCACTGTAGTATGCCGGTTCGTGTCGGGCGGCCACCCTCAGACCGCCTAGTTACCCTGAGCGGCCTCATGTGGACCGTTCAGCCCATTGAGCGACCCCTTTGTGACCGCCCAGTGAGTTGAGTCCGTAGTTGTGTCAATTGGCCGTGATGGCCTGATCCGTGCCCGTCTGTCTGTGTGTGTGTCATAGGATGGTTAGTTAGTCCGTGTCGCGGATCTTCTATAGATCGCTTGGTGGTTCATTGGGCAGGTCTGCTGGAGTTGACTGAGTCTAGTGGTTCATCCTTGACCGCTACAGTCGCCTCATGGCTCTACCCCTGACCGCTAGTGTCCATGTCTCTGTGTGCATAGCGGCTTCCTCCTTGACTACTTGGTTTCCCTAGCAGCTGAGTGATGGATCGCTTATGCCCAGAGTGTCGTTTCCCGTCATTTCGATTTCCGCATGTCTTGGCTTGACCTTGTGGTTTGCCGTTCCCATGGATATCTTTTGGTGTCCTATGAGGGCTAAGACCACGTTATAAGGTAGCCAGGAGTTTCTCTTGCTTGAAGTAGGATTCTCTTCCCTACTGTTAAATCGTCAATGTTCGATTACGGTCAACCCGGGGTGACCCAGTGGTTGACAGGCGACCTTGTGTGTGTCTCGGCGGTTCTGTCTAGCCCGAGACATGGTTCTGAACACCTTGAGGTGTTGTCTCACCTCGGTTTACATGTCCAGATGTGCTGAGGGTCTTGGTGTTCCCTCATGGCCCCGTGTGTCGTTTTACGCGGTCATGTCGTTCCCTCTGGCTTAGGATTAGACCGATTGGTGGCTTGTTCCGCTTTGCGCAACGATCTTGACTCCGAGTCGTGAGACTCAAGGATCGTTATGTGAGTAGGTCTAGTTGCCCTGTCCTGAGTCTGTTGGTAGTCGTTGCGCTACCCTGGTGCTTCGTAGTACATACGACAGTGCTTCCTTACCTGTCAGTACTACAGTGCTTGTGTTTTAGAGTTCTATGTCTAGTGAGTCTCCACTAGTCATAGCCTAGCGACGCGTTACGGCGTGTCGACCCACCTAGAAGTGGTGGCGTGGCAGTTCCTGAGATACGATTTTTAAGCTAGTTCCGGGGGGGCCTGGTTAACGGTAACGTCCTGCTAGGGGGGAAACTAACTAGAGGCCTGACTCTAGGCAAGAGTCGGTGTGTGCATACGTGGTCAGGGGCGTAGGACTTGCGCCAATGGGCGTGACCCTGACTGGTCACTCGTTACTGTGGTTCCTGTTCTGGTTACAGTGTCTTAGTCTCTGCCGTGTGCTAGGCAGCGTAGACGAGACACTTGAGGTGCAGCATAAGATGTCAGTGGACGCAGCTGACTGTTCTTCTAGTGAGGAGGTGCTTCCGTCACATGACGCGTGACTCTCGTGTTTCTCGGAGTCTGTGTTACCCTTCAAAGTTAGCTCGTTCTTGGTTCCGTCCAAGATCAGCTTCCCCTGCCGAGTTGGTCTGTGTTTGGCTTGTCCCTGACTAGCTTGTTGTGGCGTGCACGATGCTCCAGTCGTGTATGCAGATATGTTTAGGGGGAGCTTGCACGGCAATCCAGTCGTGTGAGCTGTAGAGTCTATCTCGTCAGTCTCGGTCTTTTCCTAGGCTTGTGTGTCTGGTCTCGTAGGCCTTTTTCTTGGGCCTCGTGCTTGTCGATAGATCGATAACTCCTGACCTTTCAAGTTCAGGGTTAGCCCTTCTGTCGTTGCTTGGAGTAGCTTAGGGGCCGAGGTCCTCTCGGTGGCCGTGTTTTGTAGGTACGGCTTCTTCCCTCTTCCCTTACATGTTCCCTACTCCTACTTCCTATTCTTTACAGCTTTGTAGTTTAGTTTTCCTACTTTGCAACTACTATTGTTTTAGTTGTCGTTCCGTGTTACTGTGTTATTTTTCAGTGGGGATCCGCGTGACCCCTACTGGGCCAGTGACACGAGGCTCACCCCTGCTTTTCAGGTGGGTCGTTCTGCTTACTTCGCGGTTCCTGGTGTGGCGAGTTCGTAGTTGCCAGCGGTACCTGCGTCGGGCTTCCCCCGACATCAGTGTACGTTTTTCTTTCTGTTGGACTGTACTTGTCGTTCCTTTGGACTGGACTCTAGTATAATTGTTAAATTTGAACTGTTAATTAAAAATTAATTTTATTTCTGCTACTTTGGCAAACCTGATTAATGAAATCTAATTGCTTACTGTTGTATCTGTGACTTCAATGTACTACACGACATTCCTTTTATCTCTTCGGAGCTTTACAGCTCTTGGGAGGCTTCATAGGTTCCAAGCGGTATCGGGTCTCCTCGGTAGTCCTATCGGGTATATCCGGAGTCCGGGTCGTCACATGTCCTACCCCATCTGCATCGAGGATCGGCGTGACCAGTGCTTGCCGAACAAGGTTATTCCCCTGGTAAAGGTGGTTTGGCAGCGTCACTCCGATGGTGGGGCGTCGTGGGAGCGAGAGGAATAGATGCGGCTGCAGTATCCCTATCTGTTCGAGTGAGTTTTCTCCCCTGTTCCTATGCTTTAGTTTAATTTCGAGGATGACATTTGTTTAAGGGGGGAGGGCTGTAATGTCCCAGGTTTTTCAGATATTTTTTGGATCAGGATCCATGGGTTTCGGATCACTTTCGGGGGTCCCGGAGAGCGTTTTAATATTTACGCGTGTTTTTCCTCTAACGAGCCTTCGGAACCCTGTGCAGCGTGAACTGTTACATTCTCCAACTTCGGGACGTTACCAGTGCGTCGAGCATGTTCCGAGGATCGGGAAAATGATTTGTCCCAATTTTTCACATTTTTTAGATTTTATGGATTTCTTTATAATAAACTTTTTTCTTTTTCTTCTCCTTCCCTTTCTCTCTCGTGACACCCCCGCTCCCCTCCCGACCGTTGCCCTCTTCCCGTGCGCAAACGCGGCGCCCTCTCCTCCTCCGGCTGCAGATGGCGGACCAAGGTGGCGGCGTGGTGACGACGGCGGCGACGAGGCAAGCACTGTGGTGGTGATCTCGCGACGTGGGTGTGGAGTTCGTGGTTCGACCGAGATTTTGAGATCGGCGGCGATCCGGAGGTTTTGAAGCTTCCTTGAGGGAGGGGAATGGATCCCTCCTCTTTGTATTCCCATTCCTGTGATTTCTAGGCCAAGGAGAGGCCGAGAGGGGTTTGTTTTGTACCGGGGTGGGAAAGTGCATGATTTGGGGTTGAGCGCCGGATCTAGTGTCCTTCGAGGTTTTTGACTAATCTATGGCCATGAATTGATGCTAGGAGGGTAGGGGAAGAGTTCCCCTTTGTTTCCCCATCATCTGAGGGTAATTGTGGCGTGGTTTGGATTTTTTCGCCATTCACGCCGTTTTCACGCTCGGATTGAAGTTGCGGTCCTACCAGAGACCGCCTTCTTCATGGGGCAGTCCTCTAGGGTGCCGCTATCTGTTTCAAATGTCGGTTTTGGGTTGCGGTCCAGGGGAGACCGCCACCCTCAGTTGCGGTCTCGTGACTGACCGCTACCCTTGCGGTAGCGGCCAGCCGCCGACCATTTCTCTGGTCGGGTCGACGCACCCTCGGGGTGCAGGTTTTCACCATTGGGGGACCCTGCCAGGTTGTGACCAGGGCATGGCCGTTTCCTGGTTAGTGCGGTCAGTGGGTGACCGCCCCATTAAGGTAGAGGCCTGGCGATGGGCCGCCACTCAACCCCCAAGGTTCGCCAGGTGGCGGCCATGGAGATGGCCGCCTCCTCATCCTTGCGGTCTCAGGGAGACCGCCAAGGCCAAGTTGCAGCCCAGGGCTGGCCGCCACTTGGAGTGACGGTCCAGGGAGGACCGCCACTCTGTTTCCATTACGGCCGGAGCTTCTATTGTGTCGCGTGAGCCCCCGAATGAGCTAGTTTTGGGTCCTATGTGGTGTGTGGTCCGAGGGTTGCCTCGAGCACCTAGTGAGAGCCATAGGTGCGTCAAGGGGGTCCCTAGAGGAGTAAGTCACCTCGGTTGGCATGCCCGTGTGACTTGAAGGTCGATTAGACCTCGTCCATGTCCCGGGCATCTGTATTCCCCGGTTCGTGTCACCGAGAGTCGGTGTTGGTACGGAGGACCGTTTCTGTACCTCGTCCGTGGTTTCCGTTACTTAGTGAGTTCATACCTTCAGTGACACGTCCACTAATTGTAGCCTTCTTACAGCACGCGTGTGCTGACCCACCCAGGAGTGGTGGAGCGGCTTACCCGAGAGAGACGATTTTTAAGCTGGTTACCGTAGGGCCTCTTCACGCAGCCTAAGTCCGGCCTTGGGAGAAGAACCAGCTAGAGGATCTGACCTAGGGCGCATGGTCTGTGTGTGCACACGTGGTTGGGGGCGTCGGACCCTCACTGACGAGCGCGACCCCAACTAGTCCTTGTTCGTGGTACTTGTTGTGTGTCTCAGTTTCCGCCTGGCCCATGTAGGGAGACACTAGGGCGCGGTGTAAGATGTCAAGGGATGCATCCAGCCTTACTTCTAGTGGGTGGTGCTCTTGTCTTCTGGCAGGTACAGACCTATTTTCCCGCCGGACCATGGTCGGTTTGTTCGGTATAGTACGTAGTCAGTGCGGTTAGTCGTAGTGAGAGTTTTCGTTTATTTATTGTTGTTACTGTCGTACTTCTGTTATTTAGCGTACTTTCCTTGCTGTCTTATTTTTCTTGTTGTGAGGTGGGGGTCTGCGGGATCCCTACTGAGCCAATGAGATGAGGCTCACCCCTGTGTTTTCAGGTGAGGTGAGGTTGGCGGGGAGCGCGATTGAGGCTCCGCGTGGTTCCTGCAGCTAGGGTTAGTTGCCAGTTGTCAGAGCCGGGATATGCCCCGCGTACTTGTACCTTTCTTTATATTGACTATACTTATTTTAGACATGAGATATTCTGGACATTGTAGCTGTTTAGTGAGTACTTGTTTAATTCCATGCATTTTATTTAGTTCATTGTGTTAGTTCTGCAGTTATTTTAGATTATCGTGTACCCTTACACCATCCTTCAACCCTTCCGAGTCTTCGGACTTGTGGGTGGCGGGCCAATGTTTGAATCGTGCCGATTCCTTTCCGGTACTCGAATCTCGGGTCGTTATAGGAGTGCCCCTAGACTGGCATGGATTGGCATTTAAGGAGGAAAGAGTCGGCCCTTGGCCGAGGGATCCTGACTTCAAGGAGGATGTTTCTTCAATGGAAAGTCTGCATCCCTACCTTTCAAAATTGGCCTTTTCTTTTGGAAATCATGAGAGAATGTTAGAATGGAATGGATTGATTGCACCATGACCAGACAGGGGAGGAAAGGTGGTAGCTTTGGATGGAACATAAAAGGGATGAAAATGACAGGCACCGGCCTATCTTTGGCTAAGAACACCCCCACTGGTGGAGTGCGATCAGTTGGTTTAGGTTGTTGGAAGAATGGAATTAACCCGAACTCCTCTTCGAGTTGAGATGCCTCTAGGTTTTCTTTCTCCTTAACTCTCTTTTTCTCTTGACCTTTTTCATCACAGGTGTTTTTGATTCCTGGCTGGATATGACCTCTCACAAAATGATCAAATAACCCTCCCCCCCTTAGGGGTAGGGCTGTCAATGGGTCGGGCCCGGCCCGGGCTAAGGTCGGCCCAGCCCGGGCCCGACTCATCAAAATTAAGGCCCGGGCCTGACCTATGTCGGGCCGGGCCGGGTCGGGCCCGACATTATGTATAAAATACAAAGCCCGACTAAGGCCAGGCCTGACAACTTAAATAAAATAAAAAATAATAATAATAATTAATAGATTTAATACTATGAAACTTATAATCTCACTAAATTAATTAAAAATTTGATATTAATTACATAATTTATGTGAAAATAGAGTTTTAAATTTTCTAATTAAGTAAAATAATATAATTTTGAACGGGACGGGCCAGCCCGCGAGCCGAACTCAAAGCCCGATCCCGGCCCGCGGGTCTAGTCGGGCCGGGCTTTTAGGCCCGACTAAAAGCCCGCGGGCCGAAAATGACCTTGCGACCCGGCCCGAAATCGGGCCAGGCCCGCGGGTCTGTCGGGCTGGCCCGGCCCATTGACAGCCCTACTTAGGGGTGTTGAGTTGGATGTTCGATTTAGTGAATGTCCTAAACCTGACCGCCCTCTATATATCTTCAGCCTATTTCTCTGGGTTGTTTTTTGCTCATCTTGACCTAATCCCTTACCGATAGTGAATCCCATTTTGACCAATAGCTTTCAACCTTTCTCTCGTGGAACCTCGAGGTTAGTGGTTGGCCTAGGACAAATGATGTGCCTTGGTTGGCTTAGCACAGATGGACCAATGGCCTCCATCATTGAATGAATGGGCCTTTTCCCTTTGTCTGGGATTGTCATGAAGGAAATTTGTTATGAGATGATGGAATTTAAATTTTTCACTATGGTAATACTTTTGACTTTGATAACCCTCCCATTGTAGGGGGATTTGAAACATTGATGGGCCGTGGAAGGGATTCTTAAGGTTTGTTCTATCCATGGCCACCCTAGGATGACTTTGTAGGCTAGATCCAGATCAAGGACAAAAAAGTCCGAGGGCATGACCACGTGACCTATCCCTAACTGTAGGGTGACCTTCCCTTTAACACTCCTCTTGGAGTTGTCATAGACAGAAATGGTTGTGCAGATGTAGCACCCCTGGTAATTATCTAGTAATTTTTTGAGATTTTTTAGAAATTAAATAGATTAATTACGCATTTAATAGGCTTGAAAAGGCTTAAGTGGGATAATTAATGGATTATTGAGACCCAACTATTTATAGACCACTAAGACCACTTAAAATGGACCCCAAGACCTAATTCTAAGTCTTTTAGGCCCAAGCCCAGTCCTAGAGTCGTAATAGGGGATATTTCCCTAAATGAGATGGATAATTAAGGGATAAATAGAAGGGAGTTTGAATTAAATTCAAATTTCGGCGGGCCAGGATGGTTGCGGTCAGTCGCGCGACTACGTCCTGGTGATAGCGGTCCAAACCCGACCGCTACTAGGTTCCGTAAATGAAAACTGATAAACACTGAATAATCTGGATTTTTATCCACCCAATTGCCATGGATCGACGTGATATGGTATGGGAACTTACCTATGACTCTTAAAGTATCGAATAGATACCCCATAGGACTCTTAATTTGATCTAATCCTTCAGCCCTAGGTCATTCCCTATAAATAGACCCCAGATTCGTCCTGCGCAAACCATAATTTTGGATCACGTGGTTCGAAGGTATGGTGTCCTCTTCTCGAGTTCATCCTTTAGAATTTTTTATTCCCCTTAGTATTTTCTAACTCGTCTCCGATTTTGGTGTTAGGAGATCAAGAGGTCAAGGAGATAGAACGCCTGGAAGTCGCTGGTTCCACGCAAGACGCGCAGGAACGGGAGCTCTCTTCTGGCGATAAATTCGCAGACTAGAAACCAACCTAGAGGTAGGTTATCTCATGACTGGCTAAAACATCAAGTTAGGAGTAAAAGCCCTCTGGTTTGTCTTGATTTCATACACCATGCTCATCGTATTTCATGATTTACCCTTATTACACATCTAGGTCTTTAGTCCATGTAGTTCTTGAAACCTTAATGAAAAGATAGTAACTTTGGTCGAATTTTTGCTTTCTCTTGCATTAGTCTCATGCTATCCTGCGTTATCTTTCAATTTTACACAGTTTTCATGATTATGTGCCTTAGAAATAGGCTCTGCAAGCCGAACTTTTGCTTCTGTCTAGAGATAGACAGATAGCAGTCCTGTAGAGACTGCTACATTCAAATAGCGGTCCCCGATAAACCGCGATCTGCACTATTCACCCCAAACAATGATCAGATTTAACCCTTTTATACCGTAATGTATGTAAGAGTTTTCATGTCATAATTCATGCTACTATGGTTCTATTGCATCAGGTTTTAAGGTGTTATGTTTTGTTGACATATCATGCTTTCAAACCTATTTTCACTTTATGCTAATTTCATACCCAAACCTTATAGTATTGTACTTAAGGGTTTCTACATTTTATGCAAGTTCCTACACTCTGATTTATGTTTTAGCACGTTTCCTTCTCATCTCATCTCTTGTTGTTACTTGCACATAGCGCGTACTCTGGTACGTAAGCTATTAGTTCACTTGCACATGATAGGAAACCCTCTTGGACATTGAATGCCTCTCCGTCGGATATTCCTTCTACTGTAATAGGAATTCATGTCTCAAGGCTTCCATAAGACTCCACGAGCCTATGATTCCCACCAGGACGCCGAGCTGATTGTACTCTAAAAATCCAAAGTCTAGAAGAGCACTTGAGTTTTCTGCGTTTTTCTGCATTGTGTCTTGATCATGGCCAGGAAGCGATCGCTACCTGATGATAGCAGTTGGCCAATAACCGTGACCTTGTTCAGTCAGTAGACTTCTGGCTGAGTCAACCCCTTCCTTTTTTGCGTCGACTCCACTCTTGATCGTGGCCTGGACTCGACCGCTACTTCCTGATAGCAGTCCTGTCACAACCGCGTTCTGTCAACTTTCTATTCACCCGAGGTTTTGACCCTACGGTTGATCATATCTTGTTTCAGATGGTCTTATGACTGTCTAACATCTAAAATCTTAATCAAGTTACTAATGAACTATGGTAATTAATTAATGTACGTTTATGCTGCTGGATTCCTCCCGTAGCGTAACATTCTTATTAATTCATTCTTGACCTCTCATGTTCATTTTGGTACGTTCTTACCTTGGTTATTATCGCCATAAAGCTATTGTTTGAACTTGATATTATTGGCTGACTTTATTATTATTTCTCGTGGAAGTAGCTTAATTTATAACTTGAAGATGCAAGGGCGGGCACGGACGGTGTCCAAGGGCTCCAGTCTAGTCCCCTCGGTAGATGGCCGGAAACATACTATTAACCATAGGGTATGATGATTACTGGCGTCGCATTGCGTTGGGAGTACTTTTTTTATAAATGGGTGAAATCCACGAGACAATCTTATGAAATTTACATGCTTGCTAGTACATTCTTGTTACATGACTTTCTAGTGTATAGCCTTATCAAGGTTATGAAAAGTATGTTCTCGTTACATGATAGTACATTCTCATTCTTGAAATGCCATATTATAATCTTGCTTGATCATGTTGTCGTATCTCTATAGTTTATATCTTGTTACTTATTGTTACTATGGTTTTTATTCGCATGTTTTATCGTACTCTCGTTATCTTACCTTCTAGAGCAAAAATGTTAATCATGTAAACATTGTCATCATGTTGATACGAAGATACCTACTGGGCGAGTGCGCTCATTCCCTACTTTTCCTAATCTTTTCAAGAAATTTAGCTGGTCGAAATTGAACTACTCAAGTGGCGAGTCCGAGAGTGAATGAAGACCGAGCGAGCCTAGAGTATCATGAGTCTGTTTATGTTAGTTAAAAGTCATGTCAATGTAATTTTTCACTTTATTGAGTCTAGTGTGTTATTATGTTAAAAGAGAGTCAGTGTCAAGTGTCAGTTGAAAACTTGATTTAATAATAAAGTTGAGATCGATTTTGATTATATCTTGTGCATTCATTCTTTTGTGTGAATGTGTATAGCGCTCTGATCGTCTTGCTAGCTAGAGGCTTATTTTACCGGCTACTCATGTTCCCGATTATTTTCACTGCATATCTCGGGACGTGACAGTTAAAGTGGTATCAAAGCCTAGGATTAATAAGTTCTAGAAAGATGTCAAGTCCAAGGTCAAGTCCAAGGTCAAGTCCAAGATTTTAAGGATTTCCAACCTATGAACTAGGAAGAAATTTATGAACCCACGTGAGATTGGGTAGAGCCCGGGATAAGATAGTTCTCTAATAAAAATTAACTTCTAGGATTAAACCCCCACGAATTCCAAAGAAAATGACATTTATTATTTTCTCAGGAACCCTACTTTTCAAATGGCTGGCAACCGTGCGAACTGGGGAGCCATGCAGCAAACTGTTGCGGGTCTCACCCAGGCCCTTCAAACTATGGCACAAGCAAGCGCGCGAGCTGGCGTCGACGAATTATATCAGAACTTTCGGAGCATGAATCCTCCACGGTTCTCGGGATCATCCAACCCGGATGAAGCGGAGAACTGGATAGATGAAATGGACCGAATTTTTCATGTGATGCAATGCACGGACCAGGAGAAGGTCCTGCTAGCTACATTTCAACTCAACAAGGATGCCCATACATGGTGGAAAGTTACCTCGGCTCATCTTCAAAATGCACAACTCACCTGGGAGGAGTTTCTTGAACTCTTCCGTGAAAAATATTTCTAGGAGCATGTCTGCGAGAGTAAGGCGGTGTAATTTACCTCCCTTAGGCAAGGCATGATGTCCGTGGCCGAGTATGAACTGCAATTCTCAAGGCTGGCACCATATGCTCCGCATCTTGTTAGCACGAAGCTTCTCAAGGCCAATCACTTTATGGATGGATTAAGGCCTATCTTCGTCAAACAACTTGGCCCGCAAAATATCCGAACCTATACAGAAATGGTGCATAGGGCCCATTTATGTGAGAGGACCCTTGAAAAGGTTGAGAAATTCAAGGGCAAGGGAGAAGAATCTAGCCGCAAGCATGAGAAGAGAGGAAAGAAAGAAGAAAAGTTCAGCATCACGGGAACCTACAAATCCCGTGACAATAAGAAGAGGTCTCATAATGGCAACGAGAACGGCAAGAACAAGAGAGTGAAAGAAAAGGAAAAGCAAGTCATGGCGGCTTGCACATTCTGCGAGAAGTTCGGTCATTCGGCCGAAGAATGCTGGAAGCGTCTCGGCGCTTGTCTACGCTGCTACAGTTGGGAGCACAGAGTGTCCGATTGCCCCCTTATGAAGGAACAACCCTCCAAGAATGATGGTGGTCGTAGGCGGCAACCTGTGGACTTAGCCCATTTTCATGAAGTTTGGGCCCAATAAGATTATCTGGCTGGACTTCAATAGCTTGGGGATTAATACATCCAAAGAATTGCGTCACTTTTATGATGGCTAAATCAAGATCCGTGAGATGTTCAAAGTTAGGCGTCTACACATGTCCCTACTGAAATAATCAATGTTAGATTTATTTTGTTGTCGTTTAGGGGTTCAGGCGTCTACACATGTCCCTACTGAAGTAATCAATGTTGGATTTATTTTGTTGTTGTACAGGGGTGAGGTGGGGTTGGATTAAATATAAATTTTTATTTATTGATTTATTAATCATATCTTTGCATAATGTGATTATATCTGTGGAGAATATTTTGTCTCTTTATAATAATGTTGAAATAATTATGTACTTGCTATGTATGTTAGGCTTGTACTGATATGGATTTCACTGTATTTTTTTTCCAAGAAATAGACGGGAAAATGGTTAGATTCACCGTCTACCACATTATGTTTGAGAAAGCATTTTGAACCGTGTGTTTTACCTTGTGTCTTAGGTTGATAGGGTATGGGTTGTTGACATGATTTAATAAGGTTTTGTTTATTTAGTTTTTTCTACATTAAAATTTTTAGGTGTATTTATTGTCATAATAATTTTTTTATATTTTTTTATTTTTAAATCAGAGCTAAGGGTGAACACAATTTGATTTTATTTTGTTTGAATACATTTTTTCTCAAATCAAATCGAACCGAATTAAGGTTCAACTCGAACCAAATCAAATCGAATTACTTTGAAATCAAACCAAAACAAACCAAACCAAATTAATTCGATTTTGTTCGGTTTAGTTTGGTTTGAACTATATTCATGTCCCCTTTTAGAAATTAGAGTGGATTCAAAAGAAAGTAAAGAAAGATAGGGTAAAATAATTTCTATTAAATAAAATAAATATTAAAAATAACATCAAAAGTTACAATTTGTAAGAGTAAGCTCCGAAATATTTTCATATAAAAAATTAAGAATTTAAATGGAAGTTGATTTGAAACTTATTTCATAATATTATATTCAAAAACCTCACCGAGACGGCAGAGGTTAGACTTTTAAAATTACGTTTAATAGTTATATATACACTTATATTAAATTGACAAAAAAATTATTAAAATTGGGTTGGATTTTTGGAATTAGAGTTAATAGTTATATATAATGTTATTGAGGAGGGTAAATCTGGTTTGACCCAGATACGGCCAACGCATGCGCGGCCCATTAAAGTTTGGACGTACTGAGCCCAGGCAAGGGATGAGCACGCATGCTCAGCCCAGTAAGAAGGAGATCGGCCCGACGGAGTATCAGATTCCGCGACGCACGATGAGGCCGGCCCAAGCGCAGATCTCGCCGGGGGACACTCTGGTGCGGACACCAAAGCGATCAAGAAGCACGAACCGGCGAGCCGTCGGTACCGTACGCGAAGCACCACTCAAGCTACATCGGCTTCCATCTGGCTCGGAGACAGTCTGGAGACTCCCCCTTGAGTCTTAGTATTTATCATATTTATTGAGATTTTATTTGTGTGTAATGTGTGTTTAAGCACCACTCAAGCTACATCGGCTTCCATCTGGCTCGGAGACAGTCTGGAGACTCCCCCTTGAGTCTTAGTATTTATCATATTTATTGAGATTTTATTTGTGTGTAATGTGTGTTTATTTGGCTTTATTCGGATTGTAAAATGGGTTTATTTGTAATTTGGGACCACCTGGGTCCCGCGGGCCCCCCATCCCTTCTCCCATTGATCCACCTCAGCTCTTGGGCCCATGTGGGGTCAGTCAACCCTACAATGTGGACTTCTAGAAGGGTTAGACCAAGGGGGGACAAAGGGTAACAAAATTTAAAATTTGGAACACATAAGTCAAGGGGGTGCCCCATGTATAATATAGTTTATTAGGATTGAAATCTTATTTTATTTGTTCCAAACCACATGGGAGAAATAAATTGTGGACTCCCTCTTTTACCCCCCCCCCCACCAATCTTAGATCTAGGGATAGAACTAGTCTTTTTTGTATTTTCTATAAGAACCTTGTATTTTCATTTTGAGTAGAATTAATGAGAAGAAAATCAGAATTTGCCTCCAAGAGCCCAAGGGCACCCCTCTCTCTCTCCCAACCCCTAGCTGCTGTGAAAGCTGTGAATTTTCAGAGGTGTGAAGCCTATCCACCACCACCTCCCTGAGTGTGAAGCTCAGCACCGCCGCCGCCATCGAGCCGCCATCGCACCGCCGCAGCCGCTTCGCCGGAGTTCTGTCCAAATCAGGACAGAACCTCAATCCCGTAATTTTATTTTTTGTTCTTATTGTCTGATCAAGCCCAAACTTTGAGAAATTGTTCTACCTATCTTCTCTAGTCTCCAGTTTAAATTTCGTGCCATTTGGCTTTCGTTTGGTATTTTTCTCTTATTTCTTGTTTCCTCTCTGTAATCTACCATTCTGCAGATCCACGGAATAGTGTCACATATTCGTATTTTTTCCACCCCCTTACAAATTTCCAAAAAATCCACAAAAATTCCTAAGTGTTTCTCACGTTCCCCCCTACCTTCCATAATTTTATCAGCCCCTGAAAAAATCATTTACCCCTCGGTCAAAGGTCAGTTTTAGGCAGATCCCCTTCTGTCCTAAGTGTCTATAAACAGATCCACAAAAATAAATATAGTCTTATAGAGCCTCCCAATTCTCATTCTTTTGTTGGATTGAGCTGAAAATAATATATATTGTAGATCTGTGAGTCCTCTTTCCAACCCCACTGGTCTTGCCTCGATCTGATTCCGGATCTGGGAGAATTAATTCTTGCCGCTGAGACGTGTAAATCTGTTCCCTGTGCAGGTCTGAAATTACAGTCCGAGAAAAATTCACAAATAAATATCAAAAATCAACTTCAAGAGCCGCCACTCCTAGGAGTCGACCAGGGACGTCCTGCCAACGTTCCAGTCAAGCGGCCCCTCCAAAAAATTTCAGGAAGGCGATGTTCCTTTGGAGGCCAAAGCTTGCTGTCCAGCAAGTCAGAACCAAGTCGGCGCAGCACCGAGTCGGCGTAGTACCGAGTCGGACCAACAGGCCGAGTTTGCCCCAAACGCCCGTCCAGCTTGCTGCCCGTCAACCCAGGGTCGGTCCTCCCGGGCCCACTTGTAGCCCTTTACCTCCCTACGTGGAGTGGATAATATAATTTACTGTTATAATTAAGTTTTTTTACCATTATACCGGGAGTTACCGTAACTGGCCATGGTCGTCTTCTCCACGCCCGGAGCGTGGAGGTAAACTCGCTACCCTCCTCGTAGGCGTTTTCTTTACCCGTATATTTTTGAATGCCGCTGCATGTGATAGGTTATTAGCCCGTTATATCAATTGTGTCGCCGCTGCGAGAGAGTGAGTGTGATCCGTCCCGTGACTCGATCCGAGCACGGAAGTGAGTAGACCACCCTTGACTCTGCCGGTTTCTCAACCGCGCGGATCCGCGCTTTCCCTCGCTTGGGACGATGAGTGAGCTTACGTTTCTATTAGCGACGTATAGCCCATAGGAACTCTTAGTGTCGGCCCAAAGTGTCTCCATTGTTGCATGTTGCTGGTCGCGTTCGCATTTAGAGTCCGAGGTCCGCATCACTTAGAGTCGGTCCCCGTGTCCGTCTCGCATCAATTTGGTATCAGAGCGCCAGTTGAGTCTAGGGTAGTCATTCATCATTGCTTAACAAAAATACAAAAACAGAGTCATTTAAGTCGAGTCTAGGTTTAAGTCAGGCCAAGGTTGCATCGCATGTCTTATTCGGTATATTAAAATGCGTTGTCCGAACGTTAGGGTACGCCTATCGGGGAGACCGCACACTTGCGCGAGAGGATCTTCGGATCCCGTAACTCCTCCAGGTACCGGATCTTGGTTTAAGTCTAGGGTCCTTTGTGTGCATTAGTTAGTGCATTCCAACCTTACATAGTCATATCTAGTGTCTTGTCCAAGTGTCAGTATGTCCGTCTTGTAGTTCCCCATTTCCAATGGAATCTCGGTCGCCCAGGCGATATGACCGTTGGCCCACCCATGGGTTGGGCAACCACCCTCTCCACTTCCGTAGGTCCGAAGCCTCAGATTTTTATGGCTCCAATGACCCGGGTGACTACCTCAAGTGGGAGGCCGCCATGGACACATTCTTTGATTGTTATACTATGTCCGAAGCTGGGCAATTCTACTTTTCCAAGGAGAGGCTCCTCCACGAGGCGACCGAAAAGTGGAGAGACATCGAAGGCTTGAGAGAGGTTAGGAGGTAATGGCCCATCGAATCATGGTGGGACATGAAGAGAGAGATTAGGAGGGTCTACCTTCCCCATCCTGTCCCTTCTAACCCGTCCCACCCATTCACTTCCAACCCCGTGGGTCACACCTCCAGCCGACCCCACCAACTCACTTCCAACCAAGTGGGTCATAATCGGAGGCAAGGAGCCCCGCTCTTAGATGAGCCCCGACCCAAGCCTAGGTCGGTTGATTACGGGCGAGTCCACCGTGATACCCCTACTCCAACCCATACCATTGCCGAACTTGTGCAAATGATTTCGGAACGGGTGGATAGGAGGTGCGCTTATTTTGAGTCGCTGGTCTCCCCTTGCCCACCTCCGAGGCAGGAGGTAGCCATACTCGAGCCTAGGGAGGCCATAGCCCGTAGCCCCAACCCGGCCCCACCTACGGGGTCCCAAGTACCACTTCCCCTCCGGGAGGACATGCCTTCCTCGCCCATGAGAGCTCCTTTACCGCCACCCTCACATCTTTATTCGGAGCCATCTCATTTGGACCCACGTCATCCTGAGCCACCCATGTTTCTAACAAAAACGCTTTTCATAGCCGAGCCGCTTCTTAGCTGGCTCAAGGATGGCTTGGTCCCTACCCCACCTTGCTATCCACCCATGGACCCCACCTTACCTATAGTGCCCGTCAACTCCTACCACATGACATTCCGGTCTAGTCACCACGTTGATACCTTGGGTGACCTTATTATGGGTCTATGCCGGCAATGGACGTTGACGTACTCATTGGCCCGAGGCTTCGACCAACCCACTAGTCTTAGCTTCACACATCCGGCCTTAGGGTCCATTACCTCCGTGTGTACTGTGGGTTGTGTCACCACGGAGATTCTTCTATTCCTCCCTATGCCGGCCAAGCCCAACTTCATTCCCTTTTGCCCAAGGGAGGAATCTTATTTTCTACACATGATCACCGTCCCACCCACCACAATGCATGAAGGTGATCATTCACACCTTCACGACTACCACACATGGGACCGTGACTTGTGGGAACCCACCACAAGGGGTCATACCTTCTTTGATCCCTTTGACCCATTCCCTAGTGGACCCCTAGACCCACCATATATACTTCACTGATTCGAGAGAGTCCACTACCACACCCCTCCCACTCGGGCCTGGCAACCTTCACATGGCAATAAGTCCGAACCGTCATTTAGGGGTAATGAAGACTTTGGTTCCCCCGGCTCACCTAAACCACCCGAACCTCCCGGACTTCCCACATCCAAGCCCAATGTCCATGATTGGTGCATCGTAGGATGTCTAGGAGTCCACCATGACGTTAACCTCCGGTTACGTCAAATACATGCATGGCACACATTCGGATGTCCTAGACCACCTTGCATATGATTGGGTCGGACTAACCGTAGGGTTGTTTAGGGTCGTGTGTGCATCCATGTGTTTTTCATTTTGCTAAGCATGATAGGAGTCTGCATGACGACGTCTGTCGTCACATTGAGGCCAGCAATGTACGGTATAAGGAGCTAGCCGATGCCCATAGACACTACCGTGAGTTCCAAGAGGGTGAATATGTCATGATCAGGGAAAGACCTGAATGGTTTCCCTCTGGAACCGTAAAGAAATTGCAAGCTCGCAGAGCCGGTCCATGTAGAGTGTTGAAACGCGTTGGATCCAATGCATATGTTGTGGACCTGCCTGAGGAATATGGTATAAGCTCAACTTTCAAATGTGTCGGATCTAGTTGCATATAGGGACCCAGCGGTGATCCCTAGTGAGCATTTCGAGCCATCTCCTCCCATTGAGAGTGATCCCACACCTGAGTGTCCACCACCAGCCCCATTTCCACGGTAGCGAGAGCATATAGATCATATACTAGATGAGCAGGTGACTGTTACCAAGAGTGGATCCTACCCGCGCTACCTAGTGCGATGGAGAGGGCGACCTGCCACCGAGGATACTTGGATCACCCATGGAGAGTTGCAGAGGCTAGATCCGGATCTACTGGAGCGCTACCAGAGCGATGCAGACCCTTACTCGATAGGGTCGAGTTTCTCCCACCCGGGGAGTATTGGTGCGGACACCAGAGCGATCAAGAAGCACGAACCGGTGAGCCGTCGGTACCGTACGCGGAGCACCACTCGAGCTACATCGACTTCCATCTGGCTCGGAGACAGTCTGGAGACTCCCCCTTAAGTCTTAGTATTTATCATATTTACTGGGATTTTATTTGTGTGTAATGTGTGTTTATTTGGCTTTATTCGGATTGTAAAAGGGGTTTATTTGTAATTTGGGACCACCTGGGTCCCGCGGGCCCCCCATCCCTTCTCCCGTTGATCCACCTCAGCTCTTGGGCCCATGTGGGGTCAGTCAACCCTCCAAAGTGGGCTTCTAGAAGGGTTGGACCAAGGGGGGACAAAGGGTAACAAAATTTAAAATTTGGAACACATAAGTCAAGGGGGTGCCCCATTTATAATATAGTTTATTAGGATTGAAATCTTATTTTATTTGTTCCAAACCGCATGGGAGAAATAAATTATGGACTTCCTCTTTTACCCCCCACCAATCCTAGATCTAGGGATATAACTAGTCTTTTTTGTATTTTCTATAAGAACCTTGTATTTTCATTTTGAGTAGAATTAATGAGAAGAAAATCAGAATTTACCTCCAAGAGCCCAAGGGCACCCCTCTCTCTCTCTCTCCCAATCCCTAGCTGCTGTGAAAGCTACGAATTTTCAGAGGTGTGAAGCCTCTCCACCACCACCTCCCTGACTGTAAAGCTCAGCTCAGCACCGCCGCCGCCATCGAGCCGCCATTGCACCGCCGCCGCCGCTTCGCCGGAGTTCTGTCCAAATCAGGACAGAACCTCAATCCCGTAATTTTATTTTTTGTTCTTGTTGTCTGATCGAGCCCAAACTTTGAGGACGTGTTCTACATATCTCCCCTAATCTCCAGTTTAAATTTCGTGCCATTTGGCTTTCGTTTGGTATTTTTCCCTTATTTCTTATTTTCCCCCTATAATCTACCATTCTACAGATCCACAGAATAGTGTCACCTTAACAATTTCCACCCCCTTAACAATTTCCACCCCTTATAGGGGGTGGAAATAGTGTCACCTTATTTTTCCCATCCCCTTAACAATTTCCAGAAAATCCATAAAAATTTCTCAATGTTCCTAACGTTCCCCCCTACCTTCCATAATTTTTTTCAGCCCCTGAAAAAATCATTTAACCCTCGATCAAAGGTCAGTTTCAGGCACATCCCCTTCTGTCCTGAGTGTCTGTAAACATATCCACAGAAACAAACACAGTCTTGTAGAGCCTCCCAATTCTCATTCTTTCGTTGGATTGAGTTGAAAATAATATATGTTGTAGATCTGGGAGTCCTCTTTCCAACCCCACTGGTCTTGCCTCAATCTGATTCCGGATCTGTGAGAACTAATTCTTGCCGCCGAGACGTGCAAATCTGTTACCTGTGCAGGTCTGAAATTATAGTCCGGGAAAAATTCACAAATAAATATCAAAAATCAACTTCAGGAGCCGCCACTCCTAGGAGTCGACCAGGGACGTCCTGCCAACGTTCCAGCCAAGCGGCGATTCCAGAAAATCTCAGGAAGGTGACGTTCCTTTGGAGGCCAAGGCTTGCTGTCCAGCGAGTCAGAACCGAGTCGACGCAGCACCGAGTCGGTGCAGTACCGAGTCGGACCAGCAGGCCGAGTTCGCCCCAAACGCCCGTCCAGCTTGCTGCCCGTCAACCCAAGGTCGGTCCTCCCGGGCCCACTTGTAGCCCTTTACCTCCCTGCGTGGAGTGGACAATAACATTTACTGTTGTAATTGAGTTTTTTTTACCATTGTACCGGGAGTTACCGTACCTGGCCGGGGTCGTCTTCCCCACGCCCGGAGCAGGGAGGTAAACTCGCTACCCTCCTTGTAGGCATTTGCTTTACCCGTATATTTTTGAATGCCGCTGCATGTGATAGGTTATTAGCCCGTTATATCAATTGTGTCACCGCTGCGAGAGAGTGAGTGTGATCTGTCCCGTGACTCGATCCGAGTACACGTGGAAAGACGATACCCGAAACTCACTGCCGGTTTCTCAACCGCTCACGGTCCAGCGTTTTCCTCGCATAGGGATGATCGCGAGCTAGAGTCCCAGGTCGCGTGTCCGTCCTGCATCACACTCCGACGACCGACCGTTGCCCCCATGACGCCGGCCTTGACCCCGTAACGGGCGAGCACGCGCCATGAGTGCCGTAAGACTCGCCCATGGAACGGCTGACGCCGGGACTATCGCCCTCCAACGGGAAACTCCCGTCAACATAGCGGAGGAACGTTACTCTACTAAACGGACCCTTCCCTATCAAGGGATGAGGCCCTCACTCCAGGATAGCCCATATAAAAGGGACATCGACAGAAGAGAAGAGCACGGTATATTCTTCTACTAAAGCCCCATGCTACTACGCAAGAGGATACTTCTGCCCCAGAGCTTCCTACTGAGAAGAGAGCAACCCAAATAGCAACCACGACGAGAGGGCCATCCGTTACATCCAGAGAGCTTCTTCCTCCTGTGCGGCCTTACCACCCAGCAAGCACTCTCCGAGAGCCCACTGGGAGCGGCGAGCATGCGTGCAGAGGATCTACAGGCCTCCTGGATCGACGACTACAGCCCTTACTTCTCTCTCACCTTGCTCCTCTCTATTGCTCATTAATCCCTTACTGACTTAAGCATTGGAGGGTTGTCCCCTGGGGTAACACCTGGGACTCCTTCTGACTCCCTTCTGATTTCTTGGTGTGTGTAGACATCCACGGGCGCGAGACGACTTCCCCAACAAATAAATAGAGAAGGTGGTACATGGCCTAGGAACCATTTTCCTGCCGCTACACTTCTTGGCACCGTCTATGGGAACACGAGCGAAAAGTTATGGCGCCCCGTGGAAGCCTCCGCAATGCCAGCAACCGGGGATGGGGTTCCCATCAGGGACCCAACTCTCGCCGGGGATCGCAGGAAGCCTCTTCCGCTCGCCCCCGATAAGAGGTCACCCCGGGTGACATAGATGAGCTCCGCCAGGAAGTCCGAGCCCTGGCAGAATTCTGCCGAGAGCTCTGGGACCAGAGGCCCCAACACGCCCCGCCCGAGTGATGGGAGGGCGAGGGAGGCCAGGCCGGAGGGAACTTCCGGTAGGCACGGGAGGCATCCCATGCCTCCGTCGCAAGAATCTGGCGATCGCGCAGCGTGCCCGCGTCTTGGGGACGCAGCCCTTTCCACTCCAACCAGGAGATGGACCGCCGGCTCAGCGGTTCGACGAAATAGAGGACAAGGTCTGGTACCTAGACGACGTCCTCCTGGCCGCCAGTGTAAGACCCCAAAACTTTTATAAACTATTTTTGGAGTATTTAATTATTTTCTCGAATTTATAAAGGCCTAAATAAATTATTAAATAGAATAATAGATCAATAAGTTATTATAAGGCCTAATTATGTTAAATAATTAAACTAGCATATTTAAAGATAATCCAAAATGTTAATGGACCAAGCCCATTAAGTTTGGCCCATATTATAGAAGGTTAATTGACTTATTCACGTATTTTAAGGATAAATACTATTTTTATAGATAATTATAAAGATAAATGAACAAGAGAATTTTATTTAATTGAAACTCTGTATACGTTTGGTGTAACGGTCTATCGGGCGACCGCTACAAGCATGTAACTCACCTAGGCTGATGCGTTACACTCTTACAGTTCCGTGAAAGAAAGAACGAGCAAAAAGATTAGAACTTTGAGATCTTATCTACAAGAGATCGACTTGGGAGAGCTTATAACATTACTAAGGACTCTTAGGGATTAGGTTCTGGCAAATTAAGGACTCTAGAATCGATCTAATCTTCAAAACCCTATAAATAGGACCTAGTTCTGAACTGTGCGACCCTTACTTTTGGCTCGTGAAGAATCAAGGTAAGGAGATATAATTTCAGGTAAGTTCTTTAGAAGATTTTGTTTAGTATACTTTAGACTAATAATTCTCCAAAGTTCGTGCTAGGAGATCAAGCAACCAAGGAGATTGAAGCTTCCAAAGTTGTTGGTTTGACCATAGTAACCCAGGAATCAGAGCTAAAGGCCACTGAAGATCAGAGAATTAGGACGTTTAAACAAGGTAATTAGAGTTCAGTTATTTAGAACTTTTCGTTCACCTTAGTTTCGTCTTCTTACCCTCAAAATTTCACGTCCTTAGGTCAAGAGGCTGAGGAGCTAGGGCAGCGTGAAGTTGCTGAAAAGTCACAAAAAGAGAGGAACTATGGCGGTCCTTAAAAGCTCAAATTAGAAGTTTAAAGCCTAGTTGAGTGGTATGTTATCTCATGATTGGCAAAAACACCTTGTTAGGGATAAAAACCCTCTGATTGTGTTTGATTTCATGCATTATAGACTATGAATTTCATATTTTAAGGGGTTCATGCATACATACATATCCTTAGCCCTAATCAAAGATCAAAGATGTTATCTTGTTAATTCACTGCAACCTATGCATTTAGATGACCTTTTACTTCATTTTGTCATGATTGGGGTAGTTAAATCTTTTCAAAACATGACATGGTTTCAAATCATAGTCTTTTTATTTCATTACACTGTTAGCAGGGACTCTGACGCATCATACTAGGACCGTCAGACGACTGTAACGGTCTTACGATAAGCCGTCACAACCCCTGTTGTATTTAAGGTTTCTCAGTTGTCTCTGACGCACCATAACAGGAGCGTTACAATACCGTAACGGTCCTACGATAAACCGTCACAGCCCTGTGACGCGCCCATACTAGACCGTTAGAGTGCGGTTTACCGTCAAACCGAGATAGGACTGAGGATGGCCAAACTTACTAGAGTCATTTCTCTAAGTACATTGCGTATATTCCGGTATATGTCCATTAGTTACACTTTATACTATAGGAACATTATTCTTGGACATGAGGACCTCTCTATTGGATATTCCTTCCAATGGACTAGGAAGTCTTGTTCAAGGCCTCCGTAATTCTCCGCGAGCCTGGGATTCCCACTAGGACGCCGAGTTGGTTGTACCATTAATACCCAAGTGATTAGAATACACCATTGAGGTTTCTGGTTATCAGTAGTGTAACGGACCTATATTAGACCGTCAGGCATATGTAACGGCCCAATATACAACCGTCACATTTAACTGAGTCCAATTACTGTTTCTGGATTTAGTCGTTCTAACGCATCAACGCTAGACCGTCACGTCAATGTAACGGCCTAAAACTGGAGCGTCACATCATGTAACGGCCCAGTACACGACCGTCACAATGCTTGAGTATTTTAACCCAAGGTTTGACCAAGGGTTGATTTTCCAAAGGTTTCTAGATAGACACTTGATGATCTAGAACTTATCATATTGATCAAGAAACCTAATATAATGAATGGAAGATAAAGAACATATCGTTATGCTACCGATTGATTTCCATAAGCATAACATAGTATAAGTCATTCTTGATTTCTCATGATTCTTATTGAAGTATTCATTTATTGAATTATTGTTATTAATAGCTTGTTGGAATTGTACATTCTTGGCCATACTTTATTACATGCGTGGAAAAAGCTTGATTTATACTTGAAGATGCGATCGAGCACTGATTATATTCAAGGGCTCTTGCTAGTCCCCTCGACTGATTGTCGGGAACATACTATTATAAATCATGGGGTATAATGCTACTGGCGTCGCATTGCGCTGGGAGTACTTTCTTTATAAATAAGTGAAAATCTACAAGCACAATACAGCATGATTGATACTTGACTTTCTTGATATTCCACAGAAATTCATGAAGTACTTGCTCATAAGCAAAAGATACTGGAATGATGATTATGTGACTTGCTAGTACATTCTCGTCACATTCTTGTTCATGAAAGGCCATATCATGTTCTTATAACATTCTTGCTAGTTCATACTTACTCTCATTCTATCTGACATACTTTGGTTTAATCGCATGATTGATCGCATTCGCATGATTTTACCTTATTCCTCTAGAGTAAAAATGTTAATCACTTTAATGATGCCTTCATGTTGATGCGAAGATACCTACTGGGCAAGTGTGCTCATTACCTATTTCCATTCTTTTTCAGGAAATGAAAGTGATTCGAATTCGGATTCGGGTTATACAAGTAGCGGGTCCGAAAGTGAATGAAAGTATTGTCAAAGATGAGAGTGAAGACTTAGGAAATTCTATGTTGTTTAGATTGAGTCTATGTAATTTTTTCTATTTCTTGAGTCTGATAGATTGGAATAAGTTGAATTAGTGGTTGTATTTGAATACTTGATTATTATGAAATAAAGTTAGAGTTTAAGTAAATATTGTGCGATTGCATTTATGTGTGTGATTGTCTTGCGCTCTGATCATTCTTGCTTGCAAGAGACTTACCATGCCGGCTGTTCGTGTTTCTCGAGTGAGTCTTCCGCTGTCATAAAGACTCAGGGCGTGACAGCCAAGAATCGCGGCCTCATCGACCATGACCAGGACTTCCACGCTCCCTTTTCCAAGGAAATCATGGAAGCCCCCATCCCACCAAAGCTCCAGTTACCGTCATTTGCCTCCTACGACGGCACCTCTGACCCGGCCGACCACCTGCACGGCTTCGAGTCCCACCTGGTGTTTCAGCGGGCCTCGGACACCGTGAAGTGCCCGGCGTTTATCACGACCCTTCGCGAGAACGTCCGGGCATCCTTTGAGTCCCTGCCGGTCGGGACGATCTCCTCCTTCCAGCAGCTCAAGAAGCTGTTCAAGGAGAACTTCGTGGGCTGCCAAAAGGTAGCCAAGTCTACAGTAACCCAGCTCGCTCTTAGGCAGGGGAAGGAAGAGGCACTATGGGACTTCATCTCTCGCTTCCGCGCGGAGGCGCTCCAGACCCCCCATCTCGACGTCGGCATCGCCACCACGGCACTCACTCAGGGGACGCGGGACCACATCCTCCGATGGGCGGTCGGAGTCAAAGCCCCGATGACCCTTCCAGATCTCCTCGTGCTAGCCCAAAAGCACAAGCATTGTGAGGAGAACACCGCGGCCCTACGCCATGCTGCCAGGACCGACCAGCCCGATCGCAAAAGAGTAGCCGACCCACCACGGGAGGGTCGGAGCAAGCGGGAGCGGCGCGACGGATGTAAGGTTCCGACCAGAATGCGCATCGGAAATCATCGAAACCTTAGATTGCATATCGTTGCCGGTTTTTCAAAATTGAACAATATCGGTAAATCCCGCGGAGTGAAGAACGATTCTTTACCTTTGCGGGGTTAAGAGTCTCCCAAAACCTCGAAGATGAACGAGTGGAAGATCCCAGAGTCGCGAGCCGTTCAAGCATCCGGCCTCTAGACGTATCCACATGAGCAGTGGAAGCAGACGGGATCTCCTCCACGATCTCCACACGTCGACCCGATCTCAATACAACCATCCACCGGGGAGGAAGAAGAGAGAGGAGGGGGGCACACCTTGGAGAGAGAAAGAGAGGAGAGAGAGCGGCGAGGGTTCAACCTTGTAGCTTGGCTAGGGTTTCTCCCAATAGTGTATATTTATAGACCTTTGGCATTTTTCAAAAAAAACCCAATGATAGTCCATAAAGTCCACCGATCCCAGTCTGTTCACCACTCTATTTTGTGTGACCCTCTAGGCCCAATAGTCTGTTTAGTTTTCCAGCCCATTAAGTAAAGAACTCCTTCTTCACTTAATTAATTCTATCCATTAACTCCTAATGGAATTAGTGAGCTTTCTGATCACAAAAAGTACCAAGCAACGTCTCGTGATCCCAAATGACATTGGGGATATGCAACCCACTCTGGAACCTTTCCGTCTACAGATTCCACACAGCTATAGATCCTCATTTATGCAATGCCCCACCAGGACTAGGCTATGGTCAAACTGTCAAACCCTGCTGAGTCCCAGCTCGACTGAATCATGTACTCCAAACAGGTTCATTAGAAAAACTCCTTTTTCATAATGAACTCCCGTACCCTGGCCAGGGGATTTCCCGAGTACAGATCCGTAAGGCATTCTCTCTCATATATCATACTGAGAGTGAATGATCCCATGTTGTCAAACTAATTGCCTTTGCACGAGTTCCACTGAGTCTGAATAACTAAATGTACAAGATCACTTTACAGAAGTCCATAAGTCAGTAATCAAATACTCAACATCCCTTATGCAAGACACCTTTAGTGACTCATGTCTAAGATCCAACTGTGCTACTGTGACATAGAATACCCTGATTGACAGTCAGTATGATTACCATTCAGGGATTCTAGATCGGGTCAGTTCAGTGAACTCATTCCACTAATGAGCACCCACACACGTACTTCAGTGTCACCACACTGATGACTATGAGAACAATCACACCCATCATATGAGTAAGTATCATGTGTGCCAATCTATCCGGATCTTCAATGTCCCTTCTCGAAGGTCCTATGACCGGGAACATTAGGAACATGTGCATCCGGATGACTGATCTCATTATCATAATCTCATTATGATCTAGTCATCATCGCACAGGTTCATGGACTTCATCACATTCGAATCATTAACACATATTAAATGCAATGAATAAATGACATTAATATAAATATGAACAAGATATTACAAGAAATGGCGTCATCACATCTCATGCGATTGGCTTGTAGGGCATACATTTCTATCAATCTCCCACTTGCACTAAAGCCAATCACCCACATGCTTGATCCCCATCAGCCCTAGGTGACGCTCAAACACACTTTGAGTCAACGGCTTCGTTAGTGGATCTGTAATGTTATCACTGGAAGATACTCTATCAATTACAACATCTTCTCTAGCTACAATCTCTCTGAGTAAGTGGTAACGCCGCAGAATATGCTTCGATTTCTGATGAGACCTCGGCTCCTTTGCTTGCGCAATCGCCCCATTATTATCACATAATAAGGGGATCGGATCAAAGATGCTTGGGACAACTCCAAGCTCGTCGATGAAGTTCTTCATCCAAACTGCTTCTTTGGTCGCCTCAGCAGCAGCAATGTACTCAGCTTCGGTCGTAGAATCAGCAGTGGTTTCTTGTTTAGAACTTTTCCAACTCACTGCCCCACCATTTAGGGTAAACACATACCCTAAAGTTGACTTGCTGTCATCTTTATCGGACTGAAAACTTGAGTCAGTGTAATCTCGAAGTTTCAAGTTCTCTCCTCCATAAACCAGAAACATATCCTTAGTCATTCGCAAGTACTTAAGGATACACTTCACAACTATCCAGTGTTGCTCACCTGGATCTGCCTGAAACCTGCTCGTAACACTTAGAGCATATGCAATATCAGGCCTTGTGACATACATGATGGACCCTATGGCAGAAGCATAAGGTACCCTACTCATGCGCCCCCTCTCTTCAGAAGTTTTAGGGGACATATCCTTAGAGAGGTAAACTCCATGTCTCATCGGTATGAGACCCCTCTTGGAGTTTTCCATGCCAAACATTTTGATAATGGTATCTATGTACATAGATTGGGACAAGCCTAGCATCCTATTTGATCTATCTCTATAGATCCTGATCCCCAATACAAAGGATGCTTCACCCAAATCCTTCATGGAGAAGTGCTTAGACAGCCAGGCTTTAACTGATGATAACATACCTACATCATTCCCAATGAGTAGTATGTCATCTACATATAAGACCAAGAAAGTGATTGTACTGTCACATGTTTTCTTATACACACACGGCTCATCTTCATTCTTAACGAAGTCATAAGACTTGATGGCTTCATCAAATCTTAAATTCCAACTGCGGGACGCTTGCTTCAATCCATAAATGGATCTTAGCAACCTGCATACCTTATCTGGGTGCTCCTTGGATATGAATCCCTCAGGCTGTATCATATACACCTCTTCCTCAAGGTTTCCATTGAGGAAAGTAGTCTTCACATCCATCTGCCAGATCTCATAATCATGGTACGCAGCGATAGCAAGTAAAATCTTGATGGACTTAGTCATGGCAACTGGTGAGAAGGTCTCGTCATAGTCAACTCCTTGTCTTTGACGATATCCCTTCGCAACCAACCTTGCCTTATAGGTATCAACCATTCCATTCGCTCCAACTTTTCTTTTAAAGATCCACTTGCATCCTATGGGTACTATACCCTCAGGTGGATCTACCAAGTTCCAAACTTGGTTGGAGTACATGGAGTCCATCTCCGATTTCATGGCCTCTTGCCATCTCCAGGAGTCAATACCACTTATTGCCTCCTCATAGGTCTTAGGATCATCATCCTCATCATAGTGTGCCTTGTTCTCACCATTAGAGATATGTCCCACATATCTATCTGGTTGAACAAGTACACGACCAGACCTACGCACAGTTTGTGTGCCATCCTGAACTGGTTCCTGAGACGATGCAGCTCCAGTTTGTGGTTTTATAACTTCTTCTAGTTCTATCATACTCCTACTGTTTTCTTCAAGGATATACTCATCCTCTAGAAACACAGCTCGCTTAGCTACAAACACTCTTTGATCGCTAGGCTGAAAGAAATAATATCCATAAGTTTCCTTAGATATCCCACAAACCTGCATCTTTCAGTCTTGGATGTCAATTTATCAGGATTGTGTCTCTTAACATGTGCAGGACAACCCCAAACCTTAATATACTTAAGGTTTGGTTTCTTTCCTTTCCATATCTCATATGGAGTGGAAGACACTGACTTAGAAGGAACTTTGTTTAATAACTGAGCAGCAGTATCTTGGGCATAGCCCCAGAGCGACAAGGGTAATCCAGCAAAGCTCATCATGAATCGTACCATATCTAATAAGGTACGATTCCTCCTTTCAGCCACACCATTCAGTTGAGGTGTGTAAGGAGGAGTCCACTGGGATAATATATCATTATCCTTTGAGTATTGTGTGAATTTCGTACTCGAGTATTCCCCTCCTCGATCAGATCGAAGAGTTTTAATACTCTTTCTCGTTTGTTTCTCTACTTCATTCTTGAACTCCACAAATTTCTCAAAGGCTTCGGACTTGTACTTCATTAAGTACACATATCCAAATCTAGAGAAATCATCAGTGAAAGTAATGAAGTATGAGTAACCCCCTTTGGCTTGGGTGGACATAGGTCCACATACATCAGAATGTATGAGTTCTAATAACTCACCAGCTGTCTCTCCATGTCCAGTAAATGGAGAGTTGGTCATTTTTCCCATGAGGTAAGATTCACATGTTGCAAATGATTCATAATCAAATGGATCAATATATCCATCTTTGCACAACCTTTTCAATCTTTCTTCACTAATATGACCAAGTTTACAATGCCAAAGGTATGCTTGATTTACATCATCCCTCTTTCTCTTAAGAGGTCCATCCACACACATAACAGGAGTGTCCACATCTAGTAAAAACAAACCATTAATTAAGCTCCCACTGGCAATCAATCCACCATTTAATAATAAAGAACATGCCTTATTCCCAAAGCTTACAATAAATCCACATTTATTCAAGCATGAAATGGAAATAATATTCTTGATTATTGGAAGAACATAATAACAGTCTGTCAACTCTAATGTGATTCCTGAAGAAAGCTTGAGGTTCACACTCCCGACTGCAAGTGCAGCAACTCTTACTCCATTTCCAGTCGTAGATCAACCTCTCCTTTGTTCAGCCGCCTACTTCTTGTCAGAACCTACAAATCATTGCAGATATGAGATGTACATCCAGTATCTAATACCCATGATGTGGATCTGTATGACAAGTTAAGGTCAATCATGAACATACCTGAAGCTTCTCCAAGCTTCTGCTTTGCTCTCTCTGCAAGACACAACTTGCAGTTTCGCTTCTAATGGACATCCTTATGGCAATGGAAGCACTGGCCCTTGTCCTTGCTAGCCTCATCTTTCTTGGCAGCCTTTACTTGTTTGCCCTTCTTCTTTGCCTTGCCTTTCTTAAAGGTTTGCTGAAATTTTCTCCTCTTGTTGGTCTTACCAACAAGCATCACAGGAACTTTCCCATTATTCATAGTGCTCTCAGCAGTCTTCAACATGTTTAGAAGCTCTGCCAGAGAACATTCTATTTTGTTCATGTTGAAATTAACAATGAACTGGGAAAAAGAGCTAGGGAGAGATTGCAGAATGAGATCAACACAAAGATCTTTATTCATGTCAAATCCCAATTCTGCCAACATTTCGATCCACTCAATCATCTTGAGAACATGTGTCTGCACAGATGTTCCCTCAGACATTCTTGCCCCGAACAGACTTTTAGATATCTCATATCTTTCTATTCTACTTTGAGCTCCAAAGAGCTCCTCAAGGTGAAACAGAATGGATATGGCATCCATCTTTTCATGTTGTCTCTGTAACTCATTGGTCATAGAGGCAAGCATATAACATTGGGTAAGTGTGGCATCATCTTTATGATTCTCATAAGCAATAATCTCTCCCTCTTTAGCATCATCGGCAGGAAGAGGAGGTACATGCCGATCAAGAACGTAGGCTATCTTCTCAGCAGTAAGAATAATTCTCAAGTTCCTGAGCCAGTCACTATAATTTGGACCAGTAAGTCTGTTGGCATCAAGTATGCCGCGTAACGGGTGGTTCGCCATAGAAGTCTACAAGAGAAGATTTGTAATAATAAGATAACATGCGGATATTCATGAATTAAGATATGGTCTTTAATCCTAATTTAAAACTCCCACTAATTTTCGACGAATTTGCATCACCCCTTGTATGCAAAGACGGGACACAAAAACCGTGCCCTACTAGGATCCCATTAACATTGTGGAAATAGTCTTGTGGTAGCACAACAAACTATCCCATACTTAACGGGTAGGCAACTCTTGCCAATTCCAACTCCTAGTGTGTTTAGCCTCCAAATGTTTGTGATCTTGTGGTAGCACAACAAATCACAAGCTTTGGTTAGGTCCAGCCAGCTTGTTACGTTATGAGAATGGGTTTATGACATAACTCTTGTGGTAGCACAACAAAGCCATGCCAGTCCCCATCCCAAGATTTGGTCTAAGTCTTAGTCTGAGTCTCTGCCCCCTTGCTGTGAGAATCTTGTGGTAGCACAATAAACTCTCACAGTCTAAGGACAGCTCACTTAGACTATAACAACGGAAGGCTACGTGGGTCATTCTTAATGCCTCACGTTTATCGACCTACTATTGAATTTAAGGGGATTTGGATATATTGGTCTCATCAATATAGGTGCTACATATATATATAATAATTTAGAGTATCGTATATACTCTAAATATATATATGTATATAATAAGTAGCACATCCACATATATCATATATATGCATTAATACCAATGGATGATCATGGACCTTAAGCTCCTAAAACACATTACCAGAGCCAGTTGGTAATGCACACAATCATGGTAAATAGGAAACACGGAGCATCCAATGCTCCCACTAGATGTGAAGAATCTCCCGAGGCCCTCGCATCCGGTCTCCTTCTTTGTCTCCATCCGCTTCTCATTATTACAAGTAAATTTGTAATTGGGCACGTAGGCCCACAAATGTACATCAGATAATAATAAGAAACCTTGAACCAATCAAGGGGAGTACTATATAGGAGGGAGATAGAATGTACAACCCAGATTAATAAGAGAGAGAGAAGGAGGCTCACAGACCCCAATAATCACATCACACATAACCATTCACCACAAAGAGCATCATCACACGATGTCTAAGTCCATGATCATCCATCCACACACTAGATACATCACATGCATCTATCAGTAATCATCGCATAATTACAGCGAGATAAATGAGATAATTTCAAAATGTAATAATTAATTTTGAAATCGCGCATATTAAACATCCAACTAAACAATTTAGTTAATGCAAATAAGTCTAAACAACTTTAGACCACCATCATTCACATTCATTGCATGGGCTCAATAATAATTTCCAGTTAATTAACCTCATAAGAATTTCATTCTTATAGTAATTGACATTAATTAATTAGATAATGGGAAACATTTAAAACTATTGTAATATTCCCATTAACTAATTAACTAGGGGTCATATAATGAAAAATACATTAATAAGTTACTAAAACCTTTTCAGAACTCAATAATATAATTTTTAGAATTTTCTAGCATTTACCTGGAGTTATTTGCACATTTTAAACCCTTTAAAATGTTTAAAACCCACAAAATACCAAAAAGGGGGTTTAATGGGTAAGGGGTGGGTCCGGATCCGGTTCGAACTGGATCCGGCCCGGGAGGAGACCCGCGGGGGGGTCTCCTTCTCCACCCGAAACGCCAGCAGCTAAGGTTTTTACCCTAGCCGCCACCGAAGCTAGAGGACGCCCTGGGAGGCCTCGACGCCGGCCGCCGCGCCATCCCCCACCCTCGCCCGATCCCGCCGGTCTCCACCAGCCGCCCAGCCGACGTTGCCGTCACCAGAGATGGTGCCCCCGATGCTCACGGGCGAGTTCACCCTAAACCCTGCGAACACCGTCGCGACCGCCGGAATCAACCGCCCCTGGCCGCTGAACTCCGCCATACGCCTTGGAGGAACGTCCAGGCCCCTTGGTAGCCCCCATGAGCGCCAACAATCGACATTCGATGGCCTAAAATGGACGCCCATCCTGCGCATGAACGGCGAGTTCGTCGGGCTTGTGGTGGTCGATTTACGCTCTCCGGTGGGTCAATCAACACATACAAATATGCGTTTTACTCCTCTTGATCCCGGGAATATTTCTTTGGCATCAATCGGTCGATTCTCATCTCATGAGTGACCCAATCGAACGATGAACATCGAGCCCCATGCATGAACGAGAACGATAAAATAATAATAAAATAATACCGATTTTGATCAAACCAGTAACCTGGCTCTGATACCACTGTAAGGTTCCGACCAGAATGCGCAGCGAAAATCATCGAAACCTTAGATTGCATATCGTTGCTGGTTTTTCAAAATCGAACAATATCGGTAAATACTGCAGAGTGAAGAATGATTCTTTACCTTTGCGGGGTTGAGAGTCTCCCAAAATCTCGAAGATGAACGAGTGGAAGTGATGGGGGCATCAAAAGCTATACGGGTGGAACATATTTGTGTGTTATGACTTGTATGGGATTGTACTTATGTATTTGTTTCATTTCTTTCATTTGGGCTCCTTGTAAGGCTTATAACAAGCCAATGGGCCACTTGTAATGTAAAGTCCATGGCTAGGTTGCCATTAGTAGAGTCCATTAGAAGCCTAGTTCATATTGGACCTTAATAGCACTACCAGAAAAAGCGGGATTTCAGACGGCCCGTATCCGTCTGAAATCCGTCTGAAAATCTGTCACAAACCACGTTTGTGACGGATTTGCGACATATTTAAGACTGAAACCGACCGTCTGAAATTCTTAGTCCCAAATTTGTGACAGTTTATGTTTCCGTCGGAAATTCCGTCTGAAACTAAGACAGAATTTAATCAGTCACAAATTCCGTCTGACTTTCATACGAGACATTTCCATCTGAAATTTGAAATTTTCAGTCTGAAATTTACGACGGACATATTTTCCGTGTAAAAGTCCGTCTGAAATTTCAGACGGCTATTACGACGGAATATAGTTACCGTCTTAAAATGAAGCCCAACTCTTAGTCTGAAATCATGTACCGTATGAAAACTCGTCCGAAATCCGTCGCTATTTCAAACGGATATTACGACGGATAAAATAACCGTCTGAAATTCAACTCATCTCCTGTCCGAAATGTGGTTTGAAATCCGTCTATATTTCAAACTGATTTTACAACGGATAATAGACGGACAAAAATCGTCGCACATCCCGTCTGAAAATCCGTCTGAAATCTACGTTTTTTTTTAAATCTTAAATTATTTTACAAAACCTGTTTAATCATAAATAAACATCAAGAAATTCTACATGTTGAAAAAAAAATATTGGGAACCTGCTAATCAAATAAACACCACCGAAAAATAAAATTCTGATCAAATAAATACCACAAAAAAAGACATTAACCATGCTGATCCGTCTGAATATCAAGAAATATCCGGTACATCGTCCATATCCTCATCGTCCGTATCCTCACCGCCCTGCTCATCTCCTCTGTCGCCGCCCGCAGAAGGATCCCCCTATATTAAAAAAATAATAACATTCATTCATAGATAAAAAAATTAGTGCGAAGAAATTAGCATAAATTGAAAGCAAACATATCAAATTGATAACTGCATATTTTATAAATCAACCACTACCCTGAAACAGTATTTAAACTAAGTGTATTTTAGAAATGAATTTTGATTCCGTCAGTTCTGCCAAGTCACTTTCATCTCCCCGGTCGTGTTGGAACGATCGGCACGGGCATCCGGCCGGTATTTCAAGTTTTAGACCCCCGGCCCCGACCTGGCAGTTCATTTGAACCAAGTGTATTTTAGAAATGAACTTTGAGCACCGAGCTCAAACCGGGCATCCGATTTGGATTCCGTCAGTTCTGACAAGTCACTTTCATCTCCCCGGTCGTGTTGGAATGATCGGCATGGGCATCCGGCCGGTATTTCAAGTTTTAGACCCCCGGCCCCGACCTGACAGTTCATTTGAACCAAGTGTATTTTAGAAATGAACTTTGAGCGCCGAGCTCAAACCGGGCATCCGATTTGGATTCCGTCAGTTCTGACAAGTCACTTTTATCTCCCCGGTCGTGTTGGTATGATCGGCATGGGCATCCGGTCGGTATTTCAAGTTTTAGACCCCGGCCCCGACCTGGCAGTTCATTTGAACCAAGTGTATTTTAGAAATGAACTTTGAGCGCCGAGCTCAAACCGGGCATCCGATTTGGATTCCGTCAGTTCTGACAAGTCACTTTCATCTCCCCGGTCGTGTTGGAATGATCGGCATGGCCATCCGGCCGGTATTTCAAGTTTTAGACCCCCGGCCCCGACCTGGCAGTTCATTTGAACCAAGTGTATTTTAGAAATGAACTTTGAGCGCCGAGCTCAAACCGGACATCCGATTTGGATTCCGTCAGTTCTGACAAGTCACTTTCATCTCCCTGGTCGTGTTGGAATGATCGGCACGGGCATCCAGCCGGTATTTCAAGTTTTAGACCCCCGGCCCCGACCTGGCAGTTCATTTGAACCAAGTGTATTTTAGAAATGAACTTTGAGCGCCGAGCTCAAACCGGGCATCCGATTTAGATTCCGTCAGTTCTGACAAGTCACTTTCATCTCCCCGGTCGTGTTGGAACGATCGGCATGGGCATCCGACCGGTATTTCAAGTTTTAGACCCCCGGCCCCGACCTGGCAGTTCATTTGAACCAAGTGTATTTTAGAAATGAACTTTGAGCGTCGAGCTCAAAACGGGCATCCGATTTGGATTCCGTCAGTTCTGACAAGTCACTTTCATCTCCCCGGTCGTGTTGGAACGATCGGCATGGGCATCCGGCCGGTATTTCAAGTTTTAGACCCCCGGCCCCGACCTGGCAGTTCATTTGAACCAAGTGTATTTTAGAAATGAACTTTGAGCGCCGAGCTCAAACCGGGCATCCGATTTGGATTCCGTCAGTTCTGACAAGTCACTTTCATCTCCCCGGTCGTGTTGGAATGATCGGCACGGGCATCCGGCCGGTATTTCAAGTTTTAGAGCCCCGGCCCCGACCTGGCAGTTCATTTGAACCAAGTGTATTTTAGAAATGAACTTTGAGCGCCGAGCTCAAACCGGGCATCCGATTTGGATTCCGTCAGTTCTGACAAGTCACTTTCATCTCCCCGGTCGTGTTGGAACGATCGGCACGGACATCCGGCCGGTATTTCAAGTTTTAGACCCCCGGCCCCGACCTGGCAGTTCATTTGAACCAAGTGTATTTTAGAAATGAACTTTGAGCGCCGAGCTCAAACCGGGCATCCGATTTAGATTCCGTCAGTTCTGACAAGTCACTTTCATCTCCCCGGTCGTGTTGGAATGATCGGCACGGGCATCCGACCGGTATTTCAAGTTTTAGACCCCCGGCCCCGACCTGGCAGTTCATTTGAACCAAGTGTATTTTAGAAATGAACTTTGAGCGCCGAGCTCAAACCGGGCATCCGATTTGGATTCCGTCAGTTCTGACAAGTCACTTTCATCTCCTCGGTCGTGTTGGAATGATCGGCACGGCCATCCGGCCGGTATTTCAAGTTTTAGACCCCCGGCCCCGACCTGGCAGTTCATTTGAACCAAGTGTATTTTAGAAATGAACTTTGAGCGCCGAGCTCAAACCGGGCATCCGATTTGGATTCCGTCAGTTCTGACAAGTCACTTTCATCTCCCCAGTCGTGTTGGAACGATCGGCATGGGCATCCGGCCGGTATTTCAAGTTTTAGACCCCCGGCCCCGACCTGGCAGTTCATTTGAACCAAGTGTATTTTAGAAATGAACTTTGAGCGCCGAGCTCAAACCTGGACATCCGATTTGGATTTCGTCAGTTCTGACAAGTCACTTTCATCTCCCCGGTCGTGTTGGAATGATCGGCACGGGCATCCGGCCGGTATTTCAAGTTTTAGACCCCCGGCCCCGACCTGGCAGTTCATTTGAACCAAGTGTATTTTAGAAATGAACTTTGAGCGCTGAGCTCAAACCGGGCATTCAATTTGGATTCCGTCAGTTCTGACAAGTCACTTTCATCTCCCCGGTCGTGTTGGAACGATCGGCACGGCCATCCAGCCGGTATTTCAAGTTTTAGACCCCCGGCCCCGACCTGGCAGTTCATTTGAACCAAGTGTATTTTAGAAATGAACTTTGAGCGCCGAGCTCAAACCGGGCATCCGATTTGGATTCCGTCAGTTCTGACAAGTCACTTTCATCTCCCCGGTCGTGTTGGAATGATCGGCATGGGCATCCGGCCGATATTTCAAGTTTTAGACCCCCGGTCCCGACCTGGCAGTTCATTTGAACCAAGTGTATTTTAGAAATGAACTTTGAGCGCCGAGCTCAAACCGGGCATCCGATTTGGATTCCGTCAGTTCTGACAAGTCACTTTCATCTCCCCGGTCGTGTTGGAATGATCGGCACAGGCATCCGGCCGGTATTTCAAGTTTTAGACCCCCGGCCCCGACCTGGCAGTTCATTTGAACCAAGTGTATTTTAGAAATGAACTTTGAGCGCCGAGCTCAAACCGGGCATCCGATTTGGATTCCGTCAGTTCTGACAAGTCACTTTCATCTCCCCGGTCGTGTTGGAATGATCGGCACGGCCATCCAGCAGGTATTTCAAGTTTTAGACCCCCGGCCCCGACCTGGCAGTTCATTTGAACCAAGTGTATTTTAGAAATGAACTTTGAGCGCCGAGCTCAAACCGGGCATCCGATTTGGATTCCGTCAGTTCTGACAAGTCACTTTCATCTCCCCGGTCGTGTTGGAATGATCGGCACGGCCATCCGGCCGGTATTTCAAGTTTTAGACCCCCGGCCCCGACCTGGCAGTTCATTTGAACCAAGTGTATTTTAGAAATGAACTTTGAGCGCCGAGCTCAAACCGGGCATCCGATTTGGATTCCGTCAGTTCTGACAAGTCACTTTTATCTCCCCGGTCGTGTTGGTATGATCGGCATGGGCATCCGGTCGGTATTTCAAGTTTTAGACCCCGGCCCCGACCTGGCAGTTCATTTGAACCAAGTGTATTTTAGAAATGAACTTTGAGCGCCGAGCTCAAACCGGGCATCCGATTTGGATTCCGTCAGTTCTGACAAGTCACTTTCATCTCCCCGGTCATGTTGGAATGATCGGCATGGCCATCCGGCCGGTATTTCAAGTTTTAGACCCCCGGCCCCGACCTGGCAGTTCATTTGAACCAAATGTATTTTAGAAATGAACTTTGAGCGCCGAGCTCAAACCGGACATCCGATTTGGATTCCATCAGTTTTGACAAGTCACTTTCATTTCCCTGGTCGTGTTGGAATGATCGGCACGGGCATCCAGCCGGTATTTCAAGTTTTAGACCCCCGGCCCCGACCTGGCAGTTCATTTGAACCAAGTGTATTTTAGAAATGAACTTTGAGCGCCGAGCTCAAACCGGGCATCTGATTTGGATTCCGTCAGTTCTGACAAGTCACTTTCATCTTCCCGGTCGTGTTGGAATGATCGGCACGGCCATCCGGCCGATATTTCAAGTTTTAGACCCCCGGCCCCGACCTGGCAGTTCATTTGAACCAAGTGTATTTTAGAAATGAACTTTGAGCGCCGAGCTCAAACCGGACATCCGATTTGGATTCCGTCAGTTCTGCCAAGTCACTTTCATCTCCCCGGTCGTGTTGGAACGATCGGCACGGCCATCCGGCCGGTATTTCAAGTTTTAGACCCCCGGCCCCCGGATTTTCTCAATTCTTCTGAAGTAAATGAGTTTTAAAATTAATAATGAACATAATTGAGTAATTCCATCAAAATAAAAACATAGTAAGCACTCACCTGTGCGGGCTGTGCTGTGGTGGTGGTGGATTGCTGAGGGACCATTCCGCTCTGGGAGAGGAGGCCACTGATTGCCTGCAAGAATACTGACACTTGGCTAGAGATCTCTTGCTGGAAATGCTGCTGCTGCCGCTGCATATCAGAAATCTGCGATCGGACCATGTCCATCATGTCGCTGGCAGAAGCACTGGGGGCAACGGAAGGTATAGTGAAGGCACTGCCACTGGAAGAAGTATAGCTAGAACTCGCACACGCTGATGTCACCGCGCTTGCGTCTAGGCTCTCTCCAAAACCATATCGTCGGCCTTTCTTCGGTACGCCAGCTGCTGCCACCCACTCCACCGGATCGAACTCCGGCTGCTGTGTGTCTCCCTCCCCGTACTTCTCTGTCACTACTTTGCTATATGTTTCCTACAAATTGAATAAAATAACTAGTCAATTTTATATGAATTACATGCCGATTTAAATGAACGGTACAAGTTACATATGTAGATAAACTTACCGCTGCTGACTTAGCTGTGTCACTCACAAAATCATTAGTCCCCTTCTTTTTGTGTGTTCTGTCGAACACCTCGAGGAACGACGGAGGTCGATTAAGCTCCACAGCCTGTTATACAATTCATAGTAAAAAAAGTCAAATATTGGGATAAATTGTAAGAAGATAAATTGGTATATTACTTACCAATTTTTGTTTATGAGCCGCATAAGAGATGGACCCACTCGTATGCAAATTTGAACCTGGTTTTGACGCCCTGTTTGCTTTGGCTTTTTCGGACTTTTCTATCCACTTGGGGTCGGCAAAATGGTCACAAGATATCTCCCAATCCTCCTGCCTCATCCATAGAGGGCGATGCGCCTTCCACAATTGTCGGTCTTCACTCCCCCCACTCAATTTTTTAGCGTGTGCTCGGGCCTCATGTATTTTCCTCTTGTAACTTGAGAGCATAGTAGACTCCCAGGCACGACGACATCTTGCCGCGTCATGTCCACATGTGAATTGAAAAGACCGCTGTAAATCAATTACTTTTCACACTTAGTATAAAGTTGTAAATTGACTTTGGGAAATACTTGAATTAAATGACGTAATTACTTACTAAGAACATGTTGTACAATGAATCGCGGACGGACATCGGAAAATCTCTGAAAGTGGAAGCTGCCACGGGCACATGTGCCAACATGAGTTCGGTGGAATGATGGACAGCGCTGTGGGGTTCAAATTTCATACTGCAATTGTAAATGTCAAAATATTCATATTAGACAGTTGAGGGCTAATTAATGTAATATAACCTTATAGATTTACCCGGATACCCAACACGGGCGACGTCTATCATGGGTCGTGCCTCCCTCGTGACAACTGCCGGCATCGTCAAGGGGCTGACTGGTGGGGGTGGGCCCTGTACAAGTGGGAGGTGGTGGGAGGGCACTGAGACCTGCAAGAATTTATTATCATGTGGAGTGATACATATACTGCGAACATATAATTAAAATATACATACCTGCAGCGGGAGGTGGTGGGGGTGGCGTATGCACAACAGGTGGGAGGGCACTGAGACCTGCAAGAATTTATTGTCATGTGGAGTGATACATATACTGCGAACATATAATTAAAATATACATACCTGCAGCGGGAGGTGGTGGGGGTGGCGTATGCACAACAGGTGGGAGGCCACTGAGACCTGCAAGAATTTATTGTCATGTGGAGTGATACATATACTGCGAACATATAATTAAAATATACATACCTGCAGTGGGAGGTGGTGGGGGTGGCGTATGCACAACAGGTGGGAGGCCACTGAGACCTGCAAGAATTTATTGTCATGTGGAGTGATACATATAATGCGAACATATAATTAAAATATACATACCTGCAGCGGGAGGTGGTGGGGGTGGCGTATGCACAACAGGTGGGAGGCCACTGAGACCTGCAAGAATTTATTATCATGTGAAGTGATACATATACTGCGAACATATAATTAAAATATACATACCTGCAGCGGGAGGTGGTGGGGGTGGCGTATGCACAACAGGTGGGAGGCCACTGAGACCTGCAAGAATTTATTGTCATAAGTAGAACAAATATTGAAGAATTTAAATTAAAATATACATACATGATCCTCGAGTCTTTTTGCCACTGAGACCTGCAAGAATTTATTGTCATGTGGAGTGATACAAATATTGCGAACATATAATTAAAATATACATACCTGCAGCGGGAGGTGGTGGGAGTGGCGTATGCACAACAGGTGGGAGGCCACTGAGACCTGCAAGAACTTATTTTCATAAGTAGAACAAATGTTCAAGAATTTAAATTAAAATATACATACCTGTAGCGGGAGGTGGTGGTGTATGTATAAGTGGTGGTGAGCCGACATTTGCACCTATAAATAAATTCTTTTAAGTTTGTAAATAATTAAAATATTTATATAGCTAACTTATTGATCAAATATACCTGTGTCTGAAGAAGATGGTAGTGAGGAGGGAGTAGCGCCCCTCTCACTGCTAGATCTCCTCCCACCCCTAGTACGACCTCCTCGCACCATTTTCTTATTAATAACAAAATAATTAATACATATTAATCCACAATTATATAAGGCTAGACAAATGTTATTTAAAATTATGCTTAAAAGTAAGAATCTTCTTACTAAATTATCAAAACATGCCTCCCTCATGTTGATATATCTAGCTCAACTTCATCATCTTCGTCATCCATAGTAGTCTCATGAGATTCAAAATCTTCGTCTTCATCTGATTCTTCCTCCCCTCTAACATCAACATTTAGCTCCGTCGGATCGACTTATTCCACTCCATCTCGCGTACGTAATGACAGTGGCTCATCAGATTCATCCAGATTAAACCTAGAGGAACCGACAACGCCAACTTCGTCTGATTGATAATATTCAGCATGAGCAACCTCTGAGACATCTCCACTCATAGTTAACTCATAAGTGGGAAAGAGTTTTGAATTAACCCTGCAAACTGCCCACCAATCTCTATTCTTGGATGATGGATAGCTTGAATAGTACACTTGCTGGGCTTGTGCGGCTAAAATGAACGGTTCATAGGTCTTAAGTTTAGACCTATGCTTGACATTGACAATCCCATAATTTGTGTCATGTAGAACAGAATTAGGATCAAACCATTGACACTTAAATATGTATACATGATTGTCGTGTCCCAAATACTGAAGTTCTAAGACTTCTTCAAGAATACCATAGTAGTCCAATTCTATTTCATTGTATAAACTTCCCTTCACACATACGCCGCTGTTCATCGTAGACTTATTTCGCCCATAATCCCTTGTATGAAATTTGTATCCATTCACAATATATCCCGGATAGGCACGTGTCTGGTTCGAGAGGCCATAACTTATCTGTTGTACTCTTTGATCAGTAATGAGACCTTGTTCAACCTATATTCAAATTAGAGTAGTTAAAATAATAACAATTACCTCAACATACGTAAATACAAACATATATATTCAGAGTTCACACTAACTCGATTTCTTAGCCATTTGGAAAAAAACTTCTCGCGTTCTTTTTCAATCTCCACATCCTGGATATTTGAACATTTTTCAGCTAATTCTGAATCAAATTATCTGCAATATAAATGTAGCACCCCGTAAAAAAAATGATTAAAAAAAATTGATAAAGCCAATGTATAGACTTTGTGAAGTCAATGTTGTATAGACTTTGAGGAAGTCAATGTATAGACTTTGAGGAAGTGAATGTATAGACTTTGAGGAAGCCAATGTATAGACTTTGAGGATGTATAGACTTAGAGGAAGCCAATGTATAGACTTTGTGAAGTCAATGTTGTATAGACTTTGAGGAAGCCAATGTATAGACTTTGAGGAAGTGAATGTATAGACTTTGAGGAAGCCAATGTACAGACTTTGAGGATGTATAGACTTTGAGGAAGCCAATGTATAGACTTTGTGAAGTCAATGTTGTATAGACTTTGAGGAAGCCAATGTATAGACTTTGAGGAAGTGAATGTATAGACTTTGAGGAAGCCAATGTATAGACTTTGAGGATGCATAGACTTAGAGGAAGCCAATGTATAGACTTTGTGAAGTATAATGTATAGACATTGAGGAAGTGAATGTATAGACTTTGAGGAAGCCAATGTATAGACTTTGAGGATGTATAGACTTTGAGGAAGCCAATGTATAAACTTTGAGGAAGCCAATGTATAGACTTTGTGAAGTCAATGTTGTATAGACTTTGAGGATGTATAGACTTATGGAGTTGCTGAAAATGTGAATTAAGATCTTACTCAACATAAGGTTCAATCTCGAGGCAATTCAAAAGAATATATATCTCAGCGGCGTGCAACTCTCTATCTTCGAGCGTGCGAGTCAAGCAACGTCCGAACGCACGTCCAGGATGTTTAAATATGGAGAGCCGATCGGACGATTCATCCACTCCCCCATCATCATTACGTGGAGGTCGAGTACGACGAGTTTGAATCTCTGGCTCAAAGTACATAGAACAGAAGTTCGAAATTTCTTCAAGAATGTATGCCTCAGCAATCGAACCCTCCACCTGTGCCTTGTTGCGAACTTTCATTTTTAATTCATGCATGCACCTACAACAACAAGTCAGATGGCAACAATATGTAGCGGCTATGGACGACTTATAAGTTAACAAAAATTGTCCCATATCTCTCAAATGGATACATCCATCGAAATTGTACTGGACCTCCGACGATAGCCTCATATGGCAAATGAACGACCAGGTGCTCTATCGAATCAAAGAATGCCGGAGGAAATATCTTCTCTAGCTTGCAAATGGTTGTGACAACTTCTTGTTCGATAGTTTGTACATCCCGAAGTCTGAGTTCAGATGCACATAAAATCTTGAAAAATTGACTCATCTCAGCTAGTGCTCCCCATATCTGCTTTGGCAACAAATCACGAAATGCAATGGGCAGTAGCCTCTCCATGAACACATGACAGTCGTGACTTTTCATACCATATATTTTCCCCTCATTAACATTCACACAACGGGCTATGTTGGATGCATATCCATCTGGGAATCTCAGCTGCTTCAACCACTGGCATACTTCCTTGATCTGTGTATCATGAAGCACATAAGTTACTTTAGGCTGCACAGTTTTGCCACTGACACTTTGTAATTCCAGTTCTGGACGTCTACAAAGCATCTTTAAATCCATACGTGCTTTGGCGTTGTCCTTTGTTTTCCCTTTAACATTCATGATCGTATTGAACACATTATCAAAAAAATTCTTCTCGGTATGCATGACATCCAGATTGTGTCGTACAAGAAGAGTTGACCAATAAGGTAATTCCCAAAAAATACTTTTCTTGACCCAGTTGTGATCCTTTCCAAAATTAGGGAGTTACCGTGTGCTACCAGACAATTGAACTACATCTGGTAAATTGTGCACCCGTGACGCCATATGTAGACCCGACACCCGTTGCAAGTCAGCTTCATCCATTTCAACAGTATTTTTTTTAAACGAGTCTTTTTGCCTTCGAAAAGGATGGTCACTTGGTAGCAATCGCCGATGGCAATCAAACCAGCAGCTTTTCCCCCCATGTTTCAATACAAATGATTTGGTATCTTCCATACAGTAAGGACATGCTAGCCTCCCATGTGTGCTCCAACCAGATAGCATTCCATATGCAGGGAAGTCACTTATTGTCCACATCAGTGCAGCCTTCATAATAAAATTTTTCTTCCTATATGCATCATAAGTAACAACTCCATCAGTCCATACAAATTTGAGCTCATCAATTAACGGCCTGAGATATATGTCCAAATTTTTTCCGGGACTTTTTGGACCAGGAATTACTAGGGACAAAAACAGATTTTCTCGCTTCATGCACATGTGCGGCGGAAGGTTGTACGGTGTCATGAACACTGGCCAACAAGAATAAGCTGCCACTGAACCACCGAATGGATTAAAGCCATCTGTGCATAAACCCAATCGAACATTACGTGACTCCCTTGAAAAGGCAAGATGAGTACGACTAAAGTGAGTCCAAGCTTCACCATCGGCAGGATGACTGATTATATCATCGGCACGACGTACTCTTTCGGTGTGCCATGTCATATGTCGAGCCGTCTTTGAGGACATATACAGTCGCTGCAGCCTAGGCACAAGAGGGAAGTATCGCAACGCCTTGTAAGGTACATCTTTTGCCTTTGAATTGACCCCCCCCCCCCTTAGGTTTGAATCTGTCATGGCCACAAATGGAACATGATATCTTATCTGCATCATCTTTGTAATATAACATACAATGATTCGGACATGCATCTATTTTCACATATCCAAGTCCTAAGTCATTGACCATCTTTTTTGCACGGTAAAAAGTTTCTGGCAACTTCTCGTCTCGAGGCAACATACTCTTGATCAAGAGGAGGAGACGGTCAAAACAAGTCTCACTGATGTGAAATTCAGATTTCAAGTTCAACAACTGTGACACTGCAGACAATCGAGTGTGATTTTCACAACCATCCCACAGCGGCTCATCAGCATCCCTAAGTAGTTCATAAAATCTTCTGGCTGTCTTATTCGGCGCTTCATCGTGAATATTAAAACTAGGACCAGCAGCATCTACAACCATATCCACGTACCCACTTGTGCCTGCAATATTGTCAGGCTCATACCTCAAGAATTGCTCACCATGACACGTCCAATTCGTATAACCATCCACGAACCCTTTCGTGTACAAATGATGTTGCACATCCCATGTTGAACACCACCTCAAGTTTCTACAACTTGAACAAGGGCATCGAATGTGACCGTCGCGATCTATTGTTGCATTTGGATTCCCCAATGCAAATTGAATGAAACTCTCAACCCCAAGCTTAAAGTCATCTGACACCACCCGGTCAACTATTCTACGATACATCCATGAACGATCTGTCGACATTTTGCCTGCACCCAATAAATGACAATACACATCCTAACTTTCAAATCATTACTCATAATATTACACCCGACCCTTTCCTCACATCGTTCATCATAGACCATTTGCAGTTGGAGGAGGAATATTGATTAGATTATCACTTTTTAACCCATCCATGAAGGTTTGATCGCACAATCACTTACTATATGTGCTGCACGATTTGCTAAAAATTTCGGCATCATCTCCCCACACTTCTCCGATATACCAAATATATTTATTGATTTTGAAATTTTCTTAAACACTTACAAGTAAGTGGTTAAGAAAATACTCAAAATCAATAATGGTATATCAGAGAAGAGTGAGGAGACGCAACCGAAATTCTCAACAAACCATACAAACATATATAGTAAATGACTGTCTAAGTGCGATCAAACATTCACAGACTATCCAAACGGGACAATTCAAGACTTTGAGGTAGATATATACATTCTCATAAACAAATGAGAACATACACATCAATCCCAAAGTCTTGAACGGGAAGGCACATTGACACGGTTTTAACGCGCTCTCCTGAGGTGGGTGTAATGTTGGGTCGCACCCACGCACCTCAACTCACAGGGAATACTCCATGCATTTATATAACATAAAATTAAATAACAACGCAATTATCATTATGCACATATCAAATTAAATAACACCTAAATTACAAAAATTTTCAAATGAAGAACATCGAAGCTAAACAATCTACATTTTTGAGTCAAATTAACATCAAATTTCTATTAAAATCAGATTTAAAATTATATTTACATGTAATTAAAATCCACAAAGTTTTAAATCACAAAACGAATTTTTTGGGTATTTACCTATTGCTATAGAGAATTCTGATTTCTTTGCATTTATCCACATCTTTGTATATATGTACTACTTAAGATATGTGGTCATTCCATTTCTCTATATCTTCTTATCATCATAAGACAAGGTCATTCCATTTCTCTATATCTACTTAAGATATGTGCTTTCCTACTTAAGATATTTTTGATCCGTATTGATTGACTCAGTCATATATAGTATGCCAGTTTTCCTTGCCTAAGTCACTTTTATCCCAAAGAAGGTGATCAGTTTCATTGACCGGCTATGTGCAATTTTTTTTTGGTATGGAGAGAAAAATATAGTATGCTAGTCCGCCCATCTAGCCAACTGTGTAAGAACATTCCCAGTTGGAATGCCTTCGACTGTCTTTAGACAGGCCAAAGATATTATTATCTCTAACAGCAGATGGATAGGAGGGAATGTGGCTAATATAGACTTCCTGAGTGACAATATGGATAGCAAATGCTGTAGCAACAGTAGCAGCTGTATATGGGTGTTGCAAAGCCAGAAAGTGAGCATACTTGGACAATTTGTCAATTACCACAAGAATAGTGGTTTTAGAATGGGAAGGTGGAAGACCCTCAATAAAGTCCATGTGAATATGAATCCAAATTTTTTCTGGTATAGGAAGGGGTTGCAACAGGCCTGCTGGAGATTGGGTGATATACTTTGTTCGTTGACAAATATCACAATTTTGAATATAGTCTTTGATTGTCCTTTCCATGCCCTTCCAGTGAAAACTTCTTTTTAGTCTATGGAGAGTTTTATGGTATCCTGAATGTCCACATGTTGGAGCATCATGGTGTGCATGGAGTATAGAAGGTAAGAGACTGAAATTTGGGTGCAGATGTATCCTGCCCTTGTAATATATAACACCACCTTGCAATGAATAGTGGTTAGGGTTCAAAGAATCTGAGTTCCAATCCTTGAGCAACTGAATAACGTAACTGTCCAGAAAGTATGCCTTCTGAATCTCCGAAAACCAGTCAGGCACTAAAACTGTGATTGCTTCTATGGAGGGTTCTTCATAAAGTCTGGATAGAGCATCTGCTGCTCTGTTATGGTGAACAGACTTATATTCCAGGGAAAAATCAAACCCCATCAATTTAATCAACCATCGCTGTTGCGCCGGAGTGTGAACCTTTTCTTGATGATCTGTTCTGATCACAAATCTTCTACCAATCAAGTATGATTTCCATTTTTGAACAGCAAACAGGATAGCCTCCATTTCCTTCTCATATACTGACAAACCTTATTGTCTAGTAGTAAAAGCTTTACTTAGATAAGCCACTGGACGGCCCTGTTGCATGAGAACAGCACCCATACCTGAGTTACTAGCATCACACTCAAGGATGAAGGGAATGTCAAACTTTGGTAAAGCCAACACTGGGGCAGAAATCATGGCTTGCTTAAGTTCCTTGACTGGGTCCTCAGCCTCTGGGGTCCAGACAAAACTATCTTTTTTTAGAAGTTGAGTGAGTGGTGCTGCCAAAGAACCATAATTCTTGAAAATTTTCCTGTAGTACCCAGTCAGGCCTAGAAATCCCCTCAGGTTTTTGAGGCACTTGGGAGCTGGCCAGCCCACAATAGACTACAGCTTGTTGATCTCCATGGATACCCCACCATCAGATATCACATGACCCAAATATTCCACCTTGGTGACTCCAAAGTCACACTTAGATTGTTTGGCATATAGCTGGTTGTCCTTTAGTAATTGTAGGACCTTCTCTAGGTGGTTCAGATGCTCAGGCCATGTTTTGCTATAAACTAGAATGTCATCAAAGAATACTAAAACAAACTTTCTGAGATGAGGTCGAAAGATATTGTTCATAAGACTTTGAAAAGTGGAAGGAGCATTAGAAAGGCCAAAGAGCATTACTAAGAATTCATAGTGCCCTTCATGAGTACGGAAGGCAGTCTTATGAATGTCCTCAGGTGCCATTCGAATTTGATGATAGCCTGAACGAAGGTCCAGCTTCGAAAAATATCGAGCCCCATATAATTCATCCAAGAGGTCATAAACCAGAGGTATAGGATATTTATCCTTGACAGTTTGTTGGTTTAAAGCCTTGTAATCAATGCACATGCGCCAGCTCCCATCACGTTTCTGTACTAAAAGTACAGGAGCTGAAAATGGACTGTTACTATGTTGCAAGTGTGTGTGTTGCATGAGCTCCTTGACTTGATTTTCAATTACAGATTTGTGGAATGGAGAATGTCTGTATGGTGGAACAATGATGGCCTTTGACTCATCTATGAGGGGTGTACGATGGTCACAACTCCTAACAGGAGGGAGACCTGTAGGTTCATCAAAGACAGAAGTATAGGTTTGTAAGAGTATAGCCAAGTCTGGTGGGTGAGAAGAAAATGAGGGGGTAGGGGGTTTTAGCTGGGTTGGAATCAGCTAAATTGTATACAAGGCTCTGGCATTTCTGAGCTCTTTGTGCAATTTGGGGCCAGAAATCATATTGACCTTGTCGTCTGTGAGGCCTGTAAACTTGTACTGTTTACCCAGCCATGCAAAGGTCATAGTCATTTCCCTGATATTCAACACAATGTCACCCAAAAGCTGTAGCCAAGTTGCTCCTAGTACCACATCACTACCGCCCAATGGAAGAACTAAAAAATCCAAGTCAAAAGATACTTCAGGGAGCTGAAGTTTAACGTTAGGACACAGTCCTTCAGAAGGAACTTGCAGACCAGATGCAAGTCTGACTGCTGGATTTTCACAGGGTATTGTGCGGAGGTGAAGCTTCTTAACTATTGAAGGGTCAATGAAGTTATGGGTGCTCCCATTGTCAACTAATATTATAACTGTCACCCCACTGATTGTACCCAATATTCTCATTGTACCAGGAGTAGCCATGTTACCCACTATTTGTGATGAGATAGAAGGAATGTTGTTCTCAAGCTGACAGAACTCAGTGTCTTCCTCCATTGTAACTTCTGTTTGAACAAGATCATAATCATCACTCATTGGAATCAACTGCAGAAGAAATAACTTCTTTGCCTGACATGTGTGACCAAGGGTCCATTTTTCATCACAATTGAAGCAAAGCCCCTTAGACTTCCTTTCTTGCAATTGCTGACTAGTTAGCCTCCTAATGGGAGGATTGTGGTGGACAGATGGCGTGGGTAATAATGGGGGAAGTGAAGAGGACTGACCAGTGTACCGTCGCCTAGAAAGCAGTTTGGTTTCCTGAATTCTAGCTAACTCCATGGCATGAGTCAAGGTTCTGGGCTGGAAGGATCTCACTTCACAGGAAAGTTCTTCCTTCAGACCACTAAGGTATGTGCCCAGAAGGTGTTCTTCAGGTACTCCAGAGATTTTATTGCATAGCTTTTCAAAGAGCCTTTGGTATTCTAAAACAGATCCTGTTTGTTTGAGTTTACTAAGGGAACCATGAGCATCAAGGAAAGAAACAGATCCAAATCTTGAATCAAGAGCAGCTAAAAATTCAGACCAGGTAAGTGAATCTCGAGTAGCAGTAATGTGCCAATACCATTCTAGGGCCTCACCCTCCAAATAGTAACAAGCTGTGCTGAGTTTATGACCCTCAGGGGTCTTGTGATGGTGAAAAAATCTCGCATCTTTGAATTTCCATTCAGCAGGATCAGTGGATCCATCATAACGTGGAAATTCTTGAGGTTTGGGTCTAAAAGACCCTATAGAATCAGCATGATCATCCAAGGGAGCGGTATTACCCGAGCGGTGAACTATGGATTCTAGATCCGTCACCCGTTGGAAGACTTCTTGCCGGAGAGACCCGATCTCCTGACGAATCTCAAGCAGCATGGACTTCAAAGCATCAGAATCGCCCATGGCCATCTATGCGGAAGAAGAAGAACTGGGGCTGGAGAGAAGCTCAGACACCAATTTGTTGTGTTTCCTCCTAGGTTCCCGGTCAATGCCCTCCAGAAGAGGTCTCGCGGAAGAGCTCCGAGTTCTTGCGGAGGAAGCCGTAGCTGCTAAGAACAGAAATAACTGGAAGAACAGAGTTGAGGAATAGGAAGGAAGAGGATTGAGAGAGATAGAGGACAGAATAGAAGAGAAGACTGGAGCCAAAAAGGCATGTTACGGCCTTCCTTCCTCTGCTATTTATATTGTTCCCTGGTATTTACATGGCTCCGGAAGCTATGCCACATTTCTTGTAGGCAAGTCTTCCAAGAATGTAACAACTATTTTCATACAAGAAATCAAGAATTACATTTCCCTGTCATTATTCTTCCTCAACCATTTCTAACATACAAAACAAAGGTATATCGCCCACTGCTCAATGAATGCTAACCGTATATGTGGATGACTGTTATGACTGTTGGAGCAACATCAGTGGGTTGTTTGAGCCGTTTCCAGCTCACTAACCTGGTGGTTCACCCAATTCTATGGGTTTCCTCCGTAACAGAGAGGGGGGCTGAGGTGTGTGCGTGTGTGTCTGCGAGGGGGAGGGGGGCCACGGACAAGGGAAGAGAGGGCGGTGGAGGGGGTGGGGGAGGGCGGCCAGAGGGAGTGAGGGAGCGGGAGAGGGGGGCTGAGGTGTGTGCTGTGCGTATGTGTGTGTGTCTGCGAGGGGGAGGGGGGCCACGGACTGGGGAAGAGAGGGCGGTGGAGGGGGTGGGGGAGGGTGGCCAGAGGGAGTGAGGGAACGCGAGAGGGGAGAGGGAGAGGGAGTGAGGGAGCTGGACAGGGGAGAGGGAGAGGGATTGAGTGAGGGGGAACAGGATCGGGAGTGGGAGAGGGATTGAGTGAGGGAGGGGAACATGATCGGGAGAGAGAGAGGGAGAGGGAGACCACTTATAGGCTGGCGGCGATGGCGACCGTGAGAAGATGACCATGACCGTGAGAGGGAGGGAGGTTGGCGAATGGCGGCGACGGCGAGGACGGCGGGGCCTCCGGCGACGGCGAGGATGGCGGGGCCTCCGGCGACGGCGAGGACGGCGGCTCCGGCGGCGACGTCCGCAAGCAGAGGGCAGAGGAGAAGGAGAGAGTGAGAGGGAGAGTGGGGGGTGGACATGGGGCCAGGTGGAAGGGGTGGGAGGGAGGGGTCGATGGTGGCGGGAAAGGGGGAATTTTGCGACGGAACCAGCCAAATTTAACCAATTCGTGCCGCCATCTCCGGTGATCATCGGTGATCATCGGTGCCGCCGTCGCCGCCGTTCGTGCCGCCATCACGCTGCGGCGGAGCCGCCTTCGGTGTTCTGTCTATCCTGGATAGAGGCTTCTTGTCCGAATATCTGCTCTCCACCACGTGAAGATCTCAAACTGTAATTTTTATGGTGTGTTCTACCCTTGCATCCCAAGTGCCACCTAAATTTTCACGCCCAAACCCCTCTCTTAGAGAATTTTGACCTCTCCTCTCTCTCCTTCTGGTTTCTTCATCCCCAACCCCCATTCTAGATTGATATCTCCTTCCCCCCACCTCCGGTGATCATCGGTGCCGCCGCCGCCGCCGCCGCCGCCGTTCGTGCCGCCATCACGCTGCCGCGGAGCCGCCTTCGGTGTTCTATCTATCCTGGATAGAGGCTTCTTGTCCGAATATCTGCTCTCCACCACGTGAAGATCTCAAACTACAATTTTTATGGTGTGTTCTACCCTTGCATCCCAAGTGCCACCTAAATTTTCACGCCCAAATTCATCGTTTAGTATTTTCCCATTTTCGTGCATCTTTTATTCCTAGTTCTGTTTTGTCTCTGTCTACAGTGACAGTAGCCCTGTGTTTCGCACCTCCGATCATCTTTTTGATTTATCCAAACCCTCCAAATTTTACTGGGAGTTCTTTCCATCACCCCCTACATTCACAAATTTTCTTAATTTTTTATCAGCCTTCTATCTATTTTTAGATATTCGTGTTCTTCCTCAGCTACAGTGTTGTCAGCCAGATCCCAGATCCGATCACCCTCCACTTCCAAAATCAGAACAAATCACCACCACCTCCAAATCCAGAACCCAAAATAGTCCTGGTTTCCTTACTTGATTTCCTACAACTTTCATGAACAAGTCGAAGTCTAAATCTGAGATCTTCATATCGGTCAAAGGTAATCCACAGGAAAGTTCTCTGCTGACCTGAGATTTCAGGAACTATACAACAGGAACTTGGAAATTCCATAAGTCCAGATCCGTGCAGATCCAGGCTAGATCTCTAGGCCTAGATTGAAGGATTTGAAGTTAGCTTTCCAACGGCATCAGTCTCGTGTCGATCTGACATCGGGGCTGATCGCAGCGCCCGTTCTCGTCGAGACGCGCGCTGAAACCCAGAAGTTGCAGCCCGTGGCCGGTTATTCCGACCGGTGCCGATCGGAGCCGCCCGGCCTCCAGCCGGCGAACCAGCGCGCCCCCACTCCAGGGAGCGACCTTCCAGGCATCCTCCACTACAGCGGTACCACCGGGTCCCACACGGCCCCTCCGGACAGCACGTGGGCCCCACCGTCACGTGTTCGGGTGTTGCCGAAACAGCGCGAGAAGCCGCCCGTCAACCCGAATTCGGTCCTCCCGGACCCCATTGTGTAGCCCTTTACCTCCCTGCGTGGAGTGGGCAGCGAGTTGTATTGCTGTAATCTTGTGTATTATTATTCCGGGACTACGAGTTTTCGACCGGGTCCGTCTTCCCCACGCCAAGCGCGTGGAGGTATCGTTCTCGCTCCCTACACTCGGCATTTGCTTATTTTCATATATACTTGTTTATGCCGCTGCTAGAGAGCATGCTTTAGGTCCGTTAGCTCGCTATATTATCATTCACCGCTGCTGCGAGAGAGTGCGAGACCGTCCCGTGACCCGATCCAGGCACACGAGAGAGCCGATCACCCTAGCTCACTGCCGGTTTCTCAACCGCGCACGTCCGACGCTTCCCTCGTTAAGGGGCAATCACGAGCTTGTCGTGTCCGTGTCTCGTCCCGCATCAATTTGGTATCAGAGCGAGGTTGAGTCTAGGGTGTCAAAAAAAAAAGAGTGTCATTTAAGTCTAGTTATGTAAGTCAAGTCGGTCTTAGGTGTTGCATTTGCATACCATTGTTCGGTATATAAAAAGGTGTTGTCCGAACGTTAGGCTACGCCTATCGGGAAGGCCGCACACTTGCGCGAGTGATCTTCAGATCGATTAACTCCGTCACGTACCGAGTCTTGGTTTACGTCTAGGGTCCTTAGTGTGCATGCATTCCAAACTTGCATAGTCGGTCTAGTGTCTTGTCACCATGTGTATGCATGTCCATGTCCGCTACCCATGGCCGTTCCCCAAGATCATGCGTCCAAAGGGACATCCTTTGTGGCCCAATCCAATGCCTTCATGGCCCGACCATTAGCTTTCACTCATCTCGTTACTAAAGCTACTCTACCCAATGGGTCCACGACGAGACTCCATTTCGCTCATAATGATTTAGATAATTGGGTGTCTCTTGATATCGTGGAGTCCTTCTCCAAGGTGGGTAAGATTATCCGCGATGGGGATTTTGCTTTTGTCGAGTTTGAAAGGATGATTGGCTCCACTCTTTACTGTGATGGTGCATGGTGCAACCTTGGTACGCCCACAGGCCCATACATTATGCTAGGGCGACCTTGGTTGGAAGAGAGGAGAGCGATCTTTGACCGGGATACGAGGACCTGCACCTTATATCCACCTCACCTACCCGGCAAGTTCGTCTTTCCCGACATCCTTCGGCCGATCATCTCCGTGTCACCACCCGTCCGCTCGTATCAGGCCACTCCGCCTACGGACCCATGCTCACTACCCTTTCTTTCTGAACTTGCTTCGGAACCCCCTCATTTGGAACCACCCAAGCCCGAACCGCCCGTATTTCTAACGGGTACTCTTTACATAGTCGAGCCGCTTCTTAGCTGGCTCAAGGATGGCTTGGTCCCACCTCCCTTCCCAGCCATGGACCCCATCCTACCTTTGGTGCCGGTCAACTCATTCCATACCTAATTTCGATCTCGTCACCATGTTGATACGTTGGATGATCTTGTCATGGGATTAGATTCACAATGGGAGTTGACGCATCTTTTGGCCCGAGGCTTTGACCAACCCGCTAGTCGTAGCTTCACCCATCCGGCCTTCGGGTCCATTACCTCCGAGTGCACCGTGGGTTGTGTCACCACGGAGGTTCTTCTACTTCTCCCGCTACCGGACGAGCCCGAATTCATACCCTTTTGTCCGAGGGAGGAATCATACTTCTTGCCTACGATCCCCGTCCCACCCGTCACCATTCAAGAAGGTGACTATCCACACCTTCAAAACTTCTACACGTGGGACCGTGACTTGTGGGAACCCACCATAAGGGGTCATACCTTGTAGCAACCCTAATAAATGAATAATTGAAATGAATTAAAACATATATATTACAGAAGTAATATATAAAAGGAATAGGGTTAATTGGATGAAATAAAACAAAATTAAAAATAACGCCTCTTATTAAGGCGTTAATTTATAAAGAAACGCCTCTATCCATGGCGTTACTAAAGAAAGGACGCCCACACATGCGGTCGTCAGTTCTCATGCGACTAAATAAGTAAGTAAAAGAAACGCCCCTATCTTGGGCGTGTTTTAAAACACGAAACGCCCTTTTTCAAGGCGCTTTTTAAGAAACGCCCTAAAGTAAGGCGTCAATTAACGAATACACGCCCTGACCTAAGGCGTTAATTCAGTTCGTGAACCGATCGAACCCAGAACTTATCCAAGGAAAGATCAACCTAATCTAGTAAGTGTCTATTAGAGTAAGGACTCTATTAAGGATATATTACCCTCAATCAAACACTACTCTTGTTAGGACTTCAAAATCCTATAAATAACATGTTCGATCGAACCCTAAAACCCATTTGATCGAACGTCTGCTGCTAGGTACGTGAAGAACAAACTATTCCTTTGATCTCTGCTTTGCCTACACGAAGAACTAATGATTCTTCACTCTCTTTTCTTCTTACAGGTTGAGGAAGCCTAGACATCGTGAAGAACAAGGGTAAGTTCTTCTAAACTTCCATCTTCAGCCAAGCTTATGAAGAAATTTCTAATATCTCTTCATATTCCTCTGTAGGAAAACTCTAGAGATCGACCAAAGAACAAAGGTTCTCTGCCTACTGCTGATTCAGTTTATCCTTATCAACGTCTTCACGTGTCTGTCACCTTCAAATCCATTGTTAAGGTAGGATTTTCTCAAGTTATTGTAGCCCAAATAAGAATTAATGCAAGATATCTATACATACGTATATGAGCATGGCATGCATACTGTTTATAAGGTTTTATTACGTTTTCTGCAAAATTTTGAAAGAAACGCCCTTGATTAGGGCGCTAATTTAAAAGAAACGACCATGCTAGTGGTCGTCAATTTAATATTTGACGCCCTCTACGCAGGCGTTAATTTCATAAGAATCGCATGTGATTAATAATTGATCCTGTTTAAAAATTACAATACATATGAAATATTGATTTTTAATATCTTGCATGACTCTGTGAATTCCTGTTAAATTTTACTGCCATGACATGTCTCCTGTCTCTCGAAATATTATTTATTAAAATATCGTAAATCCCTTGAAATTCACGACTTGGACAAAGTCGTTTTCCATATTCTAACGCCCCAGTACAAGGCGTGAATCTGAAAAGTAACGCCCCTTTCTAGGGCGTGTATCTGTTAAAATCCTGAAATTCACATATTCTGTAAAATGGAATTAGAAAGTAACGCCCCTTCCAAGGGCGCGTTTTTGATAAATTTCTGAGAATAATTATATCCTGTCGAATATGTAAATGATGAGACGCCTGCCTCTGCAGTCGTCAACTTTGAAGAAACGCCCCCAGGAAAGGCGTGTTTTTGATAAATTAATGAAATAATGGAAATTCTGCAAATTGGCAATATATGTAAACGCCCTTCTGTTAGGCGTTAATTATTCAATACACGACTTTACTTAAGTCGTTATTTTACTGTAAACTGATTTTATCCTGATTCTATTACCGATGGTTTCATATTATACATATATATATATATATCGGCACTATTCTCCACTCCGTGAGTATAGTCCCACGTTTCATGTTGATTTATCGATCACACTCAACTCTCATTGACATACAAGCTCTCCATTGGACATTCCGTTCCTTTGGACTAGCAAGTTAGTCATAGAGACCTCCGTAAGACTCCTCGTAGCCTTGGATTCCCTCAAGGCCGACTGAGCTGGTTGTACCCTAAAAACCCATTACACGATCCTTGCCATGTCAATCTAAAGAAACATGGTATACCGGCCCTTATGATTATACAAAGAGTATATCATAAGCAATTCTTAATGGGATGATGATATCATGCCATATCATGTCGTTCTTGTAAACCTCAATTCTATGATAAGAATGAGGGTATCTTACCTTGATATACTGTTCATGTGGACCTCAATTCTATATAAAGAATGTCCATATTGATTTGTCATGGTACCTAAGTTAAGGGAACCATAATCTACCTAGTTTTATCGACATCGTGATTATACCGTTATTATCGCCATTCTATGTCCTTTGTCATATTTTGGACTCTATTCTATCAAAGTTGTCATACGTGTCTACAAGCTTGATTATTGAAATTCTATATTGGCTATATAAACAAGAGTGGATGTCAAAACACATGATAAATGCCTGCGCATATAGGGCCCGATCTGGTCCTGGGAGGAGCACCCGAAAGTACTTGTGCCCATGGGAGTTAAAATGATAAGGTATCTGGCATTATACCGAGTACTTGACTTGCTTGATTGGACATTCCACACACATCTTGTACTTGAATCGTACTTGACTTTACATGAAATGTGTGGCCCGAAAGAGGGTAATTTACTTGCTTGATACATGATGGCCAAAGTTCTTGACATGACTCGATAATGGTACTTGCTTGAATATCTTGAATAACTTGTATCTTGTTCATGAAAGTTCATCTTATTTCTTTGATATTACATTCTCTCTATCTTGTCGTTTCATGCGAGCATGCATAGCTTTATTGCATCCATGAAAATGTAATTACTTAAACCACTTGCTAGTACTTGAGATATAATTTCCTACTGAGCGTTCGCTCATTCCGTTTGTCCCTTTTTACTTTTCAGGTAAGTCCGACGACGATGGAAGTCAATCGGATGGGAATGGTCAAGAGTGAAAGTGATAGAGCTTCTACAAGTGTCGTCTAGTCTTTTCCATAGTTTCTTGAGTCAACTATGTATTCTTTTCCTTTTTATTTAACAGAGTATTGGATTTGTAATAGTCTATCCATTATGAAATAAAGGATTGGGTTATCTTGCTATTTTGCGCATCTCTGTCTTTGTGTCGAATACACGACCACTCTGATTGACATGATTGATATAGACACGTCGCGCATCTCCGGGTATCTTCCGCGCTCGGGGCGTGACAGTCTTTGTGGTATCAGAGCCTAAGGTATTCAATTCCTAGGAAACCCAAGTCCAAGGATAGGTTTCAAAACCTTTAACCAAGTGAGAGTGGGTAGAACCAAGGGTTAAATGATCAATGAGTCCTTTATAAGATCATAGTGATATAATACTAACATAGCTATTGTAATTGTAGGATAATGGCTGCCGAACGTGCTCAATGGCGCAACATGCAGCGTACCCTTCAAGGGATGACCCAAGTGCTACAACAGGTAGCACAAGGTGGTGCTCCACGAGCTGGAAGCTTACACCAAGCATTCAAGAATATGAATCCCCCGAAGTTCATGGGATCGACCGATCCAGACGATGCCGAGCATTGGGTTCGGGAGATTGAACGTATATTCCGTGTTATGCAATGCACGGATCAGGACAAAGTCTTATTAGCTACTTTCCAGTTAGAAAAGGATGCTAGATGCTGGTGGGAGTCGATTGAAGCTACTATTGACCCAACTCAAGTTACATGGGGTGAATTCGTTGAATATTTCAACGCCAAATATTTCTCTGATAGGGTCCAGGAAAGGAAGGCCGCCGAATTTGCCGCATTAAAGCAAAGATCTTTATCGGTGGCTGATTATGAAGCACAGTTCTCTAGACTGTCTAGATATGCTAAGCATTTAATTGGCACGGAAAAGATGAAAGCCCGTAGATTTCTTAATGGGCTTAGGCCCCACTACATTACTCAACTGGCGCCTATGGATATTCAAGTTTATACTGAAATAGTGCGCCGAGCTCAGTTGCTTGAAGATGCCACGGAACTATCTGATAGGATCCGTGGGAAAGACAAAAAGGAGCAAGTCACAAGTTCGGGTTCTTTTAAACCCAACTTTAAGAAGAGGCCCAATAATGGAGGTTCTTCCTCTCAAGATCAGAAGTACAAGAAATCCAAGCCTTTCTCTATCACCACTACCCCTTCAAACGTAGTATGCAAGCATTGTGACAAGGCTGGTCACAAAACAGAAGAATGCTGGAGGAAATTAGGAGCATGTCTCCGTTGTGGGAGTCGTGAACATCGGATTCCCGATTGTCCATTAATGAATGACCAAGACGGTGAGGGTAAACGCCCAGTGACAAGGAACGCGCGTCTTCATGCAATCCAAGAGACCGAACCAGAAGAAGAAGGCGGATTGGTGGAAGGTACATTAAAAATTTGTTCCAAATATGCACATGTCTTATTTGATACGGGTGCATCGCATTCCATTATTTCCAAGAAGTTTGCTGACCCATTACCTCTAGAACCAGAATGGATGAAAATAGTGTTGTCTACTCCTCTCGGAAACGAGACGGATATCACGCATCATTACCAAAACTGTGAGGTGTTGGTTCGAGGAAAGAATTTTCCTATTGATCTTATCTGCTTAGATCTAAAAGAATATGATGTTATACTAGGAGCAGATTGGTTATCCAAATACCAGGCAACGGTTGATTGCCGTGATAGCAAGATTGTTTTCAAAGAATTTCCAGAACTGACTTATACTAGTCCTAAGAGTCGAAGCAAATCCCCTCTTATTTCGGCTCTTCGAGCAAGCAAGCTCGTCAGGAAAGGATGTGTATCCTTCCTTGCTTTTGTCACTAATAAAGAAGCTAAGGAAACCAAGATAGAAGACGTTCAAGTAGTACGAGAATTCCCAGACGTATTTCCGGAAGAATTGCCGGGATTACCCCCGCAAAGAGATGTGGCCTTTACCATCGACTTAGTCCCTGGTGCTGGTCCGGTTTCAAAGGCACCATATAGAATGTCCCCTGCTGAACTCAAGGAGTTGAAGGAGCAGTTGATGGAACTAATCCGAAAAGGGTTTATTAGACCAAGTACTTCCCCGTGGGGAGCACCAGTCTTATTTGTAAAGAAGAAGGATGGATCCATGAGATTGTGTATTGACTATCGACAGTTGAATCATCTTACTATCAAGAACAAGTATCCACTGCCGAGAATCGATGAATTGTTTGATCAGATTTCAGGATCCAAATATTTCTCCAAGATTGATCTCCGGTCGGGATATCATCAATTAAGGATCAAGGATGATGACATTCACAAGACCGCATTCAGAAGCAGGTATGGCCATTACGAATTTGTTGTTATGCCTTTTGGACTAACAAATGCCCCTGCTGCCTTTATGCAGTTAATGAATAGCATATTCAGGCCTTACTTGGATCAATTCATAGTAGTCTTCATTGATGATATATTGATATATTCTAAGACTAAGGAAGAACATGAAGAGCATTTGAGGATTGCATTGCAAGTCTTGAGGACAAATCAATTATATGCTAAACTCAGCAAATGCGAGTTCTGGCTTGAAGAAGTGGCTTTTCTCGGACATGTCATATCCAAGGACGGTTTATCTGTGGATCCGTCAAAAGTTGAAGCTGTGAGAAACTGGGAAAGACCCACTAATGCAAGCGAGATCAGAAGTTTCTTAGGTCTTGCAGGCTATTATCGGCGATTTATCAAAGATTTCTCTAAGATCGCCGTACCACTTACAAGATTAACTCGTAAGGAGATCCGATATGAATGGGGTGAGGAATGTGAAAGAAGTTTTCAAACTCTCAAGGATCATCTCACCACAGCTCCGGTCTTAGCCCTACCAATTGAAGGAGAGAAATTCGAGGTCTACACTGATGCTTCTGGCATTGGCCTCGGATGTGTTCTAATGCAACATGGGAAGGTCATAGCATACTCTTCTCGTCAACTGAAGAAGCATGAGGAGAATTACCCCGTCCATGACTTGGAATTGGCCGCGGTAGTATTTGCCCTAAAGATATGGAGACACTATCTCTATGGGGTACAGTTTACTGTATACTCCGATCACAAAAGTCTCAAATATCTATTTTCACAAAAGGAGCTGAACATGAGACAAAGACGTTGGCTAGAATATCTCAAGGACTTCGACTTCAGTATACAATACCATCCCGGAAAGGGTAATTATGTGGCTGATGCCCTTAGTCGAAAGCCGAGAGCAAGGATAGCAAATTGTATGATACAAGAATGGAGGTTACTTGAACAATTCTCCGAGCTCAATATAAGCTTGGACACGGAATCCAAATTTGTCACACTATCTCATGTAAGCATACAGTCAGATTTGTTATCTGAGATACAAACACTTCAGGATGATGATCCTATGTTAGTAGAAATCAAAGGCAGATTAGAAGGACAATCTGATTTTCAACTAACTTCTGATGGAAGATTATCATTCAAAGATAGAACTTGTATACCCGATTGTCCGGAATTAAAGAAGAAGATCTTAGATGAAGCTCACAGATCAAGATACACTATTCATCCTGGATCAACTAAAATGTACCAAGATGTAAAGAGGAACTTTTGGTGGCCCAATATGAAAAGAGAAATAGCGGACTATGTATCACGCTGTCTCACATGCCAACAGGTCAAGGCGGAACACCAAAAGCCTGCGGGAAAACTACATCCTCTAGATATTCCTAAGTGGAAATGGGAGGATATTGGTATGGACTTCATCATGGGTTTGTCTAAATCTAAAGGAGGACATGATGGAATCTGGGTTATCATTGACCGATTGACTAAATCGGCACATTTCTTGCCAATCAAAAGCCGATGGTCAATTGATGTGCTAGCTGCACTATACATTAAAGAAATAGTCAGGATACATGGAATTCCTGTCTCAATCGTGTCTGATAGGGATCCCCGTTTTACTTCTCATTTTTGGAAGGGATTACAACATTCGTTGGGGACAAGGCTCAACTTTAGTACTGCTTTTCACCCACAAACGGATGGTCAGACCGAGCGAACTAATCAAGTTGTTGAAGATATGCTGAGAGCATGCATTATTGACTTTGGAGGAAGCTGGCATGACCACTTACCTTTAGTTGAATTTGCATATAATAATAGCTACCAAGCTAGTATCCAAATGGCACCTTTCGAAGCCTTATACGGAAGGAGTTGCCGATCTCCCATATGTTGGAACGAAGTTGGAGAAAAACAACTATTAGGTCCAGACATGGTAAGGGATACAACCGAGAAGATACAAGTAATCAGAGAAAGATTACAAGTTGCTCAGACAAGGCAAAAGGCTTATGCTGATACCAGGAGAAGAGATCTTGAATTCCAGGTTGGAGATCATGTATTTCTTAAAATATCCCCTGGACGTGGCATACGAAGATTTGGTGTTAAGGGCAAGCTTACGCCAAGATTCATCGGACCATTTGAGGTACTCGAAAGAGTTGGCGAGGTTGCTTATCGCATCGCGTTGCCTCCTCAGTTGTCCGAGGTACACAATGTATTTCACATATCTATGTTGAAGAAGTATGTGCACGATCCGTCACATATTATTGAGCATGGAGATCTGGTGATCCAGAAAGATCTCACATATGAACAGAGGCCCTTGAAGATATTAGATCGAGAAATACGAGCTCTAAGGAATAAGGTTATTCCCATGATCAAGGTGCAATGGAATAAGAATCCTGAACGCGAAGCGACATGGGAGACCGAGGAATCTATGAAGAAACGATTTCCCGAGTTATTCTAAGAGGTATATGTCCTACACTCTCCGCATGTATAATTATATATATATTGAATTTGGGGACCAAATTCTTTTAAGTGGGGGAGGGTGTAGCAACCCTAATAAATGAATAATTGAAATGAATTAAAACATATATATTACAGAAGTAATATATAAAAGGAATAGGGTTAATTGGATGAAATAAAACAAAATTAAAAATAACGCCTCTTATTAAGGCGTTAATTTATAAAGAAACGCCTCTATCCATGGCGTTACTAAAGAAAGGACGCCCACACATGCGGTCGTCAGTTCTCATGCGACTAAATAGGTAAGTAAAAGAAACGCCCCTATCTTGGGCGTGTTTTAAAACACGAAACGCCCTTTTTCAAGGCGCTTTTTAAGAAACGCCCTAAAGTAAGGCGTCAATTAACGAATACACGCCCTGACCTAAGGCGTTAATTCAGTTCGTGAACCGATCGAACCCAGAACTTATCCAAGGAAAGATCAACCTAATCTAGTAAGTGTCTATTAGAGTAAGGACTCTATTAAGGATATATTACCCTCAATCAAACACTACTCTTGTTAGGACTTCAAAATCCTATAAATAACATGTTCGATCGAACCCTAAAACCCATTTGATCGAACGTCTGCTGCTAGGTACGTGAAGAACAAACTATTCCTTTGATCTCTGCTTTGCCTACACGAAGAACTAATGATTCTTCACTCTCTTTTCTTCTTACAGGTTGAGGAAGCCTAGACATCGTGAAGAACAAGGGTAAGTTCTTCTAAACTTCCATCTTCAGCCAAGCTTATGAAGAAATTTCTAATATCTCTTCATATTCCTCTGTAGGAAAACTCTAGAGATCGACCAAAGAACAAAGGTTCTCTGCCTACTGCTGATTCAGTTTATCCTTATCAACGTCTTCACGTGTCTGTCACCTTCAAATCCATTGTTAAGGTAGGATTTTCTCAAGTTATTGTAGCCCAAATAAGAATTAATGCAAGATATCTATACATACGTATATGAGCATGGCATGCATACTGTTTATAAGGTTTTATTACGTTTTCTGCAAAATTTTGAAAGAAACGCCCTTGATTAGGGCGCTAATTTAAAAGAAACGACCATGCTAGTGGTCGTCAATTTAATATTTGACGCCCTCTACGCAGGCGTTAATTTCATAAGAATCGCATGTGATTAATAATTGATCCTGTTTAAAAATTACAATACATATGAAATATTGATTTTTAATATCTTGCATGACTCTGTGAAATTCCTGTTAAATTTTACTGCCATGACATGTCTCCTGTCTCTCGAAATATTATTTATTAAAATATCGTAAATCCCTTGAAATTCACGACTTGGACAAAGTCGTTTTCCATATTCTAACGCCCCAGTACAAGGCGTGAATCTGAAAAGTAACGCCCCTTTCTAGGGCGTGTATCTGTTAAAATCCTGAAATTCACATATTCTGTAAAATGGAATTAGAAAGTAACGCCCCTTCCAAGGGCGCGTTTTTGATAAATTTCTGAGAATAATTATATCCTGTCGAATATGTAAATGATGAGACGCCTGCCTCTGCAGTCGTCAACTTTGAAGAAACGCCCCCAGGAAAGGCGTGTTTTTGATAAATTAATGAAATAATGGAAATTCTGCAAATTGGCAATATATGTAAACGCCCTTCTGTTAGGCGTTAATTATTCAATACACGACTTTACTTAAGTCGTTATTTTACTGTAAACTGATTTTATCCTGATTCTATTACCGATGGTTTCATATTATACATATATATATATATATCGGCACTATTCTCCACTCCGTGAGTATAGTCCCACGTTTCATGTTGATTTATCGATCACACTCAACTCTCATTGACATACAAGCTCTCCATTGGACATTCCGTTCCTTTGGACTAGCAAGTTAGTCATAGAGACCTCCGTAAGACTCCTCGTAGCCTTGGATTCCCTCAAGGCCGACTGAGCTGGTTGTACCCTAAAAACCCATTACACGATCCTTGCCATGTCAATCTAAAGAAACATGGTATACCGGCCCTTATGATTATACAAAGAGTATATCATAAGCAATTCTTAATGGGATGATGATATCATGCCATATCATGTCGTTCTTGTAAACCTCAATTCTATGATAAGAATGAGGGTATCTTACCTTTGATATACTGTTCATGTGGACCTCAATTCTATATAAAGAATGTCCATATTGATTTGTCATGGTACCTAAGTTAAGGGAACCATAATCTACCTAGTTTTATCGACATCGTGATTATACCGTTATTATCGCCATTCTATGTCCTTTGTCATATTTTGGACTCTATTCTATCAAAGTTGTCATACGTGTCTACAAGCTTGATTATTGAAATTCTATATTGGCTATATAAACAAGAGTGGATGTCAAAACACATGATAAATGCCTGCGCATATAGGGCCCGATCTGGTCCTGGGAGGAGCACCCGAAAGTACTTGTGCCCATGGGAGTTAAAATGATAAGGTATCTGGCATTATACCGAGTACTTGACTTGCTTGATTGGACATTCCACACACATCTTGTACTTGAATCGTACTTGACTTTACATGAAATGTGTGGCCCGAAAGAGGGTAATTTACTTGCTTGATACATGATGGCCAAAGTTCTTGACATGACTCGATAATGGTACTTGCTTGAATATCTTGAATAACTTGTATCTTGTTCATGAAAGTTCATCTTATTTCTTTGATATTACATTCTCTCTATCTTGTCGTTTCATGCGAGCATGCATAGCTTTATTGCATCCATGAAAATGTAATTACTTAAACCACTTGCTAGTACTTGAGATATAATTTCCTACTGAGCGTTCGCTCATTCCGTTTGTCCCTTTTTACTTTTCAGGTAAGTCCGACGACGATGGAAGTCAATCGGATGGGAATGGTCAAGAGTGAAAGTGATAGAGCTTCTACAAGTGTCGTCTAGTCTTTTCCATAGTTTCTTGAGTCAACTATGTATTCTTTTCCTTTTTATTTAACAGAGTATTGGATTTGTAATAGTCTATCCATTATGAAATAAAGGATTGGGTTATCTTGCTATTTTGCGCATCTCTGTCTTTGTGTCGAATACATGACCACTCTGATTGACATGATTGATATAGACACGTCGCGCATCTCCGGGTATCTTCCGCGCTCGGGGCGTGACATACCTTCTTTGATCCCTTTGACCCACTCCCTAGTGGATCCTTAGACCCTTCATATTCACTTCACTTCTTCGAGGGAGTCCGCTACCACACCCCTTCCCCACGGGCCGGGTCGTCTATGCCCACCAAGCCCGTACCCTTACAAGATACACCATCATCTAGGGGAGATACTCTTGACCCTCCCACATCCACATCCCATATGCATGCATGGCCCACCTTAGGAGGTCTAGGATTTCCGCATGATGTCAACCACCGGTTACGTCAGATGCATGCATGGCACACGTTCGGGTGTCCTGGTCCGCCGTCATCCATGTACGGGTCGGACTAACATTAGGAGTGTCTAGGGTCATAGTTGAGTCAATGTGCTTTTCCTTTGTGTGGTTTGTTTGCATGGTTTGTGTGTCGTTTGTTTGTATGCATGTGTCTTGTGTCAGCTCGTTGTCATTCTCTTATGAGTAAGAGGCGATTGGACTCACTCAACGAGTATGGGATCGGTTCTCTATCTATACCCGGATCTAGTCACCTACAGGGACTCAGCAGTGATTCCTAGTGAGTCTTCGAGCTGCCACCTCCCCTTTTGAGAGTGCCCCACCCGGAGTGTCCACCTTTAGCCCATAGCAGCTTGTGCATATCGAGTATATATGGAATGAGCAGGTGACGGTCACTTGGAGTGGAGTATACCCGCGTTACTTGGCACGGTGACGGATCCGCCGGAGTACTCGAGCATCCATACCCCTACTCGACGGGGTCGAGTTCCTCCCACCCAGGGAGAATTGATGGGGGCATCAAAAGCTATACGGGTGGAACATATTTGTGTGTTATGACTTGTATGGGATTGTACTTGTGTATTTGTTTCATTTCTTTCATTTGGGCTTCTTGTAAGGCTTATAACAAGTCAATGGGCCACTTGTAATGTAAAGTCCCTGGCTAGGTTGCCATTAGTAGAGTCCATTAGAAGCCTAGTTCATATTGGACCTTAATAGCCACTTAAGGCCCAAGTGGGCTTTCTCCTCTCATGGACCACCAAGACTTGGAAGGCCCAAGTCTAGACATGGGTTATTGGACTTGAGTGGTTGGCCTTGGACCAGCCTAGGCCCATGAGAAGCCCATGAAGGGGGGCGCCCCATTCTTTGGCCTTATTAGGCTTGGTTGGTGAAAATTAGGTAAGTGATGCGGGACGGATGACTCGACCGGGCTGGGACGTACGACGGACACAAGTGCGGCCAGCACTAGCACGTTAAGGCAAGCCAGGTGGCTAGCCACTGTGGTATTCTCCGGGTGGAGACGCCTCTCAACAGCGCTCTCTCTTTAGCCCAGCGATCGTCCCTTGCGATGGAAACGTGGGGATCGCGGCGATTAAGAAACCACCGTCGCTTAGGGTACCGATTCGCGTTCGGTGCTCGATCAGAGCTACGGAACGGGCACTCTCAACTCACTAGCATGGTGATTTAGATACAAGCTAACGGCCCTAATCTCACAAACGCAGCAATATAGAATGTATACTAAATTAGCAATGTGAGAATGGAATGAACGCGTACCTCCACGTCAGGACTGGACGTAGTTTCTTCACTCCAGAGGGCGCATTCAGATCCTTTCAGATCTGGGTACAGCAATGATTTCTTTCAGTGTCTGATTTGGTGTTCACAGAACTGCACAGACAGACAAATAAATGGTGGAAAAAGGGTTGCCGATGTCGAAATGGAACTCCGTCTGCGGGAGGTTTTTGGTGACGTCCATAGGAACAAATCCTCTGAAGACCTCTCTCTCAGATATTGGCTGGATGAGGCAGGACAGATGTGGGAAGTCGCCTCTGGATCTGGACTGAGTCTGTTCAGATCTTCTTGCGCGACCTCACGAGAATTGACGCTACGGACAGCACAGACCTTGAAATGCAACGAAACCAGAGGCAACGTGAAGATGACTTGCCATACTTTAATTGATCTTTACACACCAGCTCCTGATCACGTCGTGGTTGGGATGCATAAACCAAAACACAGTCACCCTCAGATCTAGACTGCACTCTGGGACAGATCTGCGCGCCGCCACGAGAAAAATCACCGCCGGTGCTCCCGAACTCCAAACGGCATCAAACCAGCGCTGAATTCTTGCAATCTTGTAGTAGTATCAAGGATAAATCGGAGGGAACAAGATGATAAGAGGGGGATGGGAAGAGAAGGTCGAGTCCACGACCAGATTTCTGGGAAATTCACACCAAGGGAAAGGGCAAGAGAAAGAGGGAGAATCACTCTCTTAACAAATTTCTTTCAACAAAATATCATTAGCCTCTACATATACAACGTACAAGCCTTTAAATAGGCATTACAAGAGCTATAGAGGGCTGGGGGAATGCGTGGGATACCATAAGGGGGGAGGGGAGGGAGCCCATTACAACTTGCCAAGTGGTGAAAGTGAAAGGGGGGGGCAAGGGGACATGGGTGTTCACCAAACTTTGAATTTCTTGTAAAAAGGAGGGAGGTGGCAGCCATTTGAATATGACCAGCAGCCTTTCTAGCCTCCCATGTGGTAAATGGAGAGGGGAAGAAGAAAATTTAAAGTTGCTAGCCTAATACAACAAGGAAGGGGGCGCCCCCCTTATTGGGCTATGAATGGGCCACTTGGAGGCCTTGGCTTAAGCAAGCCCAACCAGCCAATATGGCTTAAGGCCATTCCCATCTTAAGAACCCAAGAGTAAAAGAAACCCATTTTAGAATGAGGCCTCTCCCACTTAGGGAGCCCATATAGAAAGGGAGCCCAATTGGGCCTTGCTAGGCTAATGGGTTCTCTATCTTGGTCCAAGGCCTTTCCTTTCTTAAGGAGAATGGTAAAGGGCCTTAGCCAATTAGCCTTGTAAGAGGCCTATAACCAGTCCAATATGAAAACCCACATATAATGTGACATTACAAGCCCAATTTAATGCTAAAAAAGGTCCAATTTGAAGCCAAAGTGTCCCCAATTTGAAGGGAAGTCGATGTAGTCAACTTGGTGCTCCGCGTATGGCACCGTCGGTTCACCGACGTGTCACGTGATCGCCCTGGTGTCCGCACCAATTCTCCCCTGGTGGGAGGAACTCGACCCCGTCGAGTAAGGGTCCCGAAGCTTGCATTCTCCGCATGTGATCAAGGTGTTGGTCATCGTGGGGCATCCTCGCCAACGCACTAGGACGTGTGGATATGCGCCATTCCTTGTGGTGATCACCTGCTCATCCAGTATACAATCTATACGCATGCGTTGAGGCTGGAAGAGGTGGACTCTTGGGTGGTGTATCACTCACAATAGAAGGAGAAAGCCCAAAGCTCACTAGGGATCACCGCGGGTTCCAATATGCTACCAGATCTGAAACATGGAACGTCGAACTGTCACCATAGTCACCCGGTAGTTCAATATCGTATGCATTCGGACCCACTTGTTTCTTGACCCGGAAAGGGTGGGGATCGTGGACTTAGAGTGGCTTTCGGTCTCTGGGAGGAAACCAATCAGGTATGACCCTGACCTAGACGTACTCTCCCTTTGAATCCACGAATATGTAGCATGCATCGGCTACCTCCTTATATGTACTTGACTGGCCTTTTATTGACACGACTTAATGCAAACCATATGAAAGAAAACAAACCATAGAAACAAACACACACACTTGAACTTAGACAAACCTATGGTGATGTAGACCATGCATATGCAATGGTGGACCATGGCACCCGAATATGTGCCATGCATACACTAGATGTACTCGATGCTTGACGGAATGGACGATTCCTAGACACCCTAAGATGTACCAATCATGCATTGGCGACCTATGGGATTTGGGTGGGGAAGGACTAGGAGATCCAAAACTACCCTCGTCATTACCCCTAGACATAGGTACGGCTTGCCAACTAGACCGAGGGGTAGGGACGGGATGGTGAACTCCTTGGAAGAAGTGGAGTGAATATGATAGCTCGGGAGGTTCACTAGTGAAGGGATCAAAAAGGTCAAAGAATTTATGACCCCATGAAGTGGGTTCCATCATGACTCGATCCCAATTGTGAAATTCTTGAGGGTGTAGGTAGTCACCTTCATCCGTTATGGTAACTGGGATGGTGATCTCATAGAGAAGGTACGGTTCCTCCCTCGGGATAAAAGAAATGAAATCGGGCTCGGCCGGCATAGGGAGGAATAGAAGGACCTCCGTGGTGACTTGACCCACGGTGTACACGGAGGTAATGGATCCTAAGGCCGGATGGGTGAAGCTAAGACTAGCGGGTTGGTCAAAGCCTCGGGCCAAAAGGTGCGTCAACTTCCATTGTGAATCTAATCTCATAATAAGGTCATCCAAAGTATCGACATGGTGACTAGACCGAAAAGTTGTGTGGGAGGAGTTGACGGACACCAAAGGTAGGGTAGGATCCATAAATGGGAAGGGAGGTGGGACCAAGCCATCCTTGAGCCAACGAAGGAGCGGCTCGACTATGTATAGCGTTCCTGTAAGAAACACGGGTGGCTCGAGCTTTGGTAGCTCCAAAGAAGAAGGTTCCGAATGAAGATCGGAAGTAGATGATAATGGAGCTCTAGGGAAGGGGTTCTCCGATTGAGGTGGGGAAGGCCATGGTGTAGGCGGCTGGGAGGTGGATGCTTGTCGAAAGCCACTATACCGAGAAAAGTGAGACTCAAATGGTTCGACCACTAGAGCGACCGTATAGGAGTCCGCTAGAGAGAATGCGTTGCGGATAAGACATTCCAACTGGAAGTGAAGGCGCAAACCTCTCCGGAACTGAAATGCAGCCGTGTTGCTCTCCTCTCCCAAGCCATGTTCCAACCAATACTTATGATATGCCCGAATGTACTCGGACACGGACCTATCACCTTGGACGGGTCGACATGGGTTGGCCATAGTTGCCAAAATATGGGAACGGATCCCTAGGAATGGATATGCAAGGTCATTTGAACATGAGACACAAACGGATGCTAACACCGACTACTGCAAACACATACTAATGCAACAATGATGCACTTAGACCTAACCAATTTCCGGTACGAGGCGGAGTTAATCGACCCGAAGGTCACTCGCGCAAGTGTGCGGCCTTCCCGGTAGGCATAGCCTAATGTTCGTGTCACACCTTTTGATATACCGTTTATTGGGATGCAATTTTAAAACACCTTTTTTTTTTAGAAATATGATGATCCTAGACTTAAATGACACTTTTGTTTTTGATTTTGGACACCCTAGACTTAGAACGACGCTCTGATACCAAATTGATGCGGGACGGATGACTCGACCGGGCTAGGACGTACGACGGACACAAGTGCGGCCAGCACTAGCACGTTAAGGCAAGCCAGGTGGCTAGCCACTGTGGTATTCTTCGGGTGGAGACGCCTCTCAACAGCGCTCTCTCTTTAGCCCAGCGATCGTCCCTTGCGAGGGAAACGTGGGGATCGCGGCGATTAAGAAACCACCGTCGCCTAGGGTACCGATTCGCGTTCGGTGCTCGATCAGAGCTACGGAACGGGCACTCTCAACTCACTAGCATGGTGATTTAGATACAAGCTAACGGCCCTAATCTCACAAACGCAGCAATATAGAATGTATACTAAATTAGCAATGTGAGAATGGAATGAACGCGTACCTCCACGTCTAGGCGTGGGGAAGAATTCACGGCCGTTTTCCGAACAAGCCCGATATACAAATGATTTAATTTTACAATTTCAGATCTGGAAACCCACTCCACACAGGGAGGTAAAGGGTTACAAAATGATGTTTGGGGGTTGCTGGGTCCCGGGTTGACGGGTAGCAAGCAACGGAGCCGAGGAAGGCGAGCTGGAGCCGAACGAGCGCGCCGAGGGCGAGTCGACTTGGTTCTGCCCACGCCAGGCACCCTGCGCAGCGATCTTCCGACGACTGTAACTCCTAGCCACGACGTCTGATTGGAGTGCTGTTTGTTGGATAATGACGATGATTGGACGTAGTTTCTTCACTCCAGAGGGCGCATTCAGATCCTTTCAGATCTGGGTACAGCAATGATTTCTTTCAGCGTCTGATTTGGTGTTCACAGAACTGCACAGACAGACAAATAAATGGTGGAAAAAGGGTTGCCGATGTCGAAATGGAACTCCGTCTGTGGGAGGTTGTTGGTGACGTCCATAGGAACAAATCCTCTGAAGACCTCTCTCTCAGATATTGGCTGGATGAGGCAGGACAGATGTGGGAAGTCGCCTCTGGATCTGGACTGAGTCTGTTCAGATCTTCTTGCGCGACCTCACGCAAATTGACGCCACGGACAGCACAGACCTTGAAATGCAATGAAACTAGAGGCAACGTGAAGATGACTTGCCATACTTTAATTGATCTTCAGACACCAGCTCCTGATCACGTCGTGGTTGGGCTGCATAAACCGAAACACAGTCACCCTCAGATCTAGACTGCACTCTGGGACAGATCTGCGCGCCGCCACGAGAAAAATCACCGCCGGTGCTCCCGAACTCCAAACGGCATCAAACCAGCGCTGAATTCTTGCAATCTTGTAGTAGTATCAAGGATAAATCGGAGGGAACAAGATGATAAGAGGGGGATGGGAAGAGAAGGTCGAGTCCACGACCAGATTTCTGGGAAATTCACACCAAGGGAAAGGGCAAGAGAAAGAGGGAGAATCACTCTCTTAACAATTTTCTTTCAACAAAATATCATTAGCCTCTACATATACAACGTACAAGCCTTTAAATAGGCATTACAAGAGCTATAGAGGGCTGGGGGAATGCGTGGGATACCATAAGGGGGGAGGGGAGGGAGCCCATTACAACTTGCCAAGTGGTGAAAGTGAAAGGGGGGGGGCAAGGGGACATGGGTGTTCACCAAACTTTGAATTTCTTGTAAAAAGGAGGGAGGTGGCAGCCATTTGAATATGACCAGCAGCCTTTCTAGCCTCCCATGTGGTAAATGGAGAGGGGAAGAAGAAAATTTAAAGTTGCTAGCCTAATACAACAAGGAAGGGGGCGCCCCCCTTATTGGGCTATGAATGGGCCACTTGGAGGCCTTGGCTTAAGCAAGCCCAACCAGCCAATATGGCTTAAGGCCATTCCCATCTTAAGAACCCAAGAGTAAAAGAAACCCATTTTAGAATGAGGCCTCTCCCACTTAGGGAGCCCATATAGAAAGGGAGCCCAATTGGGCCTTGCTTGGCTAATGGGTTCTCTATCTTGGTCCAAGGCCTTTCCTTTCTTAAGGAGAATGGTAAAGGGCCTTAGCCAATTAGCCTTGTAAGAGGCCTATAACCAGCCAAATATGAAAACCCACATATAATGTGACATTACAAGCCCAATTTAATACTAAAAAAGGTCTAATTTGAAGCCAAAGTGTCCCCAATTTGAAGGGAAGTCGATGTAGTCAACTTGGTGCTCCGCGTATGGCACCGTCGGTTCACCGACGTGTCACGTGATCGCCCTGGTGTCCGCACCAGTAAGTTTGAATGGAAATGGTCCAAGTTTGATTAGATTAATGGTTAAAGTTTTGACCACATGGGAGAAATATTTAGGAACTCCCTAATATGCCCTTCCAAACCTTAGATCTATGGGCATTTAGTGTCTTTTTACATTTATTATATATAGCTTGTATTTTCCAATTGATTGAATTAATGAAAGTGAAAAAATCATTGTGCAAGAACCCCTCTCTTGGAGAATTTCGACCTCTCCTCTCTCTCCCCCTGGTTTCTTCATCCCCAACCCCCATTCTAGAGTGATATCTCCTTCCCCCCACCTCCGGTGATCATCGGTGCCGCCGCCGTTCGTGCCGCCATCACGCTGCCGCGGAGCCGCCTTCGGTGTTCTATCCATCCTAGATAGAGGCTTCTTGTCCGAATATCTGCTCTCCACCACGTGAAGATCTCAAATTGCAATTTTTATGATGTGTTCTACCCTTGCATCCCAAGTGCCACTTAAATTTTCACGCCCAAATTCCATCGTTTAGTATTTTCCCATTTTCGTGCATCTTTTATTCCTAGTTCTGTTTTGTCTCTGTCTATAGTCACAGTAGCCCTGTGTTTCCCACCTACGGCCATCTTTTTGATTTGTCCAAACCCTTCCAATTTTATTGGGAGTTCTGTCCATCACCCCCTACATCCACAATTTTTCTTAATTTTTTATCAGCCTTCTATCTATTTTTAGAAATTCATGTTCTTCCTCAGCTACAGTGTTGTCAGCCAGATCCCAGATCCGATCACCCTCCACTTCCAAAATCAGAACAAATCACCACCACCTCTAAATCCAGATCCAAAAATATTCCTGGTTTCCTTACTTGATTTCCTACAACTTTCATGAACAAGTCAAAGTCTGAATCCGAGATCTTCATATCGGTAAAAGGTAATCCACAGGAAAGTTCTCCGCTGACCTGAGATTTCAGGAACTGTACAACAGGAACTTGGAAATTTCATAAGTCCAGATCCGTGCAGATCCAGGCCAGATCTCTAGGCGTAGATTGAAGGATTTGAAGTTAGCTTTCCAACGGCATCAGTCTCGTGTCGATCCGACATCGGGGCTGATCGCAGCGCCCGTTCTCGCCGAGACGCGCGCTGAAACCCAGAAGTTGCAGCCCGTGGCCGGTTATTCCGACCGGTGCCGATCGGAGCCGCCCGGCCTCCAACCGAAGAACCAGCGCGCCCCCACTCCAGGGAGCGCCCTTCCAGGCATCCTCCACTACAGTGGTACCACCGGGTCTCACACGGCCCCTTCGGACAGCACGTGGGCCCCACCGTCACGTGTTCGGGTGTTGCCGAAACAGCGCGAGAAGCCGCCCGTCAACCCGAATTCGGTCCTCCCGGACCCCATTGTGTAGCCCTTTACCTCCCTGCGTGGAGTGGGCAGCGAGTTGTATTGCTGTAATCTTGTGTATTATTATTCCGGGAGTACGAGTTTTCGGCCGGGTCCGTCTTCCCCACGCCGAGCGCGTGGAGGTATCGTTCTCGCTCCCTACACTCGGCATTTACTTATTTTCATATATACTTGTTTATGCCGCTGCTAGAGAGCATGCTTTAGGTCCGTTAGCTCGCTATATTATCATTCATCGCTGCTGCGAGAGAGTGCGAGACCGTCCCGTGACCCGATCCGGGCACACGAGAGAGCCGATCACCCTAGCTCACTGCCGGTTTCTCAACCGCGCACGTCCGACGCTTCCCTCGTTAAGGGGCAATCACGAGCTTGTCGTGTCCATGTCTCGTCCCGCATCAGGAAGATCCCGGAGTCGCGAGCCGTTCAAGCGTCCGGCCTCTAGACGTATCCACACGAGCAGTGGAAGCAGACTGATCTCCTCCCCGATCTCCACACGCCGACCCGATCTCAACACAACCATCCACCAGGGAGGAAGAAGAGAGAGGAGGGGGGCGCACCTTGGAGAGAGAAAGAGAGGAGAGAGAGCGGCTAGGGTTCAACCTTGTAGCTTGGCCAGGGTTTCTCCCAACAACGTATATTTATAGACCTCTGGCGTTTTTCCAAAAAAAAAACAATGATAGTCTATAAAGTCCACCCATCCCAGTCTGTTCACCACTCTATTGTGTGTGACCCTCTAGGCCCAATAGTCTGTTTAGTTTTCCAGCATATTAAGTAAAGAACTCCTTCTTAACTTAATTAATTCTATCCATTAACTCCTAATGGAATTAGTGAGCTTTCCGATCACGAAAAGTACCAAGCAACGTCTCATGATCCCAAATGACATTAGGGATATGCAACCCACTCTGGAACCTTTCCGTCTACAGATTCCACACAGCTATAGATCCTCATTCATCCAATGCCCCACAAGGACTAGGGTATGGTCAAACTGTCAAACCCTGCTAAGTCTCGGCTCGACTGAATCATGTACTCCAAACAGGTTCATTAGAAAAACTCCTTTTTCATAATGAACTCCCGTACCCTGGCCAGGGGATTTCTCGAGTACAGATCCGTAGGGCATTCTCTCTCATGTATCATACTGAGAGTGAATGATCACATGTTGTCAAACTAATTATCTTCGCACGAGTTCCACTGAGTCTGAATAACTAAATGTACAAGACCACTTTACAGAAGTCCATAAGTCAGTAATCAAATACTCAACATCCTTTATGCAAGACATCTTTAGTGACTCAGGTCTAAGATCCAACTATGATACTGTGACATAGAATACCATGATTGACAGTCAGTATGATTACCATTCAGGGATTCTAGATCGGGTCAGTTCAGTGAACTCATTCCACTAATGAGCACCCACACACGTACTTCAGTGTCACCACACTGATGACTATGAGAACAATCACACCCATCATATGAGTAAGTATCATGTGTGCCAATCTATCCAGATCTTCAATGTCCCTTCTCGAAGGTCCTATGACTGGGAACATTAGAAACATGTGCATCTGGATGACTGATCTCATTATCATAATCTCATTATGATCTAGTCATCATCGCACAGGTTCAGGGACTTCATCACATTCGAATCATTAAAACATATTAAATGCAATGAATAAATGCCATTAATATAAATATGAACAAGATATTACAAGAAATGACGTCATCACATCTCATGCGATTGGCTTGTAGGGCATACATTTCTATCAACGGAGACCACCGCGACCGCTCCGAGAAGGAAAGGGGTGGATACCGCCACTATACACCCCTGACGGCCCCGCCCGACCAGATCCTAATGGAGATCCGCGAGGAGCCATTCCTCAAATGGCCCTCACGGATGAAGTCGGATCCCAACTCGCAGAATAAGAAGAAGTATTGCCGTTTCCACAGGGACTGTGGCCACGACACCGCCGACTACATCAATCTGAAGGATGCCATCAAGGACCTCGTACGCAGAGGGCTCCTCGACAAGTTCCTCGCCAAAACCGCCAAGAGACGACAAAAGATGCCTCCCCCGATTGACAACCAGCCCAATGGAAAGGAGATCATGATGATCTCTGGGGGGTCCGCTGCGGGAGGAGATAGCGCGAGCAGAAGGCGTTGGTACGCGACGACTATCAACACGGCGGATCAAGGCGACAGAACCCCAAGGGAGCTTTCGCCCTCAGGCCACCCGGGAGACCCCATAGTCTTCTCTGAGGATGAACTTAAAGGCGTCACGACGCCCCATTCTGATGCTTTGGTGGTTTCCGCCACCATCAATCAATATACTATGCGCCGCATCCTGGTAGATAATGGAAGTGGACCCGACGTTATCGCGTATGACTATCTTGTACTTATGGGTGTGGATGTGTCACGGCTCGCGCCATTGCACACGCCGTTGTATGGATTCTCCGGCACGACTGTCCGCCCAGAAGGGCGTATCTCGCTCCTGATCACTTTCAGGATGGCACCGAAAGAGGTAACCTTCTTCGCCGACTTTACGGTGGTCCGTGCAATGACAGGATATAATGCCATCATCGGCCGAGGGATCCTTGGTACGCTTCGAGGCGTCCCTTCCTCCTACCATCAGAAGCTTAAGTTCCCCACCCCCCATGGGGTAGGGGAAGTCCGGGGTAATCAACGGGAGTCCAGGAGGTGCTACCTTATCTCCACCCGCGACTGACGTCCCGAAGAGGCACCACACGAAAAGAAGGTGAGGACCGAAGATCCAAGTCCGAGCATGAGCGCGCCAACCGAGGACTTATACCTCATCCAAGTTGGGGACGACCCAAGCAGATCACTGAAGATTGGCACTACCTTGTCCGGGCACGATAAACAAGCGTACGCAAGCTTCCTCGCAGCCAATCAGGACGTGTTCACTTGGTCCGAGGATGAGCTCCCCAGAATTCCCCCGGAGGTCATCACGCACCAACTAAGGTTGGATCCCAACTGCCTCCCGGTACAGCAACGCCAGAGACGGTGCAACCCCGAGCGACAAGCCGTCATCAGGTAACAAGTGGGCGAAAAATTACGATCAGGACTGCTCCGGCCTACCCAGTATCCAGATTGGGTGGCCAACGTAGTCCTAGTCCCCAAGAGCAACGAGAAGTGGCGGATGTGCGTGGACTACACCGACCTCAACAAAGCCACGCCCAAAGACAGTTTCCCCATGCCACGGATCGACCAGCTGGTCGACGCCACGGTCGGGCACGAATGCTGAGCTTCCTTGACGCCTATTCAGGGTACCATCAGATCAGCATGCACCAGCCCGACCAAGACAAGACCGCGTTCATCACCGACCACGGCTTATATTGCTACACTCGCATGCCGTTCGGGCTGAAGAACGCCGGAGCCACGTATCAACGCCTAGTGAACCATATGTTTGACTCGCAGATCGGCCGCAACATGGAGGTCTACATCGACGACATGCTCATGAAAAGCCTCCGAGCAGTTGAGCACTTGAGCGACTTGGCGGAAACCTTCACCACACTCAGAAGGTACAACATGAAACTCAACCCTGCTAAATGTGCGTTCGGGGTGCGGTCAGGCAAGTTCCTAGGTTTCCTCATCACTCACAGAGGAATCGAAGCCAACCCCGATCAGATCAAAGCAGTATTGGAGATGGAGCGACCCAAACGGGTGAGGGACGTATAGTGCCTCACCGGGCGCGTCGCCGCTCTGGCTCGGTTCTTATCCCGAGCCGCCGAACGATGTCTACCCTTCTTCTGGCTGATCAAGCAGGCTAACCTGATGCCAGAGAAGAAAGGATGGATCGACTGGGACCAGGAGTGCGAGCAGGCGTTCGAAGAATTGAAGTGCTACCTGACGACGTCTCATGTCCTCGCCAAACTCCAGGGGGGGACAGCTGCTCTTGTACCTATCCGTGACACCCAGCACCATGAGTGATGTGCTCACACGGGAGGAAGCAGGAGTCATGAAGCCTGTCTACTATATCAGCCGAGCACTACAAGGACCGGAATTTCGGTACTCACATACTGAAAAGTTCACCCTCACGTTGATTACAGCTGCTCGCAAGCTACGACCATTCTTCCTGGCTCACCCGATCACCGTCCTCACCGATCAGCCCCTCTGGCAAATCCTTCAGAACCCTGATGCATCCGGAAGACTGGTCAAATGGGCCATCAAGTTGGGAGAATTCGACATCAAGTTCCGACCGAGGACAGCGATCAAGGCCCAGGCTCTCGCAGACTTCGTCGCCGAATGCACCCTACCTGCCGAAGATCCACCCGAGCAGTCCTCGGGGCCCTTCCCTGAGGCACAAGGGAGGAAGAAATTCTTCATAGTCACCATCGACTACTTCACCAAATGGATCGAAGCCGAGCCATTGGGAAAAATAACAAGCGAAGCAGCTTGGAAATTCGTGCTACGGAGCATCATTTGCCGGTTTGGGATCCCCAAGGTTCTCACTACCGACAACGACAGACAATTCGCGAGCACCGCCTTTCAGGAGAAGTGCTCGGAGTTGGGGATCTGGAACCACTACATCTCGGTGGGACATCCCCAAGCCAACGGGTTGGTGGAAAACGCCAACCGAACTCTACTCCACGGCATCAAGACTCGCCTGGACCAAGCAGGCGACGCATGGATTGATTCAATCCCTAGCATCCTATGGGCTCACCGGACCACCGCTAGAGCCGCCACCGGGGAGACGCCCTTTCATCTCTCCTACGGAGCTGAGGCAGTAGTCCCGGTGGAGATATCCAACCCCTCGTTACGAGTGGGACATTTTAATGAGGCCAGGAACAACCAGGCAATGCGAGAAACCTGGACTTGCTCGAAGAAAGAAGAACCAATGCCCAGATAAAGCTTGAGGCATATCAGCAGAAGCTGGCGCAGTATTACAATGCCCGAGTCAAGGAGCGACACTTCTTCCCCGGAGATCTGGTCCTACGGCGAGCAAGCGTGGCTGACCCGCGAGGAGCTGCAGGAAAACTCGCACCTAACTGGGAAGGCCCATACAGGGTAGCAGAAGCACTCGGCAAAGGAGCGTACAGGCTGGTGACGCTTGGGGGGAGAGAGGTGCCCAGGACGTGGAACTCCATCAACCTCAGGAAGTACTTCCAGTGAAATGTCACCAGCCATACTCCACTAGGGTAAGTTGCCCACGAATAATGAAAAAGGTAGCCTAAAGGTTTCCTAGAGGCGAGCACTGCTCCCCTTAAAAACAAAGAGGTAACCCAAGGGTTCCCTAAAGGCGAGCACCGCTCCCCTTGAAAACGAGAAGGTAACCTAAGGGTTCCCTAGAGGCGAGCACTGCTCCGCTTGAAAATGAAGTGGTAACCTAAGGGTTCCCTAAAGGCGAGCGCCGCTCCCCTTGAAAACGAGAAGGTAGCCTAAGGGTTCCCTAGAGGTGAGCACTACTCCCCTTAAAAATAAAGAGGTAACCTAAGGGTTCTCTAAAGGCGAGCACCGCTCCCCCTGAAAACAAGAAGGTAACCTAAGGGTTCCCTAGAGGTGAGCATCGCTCCCCTTAAAAATAAAGAGATAACCTAAGGGTTCCCTAAAGGCGAGCACCGCTCCCCCTGAAAATGAGAATGTAACCTAAGGGTTCCCTAGAGGCGAGCACTGCTCCCCTTAAAAATGAAGTGGTAACCTAAGGGTTCCCTAAAGGTGAGCACCGCTCCCCTTGAAAACGAGAAGGTAACCTAAGGGTCCCTGCGGAGGACACGAGCACTGTGGAAGACGAGCACGGGGGATCGCCCAGGAAAACACGCAGAAGAACTCCAGTAAAAGGTACACATCAGTATTGGCTCAGAATCAAAGAATTTATATTTCTTTAGTCAAAGTAGAAGCTGCCAGAAAATTGGCAAAGTACCCTCACACGGGCCAAATATAAGTACATGGAGAGACAAAACGTGCTCGACGATGGCGACATATGACTCCAACGACTCGCTTCTCGGATACCATCCTCTGTCGACGATCATGCTAATCTTCAAGCAAGCGTAGGTACCCATTTTTTTTCTGTGGTAGGGTACTTACGGAGAAGCCTCCTATGCCAGAGAAGAGGAACAAAACCCTCATGCCAACAAAGGGCTTCACTGGTAGAAAGCCTGCACCACCCCCGCTTGAAGGAAGGCCAGCGAGGTCCACCCGTTACAGGGAACCAGCAGACCCACACAAGCCGACGGAAGATAGCGGGACTACGAGGCCAACTCATTAGGAAGGCTATCCCGGCGTACTGGCCATGCCTGCAAACTGAGAAGCCCACCGCCGTCGTCCAAGCCGCACGGCCAGCCCCACCGAGTGGAAGAATGGAAAATAGATTCCACCCTTCCTTACGATCCTTCCTACCAGAAAGTAGGAAGATGTTCCAACAACAAGGAACATCTCACCAATCACCTGCGAGGGGCAAACAACGCTTATACACTGTAAAGACGAGCAAGGGGAAATAGCTGAAGTTTAGAAAGCAGCGCTACCCTGACACTTCTCATCCCGCCATGGACGGAACCTATCCGGCTCAAGAAGCAGGATTCCCCTGTCGACATACAAACGGTTAACCTTCTCCAAGGCCTCCCGCCAGCCATCCAGGTACCCGAGCCTGTACTGCTCAGGAGTCGAGACACCCTCTCCAGGCGTAGGCCACGGCCGCCACGGTACCGGCGCTGGATTCCCCCAGAGGACCAAAAGTTGACGACGAGCCGGCAGAGATTCATCATCCGACGAGGTACCAGACTCTCCTGAGTACATTCTCTAAGAAGCCTACCTGCAAAGGTCTGCTGACGCAAAGGTGATCGTTGGAACGCTGCGAGAGCCACCATTTATAGGGGAAGCAGAGTCCCCAGAAGCATGAGGACTCCTACCATCTCAATCAAATTCGCGGAAATCGAAGCGACGAATCCCGAAAGTCGCGCTCCTTCAGAAGCCCTCATCGAGGGCGCCGTTTCATATCCCCAGAGGATCTCGCGACGGTTCAGGAGGAAGGAAATACACGGAAGAAATCTCAAGATTACAGATAAAAGGAAGGTTTTCATTTCCAAAAAAGAAATTACAAAAAAGAGGCTACCGCCTCGGAAAGTGCAGAAAAAGGAAAAAACAGCTAGGGGCATCTCTCAAGGACCTGCCCCGGTTACATCATCATGTGTCCTGGCCTCAGCAGGTGCACGCACAGCAGTAGCACTAGGAGGAGGTGGCTCGTCACTCAAGTCCAACACAGCAACCTCAACGGGTGCTCGTTCGCCCGCACTCGACACCAGCTGTTCGGCGCCCGTCTCTACGGGGTCAAGCCCCTCTTCCTCGTCATCGGCCTCCGAGCTGTACGGATTTGAAGGAGGAAGGAGGACCGGGGCCTCAAGGTCGAAGTGCTCCACTGTGGCCCTCACAGCCACGCTCCAGCCCTCCAGGAAGCCGCGGTCATGTGCCGGTCCGTAGTACTCCAAGGCCGCCTCCGTCAACTCAGCCCGGTAAGCCGAGGAAGAGCGAAAGGCCTCCACAGCCTCTTCGCCAGCGGAGGACAGGGACATGCTCAGCCTGGCGAGCTCCGCCTCGATCTCCTGGCCACGGGCCTTCATGGCCCGAGCCTCCGCTTCCATCTTGGCTGCGCGCTCGCCGGCCGTATCAGCCAGCGCCCGGAAAGAGTCTCGGTTGCGCTCTATCCCAGTCAGCGCCAAATCTAGCTGGGACGATTGTTCCTGGAGCCCGGTGTTTGCAGCTTTGGACTCCTTCCAACGCCTTTTGGCCTCCGCCTGAAGGGCCTGACTGGCCGCCAACTCACGGACAACATCGAGGAAGCGGTGCCTCCACAGCCCGAAGGCGCTGACGACCAGACACACGCTCCTCGCGGCAACGGCCGTCAACTCATGCACAGTCTCAGGGCCAAGCTCCCCGACGTGCTCATGTCAGCTGGCACTCTGCACCATGAGGTCGACAACGCCCGGGACACCATGCATCCCCGCTGGAGAGTCCTCAGTCTGCGAGGGCCGACCACGCGGGGGAACCCCGTGGGGAGGGAGAGGAGCAGCTTCAACAACAGCAGGGGCCTTGCCCCTTTCACGCCCCCGTCCGCCGGAGACAGACGCCGGGGTAGCAGCCGCCGGCACCACAGGCGACGACGGTAGGCGAACACTGGGGGGAGGCACCCCGGACGAAGGAGGAGCCCGGCTCCTACCCGGAGTCGAGTCTCTCCCCCTCTTCCTCGATCGACGGCGACTGTCCATCTCCGCCAATTCATCCTCGGTCGGGCAAGCCCGACCACCACCGGCCATGGCGGACTCCTTGCCGGGAGCGCTCAGAGTAGCTTCGGGGGAACTTCGCCGAAGACTGGGCGCTCCGCTGGCCACCGACGTCGCAGGCGAACGCACCAATGGAACGCCGACGGGGGCCGGGTACTGCAACCTCCCCGGAGCGAACGCCACCTGGGCTGGGGGGGCGGCGACCGACACCTGGCTAGCCCTCGGAGTGACGTGATCCACGGGACGAGGAGCAAGCCCCGGCAGCTGGACGATTTCAGGGGTCCACCCCTGCGCTTCAACCGCCCCTGGAAGTAAAGACGAGGTTAGTCAAGCATCGGTCACTACCGCCACAACCCTACGGGGAGACAAGGCCAGTACCCTACGGCAACTGAGGACACAACCACAGCTCTCGGAGCAGCGCCGGGGTCAGAACGTGGTCTGCATCGACAAGAGGATACCAGGAAATCGCCTTCAGATCCCGGCGACCCTCGGCGTTCAGAGAAGGCTTCGAATCGCGCCAAGGGCGAGGAAAGCCACTGCGCATCCAACCATCGGAGGCCCTTTCCCAGTCCTTCGACTTAATGAGGTACACGTACCGCTCCGCCCAACCTTTGTAGTTGGATGCGGTACGGGAGACCGTGATGAAATGCTGATGGGTGCGAGCCTTGAAATAGGCGAAATAAGTATCGGAGGGACAACTTTGGAGGAGGAAGTAGTGCCGAAATAGATCGACACTCGGCGCCACCGATGCTTTACGGCATGCGTAGATGAACCCGTAGAGGATACTGTACGAATTAGGGGTTATCCCCCAGGGTTCCGCCCGTAATGATGAAGGACAGCTCCAATAAAAGGATGGACTGGAATACGGAGGCCCGCCTAGAAGGAGGCCACCGGAATCATGATTCCTCCGGAAGGGTGACTAATTATATCGTCTCCCACAGAGGGGAAGACGATGTCGTACTCGGGGGGGGGGGGGTCTGGAAGGTCTCCCGCAAACCATGGAATACCCTATAGGCCACCAGAGGCTGGGAATCAAGCTGACTAGTGCCCACTCCCGAGGTGCTCGGTCTACCACCCCGGCCTTGAGGCATCTCCCCCGAAGAGGAAGACTCGACAGTGAGAGCTCTCCTACGTGGAGGCATCACTACCGAAGAGAAGGAGAACAGAGAAAGAAGGATGCTCACCAGGTAAAAGGGAGGGAGACGCCTACGATGGAGTGCGACGACCAGCAAGACGTGGGTATGGTCCACAAGAGGCCCCCGCAGCGCTTCTTATAAACTGCCCACTACAGTTCGACGGTTGCCCCCTGAGGGTCAGGCGAAGGGACACCTACCGCTATGGTGGTACGGTTACCGAGGCCAGACGACCTTTCTGAGCCCACATCCCTAGAACAAGATAAGACCCGACGTCATCATTGCCAGCGTGGCTTCTGCCACCGCCAGAGGTGCCTTGCGCGCCAAGCAGCTCTCGAAGCCACCGACTCTCGCCGTACGAGGAAATCGTCTTCGGATCACACCCTCCAGAAGAATCTTCTCTCGGGCTACTCTTAGTCCCCTGCGAGTGATCGGCAACTAAGAGTAGGGGGGAAGTGAGGAGGGTAAATCTGGTTTGACTCAGAAACGGCCCACGCACGCGCGGCCCGTTAAAGTTTGGACGTGCTGAGCCCAGGCAAGGGATGAGCATGCATGCTCAGCCCAGTAAGAAAGAGACCGGCCCGACGGAGCATCGGATTCCGCGACGCACGATGAGGCCGGCCCAAGCGCAGTTCTCCCCGGAGGACACTCCGATGATCGACCGTTGCCCCCACGACGCCGACCTTGACCCCGTACTTGGCGAGCACGCGCCATGAGTGCCGTAAGAGTCGCCCAGGGAACAGCCGACGCCGGGGCTATCGTCCTCCAACGGGAAACTCCCGCCAACATAGCGGAGGAACGTTACTCTACTAAACGGACCCTTCCCTATCAAGGGATGAGGCCCTCGCTCCAGGACAACCCATATAAAAGGGACATCGACAGAAGAGAAGAGCACGGTAGATTCTTCTACTAAAACCCCACGCTACTACGCAAGAGGATACTTCTGCCCCAGAGCTTCCTACTGAGAAGAGAGCAACCCAATTAGCAACCACGACGAGAGGGCCATCCGTTACATCCAGAGAGCTTCTTCCTCCTTTGCGGCCTTACCACCCAGCGAGCACTCTTCGAGAACTCGCTGGGAGCGGCGAGCACGCGTGCAGAGGATCTACCACCTCCTGGATCGACTACTACGGCCCCTACTTCTCTCTCACCTTGCTCCTCTCTATTGCTCATTAATCCCTTGCTGACTTAAGCATCAGAGGGTTGTCCCCTGGAATTACACCTGGACTTCGTCTGACGCCCTTCTGATTTCTTGGTGTGTGAAGACATCCACGGACGCGAGACGACTTCCCCAACAAATAAATAGAGAAGGTGGTACGCTGCCTAGGAACCATTTTCCTGCCGCTATACTTATATTAACTTAACAAAAATATCATTAAATTCGGGATATTCGGTTCAATTTGATTTCTCGAAAATCAAAATCAAATCAAATCAAACCAAATCAATTTTTTAAATACGGTTCGGTTTGAACCTAAATCAATTTTTTTTTAAATTTCAACTCAAAGTAAGTCAAACCAAATCTATTGATTCAATTTGATTTTCTGATTGAACTCGAATAATGCTCACCCCTAATGAGAGCAATTACATATGGATTTCGGGAATACATGTTGGAGGATGTGGTAAGCTATTTATGTATTAAGTTCTCCCATTTGGTGGAATATTGAAATAGATTTATATATTATATTCCTGCTTGAAAATGAAAGAGTCTTCCGATTTTTTTGTAATTGCATGGCTCCATTTTAAAAATATTTCACGTCATCTTTTTGTACGGGCCTAATTTTTTGTTGGCATATGAAATTATCAAAATACATTCTTATCTTTGGTTACGCTTGGAAATCAAAGTGAGATGGATATTTTAGAATAGAAGAAATATATATTTTTCTATCTCCTCCTCGAGTAAATAAAGGTAACATATAGCAGTATTATTATTAACATTATAAAATTTCATAAGATTCGACGAATGTTATTTATTCAAAACTATCAAGATATACTTAAATATATTTTTTCACGTTCCTACTCAGAAAGAGTGGAAGGAGGAAGACATACATAAAAGTTATTTTTCATGGTAAATTTATTTTATAAATAATAGTATAGATATATATATTTTTTAAAATAAAAAATCTTAAGATGAACAATAATATCTTATTTAAATATATTTTCACTTTTAAATTTTAATTGATGGGATTATGATGTTATTAATTAAAAATATTTTTATTTTAAGATATTTTTATTTTATACTATATATTAAAAAAATTTAAAGTAAAAATTTATAAATGACAAAAGACTTTATTACATTACTATTTACAATGAATCCATCACTTTTCACTTTAAAGTAATTTGTATTTTTAACTTTTAAATATTTATAATATATTTTATAAAATCAATATATTTTCAATTTAATATATTTTAATAAAAATATCTAAATTAATACTAATTAAATTTAAATTTTTAGATATGATTTATTGCGTTAGCGTGTTTGAGGGAGAGGAGAGTGATGTGAGAGAGAGGGAAAGGGAGAGAAAGAGGGAGATATTAAAAAAAAAATTAGGGACTCCGAGATCGATCCTGGGGGGGGATTTACTTGGCTCACATTTAATCTTCGAGAGATATGAGTTCGGGATTTTATGGCGGCGATACAAAAAAGGGTGACTTGATGCGTAGGGTGAGACTCAAACTCGGGTGACCCGGTAATCCCTCAACTCTCCGTACCACTCCGTTAGATTCCTCGTTATCAAAAAAAATTAAAATAATTAAAATAAAGAGAGTAAATGTGATATTTTAATTGTTATTATTATAAAATTAATTAATGACCTATCAATTATATTGAATTAAAATTAAGTTAACTAGTGTCGTTATTTTCGAGTTAACTTCCCTCTTATTAAATAAAAAATAAATTTACCGTGAGATAATTTAAGCCGGTTTAGTTAACCCACGAGGAGGTGCCGGGAGCCCGGGCAGAATCTAAACCTTTGGCCTTCCTTCCGTGCCTCGTTCCGCTCCTAGGCAGGGAGCTCCGCTACCCCCCTTCCAAAACCCTAATTCCTTTCTTTCTCGGAGCCGAGGGAGGGACATGGGCCGGCGGAAGGGCGGGAACAAGGGAGGCGCCGCAGCTGCTCCCCCCTCCCCCAGCCAGCACAACAACAGCAGCGGTGGCTCCGGGAGCGAGCTCCGCGATGCCCCCACGAAGATGAGCATGGTGGGGGAGGAAGACGCCGAGGAGGTCGTGGAGGAGAGGGCGGAGAGCTCCTATTTCGACACCCCCCCCGACGCCCTCATCGGCTGCGACAAGACCAGCGCCGACTACTACTTCGACTCCTACTCCCACTTTGGTAAGTCCGTTGAAGCGCTGCCACTTGTGTCTCACTTCTTCTTCTTCTTCTTCTCCTCTGTTCTTCCTCCGGTGGACCTTGTTAGTTTAATCTTTCGCCGTTCTTAGGGTGGGTTCTTCATTTGTTTTCTTCCCTCCTTCCGTTTTGGTAGAAACTGGTGTCAAAGTTTGGATTGGAAGCGACATTGTCTTCATGAGTGACAATTGTCTAATACTTTTGGTTAGAGAAACTGGTAGAGAGTTATGGGGTTTAGGGGTATTTCCTTTTGTTCGTCTTGTGCGAGAGAACTTGACGCCGTCTAAGGTGATGCTGTGCGTAGATGTCCATTCGTCTGGCAGTCAGTGCTGTTTCCGTATGCACCTTTGCACCCTTCCATTCCCAAGCATGCACTGCACTATAGGACAAGTGCTGCAGAAGTCGTGCTTGCCTTTTTGTTGTGATAAGAATTTCCAGACCACTCAAAGGCCTCAACTTCTAAGTGTATTTCCAGGTTCCAGAGCTTTCTTGACACCTCCATCTAATGCCATTAATCTTGAAGCATCCTTGCTAGCTACAGCTTTGCATCTCCAATCAGCAGCTGATATTGGAGAACAAAGTTGAAATGGCATAATGCCAGCAATCTGCTTGATTTGGTCGTCCTGTAAATCTTAAGTAGTTAACGACAACATACAAAAAGGAGCGGGCATGATCACAACCGAGGTTCCTTGATGACCCCTACATTGGATAAGCCATTGGAAATGTTAGATATCCAGTCCAGCAGTCCCACCATAGTCGCCGGCAGATGGGATAAGGGTGCTAAGTTGGTGAAATGAATTTTATTATTTTTTTTTGAAAGTGGGTGAAATGAATTTTATTTTTATCTCAAACCATATAAAAATGCCCCCAAGATGTAGATGTGAAGCGCTTTCCAAAAGTGATTCATTTCAATGGCCAAAGTCCTGGAAAAGATGTAAAATGGGAGGAAAGTCCTGATTCAAAGAACGACTTAAACTTCAAGCGTAGAGAGATCTTTGCATAATGTGCCTATGCCCCAGTGTCAGCATCCGAGTCTTCCACTGCCATGTAAACTGGGTGCTCCACTGCTAGTGTAGGCTGGGGTGTGATGAAACTGACTTTAGAATATGATTGTTGGCTACTGGCTCCTGTTAATCCTCACATCCACTTTAGTCGGGAGGAGGCCTTCTCTCATTGTTATCACATCATCTTGGCACATGATGTGCCTCTTTTTTTCTTTTCGAGGATACATGATGTGCCTCCTTGTCTCATGAACATACACTTAATTGCATGACACCAGGTGTGGGGTTTGGAGGGAATTTTGGACCATGAGAGAGGCTGTTGGGTAGTTTTCTTTTTCTTTTTACATTGACAAGGAGAGAGGAAGCATCTCGGTTAAGGCTTATTTTGGCTATCAGACTCTCAGTTATATGCAAAGAACTTCTAGTGCGAGTGACATATGTAAAAAACTTCATCTCCATAACTGTAGCTTCAGACCCTTTGGTCATGCAATCGACATAACTTAGGCCAAAATATGACATGGTTCTAAATGGACCCCGTGATCTTGCAGTCACACCTCCATCTTAAGATGGACAGAATATTATGAAATTAATCCTGCTATAATATTCAAATTTCTGCCTCTATGTTTTACTTGCCACTTTCTAAGCGGTTTAAGTGCCTTGCTTTCTGCTTCACTTCCTGGTCTTACCTTCCACTTTGATGACTACAGTCCCACAGAAGGGTGCAACCTCTTTATTTCCTTATCAAAATTGAATTTGTATCCTGATTACACTTGTGGTTTTAATGTTCTTTGAGATGCTTGCTATCATTTTGCTTTTTGATTCTAATAACTTCATCTTAGTTTCAACTATCTTTGCCAACATCAAGGGCCAAACTCAAAAGAGCTTTCTTATGAATTTGCTACTTCTTTGTTCTTTCTTTTACGTAAACGTTGCTTTTGCGAATTTTGATTTGGTATCTACTTTCTGATATATCATCTTATTTTGTCTAATATTTTTGTTCTTACGCACTCTTTCTCCTTTTGCAGGTATTCACGAAGTAAGTACATGTCAAACTCAAACATGGTGTTCAGTTGATCGAAGTTATTCAATAAACATGTTTTCTGTTCATGACAAGGATGTAATGTATCATTGTAATTGCGAATTCTATTCTGTATTTTAAAGAAAATTTATGATATGTTTCACTGAGGATGCTGCCTCTGTTATCCTTATATCTTCTCCTCTTATTGTTCTTGTCTGTGATTACAGTCTTTATACCTTCTGTAGGATCATAAATTAAGCCAATGTTAGAAAAAAATGAAAATGATTCTAGTGTTTAAAAGTTCTTTGAAAGAGTTGCTCTTTAGTATTATCTGCTAGACAGGAGTTATGATTGCCTTTGTTCTCGACTATTATCTTGCTTTATTGTCTGATAACCTTTCTGTGCATACAAACATCTTGCAGTGGCTCAACCTTCTAATAAATTTGTTAAGCCCATCTCCTTGCTTAGATATTGAAGTTAATGGACACAAATGTATCTTGCTCTTCAGCAAATTTCTAATTTTTATTTTCAGTTGCTTTTGAAGTTTATTTTCCCTGGTCTCCACCTCTGGTTTTGAATGTTTTGAAACCTGGATCATTATTTGAAAAATCATGTTGCAGGAAATGTTGAAGGATACAGTCAGGACGAAGACATATCAAAATGTCATTTATCAAAACACGTTTCTATTCAAGAACAAAGTAGTTCTTGATGTTGGGGCTGGTACAGGAATCCTTTCTCTATTCTGTGCAAAAGCTGGTGCAAAACATGTCTATGCAGTAAGACATGCATCTTTTCTACGAAAACTGTTAAAGATAGTTTTTCTTTAGCATTTCTTTTGATTTTCTTTGGAAGTAATAACAAATTTTTTTGTTCTCCTTGCTATTGGCTGTGGACTTACTAAGTTATTGGAGGAGGAACTTTGAACTGTGATAGTAGCTGCCTTTTTTTTAACCACATTGGATAGAAACTCCATATTTTGTGAGCCCATGATTCTTGTACTTGAAAAATCCATTTTTTATTAAAAATAAAAATAAAATAATGGTACTATCTACCTTCAAAAAGAAAAAGTCCATTTTTCATTTTTGCTTTTTTTGTGACGGTTGTTTGGTTTTAGTACTAGGATTTGTTCCCACTTTTCTAATTGGTCACTTTTCTGCCTACTTCTCCCCTTCACATATTTTGTATGTCATTATCTGAGGCACTGTTTTTATCACAATAACACAATGGAAATGGTTGACATTAACATGATTTTTCTTGCTTGTTGAGGACTTTGACATGCTCCAGCACTTCTTCTCTTTTACAAAATAGATTCTGTACTCGTAAGAAGAAACTTCGATATGCAGGTTGCTAATTTTTTGGAGGGTTTGCCTTAGAGAATGATGGTCCTTACATGATTGCACTAAATGCAACTTGAACAATTATGATGAACTAAGTTGTAAAGTTTGGATTTCAAAAAATGGAAAGATGAAGGGATCATTCTGGTCGTCTTCAGGAGTATTTGTGCACTTAAACATTACTGTTTGAGTAGAAGCCTTTGATTATGGGATCTATCTGAGTCCATAATTGAGTGAAATTATTATCATGATCATCTTGTTATGGAAGTATATAGGACAACATTTAAGAAACTAATGGATAAATTTTCATGTATGTCTCAGAGATTTGGAAAAGAAATAGAAAATTTGGGTTGGATAGTGAATAATTTCCTCCAAGTTTCAAAAATCTGGAAAAGTAAGTAAGAAATGTTCATTTTTCATCTAAGTTTAAAACTCAGATGAGCAAAATTGCTATTTGATATTTGTTAGATGCATTTGTTTCCTTTCTAAAATGTGGGAATAGTAGATGTATCTCTTGACAAGTGCTATTTTGCCTTGTCTATTTTATCTAACTGCCTATAATTTTGAGGTGTGCCTGAACAAGTGAGTTGCTAACCAGATTGGATTGCTATTCATAACATCTACCCATTATCTCTTTTTTTCCAGTGTCGTCCTCTCGTAGTTTTAGTATGATGCTCCACCTCTTTGAGTTTATCTCATTGCTGCTTCTGCAACTTTTGTGGCATTTATATGCCATTTGGTCATGCATATTTCTTGGCTAGAATGTCATAACTGGTATCAACTTTACTTTGCATTCTGCTCCTGGCTATTTCATCAATATTTTAATGTGTTTCTTTAAAATGCTACCATCACACTAGTCAATTTTCCATTATTTTGTAGCACTGGATATCGAAATTTCTTGAACCTCTGAAATGGTGTTTACCCATTTTTTGCTTTTAATTTTAGTTACTTCTGGAACTTTCTGCCACAGATGTTGATAAAGACCTGGAATCATGGTCCAACTTGTAGGAGATAAAGGCCCGCATGGGCTATCGGACTCGTTAACTTGGGTCCAGTTCACTTAAAACAGGGCTGGTTCCCTTTAGAACTAATCCCTATGTATGGGTTCATCACCGGACCTGTTATGGTGGATCTGGTTAACTTAAATTCTTTGTTCTCCCTTCCAAAAATTTCCCTGACCTTACACGCTTGTAACAGGGATATTATTGTTGTAGTTTCTAATGGTTGACCTAACAAAATAATGAGAAGGGGTGGTGGCTGTCTGAGTTGAGCAGGACACACTCCACTGCTTGTCCATCCTCTCTCTCCCTCTCCACTTCTTCTTCTTCTTCTTCTACTACCATGTAACCTAGAAATCTACATGGTATTTAGAGCTGACATCTTGTCGGACCCGTTGGACCTTCTTCTCTATTGCACCTAACCCCAAGAGGTGCTGGGCAAGCCATCCTCTGTTGTGGCTGGGCGATGGTCTTCTTGGCAGCGGCAGCCTCTTCACCATGCTGCACATGGTCTCCAAACAGCACTGCAGCACCGCCCTCCTCTCTGTGAGCTGTGTGGCTCTTCTCTAGAAGCTGAGGTGTCTCCTGCCATGGGAGACTTGTGTGCTGCCCAGTGCACCTATTGGCCTTGAGTGCAAGGCTGGTCCTCCTAGTTGGGGGTCGGTTTCGTCCTCAGGGGGAGTCTCTCTTCAGGGATTCAATGTCAGAATCCAGTCAATCTGCAGCCACGTCTACGTCCACCAGGGCTATGGACACACATGGTGCAGCGACGGGGGCTGACAATATATCACTTCAGATGATCCCCGTAAAATTGAACGAGCACAATTATATGGTCTAGTCTGTGGCTATGGAAATCTACATTGCTGGACGCAGGAAGAGTGGTTACATTTTTGGCTAGATTAGCCCCGTAAAATTGAACGAGCAGAATTATATGGTCTGGTCCGTGGCTGTGGAAATCTACATTGCTGGATGGGAAGCCTAGTGATGATGATCTTGGTTGTGATTGTTGGCATCTTGAAAATAGTGTTGTAATGGCTTGGCTTCTTAACTCCGTTGGATCAGAAATTCAGCCCATGATTCTCTGTTGGTATTAAGAAGCCTAGTGATGATGGCCCTGCTTATGATCATTGGCATCTTGAAAACAGTGTTGTAATGTCCTGGCTTCTTAACTCTGTTGGGCCAGAAATTCAGCCCATGATTCCTCGCAAAAAAGCTGCCCAAGATATGTGGAAACTCCTTCAAGGCATGTTCGGCCAAAAGTAAGATATTGTTCGGATCTGCCAGCTCACTCAAAAACATTATTTCTTTCAACAAGATAGCACATCCTTCACAACCTATTTTGCTACCTTATGGAGCAAATGGGAAGAATTTAACTACTATGCCATTGATGATAGGGCATGCTTTACGGACCAAAAGAAACATTTTCAGTATGTTCTCCAGTATTGGATTTTCCAATTCTTGGCTGGTCTTAACCAAGAGTTCGAGGACCTCCGTGGACAGATTCTGAGCTTTGATCCCCTTCTGTCCTTGGAGCAAGTCTACTTCAAGGTCCTGAATGAGGAGGGGTGTCTGAAGGTGAGCTCCATCTGCAGGTGTAGTGGAATTTTTCGCTCTCTTGAGTGCTGGCCAAAAGCCCAACTGCGGCAATACATGGTCCCATCGTGATAAGAACAAGTTCGGGAAGACTTGTAGTCCTTGTGGACGAGATAATCGCGATGCAGACAATTGCTGGGATCTTTATCTTGAGAAAAAATCACAAAAGTTCAAGAATGGAAAGAAAGTGCAGCAGCCAAAGGGTCATGCTGCTGTTGCACAGTCTGAAAGATCCATCGGCCTCTACTCCTCAGGGAGGGCAGACTAGATTCTCTGGTTTCGCCCTTTTGGGCATGTCCTCTCAGGATATGTTACACAACTCTAGTGACTTCTCTTGCAGCTTCATACTAATACCTCTGCTACCTCTTTCTCCACCGCTCAGCAATGTATTGATCATGTTGCCTTGAGTGCCTCCATTCATCAAGGCACCTCTCCTTTGATCATTGATTCTGATGTCACGGATCATATGATTGAGACCTCCACTTGTTTCTTTTTTTGTACACTTAGTTCAGGGCAACACAAAGAGACCATTGCAGATGGTTCACGTGCCACTGTTGCTGGTCGTGGCAGTATATCTCTGAATAGTCACTTTATCTTGACCTTTGCTCTTCATGTTCCTTCTCTGTCCATGAATCTCCTTTTAGTTAGTAGTCTTACTCGTAGCTTGAATTGTTCACTGACATTTTTTTTTCTGACCATAACTTGACGTTAGATTGGGACTGGGCATGAGGTTGGTGGTCTCTACTACTTCATATCCCAGTGAGGGAGCTGCTTTCCAATATACCATTTGTGGATGCTTATCTCCACAGCTTCCCTGGTTGGGCTATGTATCCTTTAGGTCTTTGAGATTCCTGGGTTCTACAGTGTTTGATCAAATAAAATTGGTGTCACTCCAGTGTCATGTTTGCCATTTGGCAAAGCATTGACGCACTCAATTTTCTATTTCCATTAACAAAAATTCAGTTGCATTTGATCTTGTTCACTCTGATGTCTGGAACCTTCTCTTGTTCCTTCTTTAGATGGTTACCGATACTTTGTGAGTTGTATTGATGACTATTGAACCCCAAAATTTCTCAAGAAAAAAAAACAAAAAAAGGGGAAGGAGGAGGTGGGGGCTGCGAGACCCTTCTCCTTCTCCTGGTTAATCGGAGGAGGTTGAGGAGCGCCTCCCATGCCTCTCTTGTTTTCTCTCCTCCCAAGAAAAAGAAGAAGAAGAAAGAAAACAAAAAAAAGAGAGAGAAGAAGAGGAGATTCTAAAAAAACAAAAAAAAAGGGAGGAGGAGGAGGTGGGGACTGCGAGACTTTTCCCTCCCTTGGTTAACCGGAGGAGGTTGAGGAGTGCCTCCCTCTCTGAGTTGTTTTCTCTCTCTTGCCAAGAAAAAGAAGAAGAATAAGAAAGAAAACAAAAAAAGAGAAAGAAGAAGAAGAGATTCCTCCTCTGGTACTCTTGCCAAGAAAAAAGAAGAATAAGAAAGAAAACAAAAAAAAGAGAGAAGAAGAGGGGATTCCTCCTCCGGTTATCCGGACGAGGTTCAAAGGGGGAGGAGCCGCCCGTGGGCCCCACTTACCTCCTCTCTCTATCTTTTTCTTCCACTCTCTATCAACCTCCTCCCCTACTTACTCGGAGGGACTTGACCCATGTCCACCCTCTCCAGGTAACTCCTCTCAACTTCTATAAAAGGGGGGGTTTGGTCCATGGAGAGCACAGGGCATCCACTTGGCATGGAGGAGGACCCAACATAAAGGCTCCAAGTTCAAGTGTGCGCATGCAAGTGCTTGTGTGTGTTATAAACGAATAATAAAAAGGGGATACCTTGATGATATACCCTATTACCATTGCATGTATATCTTTGCCTATAAGCCCTTCGTAGGCATTTCTCTCAAGTCCTAAGGGAAACACAAGGATGAAGGATTGTGTGGAGGTGTTCTCGTGCAATGTGAAGACTCATGCTTGTGCATTTACAAATATATATAAAAGGGGATATGTTGAAGATACGCCCCTACGTGCATTGTTCCTAAGTCTTAATAGACATTTTAGGGAATAGATTCAAGAGAATGAGCATAGATCAAGCATCAAGGGGGGGCCAAGGAGATTCAAGCATCAAGTGTTCTTGTGCATTTGCCTTGTAATTAGAAAAATCTAGAAATTGTAGAAAAACCCAAGAAGGCTCTGAAATAATAGAAAAACCCAGAAAGGGTCTGAAATTTCAGGAAAACTCAGAAAAGATCTGAAATTGCAAAAATACCTAGAAAGGGTTTGGAATTGCAGGAATACCCAGAAAGGGTCCGAAATCATAGAGATACCCCAAAAGGGTCTGAAATTGCATATTCACCTCTACTTTTGGGAAAATTGTAGAAACACCCATGTTTGTGGGAAAATTGCAGAAATATCTCTGGTTGTGGGGAAATTGTAGAAATACCCTTGCTTTTGGGAAAGTTGTAGAAATACCTTTGTGTGGGAAAATTGTAGAAATGCCCCTATTTTTGGGAAAATTGCAGAAATATCCTTGTTTATGGAAAATTCCAGAAACAACATTGTTTGTGCCTGTCCTTGTAAAAAAAGGAAGAAAAAGGAAGAGGGATATTGCATGTAAGCCCCCATGTGCACTCTTCAAAGTCCTCTTGGACATGGAATTGATCCAAGTCAAAGATGATTCAACGACTGATTGTGGTAGTACTTTGATCCGATGGATCGATAGTGATCATATTTGTGATCCAACAACCCGATCGTGATGAAACTTAAATCTAATGGTCATATCTTGACCAGAAACAAATCTGACGGTCAGATCACAATCGAAAGCAAATCTGATGATCCGATAGCGATCATTATAGCGATTCAATGGTTCGATCGTGATGAAATTCAAACCTAACGATTAGACATTGATCAATTGTAAATTCAACGGTCTGATCGCGATTCATAACAAATACGAGGAATTCGATTTCGATCGAAAACATAATCCAACAAACATAATCCAACGGCTCGATCGTGACGGGGTACAAAATCTGGTAGTCCAATTGTAGCCAGAAGCACTTGTGATAGTACGATCTTGACCAAATTCAAATCTAATGGTTTGATCATGGACGAAAGCAAATCCAAAGCTCCAATGGTGAGTAGAAGCATATCCAACAGTCAGATTGCGATCGACTATAAACTTGAAGACTTGATTGCATAATTGGGACCAAATGTAAGGGTTTTAAAAGACTGATTGTAATCCTACTGACGTATCTTTAAGAAATGAAAGTCTTCAATTTCTCTGTAAGAGTATGTATCTTCAATGGGTGATCATTAAGATCATGTCCATTAGGTAAAACTCTCAATATCAAATGGATATAGAGGCAAAATGTGTTCTTTGACAATTAATCAAAGGTGTTTGGATTTTATGTTGATGTAAACAAACACCAACCATAATTAGTGAGAAAGGTCCAACACACGAACCCTAAATCGTTTGATAAATTTAAAATATGAAATAAACAATGCATTTGACTAATTTTCTTGTGGATGTTGGATCACCTTTCTTCCTAGGGGTGGAGCCCGTTGCCGAAGTTGTCTCGACCACTAGTGCTACTGTCGGGGCATCAAAGTTTAAGGCTTTCTTTCGAAGTCGAAGTGTCAACACAATCCATGTGCAAACTGCTCCTGCTAACAGGGGGCAATGTCGCTGCTGCCATGGTAAGAAACTTGCTCTGGCCATGATTGTTGAAACCGCCTCGTCCATAACTGCTACTACTAAGGGCATCAAAGTTAAGGCTTCCAAAGCCTAATTGTCAACACAATCCTTGTACAAGTTGCTCCTACCAATCGGGGGCAACGTTGCAGCTGCCAAGGTAGAAAATCAACTGCGGCCACCCTAAACTCCGACAAGACAATTCTTGTCAGCAAGTTGCCCATCCGGCTCGATGGAGGCGAGCCGATCTTACTACGGACTGCCATGTCCCTACCATCCCTCCCTCCAACCACTTCAACATGCTTTGCTGTTTGCATCAAGTTAAGGTAGAATTGAATGAAGTCGGTGCCCAAGTCTTATGTTAGAAGTAAGCGCACCGACGAAAAGCTAAGTGGGCAATCCTGCAGAGGGGCGGTAACTCCACACTAAACAAATAAGGGTCACCAAGGAGGAGGCTCGTACAATAAAAGGGGGTAGGGTGGTTCAAGCTGCCCAACAGCCAACCTTGCAACAGGCTGATGTTCTGACCATCCAAGTTTCCTAAAGTCTCCAAGGGCAAAAAAGGAGGGGTTCTATAAAAAGCCTAATAGTTTTCTTCAGTCCTCGAAAACAATCTGAAGCAAAGAGATTGGTAGTCTTGGGGCTTCCTTGACTCGAGTGTTGGTTTTTGACTGACAAGGGTTGCACGCTTGTCTGAATCACGCCCCCATTGAAGACTTTACATCACGAGAGGTCAATTACAAACAAACAAGGTTCTTCACGCCTCCACGTGTTGCTTTGTTGGAAAGGGGGTTGGAAAAGACAAAAAAAGCTCCTTCACAGGTGGCCTTACATAGCATTAGACTGAGTACATGGGGGGGACCACCCTCCTCTCATCTCCTTGGTGTGGACAGGCCAGGAGGAGGGGGGAGGACCCGGTGGTGTCCATCAGGGTTGTCTCCTCTCCCCACTACTGCTGCCTCCCTTGAACAAAGGAGGAGGGGGAGGACCCCCGGTGGACACCATCGGGGTACCCCCTCTCCCCCTCACTCCCTGCTGTCCCTGCTCCTTTTGAAGACCATGGAAGGGGGGGGGGTCAAACTCACCGGGGGTACCCTCGCCCCCTCACTCCTACCGCTGTTGCTGTTCCTCTTGAAGACCAGGGAAGGGAGGGACCCTCGGTCAGGGCCACCGGGGGTAGCCCTTCCCCCGCTCTTGTTGTTGCTTGTTGCCGCTTAGATCGGGGGGGACCCTCGGTCAAACCCATAGGGGGTGCTCCCCCCTACTCTCTCTTGCCGCTCAGACCAGGGGGGACCCCGGTCAGGTCCACGGCGGTACCCCCCCTCTCTTCTCTGCTGCAACCCACCGGGGGTGGGGGTTTCCATTGCCCTGTTCTGTCTCTTGCGTGAGACCAAAAATAGGGGGAAAGGTCAAAGGAGCTTACCTCCACCACAATCCATCGGGGGTGATGCCTTGAGTCAAAGGGCATTATTGAAGAGACAAGATCTTGAAAGCTTGAAGTTTGTTGAGTTTTGTTCTTCTTTTTCCTTGGATTCTTGAGGGGAAGACTTAGAGCAAACTCCTGAACACTTGAAACCTGCGCAAGAGGTAAAAGGGGCACCCCCTTTCAAAATCCTAAACTTTTGTTAAAAGGTTACAAAAAAGCCCTTGCACTATGACAAACTTGTAAAAATACCCATATATGGGAATTTATTTCATAAAGGAAAATAAATGTAGAAAATCTATGAACTTATAGTTATGGGATTTTTGGATAAGTTACAATGGGGAGAATCTTGCAAAAATGTCGAAATTGCAGTTTTACCCCAAAAGATTGAAAAATTGCACAAAACTCATGTATTTTGGGGAAATTCTCAAAAAATTTTAACACTCGGGAAAAACGAACAAAGTTACAAAAATATGCCCAAAACTAGAAGAATGCTTTTGTTTTACTCAGAGGTTCAAAAATTACAATTGTACCTTTTACTTTTGTAAAATTGTGCGAATGTCTAGAAAATGCAAGGAAATTCACAAAAAATAAAGGGTCTCACATGGCTGTCTTCTTTGTCCTAGAAAATTACAAGTAAAACCCTATCAAAAGGAAAACTGCAAGTAAACCCCTATCAAAGGGAAAATTGCAAATATACTCTTGCCTCAAGGCATGAGAGTCTCTCACGAGGCAAACCCCCAATATCATAACCGATATCGTAGGGGTAGAGAAAATCTTTGGTAGTTAAGCGAAGGTGTTCGGACTTGTTTCGATACAAATTAACACCAACTCCGATCCGTGGGAAAAAGTCCTATACATGAACTCTAAATCGTCTGATAAATCACGTGCGCGGACATTACAATATGTATGCTAATTAGCCTAAATGTATGTATATTTATCTAACGAAATGGATATCTAAAATCCCGCGTGTAAACAATATCCTTATGAAAGAGGGTCGAATAAGGGTACATGACCTGCTAAAGCCACCCATGGAAGCAGACATGGGGCATTCCCGCTTTTGCGAATGCCACATTATGGTGCATCATCCAAGCTAAATCCACAAGGTGGTATCCAGGCTTACAACCTTCTCATGAATGCTCCTTCCCACAGAGTGATACTAAAAAGATTTTTGATATTCTCATGAAAGAGGGTCGATTAATGGTGCATGACCCACTAAAATCACCCACCGAAGCAGACATGGGGCATCCTCGCTTTTGCGAATGCCACACCAGGGTGCGTCACCCAACACAAGGTAACCAAAACGTTCAAAACTACATCGAGGAGCTTATCCAACTAGTACAGATAGATGCCCAGGGTGACTCCTTGACAATGCTCCACCTCAAACATGTTGAGCAAGAATTGCGTCGGAGTGATAATGACTTTGACTTTGCAAATAATGAATGCCGAAGGCTTCAAGCAAAACATGCTGCTTACTAAAAAAATGTAGAAAGCCAACACCCTGTTGGAGAAAGCTTTAAGCAAAGCCAGCAGCAAGCCAACCAGAAGCCCGAACTAGTGCAAACATTACGTGACCTTGGCCTCTATATGACTGAATACCAAGAATTGCGACTGGAAATAATCGAACAAGCAATTAATACCGCACTTCAAACTCAAGAATAAGAGGTCAACTGGATCAAGGTGACCTTAAAGAAGCACCATCATCCGAAGCCCTCTAAGACAAAAGCTAAAGGCAAAAGAATTTCAACCCTATGAGCATGTTCCAATTAGTCCCGAAACCCAATACTCCTTTCCCCTAAAGATGCGGCAAGAGCCAAGGAGGAATATAATAGAAAAATGTTTTTTTTGCAAATAAGTTACTGTTAAACCTCTATTTGCATAAATATCATACTTGGATTTGTATTAGCAAAGATATCCTTACTTTTGTCAAAATAGTGCAAGAATGTCATCGCCGTAACCTCCCGTTATCCGCTGTGAATCTAACTCTAGTTAAGTTTAACTATTCTTGACAAAAGATAATAATGTTCGTGGTTTGAAAAAAAAGAAGACCCATCTCTCGTATCCCTCTCACCTATAACTCCGGCAAGAGAGGGGTGACAGGGAGGAGAGGTCGCAGGGGTTTTACCCCTCCCTTCCCCTCATCCATGACCCATTCTTCATCTCCGCCTCCGACCTCAACTTTTGTTGCTATTCCTACTACTGTCGTTGTTGTTCTTGTTCTTTCCCTCTGTTGCCGGCGTCGGAGGGGAAGCTCGGAGAGCAAGAAGAGGAGCTGGGGAGGTGAGATCGCAGTACGTTGACAACGAAGGCCTAGAGAGCAAGAAGAAAAATGACTAAGGCAGGGGGGCTTGTGCGAGCAGGGTGAGGGAGGTGGCCTCCGGTGTCCCCCCTCCGCGAGAGAGAGAGAGAGAGAGATGAAAGTCGCTCCGTGTGGGAGCAACTTCAGATGAAAGTCGTTCCCACACGGAGTGACTTTCATTTTAAAAATAAAAAATAAAAAAATTGAACCCGTCGGCCGTCTCTCTCTCTGTCACCTCTCTACTCTCTCTCCCTCTCTCTCTCAGACTCCCACCCCACCTGACGGACCCCTCCACTCCATCCGTCTCTCTCTCTCTCAGACCCACTCCACCCGGCGGACCCCCCACTCCGGCCGTCTCTCACCTCCCTCCCTCCCTCTCTCTCTCAGACCCCCAGCCCACCCGGCTGACCCCCCCACTCTGGCCGTCTCTCTCTCACCTCCTTGCTCTCTCCCTCTCTCTCTCTCAGACCCCCACCCCACTCGGCATACTCGCCCCCACTCCGACCGTCTCTCTCTCACCTCTCTGCTCTCTCTCCCTCTCTCTCTTAGACCCCCACCACACCTAGCGGACCCCCCTACCTCGGCCATCTCTCTCTCTCTCTCTCTCTCTCTCTCTCTCTCTCTCACCTCTGTAATAGGCGCTTTCCAGTAGTAGGGTTTTCTTTTCTTTTGACGATTACCATTAAAGTCTTAAATATCTCTTCCTACGCAAGCGGCTTTATCAAAGTCTATTAACTGCCACCTCTCGCTCAATCCAATAGAAGAATCAATCGTTCATTGTGATGAGCTTGAAACTAGCCTTGAAGCATAGGCTAGGCAAGGACCCAACAACTCTCAAATACTCGACGCCATAGAAGCGCTTTTCACGCTTAACATGGGCAACAGACTCTGCTCTCTCTCTTTGACCCCCCCACCCATCGGACACCGCCACCTCATCTCTCTCTCTCTTTGACCCCCCACACCCACCTGTCAGACCCCCCATCCCGGCCCTCTCTCTCTACTTCGGCAGTGCTCCTGTCTCTCTCTCTCTCTTTTGTCTCATAGTCTCCCTCGCAACCTCTCTCTCTCTACAACTCACTCCTCCCACTAGGTGAGTTGTCGACTTCGGAGGGGTTCCCTCTGGCGCCTTTCTCTCTTTTTCTAGGTCTCCTCTCATCTCTATTTTGTTAAAGGTGGAAAATTTGAGATTTATGAAGGATATTTTAGTGTTTTAATTATAAAATAGAGAGAATATTCCAATCTTTATAGAATATTCGCCATTTGTTTGATGAAAGATAACTGTGATGGTCGTTTTGCACTATTTTGACTAAAGCAAGGATATCTTTGCTAATACAAATCCAGATATGATATTTATGCAAATAGACGTTTAACAGTGGTTTATTTGCAAAAAACCCAAAGAAAAAATCAAACGAGGAAGTTGAAGAAGCAGGTTGAGTAGGCTGTTGTCACGGCAGCTCCCACAGAACAATCTCTTCTGCAAAGGCTTCGGAAACACATGGAGTATCAACCTTTTACTCCCACCAACTCAGTCCTTTTGGATAAATATATTCCATGGAAGGAAATGGAGGGCAAAATCTTATCAAGGAATTGGCTCCAATAACTATATTGAAGAGCACAAAATGAAGATGTTGCATTCTTTATGGCAGAAGAAGCCTCCCTATTCTGGTGAGATGGAGATGTTACAATAGAGAAGCTAGATGGAATTATGAAAACTTTCTCTTGCAACATTCTCTTGCAACATAATATCAATCCTTCCACCCAATAATTTGCATTCCTTTGGGGAAGATGAGTTACCCTTGTCAAACCTAAGGGTAAAATCACTATGGCAACATACCAACACCAAAAGGTAGAAGATACTAAAAAAAAAAGCGTGGCTGCGGCAGGGGGCAAAGACCGTGAGTGTCACAGGATGCAAAATTCCTCAAAAGGTAGGGGTCTCGGTTTGGTGAACTCCAAAAAAAAGAATCATAATTTTCCGGAAACAAGAACTTGTCTCATCCTTGAACTTGAGGTTCGGGGCGAAGTGTTCATCTTTGATTCCTCGAATGAAGAAAATTAATCCATAAATTAAGTCAACCAAAATTCTGATGACACCCTTGGCCGGTGGTCGGATAACAACACAATTAAGCTAAAAGTAAGGAGTCCTTTCCTTTACTAATTTCAACACTCCCTTAGTGGAGTTTCCCAAAAATCCTTGAAGTTTCAAGCCTTTTCATGGTTCTAAATATGACTTTATGGTATTAACTCATCCATATACGGGGCTCAACCCGTCCTTTGGTATCAAATCGATTTTGGGCACCAACCCATCCATATACGGGCTTCAACCCATCCTTTGGTATCAAACAATTTTGGTCACCAAACCTATCCATATTTGGGGATCTAACCCATTCCTTGACGTCCATGGGACCAGGGACCATGTATGCTTGGGCTTCAACCTATCCTTTCATATCCGAATCATATTTGGGCTCCAATTCATGCTTGGATATCAAACTCGCTTTGAGCACCAACTCAACTAATTTTGGGCTTCGGCCTACTTTGAGCTCTAACCCATCTTTGATACTTATAACTAGCGTTGATCTTCAACTTGTGTCTTTGATATCAAATCAACTTCAGGCATCAACTTGGTCCCCACCCCATAGGGAAGTTATAAAATTCCCTACCAAATTTTATCCTCAAAAAAGGGGGAGAAAAAAAGAAGAGGAAAAACAAAGAAAAAAAACAAAAAAGGAAGGAAAAAGAGAAAAGAGAAGAGAAAAATAAGAAAAAAAAGAAATGCAAAAGGGGCTGGCCCTCTCCCACTTGGGGAGCCCATGCAACTTGACCACCTCATCAAAATATAGGGGGGCTACCTTAGAAGCACCAGAGGTGTTAACATAGGGAATGAAGTGGGCCATTTTAGAAAAGCAGTCCACCACTACCAAGATGGAGTCATGTTTTCGCACTGTCCGAGGCAGGCCCAGTACAAAATCCATACGTCTTGCCAAGGGCAGTAAGGCATCGGGAGGGGGGTATATAGGCCAGTGTTTTGCTTCCTTTGCTTTGCCATAGTGTAGGTGCGGCATTGAGCTATGATCCGTGCCACGCCACGCTTAAGGCTAGGCTAGTAGAACTGATCCTCGACGGCCTCAATAGTCTTGTTGCGCCTAAAATGACTAGCTAAACTTCATGCATGTAACTCCAACACAAGAAAATATCTCACAGAAGTCCGTGGGATGCACATTCGACACTCTATGAATAAATAGCCATCTTGGAGGACATAATTAGCAAACTCTCTCGTGGGACCAACCCTCAAAGCAACAGACTTTCCCGAAGTCAGAGCACTCGTAAAAATCTCGGAGCTTATCAAATCCGGTTACCTCTATACTCATCGCGGAGTGAAGGGAAACTCTGCGACTGAACGCATCAGTTGCTTGATTCTCTCTCCTTGCCTTGTGCTTCAACACAAAGGTGAAAGCATGGAGGAATTCAATCTATCGTGCATGTCGGGGGTTTAGCTTCTTCTAGGAGTTAAGAAATTTGAGACCCTCGTGATCCGAGTAGAGGACGAACTCTTGCGGCAATAGATAATGCATCCAATATCTCAAAGTCTGCACTACTGCGTAAAATTCCTTGTCATACGTAGAGTACCTCAACCTGGAGTCACTAAACTTCTCACTGAAATATGCAACGGGGTGACTCTCCAGACTTAGAACACTTCCAATGCCTACTCTCGAGGCATCACGTCACCTCAAACACCTCAGAAAAATCAAGAAGGCGTAGAACATGTGCTTGAGTCATCTTCTCCTTGATATCCAGAAAGGTTTTATTGACGGTCTTGGTCCACTCAAAGGCTCCCCTTTTGATGTAATCGGTGATGGAGGCCATGATCGCGCTAAAGCCGCGAATGAAGCGACGGTAGAAGGTCGCTAAGCTGTGGAAATTGCGAACGTCATGGATGCTTCTCGGCCTCGGCCAATCCACGATCGTCCTGACCTTCTTAGGGTTAGTTGAAACATCCTCTGATGAGATTACAAAACCCAAGAAAATGACACGATCTGTCATAAATGCACACTTCTTGAGGTTGGCGTAAAGGCTCTCTCTCCTAAGGGTGTCACACACATGATGAAGGTGCTCTAGGTGATCCTCCCTGGTCTTGCTATAAACAAGATTGTCATCAAAGTACACAACCATGAATATGTCAATGAAGGGTCGTAATACTTGAGTCATCAGTCTCATGAATGTGCTAGGGGCGTTGGAGAGCCCAAAGGGCATTACCAACCACTCATGTACCCGTCCTTCGTCTTGAAGGCCGTTTTCCATTCATCTCCCGGTCTAATGCGAATTTGATGGTAGCCACTCTTCAAATCGATCTTGAAAAATATCATGGCTCTAGCCATCATGTCTAACATGTCATCCAACCGTGGAATCGGAAAATAGGACTTCACGGTGATCTTGCTGATAGCATGGCTATTCACACATTTTCTGTGTTCCATCCTTTTTTGGAGCTAGAAGTGCAGGCACAGTGCAAAGGCTCATACTTTCTTTCACCGGTCCTCTCTTGATGTACTCGTCTACCTGCCTTTGCAGTTCATCATATTTAGTGAGATTCATGCGGTAATGCGATAGGTTAGGCAGAGTCGTTTCTAGAACCAAATCGACCGTGTGCTGAATGCCACGCATGGTAGGTAAGCCATCTGGAAGCTCATCAGGGAAGACATCATGAAACTCATTTAGAAGGGTGGCTATCTCTTTGGGGTGCTCACTAGGGGTGTTCTCAACCACCTCTCGAATAACCAAGGCCCAAATCGGGGAGTCCACATCAAGCTCTCTCTGAAATCTCCTGGCATTGATCAATTGGAGCTTCTTGGTTTCAGGGGGCTTTTGATGTTCAGTAGGCTCTCTTCGCTTAGTGGGGTCCTTTCGGGTGATCATTCTAGGTGGAAGAGGGTCCAGTTTGGTCCTTTTGTCATCATGTTCAAAGGAACACGAGTTGGATCGACCATATAGAGTAATATCCCGATCAAATAACCAAGGTCGACCTAGAATGATGCTGTTGACCTTTATGGGAAACACATTACACCAAATTTGATCTTGGTACGGGTGAAACTGGAGGGGTACCAGGCATCTGGTGTGAACGGAGATGGAGGAGGAATCTACCCAAGACGCTCGGTAAGGACTGGGGTGATCCACGGGGGTCAAACCAAGGCTGGTGACGGCATTAGCGGAGATCGCATTAATGCAACTCCCTATCGACGACAACCTTACACACCTTGCCTCCTAACTTGAGGAAGGTATGAAAAATCGTAGTTCGACACCAGTTGTCACTCTCTTTGGGTTGGGACAGAACATAGCTCGCGACTCCAAGTCGCGTGCTATCGGGGAGGTCGAGAATCCGCTCTTTGCAGGCATAACCGGCCCTGGACACCAACCAACATCTCGGCTCATGCGCTTCCTGATACTCCTCAACCCACCAGGCGCATAAACTACTTCTGGCTTGGTCTCTCCTATGTGCAAAGCCTTAGTGGGACATTGTGGCACATAGTGGCAATACTCATGACACTGGAAACACTAGTTACATGAGCTGCTCTCCTTTCTTGACTCACCAATAGTCACACCCTTTCGTTTAGTATCCGCACTCAAGGGTGGGGCGGTAGTCGCCGGAGGGACTACAACTAGAGTGTGGGCTCGAGGGGCCGGAACGGCTAACGACTCCTCACTAGGTGGGGGGTAGGAGATGAAAGGGCTCAAAGTGAGGGGCACCTGACTGACGTGCTACCAGCGGCTTTCGGGGTAGACTCGGGACAACACGGTGCTCCGGGAGACGTAGACCCTGCTGTCGTGGGGGTGGAGGCCATTGGAATCTCTCTACATCAAAGGTAATATGTTACATGCGCTCAAGGGTGGTCAACTCTCGAAGGAAGAGCTCACGCTGAATGTGCTCACGTAATCTTACCCTAAAGCGGGATAGAATCACGGTACTGCCCTTAATAACACCGCATCTCAGGAAGAGCTCGTCAAATAGTGCGATGTACTTGGAGACATGATGATCTCCCTGGGAAAGTGACTGCCACTAATCTAGAAGTCACTGTCGATAGGATGTGGGGAGGTATTTCTCTCGTAGCTTTGCCTTCATCTCTTTCCAAGTCCTATTGGCTCCTCTTTTCTAGCAGCTTTCAAGCGCTCGACATTAAGCCAGTAAATTTTAACTTGGCCTACGGGTGACGCTATGATAGAAATGAACTCCTTTTTTTTGGAGCAAGTTTAAGCTAATCAAATATGCAAAACTAACTCTAATGTGCATATGAACAATAAGTGAACATGCTGATAGAAATTGACAATCCATGCACCTTTTTCTAACCATGCTCCGGGAGAACAACAACGGGAAGTGATCTACGAGGTCGATCCCGCATGGGCCGAAGAGTACGAAGAACAGGTGCGAGAATGATTTATGTTGCATGATGTTTGGGATCACGATTTGTTTATTGCTTCCGGATTAGATTTGATTGACGACTTAGTGTTTGAGATTGGTCTATCAGTTGGTCCGTTTGGTATTGTGTTAACTAAAGAGCTATCTCATGCCGATTTGATGTGGCAAAACTTCTCCGATTCACATGAGAAGCAGCGGATCGAGATCCCGAATATGACTATCGACACTGAGTTCACCCCTTATGCTCCAGTCATCGTCTTCATCCTATTGTGGTATTTCAAAACTCGAGGATGAGTTTTCTTGAACTGAGTGCAATTGACGCAGAGCGAGACGCGAGGCGTCGATCAATAGGTTGAGCTGACGTATTGTACGATGGCCATATTTACTTGGGCGATGATAGGAGTCGCAATCGAGTCATTTTATTTTGTTAGGTATTTTGACTTTTACTTGAGTCTAGTTTAGAGTAAAAAATGTTATCTTTATTTTGTACTATGTTATAGTTATTTGGGCCTCGTGAGTGGGCCTAGGTAATTGTATTTTTTGTAAGGGGCAAAAGGGTCCAAGTCACATGTAATTTTCTTTAAAATAGAGAGCCCCTCCTCTTGTATGAGGTATGGAAAAATGAAATGAAAAAAAGTGCTTGGCCATATGTGTTCTCCGTGAGAGAGAATGAGCTTTGAGAGAGGGAGCCTGTGAGGGGTTGGGATGAGAGGCCTTCGAGATGAGAGGCCCCAAGGGAGAGGATGCGAGGTTTGGACTTGAAGTCTCACCGCTCCCAACATCTATCCTGTCGCTGTTCATCGTCGTTGCCTGTTGCCGTCATCCACCAACACGACCGCCGTAACCCCCAGACCACAGTAAACCACCCCCCCTGCTGTGTTCCTCCTCCTCTGCACACCCAGCCCACCGTAAACCCCCCACCCGTTCGTCCTTCTTCCTCTCCCATTCTCTGTGCTCTCTCCGTGTGAACATAGTACGGAGCCCCATCCCCCGCCTCTGTCCACCCCCCCCCCCTTGCAGGCTGCAGCGCCACCCTTGCTCCGGCCGTCATCTTGCCACCCGAATGCCATTCACAGCAGCCCACGCCGCCCCTCCCCCCCTGCGCTGGTCACACCCTTTGCCACTGGCCGCCCGACACTCCGTCGCAACCCCAGCGAGCTCTCTCTTGTCGGCCCCGACCAGCCTCCCCTACAGGCCTGCCACCACCCCAGCGCCGATAGCCACACCTGTTGCCGCGGTCCATCTTCTTGCTCTCGCTGGTGCCGTGGTTTCGCCGCCAGTCAAGATCCACTGCGGACTGGCCTCCCTGCCCACCTCCGGTCGGCATCGCCCACTGGCCACCACTGCGTCGTTCGCTGGTTGTCTGTCTTGTCAGAATCCCGCCACCTTCTCCCTTCCTTCTGCTTCGCTTCTTTCTCTTTTGCCATTGCGTGATCCTTTTCCCACATAGCCATGACCCCCCCCCCCCCATCGACTCGCCCTTCCTTCGCACACACTTCTCCCTGCGCCCCTTCTTCTCTCTGTCCATAGCAGCCCGTCCCATCTCTCTTTCCCTCTCTTACTTTTCCTCCCTCTTCTAGCATTAAATGCCCACCTCTTCTCGTTTTTCTCTGGCCATCCCTTACCCATCCCATTGCCCCGTAAGAAAACCCTTCATTTCCCCATTTTTTTCATTTCAATCCACTAATTTATTCCACGAGCATTTAATGCTCCAACCTTCCATTTTACTCTGTTCACACTCATAAGACCCGACCCATCTTTCCCCCACTCCACCTTTCTTTTACCCTTTTATTCACCCAACATTTAATACTCACACTCCTCCCTACTATATTAGTCTGAGATCACGTCACCTCTCCACCGTCCTCTCTCCCTTACTCTCTTTCCGTTCCACACACTCAGGGTTGATAGTGGTGAGTTCCGATAGACGGCTTGGCTTGCCCGGCCCTACCCACGACAATCGAACCAGACTTGGCACATATGAGGCTCATCCTTTTTGTTCCGCATTAATTGGGCATCCACTCAACATGGAGGACCACCAAACTGAAAGGCTCCAAGTTCAAGTGTGCGCAGGAAGCTTCAAGTGCTTGTGTAAGTGTTTATAAAAGAATATTAAAAAAGGGATACCTTGCTGTTATACCCTTGCATGTATATCCTTGCATATATGCCCTTCATGGGCATGTACCCCAACTCCTAAGGGACACACAAGGATGAAGGATCACCCAAGTGTGGAGGTGTTCTCGTGCATTGTGAAGACTCATGCTTGTGCATTTACAAAAGTATATAAAAGGGGATATGCTGCATATATGCCCCTATGTGCAGTGTTCCCAATTCTTAATAGATATTTTAGGAAATAAATTCAAGAGATTGAGCATAGATCAATCGTCAAAGGACAGCCAAGCAGATCTAAGCGTGAAGCGGTCTTGTGCATGTGTTTTGTGATTAGAAAAATCTAGAAAGTGCAGAAAACCCGGGAAGGGTTTGAAATTGCAGAAAAATTCACTAAGGACTTGAAGTTGCAGAAAAACCCAAAAATGGTATGAAATTGCCAAAAAACCTAGAAATAGTATGAAATTATAGAAAAACTCGGAAAGAGTCTGGAATTGCAAAAATACTCAGAAAGGGTCTGAAATTGCAGAAATACACAAAAGGGTTTGAAATTGTAGAAATACTAAAAAGGGTCTGAAATTGTAGAAATAGCTCTACTATTGGGAAAATTATAGAAATACCCCTTTTTTGGGAAAATTGTGAAAATACCCCTATTTGTGGGGAAATTGCAGAAATACCCCTGTTTGTGAGAAAAATTCAGAAATAGCCCTACTTTTGAGAAATTTGCAGAAATATCCTTGTTTGTGGAAAAATTATAGAAGTGCTCCTACTTCTATGAAATTTGCACAAATATCCCTATTTATGGAAAATTGCGGAAACATCATTGTTTGTACATGTCCTTGTAAACAAAGTAAGAAAAAAGAAGGGGAATCATGCATGTAAGCCCCCATTTGCATTCTTCAAAGTCCTCGTGGACGTATGTGGAATTAATCCAAGTCAAAGGTGTTTTAACGATCGATAATACTCTGATCTGATGGACCAATAGCGATTATCTTGGCGATCCGAGTGTCTGATTGTGATGAAACTCAAATCTTATGGTCAGATCTTGACCGCGAACAAATCTGACGGTCAGATCACGATCGAAAACAAATTCGATGGTTTGATAGCGATCATCTTTGCGATTCAACGGTCTCGTTGTGATGAAATTCAAATCTAATGGTCAGATATTGATCAGAAGTAAATTCAACGGCCTCATTGAGACCCGGCGTAAATCCGAGGAGTATGATCCGGATCGGAAACATAATCCAACGGCTCGATAGTGATGGGGTACAAAATCTGATAGTCCAATCACTGCCAGAAGCAAGTCTAATTGCCCGATTTTGACCAAATACAAATCCAATGGTCTGCTTATTCACATAAGCAAATCCGAAAGTTTAATTGTGAGCAGAAGCATATCCAACGATCGGATTGCAACTGGATGTAAACCCGAAGACTCGATTACATAATTGGGATCAAATGTAAGGATCTTGAAAGACCAATTGTAATCCAACTTTCATGTATTCAAGAAATGAAAGTCTTCAATTTCCTTGCAAGAGTATGTATCTCTAATGGGCGATGATTAAGATCGTGTCCATTAGTTAAAAATCTCAATATCACAACGGATGTAGAGGCAAAATGTGTTTTTTGACAGTTAATCAAATCTGTCTGTATTTTACGTCGTTGTAAATAAACACCAACTACGGTTGGTGAGGAAAGGTTCAACACACGAACCTTAAATCGTCTGATAAATCTAAAGTGTGAAATAAACATGTTGATAATATATGAAATCCTCAAATTTAATTCATCATCAGTGTGTCCGCATTTTTTGCGTCAGACAATGGCTGCACTCATTGCACTTCGATCTATCTGATAAAGGCTAGGCTAGAACTTTTACGAGTGTTTTAGGTGTTTGGCAAAATGATAGAAAATCAATTTGAGAAAAAAGTGAAATATTTTGTCCTGACAATGCCAAAGAGTTCTTTGAGAAAATCTGAATATATTTATAGAAAATGAGGGGGTAATGCATGAGTCTTACTGTGTTTTATCCTACAACAAAATAGTGTTGGTCAACAGAAAAGCAGACACTTGGTGGAGACTGTATGTGCTCTTCTTTCTAGCGCTATCTTTCTAAAAGGTTCTGGGGCTAGGCCACCATTGCCTATATTATAAATCAGATGCCCTCCCGAGTCATTGGAAAGGCTCCCCTTTCCATTTTGTGTCTTGGTTGGCCTCTGTTTGTTCTTCCTTAGTGAGTGTTTGAGTGTCTTTGTATCATTCATTGTCTTCGGCTAGGGCACGCTAAACTTGATCTTCATGCCACAGAAGGTATTTTCCTGAGTTACTCTCCACACAGAAAGGGTACAAGTGTTCTGACCCTAGCATCGGTAGAAAAGTCGTTCTTAAGGATGTCCATTTGTGAGTTTGAGTCCTATCCTCCTCCCACTTCCCAGGGGAGCTTCTGCTTGTCTTTTATTCTACACAACCGTTATAGTTTCATATTTTCTCCCTTCTTCCTTTCGCTCCCTTACATGCCACAAAAGGGTCCTCTCCTAAGGCAAGCGATTGCCTCACTACTGGTGTGTTTACCAAGGAGTTGCTCACCTGCTTTCGATGGCATCAGAAGGGAGACACCACCTGCTGATCGTCCTACCCATGAAGATGTTACTTCTGTAGGTTAGCATGATGATTGCACCTTCTTATTGCTGTCTGGAAAGTTACTTGAAAGTTGTGTTATCAAAAGCCCCCGAGGCGCTCACTTAGTCGTTGAGGCAACGCGAGGTGGTGACAGCTTGTCTCGCGTTGGCCCAAGTTGTTGAGGCGAGTGCCTCGACCCGCCCATCTCGATCCACGTCCGCTAACCCCCTCGCCAACCGAATCGGCGTTTTGCCAGCCCGTGAACCGTCCAAGACCCGCGATTGCTCGATAAGGGGATCCAGGGTATAAATTTTCGTCTTCTTCCTAGTGTTTTGAACCCCCTCGACTATTTTCCCCTCATCCTCTCCCGAATTGAACGGCGAAAACCTATGTAGTCTGAGGCGTGAGGCGACCGAGGCGATCAAGGAGTCGTCTCACGCCTCAAACGCCTAGGCGATGGCCTAGGCGTTTGAGGCATTGAGGAGAGATTTTATTATATACATATATAATTCAAAAAAATAAACCATATATCTAAATATCACAAAAATGTCTATATAAAGTCAATAAATTTCGTAAATTCATTCAATCTTATGATTCAAATTATTATGACTCACTAAATTCACATAGAATTTAAGCCAAATTACAATTATGAAGATACCAATAATGAAGAAATTAATAAATTCAGATAACTGACGTAAAACAAATTCTGGTGAGTCAAAAGATAATCTCTCACATTTTGAAAGAGAAGAAATAAAAAAACCTATAAATCTTATAGGCAGAGAGAGTGAGATAGACCATCGTCAAAAATCTTCTGTGTGCGTCTATGTGAGATAGAGAGAGAGTGAGACCAACTGTGGTTAGAGCGAGGCGAGCAGTCGCCGCCTCGCCTCAACGCCTAGGCGCGCCTTTGACTACATAGGCGAAAACCTCTGCCAATCCTCTCACATCTCCCCCCTACAGCGAGCGACGATCAGTGAGCGGCGACTGTCAAGCAGACGTCACCGACCTTGGTATGGCGGCGAGCGTCTCTCTCTCTCTCTCTCTCTCTGGCAATGATAACCCCTTCCCCCTCTCTCTCTATCTCCCTCTCCTCTCCCTCTCTCTATGTGTGTGTCTCACACACACATGCACAGCCCCAGCTTGGAAGTCCCTTTCTCTCTCTCTCTCTCTCTCTCACACACACACACACAGATGCATAGAGGGGTGCTCGGTCCCTTCTCTCTCTGTTTGTCTCTCTCTCTTTCTCTTACACACACACAGGGGTTCGGCCCCTCTCCCACTCTGTCTCACTCTTTCTTACTCTCTCCCTCTCTCTCTCACACTCACATACACATACACATACACATACACATACACACACACTCTCTCTCTCATGCACACACAAGTGCTCGACCCCTTCCACTCTCTGTGTCACTCTCTCTCTCTCACACACAGAGGGGCGAGTCCCTCTCTCACTGTCTCACTCTCTTTCTCTCATACATAGGGGCCGAGGCCCTCTCACTCTCACGCTCTCCCGCTCTCTCTCATTCTCACTCACTCTCCCACTCTCTCTCACTCTCCCACTCTCTCTCTCTCTTACACACACAGGAGCTCGGCCCCTCCCCCACTCTCTCTCTCTCACACACACGCACACACATACACATAGGGGCCGAGCCCCCCCCTCTCTCTCTCTCTTACGCGCACACCCGTAGGGGATCTCACTCGTTGTCTCACTGTTTCACACAGGGCCGAGCCCCTCTCTTATTCTCACTCACACACTCTCTCTCTTACGCGCACATGTACACATGGGCTCTCACTTGCTGTCTCACTTACTGTCTCAGACAGGGCTGAGCCCCTCACTCACTGTCTCACATGCACGCACAGTCAGACAGGGGCCGAACCCCTTTCTCACTATGTGTTTCACCCTCTCTCTCTCTCTCACACACACACACAGTCTCATAATTAGTGTATGTCACTCTATCTACAGGAGTGCATGGCAATCAACGACAATCTCTATTCTGTTTGGATAATTCCGGGCAACATGGAGCTTAAAACAGTCAGTAAAACATTTTTTTGGAAATTTATTGACTTTATGCATGCATTTTTTCGATATTTACTTTTCAAAAAAAATATTTTTGTGATATTTAGACATATAATTTATTTTCTTAATTATATATATTTATTTAATAAAATATCGCCTTAAACGTGACTAGGAGTTTGAGGCGTGAGGCGACCTGCTGATCGCCTCGATCGTCTCACGTCTCTGATTACATAGCTCGAAAAGTGTACCGAGCATCCACTTTCTCATTTCCTCACTTATTCGCATCTTTCACTTTCCCATCACAACTTTGTTTTTGCTTTGTCATCTGTTTCTTTGCCTTGTTTTGTTGCAAAGACTGTGAAGGATCCCAAGTGGTTGTTTGCAATGGAGGAGGAGATGAAAGCCCTTCGCAAAAATGGGACCTGGGAACTAGTTGATGCACCTAAAGGGCAGAAGTTGGTTGGTTCCAAGTGCTCAGTATCAAATGCAAGCCAGACGTCATTATTGCAGGGACAAGGCATGGTTGGCTGTCAAGGGATTCACTTTGACTTACAGTGTGGATTATGATGAAACCTTTGCTCATGTATCTCAGCTCAAATCGATTCGAGTTATTCTCTCCATTGCTGCCTAATTCTCTTGGAAATTGTTTTAGCTTGATGTTAAAAATGCATTCCTCAATGGTAATCTACAAGTGGAGGTTTATATGCAGCCTCCACTCAGTTACTCCATGGGTGGGAAAATTTGCTGCTTGAAGAAGGCTTTTTATGGTCTCAAGCAGTCCCCTCGGCATGGTTTGATCGCTTCTAACTTCCTGTGCTTCGTTTTGGTTATGTTCAAAGCATTACTAACCACACTCTGTTTGTTAAATGGAAAGATGGCCGTGTTGCACTTCTTTTTGTCTACGTTGATGATATGCTGATCACCGGTGATCATGTGGAGGAGATTCTGTCCCTCAGGGATGGGTTGGCCTGGGAATTTGACATTAAAGACTTGGGATTACTTCGGTATTTTCAAAGTCTTGAGGTCACCTATTCCAGCAAGTGTATTTATGTCTGCTAAAGGAAATATGCACTTGATTTGTTGGCTGTCACTGGTAAGTTAGGCTGCAAGTTTGCTGTCACCCCCATTAAGGTCAATCACCAACTTACTAGTCGGGATGGATAGCCACTGGTTGAAGCTGAAAAAGGTCGCTATCAGCGGATTGCTGGGAAGCTTTTGTACGTGAGTCTCACTCGTCTTGACATCACTTATGCCGTGAGTATTGTCGGTCAATTCATGCATGCTTCTACCACTCAGCACATGCAGGCTGTGAACCGTATTCTCCTTTACCTCTCCGGGGAAAGGATTGTTCTTCTCTAAATCCGACACTCTTCACATTGAAGGATATGCTGATGGGCCGGTTCCAAGGAAGACTGGAGATCTACTATAGGTTATTATGTCTACCTTAGGCAGAATTTGGTTACATGGCGGAGTAAAAAGTAGACTGTGTGTTCCCAGTCGAATGTTGAAACTGAATATCATGCCAAGGAACTTGGTCTTACCAAATAAAGCTCTTATCATAGGACATTGTGTTCAAGATTGTCCTTCCCCTTCGGCTGTATTGTGACAACAAGGTGGCTATTGATATTGCCAACATTGAGATTGACTGCCATTTTATTTGCAACTGGTTGGACGGTAGGGAGTTATGTCTTCCTTAGATTTGTTCCATTGATCAAATTGTAGGTGTTTCACCGAAGGGGTCACCAGAGATCAGCTCCACTCGGTTATGGGCAAGCTGTGCATGCGAGACATCTGTGCTCTACTTGAGGGGAATTGTATGAGATAAAGACGCCCATGGGCTACCGAACCCATTAACTTGGGTCCTGTTCACTCTGGCTCACTTTAGAACTAGCTCTTGCATGCTAGTTCATTACCGGGCCCGTTATCATGGATCGTTTAACTTAAATTCTTTGTTCTCCCTTCCAGAAATATAGCTGGCCTTATACACTTGTAACAGGGGTATTATTGTCATAGTCTCTAATGGTTTACCTAATAAAATAATGGGAAGGGCGGTGGCTGTCTGAGTTGGGCGGGCTGCACCCCACTACTTGCGCATCCTCTCTCTCCACTTCTTCTTCTTTCAGCATGGAACTTAGAAATCTACCCAACTCTTGTTTTTTCTTAAGTGACTTTTTAAGGTATCAGGTTGTTTGACAATTGGTTGTTGATGGATCTGCTGGCATGTAAGAATTAGATGGATGGATGGCAATGGTTCGGTTGGGAAGTTCTCCATGTAATCCATAGAGTATGGTCCAAGGTTCAATACCTGCTCTGTGCCTTTCACTTCTCCCCACTACCCCACTGGATCAATGGAAACTGGGTAAAATGATTTAAGAAGTTATTAAAATAGGTTGGTGTTTGGTAGAAAACTTACAAACAAAGATGGCAGAATTAAATGCATTATTAATATTTAATTCATTTCATCTATTGTTCACATACAAATAAAGAACACCTGGAATTAGCAAAGGTGAAGTGAAAATAAGGCATCTGTTTTGTTTTTCTGGGGAGTAGAATGGAGTGAGGAGTGAGCATTATTTGGATTCAAATAAAATTTTCGAAGTGAACCAAACTAAAATTTTCATTCTGGTTCAATCTTGAAAGCTTATTTGGTTTAGTTGGTTTCAAGAAATTCTTAAACTAGGCCAAACTGGAAGGCTGAATATATATAGATGTATAGTTTTTAATTAGATTTTAGGAGTATCTACATAAATTATAGCAAAAATATTTACTGGATAAAAGCCAATTTTTCTGCCTTTGGTTAGTTAGTTCGGTGAGTACTTCGGTTTGGTGAAGAAAATTTCCAAATCTAGGGAAGCTGAACCATGCACAAGAGAATCGAGCATGAAGAACAACAATAGATAGAAGCAAGCAAGGATTTGGGATCGGATCGGCTGGACCCAAACCGATCCAAGTCGGCTGGATTGACCGATCCCGATCCGATCCTAGTCCGATCAAGGCCTACCCTTTTTTTTGTCTTTTGAGGTTCGTTTGAGTTTACTTGCTCTTACAAGGTTTTTTTATACAAAAGTCACTTTAATTTACGAGGGGCCGAGGCCCTCCCCCCCACCCCACCCCCCCCCACCCCCCCCAAGAAAAAAAAAAAAAAAAGATGACGAGGAGGAGGCACCGGAGGCTGGTAGAGACAGGTGGTGACGAGGGCCTGAAGAGCAGCAGGTAAGTTCTTCTTCAGTTCTTCTCCTCTATTTTTTAAATTTACCTGATGGATTGTGAGAATGGCCTGGGGATTGCACTGGATCAGCTGATCACGAAGAATTGGGACCGGGGGGGATTGAGATCAGATCGGCCCGACCCAAAACTGATCGGATCCGATTCTTCCTTCCATGGATAGAAGTGAGGCTATAGTGAGTCAACCAAGTGAGACTTCAATCATTCATGATATGCTAGTCTCTTGTCTTGTATCAATTATCAAACAACAGATTAAATTGATAATTTGGAATGCTGTTTCAAAATTCAGGATCAGAGCTATATCTGAATGCTGGCCTCAAAGAATTTAAACTGATTTGGGATCGAAACTGTTAGAAAAAATGGTGAAAAACAAAAAGGAAGGAATGTATCTTCATTTGAAGAACTCTTGCACATCTGCTTTTCATACAAACAATTACTTTTTGCATAATACCCTTGTTTAACTTTAAATTGTAGGATTGCCATTGCTAAAAGTGCACTCACATAGCTACCTTCTTGCATGGCAATATGTGCCATTATGCCCTAGCCATAACGTGACATCTTAATCACAAGTTGATTACAAACCTGGATAAAAAGGCAAGAAGTCCCTTCCATAACCTGAGATACAGCTCAATCATGTTTTGTTTAGTGCTAAGTGGTTGCTAACCAAATGAAAATTATAAAAACTTCCTTGTAACTTGCTTAGAGAATTTGATGGTGGAATTTTAAAAGGGTAGTTTGGTCAGTGTAAAAGCTGACTGTTGTTAGAAGTCTCTTTCAGGCATGTTCCAATGGCATTGAAATCAAGGAATGTATTTGCGTCTACTTTTCATAAGTAATCGTATTCATGCAATTTCATTCCTTGAATGGAGCATTGTGATGTTATTATTTTTGTACTTTAACACTATTATTATTTATAACAGAACTGGGCATGATTTGGTAGTTTTTAAGTATTAACTTCTATTATATGTTTGTCTTTTATCAAGATGTGGTAGATAACCATCTTACTTCTGTATGAAGATATGCTCATTGCCGTATCAGAAATACTGTATATCTGAAAGGAACTATCACACTGTATACGTCACTTCCATTTAATTTCTCTATTGAGACTTTGAGAGCTCTCAACTACATCTTGATTTTCATTTTGGAGCCTTGCTAGCATTTTTGGAGCATCAGGCGAGGTTATCATTTTGTCAGTGTCCCTCTCAATGCTAGTCAAATATAGGGCATGCAATTTAGCACACAACAGTACATGTGTCCATGTGCCACAAATCATAGATGCATTCTGCACCATGTTAACGTTGGTTCTCTCTGCAGTCATCCAATTGATGAAACTATTACCCCTTTTGTAGGTGGAGTGCTCCCTTATGGCCGACATGGCTAAAGAGATTGTTGAAACAAATGGGTATTCTAATGGTGATTGTGCTTCCTAATAACCTGTTAATACAAACTTTTGCTCTGACAGTGGACGACATTACTGTTTGTATTCTAATTTGAACTTTCTTTCAATTCTCCAGTCATAACAGTTTTGAAGGGAAAAGTTGAAGAGATTGTCCTTCCAGTCAGTCATGTAGACATCATCATTTCCGAATGGATGGGCTATTTTCTACTGTTTGAAAACATGTTGAACACAGTTTTATATGCACGTGACAAATGGCTTGTATGCTATATCTTCACTTTGCCTTTTGTTTTTAGCATCACAACTGTGTACTTTGTAGTACTCATTAGTAATCATATTTAAGCTTCAGTTTAAGATCAGAGGTCCTTCACACTAAGTAGATTGCTTAATCATCTGCTTTTTTGGTCTGAGTTGAGCTTGCACTTCTCTATTCATGTGTATTGCTTACAATCAACTGAGGACGAATGACATGTATACTTAGTTATATTATATAATGATGTCAATGTATACTCATAAAATAAATATATCAGAAACAAAAATATTTAGATGGAACAAATGACGTGTTAAAAGTATTTATGTCAGAAACGAAAATGTTTTGATGGAACAAATGACGTGTTAAAAGTATCTATGTGTCATATGATGATGCCAATGTATACTCATGAAATAAGAGTATCAGAAATAAGGATGTTTAGATGGAACAAGTGATATGTTGAAAGGGTCATCAGAAAGAAGACTTAGAAGAGGCCTGCAATTCTTTCCCTAGGGAATGGAATTACCAATATGGTCAGAGTAAATCTATCATTCCCTAGGGAATGGAATTACCAATATGGTCAGAGTAAATCTATCAAGTACAATGCGGTAAGTGAGCACCTCATGAACCTGGAAGAGAATCTGCCAGCCAGGAAAAAAAGGGAAAAATAACCAATGAAACTCATGAAGATAAGAATGCTCAAAGATTAAGAATATGTGCAATATCCTTATCCGTAGACAATTCCATTTACTCCACCGTTTTGGAAGTCATATCCTATAAAGTCCAGAAATTCACATAAATAATTTTTTTAGCTCATCTCCACTTGAGCAATGTACTTCCCTAACTGCAAGTAGAGGTCAAGACTATCCTATTTCTGTTATAGTCAACATGCTGCTCCTCGCCAAACTCTCAGATTTTATATTCCATTTGAGTCAACAAACAGCATATAATGATGATCACAGCGGCCTTTGAGGGAAATGTAGGTTGTTGTTATGGCCAACACAGTGAGGGAAGTGAAGATGTGGTTTCAGAAGTTTCTATTGTGCTTTACACTGGCTGGAGAGGAATAGGCAGACCAAAGTCACGTGCATGAAACCAAAAGCAAGCAGATTGGATGATGTCATCCTGATCTACTAGCAGCAACTGACTGCTTAGAATTTATACTAGTAATACTTGTCTTGTAACCAGGCCCATACACAACTGAGGTTAGGCCATGTTTATGTGTTAAGAACAGCCAAATATTCTACTCTTCTTCTAAACAGACGGATAATTTAGCAGTCAGCCTGTGGCCAAACCTATTGATATGGATCCTGATCAGGGTACGCATGTTTGGTCTTGGAAGGTATTTTTTATTGCTAGAAGCATTTTGGTCGTTGACGTTAATTAGGGTTTAGGGACATAAGTGACATTATAGTATACATTTCTTAGGGGGAAAATAGTGTGGCTGCTTGTTTGCGGGGGTGGGGGGGTGCATTTTTGTTGGTGCATGGCTTTCGGCCTTTTGGAGGGGCGACTTTATCCAGGTTATGTTCTCTTTACTATTTTTATCCGTTCTTCTTTATGTTTGTACGTTACGTACTTTTCCCAGTTTATTTTCATTGATAGCTGCACTGTCAATTTGTTTCTTCCCTTTCTTTGTTGAATGCCAGTAAACTCCTCTACCTGTGAGCACCTCTGACCATTTTCTGTTTCGTATTCTATCTTCTTATAAATGTCTGCAAGCAGTCATCCAACACCTTCATATGCATTGAAAAAGAAGTCGTTAGTGGTGCAATCTTGGGCACCTGAAGGGTGGATGTCTGCCCTTGAAGCTGTTTCCTCCTCCATTGGCCTTGTTTGACATCCTTGAGCTGCTTCCTCTCCTCATGTCTCCATCAGAACAAGGAGGAAATAAACAAAAAGGGGAAATAAATAAAGGAGGGAGGAGTACGAGAGAATATTGACCCCCAACTGCCATAGCTGGCAGTTCGCAACCCATCTACACTTCTTGAACCTACTGCTGTCCCTGTTCCCTCTTCCATTGGTGTTGCAGTGGCTTTGCTCTTCTCCTTGGGAGGCTGCTGCCCTGAAGGGAGAGACATTTTGAAGTCTAAAATCCATGTGCTATTCACCCTTTTCTCTTTAGACATATCTGGTTCCTTGCCTGAGCAAATAACTTACCCATTGTAACCGATATAGTTAGTCACTTGAAACCAACTGAAACATGCCCATGCACACGTTGGCAAATCCCATTTATTCCAAAACTGGTATTCACAATCCACTTTGTGGCTATATTAATTCTGGGCCCTCTCAACCTGTTAACTGAAGAGTTGCTCCAGTTTGGTTCAATGGCATGGTATCAGAGAAGGTTTACCCATTGGGTTTCTGTATGGTCTTGACTCTATTCGTATATTAGATCAGATCTATATACTCATTAACTTGAGTTTTGGGTTTAATGGTTCCAAACATGTTAACCGTTAAAGTGAATTCAACTAGTATTCATGAATAGTAGTAAGCCATTGTCAGGGCTGTTACCTGTCCTTGTATTCAACTTCTCTCTTGAAATGAAATCTCAGCTTTGCTCATGAAGGGTAACCCTGGACAGTTCTGTTATTGTCTATTAGGCCTTTTTTATTAGTCTGAACATGAAAGTACATTTACTTATTGGTTGGCCCTTTACTTTGTCCTGCATCACTCTCTTCCCCATCAATTCCCTCGTGCATGTAATTCTGCATGCAGTTACACCATCCCTGCCTCTTAGCTTGCCATCTGATCTCGGTGTCTAGTCCAATCCAGATGCATCTGCAGAGCTGAATGGTTTCAGCCGTTTTCGGTCATTGGCTTCCTGAGCTGGCAGTCAACCTGCTGCAGCATCTGCATGCTTGCAAAATCTTTATGGGGTTTATGGGTAAAAAACGTCCACCTTTCCATGTTTCTGCAACTAATTTAATTTGTTTCATGACATTTTAACCTCATTTCCCTGCATATATAGTTGGCGCTAGTATCAGAGAGCTTCAGTTTGAGATCAAGTTTGTGTAGACATCATTTCAATAAGAGACAAATTTGTGCGTCCTTTACTTGAAGACATTCTTGGTGTAACCGAACCATATTCTGTGTAAGAACCTATGTAGTTAGAGGCGTGATGCGACCGAGGCAACCAAGGGGTCGTCTCATGCCTCAAACGACTAGGCGATGCCCTAGGCGTTTGAGGCGTTTGCGGTATTTTATTAATATATATATACATTTCAAAAAATATGAATATTTGTTTAAATATCACAAAAATACATACATATAACCAAGATTTTCAGTAAAATTAACAATCAATATTTTTTTTTAAGTGGGTGCTACCACGATTGCATTAAAGCAAAAGGAGAAAGGGATGTACAAGTATGGCCAAGCAGCTCCCAAACAATCCCTATACAAAGTGATCACATTGAGACGGTCCAGACCTCACTAGCCCCCCAACAAAACAAAAAAAGAGAGTTGAGAGAATTCACATTACAAAGTTACTCTGCCCATTCCCTTACTCTATCACAAATAAAAGAAACAAGGGACACCTCAGCTCTAGCCTCTCTTCTAAAAATCTTATTGCTCCTTTCACCCCACAATGACCAAAGAGTGGCACGTATAACCAACCACCACACAATCACATTTCCTCTGAGAGGCCAAGTTCTCCTCCAATATCCGATGAAGTGATGCACCTCTGTCTGACAGGCAATATAGCAACCAGATCTCGAAGCCAATGCATCCCACACCTCCCTCGAATACGAGCAACCTACGAACAAGTGGTCTAGGCTCTCATCGTTCTGCCCACCCAAGCAGTAAGTCGACTGGATGCCGGGGATGAAATGAACCAGCCGGTCACGGGTGGGGAGCCTCTCGTGGGAAATCCTCCAAGTGAGGATCTTCACCTTCAGTGGACTTCTCGGCCTTCAAATCTCCGAGGCAAGACTGTAGCACACCCTTCCATTTGAGATAAAGGTGTAGGCAGCATGAACTGAGAATGTCCCCTCTCTGTTCCACCTCCGAGTCCACTCATCCTCGTTGAGGGAATGCGGGGAGAAATCTAGGAGGCGAAAAAGGAGAACCTGGAACTCCTCCATCTTTGCTGGCCTGAGATCCTTTTGAACATTGGCACCTAGGTGCCCCCTGAAAGTTGGGTGTCAAAAATCCGGTCCACCATCCCCAGAGGATTAACAACGACATCAAAGAGGCTAGGGAAAGACCTCTCCAAAGAGGGCTCACCGCATCATCTATCCTTCCAGAACATGCACCTATTTACTATCCCTATTCGGACTCGAATGCCGGAGGAAAGGATATCCCTACAAGTCAAAATATCACGTTAGATGGGAGAGGTTTGAGACATGGGTGGTGTGTCCAAGTCCTAAACCCTCCTACTCTAGTACCTTTGCCTGACAAGGTTTGCCCAAAGTCATCATCCCCTGCCCCAATCTCCATAGCCACTTGGACAAGAGAGTCAAATTAAAATCTCCCACATCTTTTATCCGCAGTCCCCTTTACTCCTTGCTAGCAGCCACCCTCCACCTGATATCATGTCAACCCCCGTATCTCTCCCCATGTCCATGCTAGAAGAATCTCCTCTGAATAGACTCAATCCTTTGCACGACTGTCCTCGGGATCCGAAATATCGAGAGAAAGTAGATAGGCAGGCTGTCCAGAATTGATCTTCATAAGACTAATTTGTCCCCATATGACAGTAGTCTAGCCTTCCATCCAGCTAATCTAGCCTGATACCATTGTATAATGGGGAGCCAATCAGCACATCGCAGAACACCTGGGACAAAGGGAGACCCAGGTAGGAAAAGGGGAAGACACCTATTGGGCAGCCCAATATGCGTGTTGCCCTCAGGAGAGGCGTATCCTCCATATTAACCCTAACAAAGCAAGCTCTTGTTGAAGTTAACCTTCAAGCCAATAGTCTCCTCCAGCAACTCTAGAAGATTTGTTGTTCACGGAATACTTTTAAAAGAATTATAAAGATTGCACATAGAGGGGCTATATAAATAGCCTGTGTGGGGTTTATTCCGTGGGTGCGCATCGTATTAGACGATTTTGGTTCGAGTGCTGGACCTTTCTCCACTGATCGCAGTTAGTGTTGATTTACATCGGCCTAACGTTTGAACATCTTTGTTTAACTGTTAAAAAAATCCTTGATAGAAATACCAGAGAGTGATCTAGAAGGGGGGGGGATGAATAGATCACCCCAAATTAAAACCAAATCGAAGGAACACAGTTGATGAGCTCAGAGAGACGATGTAGAATGCTTAAAGCACAGCTGAGCACAATCTCAACAATCTATCAGAGGTTAAGATAACTGGAGTGAATAGAGAGATATCGTCAGACTTATGATCAAACAGTAAATGAGCATAGAAGGACAATGTAAACGATGCAGTTTAAACACTCAATTCAGATTCAAGTAATAGAGAAACAGATGTGAATCTGCAGTTGGCCTGCGGTACTTGGCGGAGGTTTGAAATGAGAGACTCCTCACGCAAGAAACCAATCTTTCAGATAGGCCTAACCTATCGTTCGGACTGGGTCTTTTAATATACCAACAGAACACAGTAAATCCACACTAACAGAGAAGATCAATGAGGCAATCACACCAGAAGATAGAGGAATTTTTAGGTGGTTCGATCTCAATCTGAGATCTACATCCTCTCCTCGCTCACACCGAGCGAGGCTTCCTTGTGCTACTACAAATGAGAAAGCAGACTCAGTCTGCGGACAGATGTTGCCTGACAGCTTGCCCTGAGGGAGACAAATCCCTCGACCCAGGTTCTGTACCCCACAGAACCTGCACCCTGGCCTTGCAAACTACAAGTCTAGAACCGGAGAATCTTTCCTCCCTTCCTTTGAACCAGAGGGAACTCACGAGTGACCCCAAGTCACTCGCAACCGGAGACAATGTCTCTCTTCCTCCAAGAGTACTCAGAGGGAAACAGAAAACAAAAACGCAAAGCTAGGATCAAATGAAAACAGAAAACGAAAAATAAAGACAGAATATAGCTTCGATGATAGCACTTTCAGATGCAACGACTAGTTGCTCTCAAATTTTCTTCTCTCTCTCTTCTTCGAAATGAGCTTCTCACTCTCTCTCTCTTCTTCCTGGAGCTGCTCTCTTTCTTTTTCTTCTGGGGATGGTTCTCTCTCTGAATATGCAATGGAAACTCTGGCAGCACACCTTCGACGAACGAGGAGACCCCTATTTATAGAACAAGGTATCGTATTCACCCTTTCCGCGATCCAGATTAGCAACAGAAAGTTGATTGGTCCACGTGGGTTGAAGAATATTCTCCAATTATTGGCCTCTCAAGGGATCTGCCACGTGGACATTTCTTTTCGCACCAAAGAGAAGTCCTAGGTAGCACATCGTTGGATTGCGTGCCTGAATAGCACGTGGTCACTTGATCTTCGACGAGCTCCCCACGTGTTTGTTGTAATGTCCTCCAGGTGCTCTGACTTAGCTGTTAATCTTAACAATCAACTGCTTTGAACTTGTTCAACATGATGGTCTTCATTGCATAGACCTTAAGTTCATGGAGCCCTTCAGCTGCACCGACCTTGATAGCAAGAATTTCTTCATCTGCATCGACCTTAGCACAGGGTTCTTCATGTGCTTCGACCTTAAGTTCATGGAGCCCTTCAGCTGCACCGACCTTGATAGCAAGAATTTCTTCATCTGCATCGACCTTAGCACAAGGTTCTTCATGTGCTTCGACCTTAGTATCAAAGAGTTCTGCATCAGCCCCAACTTGAGTGATGTTAGCCATATCACCTTCAATACATATGCATCGACCTTGTAAGCAAAACATGTATGTGTGCATCGACCTTGATACACAAAGTGTGTGCATGTGCATCGACTTTACATAACACAATGATTGAATGTGCATCGACTTATCTATCAAAGGAATCATTCAACAATTATGACATCATGCACATGAAAATAAGTACAACTCAATACTTATAACATCATCATCATTCAATTCAAGTAATTCAGCATACTTCACCCTTTTTAAATTTTCAGTCAAATATAGTCATAATGGTTGACATCATAAAAACATTGACATCATCAAAACGTAGAATGCAACACACTCCCCCTTTTTGATGATGGCAATCATATGAGTTATTGATGAAGATTTTATTGAGATTTTATTGGTGAAGTTTGGGCAATCAAAATAGGTAGATTCAAAGATGAGATGATAAATTAAAGTATGCACACTGTTCCTGACATGCATGCGTTATGACACTGACTCCTTCACACTAACTCCCCCTGACAATGACAACCTTTTTTTTTCATCAAATCAACAAAAACACAAAGACTCATGCCACAATGACTCATGCTAGCCAAAATCACCCCCCCTTTGACATCATCAAAAGGAGTGGATAGAGAACTGAATGAAATACAGTAAATTCACAATATAGAAAACTTCAAATCCATCTCTTAAAGGAGTAAGTAAGAGAACTGAATTAAGCTCAGGTTCTTCAGGTCTAATATTCGGGATAGACATAGAGTAAGAGTGAAGATTACCATCATACAGAAATAATAAGGAAAACCAAGGTTTAATAGTTATGCCAAGAGTGATCTTTCTAAATGCTGTACAGATCAGATGACTAGAAACTCATGTACTGACGGTTGCTCCAAAGGTATTGAGGACAAACAGTCTACAATTCATTTCAGAAACAGAGGGGTTGACAGATGTTTCTTTTCTGAGCAGCGTAATTGTCATTGAGTAATTTTGGTAAATCACACATTGTTACATGAGGAGACACCTTGATTAGAGGCTGGAATCCCCAGTTACTCAGTGTGATAACCGTATTACTTCTCTTTAGAGAAAAAAGTTAGCATTTTGAAGTGTCTTTTTACGTGAGGAGACACCTTAGTCAGAGGCCAGAATCCCCAGTTACTCAACACTTTAATGCCATTGCTCTGCCATGAATTTTAATTTTCCACAGGCTTTTTAAACAGAGATAATCTGGCACTTCGTGACATAGAATATTTTTCATTTCTTTGATGAGTCATCTAGTTTCTCAGTAACTAGATCATTGCTCTGAGATTTTGATACCCCTATTTTTTTTATTTTGGTATGTGATGTTTGAAGACAATACCACATGTACTGATCCTTAGAGAATTTGTTTCCAGAATTCTAAGTTTCAAACTTTTAGGAGATTTCATGACATAAGAATGTTAACTTTGATCCATGCTCATTAATTATGGAGGAAGACATTCTTCAAATTCTTTGTCCAGGTCTTTGCAGGATTATTAGGTAGAAGCTTCTTAGCTATATTTCAGTTAATCAAACTTAAAAGTTTAAGAGAGTCACGAGTTTCTATCTGTTGTGAATAGACTGTATAAGATTTTCAATGAGCTTTTTGCAGTAGCTAGATCTCTCAACATCTTTTGAATCAGCCCCATAAATTTACCAACTGACAAATTGACCAAGCTCCCCCTCACACTATGAATCAGAAATGCAGACACTTCGAATGCAAAATATATTGCTATGCAGAAAAAAATGTTGATGGATATTAAACCTGGTCTACATGTAAATGAACCTGTGGTATCAGGCGGAGAATGTAGGTCATATGACCCCCTCACACATGATGTGGGTTTCCAGTCAGAAGGGATCTGACCTTCTTCCAGCATTCCATTTGATATACCAACATGTTATGCATGTCAATGCAATTCACTAAAGTATGACAAATGCTAAGTGTAGATGCATACAAACGAGGACGGTATGCAGCTCAATGTTGAAACAGAAACATGGATGCATTTTATTCAAGGAATTCAGAATTCAAGGAGATTTAAAGATGCCCAATTCTCTCCTCAAGGTGGTGAATTTTTCATTGTCCAGTGGCTTAGTGAAGATATCGGCTATCTGATGTGCAGTGCCAATATGGATCAATTCAAAAGTGCTTTTAGAAACCTCATTTCTGATGAAATGATGTCTGATTTCAATGTATTTGGTGCGTGAATGTAAGACTTGATTTTTTGCAAGATTAATGGCACTAGTATTATTATAGTATATGGGTGAGCAGCCCAGGTCTACTTGGTAGTCCTGAAGCTGGTGTTTAATCCAGATTACCTGGGTACCATAAGTCCCTGCGGCTACATACTCAGCTTCTACAGTGGAGAGGGCCACATAATGCTGCTTCTTGGAGCCCCAAGAAACCATACACTCACCTAAAAATTGACAATGCCCACTAGTGCTTTTTCTATCTAGTTTGCAGTCAGCGTAATCAGCATCAGTGTATGATCATCATCATCATCATCATCATCAGAGCCTTATCCCAATTAATTGGGGTCGGCTACACGAATCCTGTTCCGCCAAAGATTTCTATCAAGTGCAATATTCTTATTTAAACTCAAGGAACTAATGTCCTTCCTAATAACATCGCACCATCTCATTTTAGGCCTTCCTCGAGCTCTTTTGCTAGCATCCACTAAGATTTGATCACATCTTTTAACCGGCGCTGAGTTAGGGCGACGAAACACATGTCCAAACCACCTGAGTCTATTTTCTCTCATTTTACTATCAATTGGAGCTATCCCTAAGTCCTTACGGATGCGCTCATTCCTAATCTTGTCTTTCTTAGTCTTGCCACACATCCATCTCAACATCCTCATCTCTGCTACACACATTTTGTGGATGTGTTCCTTTCGTACTGCCCAACACTCGGTACCATATAACAGAGTAGGTCTCACAGCCGTTCTATAAAACCTCCCTTTGAGTTTCACAGGCATACGACGATCACAAAGGACACCTGATGCACTTCTCCATCTTAACCAGCCTGCCTTAATCCTATGTGTAACGTCATCATAAATCTCCCCATTCTCTTGTATGATAGACCCTAAGTATCGAAAGCTACTACTCTTCGGAATGTTATGTCCGTCAATTAGAACCATGTCTTCCTGAACCACTCTCCCATTACTAAAATTACAGTGCATAAATTCTGACTTGCTCCTACTAATTTTAAAACCTTTAGACTCCAAGGCAAGTCTCCAACGCTCTAACTTAGCATTTAGAGCATCAATACTCTCATCAATTTAAACAATGTCGTCTGCAAATAGCATACACCAAGGGATATCATCATGCAATTGTTTAGTTACTTCATCCATAACTAAGGCAAAGAGATACGGACTTAGTGCAGAACCTTGATGCAAACCTATAGAAACGGGAAATTCACCGGTCTCCCCAGCAATAGTTCGAACACTAGTAATAGCACCGTCGTACATATCCTTAATCAAATCAACATATCCTTGAGAGATTCCTTTCTTTCTTAATGTCCACCAAATCAATTCTCTCGGTACTCGATCGTACGCCTTCTCTAAATCAAGAAAAACTATATACAAATCTTTTCTCATCTCTCTATACTTCTCCATTAGCTGCCGTAGCAAGAAAATAGCTTCTGTAGTAGATCTATTTGGCATAAAACCAAACTGATTTTCCGACACAGTAGTCATACCACGGAGGCGTTTATCAATTACTCTTTCCCAAAGTTTCATAGTATGACTCATAAGCTTAATTCCACGGTAATTATTACAACTTTGAATATCTCCTTTATTTTTATAGAAAGGAACTACAACACTTTTTCTCCAAACTTCTGGCATTCTTCGTTCCTTTAAAATTTTATTAAAAAATTTAGTTAGCCACTGAATACCAATATCTCCTAGGCCTTTCCATACTTCAATAGGTAAGCCATCTAGTCCTAAGGCCTTGCCCACTTTCATTTTCCTTAAAGCATCCTCCACTTCTGACATCTTAATACACCTGAAATATTGATATTTATCAAATATTGTGACTCTTGGGTACCTTCTAAAGATAAATCCTTGACGGAATCTCCATTAAGTAACTTCTGAAAATAGCTATGCCACCTCCCTTTAATCTCAAGATCCTTAGTTAAAACCCTTTGATCTTCACCTTTAATGCACCGAACATGATCTAAATCTCTAGTTTTCCTTTCTCTTAATTTAGCTAGTTTAAATATGTCCTTTTCACCCTCTCGGGTTCCTAATTTATTATATAAATCTTCAAATGCCTTTGATTTGGCTTCGCTGACTATTTTCTTAGCTCTCTTTTTAGCGATTTTATAAGCTTCTAGGGTTTGAGCATTTTTGTTAGCTTGCCAAACTTTAAAGCATTCCTTTTTTACTTTAATGGTATTTTGAATTTCCTCACTCCACCACCAAGTCTCTTTTTCTAAGTTCTTTTTACCTTTAGATTCGCCTAAGAGTTGTTTTGCAACTCTTGTTATATAATTTGTAACATTATTCCACATTACATTAGTTTCTTGTTCTAAATTCCAAATATTTTCCTTTAATAGATGATTTTTAAATGTTTCTAAACTTTTACCTTTTAAATTCCACCATTTAATCTTGGAATAATTATTTATAATGATCTTTCTTTTGAATTTAGGGATAGTGACATCCATTACTACCAATCTATGTTGAGGGGCTAGACTCTCACCAGGAATAACTTTGCAATCTTTACATAAAACTCTATCGACCTTCCTAATGAGAAAATAGTCAATTTGACTTATATGTGTTCCACTCTTGTATGTTATTAAGTGTTCGTCCCGCTTCTTAAAGAAGGTATTAATAATTGCTAGATCATAGGCCATAGCAAAATCAAGAATAGTGTTACCCATATCATTCCTATTACCAAAACCAAGCCCTCCATGAATCCTCTCATAGCCTCTATTATCTATACCCACATGACCATTAAGATCCCCTCCAATAAAGATTCTCTCTTCACTAGGGATATTTTGGATCAAACTATCAATAGTCTCCCAAAATTGCTTTTTAATGCTCTCTTCTAATCCTACTTGAGGTGCATATGCACTAATTATATTCAAAATATCATCACCTAAGATAAGTTTAATTACCATTAGTCTATCCCCCAATCTATTTACTTCCACAACTCTGTCTTTTAAGTTTTTATCTATTATTATAGCAACACCATTTCTAGAGTTATTATTACCCGTATACCAAATTTTATACCCATCAATGTCTTTAGCTTTATGTCCTTTCCACCTAGTTTCTTGTAGGCAAGCGATGTTAACCCTCCTGTCTTTCATTAATTTAACTAATTCTAAACCCTTACCCGTTAAAGTTCCTATATTCCAAGTAGCTAGACGGATCCTATGTTTTTAGACTTGCTTCTTTACCCGTGTGCGTCCAACCCCACACGAGAACCCTTGCCTATTTGACACCGCAATCGGGCGCCATTGCGGCGCGTCGCTTACGGGGGACGCCCTAGCTAGCCCTTGCTCACTTGTCATTCCATCCGGGTTCCGATGTAACGCGTCGCTTACGGGGAACGTCCTAGCTGGCCCTTGCTCACTTGTCATTCCATCCGGGTTCCGATGTAACGCGTCGCTTACGGGGAACGCCCTAGCATTAGCACATAATGTATTTGGATCAGAATTCATGTTGGAGATGTGACAAAATTTTACTGCTGGCTGTCGACCTAACACAAACCCTCCTCTTTTCTCACCCGGGCTTGGGACCGGCCATGGCAGAGTTGATGCAGGGTACCACAATCCTAAATTATGAGTTCTAGAAATGCATCTAAATTTTTTTTTTACAGTAGCTAAATGCAATTCAGTAGGCCTAGATTGATATCTAGCACACATACCTATACTGAATTGAATATCAGGTCTCGAGGCAGTTAAATAGAGTAAGGATCCGATCATACCTCGGTATAATTTTGCATCAATTTGTTTACCTGATTCATCTGCATCCAAAGATGTATTGGTACCCATTGGAGTTGAGATGTGCTTCAACTTGTCCATACCAAATCTCTTGAGAATTTCCATTGCGTACTTGGTCTGGCTAATGAAGCACCCATCCTCCAATTGCTTTACCTGCAATCTAAGAAAATATTTCAGTTCACCTACCAAGCTCATTTCAAATTCATTAGACATTAAATCAGCGAATTCATTGCTTAGTTCAGTGCATGTTGAGCCAAAAACAATGTCATCTACATATACCTGAACTATGATGAGATTTTTATTTAGAACCTTTGTAAATAAAGTCTGATCTACCTTACCTCTTTTGTAGCCCTTACTGAGCAGAAATTCTGTCAGCCTTTCATACCAGGCCCGAGGGGCCTGTTTCAGTCCATATAAGGCTTTATTCAACCTGAAAACTTTGTTAGGGTGTGAGGACAATTGAAATCCAGGGGGTTGTTCTATAAAAACTTCTTCTTTAATAAAACCATTTAAAAATGCACTTTTAACGTCCATTCGACGAAGTTTGATGTTTTTAGAACATGCAAAAGTCAATAAAATTCTTATTGCTTCCATCTTAGCAACGGGTGTATAGGATTCATCAAAATCAACCCCAAACTTCTGACAGTAACCCTTGGCTACTAATCTGGCTTTATTCCTTGAACTTATTCCATCTTCATTTATTTTATTTCTGAACACCCATTTGGTTCTTATAACATTTGTATTTTCAGGTCTCGGAACTAGATCCCAGACATTATTTCTTTCAAATTGTCCTAGTTCCTCATTCATTGCATTAACCCATGACTCATCATTCAATGCCTCTTCTATAGTTTTGAGTTCAATCTGTGACACTAATGTAACTAGGTCTTGATTATTTACATTTATGAGAAAAGACCTTGTCCTAGGAGGATCAATTAAGTTTCCTATGATGTTGTGTGAAGGGTGGTCTTTCAAAAATCTAACATTCGTTGAGGACTCACCTGCTTCAGCTGACCTTACTTGATTGGGAACATTTGATGCTTCAGGTGACTCAATTTCTTCATTCAACTTATCCTCTAGAAATTCTCCATCATGCTTTGAGCTCCTGTCATTATCATCCAAGTTAGTAACATTATTTGTTTCGTCAAATATAACATGAGGAGATTCTTCTACAGTTTGGTCTGAAACATTGAAAACCCTATATGCCCTAGTTGTTTCAGAGTATCCTAGAAAAATTCCTGGGGTACTCCTTGCTTCAAATTTATCTAGATCCTTTTTATTATTGTTATGAATGAAGCATTTTGAACCAAAAATTTTGAAGTAAGTCACACTTTGCTTTTACCTTTCATGAGTTCATATGGGGTTTTCTTATGGAAGGGTCTTACCAAGGCTCTGTTAATGGTGTAGCATGCAGTATTAGCCGTCTCTGCCCAGAATCTTCTGGGTAGCTGACTCTCCACTAGCATAGTTCTAGCCATTTCAATAATGGTGCGGTTTCTTCTCTCCACTATGCCATTTTGCTCTGGAGTCTTGGGAGAAGAAAATCTGTGAGTTAGTCCCTTATTTTCATAGAATTCAGAAAACATTGAGTTCTTAAATTCTCCTCCATGGTCAGATTGAAGTGTGCAAATTCTGTGATTTCCTTCTTGTTTGATTTTATTGAAAAATTGTCTAAACTTATGAAATGCATCATTTTTGTTTGCTAAGAAAAGTAGCCAGGAAAATCTAGTGTAATCATCTACAATTACAAACCCAAACCTTTTCCCATTCAAACTCTGAGTTCTGGTTGGACCGAAAAGATCCATATGCAAAAGTTCCATTGGCTTGGAGGACAATGGCTCAGATATGAGTTTAAATGATTTACGGGTTTGTTTGCTTAGAGCACTGGCATCACAAATTTTTGAAATGGAATTAAATTTAATCTTGGGCATGCCTCTAACTAAGTCATGTTTGACCAATTTATTCAATGTAGTGTAGCTAGCATGGCCTAAACGTCTATGCCAATTAAATGCATTATTTTCACGGTACAAACAAAGATTTGATTATGGATTTTCATTTAAGTCTACAATGTATACATTATTGACTCTATGTGTTTCAAACTTGATTTTGTCAGAATTTATTTCAAGAATTTTGCATACATTGTTATCAAACACAACTCTGTGACCCTTGTTACATAACTGACTGATACTAAGTAAGTTGTGTTGAAGACCTTCTACAAACGAAACTTTCTTAACAGTGTTTTAGGGAAACTTATCAACTGTTCCTGTTCCAATAATCTTACCTCTATTTTTCCCTCCAAATTTGACCAGACCTCCTACCTTCATTTCCAGTTTACTGAATTTTGATCGGTCGCCTGTCATGTGCCTGGAGCAGCCGCTGTCTAGGTACCATCTGTTATGCTCGGCTACTAGGCTTACCTGCAAACAAGTTTAAGCACAAAATTTTGGAACCCAAGACAAGTTGCGTCCAAACATATCACTCATCCCTTTTAATAGTGTCTTGGGGATCCAGATTTTTCTGGTTCCCTTTTTGAGATCAAAGTTTTTATTTCCTGTGTGAATGGATTTTGTGTTTGTGTGCATAGGAGTCTGTGTTGACTGATTTCCAATGTATGATGATTTCTTGATGTAATTCTTCCTTGATTTTTCTCAAATCTTTTCTGATTTCTGAAATTTTGTTTGTTAAAAGGCATTTGATGAGAATTGAATTGCATCCAGTGTGAGACATTTTCACTCATGAATTTGTTCTGATGTGCCTTTGTGAGAGGTGAAGTGCATAGACCTGTGAGAGGTGTTACCTCGACGCATCTGACTCTGCTGAGCAGAATTGATTTTACTGAGTATGACTTGATGTAGCAGTCTTACTGCCTTGATGTAGTGCATGTGTAGCATGATTTTTCTGTTTGTAGAATTTTGATGCAATGAAATTTGTTTTTAGAGATTTTTGAGAGTTGTTGGTGCTGTTTGAGCTGGATGGAGTATCCAACTTTTATTTACCATTTTCAGGATAGAAAGTCACTGTTTTAAATTCAAAGGACCTTTTATTGGTGGGATCATATCCCAATCCTTCCATGTTGAAATTTACCCTCATACCTAGCATTGTGTCTAGGTTGGTCTTTCCTTGCACGAATTTCTCCAGGGTATTTTGCTTATCTTCAAGATCTTTTTGAAGCTTTTCACTGTTTTTCTGTATTTCTATGTTAGCCATTTTCATAGCTTCATATTTTTCAGATACAAGAGTATTTTCCTTCTGGATTTCTTGAAATTTTACTTTAAATTCATCCAGATTCTTGTTAGCTTCTTCAAATTGATCTTGGAGGTTTTTGTTTTCAACTTTCAAGGAGCTTAGTTCTTCAATCTTTTTCTTCAGATCCTCATTTTCTTTTTTCAGACAATTTTGCTCCTCAACAGTGCTGTTCAGTTTTTTCTTGAGTGTTTTATACTCTTTGGTTTGACAATTAAATTTATCTAATAAATCTGCGTAAGCATCCTCCCAATCATCTATGGTATATTTTTCAAAAGGGATGCTTACCTCATTCTCTGTGTCTGCCATGAGACACAGTCCCTGCTCTTCTTCTTCGGAAAAATCTTCTTCAATGTCTTCTTCCTCATCACTCCAAGTGCAGACCATAGCCTGAGGCTTCTTCTTTTGCACTTTGGAGCTTTTCTTCTGGAGGTCGGGATAATCCCCTTTCATGTGTCCGGGCCTCCTACAATGAAAACATGTGATCTTATTAGCATTTTTATTTTTATCAAAATTAGAATTGAAATGCTTACCGGAGGACTGTGATCTTTTTCTCCTAAACGTTTTTCCCTTAGTCCTCAAGAACTTTCGAAATTGTCGAGTCAGCATTGCTTGCCGCTCTTGATCAAGATCTGAGAAGTTGTCAGATTCCTCACTACTACTGCTACTGCTACTGCCACTGCCACTTCGAGACACCTTGAGAGCAATGTTTTTGCCCTTCTTGTGGTTTTCTTCAACATTTATTTTCAAATTTAGTTCATACGTCATTAGGGATCCAATCAACTTTGTGGCTGTCATTCTTGACAAATCCCTAGATTCCTCTATAACTGTGGCCTTAGTGTGCCACGCGGGGGTCAATGACCTGAGATTTTTCTTAACAAGGTCTACTTCTAGGACCTGTTTCCCTAGACCCTTGAGACTGTTCGTGATCAACGACAGTCTAGCATACATCTCAGTAATGGTCTCCTCTTAATTCATCTTAAACAATTCATACTCAGAGGTTAACATGTTTACTTTTGTAGCCTTGACCTGGGATGTACCTTCATACATAAGCTCTAGTTCATCCCACATTTTCTTCCATGTCTTGCAAGCTGATATCCTAGCATACTCCTCTGGATGGATTGCGCACTGCATTATATTTAGTGCCGTCCAGTTCACAGTGGAAAGCCTGATGTGTTCCCTTGTCCATGTATTCTGTTCCTCTAGAAGCTCGAACGGTCCTGAGATGATCACTCTCCAAAGTTCATGACTCTGCGCTCTTAAGAACACTTCCATCCTGTTCTTCCGGTAAAGATAATTGACACCATCAAAGAAAGGAGGACGGTTAATTGAATGTCCCTCGGCAATGAAGCTGCGAGGAGTGTTAGTTCCAGGTCTACCCTGGTCGTTAGACCACATGTTGGGCAACCTGCTCTGATACCAATTGATAGAAATACCAGAGAGTGATCTAGAAGGGGGGAGATGAATAGATCACCCCAAATTAAAACCAAATCGAAGGAACACAGTTGATGAGCTTAGAGAGACGATGCAGAATGCTTAAAGCACAGTTGAGCACAATCTCAACAATCTATCAGAGGTTAAGATAACCGGATTGAACAGAGAGATATCGTCAGACTTATGATCGAACAGTAAATGAGCATAGAAGGACAATGTAAATGATGCAGTTTAAACACTCAATTCAGATTCAAGTAATAGAGAAACAGATATGAATCTGCAGTTGGCCTGCGGTACTTGGCGGAGGTTTGAAATGAGAGACTCCTCACGCAAGAAACCAATCTTTCAGATAGGCCTAACCTATCGTTCGGACTGGGTCTTTTAATATACCAACAGAACACAATAAATCCACACTAACAGAGAAGATCAATGAGGCAATCACACCAGAAGATAGAGGAATTTTCAAGTGGTTCGATCTCAATTCGAGATCTACGTCCTCTCCTCGCTCACACCGAGCGAGGCTTCCTTGTGCTACGACAAATGAGAAAGCAGACTCAGTCTGCGGACATATGTTGCCTGACAGCTTGCCCTGAGGGAGACAAATCCCTCGACCTAGGTTCTGTACCCCACAGAACCTGCACCCTGGCCTTGCAAACTACAAGTCCAGAACCGGAGAATCTTTCCTCCCTTCCTCTGAACTAGAGGGAACTCACGAGTGACCCCAAGTCACTCGCAACCGGAGACAATGTCTCTCTTCCTCCAAGAGTACTCGGAGGGAAACAGAAAACAAAAACGCAAAGCTAGGATCAAATGAAAACAGAAAACGAAAAATAAAGACAAAATATAGCTTTGATGAAGCACTTCCAGATGCAACGGCTGGCTGCTCTCAAATTTTCTTTTCTCTCTCTTTCTTCGAAATGAGCTTCTCACTCTCTCTCTCTTCTTCCTGGAGCTGCTCTCTTTCTTTTTCTTCTGGGGATGATTCTCTCTCTGAATATGCAATGGAAACTCTGGCAGCACACCTTCGTCGAACGAGGAGACCCCTATTTATAGAACAAGGTATCGTATTCACTCTTTCCGCGATCCAGATTAGCAACAGAAAGTTGATTGGTTCACGTGGGTTGAAGAATATTCTCCAATTATTGGCCTCTCAAGGGATCTGCCACGTGGACATTTCTTTTCGCATCAAAGAGAAGTCCTAGGTAGCTCATCGTTGGATTGCGTGCCTGAATTTCACGTGGTCACTTGATCTTCGACGAGCTCCCCACGTGTTTGTTGTAATGTCCTCTAGATGCTCTGACTTAGCTGTTAATCTTAACAATCAGCTGCTTTGAACTTGTTCAGCATGATGATCTTCATTGCATAGACCTTAAGTTCATGGAGCCCTTCAGCTGCACCGACCTTGATAGCAAGAATTTCTTCATCTGCATCGACCTTAGCACAAGGTTCTTCATGTGCTTCGACCTTAAAGTTCATGGAGCCCTTCAGCTGCACCGACCTTGATAGCAAGAATTTCTTCATCTGCATCGACCTTAGCACAAGGTTTTTCATGTGCTTCGACCTTAAAGTTCATGGAGCCCTTCAGCTGCATCGACCTTGATAGCAAGAATTTCTTCATCTGCATCGACCTTAGCACAAGGTTCTTCATGTGCTTCGACCTTAGTATCGAAGAGTTCTGCATCTGCACTGACCTGAGTGATGTTAGCCATATCACCTTCAATACATATGCATCGGCCTTGTAAGCAGAACATGTATGTGTGCATCGACCTTGATCCACAAAGTGTGTGCATGTGCATCGACTTTACATAACACAATGATTGAATGTGCATCGACTTATCTATCAAAGGAATCATTCAACAATTATGACATCATGCACAGGAAAATAAGTACAACTCAATACTTATAACATCATCGTCATTCAATTCAAGTAATTCAGCATACTTCACCCTTTTCTAATTTTCAGTCAAATATAGTCATAATGGTTGACATCATAAAAACATTGGGATAATTTCGGGTTTTCAGGGATTTTTTTAATAATTTTACTAGGCCTCGGACATTTTTGGAATTTTCGAGTTTGAGGGAGAGTATGGTAAAATCTCTGACTTCCAAAGGCGTTGAGGCCATTTCCGGAGAACTTAGGGGTTATTTAGCCATTTTTGGACTGCAAGGGTATTTCGGTAATTTTATCGAGCCCAGGGTAGGCCTAGGGTCCGAGACCATGCTTAGGTGCAAGAGTAGTTTGACGAAGTCTTTGAATGGAAGAACGACGATGGGTTTCATGGAAAACAGACACATTCATTTCCGAGAGAGGAGGGTATATGCACATTTTTTTCGAAAAGTCAGGGTTCATTTGTAATTTTCCTTGACCAACACGTAAAGGAACAACTGAGTGAATTCATGATTCATATGAATATAAAGGTTGTCGGCGAGTTGTCGACTATACAAAAGAAAGGGGGGGTCTTCGCACTGACGTAGGATGTAGGGACATAGCCCCAATTACAAAAAAGTTGTAGGGTAAAATTACAAACAACAAGACTTGAATTTTTCTGTAGTCTCGAGAGGGGCATTTTTGTAATTCCTTATTATTTGGGGGAATTACATAATTCGGCTGTCCAGGATGCATGGAAAATTACAAATATAGCCTCTGGGGGCATAAATACAAATATAGTTTCTAGAGGCCTAAATACAAGACCCGGGGTATCACATATCCTTAATGGGCCAAAACAACGAACAAAACTCCTTGCGTTGTGTGGAAATCCGTATGTCAGTATGTTGCTTCATATGTCTTTAAATCCTCAGGGGTGTATTTATAGAAAGTGAGAAGCCACTGGGGTTGATTTATCCCGTAAGGGGTGGATAGGATTTGAGATGACCCTAAGATGGTCTTTTATTTTTTTTCCTTTTTTCCTTTTTTTTTTGTTCTGCGAGAGAGGAATGAGGGTAGCGGGGTCAAATGACCTCGGGGACCCCACCCGGGGTCAAACGACCCCGGGCAGGTCCCGTGGGACCTGCCCGAGGTTAAACACGGGACTTGCTCGGGGTTAAATGACCGGTCTCACCGAGGTCAAATGACCTCGGGCAGGCCATGCTAGGGTCGTTTGACCCTGGGCAGGCCTCATCGGGGTCACTTGACCCCGGATGGCCCCCCCCGGGTTTGGCGACCCCAGACGGGTCCGCCCGGGGTTGGGCGACCCCGCACGGGTCCCTCCGACCCCAAACGGGCTCCCCTGGGTCTCTTCCTTGCTTAAACCCTTGGTTTTAGGCTTTTTCAGCCTTTTTTTTCTCGCAGCACGTCGCATGGAGAGTGGAGAAAGCGTTCTTCCCGTTCATCTGTCTTTTTCCTTGTGCCGTCGGCCAAGAGGAGGGAGCTTGTGCTCGTCCGAGTTGTGTGGTACACGTGCGTTGGATTTCTCCGGAGGTGTGTACACCATCTCTTGCGCCCTCTTTCTTTGTTGCGAGAGTTTTTTGTATGATTATCCTCCACCATGGATGTCCGAGGAAGGAATCCTCGCTTCGGAGTTCGTCTGAGATCACACGACCCTGACAGTCGTCGTGGACTTAACTCAGCTTTCAACCACCTCGTTTGCTGCGAGGGGTTTATGATTGATGTAATGGTTGGGCTACGGAGTCCCGACGTGTGGAAATATTCCACGGAACGGCGGTACGCCGCATGTTGAATCTCGAGCAACTCGAGTGAAGTGTTTTGATCTATTCAAGGAAATTAGCGGGTGCAATAAATGTCCCCCACGGGACATCCGTCAAGGCCGGGGGCGAGTGCGGATGGCCTGTGCCTTTTGTAGCTTTGTCCCCAGTCCATTGACATGATGGGACTTTGTAGGATTGCATCTCCATACTTTATTGCTGTCCTTGTGCTTGTTCTGACTTGTGTCTTCATTCATCATGCTTCTGCAGACATGGTTTGCCAGAGCCGAGGGAGGGATTGTTCTCGGGGGCCGAGAGTCGGGAACTTTGGTGATCATTATGTGCAGAGGACGGATAGACCCATGTCGCATTTCCCTCCACGCAGCATCACCTCTGACAGTTTAATGCTGTGGACCGTGGTCTTTCTTGGGTCGCTGAGGGCCCGACTGAGAATGCTAATCCAGATGAAGGCACAATTGACTTTACTTGTATCACGAGGAGACGGAGAGTCTATTTATATGACAGATCTGGGGGATATCCATCTCACTACCCGTTGGATTGACATCTTTTGTCCTTCATCCAGAGCTTTGTACCTCCTAGTATGGAGGATGATGATCCCCTTTTGCCTGAGGAGAGGTGCCGTCTCGAGCGGGCCATATTGCTCGGGAGAGACAGCATGTAAGGTACTTGCACTTTTTATTATCCGAACTTTCTAGAGGGCTTCATTCGGTAGAGACAAGTACCTGATCAGAAGAGCATGGGCTTCTTCAGCCAGTTTGACAGCTTCACAATTCGCACGGGACCGTCGTCACAAGTGATCTATGGCATTTGTCAGGACACCATAGGGCCATGGACGTTGCAGTGGACGGGGTGTTTTTGGCCCCTTCTGGGGCGGCTTTTGCACATGATGATTACGACCATGACTGCTTACTGGAGAGGATATTAGCACTGAAGACTCCTAGTTGGTATGGGAAGTGGCCTGCTATTCCCTCTCACTGTTACCGTTGAGGTGTGGCGGAATGGCCGTGGGGCATTTTGACTATTTATCGGATTGTGCTTGACAGGGTTGGGATCCGCCATGCGGTGACAGCACCATTGTATTCATACCCTTGCGACACAGGATTGCTTCAGGCATTAGCTGAGAGATTCAACCGCCACTGGAACACTTTTGTCAACCCGGAGGGAGAGACTTCATTGGACCTGTGGGCTTTTCACAGGATCTTTGGCCCGTCAATTTGTGAACAGTGCTATGAGGAGCTGTCTCTGGATGATTTACATCTCAGTGCTTCAGATGGGATTGGCAGATACCTTCTTTCCTATTGCTTCAGGTATTTGATGAAGACGTGGAGGGACTTACCCCTGGTGGGCAAGGAGAAGGCTGCACGCACACCTAGAGTAACACTGAATGCCTGGGTGATGCATTTCTATAGCGGCTCGTATTGTTTCTATGAAGAGTTTGTTTCATCCGACATGACTTGGGAACAGTGTAGAGAAGTCATATTGAAATTTGCTTCACATTTACGCCACTTGCTTGCTCTGGCGCAGGGGTGGAATTCGAGGGAGTTACTACCTTTGACGTACTAGCTGGCTTCTTGGCCTACTGGCTGGCCACCTTTGTGATCTGTCATGGAGAGGAGGGAGTCCTTCGGGCAGAGGTGATCTTCCCAGCTTGTCTGATGGCATGCGGGTGTAGAGTTGCCATTGCCACGATTGCGTTAGCGAATGTCTATCATTCTTTTGGGGCCTTGACTTCACATTCTTTTCCCAGAGATAAGGACATTTTGATGCCCACCCATTACTTAAGTGCGTGAGCCGATTTGCTTTTGCTAGAGCTCTCTCAGAGGACGCTAATCGACAATGCAACAACTCCACTTATCTTTACTTTTGCTGGTCACCCGGATCAGGATGTCATTTTGCAGTTGGCTAGTGCCCGTCGGGCTTTGTCTTTCCTTCACACCGAGAGGGGCGAGAGTCTGGATTTTGACCACAGTTCCCATCTTTATCGCTCCTATTTGGAGCGACAGGTGGATTCAGTTACTTGCTGTCTGTCTTCGTGGGTTTTGCCTTCCTCCCACGCGTTAGTTGAGTGGGTCGTCTTCATACGCCTCGGTGTTCTGGTCTACCGTCGCTCCAGAACAACAGTTCTTGAGCCATACTATCCACATCGATTTGCCCGGAACTTCAGGTATGACCAGGCCATCCCTCCGAATGTGGATTTCCCTCTAGCTCTTCGACAGTACAGGCAGGGGGACGTGCATCTAGTTGCAACAACGTGGTAGGCCTTCTTTTATCGTGATGTGAAGGAGGACTATCCGATTCCAGCACAAACGTGCAAGGGCCATTTTGACATTACATTATGCGCATTAGTGGTTCAAAGTCATCAATGTGTTTAGACAACGCAATGACGTCATTCGTGCTGCTGAGGAGAGACACCTGAGGAGGGAGGACCTGCCTCCCTTGTTTCTTGATCCAAGCTTCACCAAATCTCACTTCTTCGTAGCCGCTCGAGTCATCAGAGGGATTGAGACTTGCTGGAGGGAGGAGGACTCCCCATTCCCATTGATAGGAGCCATTATGCTGGGGCTCTGAAGCCCTTGAGGGGCACGCTAGCAGCAGTCTCGACCTCTAGTTCTTTTTGCTCGAGGGCAGCCCCTTCGGCGACTTACTCCTGGTGGGAGGATTTGAGGGCTTTCTGTGGTCTGAGGAGTAAGTCCTAGTTATCACAGTCGATCCCTGAGGGGCATTTGCAGGCAATGCTTTTGTAGAATGGAGAGCTCATGTGATCAATGCGGTGGGCTGTGCCGATCCAGTGGATTACATTTCCGATCTGGAGGTGGCTGCCACTCCTAATGCCATATTGGACATTGTGAACAGGGTGGCCCGCGCTCTCCGATTGAAGCCTGAGCAGATTATCTTGAGGCCTGAGAGGGCCATAGGGGCGCTAGGTATTTGCTTGATTTCCCAGCTTCAGCTTGTTTATGTTATTTATTTTCTGTTTTATATTTTGAGATGCTCATCATCTATCTCTTATTGCTTGCAGACCATGCCAGTGGCCAGGAGGACGGGGTTTCCCCGCTCGAGATTTCTCTAGATGCAGCTCCTATTGGAGTTAATATTTTTGAGAAGAGGCCCCTGGCTGAAAGCCAAGAGGATGGCACTCGGCCTTCTTCTCGTCCTCGTCCTGGGGTAGGATCTCCCGCTCGAGTGGATGTCTCCAGTAAGTGAGAGAAAGCTCCATTTCGGATTACAACTTTAGCTTGTATGCAATGTTGTAAATATGACTTTCTTGATACAGCTCCACCTAAAGTTTGAGATGCAATGAGTTTTTCCCTCCGTACGGGGAATGCCTTCACAAAGGCGGGATTGAACTTTGATGAGTCCATCCCTGATGTTAGCATGGATATTGAGGACTTAGATCCTCCTGCCGATGATTACACGCTGTTGACTGTCACCTCTCCTGTGCCTGATATGGAGGGGCCCCCTGTTACTCAGGCTTTAGGTAAGAATTTCTTATATACCCCCTCCCTTCTCCTTTCAAACAGGGGAGATGGCGTATATGTTTGTGGGATCTCTGGATCTAGCCCACTCTCCCTATCATCAAAGAAGGGGGTGAGCCCTCTGACACCTCGTCGAGTACAAGCACTTCTATTTCTTCCTCCGACGAGGAATCTTCTTCCTCATTGAGTTCTTCTGAAGGCGAAGAGACGAGGATTACCCCAGGTAATTTTAGGAGTCTATTGTCCTCGTATTTTGTTTGTGACTTTTTTGCTTATCTTGCCACTCATTGTGCAGCTGCCAAGTCGGCCTCCTCCATAGACAAGCTCTCAAAACTTATTGAGTCCGGCCCACATGTAGACCTGCCGGACTATGACGGAGATCTGAGAGCCCTAGAGCGTAAGAGCCCTAGAGCCTAGGACGATAATTGATAAAATCTCCCGGAATCGGGGACGTTGGACGGAGCAGCACTACCTTTTGCCCTAGGGTTGTTGACTAATACTGCTGTCTTTATTGAGCCCAGTGGGGTGTTACTTCAGGTATGCGCTGTATCTTCGCATGTTTTTCCTTGTCCGTGCTCGTCACTGTTGAAATTTTTGATATTTTTTGTTTCATTGATTTGAACAACGGCTGATCAAGCGGTGGCAAGGCCTCTCCCCAGCCTGGCGAGACTGACATGGCCGAGGGGTCACCTCATGCACCTTTAGGGGAGCATGACAATGCTGGCCATGTGGCTGCCTCTACTGAGCCTTCAGCTCCAGGTGTTCTTTTAACAGAAGCCCATATTGTCTGTCGGATGAATTTTCCTTTTTGTGACATTAACCATCTTTCTACACATTTATTTTTTTTAGCCATCCCCCTCCCACAGAGCTAGCGACAGAAGCCTACGCCGTCGTGGTTGAGGAGAATGTGATTGTAGTGACTGGTATGCATTTATCACTTAGAAGCCCTCGTCCTTGTTATTTGTGCAAATGAAATATCATGAGCCACATGTTTCACTTCACTTGTAGAGAGCTCAACTACAGTTGTACTGCTTGCGGGGTTAGAGTCAGCCCCTGTCGACACTTCTCCAGTTCCAGAGAAATCTCCTTTCGGCCGTTGAGACCATGAGGGGCCACTTGGAGTGTTGCACCAGAGGTTACCGTGCATTTGGCCTTCCCAAGGACGCCTGGATGGCGGAGCTCACGGCTCTATGGGACGAGTTTACCTGCCTTAACGCTGTTCAGGAGCAGAGGTAGAGGACCCATGTGATGATCTAGTAGGAGCAGTAACTTTGCAGACTGCGAGCGACCCATGCCGAGGTATGCGTCCAGACAGAAGTTGCCCAATAGCGTAGCCCGGGGGTGTATTCATTGAAAGTGAGAACCACCGGAGTTGATTTATCCCGTACGGGGTGGATAGGATTTGAAATGACCCCGGGAGGGTCTTTCTTTACTTTTTTCCTTTTTTTCCTTTTTTTTTGCTCCGCAAGGGAGGAATGAGGGCAACGGGGTCAAATGACCCTGGGGACCCCACTCGGGGTCGAACGACCCTGGGTAAGCTGCGTGGGACCTACCCCTGGTCATTTGAGCCATGGCGGGTCCCGCCGGGGTCAAATGACCCGAGCAGCTCATGTCGGGGCCGTTTGACCCCGGGCAGGCCCTGCTGAGGTCATTTGACCCCGGGAGGGTAACCCCATGGTCGGGCAACCCCAGACCGGTCCGTCGGTCGAGCGCGGGACCGTCTGGGGTCCGGCGACCCCCCGCGGGTCCGTTCGACCTCGGACGAGTTCCTCTGGTCTCTTCCCTGCTTAAACCCTTGGTTTTAGGCTTTTTCACCTCTTGCAGCACGCCGTGTGAAGAGAGGAGAAAGCGTTCTTCTCGTTCGGGCTACGAAGTCCTAACATGTGAAAATATTCCACGGAACGGCGGTACGCCGCATGTTGAATCTCGAGCAATTCGAGTGAAGTGCCTTGATCTATTCAAGGAAATTAGCGGGTGCAACAAAGTCTAGCTGCATAAAGGTATTGCTCACCCTCTACCATGAATAGAATAGTATAATCGGCATACTACAAGTGGGTGACTGAGAGACCCCCTCTCACCACCTGGAAATCTCTAATCAAATCTACAGTCTTTGCTCTCTGCCACACCCTACTAAGGACATGAGCCACAAGAACAAAGAGGATGGGAGACATTGGGTCTCTATGCCTGAGCCCTCTGCCAATGTAGAAGTATGAAGACGACTTCCCATTGACTAGCACGACAAAGGAAGCAGAGATACAATCTTAGATCTATTCAATCCACTTATCCCCAAGCCCATCTTCTCCAACACATCAAACAAGCAAAGCCAATTGACTCTGTCATAAGTCTTCTCAAAATCTAGCTTCAAGATCACATTTCTTTTCTTCCTGAGTCTTCATGGCATGCAAACACTCATGGGCCGCTAAAAAATTTCTTGTATATGTTTCCCCCTAATGAAGGTTTCCTGATAGCAACTGATCAGCCTTTCCATGACTCTATCCAATCTCCCTGCTTGCAACTTGTGATGATTTTATATGTGCCATTCAGCAAACTGATGGGCCTGACGTCCTTGAATTCTTGTGCTCCTTGCTTTTTAGGGATGAGGACAAGGAGGGTTTTATTAATACCTCCCAAGTGTGCCCTCCCCTCCTGAAACTTCCTGGCTGTTGTCACAAGGTCGAAACTGATGATATCTTAACAGTGTTGGAAGAAAGCCAATGGGAAGCCATCTGATCTTGGTGTTCTGTCTCTAACAAGATAGTAAGTAAACTGCTTGGCGAACCTCCTCCTCTGTAAAGCTCTGTGTGATATCTACTCTCTCCTTAGAAGAGAGACATGGAAGAAGATCTTATGCTATCGTGGGTATGAACTGATCCTCCTTAGAAAACAACCTAGAGTAGTAGTCCCTAACCAATCCCCTGATGTGCTCATCTGATGAAATAGTGAACTCCTCCACCCTAATATAAGTAATAGTATTAACTCTCCTCCTCCCTGCAGTAATGCGTTGGAAGTAAGCAGTATTGCTGTCCCCTTCTCTACTTTTTATGGCTCTGGATCTTTGCCTTCAGTAGATTTCTTCCCTAGAGAGGATCTCCTCAAACTGACACCTCAAGGAGTCCTGAAAGCTCCTATCCTTTGCATCCAACAATCCTGCCTCCTCTAAATTGTCCAATACCTCAATCTGCTACAGAATTCTGTCCTTGCCTGCCCTGACCAGGAGGATTTTATTTGCCCCCCAGGTCTTGAGAATGTGTGCAGTATGCTTCAACCTCAACACCAAAGTGGCTATGGCAGAGCGCCTAGCAACCTGTTAATGCCAAGCTCTCCTGATAGTGCCTATGAAGTCCACCTCCCTGAACCAGAATCTCTCAAGCCTAAAGGAGAACCATCTGTCCACTATTCGACTGGTCTTCAAGAGGATGAGTTTGTGGTCAGACACCACTCTAGCCAATGGAAGCACTTGCACATGAGGATAGTAATCCTCCCAATCCACAGACAACAAGAATCTGTCCAACCTCGAGCAAGTAGTATCTGCTCGCATGTTGGACCAAGTCAAGAGACCATGTGACTTGTCGATATCCACCAGAGCCGCCGCCTCAATGAAAGCTGAGAGTCCTCCATTTGCCTTACATGACCCAACTCCCCCGAACGCTCCCAAGGCACAACCATCGCATTGAAGTCTCCTACCACACATCACGGCCTCCTTGAGGAAAGGTGGAGGCTTCAATTTCTCCCATAGCCGTCACTTCTCCTCCCTTCTTTGTAGACCGTACACGTCAGTGAAGTCCCACGGAAAATCATCTCTCACATTGGTGAAATGAAGGGAGATGGCCCACCTACTTACCTACCTATCTCCCACCACATCCTCCACCTCAAAGGGGTTCCACATAACTATAATCCTCCCAGACCTACCAACCGTAAGGGATACGACACCCTTTGTGAGTCTATTCGGCCCTAACTCTCTCAAGAGAGACTCACCCTCCCCTTCACACTTGGTCTCCTGAATATAAAGAATGTCAATCTTTCACCACAATAATCAAGATTTGAGGCGATAATATGTCGAGTAAGTCAATTAAGATTTACTAGGACCAGCCCTCCTGAGAGTGAGACGTTTTGAGGTGAAAGCGAGGCTGTTTGAGATTGTCTCGTCTCAAAAACCGCCTAGGCGAGCGCCTATGCGTGCTTTTGATAACATAGGTAAGAACAAAAAATAAAGAGTTTTCTTGCCACAAGAATGGAAAAGGGATATTTTTCTAGAATTGGTATGTGGACTTGCTCAGTTACTTCAGTGGAAAAGCATTTAGAGGAGGCTTATGCATCATATCAGGCTATCGGTTATCTGGAAAGTTGTTGATAGATTAGAATGGCAAGAATTTTTATGCTAGTTTTCTGGGTTAAGGCTGCTTTTCATTGGTTTCTTACAATGGCACGTGCATATAAGCAGCCACTTCTCCTCCCTTCTTTGTGGACCGTACACGTCAATGAAGTCTCACGAAAAATCATCTCTCACATTGGTGAAATGAATGGTCCACCTACTTACCTACCTATCTACCACCACATCCTCCACCTCAAAGGGGTTCCACATAACTATAATCCTCCCAGACTTACCAACCGCAAGGGATACGACACCCTTTGTGAGTCTATTCCGCCCTAACTCTCTCAAGAGAGACTCACCCTCCCCTTCGCACTTGGTCTCCTGAATATAAAGAATGTCAATCTTTCACCACAATAATCAAGATTTGAGGCAAAAATATGTCGAGTTAGGGCGGAATAGACTCACAAAGGGTGTCAAGATTTCCTAGGACCAGCCCTCCTGAGAGTGAGATGTTTTGAGGTGAAAGCGAGGCTGTTTGAGATTGTCTCGCCTCAAAAACCTCCTAGGCGAGTGCCTATGCGCCCTTTTGATAACATAGGTAAGAACAAAAAATGAAGAACTGTTTTCTTGCCACAAGAATGGAAAAGGGATATTTTTCTAGAATGGGTATGTGGACTTGCTCAGTTACTTCAGTGGAAAAGCATTTAGAGGAGGTTTATGCATCATATCAGGCTATCGGTTATCTGGAAAGTTGTTGATAGATTAGAATGGCAGGAATTTTTATGCTAGTTTTCTGGGTTAAGGCTGCTTTTCATTGGTTTCTAACAATGGCACATGCATATAAGCAGTTCTGATTAAACTACATGCGTTTAAGATTACCAACTTGGCACCCACAATGTTAAGTGCTAGTGCAGTGTCGCAACCATGGAAGATAAACAATATATCTTTAACTCTTCTCAGGAATAGAACAGCTGAAGTTGCAATAGTGTCTCAAGTATCCTTGCTTAATATTGCATTAAGTTGACAGGTGTTGCACCCTTTAATTTTCTCGACCTAATCGAGGTATGCTTCCTCAAGTTAATTGAGGTAATCCACATTCGGCGATGGGTGGAATACGACGCAAAGCTAACCATCGCTCTGTGGAGTAGCTCCACACGTTGGGATCCCCAGACCCAACCTTATCACAACTTACAAATCCCTTGCAGCAAACGAAGTGATCGTGGCTCAGACAAAATCCACAACGACCGCTAAACGGCTGAAAGCCAAGCATCTTGTGGTTCTGTGCAAGCTCTCGGATTTTAGGAACCCCTGTAGAAGGTCCAAGATCAAGCAAAGTTACATCGCAGCAAAAGGTTTCACATGTGGAAGACGTTCACTTACCAACGGAGAATTTGGCACGTGCGTACGAGACGATCCCGACGGAAGCAAACTCCTCCCCTTAGTCAACGACGCAGAGGAGACCAAAGAACAAACAAAGGAGAAGTTTTTCTCCCTTTCACGCGTCCTGACCACAGTAAAAAAGCAAAAAAGCAGGGCGGAGCAGGGTTATAAGAAGAGGGTAGGAGCGCCTGGGGTCAATAGAGACCCGAGTGACCTCTTTTGACCTGGGGGATCGGCTGGGGTCAACAGACCTCGCTCAATTGACTCCGGTAGCCCCCACCCAGGGTCAAACGGGTCCCTGTGGGGGGTCGTTTTGGCGGTGACCCCGTTGGGACCCACAGTGCGGCCACTCCGCGAGGTCGTTTGACTTGATGGGGCTCCATCGGGGTAGCGAGCTCCCACACGGGGTTGTGCGACTTTGGGTGGGGCCCACCCGGGGGTGAAACCCCCTTTTGGTTTTTTTCCCCCACAACCCGATAGACTTGTCTGGGGTCATTTTACCCCAGGACCCTGCATTTTACTCGGGACACCTCTTTTTCTCAAAAAAAAAAAAAAACCGAAGAATTGGGGAAAACCCACCTCGTCAAGGTGGGGTTCAAAAATCAACCCACCTTGTTAAGGTGGGGTGGAAAACTTAACCCACCTTGTCAGGGTGGGTCCAACACCTTCTATATAAACCCTATGGATTTAGAAGGACAACACACAGAGACTGACACGAAGAGAGAAAAAGAAGAGACGCAGGAGCTCGAGACTTGTTCTTTGCTCGGTCCATTTCGGGGTATGAAAATATAAATACCTTGGGTCTTGTATTTATGCTCCCAGTGGCTATGTGATTTTTTGTGTTGCCTATCTTAAGGTATTAAAAAATATATAAATATCTTGGGCCTTGCGTATATGTCCCTAACGGCTCTATATGGTCATTTTTTGTGCCTTTGGGCAGCCGAGTAACACAATTTCTCAAATTAATGGAGAATTACGTAAATGTCTTTCCCAAAATTGCAAGAAAGCCCACAAGTCTTGTAATTGTAGTTATACCTGCAAGTTTCTCAAACTGTGGCTATGTCCCTGCATCTCGCATTTGTACGGAAATTCATTATATAGTCGACAATTTGCAAACGACCCCCTTGTATTCACACAAATCATCAATGTATCAACTATGTCTATGTACACTTATGTGATTGCATATAGATCTCGACTGCCAGCAAAATTGTGTATATGCCCCTACCTTGTTAGGGATAGTCGTGTGTGCACTTTTTTCCAACCACAAATATGTTCCAACACCTGTGGGTGCCGCCTTACTTTGTTTACACTCGGGTGTTGTTAAACCCTTACCACTGGCCTTTGGAGAACAAATTTCCAAAATACCCCTGGAGTCTAATAATGGCCAAATAATCTCCAAACTTTTTAGAAATTACCAGAGTGCCCCTGGAAGTCAGAGTGTCCAACCACTCACCTAACCCAGAAATTGCTCAATGCCCTTGGCCTTGTCGCAAATTATCAAAATGCCCCTGGAACACACAAAATTACCATTATACCCCTGAGATCTAGAAACCACCAGGACACCCTAATATGTCTCCAGCTTCCTACAAATCACACCTATGCCTTCAAATCATAGGGTTTTACCAAATTAAACGTGACCTTTGCTAAAACCCTAATATCTTCAGTGGTTGTTGTTGATGATGTATAAGGGGGTTCATTGTGAGCTACGCAAGTGAGTATACCCTTGGCATCAGAACCTATGTGAGGGACTCTAGGGCTTTCTTTGACAATGAATCAAGGGTGTTCGGACGTTATGATGATGTAAATTAACACTGACTGCGGTCAGTGGGGAAAGGTCCCGCACCCGAACCTACATCGTCTGATCCAACCAAACTCACGGAATGTACCATGCACGGGCTACTTAAACGGCCTCATTCGTTCGCCAGTGTAGACTTCCCTTTTCTCCGAGAAGGCCGAGAAGTCTATACCCATCTCTCATTACATGAGACACAAAAATAATGTTAAAGAAAAATTCCGTGATCAACCGATTGACACGCTCGGTGGGACCTTTCCCGCCTTTCTTCTTGTCAAAGAAGTCCTAAACCTTTCTCAAGGTTTTGATTGCCCCTCTCACTTTTACAGGACAGGAAGAAGTGGGCATTTGTTTGCTCACTTACGTGCGCGCTTGTGCATCTGCACACTCCTTTCGCTTGCACCAAGCAACAGCACCACCACCAACAACAATCGACGATGGCAGCTATGACGTACGGACCCCAAGTCAGTGCCAACCATGCCAGGTTTGGATACCTGGCAACCCCACTCATCTTCGGCGACTTTCCAGCGATAGTCAGTTCGCCCTTTTTCTTGGGCGTCGTTCTAATGGCTGAGGCCAACCCAACCACGTCTACTATTGCAACTGTCGAGGGCCCTCGGCCCCAACTACTTACTGAGTCTTCTTGGTCCACCAAGTTACTGCTAGCATTGCTCCTGCTCAACGGGGCCAACGCCGCCGCCGCCGCCGCCACCACCACCGCCGCAATGGCACCAAGCCCGCGACAACCACACTTCGAGGTGCCACTCCTGTTCAACGGGGGCAACGCCGTCGCTGCAACGACACCGAGTGCACGGCGGCCACTTTCGATGCTACTTTTGCTTAACGGGGGCAGCGCCACAGCCGTAAAGGCACTAAGCCTGCAGCGGCAAGTTCCTATTTCGTCAAGATCGTTATTGTCGGAAACATCCGCATCCGGCTCGATAGAGGCGAGCCGATCGTGTCCCGGGACCGCCACGTCTCGACGATTTCCACCTCCAATCGCTTCGAGATTTTTCGGCAAGTACGGGAAGACGAGGCGAAATTGAAGAAATTTGGTGCGTTGGTCACAAATCAGGATCAACCGTGCTGGTCCAAGGCGACAACTCCTCGACCAAAGTCAGGGGGCTACCCAACGGAGGAGCGCCATCTCCGCATTAAGAAAATCTGGGTCACGAAGGAGGCGGCCCAAGCCATCAAGCGGGCGAGGTCAGAAAGACCCTTCCGCATGCCAGAGCTGCAGTAGGTGCGGAGTCCGACAGCTCGTCATCAAGACGAGCTTTCGATATCTCTAAGGTCCCAGACTCAACGCCCGCGAGGGCAAAAGCGCTGAGGAATCTACAAGCAAATTCGGCAAACCTCCCCCTATGTCAGTTCAACGCATACGAAAGAGGCCTATTCTACACTGGTTTTTACGTCTCGAGTGTCTGTTTGTAACAGACTAGTGATGGCACCCCAGCCTGGAAGACAACCACCCAGGAAGAGGCGGGTGATTTAGGTGACCAACGACACTGTCAAAGTGTTCACCTGCTATACATCCTTCACTAACAAGTAGCCGGAGGACACCTCGAGAGTGTTGAGTCAGCCTCTCTAGACCTTGAAGAAGTCAAGGCCCATCTTCTGAGTTCTTGCTCAGATGCAGCAAGCAGTCGCCGTTGGAACGTCTCAACCTGAGCTCGCGCGGTCGGAAGAGCACTAAGACGATGTCCATAGTGTCAAAGGGGAAAACAACCTAGGACACGAGGAAGATCTTGGAAGAGAGGCTCAGATCGTCGCACTGGAAGAACTACGACGCGAAAATCCAGAATTGAAGAACCTCTTGCAAGCACTCTTGCGTGAAAGAGAGGTTCATATCTAGCCTCAAGCAGTGCCCACTGGAGTGGAACAACAACCTCCTCCCATTCCAGTCACGGCTAATGCATCGGCTACCGCGGCAAAACTACCCATAATAGCGGAGTTTGAAGCTCCGCAAAACGAGGCTAATGTGCGATCGTTTGCCACTATAGCTGCTAAAAGTCTAATGGCTCAGAGGCATATGATCGAACGAATTGTGGAGGCAAAGTTCGCTCAACATGGTGAGGGTGTGGCCACCGTTGATTTGTACAACGTGCTCTCTCTCTTACACCATCAGTTTAAGAAACTTCCTTCAGATTATCCGAAAGCCCCCAAACTTCAAAAGTTTAACGAGCAGGGATCGCCGCATGAGCACTTGGCCTACTACATGACAGTCATGGTTGAACTGGCATTGGAAAAGGCATATCTTCTGCGTTATTTTGCCACATCCCTGACAGGCACCGCCTTTCAATGGTATACCTAGCTGAAGCCCAATTCAGTAGCTGATTGGACTGACATGCAGAAAAAAATTGTCGACTGCTTCCAAACCGCCGAACGCAAGGTATCTCTTGCGGAATTTTGTGCCCTCAAACAGAGGAAGGGTGAAATCGCGTTGGACTTCATTAAGCAATGGAGGGATGTCAGCATGCGTTGTGATAATCCTCCAACGCTCAAAGGCGTGACCACCATATGCCGCAGGGGCTTAGCGGCGGAAATTAGTGAGAAGCTTCTGGGCTCAAATATCAGAAGCTTTGACTAGTTGAACATTGTGGTAGCGGAGATTGAGATGTTCTTCGCCGATCACCCATCACACACTCCTGCCAAAAGCAAGTCCTCCAAGGATCGCCCAACCAACGGTAAGGAGGTAAACTCAATGGACTTCTCCCCTACAAATGGAGATAAAGGGGAAGGAAAATAAAATGCTAATGCTAAAAGGCTCGACACCAAGGCAACAACTGGCGTATTAGCAGAGCATATGGAGATGCCTTATTCTTTCAAAAAAGAGCATACAAAGATGCTCTTTGATTTGTGTATGAAAGAAAAGCTCATTACCCTGCTTAATCTGCGAAATCCCGTGGAGGTGGACAAAATAGATGATCCTAACTGTTGCGTATATCACCGGAGGTTAGGTCATACCATCGGGGATTGTTATGTTTTCAAAAACATAACAGAAGAGCTAATCCAGAAGGGTTTGATAAATATGTTATAGGTCATGCGGTCGACTCACCGCAGCCTTATGTCTGGAGCCGATCTAACCGGTCGGTCAATGTGATCTACATGGTGGCGACTACCTCGAGTTCTAATGTCCTAGAGGCTGGGTCATCAAATCAGCAGCCCGAAGTTGATTTTTGATCCTTCCTTTTGTCGACACCTGAATGTCTAGCAGTGCGGAGGATCATGCAGAAGATTAGAAGGGAGATCTGGCAACTACGACGGGAATAGCGAGAGCTACTGCAATTCCTGAAGAGTGTCGACGAGCAGTTGGCCACTTTCCCCTTCGGACCGTTTGTCAGGGAATCTGCTTCAACACACATGCAAGGGGTAGAAACATCATCATCCACCCAGATACCTCCAAGGTTTGGAGGATGGCTTTCTAAAGATTCTTTAGATTCCTCTGAGGACGAGGAGCCAGAAAATTTATACTCTTTCCCTCATTACAAAGTTCTGGAGATTTTCCCCGTGTGCCACCGTGAAGGGCTACTGGATCTCTCGGAGTCAGAAATTGAGAAAATGACAAGCACTACGTTGCAGCAAGGCTATTGTTTGTATCATCGGACAATAGGCCACGTCATCCAGGATTGCTATGTCTTCAAAGACACTGGAAGACCTGATCAACTAGAGAGTGCTTGATATGGGTAACCATTTAGTCCGCCCGCCACAGCCACATGCGTGGAGAAAGTTAAACTTCTCCATCAATGTGATACACACGCTGGCCTACTTATTGCTTCCTTAGTTAGGAAAAGAAGAGGCTAATTCCGGTCAGCCTAAGTCAACATTGTGGTATCCGGGGTGACGACCCTCTCATTAGTGTTCTTTCTCTAAGGACACTGAAAATATATTCGACAGCCTCTTAAGAGAGGGACGGGTGATGGCACATGATCCACCGTCATACTACAATGACACGGCAAAGAGTCACCCTCTATATTGCAAATATCATCCTAGGGTGTCTCATCCTACCTGAGAATGCCGGGAAGTCCAGGATTGCATTGTGACCCTCATCCAAAGAGGGTAAATCGACGCTCAGTGGAATCCAACGGCAAGGCAATGCCTCGGAGAGGCAGTCGAGAAGATTACCCGGCAGCGCTAGAAAGGCCCGACCAGAGAGGAAGGCTCCAAGTCCACCTCCAAGCCAAGGCAACTAGGCAAGCCTGTTGGAAGAAATTCCCAAACAAGCCACAAAGGCAAGGCCAAACTTGAGGAGCCCAAAGCCAAACCACAACTCCTCACTAAGCGAGCGAAGTCACCAGGCCTAAAGAGCTGCAAAAGCCTTAGGAGCCTAGCTCCGCCTTGATTGAATTCCAACAGTTGCCACTTGAAATAGTCGAACAGGCAATCAATGTCACTTTTTAGGTGCGAGTAGAGGAGGGTGACTGGATCAGGTTACTCCGAGAAGAAATCGCGAATCCAAGGTTTCCAAGAAGCCTTTTTGAAGCAGAAAGCAAAATTTTTGGGGCAAATCAGTCCAACCTTCGAAGCCAGTTTCACATTCTTCCCAAGAGGTTGCACACCTCAAGAAACAAGAAAAGAACCAGAAGAAGAATTTGAAAAGGAGGTTAAAGAAGCAAGTCAAGCAAGTAGCAGCTATGGAGGCCTCTAAGGAGCCAACTCCTTTGCAACGACTACAAAAGCTCATAGATGAGTTGGAAGAGTATACTCCCCCTTGCCACGCCAGAGTCGTCACTCTAAATAAATATGTTCTCTGAGAAAAGTTTGGGCATAAAGTCCGGCTCCTTTAGTGGCTCTGAGAGATGGTCTGCTGTCTGGAGGATGGTGAAGAGTTTCCAATTCCTGAGGAGCTCTTTTTATTTTATAAGGATGATGAACTCACCATGGAGGCATTGGAGCAAATGCTACAATAGCTCTTCTGTAATATGGTGGCGATCCCACCGCCTGACAATATAAACTCTCCATATGGAGAAGGCAAAACGGGCGACGGTGCTAGGCGCAATGCCTCCGTGGCAACATACCAGCGTCGTTTGGTGAGAAACAACTGAGGCTGTGGCAGAGGACGAGGTCGCAGACGTGAATGTCCTTTGACTCTCGACCGAGTCATATTATTCAGAGGGGAAGAACTGGGCCCCATCTTGGAAACTTAAGTTCGGGGAATCCTCTTTATGCTCGACTCCTTAGAGGGCTTGGGCCCCATCTCAGAAGCTAGAATATTGGGCGGTGTTCCCTTCATACTCGACTCCTCCGATGAAGAGGAAGAGACGGCCAACCCTCTAGCGCAGGATAAGGCGACAGAGCAAGCATGACCCCTGGATAGGAGTGAGCCCACAAGCCAAGTAGGTCCTTCTAATGAGGGCAAACTTGATGAGCCCTTGTCATTCCCGAAGGAATCTCTGGCACCATTGTTTCAGGAAAGAGTGGATGGTCAGAATGAGGAGGAACACCCTTCTAAGCGGGAGAAGCCCCGCGGAGCATCGAAGACTCTGGTTGACATCATCCCACCATTTGACAAGATTTGCGCTCGTGCAGATCGTAAGGTTATCCATTATATAAAGCGGTTCTCACTAATGTTGCCATTTGGGAAGCCATCGCTTGGAGCAAAGATTTGTGAGAGGCTCTCATCAAAATGCTCCAAGACCTTGAGGCATATGAAGCCCATGTTGTAGTGTTGCAGGCTCAAGCATATGAGGCATTTGCATCCAACATTACATTCACAGAGAAAGACATGCTGTTGTCCTCTCCGTGTCATAATCACCTCTTGTATATGCAAGGGATTATCAATGGGCACGATGTAAACCGAATTTTCGTCGACACTGGAGCGGCCGTCAATATCATGCCTTTGAAGACTTTTAAGTTTTTATATCTGACACCTGATTTACAAAAGGTGAATGCCGTCAAGATTTCGGGGTTCAATCAAGACTTCGAAGAGGCTCTCGGTTGAGTTGAGGTGAAGCTTATTATGGGCGATTTCGTCACCGAAGTGACATTCTACACCATCAACGTCGACACATTTTATAAGGTGTTGTCGGGAAGGCCATGGTTGCACGAAAATTGGGTTGTTCCATCAACTCTGCACTAGTGCCTCAAGTATGCCAAGGGAGGGGAGCAACATATTGTCTTCGCAGACCAAACTCCATTCCGTCCCAACGAGTGCCATCTGGTAGACGCTTCCTTGTATTTTAGGGAATCTACTCTAGCAATCCCCGAGGGTACAAAAGACAAACGAAAGCAAAAGGTGAACTATAAAGGCGAAGGAGGACAACTCTTCACTGTCAACCGTGACCTGCTAAGGTTACACAGGTTGAGTCTCAAAGCTTGCTCCAAGCCGACTCAATCGGAAAGGCGAAGTATTGACTTCGAAGCCAACCTTATCAGTCGAACCATCGACAAGAGCATCCCCTTGCCATCTGAATGTATCCAAGTCCCATTTTAGAGGGAAGAACACGTCGTGGAGCAGCTAGAGACTTTCATAGTCTCTTACCAGCGCAAGGGAAGAAATAAGAAAAGTAGGGAAGATTGCCCAATCGTCTTCTACAAAGGAGATTTAGTCCCACAGGGCCCTCCTGAGGATGATTTCGGTTGGAATATCCCAGCTAACAATGCACCAGAGCTAGTCTAAGAAATGGACGATATGCCAGAACATATCAGGGAAATGTGCAGAAAGCAACGCATCCCCTAGGTCCAGAACCCCACGTGGAGCGCATATTTCTTCCGCCTCTGGAAACCTCCGTAAGTATGGGGGCAACCTCCCTTCTCCCACAAAGATATGAGGGGACTCAGGTATGTCATGGAGATGGACTTTCAGGTCCATTATGCAGTCAATGCCATAAGGCTACTACCTCCTCACGGGCGAATAGAAGCTGAGCCCAAAATTGACAACTTCGAAAAGGAGACCAGTGAGATGTCAATGTCACCCTCGTTGGGGATCGCCAATGATCACCTTCTGAGGGAGGGACAACTCAGTCTGCTAGTCATCAGTAAATCGAAGGAGGCCCTTCAAACTCAAACTATGAGGAAGAAAGCTTCGAAGAATTCGAAGTCTACGAAGTCAACACTAATGATGAAGAAGACTTCGTTGACCTTCAACCAGCTCCACCGAAGCTCGAAGTCGGTGGTCAAGTAACTGTGGACGAGTTGATTGAAATCAACCTCGAAAAGAAAGAAGACTACTGGCTAACCTTCGTGAGCGCTCTTCTTAGCGAGAAGGAAAGACAAGCGTCTCAACAGCTCTTAGAAGAATTCAAGGACTGTTTTGCTTGTATTTATAAAGAAATGCCCGGGTTTGATCCCTCTATGGCGGAACATGAACTGGCAGTACTTCCGTCAAGCCAGTCAAACAGTCCCGGAGACGCATGCGCCACGAATTGGAGCTTAAAGTCAATGTCGAGATTGACAAGATGCTCAATGTTGACTTCATAGAGCCATGCGTGTATCCATTCTGGCTTGCCAATATAGTCCCCTTCAAAAAGAAGAATGGCCAATTGTCTACATCGACTTTCAGGATCTGAACAAAACATGTCCGAAGGATGACTTCCCTGTCTCGATTACGGAGACAACGATCGACGTGACCACCGGTCATGAAGCCTTGTCCTTCATGGATGGGTCGTCGGGCTATAATCAAATCCGCATGGCCATCAAGGATAAAGACCATACAGCTTTCCGATCTCCCAAGGGAGTTTTCAATTACAAAAGGATGCCGTTTGGTTTAAAGAATGTCGGTGCAACCTACCAGCAAGCTGGGCTACTAGATCTTCGACGAGATGCTGCATGACCTTGTTAAATGCTATGTCGATGATCTGGTTGTCAAGACTAAACGGCGAGAAGATCATTTGGCTGATTTGCGTCGAGTCTTCGAAAGGTTTTGGCAGTATCAGTTTAAAATGAATCCGATGAAATGCGCCTTCAGCGTCTCTAGTGGCAAGTTTCTCGGCTTCATCGTCAAGTGTCAAGAGATAGAGGTCGATCTTGACAAAATCAGGGCTATAAGAGAACCGCCTCCGCCTAGCAGTTTGACAGATCTCTACAAGGAAGGCTTGCCTATATCAGGCGATTCATTTCTAACATCTCTGGAAGGTGTATGCCCTTCTTCGGCAAACTGATGAAGAAAGGAGCACCCTTCACATGGGACGAAGATTGCCAGAAAGTCTTCGAGCAAATTAAGGAGTATCTGTTGTCTCCTTCGGTCCTCGGAGTACCTGTGAAAGGGAAGCCCCTTATCCTCTATATTGCTACTATGGATGCCTCTCTGGGGGCACTTCTAACCCAAATCAATGAGGAGGGCAAAGAACAACCGCTGTATTATCTCAGACGGAAACTCATTGGGCCTGAACATCGATATTCGCCCATGGAAAAGGTGTGCCTAACCTTGGTATTTGTTCTGAGAAAGCTAAGGCATTACCTCTTGGCACACCGAGTGGAGTTCATTTCAAAATACGATCCGCTCAAATTTCTCATCAGCCAACCTGTCCTCTCAAGAAGGCTTGGAAAGTGGGCGCTCATCCAAGTGGAGTTCGACATCACCTTCGTCCCACACAAGGCAATCGAGGGAGAGGGGATGGCTGAGTTTTTAGCTGCACATTCTGTGCCTGAATACTCATCGCTCAATACTGAGCTGCCTAATAAAGAGGTGTTGGCGCCCCCCGCCAGAATCAGAGGAACGTGTTGAAGGTGTTCCACCACAATCGGAACATGACGTCCTAGCTATTGATTTACCATTCTAGGAGCTATACTTTGATGGTGCTTCTCGCAATCAAGAAGGATGGCAGCCTTACAGATTTTGCTTCTGGGACCAGAATAGTTTTTCTATCTTCGCAGGGCGATATTCTTCATAATTCGTGTCCTCTCATGAAGTCGTTGAATAACAACGAAGCGGAGTACGGAGCACTAATCATCGGGCTTCAGTTGGCACTGGAGATGGAGATTAAGTGCATCAAAGTGTACAAAGATTCTCAACTTGTCATTCAACAAGTTCTGGGCGACTATGAAGTCTGTAAGAAGGACTTGATCCCCTACCATGCAGTCGTCATGAGGCTAAAAGAAAAATTCTACCTATTTGAAATAGGTCATGTTTCAAGGAGCAATAACTTCTAAGTAGACGCTTTGGCGAAATTGGCGTCAGCTTTAAAACTCCTCCCGAAGGAGAGTTGAATGCCATCGTCAAACACTGAAGGCTCATGGCAAGTGTGCGACGAAGAATCTGGCCTTACTGTCTACGAGGTCAAAAACATTCAAGAGGAGAACGTTCCAGAAGAAGAGGATTGGTGCGAGCCGATCATAAAGATAAAGAATGGGTGGCTTCCTCTCGATCGGTCCCAAAGAGTGAGATTGCTACGCAGGGCAACATCTTATCATTTGACCGACAGATGGCTCTTCCGGCTTGTCCATGAAAAAGACCGATTGGTCCTCCTATGGTGCCTTTCGCTTAAGGAAGCAAGAACCGCGATGCACGAGGTCCACTCTGGATTGTGTGGGGTTCATCAAGTAGGAGTCAAAATGAAAAATAGCATCAAGCTCAAAGGGTTTTACTAGCCGACCATGTACGAAGATTGCAATCAGTACGTTCGTACATGTCACCAATGCCAAGCATTCGGGCCAGTGCCTCGAAGGTCGCCTAACCCGCTCCATCCAACTGCACCTACTTGGCCGTTTGCAGAATGAGGCATGGATATTGTGGGACCATTCCCACCTTCATCCCAAGGTCACAAGTTCATCCTTGCTGCCACAGATTACTTCTCTTATTTGGCCGAAGCTATTCCACTACGGGAAGTGACAGGCGAAATTGTTGCCCGATTCGTGAGGCATTACTAATCTACAGATTTGGCACCCCCAACCTAATCGTTTCGGACAATGACACGTCGTTCAAAAATAAGACCGTGTACGCACTGGCGGCCAAATTCCACATTGATTGGAGGACATCGTCGGTCTATAATTCTCAAGCTAATGGGTTGGCCGAAGCCTTCAATAAAAACCTTTGCAAATTGTTAGCCAAAATAGTTGTTGGCCGCAAAAGGAATTGGGGCAAAAAGGTGCACGAAGCCCTGTGGGCTCACCGGACTATCTACAAGACACCTACGGGTTGTTCCTCTTTCGCCTTGGTCTACGGGACTGAAGTAGTGGTTCCTGTAGAAATTGAATTGGCATCTTATCGCGTTGTTGTCCGCGCTGGGCTACTAGGTCATGACCAATCGGAGATAGAAAGAAGGCTCGATGAATTGTCCAACTTAGAGGGCAAAAGACTTCAAGCCTATAAACATTTGTAAGTTTATGAAGCTCGCATGACACGTGCTTATGATAAGCTTATCAAGTAAATGGCATTCAAAAGGGGTGATCTTGTCATGATCAAAGAAAATGAGGTCTTGGCAGGAAGATTCAGTGGCAAACTTCAGCCCAACTGGCGTGGACCTTAGGTCATTCAGAAGGTCTATGAAGGAGGTGCCTACACGGTCATAGATCACAAGGGGAACAACCTCTTTCCTCCTCTTAATGGCAAACACATGAAGCTCTACTATGTGCCACAACATGAGCTCACACAACAACAATCATCATTTAAGGATGTGTCTCTTCTCGGATAAGATTTGAATTAAGTTCAAAAAAAAGGGGGGCTTAAAATACTGGTACCCCGGTGAACTTAGCCATCCCCCATTCGGGGGTTGATTAAGGGAAAAAAGGTCTTACACCTGGCTGAGGTGAAACCCGTGAGGGCGTCTCAGGCAAAAATGGGTAACCCCTCCGTGTGAAAACCCGTAAGGGCGCACCAGAAAAAGTTGAAGGGAGACAACCTTGGCGAAAACCCGAAAGGGCGGTGAGATTGGTAATGTGAAAAAAAAACACAACTCTCCTTTGCAGCATACTTCCATGGGTGGGTCCGAGTTAACGACTTCACCCTGCAACGACAAGTCTACCATGACAACGCCATGTTTACAAGTCCAACGTCGCCATGCGACACTTAGTCCCACCAGGATCGTAATATTTCGGACTCTTGGATCTGACTCGTATGTCCTTCGACACGTCAACTTTACTTATATTTTGGACTTCCGAATTTGACTCATACATCCCCCGAACTGTCTGTGGCGGCTCCTTGCTGGGACACTCGGTGCCTGGTCGTGGAGGCGATCACCTTACACTCTTTCGTCACTGTGGACCGAGGTATCCGCAAGGCACTCAAAGCTATACCATTTGTAATTCTTATAACACGACCATACCATTTTCATTAAAATACAAATGCAGAAATATATAACATCACAACATCCGCTGTACAACTCTTAATCTTAATTACAGCAAAAACCATAACATACAACACGTGCTATAAACATTTCCCCAAGGATGCACCAGACTTAATTGATCAACATTGTTTAATTTCTTGTTACAAAAGAACGCTCATGAACATGATGAAATTAAAACTTTAAAGTTTTCTATATGGCGGTTGCTGGAAGTTCCCCAAGACCTCTTCTAAAGCCTTTTGCTAGAGGGGTGTAAGACCGGCCTCCTAATTTTCTGAAAATTGTTAGGCCACAAGTGTGAGTCCTAAGACTCAGTAGGCATTTGAAAAATTAGTCACATCCATATCATATAATAAACCTTTTGCAAAATGCAGGAAGGCTTTCATGCAATATATATATATACACACACACACACACACCCATTTCTCAGCAGGTTCTAACATATACATAAATCAAAAGATGTAAACATTACAATAATGTCACTGCCAGGGTTCAGATTTACAGGAGGCTTGTCCATCAAATTTCATTAGAATCATACGGCTACGTGTAGCCAATCATTTACACCGACCTCACAAAATTAGGTTATTCCTTTGGAACAGTTTAAACTCCACCTACATGAAATGTTCGAACCATCTTTGCTTGCACACTTTAGACATGCATCTAATCCACGACATAAGGAGTTACCTTATCTACTGTGGTCCAGAGGCGCAGACACTATTTCGGATGGCTCAACACTTGTACAAACCAGTCTTGATCCCGACTATACAGGATCGGGGGTCTTACCCTACCATCCACCAGATCAACGTCTGGTCTGACTTCTGGATTCTACTGTCCGTCCGTCCTCGGACGAGGGCCAACCTCGGGCAAACGCTTACCCGGTGACCTGCCCTCCTAACGGTGACACTGTTCATGTGCTTAATCTCTTATTCACATTTTCATTGTCTTTCATTTGAACAACTTTAATCGCTTAATGAACATGAATAGTGTCACAACTACGGTTCATAGCACATCAAGAAAATAAAGATACATCAGGTTTTAATCATACATGATTGCTACCACCCTTGCATGCACATTTAATTTCTGAATACCAAAATAAATTCAAAGTAATAAAAATAACAAATAACATATGCTCCGTCTGTTCAGATGTCTACCTGCGTCTAGAGGTTCTACTACTGGTTCCCTGATCTCTAGCCCTCACAGCCACCCAGACTGCTCCTAGGGGTTCTCCTCACGCTGGGGACGACTTTTTCTTGTTCTTCTTCCTTCTGCTGCTCTCTCCTTTTCTTCTTCAACTTCTCTTTCCCTTCTCTTTCCGGACACTTGCTCTTTCTTCTTCTTCTTCTTGCGCACGCACACCTAGTTATTCCTCTTCTTTCTTCTCCTTCTGTTCCACCTGCTTCTCTTCCACCTGCTAGCCAGACCTCCTCTTCTCCTTCTTTTTTTTTCCCTTCCTTCCCCTACAACGCAACGACTGCTCCTCTTCTCCCAGTTGACCTACGTCTTCTGCTACCGTTTCCTTTGTTTCTCTCCTTTTCTTATTGGGACGTTTTGGGTAGACAAAAGTGTAACATGAGGGACAATCCATGCTTAAATAGACAACCCCAAGACTAGCTAGTGGAGAATTATTTTAATTTACCTAAGATATTTGCTACCTACTCCAACTGCTAACACTCTGACATATACCTATCTTATCTTTCTGATCTCTGGCAGACAACCTATCCTACCTACTGGCCTCTAGCGTACACCTCTGCCCTCTCCTTATTGACTTCTGACATACAGTATTTGAGCAGGTGCTCAGGTTTTTAATTCAAGTGTGACATAGGCACTAAAATTCAAAACTAATTGACTTAGTCGCATGATCACTCACTTAGGCGTAGCTAAAAGAAACTAAGTTCAAATAGTCGATTATCTTTAAACCTAAGGTCACTTAGTCGCGTATCTGCATAAGAATCAATCGACTATTTCAACTTCAAGAGTGTCTATCTCATAAAATTCCGTTGACTATCTTAACTTTAAGATCGCCTATCTCATAAAATCCATCGACTATCTCAACTCAATTCCAGCGACTATCTTAGCGGCTATCTTACTCAAATCCAATGACTGTCTCAACTCAATTCCAGCGACTATCTCAGCGGCTATCTTACTCAAATCCAATGACTATCTCAACTCACAAAGGCGTTAGAATCTTCGCCTATCACAATGATCAATCGACTATCACATATAATCCATCGACTATCACAATATAAAATCAATCGACTATCTCAACTTCGAGAGCGCCTATCTCATGAAATTCCATCGACTATCTTAACTTTAATTTGGCCTGTCTCATAAAATTCTATCGACTATCTTAACTTTAAGATTGCCTATCTCATAAAATGCATCGACTATCTCAACTCAATTCCAATGACTATCTTAGTGGCTCCGCCTATCTCCCTCCCCTTCCGCCTATCTCAGCCACTCTGCCTATCTCTTTGCCTATCTCACTCTCTCTTTCTTTCTCCTCCGCCTATCTCACTCTCTCTTTCTTCAATTATCTCTCGATGAGTGTTGGATCACGGAAATGTTCTCAATTTTCTTTTTGAAAATAAGTAAGAGATGAGGGGTGCACATAAGGGGGGATATGTAAATAGCCTGTGCAGAGTTTATTCCGTGGGTGCGCATCGTATCAGACGATTTGGGTTCGAGTGTTGGACCTTTCCCCACTGACCGCAGTCAGTGTTGATTTACATCAGTCTAACGTCCGAACGCCTTTGTTTGATTGTCAAAGAAATCTTAAAGTCCTCTACATAGGTTCTGATGTTGAGGGCTCGCTCGCTTTGGTGGCTCACAAGTACTACTCATTCACCACCGACAGACTGACAGAACTAGGGTTTCATGAAAGGTCTTTTAAGTTCAGGCAAAAAACCCTAGAATTTAGGAGTGTGAATGCAATTCTGCAGAAGCCATAGCCATTTTTGAAGTGTTGGAAGATTTTCTAGGCCTTAGGGGTATTTTGGTAATTTTGGGTTCCAGGGGTGTTTTGTTAATTTTACCAGGCCATGGGCATTTCTGAAATTTTCGGGTTGGAGAGAAGGTAGGATAAGATCTATGACTTCCCGAGGCACTGAGGCCATTTCCGAAGAATTTTGGGGGCGACTAGGCCATTTCTAGGTCATGTGGGTATTTTGGTAATTTTACCGGACTCCACGCGGACCTAGGTCTGAGGTGGCATTCAAGGGTAGGATTGAGCTGACAATGTCCCTAAGCTGAAGGAGTTACGAGGGACTTTCATAGAAGGCGCACGTGCGTTGATTCGCAAAAGGATATGTGCACAATTTTTCGAAAGTCGGGGTTTATTTGCAACTTTTCATTGACCAGCCCATAAAAGGACAATTGAGTATGTTTATGATCCATTTGAGTGCAAGGTTGTCAGCGAGTTGTCGACTGTACATAAGGAGTCTCTGCACTGAGGCGGGACGTAGGGGTGTAACTCTAATTACAAAGAGTTGCAGGGTAAAACTATAAATAACAAGACTTGTATTTCTCGTAGTTCCATGAGGGCCTTTTTCATAATCCTCTCATTATATGAGTGGAACTACATAATTTAGCCCCTCCGGGTGCGTAGAAAATTACAAACGTGGCTCACAGAGGGGCATAATTATAAACATAATCCCCTAGGGGGCGTAAATACAAGACCCAAGGATCACCTACCTCTCTAGGGCCAAAACAAAGAACAATCCTCCTTGCGTTGATCCATCGATGTTCGATCTCTCCGTCCCCTTCTCTTTTTTGGACCCCTGGAGGTCTATCTATAGAAGTAGAAAGGTTACCCGAGGGTGTTTGAACCCGTATGGGGTGAATGGGCTAAAAATGACCCCGGGAGGGTCTTTTTTTCCTTTTTTTTCCTTTGAGAGAGAAAGAAGGGGTCGGGGTCAAATGACCCCGGGGGCCCCACTCGGGGTCAAATGACCCTTGGCAAGCCCGCACGGGACCTGCCCGGGGTCATTCGACCCCGGTTGGACCCCCTCGGGGTCAAATGACCCCAGGCAGGTCCTACTCGGGGTCGTTTGACCCTGGGCAGGGCCCACCGGGGTCAAACGACCCCGAGCAGGTCGCGCGGGACCTCGGGCGGGTCTGCCTCGTCGCGGGCGCGACTCCCCTGGGTCGGGCGACCCCGGACGGGTCTGCTCGACCCCGATCTGGTCCTTCGTGCCTGCTTCTATATATAAATCCCTATTTTTGGGGTTTTTGAACCTTCTTTCTCGCAGCACGCTGCGTGGAGAGAGGAGAGGACGCGCCTCTTTGTGCTTGTTGTCTTCCCCGCGCCGTGGGTCGCGAAGAGGGGATTTGTGCTTGTCCGAACAGTGTGATACATGTGCGTGGGACTTTTTCAGCGGTGTGTACACCATCCTTTGCATCTCCCTCTGCTCGCTACGAGGTTTTCTTTGCTCATGTTGAACATCCAAGGGAGGAAAACTCCACCCCTTCGGGGTTTTGCCCGGAGCCACGTGATCCTGACAATTGTGGTGGTTTTAACCGGTTCCCGACCACCTTGCTTGCTGCGAGGGGCCTATAATTGTAGAGATATATAGGCCACAAAGTCCCGATGTGTGAAAATATTCTATGGAGTGGCGATACGTCAAATAGTGAATCCTGACCAACTCGAGAGTAAGGTGTAGACAATCAAGTGGGTGCAACAATGATATAGTCGTCTATCTTACCACTTATGTCTCTCTCAAGACTAACTCATCGTCTAATGCTACATCTTGTTATTTGGCATTTTTGACATACTAAATGGCCGAATATCAAAAAGTGCTCAACACAAAAGTTGTAGACAATCAAGTTATCTTTTCAATGAGCACAATTTCATCTTATTTGGACATCCATACTCAAAGTTATGTTATAAATAATAGATTACTCTTTTGAAGTCATGAATTCCTCTTAATGGACTCAAGTTCACTAAATGAGTTACTCTAATAGCCTCTTAACATAGCTAACCTAATCCACTAATGGGCTTCATGAAATCGGGATGTTACAAATCTCGCCCCCATAAGAAATTTCGTCCTCGGAATTTACCCATAAACTTGAAATGAAACACAATAATATGTAACATTAGATCATTTGAACTCCAACACATATGAACATCAATTGAAATATGTATATTCCTTTCATCTATATACATATACTCATAATGTCACTGTTACAAGACTTTTCTCAAAGTTACAAAATATCTGGAGGTTCAAAATATATTCACCGACATCCTCCATGCTAACATACTAGTCAACCCAACGTCTTCCTTTAAGCATTATTATCTTGAGCATCTTCCCTAGTCAGCACATGAACTCTAGCCTGACCTCTTTGTTGTTGTTGTTGTTGTTGCCGAGGTGGCTGCCTTAGTTGTTGTTGCAAATTTTGTCGGTTAGGGCAATCCTTCACAAAGTGTTCAACTTGCCCACAAGCTAAACATCTAACAAAAACCAACTAGCACTCTCCTCTATGTGGCTACCACAGTGCCGACAACTTGGTGCTTTTTCCCTCCCCACACGTCGAGCTATCCCTGCTCTCTTCCATCTGCCCCTTCTCATGTCTGAATGAGGGTTTCTCCTTTTAGTTTCATCTGCCTCTCTCTCCTTTAAGGCTTTTTCACGTTCAATTTCCACATTAAATGCCATTCTCAAAGTTGCTGTCATCGTTTGGTGATCAAAAATTACAACTCTATTTCTAATATTGCTTCTTAATCCTCTAACAAACCTCTTTACCCTCATTGGCTCATCCACACGAATGTAAGGGACCTACTTCTTTAATTATGTAAATTTAGCTTCATATTCCGCAATCGATAAATCTCCTTGAGTTAAAGTCATAAGTTCTACTCCTCTCTTATCTTTTACATGTTGAGGAATAACTTTGTATAAAAGGCATCAAGAAACTCCTCTCAGTTAATCTTTGCACCTCTGCCCCAGAAAGTAGTCATGAGTTCAACTTTTCACCATTCATCTGCATGATCCTCAAACATAGATGTAGCCAACATTACTTTGTCTTACTCTGTACATCCAATACGTTTAAAAATCTTTTCAGTTCCTCTCATCTACCCTTCCACAATTTCTGGTTCTCTCTCCTCCTTAAAAGGTGGACCTAATTCCTCAAAATTCTTTACTAAACTAGCTTTTACTTCCTCACCCAGATGTTCTTTCTGAATGGGCAGAATATTTTGACTCTGTGAATACTGTTCACCAGATGACCGTCCTCCATGTGTTGCTCCCCTATCAACACCAACAGATGTTCCATCTGAGGTTGCCGGCTCTCCCTGGGGAAGGTCCATTGCCCCTCCACCACTCTGCCATTTCCTGCAAGAGAGAATTAACCCCAATTAATATAACCTCAATGAAAATGACTGGTTAAGGCTAACTTCCAAACTCTAAATAAATTCCTATGATCTTCTGGTATGGTATACAATTTAGATGGTTGCAGATAACTCCCAAACATCACAGCCATGCTCTGATACCATCTTTGTGGCGCCCCCTTCCCGGAACACTCGGTGCCTGGACGGGGAGGCGACCACCTTACACTCCCGTCACTGTGAACCGGGGTATCCGCAAGGCACTCAAGGCCATACCATCTATAATTCTAATAACACGATCATACCATTTCTATTAAAATACAAATGCGCAAATATATAACATCACAACATTTGCTGTACAACTCTTAAACTTTATTACAACAAAAACCGTAACATACAACCCACGTACTAGAAACATTTCCCCAAGATCGCACTCAAACTTAATCGATCAACATTGTTTAATTTTTTGCTACAAAAGAACCCTCGTGAACATAATGAAATTAAAACCTTAAAGTTTTCTATATGGCGGCTGGTGGAAGTTCCCCAAGATCTCTTCTTAAGCCTTCTGCTAGAGGGGTGTAAGACCGGCCTCCTAATTTCCTGAAAATTGTTAGGCCACAAGCGTGAGTCCTAAGACTCAGTAGGCATTTGAAAAATTAGTCACATGCATATCATATAATAAACTTTTTGCCAAATGCAGGAAGAATTTTCTTGCAATATATATATATATATATATATATACACACACACACCTATTTCTCAGCAGGTCCTAACATATATATAAATCAAAGGATGTAAACATTACAGTGTCACTGTCAGGGTTCAGATTTACAGGAGGCCTGTCAGTCAAATTTCATTAGAATCATACGGCCACGTGTAGCCAATCATTTACACCGGCCTCACAAAATCAGGTTATTCCTTTTGAACAGTTTAAACGCCACCTACAAGAAATGTTCGAACCATCTTTACTTGCACACTTCGGACATGCATGTAATCTACAACACAAGGAGTTTCCTTACCTACTGTGGTCTAGAGGCGTAGGCACTACCATGGATGGCCCAACGCTTGTACCAACCAGTCTTAATTCGATTGTACAGGATTGGGGGCTTTACCCCACCATCCACCAGGTCATCGTCCGGTTTGACTTCCGGATTCTACCGTCCGTTCGTCCTCGGACGAGGGTCAACTTCGGGTAGACGCTTACCCGGTGCCCTGCCTTATTCACATTTTCATTGTCTTTCATTTGAATAACTTTAATCGCTCAATGAACATGGATAGTGTCAAAGCTACGGTTCACAGCAAATCAGGAAAATAAAGATATTTATGTAGTTCGTAAATATACTGCTAATATGTAGATAGGTTCTAACCATGCATGATCGCTACCACCTTTGCATGCACATTTAATTTATGAATGCCAAAATAAATTCAAAGCAATAAGAATAACAAATAACATATGCTCGGTTTGTTCAGATGCCTACTTGCGTTGAGAGGTTCTACTACTAGTTCCTCGATCTCTAGCCCTCGCGACCACTCAGGACTGCTTCTAAGGGTTTTTACGCCGGGGATGACTTCTTGCTCTTCTTCCATCTGCCGCTCTCTCCTTTTCTTCCTCTACTCCTCTTCCCTTCTCTCTCTGACCACTTTCTCTTTCTTCTTCTTCCTTGCGCACGCACACCCAGTTATTCCTCTTCTTTCTTCTCCTTCTCTTCCACCTGTCAGCCTGACCTCTTCTCCTTTTTCTTCTTCTCCTTCTCCCTACAGTGCATCGACTCCTCTTCTCCCAGTAGACTTACGTCTTCTGCTACCGCTCCCTCTGTTTCTGTCCTTTTCTTACTGGGACGTTCTGGGCAGACAATGGTGTAACAGGAGGGACAACCCAAGCTTAAATAGATAGTCCCAATGCTAACTAGTGGAGAATTATTTTAATTTTACCCAAGATATTTGCTACCTGTCCCAACTGCCAATATTCTGACACACACCTATTTTACCTTTCTGATCTCTTGCAGACACCTTGTCCTACCTACTGTCCTCTGGCGCACACTTCTGCCCTCTCCTTATTGACTTATGGCATACAGTACTTGAGTTGGTGCTTAGGTTTTTAATTTAAGTGTGATATAAGCGCTAAAATTCAAAACTAATTCACTTAGTCGTATGATTTTTCACTTAGGTGCAGCTAAATGAAAATAAGTCAACATAGTCGATTATCATTAAAGCTAAGGTCACTTAGTCGTATATCTGCATAAGAATCAATCGATTATCTCAACTTCAAGAGTGCCTATCTCATAAAATTCTTTCGACTATCTTAACTTTAAGATCGCCTATCTCATAAAATTCTATAGACTAGCTTAACTTTAAGAGCGCCTATCTCATAAGTTCCATCGACTATCTCAGCTGTTATCTTAGTCAACTCCAGCGACTATCTCAACTCATATAGGCGCTAGAACCTTCGCCTATCACAATGATCAATCGACTATCATAAATCCATCGATTATCACAACATAAAATCAATCGACTATCTTAACTTCCAGAGCGCCTATCTTATAAAATTCCATCGACTATCTTAATTTTAAGATCGCCTATCTCATAAAATCCATCCACTATCTCAACTCAATTCCAGCAACTATCTCAGCGGCTATGTTACCCAGCTCCAGCAACTATCTCAACTCACATAGGCGCTAGAACCTTCACATATCATAATGATCAATCGACTATCACATAGAATCCATCGACTATCACAACATAAAATCAATCGACTACCTCAACTTCAAGAGCGTCTATCTCATAAAATTCCATCGACTACCTTAACTTTAAGATTGCCTATCTCATAATTCCATCGACTATCTTAACTTTAAGATCACCTATCTTATAAAATCCATCGACTATCTCAACTTAATTCCAACGACTATCTCAGCTGCTATCTTAGTGGCTCCGCCTATCTCTTTCCCCTTCCGCCTATCTCAGCCACTCCGCCTATTTCACTCTCTCTTTCTTCCTCCTCTGCCTATCTCACTCTCTTTCTTTAACTCTCTCTCGATGAGGTAGCCACCTATCTTATCACTTACGCGTATCTTAAGACTAACTCATCGTCTAATGCTACATTTTGTTATTTGACATTTCTGACATACTAAATGGCCGAATATCAAAAAGTACTCATCGCAAAAGTTGTAGACAATCAAGTTATTTGTCCAATGAGCACAATTTCATCTTATTTGGACATCCATACTCAAAGTTATGTTATAAATAACGGACTACTCTTCTGAAGTCACGGATTCCTCTTAATGGAATCAAGTTCACTAAATGGGCTACCCTAATAACCTCTTAACATAGCTAACCCAATCCATTAATAGGCTTTCTGAAATCGTGGTGTTACACAGTCAAATTCGTCCATTCTTCTTGTAGAGTTGACTCATGTGTTTCAGCTCGTCAACCCTACCTATTATTTTGAATTCCGGGTTTGACTCACACGCATGGTTTTCCGGATCGGATCGGATCGGCCCGGATCGGCCGATCCGATCAGTTTCCAGGCGAACCGATCCGATCCGAGTCAAAGTGGACCGATCCAACAGTGGGATCGGGCCGGATCGGCCTGGGATTGGCCGGATCGGTAGATCCCAGCCGATCCCGGGCGATCCCACCCATGGTCGAATTTGAATTTCAAAAAAACGTTTCGGGGGGGAATACCAACCAAGGGTCTTTTGTTCTTGGGACATTTTGACCGGGATTTCACTCTCTCACACACACCTTTTCACTTTCTTCTCTTCTCTTTCACTCTCCTAGGCTTCTTCCTCTCCAAGTCTAATAATAAAATTCAAACTTGCACCACATGCATTTGTTGAGGGTTCTTTTCCTTCTGAATACTCGATCACACGGGCAAAGGTATTTTCCCAACATCTCCAATTAAAGATAAAATTAAAACTTTAAAGGAAATATCAATTCCTTAACTGAAGTTGTAGTATACTTAATTTTATACTTGTTTCAAGTAAAAACGTAGAACAAAAATACCATTGTAGTTACATCAAGTTTAAAATAGACAATTGCATGCACAAATAGGGCAATTCAGCTCTTTAATCCCCATTCTTCAGATTAAGATCCAAGGATTCAAATGTTAATATGAATATGAATTATTCTCTGACAGTCATCATCAGATATCAAGTTCAAAGATAATCTAATCTGTTTAATTTCCTTTTTCTTGTTCAGAAATCAGGTTTAAAAATTGTATTAGCTATTTCCGTATCCATTTGCTTTCAATCTACTATGTACAATTTGTAGAAAAGTCTTTCAATGTTCGCCTTCAATGAATGAAAGGTAGCTATCTCATGGAATTCTTGCATCATTTGAGTATGTCACCTATTTCATGAAATGATCAGCATGTCAACTATTTCACATTAAATCTGATATAGAACTATGTTATAACAGTTTTTCTATTTTTTTTTGTTTTTTGATTACTTTTGGACCTTTGTATCTCTAGCTGAGTCAGCTGGCCTGATTCGGCTGGGATCGGTTCGGGATCGGCCGGATCTACCGATCCCACCTATCCGGATCGTTTTGGGACCGGCCGATCCGATCTCGATCCCTGATACCGCCTTCCTTGCTCACACGTTCCTCTCGCGCAGTCAAACCCATCCAATCTTCCCGTAGAGTTGACTTATATGTCCTTCGGCACATAAACCCTACTCACATTCTGGATTTCCGGATTTGATTCATATGTCCGTCTCGGACTGTCAAATCTGTCCAGTCTTCTTGTAGAGTTTACTCATGTCTTTCGACTCGTCAACCCTACATGTATTTTGAATTTCGGGTTTGACTTGCACGTCCCTCTCGGGCTATCAAACCCATCCATTCTTGGAGAGCTGACTCATATGTCCTTGGTACGTCAGCCCTATTTATATTTTGGACTTTCGGATTTGACTCGTACGTCCCTCCCTGACTGCCAAATCCCCCCCCTTATTTGGTAGAGTTGACTCATAAGTCCTTCGACGCGTCAACCCTATCTATACTTTTGACTTCCGTGTTTGACTTGTACGTCCCTCTCGAGCTGTCAAACCCATCTATTCCTTTTCTGGAACTGACTCATATGTCATTTAGCACGCCAGCTCCACCTATATTTTGGTCTTTTGGATTTGACTCATACGTCCCTCCTAGATTGTCAAATTCGTCCATTCTTATTGGAGAGTTGACTTATATGTCCTTCGGCACGTCGACTCTATTCACATTTTGGACTCTCAAATTTGACTCATACGTCCCTCTTGGACTGTCAAATCCGTCCACTCTCTTTTCGTAGAATTGACTCATGTCTTTCGACTCGTCAACCCTACTTATATTTTGAATTCCGGGTTTGACTTGTACGTCCCTCTCGGGTTGTCAAACTCATCCACTCTTTTTTTAGAGTTGACTCATATGTCCTTCGGCATGTTAACTCCACCCATATTTTGGACTTCCGGATTTAACTCATACGTCCCTTTCGGGCTGTCAAATTTGCCCTCTCTTTTGTAGAGTTGACTTATATGTTTTTCGGCACGTTAATCCTACTCACGTTTTGGAATTCTGGGTTTGACTCATACGTCTCTCTCGGGCTATCCAATCCATACAATCCCACCTATAGTGTTGACTTACGCATCCCTTCGGACTATCAACCCTACTTAAGTTTCTAGTCTTGGTTCTGACTCACATGTCCCTTTCGGGCTATCAGTTCTGGACATTGCTGCTTGTAGTACGGACTGCCAATCCTACTTGCGTCCTAACCTCAGTTGGACTATCTAATCCTTGCGGATGTGTCATTTGCCCCATCGACATCATAGGTGTTCTCAAAGAAAAAAAGAGAAAAAAAAGAAAAAGGGGCTAAAAAATATTGGTGCCCCGGTGGACTTAGTCACCTCCCATCCGGGAGTTGGCTAAAGGGAAAAAGGCCTTCAACCTGATTGAGGTGAAAACCCACAAGGGCACCTCAGGAAAAAATGAGTAACCTCTCAGTGTGAAAATCTACAAGAGCGCATTGGAAAAAGGTAGAGGGGCCCAGTCTTTGCAAAAACCCAAAAGGACAGTCGGGCTGGTAAACTGAAAAGAAGAAGAAGATGAAGAAATAGCATACATTCAAGAGAATGGAAGCAAAAGTTACTGAGCTCTGTCCTTTATTCATCAATCTCATCGAAAGAAAAGGCCTGAGACAAACCCTTGGGGTGACGAAAACAAATAGGGCAAGCTACAAAAGCCCTGTACACAAAAGGTGAGCAGAACCTATCAGGGTTTGGACTCGCTCCTCAGGTCAGCAACACGAATCTCACTCAAAAAGACCTCTTGGAGCCTATCAAGTCTATGTTGGATGGTCTCCGCCTCCGCGTGCGTATGGCCACATGCCTCCTCGGCTTTCAGTAACTCCCTCTACAGCTCCTCTACTCGGAGGGAGGCCATCCGGTTACACTCTCTAGCAGCTTCAGCCAGGGCGAATTCCTTTGCCTGGGTTGCTCGCAACCTCGAGAGCCTCCTCCCCTATTGGATTATTGCTCGAGTCCTCTGTCTTTACTCCTGAGCAGTGTGAAGATAGGCGAACTCATCCTACAGTGCTGTGAGCCTCGCCTTCCAGGCATCCCCGGGGAGGCCAAACGCGTGGTAACCCCTGGTGCAACCCTCAGCACTGCTCCTCATGACCTCAACATTCTGGACCATCAAGAGTCCTCGACTCCGGGAGGTCTGTATCAGTCCTCATCCTAGACTCTATAGCTCTTAGATCGTCATGATAGTCCGAGAGCTCCGTGTATGGACCAAGCTCAATAAGCTTGGAGAACATCCCTACAGAGGTTGTCACCCTAGCAACTGCATGATCCATATGACAAGATGAGTAAAAAAGGCTGTGAAGCACAGATGTACGCAGCAAAATTGACTGCTACTTTACCTGGGGTAGTCCTCAGTTCCCCGCTTTCAGGGGAACTCGGCGTGGAGGAAGGGAGGTCCTCACTAGATGAGGAACTAGTAGCCCATGTGCTCGATGAAGCGCCCAAACTCTCCCCATTGGAGGAATTAGAGGCTGGATAGCCTCCCTTGCCAGAAGAGGAGTTGTCGCCTTCCTTGATAATAAGAGGACTGGGAGGACTCCGAGATCTCCTACAAGAAATTGTATTAGTATAAATACTTAGCCTCTCTTAAACAAAAGGGGGGGAGGCATGCAAAAATGATCTACATGAAACTTGAGTGGCAGAAATCTTCTCCACATCAAACAAAGGAGAGGCGGCGGTCACTGGCGTATAGTCATCAGTAGGAATAGCCAAGTCAATATCGAAGGCACCATCGGGGTTGGACTCATCCAGAACTTGCCCTACATCTACGGAGGCATTCCCTGGAGGGGGGAGAAGCTCATTCCCTCTCTAGCCTCGGGAGGACCTGCATTGGACCAAAGTACTCATGATATGTTAATATCGCATGTAAGCAGAAAATGCTATTCAAAGCACGCCACTTACTGGCGGCGTCCACCCTAGCAGGAGATTCTTCCCTAGGGCGAGAAGGGGGTCTCGTATCCTCTTCGCTATTTTCAGCCCGGGGCCTTTTCTAGGAGGTATTAGCCTCGCCTAAGGTCACATCTGGAGAATCCTCCAATGGAGAGACCCCATCCTCTTCTCCGTCGATCTCATCTACAAATGACAAAGGAATGAATGAGATAAGCATTCCAAAATATAGAAACCAACATATAGCAAAAAGAAGGCAATGAAACAATTACCTGCCACTCCCATGGGCTTAAGAGCAAGGAAGGCAGTACCGGTTTCGGTACCGGTTTCGGCCGGGTCCGAAACCGAAATCGGTTTCAGTTTCGATTTCGGTTTCGGCCGAAACTAATTAAATAATATTTTTTTATAAAAGGGTATATTTGGTTTCGGCCGAAACTGGGCTTTCGGTATCGTTTCGTTCCGATCCGAAACCGAAACGCTTCGGCCGAAACGTTTCGGTTTCGGCCGAAATTGCCTTCCATGCCTTAGAGGGCTCAAAATGATCTGCTCATGTTTTAATTGGAGAGCACAAGCCACCTTCCTCGTAATGTCCAGGATGGCATTTGGAGTAAAGGCCACCTCCAACTCAGAAATATATTCCATTGGGCCAGCAAAGCCCACGACATTAATGACATGGACTTTCCACTCAGCGAAGATGTTGCCTCCACGTGCTCCCTCAGGCATCGGTCGTGACAACTGGGACTTCTTCAGACCACAAAAGTTCCTGAGGTGCTACCATCAGGAGTAGGCCTGTGAAGAGCTAGGGGTCGCCCTCTTGCCAGAAGAGGAAGAAGCTGGGACTGCTACTGGTGCACCGCTCAAGGGCTTCAGAGCCCCAGTATACCGACTCCTGTCTGCAGGAATAGATTGGCCCTTTGCCTTCTAGGCACCCTCTATATCCTTGATGGCCCTGACGGCCCTGGAAAAATGTGATTTGACAAAGCCTGGGTCAAGGAATAAAGGAGGTTGATTATCCCTCCTTAAACGCCTCTCCTTAGCAGACTTGATTGTGTCACTATGTTACCTGAAAATATTGTTGACTTTGAACCACCAGTGCGCATAATGAATGTCAAAATGACCCTTGCGGGCCTGCACTGGAATGGGATAATCTTCCTTTACATCATAATAGAGGAAGTCATTCCATGGCGCTGCAATTAGTTGCACGTCTCTGTGTCTATACTGCCGAAGAGCCAGAGGAAACTCCGCACTAGGAGGAATAGTTTGGTCATACGCAAAGTTCCGTGCAAACCGGTGTGGGTAGTAAGACTCAAGGACCGCAATGCTAGAACAGCGGTAAACTAGAACACTGGGGTGTATACATAGAACCCACTCAGCAAGAGCGTGGGAAGAGAGCAAAGCCCATGAAGATGGCTTGCAGGTAACTGAATCTTCCTCCTACTCCAGATAGGGGCGGTAGAGATGGGAGAAGTGACCGAGGTCCAGACCCTCAGCCCTCCTGGTAGGGAGAAAAGACAGAACCCGGCGTGCACCAATAAGCTGGGTAATGGCATCCTAATGTGGGCGTCTGATAAAGGCAAACACAAGTGGAGCCGTGGGGTCATCAACTGGTGATCTCTGCGAGAACTCTGGAAATAGAAGTCCAACCCAGACACTCAAATAGTGGGTGGGCATTAAAATGCTCGTCTCTGGGAGAAGAATGTGCTGTCAGGTCTCCCAGAGAGTGATAAATGTTCGCGAGGGTAGCAGGTGCAAGAGCCACCCTCTGGCCACACGCCATCAGGCAGGTTGGATATATCACCTCATCTCGAAAAACACCCTCCTCACCGTGAGGAATAACAAAAGTGGTCAACCAGTAGGCCAAGTAAGCCGCCAAGTATGTGAGTGGAGGCAATCTGCGAGAATTCCATCCCTGTGCTGGAGCATGCAAATGGCGTGGATGTGGAGGGAGCCTCAGTATGACCTCTCTACACTGCTCCCAGGTCACACCTGCTGGGGTCAACTCCTCGTGGAAGCAAAATGGGCCACTGTAAAAGTGACTCATTTAGGCGTTTGGAGTCACCCGGGATGTAGGAGGGCTCCTCTCCTTGCCCACACGGGCCAAATCTCTCCATGTCTTCATCAAATATCTGAAGCAGTAGGGCATGTGGTATTGGCCATCCCCATCTGAGTGACTGTTGTGAAGATCATCCAAGGTTAACTCCTCATTGGGCCGTCTACAAATAAGGAGACCAGAAATCCTGTGGAAAGCCCAGAGGTCCAAAGAAGTCTCCTTCTCCACTGTAGCGAGTGTATTCCATCTGCGATTGAATCTTTCTGCAAGAGCTGAAGCAGACCTATATGGCAAGGATAAGAATATAATGTTGCCGTCACTGCATGGTGAATTCTCGTCTTGTCCAGCACTGATTTATAGACAGTTAGGATACCCTAGAGCTACTCTATCGCCCCTCGATGATAGCTGTGAGAAGGGACGACAGACCATTTCCCATACCAGGTAGGAGCCTCCAGTGCTAGGATCCACTCCAGCAAGCAATCATGAGCGTAGTTATCATTGGCGAAGTTCGCCCTCGAGGGTGTCAAGAACAAACTCTCCACTGCGGGTTCTGCAACTCTGTGAGGCCCGCATAAGTGCCAAGCAGTAGGAGATAGCGGCGCAGCACGGACTCTGAAACTGTCAATGTGCCCGAAGAAGCCCAAGCTCGCCTGATTAGGATACTGGCTCTTCCGAGTGAAACTCTCTGGAAAGTTCGGATAAGAAAAAGTGCAAGTGCCATGCATGCTATCTTTCTCCAACAGTATGGCTCGCTCAAGACGGTGCCTCTCCTCTGGCAAAAAGGGATCATCACTCTCTATGCCAATAGGAACAAAGCTCTGAATGAAAAGGAAGAGATGACAGTCCAGCGGGTGATGGACGGATATCCCCCTGACCAGTCATACGTGTAAACTCCATTCCTCCTTGTAATGCGGGTGATGCCAACAATGCCCTCCCCCTCATTGGCACTCTCAGTTGGGCCCTTAGCGACTCAGAACAAATCACGATCCAGTCCGTCAAAATTCTCAGAGGTGATGGTACGCGGTGGAAATGGTGGCATGTGCCAATCACTCTGCTTGACGTAGCAGTCATCGAAACCCCTAATCCTCAGCCTCCTGGGGTGATCCATCTCCACTGTGGCGGGCCATGTCCCCAAGCGCTGCAGAAAAAAAAAAGGAAGTAGAGGATTAGAAACAAATCTTCAAGGACAACAATAAAACAATGAAGTGCAGTCCTACAAGGTCCCGTTATGTCGAAGAGACTTAGGACAAACAACCAAACTATAGAGGGCACGGGTCGCCCACCCCCCGCCTCCGGGTTGCACGAACATTCTGTGGGGGGCATTTGTTGCACCTTTTATTTTTCTCGACCTAATTGAGACATGTTTCCTTGAGTTAATCGAGATAATCTACATTCGGCGACAGGTGGAATATGGCGCAAAGTCAATACAGTCGCTCTGTGGAGTAGTTCTACACGTTGGGATCTCCAGACTCAACCTTATCACAACTTACAAATCTCTCGCAGCAAACGAGATGTTCGTGTCCTAGATTAAATCCACAACGACCGCTAAATGGCTGAAAGCCAAGTGTCTTGTTGATCTGTGCAAGCTCTTGGATTTCGGGAATTTTTACAAAAGGCCCGGGATCAAGCAAAGCTATATCATAGCAAAAGGATGCACATGCGGAAGACGTTCACCTATCAACGAAGAGTTCGGCACATGCGTATGAGACAATCTCGACGAAAGCAAACTCCTCTCCTCAGTCAACGACGCAGAGGAGATCAAAGAACAAATAAAGGAGAAGTCTTTTCTCCCTGCCACGCGTCCCGACGGCAACAAAAAAGCAAAAAAGTAGGGTAGAGCAAGGTTTTTAGAAGAGGGGCGGAGCGCCCGGGGTCAATAGAGACCCGCGAGGGCCCTATTGACCCCAGGGGGACCGACTGGGGTCAACAGACCCCGTGCCGGGTCAATTGGCCCCGGCGGCCCCTACTTGGGGTCAAACGGGTGCCCACAGTGGTCGTTTGAGCCCGACTATCCCACCAGGGGTCAAACGGACCCCGCAGGGTGCCGTTTGACCCCAGTGTTGCGGGGTCCGTTTGACCCCAGTGGGACCCATCGGGGTAGCGCGATCCCTCCGGGGTATGAAAATATAAATACCCAGAGTCTTATATTTATGCCCCCTGCGGCTATGTGTTCTTTTGTGCGACCCGTCCTAGGGTATTAATAAATATATAAATATCCCGTGCCTTACATATATGCCCCTAGCGGCTCTGTATGGCCGTTTTCTATGCCTTTGGGCGGCAGAGTAACGTAATTCCTTGAGTTAATAGAGAATTATAGAAATGCCCTTCCCAAAATCGCAAGAAAACTCTTAAGTCCTGTAATTACAGTTATACCCTGCAAGTTTCTCCAACCGTGGTTATGCCTCTGCATCTCACGTTTGTGCGAAAATTCATTGTATAGTCGACTATCTGTCGACGACCCCCTTGTATTCACATAAATCATCAATGTATCAACTGTGTCTATGTACACATGTGATTGCATACAGATCTCGACTGCCAGCAAAATTGTGTATACGCCCCTACCTTGTTAGGGATAGTCGTGTGTGCACTTTCTTACAGCCACAAATATGTTCCAACACCCGTGGGTGCCGCCTGACTTTGTTCATGCCTATGTGTTGCTAAAACCCTCGACACTGGCCTCCGGAGGGCAAATTCTCAAAATAATGGAGTCTAATAATGGCCAAATAATCTTCAAACCTTCCAGAAATTGCCTGAGTGCCCCAGGAAGTCAGAGAGAGTGTCCAACCACTCACCCAACCTAGAAATTGCTCAATGCCCCTGTCTTGGTCGCAAATTACCAAAATATCTTTAGAACCCACAAAATTATCAAAATATCTATGGGATCCAAAAACCATCAGGACCCCCTAATGTCTCCGATTTCCTGTAAATTGACTTCCTGTAAATTACACTTGTGCCTTCAAATCATACGGTTTTGTCAAATTAAACACGGCCTTTGCTAAAACCCTAATGTCTTCAGTGGTTGTTGTTGATGTATAGGGGGGTTCATTGTGAGTCACGCAAGTGAGTATATCCTTGACATCATAACTTATGTAAGGGACTAAGGGTTTTCTTTGACAATTAATCTAGAGTGTTCAGACGTAATGCCGATGTAAATTAACACTGATTATGGTCAGTGGGGAAAGATCCCGCACTCGAACCTACATTGTCTGATTAAACCAAACCCACAGAATGAACCATGCATGGGCTACTTAAACGGCCTCATATGTGCGCCGGTGTAGACTTTCCTTTTCTCTGAGAAGGCCGGGAAGTCTATACCCATCTCTCATTACATGACACAAAAATAATGTTAAAGAAAAATTCCGTGACCAACAACAGGGTATTTTGTTTGAGATGTTGAGGATAATCAACCTGAGCTGTGTACTTTGGGAAAGGCAGATCATCCACAGTTCGCTTGATGTGGGACGAAGTGGTGGGTCCGAACGGACCGAATTGGACTCTTTCTTGCGAGTTGACGGACACTTTTTTATGTTGTGGGTGCAGGTGGTGGCAGCCGCTGTTGTTGCAGGCGGCAGACGGCAGCCACGGCGGTGGTGGCTAGTGCTGCTCGTCTTCAGCCGGTGGTGGAGGGTGCATGGCCTGATTGAGAGAGAAGGGGGGGGGGGGGTCGGGCGCTGGCTGTTTGCGGAAGGCTGCTGTGGGGCAGCCGCTGGGCTGGGGGGCAAGGATGTGGGCGAGTGCGGCCACAGAGAAAGAGAAGAGGGGTGGGGAGCGGCAGGTGGGATGGAAGAGCGCGGGCTCTGGCCGGTCGCAGGGGTGAGCGGGGCTATTTGCCCTGTCGTAATCGGGGTTGTTGCAGACCGGCTAGGCGGCCTGTGGGCGAGGGATGCGGCACAGTGAGCGATTAGGGGGGGGGGCTAGGGTTGAGTAGGAAGGAGACATCGGCGGGAGGAGGAAGATGGGGCGATGGCGGCTGTATGCCTTGGGGGGTGTTGGCTGCGGTTGGTGAAGAGGGTGATGGGTAGAGGCAGAGGAAGGAGGAAGGGGGTGATGATGGCTAGGGTTTGGGATGGAGGTGGGGGTGTGGGCCTTGTGCCCTCCCTCTTACAGGGACCACTCTCCATGCGCCTCCTCTCAAGGTCTCATCTCTCCCATAGAAGGGGAAAAAAGTTCACCAAAATCGCAATCATAGTTCTTCATTAATTTGAAAGAGTATTACAATATTATTTATAGTGGTTAGGCTAACTTTAATCATACCATGACTCTCAAGGACTTGAATACTCCTAGACTCAAGAAAATATTGCAAAAATCGCACCAAAAGTTACAGAAAAATAAAAGGCATGAAGTTTACTCCGAATGAACTCAATAAAAACTATAAAAATTAGAAACTTAATCCTACCTGAGACTACTACATTAGACTTGAAGACAGAAATACATAATCAAAATAAAAATGACTCTACTGCTACTCCGATCATCTTCTGTGAAAATAATGCCATCGTACGATGCACTAGCACGTCCCATTGTCCGATATCGCCCCCTCATCGATTTTACAGTGTTCATATTGTCTAATCATTCCCATGTTCTCTTATCCTTACTCATGTAATTTGCCTTGGGTTATTATAGTTCTTGAAGAAACCTACCATCTAATATTTGCATTTCCAAAATTATTATAATCCCTGATATCTTCATTTACTTTTATTGTAATGTGTTGGTTTGGTCCTTTCACTCTTAGATCAGTAGCGCCCATTGAATATTGATACTTTACAATGCATGATTTTGGTTGCTTTGAAAATATTTTGCTCTGATATCTTCTTTCATTCTAGAAATGTTTAAGCAGTTCACTCTGATATAAGCTACCTGTTGGCAGATTAAGGATGGAGTTGTCTTACCTGACAAAGCTTCTCTTTATTTGACGGCAATTGAAGACGCGGACTATAAAGAAGATAAGATTGAATGTGAGACTTTATGCCTACATATTCATATGCAATATGTACTTCTAACATGCATTAATTGTTCCAATGTGTGATAAAAGATCAGTTATTCCTTTCTTCTGCCAATTCTTCTCTGTTTTTCATGGCAATTTTTTCCTGCAGTCTGGAATAATGTATACGGCTTCAACATGAGCTGCATCAGGAAGCAAGCCATGACGGAGCCACTTGTTGATACTGTAGACCAAAACCAAATTGTTACAAATTGCCAGTTGCTGAAGGTGATATTTCATGTCCCTTTTTCTCCTCTGTACATGCCTTTAGATTGATGGTCGTTGACTGATTCTCGTGTAAACGTAGACCATGGACATATCAAAGATGTCCATAGGAGATGCATCTTTCACTGCACCATTCAAGCTTGTGGCAGAACGCAATGATTACATTCATGCTCTTGTGGCTTATTTTGATGTTTCATTTACAAAATGCCACAAACTTATGGGCTTCTCCACAGGTTCGTCTACCTTTCCCAACTTTCTACTTTCTAGTTAAAAAGATAGTTCCTCGTGGCATGTGTTCTTTCTTAATACTTCTAGTTGGGTGCTTGGAAGTTGGAACCACCAACAAATTTCAACTTGGCTTCTTGGATCAAATTTATAGTCCCTGTGATGCAAACACTAAGCCTAAATGCCAAAATGACAAATCAAATGTAGTCATGAGGAAAATGCTGCCGGAACTAACTTCTTTTAGTTTCTGGCTCCAGATCACAGTATATACATATACTTCTATTGTATTAGAGCTAGAGATCTGTGCCATTAGGTAATATCATACTTTTGGTGGAGTATTATATGCCCCGGATGGGGATGCTATTTGGTAAACGGTGTGGTTTGCCTTCTTGGCAGTGGAATATCACCAATTCATATCATCGGCTTGTTAATGATATCACAATATAGTGCTAAATCTATATAAAATTCATCAGAAAGTAGGCTCTTTCTTCATGAGCTTTTAGAGTATATATAGATTGAATTCTAGACAGTAAGGCCATTAAATATGGGTTCCAGAGGAACTTTGCCATTTGATACATTTTGGAGGTAAATTAAAAATGACTTTAATAGAAAACTAGTCAGTTTTATAAATGAAAGAGACAAAATATCAAGATATCATTTGTTTTGTTTTCAAACCCTACAATTTTTCATATTCATTTATTAGCCCTCACAATTAGACATTTGTTTGATAAACACCATTTTTAGGGACTTTTTGTAAAAATACCCAATGGGCTTTTTTGGTAATGATATGGGATGCTTTGCTAAATACTTTGAGATTTTAAGGAGTTCTAAATAATATCTGGATTGGAGGGGCTAATCCATAAATATTAAAGATTATGGTGGTTGAAACCTAAAAATCCCAAGTCACTAATCAAGGAGCAAGATAAATTTTATGATGCATGTCTCTCTTTTTTTGTTTTTTTGGTGAATTCATGAAAATCTTATGATGTTACAGAACTTTTTTGATAACTGAGGGGCTTCAATATATTGTCAGTTTACTAAAGGACAATTGCATTTTCACTGGATTTATATTTTGTGAAGTATAGCAGATGAGTGGATAAAGATAGAGTATAGACGTATTGCAAAAGCAATGTAGAATATTTAAAGAAAAGCTTCTCTAGTAATTGTACAAGGCATGATTTACTTGTTTTCATGTGTTAGTCATACCATTGACTGCAAGAATAACCATTTTTTGTGAAGTAGTTTTCTGGACCTAGGAAGATTTAGCAGAGGTTTCTATGGTGTAAAAGCACTACAGAAACACCTGGTGATAAGGCGTAACTTTTTGAAGAACTTCTGCACATTGTCACCTATTCATATTTCTTGGAGGCTTTTAAAAGATTTTGAATCTTTTGACTATGGAATTTAGTTGCAATAAGGATGTTTTCTTTATAGTTACTCCTTGTCTAGACCATGAGATATACTTATGTATTAGATATGGATTTTTTTTCCTTTGGAATACCAAGAGTAAACCCATCCGCCCAGGATCAAGTCTGCATCACTGGCAGCCCAAGCCACGGGCAGGCCAAACATCTTTTGGACAGTGGGCCCCTCCCCTCCAGCCTGGCAAAGTCGGTGAGGTCAGAACCCACATGAACCCTGGTTTAGTACCTTTCCTACATTTATGTCCATGGTGGGAGTTGATACTGCAATCTCACACTGAGTTATAGAAGTTTTGAAGGATTGTAAAAGGTATTATGGAAAAGATATTAGAAACATCTTTGCTGGCAGAAGGGTGAGGTGTCATTTTAAAACTCAAGATAAATTTTGTGATGGTGATTAAAAGTTCAATAAAAAGTTTTGGTCGACTGTTGTGCTTGTTGTCTCATTATGTTGACTACTACAGTCGATGGTTATTCATCTTTATCTTTAGAAGGATATGTGAACTGTTTCTATTTTTTGGGTGCCTATGAAAAGTTTTGGCTAATTGAGACATAAATATGCAAGACGGATGCGTTTGTGCCAATGAAAAGTTTTGATTATAATTGAGATAGTGAATATGCAAGAAGCATGCCATGCCATGTGAACGGCACGAAGCAGTGAACTACAGACAAGTCTGTGTGACGTTGCAGGCTACTTCTAAATTTGAAGGCCTCGTGAAAAAATTTCATATTTGAGAGCTCATCTGCAGCAGACTTTAGTCCGCACGTCTGTCATGTGATATTATATGACATACTCAAAAAGGAGTGGCTCAGTTGGGAAGGACTATATAATACATTCAGGTGACCAAGGCCCAAACACCACATAAAATAGGATTTGTATGAAGATTGTAAACAAGGTTAGTAGGGTAGGATTTCCGAACCAAATAAAGAGACGTGATATTATCTGACAAAATAAGAACAATTTTGCTTCCACAATGATCCCCCTTGCACGATGCGATTGCTTTCTATTGGTATTTTGTCCATTCTATGAAATGTTAACCAACGGAAAAGGGGGTGGTTACCTTGTGTAGGACCAAGAAGTAAGGCCACCCATTGGAAGCAAACAGTTCTATACCTGGAAGATGTGCTCACAATCTGCGAGGGAGAAGCATTGGTCGGGAGCATGACTGTGGAGCCCAACAAGAAGAATCCCCGGGATGTCGAGATTATGCTCAAATACTCATTGAATGGCCAGCGTTGCCAGGTCTCGAGAACCCAATACTACAAGATGCGCTAACTTGCAACCTTCCTAATCTTTGTATTCTCTCTCTTTTATTAGTTTGTTAGCTCCTGCAGTTGTGCTTTCTTATTTTTCCTCTTATTAGCTGTATTATCTACTTCCCCCCTAAGCTGGTGGCGGCTTCGGAATGCAACACTCTGTATCATTATTGTTGTTGTTGATGTTTGATTATTTCTGAAGGTACTTATTTGTGTTGTTTTTATAATTGCTGTTATTCATATATATTTTGACTATTGATTGATTGGAAGATAGATTCCCCCCCCCCCCCCCCCCCCACTGATCTCCGTGGAGAAAGTTTGCGCTTAACGAGTCCTTTGTAGTAGTGGCTTGCTTCCAAATGACTTAGATTCGAGCAGAACCACTTGTTTCTCTTTCCGTTTATGCTAAAACTAGGATTATTTGTATTTTTTTTAAAATTTATTTCGATAGGTACTTTTTTTTTAAAAAAAATGGGGAGGCGATGAATTGTATTCGAACCCGAGAGACCTCCTCCCGAATGGGGGGGGGGGGGGCGATGAACCAACCACCTCTCGTTTCGGATGATTTAATTCTTGTAGAAGCAGAAAGAGAATCAAATCCATATTTTGTAACTGATTCGGTGAGAACACGCGATCCGAGGGGGAATCACTGGACAATTGTTTCCTAGCTTTTTTTAGTCTTTAAGGGAGACCAAACTCGAGGCCTTTTGTTGTTGTTATTGGACAAGTAACCTTGGTCTCTTCATTCCTTGTAAGAAAAAAAAAGGAAATAATAAAAAACTGTTTCTCTTTTTTTTTTTCTCTTTCTCTGGGGATTATATGAGTTGGCGGTGGGTGCATTGTGTCCACTCCCACGTGACCAATCTCATCCCGGACTGATAAATGTTCGAGACAGGCACCAAGCATCGCTCTATGGGATAATCTACCAAGGTTCGGATTCAATGTCCAAAAGAGTACGCTAGATGACGCAAGAAAGTCAAGAATGAACCTCCCTGAACCCAACACGCCATTACGAGGTCGCCATCAGTGTAGGTATACGAGGAACATCGCCTTTTAAAGTTGCGGTCGGTGTATATTGGAGATCATCCTCTTCATGTTTTTCACGGTCTACTCCAGTCTATGATGATCAGCCAGGCCTTGATCCCATCCAAATCAACGTGCCCCAATTTAGGGTAAGGAGTTAGCCCTGGGTTAGTTCAAATTTAACCGGGGTTAATCATTTTGGTGATTTGACAGGTAAATCCACTTGATCTAGATTAAGAGAGATTTAATCTCGGACTAATTCGATATTTCCGAATCCATATGTTGAGATGATTAGACTATTTAATATTAACACTGTTATCTCTCTCTCATTAACAGTGAAGTGAACGAAATATTAATTATTAAAATATTAGATTAGTATTCATTACTTACATTTAATTTTTAATTAGAGATATTAATGATAATATTTATCAAAAAGATTTTTATTTTCATAATATATTTATATTATAGATTATATTTAAAATGTTAAAAATGTAATAAAATAAAAATTAAGTGGACCCTAATCCGTAATTAATGACAATTTTGACTTTTAAATTTTAATGCGTGAGATTAATGATATTATTTGCCCAAAAACTTTTATTTTCATGATATATTCAATTTATTGAATATATTAAAATTTTAAAAAATTTTAAATAAAAATTTAATGACATTTCTATCTTTTAAATTTTAATTAGTAAGATTAATTATGCTATTTATTAATTTTATATATTGTATTTAATTTATAGTATATATTAAAAATATTTTAAAAATTAAAAGAAATAAAAATTTTAAAGTGAACAAATACTCATGAATAAAAAAATTCAAAAAGAGCTATCAATGATTCCGGGTTAACCCAATATCTATCAAATCACACTGGATTGAAAGTAAGTTAGCCCATCTCTTTACTCCCGGATTAACTCTCCTAGTCTCACCGCATGCGATCTAGCAACTTTACCTATTAATTTATTTACTTATTTTTATTTAGATTACATCCCATGCAATATAACATCAAATGAACTCGGGTAAAAATAGTGATCAGATTGGGGAGGCATTACTCAATAGGGGTGAGCACGGTTTGATTTGATTTGGTTTGAAGAAAATTTTTCGAAAATCAAATCGAACCGAATTAAGGTTTCAACCCGAACCAAATCAAACCAAACTACTTTGAAATCAAACCAAATCAAACCGAATTAATTCGGTTTGGTTCGATTTGAACCATATTCATCTCCTTTTTAAAAATTAGATTGGATTCAAACAAGAGTAGAGAAAGGTAGGGTAAATTTTTTTCTACCAAATACTGTAAATATTAAAAATATAACATAAAAAGTTGTAACTTGTAAGAGTAAACTCCATAATATTTTCACATAAAAAATTAAGAACTTCAGTTACAATTAAATAGAAGGTGATTTGAAACTTATTATATAGAGTCGGAAACCCCATCAGGATGGTGGGGATTGAACTTTTTGAATTAGAGTTTATAGTTACGTATACACTTATATTAACTTGACAAAAATATCTTTAAATTCAGTCGGTTCGGTTTAATTTTCTAAATTTTGAAATCAAATCAAACCAAAGTTTTTAATACGATTCGGTTTGAATCTAAATCGAAATTTTTTAAATTTCAACACAAATCAAACCGAATCAAATCTATCGATTCAATTTGATCTTCGGATTAAACCCTAATGATCACCCCTATTACTCAATCAGAATTTTTTTTTGCCCCATTAAGACGGGGATCGACATGGGATGATACCAACCTGGTTGATCCAAAATCAGGATCTCAGCCCTATCCCGTGGACCATGCCCCGACACATCAAATGCTATTCATGTTGGCGCTTGTTTGAGATTGTGCCAAATTCAACACTTTGCTTGTTTGAAAAAACAATGCTCATCTTGCCAAGTCTAAGATAAGTCGGTTCTTTAAATATCGATCCTTCAACAAACGAACGTAGTCTGATTTCTGGGTCTACAGAGAGGATGGGGACCTGCATCACTTAAGCCCCACGGCATATAAGATACACAATGCACCTTCTTATTGGGTGGGTGGGGGGGGGGGTGTTTGGTTGCTAGGTCAAACAGTTCTATCAATATTACTTTTGATATTAACATTGACAGGTGGTGTTTGGTTGTACTTTATCAATATAAAAAATATCATGTTAAAAGAGTGTAGTGTTTTATCAATTTTAATACAGGTTCAATCCTGTATTTAAAATAATATAATTCTGATTGTGTGAGTCTAAAAATTGCATCCCCTCCTCTCCTCCACTTTTAATTTTATTATTTCCCTTCATTTGTAATCCTCAATACTTCTTCTATATCAATATTAATTTTGATATTCTATACTATAAAAATTTTAAAAATAATATTATGACAAAATAATAAGATTCAAATTCATAAGAGCATGTTTATGGTTTGATTATAGATGTTGTGGAAATCTGAATGGATGGTTTGCTTGTGATAGGTATTTGAATGATTATTGGAGAGGGGAAATCTCACCGCCCGTACGGAGAGGCCAAACGAGGTCTAAACTGGACCGAATAAGGCTCAACTCATCAAAGTGGCAGCCTCCGGGTCCACTTATTATGAAGCCCAAAAATTCACTCGATACAAGCGCTTCCTAGGCGACATTCGGGTTGGGAAGTCCGAACATCAGTCGATCGGGAAAGCTCTCCTGGAGCCCCCTATTCTTTGTCCCGACCCAGCACTTATCACTCGGGAGACCACTCCTGAACAAGTGTTATTCGCTCGGGCTCGCTGATGGAAGCTTATTGATTCGGCCGTTGCGAATCCCTTAATGGCAGGAAGCTCAAGGAGACAAGGGAGACCAAGAGTCCGCGCGCCGCAAGGAGCCCGCATGAAGGACGTAACCCCCCTGGAACTCCTCCGCTCACAGGGATCAATTCGCACAACACGCCATTATTTAAACAGGACATGCCCTACTACGAGAAGGTAAGCCTAAGCAAGGCAAGAGCCAGCAATCCTGAGCAGGAACCACATCACCTTTTGGTGGAGAGAGATCTCGAGCTCCCATTTTCCTCCCCACTTTTCTCTTCGCACCAGTGCTCTACTATCTGTGCTGACTTAAGCATAGGAGGGTCTCCCCCGGGGATCTATTCCTGGGCACCTCTGACTTGTTTCTCTTCTTGCAGTTCTTACTTCAAGGATACTGTTGATTTGTTTTAATTAGATTCCTATCCCGCCCCCTTTAAATACATACATGCATAAACATGTGAATGAAAGACAAGGGGGATGAAAGAATGAGAAATACTAACCGTGATCGCCACCAAGGTTCCAACAACACCAAAGGATGAAGAAATGAGAGGAACGGCGCCATGTACCTTGGAACTTAAAGAATTGATCGCGCTTAAGAATGGGACGCGGGGAACTTGTGGACTCAAACCTCTTCTCCTTCCAGCCGGCTAGATGAAGAAGACCTCACGTTGTATTCATGCTCTCTTACAAAATAAAGATCAAAACACAAAGGTAAAAACCCATTAGAACATGCATGTGTAGTATCAATCCCGCAGTGATAAAATAGCATGAATAAAAGGGGGAGAACGCATCGGGGGGAGGTTTTTAACCCCTGTGGAAGGGTGGAAAAGATAGGTGGGTGTGTTATGCATGCATGAGATTTGAAATCATGAGATTTGATTGAGAGAATAGAGAGAAAACGATGATGCAAAATGGAGAAAAACACATGTGTAGCAGAAAGTGTAGAAAACTGTGATGATTTGTGATTTTGAGGGGAGGAGAACTAAGAGTGTAGATCATGGAATCAAGACCAGAAGGATGGAATAGAAAGCTAATACTTCCCTCTTCAAGTCAGGGTCGAAGGATTGAGTCGGCGTTGCAGCATGGCTTTGCCCCACGTCTGGAAAGAGCCCCCCTTTGCAACTGCGAGCTGGGCAATTTTTATAGAAAAGTGGTGAAATCCCCATCTTCTTATCACGATTCCCGGAGATAGAGTCTAAGATAAATTAAGTTCTCTAGATCAAACTCGAGATAATACTAAGGACAAGAGATAGGAACAAACGGGATCAATTCAGAGGAGGATTCTAGAAGATATGGCTCTTGGAAGGTAGCCACGGAGCCTTATCTGCAGAGTTTTAGTTGAACTAGGATACTTAAATCCTGATCTTTTGAGCGTGATTCTGAGCAAGATAGCCAATAAAATTTGGAGTTCTTTGGACTGAATTCAAGATAATACAAAGGGCTAGAAGTAGGAAAAAATGGGGATCAATTTGGATAAGAATTGAAGAGGTTATGGGATCTGCAAGATAGGTCTGTTGCACAGTTTTCGGGCCAGAGTCCAGCACGAATTGGACTCTCTGGTGTGTGTAACGGTCTATCATAGAACCGTCAGAGTTATGTAACGGCCTAGGGTAGGTCCGTTACACTCTGGGGGTCGAACGGGATGATTTCGGATAAGTTTCGGTGTAACGCACCTATACTAGACCGTCACATGGCTCTAACGGTCTAGGGTAGGACCGCCACGCTCTAGGGGTTGAACATGGTCATTTCGGGCATGTTTCGGGGTGACGGTCTATCGTAGGACCGTCACACTGCTCTAACGCACCTATGTAGGGCCGTCACACTGATGGAGGAAAAATTCTGGGAAGACTATGCGCGACTTCAGAAATTGAAGCGTATCTCTCAAACGGGACAGAACTAGCCAAAGTGGTAGAAGAAGAAATTGTAGATAACTGAGAGAGGAACAACATTTATGAAGAAAGTAAGTTGAGAAAATGACCATAAGAAGGAGAAAATGGGGCTAGAACAGAGAGGAAAATTCTGGGACATAGGTGAACAACACAGCACACCGGAAAAATATGAATAGCTCACAATAGGGGCAGAACTGGCCAACATCGTAGAAGAAGAAATTGTAGATCTTTGAAAGATGAACAACTTTGATGAAGATAACTTTTTGAAAAGAGGAACATAAAGAGATGAAAAAGGACCACTTTCAGGACTGTGCAGTGAGAGAGAGCCGATTACTTGAGGGAAGCCAGCCTAAATGCGCCGTAAGTCGACTTAGAAGCTAGAAGTTGATAAGACAAGCTCTAGGGCTCTAGGAAATCATGATCTCCAAGACTCAAAGGATATGAAATGGTAAAAATGGGCTTGAAATCTATCCGAGAAAGCTCCAAAACAATGGCTAATTCGGGACATCAAAAATGATGAATAAGAGAAATGACACAACTTGTGGGCTAAAACGGGTGTCAACAGATGTCCCTCCTTGATGTTCACTTTGCAAGGGAACGAGCGAAAGCGGCGCGGAGGTGAATGGAAAGGAGATGGAGCGAAAGCGATAGCGACGTGAAATGGAGATGAAGCGGAGATGAAGCGGAGAGAACTGAAAAGCAGGCATCAAGGCAAAAAGATACCCGTCACAACCAACAAGCGATAGGAATTCTCCCGAAAATGCCGAACTAACCACCTGAAATGATTGACAAGGATGAGACATGTCTGGAGAACTAAACTAAAGGAGGAAAAGGAAACACGACCAGCCTCATCGGGGACACAATCCACGGACAATGAGTGGGTCGGAAGGAACACAACATAAGAGCTGGAAAAGGAGAGATAAAACTGAGATAAAATCCAGACAGGAATCACACTGGCCAACCAGACCGAGCGACAAGATCAGAGAAATCATTCAAATTCAGAGTGGATTAATGTGATTCTCTTATCCAAGAGAGCTTAAGTGCAATTAACCATTGCTGAGGAGAAATCCTTGAACGGATCACGAGACATGAATGCTCAAAATGACATGATGCATGCTGGGCTAAAATAAATAAATGATCAAAACGAATGCAAAGAAAGAAAAAATAGAAAATACTCAAGGTTAATATTGCTAGACTGAGCCAGGACGGGGTCAAGAGTCTTCTTGCAATCACGGCGTGCGAGAAAGAGTCCATCGTCCCCCACCCGACTCAACCGAGCGGCCTATCCAACGATTAACCGTATGCTCCTAGATCATCATCGTTAAAGGGGAACATTAGATCCCAGAACACACGGCCAACCAGCCGGTCCTTGAGAGGTTATAATAATGTAGATACCATATAGTAATGCAACAATGGGAAGGGATAGAGAGCCATACCTGACTTACCTGCCAAGTGAAGTGGCATCTTTTTTTTTTGAATTTTTTTATATTATCTGATTTTTTGATTTTTATGGATTTTCAAATAAGACAACAACAACATGAATAACCATGATAAACAAGCATGAACATAACGACGATAAGATAACGCTCAACTGAATGACCAACAACACAACAAAACATAATGATCAAATGAATGGAACAAGCACAACAAGACGAACAAGCACATATGCAATGGCATGAACAAATCACACGTATGCAAAGTGAACGTGGGGGACAAGACAACAATGCAGTGAGACAACACACGGTTGGGACAAGAACATGCAAGTGGTGGGACAGCACACGAGATATAAAAGGATGACTAACAACATATGCAAGACACCTAACAACACGTGGTGAATAATGAAATAACATGTGTAAGACAACACGATGGGACATAGACACGGTGAGACAAGGACACGGCGGGACAAGGGACATAAACAAATACGTCTTTCAATCAAAACCCAAGATCAGAATGAAGCAGAACCGCTAGGTTCATAATCGTGAGGTAAAAGCCCTCTTATAGATATAATCATTGCAAACAAAAGTTGAGAAGGACACAAGCTTCAGAATAGATCGAGAGATATGATTGAAGAAGAGAACAGATCAGAAGATGTGGACAGGAGACAGAGCACAAAATATAGAGCAAGGAAAGCTTGAGTACCTGCAACCTGTACACTTAGCAAACAGATTACATATATGTTCTCAAAACAAATAGATAGAAAGATAAATATTTTTAGATTTTTTAATTTCTTGATTTTTTAGATTTTGAAAATATTTGATTTTTTTTGAACAATATTTCATTTTTTTAGATTTTTGATAATATCTCATTTTTTTAGATTTTTGACAATATCTCATTTTTTAGAGTTTTGATAATATCTCATTTTTTTAAATTTTTGAAAATATCAATCCGCAGCACCCAAAGATAGGCTCGAACTACTGGCCAGGGATCGCCGTCCCTCCCCTCTCATTAAAGACTTCCCTTGAGCAGGGCGTGCATGTGAGGGTGACTTACCACAACCAACTATCTCTAAAGAACGGTGCCCCTACTAAGGCCATACCCGGGATACAACCCAGCCTAAGAGGGAGAAATAGAAGAAAAATTAGAGACAAGCTTTATGCAGGATGGGAGATATCAAGATTCGACTTCCTTCCAGGGCACTACCCCTCAAAGAGTAGGTCTGTCGCGCCGGGGCTTTGTGTCTTTGATTTTGAGACCCATATTTACTAGGCACGCATGCGACCGGGCTCATGACGTCCCGCGGGGAACTTTACTGCCACTCTTGCCATGCCTTTGATTCATAATTTTACATATTTATTCATTCTTATTTTGATAGCCCATATTGGCTAGATATAGCATGAAAGCTCATTTTTGAGGGTCAAGACTACCCCTATTTGAGACCTCTCTCGTATTAGGGAGTGCCTAGGTTGGCCGATCTGAGAAGAGAAAACGACCTTTGTGCATACCCAAAGTATGGCCAAAGCAGGAACGGTGTTGCTCAGAGGGATCGGCTATGGCTCGCCGTGAAGTGTGTGAAAAACCCATGCTTAAAGGCCACCCTCAACGATCGGGGAAGGAACTAGACTCCCAGCGCGGAGTTATCACCAGCCTAAGGATGCTGCAGAAGCGAACTCATTCTAAATAAACTAAGCAAATTTTAAAAGCCAGTTAACAATGTTGAGGAATAACATTATAACCATGTGCAGAAATAATAGAAATAATGGAAATGAAAGTATGTTTCTTTGCTTAAAATAAAGATACCTTTGTAAATCCATGGCGTGGAAACCGGCATCCTGAAGTGATCTCGATCATCGAGCTTCGAGGAGCGCCAGTAGCTTTGTATCACTACAAAAAAAGCGGAAATACCGACGGATATTTCAGACGGATATTTTCCGTCTTAAAATCCGTATGTATTTCTGACGGATTAGTTTCCGTCACAAATTCGTTGGTATTAAGAACATACTATACTCTCTCTGAAGATCCGTCTATAATTATAGACGGAATATATTCCATCTTTATATACGTCGCAAATTTGGGACAGATATTCAGACAGAAATAATCCGTCTGAAATTTCAGACGGAAATAAGTTCCGTCCGTATTTCTGTCGCAAAATTCCCCCTTTCCCGCCACTGTCGACCCCTCCCTCCCACCCCTTCCACCTGGCCCCATTTCCACCCCCCCACTCTCCCTCTCACTCTCTCCTTCTCCTCTGCCCTCTGCTTGCAGTCGTCATCGCCGGAGCCACCGTCGCCGCTGGAGCCGTCATCGCCGCCGGAGCCGCCGTCCTTGTCGTCGTCAGAGGCCCCGCCGTCTCGCTGTCGCCGGAGGCCCCGCCGTCCTCGCCGTCGCCGCCATTCGCCAACCTCCCTCCCTCTCACGGTCGTGGTCATCTTCTCACGGTCGCCGTCACCGCCAGCCGGTAAGTGGTCTCCCTCTCCCTCTCTCTCTCTCCCGATCATGTTCCCCTCCCTCACTCAATCCCTCTCCCTCTCCCGATCCTGTTCCCCCTCACTCAATCCCTCTCCCTCTCCCCTGTCCGGCTCCCTCACTCCCTCTCCCTCTCCCCTCTCGCGCTCCCTCACTCCCTCTGGCCGCCCTCCCCCACCCCCTCCACCGCCCTCTCTTCCCCTGTCCGTGGCCCCCCTCCCCCTCGCAGACACACACACACACACACGCACAGCACACACCTCAGCCCCCCTCTCCCGCTCCCTCACTCCCTCTGGCCACCCTCCCCCACCCCCTCCACCGCCCTCTCTTCCCCTGTCCGTGGCCCCCCTCCCCCTCGCAGACACACACGCACACACAGACACAAACACACGCACACACCTCAGCCCCCCTCTCTGTTACGGAGGAAACCCATAGAATTGGGTGAACCACCAGGTTAGTGAGCTGGAAACAGCTCAAACAACCCACTGCTGTTGCTCCAACAGTCATAACAGTCATCCACATATACAGTTAGCATTCCATTGAGCAGTGGGCGATATACCTTTGTTTTGTATGTTAGAAATGGTTGAGGAAGAATAATGACAGGGAAATGTAATTCTTGATTTCTTGTATGAAAATAGGAGTTGTTACATTCTTGGAAGACTTGCCTACAAGAAATGTGGCATAGCTTCCGGAGCCATGTAAATACCAGGGAACAATATAAATAGCAGAGGAAGGAAGGCCGTAACATGGCTTTTTGGCTCCAGTCTTCTCTTCTATTCTGTCCTCTATCTCTCTCAATCCTCTTCCTTCCTATTCCTCAACTCTGTTCTTCCAGTTATTTCTGTTCTTAGCAGCTACGGCTTCCTCCGCAAGAACTCGGAGCTCTTCCGCGAGACCTCTTCTGGAGGGCATCGACCGGGAACCTAGGAGGAAACACAACAAATTGGTGTCTGAGCTTCTCTCCAGCCCCAGTTCTTCTTCTTCCGCAGAGATGGCCATGGGCGATTCTGATGCTTTGAAGTCCATGCTGCTTGAGATTCGTCAGGAGATCGGGTCTCTCCGGCAAGAAGTCTTCCAACGGGTGACGGATCTAGAATCCATAGTTTACCGCTCGGGTAATACCGCTCCCTTGGATGATCATGCTGATTCTATAGGGTCTTTTAGACCCAAACCTCAAGAATTTCCACGTTATGATGGATCCACTGATCCTGCTGAATGGAAATTCAAAGCTGCGAGGTTTTTTCACCATCACAAGACCCCTGAAGGTCATAAACTCAGCACAACTTGTTACTATTTGGAGGGTGAGGCCCTAGAATGGTATTGGCACATTACTGCTACTCGAGATTCACTTACATGGTCTGAATTTTTAGCTGCTCTTGATTCAAGATTTGGATCTGTTTCTTTCCTTGATGCTCATGGTTCCCTTAGTAAACTCAAACAAACAGGATCTGTTTTAGAATACCAAAGGCTCTTTGAAAAGCTATGCAATAAAATCTCTGGAGTACCTGAAGAACACCTTCTGGGCACATACCTTAGTGGTCTGAAGGAAGAACTTTCCTGTGAAGTGAGATCCTTCCAGCCCAGAACCTTGACTCATGCCATGGAGTTAGCTAGAATTCAGGAAACCAAACTGCTTTCTAGGCGACGGTACACTGGTCAGTCCTCTTCACTTCCCCCACTGTTACCCACGCCATCTGTCCACCACAATCCTCCCATTAGGAGGCTAACTAGTCAGCAATTGCAAGAAAGGAAGTCTAAAGGGCTTTGCTTCAATTGTGATGAAAAATGGACCCTTGGTCACACATGTCAGGCAAAGAAGTTGTTTCTTCTGCAGTTGATTCCAATGAGTGATGATTATGATCTTGTTCAAACAGAAGTTACAATGGAGGAAGACATTGAGTTCTGTCAGCTTGAGAACAACATTCCTTCTATCTCATCACAAATAGTGGGTAACATGGCTACTCCTGGTACAATGAGAATATTGGGTACAATCAGTGGGGTGACAGTTATAATATTAGTTGACAATGGGAGCACCCATAACTTCATTGACCCTTCAATAGTTAAGAAGCTTCACCTTCGCACAATACCCTGTGAAAATCCAGCAGTCAGACTTGCATCTGGTCTACAAGTTCCTTCTGAAGGACTGTGTCCTAACGTTAAACTTCAGCTCCCTGAAGTATCTTTTGACTTGGATTTTTTAGTTCTTCCATTGGGCGGTATTGATGTGGTACTAGGAGCAACTTGGCTACAGCTTTTGGGTGACATTGTGTTGAATATCAGGGAAATGACTATGACCTTTGCATGGCTGGGTAAACAGTACAAGTTTACAGGCCTCACAGACGACAAGGTCAATATGATTTCTGGCCCCAAATTGCACAAAGAACTCAGAAATGCCAGAGCCTTGTATACAATTCAGCTGATTCCAACCCAGCTAAAACCCCCTACCCCCTCATTTTCTTCTCACCCACTAGACTTGGCTATACTCTTACAAACCTATACTTCTATCTTTGATGAACCTACAGGTCTCCCTCCTGCTAGGAGTTGTGACCATCGTATACCCCTCATAGATGAGTCAAAGGCCATCATTGTTCCACCATACAGACATTCTCCATTCCACAAATCTGTAATTGAAAATCAAGTCAAGGAGCTCATGCAACACACACACTTGCAACATAGTAACAGTCCATTTTCAGCTCCTGTACTTTTAGTACAGAAACGTGATGGGAGCTGGCGCATGTGCATTGATTACAGGGCTTTAAACCAACAAACTGTCAAGGATAAATATCCTATACCTCTGGTTGATGACCTCTTGGATGAATTATATGGGGCTCGATATTTTTCGAAGCTGGACCTTCATTCAGGCTATCATCAAATTCGAATGGCACCTGAGGACATTCATAAGACTGCCTTCCGTACTCATGAAGGGCACTATGAATTCTTAGTAATGCCCTTTGGCCTTTCTAATGCTCCTTCCACTTTTCAAAGTCTTATGAACAATATCTTTCGACCTCATCTCAGAAAGTTTGTTTTAGTATTCTTTGATGACATTCTAGTTTATAGCAAAACATGGCCTGAGCATCTGAACCACCTAGAGAAGGTCCTACAATTACTAAAGGACAACCAGTTATATGCCAAACAATCTAAGTGTGACTTTGGAGTCACCAAGGTGGAATATTTGGGTCATGTGATATCTGATGGTGGGGTATCCATGGAGATCAACAAGCTGCAGTCTATTGTGGGCTGGCCAGCTCCCAAGTGCCTCAAAAAGCTGAGGGGATTTCTAGGCCTGACTGGGTACTACAGGAAATTTGTCAAGAATTATGGTTCTTTGGCAGCACCACTCACTCAACTTCTAAAAAAAGATAGTTTTGTCTGGACCCCAGAGGCTGAGGACCCAGTCAAGGAACTTAAGCAAGCCATGATTTCTGCCCCAGTGTTGGCTTTACCAAACTTTGACATTCCCTTCATCCTTGAGTGTGATGCTAGTAACTCAGGTATGGGTGCTATTCTCATGCAGCAGGGCCGTCCAGTGGCTTATCTAAGTAAAGCTTTTACTACTAGACAACAAGGTTTGTCAGTATATGAGAAGGAAATGGAGGCTATCCTGTTTGCTGTTCAAAAATGGAAATCATACTTGATTGGTAGAAGATTTGTGATCAGAACAGATCATCAAAGCCTCCGACACCTGCTGCAACAAAAGGTTCACACTCCGGCGCAACAACGATGGTTGATTAAATTGATGGGGTTTGATTTTTCCCTGGAATATAAGTCTGGTCACCATAATAGAGCAGCAGATGCTCTATCCAGACTTTATGAAGAACCCTCCATAGAAGCAATCACAGTTTTAGTGCCTGACTGGTTTTCGGAGATTCAGAAGGCATACTTTCTGGACAGTTACTTTATTCAGTTGCTCAAGGATTGGAACTCAGATTCTCTGAACCCTAACCACTATTCATTGCAAGGTGGTGTTATATATTACAAGGGTAGGATACATCTGCACCCAAATTTTAGTCTCTTACCTTCTATACTCCATGCACACCATGATGCTCCAACAGGTGGACATTCAGGATACCATAAAACTCTCCATAGACTAAAAAGAAGTTTTCACTGGAAGGGCATGGAAAGGACAATCAAAGACTATATTCAAAATTGTGATATTTGTCAATGAACAAAGTATATCACCCAATCTCCAGCAGGCCTGTTGCAACCCCTTCCTATACCAGAAAAAATTTGGATTCATATTCACATGGACTTTATTGAGGGTCTTCCACCTTCCCATTCTAAAACCACTATTCTTGTGGTAATTGACAAATTGTCCAAGTATGCTCACTTTCTGGCTTTGCAACACCCATATACAGCTGCTACTGTTGCTGCAGCATTTGCTATCCATATTGTCACTCAGAAAGTCTATATTAGCCCCATTCCCTTCTATCCATCTGCTGTTAGAGATAATAATATCTTTGGCCTGTCTAAAGACAGTCGAAGGCATTCCAACTGGGAATGTTCTTACACAGTTGGCTAGATGGGCGGACTAGCATACTATATTTTTCTCTCCATACCAAAAAAAAATTGCACATAGCCGGTCAATGAAACTGATCACCTTCTTTGGGATAAAAGTGACTTAGGCAAGGAAAACTGGCATACTATATATGACTGAGTCAATCAATACGGCTCAAAAATATCTTAAGTAGGAAAACACATATCTTAAGTAGATATAGAGAAATGGAATGACCTTGTCTTATGATGATAAGAAGATATAGAGAAATGGAATGACCACATATCTTAAGTAGTACATATATACAAAGATGTGGATAAATGCAAAGAAATCAGAATTCTCTATAGCAATAGGTAAATACCAAAAAAATTCATTTTGTGATTTAAAACTTTGTGGATTTTAATTGCATGTAAATATATTTTTATATCTGATTTTAATAGAAATTTGATGTTAATTTGACTCAAAAATGTATATTGTTTAGCTTCGATGTTCTTCATTTGAAAAATTTTATAATTTGGGTGTTATTTAATTTGATATGTGCATAATGATAATTGCGTTGTTATTTAATTTTATGTTATATAAATGCATGGGGTATTCCCTGTGAGCTGAGGTGCGTGGGTGCGACCTAACATTACACGCACCTCAGGAGAGCGCGTTAAAACCGTGTCAATGTGCCTTCCCGTTCAAGACTTTGGGATTGATGTGTATGTTCTCATTTTTTTATGAGAATGTATATTGGAGAGGGGGATTTCCGCAGCCCACCACCAAGGCGGCCCAACAAGGCCTACAAGGTCCAACCGGGCGAGCCCCACCCAAGTGATAGCCCACAGGGCCCACTTTGGGAGAAAAGCCCAATAAATAAAGACTCGAGGAACCAACTCTCCCCGGCGGCCTTCTAGGCTCCGAGGGCCCGAGACAACGGTCAGATCGGATGGAAGGTCCGGTCTAAAGCCCACTCTCCGACCGAGAGAAAGAGGCTCCAGCCGACCTATCCGACCCCACCTTCGCCGGGCCATGCCTATCGCTCGGACACGAGCTAGCATCCCCGTAGCTCGGTGAGACCGCTTGTTTACCTGCAGGTGCGGCCGTTCAGAGTCCTCCGGTAGCGGGAGAGTCATGGGAGCTGCCGAACTCAAAGGGGATAACGCCCCCACGATCCGGCCATGAAAGCCCCCGATGAAGACGTAACTCCCACCGGGAAGCCCTCAGCTCACCGGACTCTTAAAAGGCGATGCACTATTTAAGTAAGGGAGACCCTCCGGAAGATGGTAAGATGAACTAGCCCTTCACATACCCTAAGCTCCTGGGCACGATTCGCTTCACCCTTGGTGGAGAGGATTCTCGCGCATCAGCTCTCTCCTCCCCTCATTATCGCTTCCACCATCGCTCTACTGACTTAGCCATCGGAGGGTTTTCCCCCAGGGAGATCCCCTGGGCCCTCTGATACGTTTCCCTTCTCTTGCAGATTCATCTTCTGGTGATCCACAGCCCGCTCAGGACTCAGCGCGAGATTCCGCCTCTTCATCTGGCGCCGTCTGTGGGAAACGCACGAAGAGTCAAGATGGTGAGAAAAAGCTCAGGGAGGAGATCCGCCGGCGGGGCAGGTAAGGCTGTGGCAGCGGGAGGCGTCCCCCCTAGGGTCTCGCAGAGCCCCCCCTCCAACGCCAGCGTCCCCGCCAACAGGCCACCACCCCCCCCGGCGGAGATAGGGGCACCCCTCGACGGCGGCGCCAACGCCTTCCAAGCCCTCAACGAGAAGATGGACGTCCTCGTAGAGCTCATGAGGGCCCATGCGGCCCGAGACGCAAGGTCCCGCGCCCCGTCAGGAAGTCCCCCTCGAAGGAGTGCAACGCAGCACACCGCCGGAGGCCGCTTCACCCTCCGCGGCCGACAGCTCCTCCGCAACGACGTCGGAGGACCCTCGTAAGCTCCGCCTGCGGAGCAAGAGGCTTCCTCCACGCCGAGGAAAGGGAAGCAGGGGGCGAAGCCGCCGCACCCGGGCACCAGTGCTCCGGGAGATCGCCATGACGCCCCCCCCAGCCCCACGGCACGGCCACAGCCGGAGCTGTCTCTCCGGCTACGAGATTTTGAAAGACGGTTCGCAGAGCAAGAGCGCGCTCTTCGCGCCCTGCAGAAGACCTCTTTCCCGGAGGACGAGGAGAAATCCCCTTTCTCCGAGTACATCTTGAAGGCAGAGGTCTCTCCTAGAGCCTCCATCCCAACCTTCAAGCTCTACGACGGCCAGGGCGACCCAGCCGACCACTACGACAGCTTCGACGCCCTGGTGACCCTGCATGGAACGCCGGATCCCATCAAATGCCGAGCCTTCGCGGCCACCCTGGTCCAGGGCGCTCAGGCATGGTTCCGAGCCCTCGCCCCGGGGTCCATCCGAGACTTCAGGCAGTTCGGGCGAATTTTCAAGGAGAGCTTCGCCGGTAGCGCCCCCCCAAGGTCGGTAGCGGGGCTCCTGGCTCTCACACAGGCGCAAGGGGAGAGGCTCCGGACTTACGTCCACCGATTTAAATCGGAAGCCCTTAGGATCCCCCGCCTGGATGTGGCCTCAGCCACAACCGCACTGACCGGGGGCACCCGGGATGAGAATCTCCGCCGCGAGCTTGTCCTCCACCCTCCCTCGACCCTTGCCGAGCTAGTGACTCTGGCATTGCGCCACGCCGAGTGCGAAGAGGTACTCAGCGCCTGCCGAGACACAACCGGCTCGGGTCGGGAGGGGGACAAAAAGCGGACCTCCGAGCCAAACCCTGGCTCGAGCAAGAAGCGCGATCGAGAAGGAGAGCGCAAGAGAAAGTACGAGCGGTATACCCCTTTGACCGCACCAGTCTACGAGATCTATGAAGACATTAAAGACTCAGGACTTCTCCGCCAGCCCGAGCCTATGAGGTCGAAGAACCACAAGCGGGACAGGCATTGCCTGTTCCACGGCGACCACGGGCACCACACCGGAGATTGCCATCAGCTCCAGGACGAGATCGAGCGCCTCATCCGTCTGGGGCATCTAGCCCGGTTCACAACCGGGCACAAAGAAGATCGAGACGCCGCAGAGGAGATCGACAACGCCCCCCGAGGGGTCCACATCAACGTCATCTCCGGCGGAGCGGCATCGGGAGGCGACACCAGCCGAGGAAGGAAACGTCATGCCGAGCGGGCCAGCCGAGCCCTAGAGCCCCCCAAAGGCCCGCCAATGGAGCCCCAGGTCATAGTCTTCTCCGACCAAGACCTGGAAGGGCTGAGCACCCCGCATGATGATGCCCTCGTTATCTCGGCCACGATAAATCACTGTAATGTAGACATGATTTTGGTTGATAATGAGAGCGCCCCCGATGTATTATCTTATGACTGTTTCCTCAAGATGGGGGAAGACCCATCCAAGCTCCGCCCGATCCGAACACCCCTGTGCGGGTTTAATGGCCTGGCCACCTACCCCGAGGGAGCCCTAAGCCTGCCGGTCACTATCGGCACCCCACCCAAAACCGTTACGGCCATAGTGGACTTCATAGTGATTAAAGGTATGATAGCGTACAACGCCATTTTCGGCCGAAAAATTCTCAGCCGAATAAAGGCCGTACCATCTACCTATCACCAAAAAATGAAGTTTCCCACCAAAAACGGGTTGGGGGAAGTCCGAGGTAACCAGGCCACGGCTAGAAGGTGCTACAATATCTCGGTGGAAGCCTCAAGGCCGGACGGGAAGGATAAGGGCCCCAGGGGAGTCGAAGGAAAAACCGTAACCGCCGAGCCCGGTGGCGAATTATTAACGGTATTCCTGAACGACGACCCGGCCCTTGGAGTGAGGATCGGTTCCGACCTACCACCGAAGGAACAGCAGCAATACAAAGAGTTTCTTTCTGGGTACGTCCGGGTCTTCGCTTGGTCCGACGATCAACTCCCTGGTATACCAGAGGAAACTGTGATGCACAAGCTTAACCTCGACGCCACCGTGAGGCCCGTACAGCAGCGGAGGAGGAAGCATGCGCCCGAGAAACAGGCGATCATCAAGGCGCAGGTCACCAAGGGACAAGAGACTGGTCTTTTCAGACCGGTCCTGTACCCAACGTGGCTAGCCAACGTCGTCCTGGTGCCAAAGACCACCGGCAAGTGGCGAATGTGCGTAGACTTCACCGATCTGAACAAGGCCACCCCCAAGGACTGCTATCCGCTGCCGAGCATCGACCAACTGGTTGACTCAACCTCGGGCAACGAGATACTCAGTTTCCTGGATGCCTATTCGGGTTATCATCAGATCCGAATGAGCCCTGAAGATGTCGAGAAGACCGCCTTCATCACCGACTACGGCGTGTACTGCTACACCCGGATGCCTTTCGGATTGAAGAATGCTGGAGCCACATACCAGCGACTGGTCAACCATATGTTCGAGGGACAGTTAGGTCGGAACGTCGAGGCCTACATCGACGACATGCTTGTCAAGACCCCAAGGGTCCAAGACCACCTCACCGACCTGGCCGAGACTTTCGGCACCCTCATGAAGTACAGCATGAAGCTCAACCCCGCCAAGTGTGCCTTTGGAGTAAGATCCGGGAAGTTCCTGGGTTTCCTGGTCACTGAGCGGGGGATCGAAGCAAACCCTGACAAGGTCCAGGCCATCCTGGACATGCGCCCGCCCACGTGCATCAAAGACGTCCAGCGTCTGACGGGGCGTGTTGCCGCTCTCAGTCGTTTCCTGTCCCGTACGGCCAAACGATGCTTGCCCTTCTTCAAGCTAATGAGGGGGCCTAAAATAGCGTCTGCTACGTTCGTATGGGATGGGGAATGCCAGACAGCGTTCGCCGAGCTCAAAGAGCTCCTAGCTTCACCCCCGGTGCTCTCCAAGCCCGTTGCAGGCGAGGTTTTGCTGCTCTATCTCTCGGCGACGCCATGAACGGTCAGCTCGGTCCTAGTCAGGAATGACTCAGGAGTCGAGAGGCCGGTCTACTACACCAGCAAGGTGCTCGGCGAGGCCGAGCGGAGGTACCCCGCAACCGAGAAACTCGTGCTAGCGTTGGTTACCTCCGCAAAGCGCCTCCGACCCTACTTCCAGGGGCATCCCATCACCGTGCTAACCGGCGAGCCACTGAAGAAGATTCTGGCCCACCCCGAGGCCTCGGGGTGACTCGTCAAATGGGCCATCATGCTCGGGGCATACGACATCTCGTATCGGCCACGATCAGCTATCAAGGGGCAAGCGCTCGCCGACTTCATCGCCGAGAGCACTGTTCCGGTCGAGGACAGGCCTCCGACAGCAACCGGGCCAACCTGGGAGCTGTTCATCGATGGATCGTCCAACTCGGTCGGTAGCGGCGTAGGGATCCTCCTAAGGTCCCCCGAAGGAATAGAGTTGCAGTACGCCCTAAAGTTCAACTTCCCGGCGTCCAACAATGCTTCCGAGTACGAGGCCCTTATCTCGGGGGCCCGCATGGCCCGACGGTTGGGGGCTGAGCGAGTCAGGATCCACACCGACTCCCAGCTGGTCGCAAGCCAGGTCAGCGGTGAGTACGAAGCTCGGGAGGCACCTATGATCAAATACCTCCAGTTGGTCCGGAGCCTGGCCCAGCAGTTCGTGGAGTTCGAGGTAGTCCGAATAGCTCGGGAGCAAAACTCTCGGGCGGACGCCCTCTCCCGACTGGCCTCCTCCCTAGACCCGGAAGGTACACGATCGGTCCTCCTAGAAGAGCTAGAGCGCCCGAGCATAGACTCGGAGCTCCTCGCCGTTGACTCGGCCACTCCCGACGACTGGCGCTCCCCCTACCTCTCCTGGCTACGAGACTCCCAGGAACCCTCCGACTCTCGAGAAGCCCGCCGGATGAAGTACCAAGCTCGGCGCTTCGTCATCCTCGACAGCGCCCTCTACCGAAGATCGTTCTCTGGGCCCCTTCTGAAGTGCCTCGGCCCCGACGAAGCGAGCCAAGCTATTGAGGAGATTCATCAAGGCCTGTGCGGAGCACATTCAGGAGGTCGGTCGCTGGCCAGAATCCTGCTAAGGCAAGGATACTGGTGGCCGACCCTCCAACGCGACTGCACGGCTTACGTACAACATTGCGACTGTTGCCAGCGGTTCGACCATTTGGTCCACCAGCCGGCCACGGAACTTGTCACCCTTACCGAGCCCTACCCTTTCGCTCGGTGGGGGATCGACATCCTTGGGCCATTCCCAACGGCTCAATCCCAGAAGAAGTTCATCATCGTCGCCATCGACTACTTCACCAAGTGGATCGAGGCTGAAGCAACAGCGAGGATCACCGAGACAGTCGTCTGGGGTTTCGTATGGAAATCGATCATTTGTCGCTTCGGCGTCCCCCGAGTGATAGTGAGCGATAACGTGCGGCAATTCGACTCTCGATACTTTCGAGATAGATGCGCCGACCTAAATATCCGCAACCACTTCACTTCGGTCGCCCACCCTCAGGCCAACGGGCTGGTTGAAAATGCCAACAAGACAATCTTGAAAGGCATAAAAACCAGACTCGACAAGGCTAAGGGTAGCTGGCTCGAGGAACTGCCTAGCGTACTATGGTCGCACCGAACGACCCCCAGAACGGCAACCGGTGAGACCCCTTTTCAACTGGTATATGGCACCGAAGCCGTCGTTCCATTGGAAATCGCCAATCCGTCTCTCCGAGTGATCAGCTTTGTGCCCGAGGCAAACGAGCAGAAGCTGCTCGAGAACCTCGACCCGGCAGACGAACTCCGAGAGATCGCGAACGTCCGAGCTACGGAATACCAGCGCCGCCTCACTCGGTACTACAACGCCAGGGTCCGAGGCAGACAATTCCGACCAGGGGACTTCGTCCTCAGGAAGGCAGAAGCCTCTCGACCACTAGAGGTGGCGGGCAAGCTATCCCCCAACTGGGAAGGCCCCTACCGAGTGATCGAGACGCTCGGGAAAGGTGCGTACAGGTTAGCCACAATGGAAGGGGAATCCATTCCCCGGACATGGAACGCAACCACACTACGCAGATTTTATTTCTGAATACTGTATCAACAAATTGGGTAAAATAAACCTCCTTATCTTTCGCATTCATTCAAGATAACTGTTGGTACATCAGAAAGGCAACTGCCAATACATTACATAACAAAAAGCGAAAATCCATCTGGCACCGCAGCAAACGGCCATCGCCCGGTCGACCCGGTCTTGACCTTCTCGCATCCAGCCACTGACTCTGCCTCGCGTAGAAATTGGCTCGGACAAGAGATGGTCGACCCAGTTGGCTCGGGTGGTCCGTGACAAAGGTGACAGAGGGACGGCAAGGAGAAGGCCACCTTTCATGCAAGGAAGGCTACCTTCCAAGTTGGCAACAACCTGGAAAAAGGGAACGCCGTGAAGGTCCCCTTTCTTCCAAACTGCCAACTCTTTGGAGGCGAATAGAAAGCAAGCAGCCCCCGAAGAGTGAAAGAAATGAAGAACAAAAGAGAGAGAAAGAGGCAACGCACGGGGGTAAGGAAGGGATTGGAGCCACCTCCTCCCCTCCCACGGAGGGGAGTGGCGGCCGGCATCCCTAACTCCCCCATCCGCCCTCCATCTCGGCGTCTGCCCGGAAGCCTCGCCGGAGCCAAGAGGATGAAAACGGCGTGCCCCCGCACGTCGAAGCCCTCTCCCGATCCGCGCGGCGACCGTCGGACCCGCCTCATGTACGCGCGGCGACCGTGGGACCCGACCGATATTCCAGGACATCTGGAACCGGCCGCTCCCCGTCGTCTGCAGCATCACCTTCTGAAGGGTCCTCCATGTTCCGATCGCGGTGGCGCAACGCAAAGCGAAGACGAGGGAATAAGAGCAGACCGCCGGCGAGAGTCCTAAGTGTTAAGAGAGAAGGAGCGCCCTTCGGTCCTTTTTATAGGCCAAGGGAGGCCACGCGCCTTAAAAGACTCCCCCTCGAAAACACGCTACAGGACTTCCCTGGAAGGTCACCTCGAAATCCCTGCCCCCCGCCCTAGCGGGATTCGCGAAGCACCTCGCCTTTCAAAGCATAGTAATACGGAAGGACGCCCGCCAGAAGTCTCCCGAATCGACATGCGAAAACGGCGCAAAAAATATCGGCACTTTCCAACTGCCACGATACGCCAACCAAATCACAGCAAAGATAGCGATCAAATAAAGTAAGTTATTTATTGCCTTCCATAAAAGCCTCTTACAACGAGGAAGACGGACAAAAAGGGTAAGGGGCAAAATAAAGTTACATCAGGCCTCGGGCCCACTTTGAAGCTCGGGAACCGCAGTAGGGGACGCGTCACCCCCGGTACCCTAGGCGACGGCCGGCCCGGACACTGACCTCGCCTGTGCGAGAACTGTCCCGGTCGCGAGCCCTCCCGAGGCCTCCGGAGCCGGTGACCCCGCTGAAGGCGATTCCCTCGGTTCTTCCCCGGCCGAAGATGAGGAGCTGGAATCTGACTCGTCCGAGTCATAACGCTGGCCATAAGGAAAGTCACCTCCGGCCAGGTGCTCATTAGCATAGTTCATCGCTCGGCGATAGCCCTGCTTGAACCCCTTTCGAGCACCCCGGCGGAGAGCTACCTCGTAGTAGGGTAGGGCGGCTGCAATCAGGTCGGACGAGTAAGCTTCCGAGCCTTTATAGCGCTCGATCGCCTCCACCTTGACCTGCCCGTCCCGAGCCCGCTCCGCCTCGGCCGCACGCTCTTCCGCCCTCGCCAGACGCTCCTCCAGCTCGGTCATCCTCCGCTCGGTCTCGGTCATCCGACCCTCCGCCCGGGCTCGGTCCGCCTCGGCCTCAGCACGAAGGCGCTCCGCGTCCTCCGCTCGATCCTGCAGCTCGGCACGCTCACGCTCCCAGAGGCCGTCCAGCTCGACGTGGCGTTGACGCTCGTCTTCTAGACGCTTGCTCTTCCTCTCGAGCGATTCTCGGGCCCTTGTCAGCTGCTCGGCCAGTACCTCGGCCTCCCGACGGCTCGACCGCGCCAACTCCCTGAGAGCAAGGAACTCCCGCCGGAGCCCCTCGTGCTCCCCCTCGAGCCGAGCTAATTTCCTCTCACATCCACCGAGGGTCCAGGCGAGCGTCGACCGCTCCGCCTCCGTCCGGGCATGCGCCTCTGCCATCACGGCCGCTGTCCGAGCTATAACAAGGCCGCCCTCCATCAGGATGTCAAGGACCCCGGCAGGAGTGCTGCGCTTTTCTCCGCCCCTCGTCCTATCGGCGATCGACTGGCAGATCCGGTACAGATCACCCGAGACACCAAGCCTGACCAGAGCTTCCGTCAAAGGGGACTGCTCCACCCTGGGCGCCCCGTCAGAAGGCCCTGTTGTGGCAGCAAAACTAACCGCCCCGCGCACCACGGTCGGTTGGGGTTGCAACGCCTCCCCGGGCGAACCCCCACCCTCGACCGGCGCCGCGGGATCAACGGCACCAGAAACTGCCGGCACTTGGGGTTGCGACACACCCCCATCTGCACCGATCGAGCTCTCGGTCCCAGCGCCGGCCACGCCGGCATCGGCCCCCTCTGTCCCCACAGAGGGGAGAGCCGACCCATCACCTCCCTCTGTGGGGCCCCTGGTCTCCTCGGCCCCCTCTCGCTCGGCAGATGGGAGAGCCAGCCCAGAAGGGTCGGCCCCATCCTACCCCCGAGAGGAGAGCGCCGCTGAGCCAGAGTCGCCCCCGACGGCGGTAGGAAGACCGGCTTTCCTGGCCCTCTTCCTGGCCTTCACGGCCTCCTGCAGTTTCCCCACCAGGGGATCCTTGCGCTTCAGGCCGGTCGACCGAGAAGTCCCCTCGGGGGCCGCCCCCTTGCCCTTATCTCGGGCATAAGCGCGACCCACAGAGACATCAGGCTCGTCGACTGCCGAGTCCTCTCCCAGATCGATGACCTCGGCCACCTCCTCCAGAGGCTCCCGCCTCACGTCTGCAACAAGAAGAAGCCTTGGTCAGGAGGAAAAAAAAAAAGAGGGTTACCACCCCAGAAGAAGAACCTCAAAGAACCGTACCTGACGCCGTCAACCGCGGGAGAAGACACCGTTCGATGTTCTCCGGTGTCACCAGCTCTTCGGTCGATTGGCGATTCTCCAACAGACGGGCAGCCTGCTGCTCCACGTGGGGAGGAAACTCCTCCTGGCGAGGGGCAGATTCGGATGAAAATTGGGCAAGGTCCGGCATCTCCAGATCTCGTCCGTCGCCATCGCCTTCACCCAGAAGAACTGAGTCTTCCACCCCTTGTGCGAGGAGTCCTTCGCCGCAAGCGAGATGCAGCTCCTATTCCTCCGCGCCTGGATGAAGTAAAAACCTTTTCCCGCCGATGGATGCGCCTTCAGCTCAAAGAAGAAGTGGAAAAGGTCCAGAGACGGGAAGATGCCGCGCTGGTGGCACAAAATCCCGAACGCCGAAAGAAGAAGATAGGAGTTGGCCACCAACTGGATAGGCGCCAACCGGAAAAAAGTGAGCAGCTGCAGCACGAAAGGATCGAAAGGAAGCCAAAATCCACTCTTCCAGGCCAAGAGGAAGGTGCAAATGTGCCCATTGCGATCGTCCAGACTCGTCTCGTACGGAGTGGCGACAGCAAAGCTATAGCGGAGAGGCAGACGGAAACGATGCTCCAGCCTCCGCACCTCCGCTTCTCCCAACTCGCTACAGTTGGGGACGGGATCGCGCCTCACGGGCACAAGCTCCGGACTCTGATCCGCCATCGGATCGGGAGAAGACCCCTCGTACGAGCTTGAAGACTCCGGGGGAGAAGGAAGCTGCCGAATCGCCTCCGCGGTTATCCTCGCCAACTCTTCAAACGCCGCCGCAAGGCTCCGCGTCTCCGCTGTGCTCTCACGGCGCATCAAGAAGCAAGGAAAGCCTAAAACCCTGGAAGCCTAGAACGATGAACAACGCCCCCTATAAACCCCTGAGGGTGGCGGCGCGCCGTTCCGTGCTCTGAGAAAAAGGGGGGCCCCTTCGTTTCAAATCCGTCAGGATCATCATTACGGGCCTCGGCAACCGCTATAAGCGGCTACATAACGCCAACGGAATTCCACCCACCTGAGCCACGCCGGTCCAAAGCCTCGAAAAACTACTCATCCGAGCCTCCTTTGGCTCGGGAGTAGGAGGGGGACAAGTGGAGAGGGGGATTTCCGCAGCCCACCACCAAGGCGGCCCAACAAGGCCTACAAGGTCCAACCGGGCGAGCCCCACCCAAGTGATAGCCCACAGGGCCCACTTTGGGAGAAAAGCCCAATAAATAAAGACTCAAGGAACCAACTCTCCCCGGCGGCCTTCTAGGCTTGGAGGGCCCGAGACAACGGTCAGATCGGATGGAAGGTCCGGTCTAAAGCCCACTCTCCGACCGAGAGAAAGAGGCTCCAGCCGACCTATCCGACCCCACCTTCGCCGGGCCATGCCTATCGCTCGGACACGAGCTAGCATCCCCGTAGCTCGGTGAGACCGCTTGTTTACCTGCAGGTGCGGCCGTTCAGAGTCCTCCGGTAGCGGGAGAGTCATGGGAGCTACCGAACTCAAAGGGGATAACGCCCCCACGATCCGGCCATGAAAGCCCCCGATGAAGACGTAACTCCCGCCGGGAAGCCCTCAGCTCACCGGACTCTTAAAAGGTGATGCACTATTTAAGTAAGGGAGACCCTCCGGAAGATGGTAAGATGAACTAGCCCTTCACATACCCTAAGCTCCTGGGCACGATTCGCTTCACCCTTGGTGGAGAGGATTCTCGCGCATCAGCTCTCTCCTCCCCTCATTATCGCTTCCACCATCGCTCTACTGACTTAGCCATCGGAGGGTTTTCCCCCAGGGAGATCCCCTGGGCCCTCTGATACGTTTCCCTTCTCTTGCAGATTCATCTTCTGGTGATCCACAGCCCGCTCAGGACTCAGCGCGAGATTCCGCCTCTTCATATATATCTACCTCAAAGTCTTGAATTGTCCCGTTTGGACAGTCTGTGAATGTTTGATCGCACTTAGGCAGTCATTTACTATATGTGTTTGTATGGTTTGTTGAGAATTTCGGTTGCGTCTCCTCACTCTTCTCTGATATACCATTATTGATTTTGAGTGTTTTCTTAACCACTTACTTGTAAGTGTTTAAGAAAATTTCAAAATCAATAAATATTTTTGGTATATCGGAGAAGTGTGGGGAGATGGTGGAGACTCGGGGTCAAGAGAATCTTGGATTTGTTGGTGAATGAAGCGGGCTCGGCTATAAAGTTGTTGCCAGGAGGTAATGTTGTTGAGGGCTAAGATGAACCGATATTTGGGCGTTGCATTAGAAATGAACATCTTGATTTGCTCTCCCTCCGGAATGTGTCTCGAGACTTGCGCGGCAAGGTGACGCCAACGATCGGCAAAGGTGCAGAACTCCTCGTCGGGCTTCATCATCTCATGGGCCAGATCCGCCATAGAATACTTGGGCCCAACTTGGTCTTGAAACTGTTGAATAAACTTTTCTTGAACGGCATGAAAATTCACCACTTGCTCTTGCGGAAGAGAGAAGAACCAATCCCGAGCTGGGCCTTCCAATGACAGACCAAATAGATAAGCCATCAAGTGTTGGTCATGTCGAAATTGGGCCGACTCATAAATAAACTCCTTCAAGTGCACATACGGGTCACCAACTCCACCATAACGGCGATATGCGGGAATTTGTGAAGATGGCGGAAGCCGAAGACCTTGAAATGTGAATGGAATACTTAAGGAGGACTTAGGATCAATCCGACGTTGAAGCTCATCAAGCTGGCGTTGGGTTTGAGTAATCATCTCCTGGGTGGGGAGAGATCGAGAAGAATATGGGCCAACTTGAGCAAGAGGATGTGAATTCGGACCAGGAGCATGGTATTGAGCCGGATAAGAGGATCCAGGCTGAGAAGAAGAAGGGCCCATTCCGAGGATGGAAGGATATGTGGGCCTGGAAGAAACATGAGCATAAGGACCCATTGGGCTGGCAGCATAAGGAGAGAAGAATGAGTCCCATTAGAAAAATAAGGCCCATTAGGAGAATGGGGCCCGTTAAGATGATGAGGCCCATTAATGAGAGAGGAAGGCCCATTAAGAGAAGGAGGCCCATTAAGATGAGATGCAATAAGACGTTGGGCCTGGGCCGAGTCCATTTGGCGAACAAGGCTTGAAAGATGGGCCATGATATTGGCATGTTCCTCAGATGGGTCAGAGGGACCACGAGAAGATGGGCCCGCATGGGAAGAGGATTCCACGCGGGAATAAGAAGAAGATTGGGGAAAAAGATGATACAAGGGGTTGGAATGATGCTCCATGAGGGTAAATGGAGACTTAATACAAGGATATCAAGGAGAATACAAGTGGGGAAGCAATGGCTTAATGGGCTTGAGAACAAGGAGGGCTGACCCACTAATGTAAAGACGAATGGACAACGGACCACGGGACAATGGACTGGATAATGAACCCACAAAATGGACTGACTTAAGTGGGCCTAACAACAACAAAACATGTGGATGCAACACAAAACACCACTAATGGGCTTGGACAAGCCCAAACAACACAAACAATGCAATGCGAGAGTTTTCACCCAAGTCAAACAAGTTGATATGATGAGAAATATTTTAGGGATTTTAATAGACCTTTTAATGATTTGAATTAATAATAATTCCCTCAAGATAGGAATCCTATGGGAATAAGGTCTAAACTTTGGGTTGACTAAGGTTAACTCTCTCACACGTATGCAAATGCAAGTCTAAGGTGTCGAAAGGTACAACTGGCCCGGCGTCCGTGTGGGAATCCACGGCTCGCGGGGACTTATGGAGGTCCCAGATAAGATCACCTAGTCGAGCCCAAGGAATATGGGAGCGAGAGGATCACTTACCAAGGTAGGAAATGCAACTATGATATGCAATGTATGACCTTATGTGCACCGGAGTGCATGTAATTTCTAGCCTAAAACTAGAAAATCAAGACAAAATTAAACTATGCAAATATGATCCAAATAAGACAAATAGTATATGGATGGAAAGACAATACAAAGGTCTACACAACGGGCCCAAGAATAGATCAATCTGACCCCGGGAGGTCAATCAAATCACTGAGCAAAGATGCCCCCGTGAACCTATGCGCAGACCACATGCAGATTTTATGGACAAAATGCTAAAATGATGATAATTTTAACTAAACAAACGTGACCCAAATGATGCAAGTAGTATATGGATGGAAAGACAATACAAAGGACTATCCAATGGAACAAAAATTAGTGCAATCAGACATCGGGAAGGCAGTCAAAAAACTAAGTAAAGATATACCTATGAACCTGTCCCTGAGCCTGCCTACAGAACTTATGCACAAAACTCAAAAAATTGGATAATATTAGAATATGCAAATGTTAACCAAATGATGCAAATGATATATGGATGGAAAGATAATATAAAGGGCTATCCAACGCAACAAGAATCAGCTCAATCGGACTCCGGGATCAAAAGTTATGCCCCGATGAACACGGCCCTGTGAGCATGTGCGCAGGACTGCCAGAAGCTGTAACGGTCTACCAAATGACCGTTACACTGCTCTGACGGTCTACTATAGGACCGTCACACTACCAGAGCCCTTAAAACCCCCCAAACAGTGGAATAATGGATAAAATATCACCCAAACATGCATATGCACACACCCAACTTACAAAAGAGCATTAAAACAAACGTGATGGCATTGGCGTCCCTCCGTGATCGCCAAAAAAACTATTGATTTGTTTTAATTAGATTCTATCCCGCCCCCTTTAAATACATACATGCATAAACATGTGAATGAAAGACAAGGGGGATGAAAGAATGAGAAATACTAACCGTGATCGCCACCAAGGTTCCAACAACACCAAAGGATGAAGAAATGAGAGGAACGGCGCCGTGTACCTTGGAACTTAAAGAATTGATCGCGCTTAAGAATGAGACGCGGGGAACTTGTGGACTCAAACCTCTTCTCCTTCAGCCGACTAGATGAAGAAGGCCTCACGTTGTATTCATGCTCTCCTGCAAAATAAAGATCAAAACACAAAGGTAAAAACCCATTAGAACATGCATGTGTAGTATCAATCCCGCAGTGATAAAATAGCATGAATAAAAGGGGGAGAATGCATCGGGGGGAGATTTTTAACCCCTGTGGAAGGGTGGAAAAGATAAGTGGGTGTGTTGTGCATGCATGAGATTTGAAATCATGAGATTTGATTGAGAGAATAGAGAGAAAATGATGATGCAAAACGGAGAAAAACACATGTGTAGCAGAAAGTGCAGAAAACTATGATGATTTGTGATTTTGAGGGGAGGAGAACTAAGAGTGTAGATCATAGAATCAAGCCTAGAAGAATGGAATAGAAAGTTAATACTTCCCTCTTCAAGCCAGGGTCGAAGGATTGAGTCGGCATTGCAGCATGGCTTCGCCCCACGTCCGGAAAGAGCCCCCCTTTGCAACTGCGAGCTGGGCAGTTTTTATAGAAAAGTGGTGAAATTCCCATCTTCTTATCACGATTCCTGGAGATAGAGTCTAAGATAAATTAAGTTCTCTAGATAATAATAAGGACAAGAGATAGGAACAAACGGGGATCAATTCAGAGGAGGATTCTAGAAGATATGGCTCTTGGAAGGTAGCCACGGAGCCTTATCTGCAGAGTTTTAGTTGAACTAGGATACTTAAATCCTGATCTTTTGAGCGTGATTTTGAGCAAGATAGCCAATAAAATTTGGAGTTCTTTGGACTGAATTCAAGATAATACAAAGGGCTAGAAGTAGGAAAAAACGGGGATCAATTTGGATAAGAATTGAAGAGGTTATGGGCTCTGCAAGATAGGTCCGTTGCACAGTTTTCGGGCCAGAGTCCAGCACGAATTGGACTCTCTGATGTGTGTAACGGTCTATCGTAGGACCGTCAGAGTTATGTAACGGCCTAGGGTAGGTTCGTCACACTCTAGGGGTCGAACGGGATGATTTCGGATAAGTTTCGGTGTAACGCACCTATACTAGACCGTCACATGGCTCTAACAGTCTAGGGTAGGACCGCCACGCTCTAGGGGTTGAACATGGTCATTTCGGGCATGTTTTAGTGTGACAGTCTATCGTAGGACCGTCACACTGCTCTAACGCACCTATGTAGGGCCGTCACACTGATGGAGGAAAAATTCTGGGAAGACTATGCGCGACTTCAGAAATTGAAGCGTATCTCTCAAACGGGGTAGAACTAGCGAAAGTGGTAGAAGAAGAAATTGTAGATAACTAAGAGAGGAACAACTTTTATGAAAAGAGAAAGTTTAGAAAATGACCATAAGAGGGATAAAATGGGGCTATAATAGAGAGAAAAATTCTGGGACATAGGTGAATAGCACATCACACCGGAAAAATATGAATAAGCTCACAATAGGGGCAGAACTGCCCAACGGCGTAGAAGAAGAAATTGTAGATCTTTGAAAGATGAACAACTTTGATGAAGACAACTTTTTGAAAAGAGGAACATAAGGAGATGAAAAAGGACCACTTTCAGACTGTGCAGTGAGAGAGAGCCGATTACTTGAGGGAAGCCAACCTAAATGGGCCGTAAGTCGACTTAGAAGCTAGAAGTTGATAAGACAAGCTCCAGGGCTCTAGGAAATCATGATCTCCAAGACTCAAAGGATATGAAATGGTAAAAATGGGCTTGAAATCCATCTGAGAAAGCTCCAAAACAATGGCTAATTCGGGGCATCAAAAATGATGAATAAGAGAAATGATACAACTTATGGGCTAAAACGGGTGTCAACAGATACGTGGTCATCTTCCTCCCCACTCAGGAGCAGCGCGAGATCGCCCCTCTTCATCTGGTGCCGTCTGTGGGAAACGCACAAAGAGCCATCATGGTGCGAAGAAGTTCTGGCAGGAAGACTACCGGCGACACGGGAAAAGCTCTGGTAACAGAGGAAGGCGCACCTTCCCTCCCTACGGAGCATTCCCCGTCCGACAACCAACCCAACGAGCTACCTCCATCGGTGGCGGGGGAATAGCTTTCCCGCGGGAGCACCGACGCCCTCCAAACCCTCAACATAAAACTGGATGTCCTCGTGGATCTCATGAGGGTCGAGGCGGCCAGGGAAGAGAAGACACAGCTCCCCAGGAAAAGCCCCCCACGTGGAGATACCTCCCAGCAAACTGCTGAAGGTTGTTTCATCCTCCGGGGGTAGCGGCTCATTCGTAACCCGTCAGGAGGACCGTCGCACGCCCCTCCCCCGGAGCAAGAAGCCTCCTCAACCCCGAGGAGGGAGAAGACCGGAGCACGCAGACCGTTCCCAGACGCCGAGGCCCCTGAGGAGCATCTGGGCATCATGCAAGTGCGCCCCCCAGCCCCTCGGGATAGCGACAATCGAAACTCTCTCTCCGGCTGCGAGACTTCGGGAGGCGTTTCACAGAGCAAGAGCGCGCTCTCCGCGCCTTGCAGAAGACCTCTCTTGTGGAGGACGAAGAGCGATCTCTGTTCTCCGACTACATCCTGAAGGCAGAGATATCTCCCAGAATCTCACTTTCGACCTTCAAGTCGTACGACGGCCAGGGAGACCCGACTGACCATTACGACAGCTTCGACACCCTGATGGCCTTGCATGGGGTGTCCGATGTGATCAAGTGCCGAGCGTTCGTGATCACTCTGGTTCTGGGTGCTCAGGCTTGGTTCAGAGCCCTCGCCCCCGGCAGCATCCACAACTTCAAGTAATTTGGGCGAGTATTCAAAGAAAGCTTCGCCGGCAGCGGTCCGCCCCGGGCAGTGGCGGGATTACTGGCCCTCAAACAGGATCAGGGGGAGAAGTTACGGGCTTATATCAACCGATTGAAATCGGAAGCCCTGCACATCCCCCGCCTGGATGTGGCCTCTGCCATCACCGCCTTGACCGGGGGTACCCGCGACGAGAACCTACGGTGCGAGCTAGTGCTTCATCCCCCTACCTCCCTCGCCGAGCTAGTGACCTTGGCCCCGCGCCACGCCGAGTGCGAGGAGGTCCTCAGCGCCTACCGAGGCACAACCGGCTTGGGTCGGGAGGGGGACAAGAAGAGACCGTCCGAGTAAGGGACGGGACAAGGAAAGAGGCGGAACCAGGACAAAGATCGAAAAGAGCCGTCCCGGAAGTACGAGCGGTATACCCCACTTACCGCCCCAGTCTACGAAATCTATGAAGACATCAAAGGCTCGGGTCTCCTCAACCAACCCGAGCCCATGAGGACCAAGCATCGCAATTGCCGCAAGCATTGCCTGTTCCACAGCGACCACGGACATCACACCAGCGATTGCCATCAACTTCAAGATGAGATCGAGCACCTCATCCACCAGGGACACCTATCTCGGTACGTGTCTGGGCAAAAGGAAGACCGAGGCGCCGCTGAAGAGATTGATAATTCCCCCCGCGGAGTCCACATCAATGTCATCGCGGGCGGGACAGCATCAGGCGGAGATAGCAGCCGAGGAAGAAAGCGTCACGCCGAGTGGGCGAGCCGAGCCTCTACTGAGGCACCTGCGGCCCTACAGGCTAGAGAACCGCAAGCCCTGGTATTCTCTGACCAGGACCTGGAAGGGCTAAGCACCCCGCACGATGACACTCTCATTGTATCGGCTACAATAAACCATTGTAACATAGACAGAATCTTAGTCGACAATGGTAGTGCCCCTGATGTATTGTCCTATGAGTGTTTCCTCAAAATGGGAGAGAATCCATCTAAACTTCGCCCGATCCGAATCCCCCTCTGTGGGTTCAACGGCCAGGCTACTTATCCCGAGGGAGCACTGAGCCTGTCGGTTACTGTCGGCACCCCGCCCAAAATCGTTACGGTTATGGTAGACTTCATCGTGATTAAGGGGATGACAGCATACAACGCCATCTTCGGTCGAGGCATTCTCATCCGAATTCGAGCGGTGCCCTCTACCTTTCACCAAAAGATGAAGTTCCCAACCAAATATGGCGTGGGGGAAGTTCGAGGTAACCAGGCATTGGCTAGACGGTGTTATATAGTCTCGGTTGACGCCACTAGGCCGGAAGGGAAGAATAAAGGGGTAAAGGGAGCTGAGGAGGGACCCGCAACATCTCAGCCTGGCGGCGAGTTGCTAACGGTCTTCCTTAACGGTGACCCGACCCTAGGAGTAAATATTGGAGCCGAGCTCCGACTTGAGGAACAAGAAAAATATAAAGATTTCCTTGTGCAGTACATTCGAGTCTTTGCATGGTCTGATGGGCACCTTCCCGGGATCCCGAGAGACGTGGTGATGCACAAGCTCAACCTCGACCCGACAGCAAAGCTAGTACAACAGCGCAGGAGAAAGCACGCCCCAGAGAAGCAAGCAGTCATCAAAGAGCAAGTCATCCAGGGGCAGAAGACTAGCCTCTTTCGTCTGATTCTGTACCCTACATGGCTCACCAACGTCGTCCTGGTACCAAAAGCTTCTGGGAAATGGCGGATGTGCGTGGATTTCACCGACCTCAACCAGGCTACCTCGAAGGATTACTACCCGTTGCCGAGCATCGATCAACTGGTTGATTCAACCTCTGGCAACGAGCTGCTCAGCTTCTTGGACGCCTACTCCGGCTACCATTAGATCAGGATGGACGCGGAGGACATCGAGAAGATCGCCTTCATCACCGACTTCGGCGTACACTGCTACACCCGAATGCCGTTCGGGTTAAAGAACACTAGAGCAACATATCAGAGACTGATCAACCACATTTTCAAAGGACAGCTCGGTCGGAACGTCGAGGCCTATATTGATGATATGCTCGTCAAAACACCGAAGGCCAAAGACCACCTCGCCGACTTAGCTGAGACCTTCGACACCCTCTTGAAGTGCAACATGAAGCTCAACCCCACCAAGTGCACCTTCGGAGTCAGATCCGTGAAGTTCCTAGGCTTCCTGGTCACTCAGCGTGAAATTGAGGCCAACCCTGACAAGGTCCAGGCCATCCTGGACATGAGGCCACCTACCTGCATCAAGGACGTCCAACGCCTAACGGGGCGCATTGCTGCACTCAACCGTTTCCTATCTCGGGCGGCCGAATGATGCTTACCCTTCTTCAAACTATTGAGGGGACCCAAAATGGCATAAGCTATGTTCTCCTGGGACGAGGAATGTCAGAAGGCGTTCGTTGAACTCAATGAATTCTTGGCCTCGCCCCCGGTGCTGTCCAAACCAGTCCAAGGCGAAGCTCTACACCTCTACCTCTCGGCAACCCCTTCTACTGTAAGCTCGGTCCTGGTCAAGAACGACGTAGGAGTCGAGAGACCAGTTTACTATGCCAGCAAGGTGCTTAATGAGGCCGAAAGAAGGTATCTCGCAATTGAGAAACTCGTGCTAGCGTTGGTTACCTCGGCCAAGCGCCTCCGACCCTACTTCCAAGGGCACTCCATCGTCGTATTGACCGGTGAACCCCTGAAGAAGATTCTCTTTCACCCTGAAGCCTCGGGATGCCTAGTCAAATGGGCCATCATGCTCGGGGCCTACGATATTTCGTATCACCCCCGCTCGGCTATTAAAGGATAGGCTCTCGCGGACTTCATCGCTGAAAGCATGGTCCCGATTGAAGAAGCACTTCCACCAACGTTCGGGCCGACCTGGGATCTATTCGTCGACGGGTCCTCCAATTCAACAGGAAGCGGCGCCAGTATTCTCCTCAAGTCCCCCGAAGGAGCGGAGCTGTAGTACGCCCTGAAGTTCAACTTCCAGGCATCCAACAACACCTCCGAGTATGAAGCCATTATCTCGGGAGCCAGTGTGGCTCGACGATTGGGGGTCGAAGGAGTCAGGATCCACATTGACTCCCAATTGGTCGCTAGCCAGGTCAACGGTGAATACGAAGCTTGGGAAGGATAAATGGTCAAGTACCTCCAAGCGATCAAGAGGATGGCCCAACTCTTCGAGAGCTTTGAGGTAGTCCGAATAGCCCGAGAGGAAAACTCCCGAGCGGACGCCCTCTCTCGACTGGCCTCCTCGCCCGACCCCGCTAGTACACGATCGGTCTTCCTCGAAGAGCTCGGGCAACCGAGCATCAAATCCGAGCTTATGACTATTGACCCGGCACCCTCAAGCGACTGGCGAACCCTTTACATACCCTGGCTCTGGGATTCTCAAGAGCCCACCGACCCTCGGGAGGCTCGAAAGCTTAAGTACCAAGCTCGGGGTTTCGTCATGCTGGACGATGCCTTGTACCGCAGATCATTCTCTAGTCCTCTCCTCAAGTGCATCAGTACTGACGAAGCCAGCCGGGCGATTCATGTAGTACACGAAGGCATCTGCGGAGCACACCAAGGAGGAAGATCACTCGCCAGGATCTTGCTACGGCAGGGTTACTGGTGGCCCACTCTCCAGCGTGACTGCTTGACCTACGTACAGAAGTGCGATCGATGTCAGCGCTTCGACCACCTGATTCATCAGCCCGCTGTGGAGCTCATCACCCTTGCCGAGCCATACCGTTTTGCTCGGCGGGGGATCGACATTTTGGGGCCATTCCCTACGGCTCAAGCTCAGAAGAAGTTCATCATCGTCACCATCGACTATTTCACCAAATAGATTGAGGCCGAAGCCACCACCAGGATCACCGAATCGGTCGTATGGAGTTTTGTTTGGAAATCGATCATCTGTCGCTATGGTGTCCCCCGAGTGATCGTGAGCGATAACGTTCGGTAGTTTGATTCTCATTATTTCAGAGACAGATGTGCCGACCTAAACATTCGCAACCACTTCACTTCGATAGCCCACCCTCAGCCTAACGGACTGGCCAAAAAATGCCAATAAGACTATCTTAAAAGGCATCAAAACCAGGCTCGACAAAGCCAAGGGAAGCTGGCTCAAGGAATTGCCAAGCGTACTATGGTCGCACCGAACTACTCCGAGAATGGCTACTGGTGAAACACCTTTTCAACTGGTGTATGGCACGGAAGCCGTGATTCCGTTGGAGGTTAGCAATCCCTCTCTCCACGTTGTCCACTTCAAGCCCGAGGTAAACGAGCAGAAATTGTGAGAGAACCTCGACTTAGCAGACGATGTCCGAGTGAGTGGAAAGATCCGAGCAACGGAATACCAACAGCGCATCACTCGATACTACAACAGCAGAGTCCGAGACAAACACTTCCAGCTAGGAGACTTCATCATAAGGAAGGCCGAAGCATCTCGACCACTAGAGGTGACAGGGAAGCTGGCCCCTACCTGGGAAGGTCCCTACCGAGTGGTCGAGAAGCTCGAGAAAGGAGCATACCGATTATCCACCATGGAAGGAACACCCGTCCCTCGGACGTGGAACGCGACAAATCTTCGCAAGTTCTACTTTTGAACATTTGACGAGCATACACATGTAAGCGAAATAGAATAATCACCATTCTTCTCTTCTTATTAAACTTTGAGGTACATCAAGAAGCCCATAGCCGGTATAGTATACATGTACAAAAAATTACATCCCCTGGTACTATAACGTGAGCAGAACGCTCGGCTGACCCAATAGGCGCTCCCACGTCCAGCCATTGACTCTGCCTTGTGTAGAAACTGGCTCGGATAAGGGATCACCGATTTTGTTGGTTTGAGAAGGCTCGGAGGAAAGGTGACAAAGGGATTGGAAGGACAGCAAAAAAGAAAAAGAGGTCGACTCGAAAGGCGAGGAATCTTGAGAGAGCTCCCTCCCTAGGCAACGAGATTTACGGTGGAAGGAGGGGCGGGGGTGACAGTGAAAGAATGAAGCTGGACGAGCTTCATTCTCCCTCAGAAGAGCGTCGGTAGGACAGGGACAGGAAGGCGACATGCTCTGGCATGAACCTTCCCCCTGATTGACCTCCGACTGACGAACCCTCTTCCAGACTGAAACAACAGGAGCTTCCCTCCTACCGCCATCTGCATCATCATCTTCTGAAATGCCTTCCATGCCCCGCCAAGACTAACAGCACAACGCTTCGCGGAAGGGAAAAATCGCCAGGAACGGCCTTAAGCAATGAAAGGAAAAGGAGACGTCCCTCGGACCTTTTATAGACCGAAGGGGGAGCTGATCGCCTTAAATGACTCTCCCCTTATAAAACACACTACCAAAGCTTTCACTGGGTTGGTTACCTCATTTCCAGATATTCCCCTAGCGGGACGCGCGAAGCGGCAAGTCATTAAGGGCGGTATGGAAAAATGGAAAGGTGCCCACGCCATGTCAGTTATTTGACAGATCGGCGCGCGCAAGATCTGCAGAAAATCGACGCCTTCTTCAAACGACTGCGGATACAGTAGTCAAAGCACACCAAAAGCGGTAAGAAACAGTCAATTAAGCATTCAATACTGCCGCTATTATAGTTTCCAAAAAAGCCTTACTCGGCTACATACGAAAATGAATGAAAAAAAGAAAAGAGCTATTACATCAGGCCTCCGGCCCATCTCCAAGCTCGGCAGACAAGGCTTCTTCGGCACCAGACGATCTGCCCCCAATGTTCTTAGCGACGGCCGACCCAGACACTGACCCCACCTATGTGGGAACTATCTCGGCCGTGTGCCCTCCCGAGGATGCTGGAGTTGGCGATCGCTCAGACGGGGCCGAACTCACCTCTTCACTCGATGTGTAGTGGGAAGAGTCAGTGGAGCCCCAATCCGAGTCATAGCGCTGACCGGAAGGAAAAATGAGTGTAGATGGCTAGGCCTCTGCCTCCAGGACTTCCCGATCATAGCCTTGAGAGAAGCCCTTCCGGAGTCCCCGTCGGTAGCCTGACTCGTATTTGGGAAAGCCCGCCTGTTGCAAAGCTGCCTGGTAAGCCTTTGAACACTTATGTTGCTCGAGCGCTTCCTTCCCAGCCAGCTCTGCCTTCCTCTCGAGCTCAGCTATCCACTGCTCGGACTCGGACAACCTTCTCTCAGCCTCGGACAGCCTTCGCTCGGCCTCGGTCAGCGAATCCTCGGCCGCCCGAGCTCGGTCCTCTAGCCCCTCTCGCTCGGCCCTCCATTGGTCGTCGCTCTCGACCTGGTTTCTGCGCTCCAACTCCAGTAGCTCACTCTTCCGATCGACCATGCGACGAGCCTGGGCCAGCTGCTCCGCCAAAGACCGAGCCTCAGCTTGGCTCGACTGTGCCAGCGCTGGGAGCGGGGCCATCTCCCGGTGAAGGTCCCCAAGATCGAGGGTCAAACGCTCGGCCTTTCGATCAAGCGCACCACGGGTCCAGGAGAGAGTCTCCTGCTCGGACTCCACCCGAGCGTACGCGTCCACTGCTTCAGCCCCCAGCTGGGCCAAGACCAGTCCTCCCTCCCTAATCTGCTCAAACAGGGAAGAGGGGGGACCCTTCCATACTTTTTCCAGCAAGTCTCGAGAAGCTAAGGATTGGCACGCCTGGTACAGAGGAGCCCGGACACTGAAGGTGCTGGTAGAGGGAGGGGAAGCTCTCACTGGAGCGGCCGGGATCGGGGCATCTCCCGCGGGTAATCCCATCCTGGGGGCCCCACCGGTTGGCTCGGCATGAGCGGCCCCACCGCGTACCTCCCCAGTTTCGGTCGGCCGAGATCGAGTCACCTCCCCCTCCGACCCTCCAGCCTCGACCGGCTCAAACCGGACCCCCTCGTCTGGTGGCCCCTCCGCTACGTTCGGCGCCTCAGCATCAACGGTGATCCCTCCTTCATCGGCCCCCTCTTGTTCAGTAGAGGGGAGAGCCGACAAGGAATCTCCTCCGGACAGACGGACGGCCTCCTCCTTCCTCGCCCGCTTCTTCTCAGCAGACTGAGCCTACATTGAAGACCGCAACAACTTGGCCTTGGGATCCTTGCGCTTGACCCCCCGATGCTAGGAAACGTCATCCTGGGCCACCCGCTTGCCCTTGTCCCGGGCACGGGACGAGCCCTCTGAAGCTTGAAGATCGTCAGGAGCCGGCGCCTCGTCCAAATCGATGATCTCCAATTCAGCCGACGGTGCCTCCTCCTCAACTGCTCGCCTCGTGTCTGAACCACAAAAGTAGACTAAGAGAAGTAAGGTTCTTACTCCACAAGAAGGAAGACCAAGTTCCCGAACTCCTTACCTGTCGGCGACAGCACTCGAGCAAGGTAGCCCTCAATGTTGGAAGAAGTCACCAAATCAGCAGTCTCTTGGCGATTCTGCTGCAGGATGGCAGCCTCCTCTTCCACCTCCGGAGAAAACACGGTCTGCTTCGGAGGAATGTTCGAGTGGAAATTGGGCACCGTCGGGAAATTCCAGACTACACCAACTGTTGATGGGCCCACCTAGAAATATTGGGTCTTCCACCCTTTATGATAAGAGTCCTTCGCAGAGAGGGACACGCAGCTCCTCCCTCGCTTCGCCTGAATATAGAAGAAGCCTCTCCCCGCATGAGGATGCTCCTTCAACTCAAAGAAGTAATGTAAAAGATCCAGCAAGGTGCGTATCCCACACTGGCCGTAGAGAAAAATAAAGGAGAAAATGAAGGAATAAGAGTTGGAGACCAGCTGGACAGGAGCCAGCCGGTAGAACCGAAGCAACTCGGTGACAAAGGGATGAAGGGGCAGACGAAAGCCACATTTCAAGGCCAGGAGAAAGGAGCAAAAAAGGCCAGAACGAGTGGACAGGCTAGACTCATGAGGCTCAGGTGCCAGGAACTGTGATGGGGACATCACCCATGATTCCCTCTGGCTCGAGACTTCCCTTCCTTTCGACGAGAGATAGGCTAGAGCTCCATGTCAAGTAGGCCCCCACAGCACTTTGGCAGATCACTTTGATGTATTTCTTACTTTTTATTTGAGTCATTTTGATGTAATTTGTCTTTTATTTGAGTCTAGTACCTTGGTTATGTAGTTATTTTCCTAAGTCTTGTCGTCATCCTGTGGGTTTTGGGCCTAATTGTTTGGGCTTGGCCCACCTGCGCCCCTTCCTCTTTGGTTTTGTGTCAATAGTCCAATTGTCAGGGACTTTTTGTAAATTTTGGGTTCCCTATAAATAGGGCCCCAACCCCCCCTTTTGAAGTACCAATGAAAATTTGAGTTTAAGTCTAAAGAATACTTGTGAGCTCTCTCTCTCTCTCTCTCTCTCTCTCTCTTGAAGGGGGCGAACCCCTCTCTCTCTCTCCTCCCCTTTCTCTCTCCCAATTTCACCCCCCTCTCCCTCCTCCCTCCTTGCCGCATCACCCCACCCCATTAAATACAACCCTTCACCTCCCAAGGCTCATAAACCCCCAATCACTCTCAACACTACCCAAGCAACCCTTCGTATTCCAAGGCAACCCTTCCACTTCCCTAGCACCCTTCCCTCTCCCCCAAGCACCCCTCCCTCTTCCCAAGCACCCCTCCCTCTTCCCCACACACCCCTTCACATCCCCGAGGGGATTTGAATCCCCTCCCCCACCTCGGTGCGCACCCCCCCATTCACCCCCCTATCCCTTGTGCGACCCCCCCTCTCCCTTGGGCTCCCTCTAACCCCCCAAGACCCCCACGCCCCCACTCCCTCTCTCCCCCTACTATCACCCCACCCTCCATCGCCCCTCTCCCTCCAGAACATCAGGCCACCACCTACAACAGCCTCCCCTCCCAAAACCCCTATCCCACCACCAAGAACCCACTTCCTCCACCCTATTTTCTATGTACCAGTGACCAGTTGCAGAACAGCAGAGCCACCCTCCTGTTGCAGCGCTAGCCTCGCCCATGTCCCGGCGTTCCTGGAGGTGTGTCATACATTGACGGAAAGGTCTCCCTGCTAGCTTCGCAGGCGAGGTGGTCTCGCCCCTATCCGAGTTTGGAGCTCCCGTGGAGGCTCATTTTCGTCCGACTGCGCAACTGGGACCCGAGCAGGAACTAGAGCCACAGTTCAGAAGCTACGAAGACCACACCGGAGCTCCCCTTGGCGCGCCACTTGGCCGGAGCTGATTTCCACCAGTCGCCTGTCCAACGCATCCAGCGGGGCACCAACTGAAGCCCGGAGCAGCTCGTTCCGATTTTTCTACTACAGGGTCGCAGATCAGGTCAGTCGGGATCCGTCCAGACCCACTCCCACTCTTCTGGACATATCTCTCGACCCTGACGTCGTCTGGAGCCATTCTTTGTTGCTGAACAAAGAAGACTCGGCCACGCTCATGACCGTCCTAACCCCGCCTCGATCGGATCACGGGAGCGATCGTGGTAACATTGCCAACCTACTGTAACAATCTAGACTCAGCCCGAACCAGAACCGAGCAGCACCGATCCAGCCTCCACCACAGCCAACAGCAACACCCAACGACCCGAAAAAATTCAAGCCACATCCTGGACCAGTCAGCGACGTTTTGGCACTGGTCTCGTCAGTATCTAAGTTCGGGAGTGCCCTCAGGAAATCTGATAGCAAGTACCTGTCAGCAGGCAGAACAGGCGGGTAGAACCTCGATGAGGCAGTTCGGCTCCGTCCTTGCTTCACATCCCTCCCCGCCTGGCCGGCTCACCGTCCCTCCCTGCGTGGAGGTAGTGTTTGTTTGTACTCCTTCCCCCCCGCCTCGAGATCCCCCTCCTGCGTGAGGCGTAGTGCATGTAACCTTTTAAACAGGTCGAAGCTTCAGTCGACGCAGTGTGTGGGGAACCCACACTTCCCTGCTCGCCCTCGTCTCCGAACGGGGATAGTTTCTTCAAACCAACCGGGTAAGCTCCAGCCCTTGCTCCCCCCAGTATTTGTTCTTTTAATATCTGTGAAACTATTCTGCTGGTCGGTGAGAGAGTGCTCGACCCCAAAACATCCAGCTTTCGTGCGGTCATCGTGGGCTTGAGAAAGAGAGTGCCCCAGTGCCCCCAAGACACCAAGCCAGCCCCTTGATTGCAGGCACCGTACCCATGGGAGGGAAAGCATAGCCCTGCTGGCCCTCTACCAGCAAGGGTCTTGCTCCATCACCTCGACTCGGCATCACCGAGTCACCACGGGAAGTGTGTGCGCGCAAAGGATCGGCGATTTCTGACAATCTCAAATCTTGCGATTGTGTTTGCGATTTAGGTCCGAGGGAACTCACCTACTTGCTGCATTCATCGTCCCGTTTGTGTCACATCAAATAGTATCAGAGCAAGTTTTAGACTTGTCTCTACGAGTCTAGTCCTAGGGCATTGGCATTTGGGTCTCCCTTGCATCGTGTTTTCCATCGCTCCTTTGCATGACCACCCTAGGGAGACACCCCAAGTACCCATGGACCGATTTGACGTTGCCGTCAACAACCTTCTTGATCAGCTAGATACCATCACCACCCGACTTGACCGGGTTGAAGCAAAATGGAACCACGGCCCTAGCGCTCGGCCCCCACGGGATGAATTTGAGAGGGAAGTCAATGAGCCCCAACTTAGGAACCATGATCTTAGAGTCTGGCCTCCACGGGATGAGTTTGATAGTGAAGGGTCGAACTATGATCCATATTATGACTATGAGAGGCCTCGACATTATGGGCGCGAGGAAAGGCGTCCCCGAGATAACCTGGATAACCATCCCTTAGGAATGATGCGGTTCTCTAGGTATCCTAGGTTCACTCCACGATCGGATGATCCCGAGAACATGGGACCCCGTCCCAACCCAGCCCCTCTCTTGAAGATCCCCACGCCATGTCCAAATGGAAGTACCCCATTTCGGCCCACTCATCTTCCTCCCACCCCTCATCCGACAAGAGTCACCCCTAGTCAACCCATACCCCGGCGAGAAGGGAGTTCCAATGGGCCAAGTGTGGGTGAGACCACTCAGGGAAATAGATAACAATGCTCTAAGTGTAGAGACTTTGGACACTTCATTAATCAATGCCCTTCACGAGAGATGTCCAACATACTGACTGAAGAAATAGTTACCCTTACCCAAGGGGAACTTGAGGAGGTGACCAAAGTCCATGAGGCTCCCCTAGATTGGGAAGAGGAATATGAAGCCCAATGCCAAGAGTTGGGTCTAGAGAACTCATCCCTACCGAAAGAAAACCCATTGAGCCTAACTGGGTGCACCCTCCCCCGAGAGTTACAAGATGACCAACCAAGTCCCCCCACCCCTCCCCCCATGAGAATTGTGATTTTAGGGGAACCCCTCATTGAGTGGCTAAAGCAAAACCTCCTCCTCCACGTCATGCGCCCCTCCATGGATAACCACAACCCAATCGTGCCCACCCCACCATTCCATACAACCTACCATTCGTTCTGCCTTGTAGGAACCCTGAGGGACTTGATTAAGGGTATACTAAGGCAAATAGAGGTGACAAACATACTGGCCTTAGGAGCAAGCGACATGGGGTACCTTAGTTTCTCACACCCCTCTATCGGGTCCATCACCTCCATTTACACCAAGGGTCCTTGCACGAGTGAGCTCTTATTGTTTCTACCCGAGCCCGATGAGTTTTACACCACCCCCCTACCACAAGGAAAGGGCACTCCACCTAGGGAATCCACTTTGGTACTTATCCCATTAGGAGACGAGTGCCTAGGCCACACTAGGGAGTGTATGCTTTGGAGTGCCTAAGGTCTAGGATGGGAAGAAACCTCATTCCCCTCAACCCAAGTCCTCCTAGATCCGCATGATCCCTTCCCGCTAGACCCTCATTGCCAACCCACCTCCTTGCCCACCTACACCTTTCCCTACCCCTCGCCCCTTTGCAAGGAGCATTGCATTAGGTCCCATCGGGTTCATGATTTCCACTTCCCCACGTGCGCTAGGGCCCCCAGGTTCATCTCTTGGATTGAGGCCCACCTTCACTTCACCCACCCCTCGACCCATCTTGATCCTTTTGACCCCTTCCAATGGGCTTCCGAGTACTCATGTAACCAACACGCATCACTCACCACCCACTCCTTCCTACCCTCACCCACCTTATTGGACCAAGCGCACTCCACTTTCCTAGACCCCTTCGACCCCTATGAGTGGAAACTCCCACACCAAGCCACACACATAGAAGATGCCATTTGGATGGAAATGCATGTGTCACTATATTTTGCATCATTTGGTAGAGCTAGTAAGTCAAGACATCTCATTTGTGTCACACACACACTAGGTCCAGTGCACGATAGGTTTACATTTGGATATGCAGGTCCTCCCCCACTCATCATCCATCTTATGCATAATAGGAGTATACATGGAAGTCCGAGTCCTCCGGCATTCACTGCACCCATACCTGATAGAATCATTTATGGATGCCCCGGTCCTCCTAAGTCCGTCAAAACCAATGTAACACTTGATAGGGCTGAATTTGGTTGTCCAGGCCCTCCCTTCATCTCTAGAGGATCATCATTCATGACACTTCATGGCACCATTCGCAAACAAATCAACAAGAGCAACGAGATATACAAGAAATTAGCCAGTTCCCACCGCCGCCACCAAGAATTCCGTGTCGGTGATTTTGTGATGGTGAGGACTGAGAGATTATTCCATGGAAATGTCTCAAAATTGAGGTCTCGTGGAGCAGGCCCCTTCCAGGTTCTAAGGCGCGTTGGCACTAATGCTTATGTGTTAGACCTCCATAAGGAATACTGAGTAAGTCCCACTTTCAACGTGGCTGACCTGGTGCCATACAAGGGTCCCACGGTGACACCCAGTGAGAACATCCAGCCTGTTCCATCCTTTGAGAGAGCCCCTACCCATAAGAGAGCTCCACCAGGCCCAAGGAACCAGCATGAGCAAGTGGAGCGGATATTAGATGAACAGATCACTACTACTCGGAGCAAGGCGTATGAGCGATATCTGGTTAGGTGGAAGGGACGGCCGCCTTCGGATGATGCTTGGGTGAGTCGGGAGGATCTCCAGCAGCTGGACCCCGACCTATTGGAGGAGTATCGCAGCAGGGGGGGGCCCTACTCGACAGAGTCGAGCTCTTCGTGGCCCAGGGGAAATGATGGGGACATCACCCATGATTCTGATGGAGGCATCACCCACGACTCCCTTTGGCTCGGGTCCACTTCTTCACACTCGGGAGCTGGTTGAGTTTGGGCCTCACTCTATAAAGGCCCCTTATCCATTTTGTAGCTTTCCTTTGAGTCATTTTTGATGTATTTCCATTTTATTTGAGTCTTTTCCCTTGGTCTAGCACTTATTTTTCTATGTTCTTGTATCATCATGCTGTCTAATGTGGCTATTGGGCCCCATTCGTTGGGCTAGGCCCATTAGCACTCCCACCCCCCCTTGGTTATTTATAGTTGTTTATTTTGTCAGGGACTTATTGTAAAGAGTGGGTTGCCTATATATAGGACCCCACTCCCCTCATTTGAAGTTAATGAATGATCAAAATCCTTTTGAGTTAAGTCTACTCTTGTGTTCAATTTGGAGAGATTCCACGTAGTTAAGGGTGAGATGCCCTAGGGAGTGATTCCCTTACCCCCCTCCTCTCTCTCATCTCTCTCCTCCCCTAAGGGGTTCGCCCCCCTCTCTCTCTCCTCCCTTCCCCTTCAACTCCCAACCACCACCCACCTCCTTTAATGCCCTCCACTTCCCCATGGCCTCCTTTACTCCACCCCCCTAGTTCCTAGGTAGAAGTCTCCCCATTCCAACACCTTTCCCCACCTTCCAACCAAAGCTTCCCCATTCCAATACAAGCATCCCACTTTCCCACATAATCCCCCACCTTCCAAGGCCATTTCAAAATTTGAAATCCCTTCCCTCCACTTGCCTAGGCCGCCCCCTTCCTTTACCCTCCCCCAAGCCAAGTTCGCCCCCCTCCACTCCCCATTCTCTCACTCTCACATCCTCATCCTCCACCTCCACCTGCTAGCCCCTGCTCTCAGCCATTCTCCCCTCATTCTCCAACCCCTATATCTCTCCACTCCACCCCACAAGAACCCCCATTCATCCTTAGGCCACCCCTTCACTTCCCCTCCACCAAAGAAGCCACCCCTCCCTCTCATTTCTTCTTGCAGATTGGAGCTGTGCAGACCAGCAAGTCAGCCCCTGTTGCAGCATCGCCCACGGCTTCATCCTGGTGATCCTGAAGGCGTAGCCTACATTGCTGTAAAGGTCCCTCTGTCTTCTTCGCAGGCGAGGTGGAATCAACTCGTTCCGAGGTCGGGGCCAACCGTAGAAGCCGTTCTCCCACGACTGCGCAGAGAGGTCTTCATCCTGGACCAGAGCCTGAGAGATCATTCTGCCACGACGAATCCCAGCTGATTCAGGCTGAAGCTCCTTCATCAAAGTTCTCCCTCTGCCAGTCCTCTTCCAAGATCAAGAAACAGAACCTCGTTTGGCAGCCGGAGGAAGGAGTTACGAATTTTCTCCCCCGAGCTCTCCAGTTCTGTCTCCTGCTGTCTACTCCGACCAGTGCCCACTCTTCAGGGTACACCAACCGCCCTCGACCTCTGAATGCAGCCCCGTCACCTCCTGCTAAAAGCTACTTCAACCACGAAGACAATGCCGCCGGTTCCGTGCTGATCGGAGCTCGGGAGGGTGCACAGTGACCTCTGCAATTTTCTGTTCCAGTCCAGACTGAACCTGCGTCCAGACAGAGGAGTCTCCTTCCTGTTGCTGGTGCGGCCACCTCCGACCCTCTGAGCATCCCCCAAAATTCTGGAGTCTTACCTATCAAGTCAGGAAGCTTTAGAAGGTGGTTGCACTCAATTTGGAGTCCGTACGAGTCCGAGGCAGCCGGCACAGCGACTTCCTGTCCAGATTCAGACTGCAGCTGCCAGTTCCCTAATTTCTCATTTCTCTTCATTTCGGTCCGATATCCCCACCCCGCTTGGCCGGCTGAAGGCCCCACCCTGCGTGGTGGTAGTTTTTGAATGTAAGACCTTAACCCCTACCCCAAGATCCCCCCTCCTGCGTGAGGTGTAGTTTTGTCATTGATTTGGACAGGTCAAGCGACACCGCCGCGGCGTGTGGGGAACCACCGCCTCCCCGCTCGCCCTCGTCTCCGACCGGGACCGGTTTCTTCAAACCGGTCGAGTAAGTGCCTCTTTCTTGGTCAATTAGTGTTGCTCTTTCAATATTTGATTCATGCGCCGCTGAATTTGTGAGGAGCGCCCGATCCTCAAGTCCACGACTTAAGAGTGATCGCCGTGGGATAGTGTGAACCGGTGCCCTTGTGCACTTTGTCGGCCCCAATTGAATTGGGCATCCACCCTTGGGGAGTCGATCCTTGGCCTTGCTGGCCCTCTACCAGCAAGGGCCCATTCCCATAATTCACTCTTGACATCGTCAAGTCACTCCGGATATAGAGTGCGACGGGAGAGCGGTGGCCCATTAAGGCCCATTTAAATGCTTAATTGTGCTTGTTTGCCTAAGTCCAAGGTCGTGTCACATCAAGTGGTATCAGAGCAAGTCCTTGACTTGTCTCTATCAAGTCTAAGTCCTAGGACCTTTGCATAGTGTGTCTAACCACTTTGGCCCTTTGTCTTGCATGTCCACCCGTAGTGGTGCTAGCTATCAACCCGATTCATCATCTTCGGCTCCACCAATGGATCCTAATCCTCACCAACTCAACCAAGATGTTCCTAGGGAGGGACCCCAAGGCCACATGGATAGGGTAGATGCTGCCCTCACGACCATCCTTGCCCAACTATAGTCCATTACCAACCGAATTGCTCGGTTAGAAGACCAAGAGTTCCGCCCAAGGAACATTGAGCCTAGAATTCCCCCTCCGCATGATGAGCCTCATAGAGAAGATCCTCACCCAAGGATCATTGAGCCAAGAGCCCCTCCACCACATGGTGAGTTCCATAGGAATGGTTTTCCCCAAAGGAACCAAGGCCCAAGAGTCCACCCTCCACATGTAGAGCCTCATAGGGATGAGTTCCACCCAAGGAACAATGGCCCAAGAGCCCATCACCCACATGTTGAATTTTGTAGGGAGGATATGGACCATGACCATTATTATGATTATGAGAGGCCTCGCCCCCATCAAAACCATGACCGGCGTCCACGGGATGATCCGGATGACCCCCTTTTAAGGATGATCAAGGTAGAGGCCCCAAACTTTGATGGTTCACATGAACCTAGTGTTTACCTAGAATGGGAGACCGCCATGGACCAATACTTTGAATGGTACCCCATGTCCGACCAAAGGAGAGTTAGATTGGCTAAGATGCATCTCACTAAGTTGGCCAAAACCTATTGGCTAAATCAAGAGGGTCTAAGACGGGTTAGGCGGGAAGAGCCTATTGACACTTGGGCGGACATAAAGAACCAACTTAGGAACAAATACCTCCCCCGAACCTACCACCAAATGCTCCTAGATGAATGGCAAAGCCTCACCCAAGAAGGGAAGACCGTGGTAGAGTACATTGAAAAATTTGACTCCTATCTTCTAAAGTGTGGAGTCCATGAGGATCCGGATGTCACCTTATCCCGTTTTAGGAATGGGCTTCAAAGCCACATCAAGAGGGAACTATTCATGAGGGACGTTGATAACCTTGAGCTAGCTTACCAAATAGCTAGAGATGTGGAAAGGTTTTCTAGGAATTCCTGATTTATCCCTCCCCGACCCACCGACCCCAAAAACTTGGGAACACGTCCCCTTCCACCCACTCCCATGAGAGCTCCTAGCCCAAGTGGGAATGCCCCTTTAAGGTCCTACAACCCTCCCCCACCCATCACTCCAAACAAGCCCGCTCCTAGTCACCCTCTCCCACGGAAGGATGACAACCACAAAGGCCCAAGTGTAGGAGCCACCCCGGGAAGTGGGCGCCAACAATGCTATAAGTGTCATGGGTATGGTCATTTTGCGGGGCAATGTCCATCTAAGGGGTTATCTAGTTTGCGTATTGAGGAAGAAGTTCAACCCCAAAAGGAACAAGAAAATGTCATTGAAGAACATGAAGCCTTAATAGATTGGGAAGAGGAGTATGAAGCCCAATGTCTAGAGTCGGATCTAGATCACTCCACTCCTTCAAACAACTCCCATCTAGGAGTCATTAGGTGCACCCTCACCCAACCTCAAGAAGAGGATTGGCGACGGACCTCAATTTTTCACACCTTTATCAAGATAGAGAACCATGTGAGGAAAGTGATCTTGGATAGTGGTAGTTGTGTTAATGCCATGTCACCCGACACCGTCAAGCTCCTTGGGCTTACTCTCACTCCCCACCCAAGTCCGTACCGGGTCTCATGGATCAACAACAACTCCATCCCGGTCAACACCCAATGCTTAGTGCCTCTCACTTTCTCTTCCTACCATGGCCAAATATGGTGTGACGTCATACCCATGGAAGTAGGTAGCATCCTTTTAGGAAGACCTTGGCTCTATGATGTGGATGCCACCATTCTAGGAAGAAGCAACATATGCACCTTTGAGCATGAGGGTAAGACTATCCGTCTTAACCCCTCCCCACCTCGACCCATGCCCAAGAGGGACACTCTCCCTCAAGGATCACACCCCACCACTCCACAAGTCTCGGGGAACTCCACCCCTCCAACCCAAGCCCTTATTCAAACCCCAAAACAAAGTAGAACCACGGGGTTGACCAAAGGAATTCATCTCATCACTAAGAAAGAGCTTGAAGAGGAAATTGCTCAAGGGGTGCCTTTGTGTGCGGTTGTCATATGCTTAGGGGAACCTACCCCTTCTAACCCCCATCCCATAGAGATCCAACAACTTTTGGAAGAATTCCATGATGTGTTCCCGGAAGAGCTCCCGGACCAACTCCCTCCCATGCGTGATGTGCAACACGCAATCGATCTAGTGCCGGGAGCCACCCTTCCAAACCTTCCTCATTATCGCCTCAATCCCACGGAACATGCCGAACTTAGGAGGCAAATAGAGGAACTCATTAGGAAGGGCTTCATCCGCATTAGTAAGAGTCCATGTGCCGTCCCGGCCCTCCTTACCCCCAAGAAAGATGGATCATGGCGGATGTGTATGGATAGCCGGGCCATTAACAAGATTACCGTCAAGTATAGGTTCCCCATCCCTAGGCTTGATGACATGTTGGATATGCTAGCCGGAGCCACCATATTCTCTAAGATAGATCTCAAGAGTGGCTACCACCAAGTTAGGGTAAGGCCCGGGGATGAGTGGAAAACGGCCTTCAAGACTAAGGATGGTCTCTTTGAGTGGTTAGTCATGCCATTTGGGCTTTCTAATGCCCCAAGTACTTTCATGCGTCTTATGACGGAGGTACTTAGGCCTTTCATTGGGAATTTTCTAGTGGTATACTTTGATGATATTCTCATCTATAGCCAAACCCATGAGGCCCACCTTGACCACCTTAGGAAAGTTTGCACCGTCCTCCGGCAAGAAAGCCTATTTGCCAACCTAGGAAAGTGTCATTTCATGACCACTTCCATCACCTTCCTAGGATTTGTGGTATCAACCAAAGGAGTCTCCATGGACCCCGACAAGGTCCAAGCTATTCTTGATTAGCCGGAACCCCACACCCTTCATGAGGTTAGAAGTTTCCATGGGTTGGCTACATTCTATAGAAGATTCATTCGAGGGTTTAGCACTATCACCGGCCCGATAACTGATTGTCTCAAGAAGGGAACCTTTGTTTGGACCAAAGCTGCCTCTAAAGCCTTCCTTGAGCTTAAGGAAAAGTTGACCCAAGCCCCGGTCTTATGCCTTCCCGATTTCTCCAAAGTTTTTGAGGTCACTTGTGATGCATCCGAGATTGGGATAGGAGGGATTCTTAGCCAAGAGGGACATCCGGTCGCCTACTTTAGTGAGAAGCTATGTGATGCTAGGACTAGATACTCCACCTATGACAAAGAGTTCTATGCCGTGGTCCAATCCCTCCGACATTGGAGACATTACTTGCTTCCCAAAGAGTTTGTCATCTTTTCCGACCATGAGGCCCTCAAGTACCTCAACTCCCAACATAAGTTGAATGCCCGACATGCCCGATGGGTTGAGTTTATCCAATCCTACACCTTTGTCATCAAACACAAGGCCGGGAGTGAGAATAAGGCCGCGGATGCTCTTAGTAGGAAGATGTCCTTGCTATCCACTATCCAAGTGGAAGTAATTGGCTTTGACAAGGTCAAGGATGAGTACCCTAGTTGCCCCGACTTTGGGCAAATCTATGCCAACTTGACCACTCATTCTAGCAAGGAGCATGAGGGATTCATGTTAGAGGATGGGTTCCTCTTCAAGGGGCCAAGGCTTTGCATTCCCCAGACCTCTCTTCGAGACTTCTTGGTTTGGGAATTACATGCCGGAGGGTTAGCCGGTCATTTTGGGGTCCACAAGACCATTGCCTTAGTTGAGGGTCAATTTTATTGGCCAAGTCTCAAGAGAGATGTAGGCAAAATAGTAGGTCAATGTCGCACATGTGCTTCGGCCAAGCAAGTGAAACAAAACACCGGCCTATACACCCCACTTCCCATTCCCGACCGACCATGGCAAGATTTGAGCATGGACTTTATCCTAGGCTTACCCAAGACCTCTAGGAAGCATGACTCCATCTATGTGGTGGTTGATAGATTTTCCAAAATGGCCCACTTCATCCCATGCTACAAAACATCCGATGCCTCCCATATAGCCCGGTTATTCTTTGATGAGGTAGTCCGCCTCCATGGGCTGCCCAAGACCATAGTCTCCGATAGGGATGTCAAATTCACTAGCTATTTTTAGAAGACTCTTTGGCACATGATGGGTACCCTCCTCAAATTCTCCACTGCCTACCACCCCCAAACGGATGGTCAAACTGAAGTGGTCAACCGGAGTCTAGGGAACCTCCTTAGGTGTCTTGTTGAGGATCGGCCAGGAAATTGGGATCTCATCTTACCACAGGCTGAGTTTGCATACAACAATTCCGTCAATAAGTCAATAGGGATGAGTCCATTTGAAGCCGTGCATGGGTACAAACCAAGAAAGCCATCCGACCTCATTCCCCTTCCCCAGCATGCTAGAGTGTCCATGTCTGCCGAGTCTTTTGCACAACATATTAGGGAATTGCATGAGGAAATTCGCAAGCACATTGGCATGAAAAATGAGGCATATAAAAGGTTGGCCGATTCTCACCGGCGTCACTTAGAGTTCCAAGTGGGTGACTTTGTGATGGTAAGGACGGAGAGGCTCTCCCCAGGATCCCACTCCAAGTTGAGACCACGTGGGACTGGGCCCTTCCAAGTCTTGAGGCGCGTTGGTGCAAATGCTTATGAGTTGGATCTCCCCGAGGATTATGGGGTAAGTCCTACATTCAATGTCGCCGACTTAGTGTCTTACAAGGGCCCCACGGTGAGACCTAGTGAGGAGATTGAGCCTACTTCTTCCGTTGAGAGAGCACCCACCTGTGAGAAGAGTCCTCTAGCCAAGAGAGCTCAGCGCGATCGCATTGAACGAATATTGGATGAGCAAATCACTACCACCCGGAGCAAGGTGTATGAGCGCTATCTCGTCAGGTGGAAGGATCGGCCTCCGTCGGATGACTCATGGGTGAGTCGGGAGGACCTCCAGCGATTGGATCCGGACCTCCTCGAGCGGTACCTTAGCCGGATGGACCCTTACTCGACGGAGTCGAGCTCTTCGCGGCCCAGGGGATTTGATGGAGGCATCACCCACGACTCCCTTTGGCTCGGGTCCACTTCTTCACACTCGGGAGCTGGTTGAGTTTGGGCCTCACTCTATAAAGGCCCCTTATCCTTTTTGTAGCTTTCCTTTGAGTCATTTTTGATGTATTTCCATTTTATTTGAGTCTTTTCCCTTGGTCTAGCACTTATTTTTCTATGTTCTTGTATCATCATGCTGTCTAATGTGGCTATTGGGCCCCATTCGTTGGGCTAGGCCCATTAGCACTCCCACCCCCCCTTGGTTATTTATAGTTGTTTATTTTGTCAGGGACTTATTGTAAAGAGTGGGTTGCCTATATATAGGACTCCACTCCCCTCATTTGAAGTTAATGAATGATCAAAATCCTTTTGAGTTAAGTCTACTCTTGTGTTCAATTTGGAGAGATTCCACGTAGTTAAGGGTGAGATGCCCTAGGGAGTGATTCCCTTACCCCCCTCCTCTCTCTCATCTCTCTCCTCCCCTAAGGGGTTCGCCCCCCTCTCTCTCTCCTCCCTTCCCCTTCAACTCCCAACCACCACCCACCTCCTTTAATGCCCTCCACTTCCCCATGGCCTCCTTTACTCCACCCCCCTAGTTCCTAGGTAGAAGTCTCCCCATTCCAACACCTTTCCCCACCTTCCAACCAAATCTTCCCCATTCCAATACAAGCATCCCACTTTCCCACATAATCCCCCACCTTCCAAGGCCATTTCAAAATTTGAAATCCCTTCCCTCCACTTGCCTAGGCCGCCCCCTTCCTTTACCCTCCCCCAAGCCAAGTTCGCCCCCCTCCACTCCCCATTCTCTCACTCTCACATCCTCATCCTCCACCTCCACCTGCTAGCCCCTGCTCTCAGCCATTCTCCCCTCATTCTCCAACCCCTATAGCTCTCCACTCCACCCCACAAGAACCCCCATTCATCCTTAGGCCACCCCTTCACTTCCCCTCCACCAAAGAAGCCACCCCTCCCTCTCATTTCTTCTTGCAGATTGGAGCTGTGCAGACCAGCAAGTCAGCCCCTGTTGCAGCGTCGCCCACGGCTTCATCCTGGTGATCCTGAAGGCGTAGCCTACATTGCTGGAAAGTTCCCTCTGTCTTCTTCGCAGGCGAGGTGGAATCAACTCGTTCCGAGGTCGGGGCCAACCGTCGAAGCCGTTCTCCCACGACTGCGCAGAGAGGTCTTCATCCTGGACTAGAGCCTGAGAGATCATTCTGCCACGATGAATCCCAGCGGATTCAGGCTGAAGCTCCTTCATCAAAGTTCTCCCTCTGCCAGTCCTCTTCCAAGATCAAGAAACAGAACCTCGTTTGGCAGCCGGAGGAAGGAGTTACGAATTTTCTCCCCCGAGCTCTCCAGTTCTGTCTCCTGCTGTCTACTCCGAATAGTGCCCACTCTTCAGGGTACACCAACCACCCTCGACCTCTGAATGCAGCCCCGTCACCTCCTGCTGAAAGCTACTTCAACCACGAAGACAATGCCGCTGGTTCTGTGCTGATCGGAGCTCGGGAGGGCGCACAGTGACCTCTGCAATTTGCTATTCCAGTCCAGACTGAACCTGCGTCCAGACAGAGGAGTCTCCTTCCTGTTGCTGGTGCGGCCACCTCCGACCCTCTGAGCATCCCCAAAAATTCTGGAGTCTTTCCTATCAAGTCAGGAAGCTTTAGAAGGTGGTTGCACTCAATTTGGAGTCCGTACGAGTCCGAGGAAGCCGGCACAGTGACTTCCTGTCCAGAATTCAGACTGCAGCTGCCAGTTCCCTAATTTCCCATTTCTCTTCATTTCGGTCCGATATCCCCACCCCGCTTGGCCGGCTGAAGGCCCCACCCTGCGTGGTGGTAGTTTTTGAATGCAAGACCTTAACCCCTACCCCAAGATCCCCCCTCCTGCGTGAGGTGTAGTTTTATCATTGATTTGGATAGGTCAAGCGACACCGCCGCGGCGTGTGGGGAACCACCGCCTCCCCGCTCGCCCTCGTCTCCGACCGGGACCGGTTTCTTCAAACCGGTCGAGTAAGTGCCTCTTTCTTGGTCAATTAGTGTTGCTCTTTCAATATTTGATTCATGCGCCGCTGAATTTGTGAGGAGCGCCCGATCCTCAAGTCCACGACTTAAGAGTGATCGCCGTGGGATAGTGTGAACCGGTGCCCTTGTGCACTTTGTCGGCCCCAATTGAATTGGGCATCCACCCTTGGGGAGTCGATCCTTGGCCTTGCTGGCCCTCTACCAGCAAGGGCCCATTCCCATAATTCACTCTTGACATCGTCAAGTCACTCCGGATATAGAGTGCGACGGGAGAGCGGTGGCCCATTTGAATGCTTAATTGTGCTTGTTTGCCTAAGTCCAAGGTCGTGTCACATCAGATTCCCTCTGGCTCGGGACTCCCCTTCCTTTCGACGAGGGATAGGCTAGAGCTCCATATCAAGTAGGCCCCCACAGCACTTTGGCAGATCACTTTGATGTATTTCTTGCTTTTTATTTGAGTCATTTTGATGTAATTTGTCTTTTATTTGAGTCCAGTACCTTGGTTATGTAGTTATTTTCCTAAGTCTTGTGGTCATCATGTGGGTTTTGGGCCCAATTGTTTGGGCTTGGCCCACCTGCGCCCCTTCCCCTTTGGTTTTGTGTCAATAGTCCAATTGTCAAGGACTTTTTATAAATTTTGGGTTCCCTATAAATAGGGCCCCAACCCCCCCTTTTGAAGTACCAATAAAAATTTGAGTTTAAGTCCAAAGAATACTTGTGAGCTCTCTCTCTCTCTCTCTCTCTCTCTCTCTCTCTCTCTCTTGAAGGGGGCGAACCCCTCTCTCTCTCCTCCCCTTTCTCTCTCCCAATTTCGCCCCCCCACTCTCTCCTCCCTCCTTGCCACATCACCCCACCACATTAAATACAACCCTTCACCTCCCAAGACTCACAAACCCCCATTCACTCTCACCACTACCCAAGCAACCCTTCGTATTCCAAGGCAACCCTTCCACTTCCCTAGCACCCTTCCCTCTCCCCCAAGCACCCCTCCCTCTTCCCAAGCACCCCTCCCTCTTCCCCACACACCCCTTCACATCCTCGAGGGGATTTGAATCCCCCTCCCCCACCTGGGTGCGCACCCCCCCATTCACCCCTCCTATCCCTTGTGCGACCCCCCCTCTCCCTTGGGCTCCCTCTAACCCCCCAAGACCCCCACGCCCCCACTCCCTCTCTCCCCCTACTACCACCCCTGTTGAACATATCCGAGTGATTTTGACGATAACAAAACCTAAGATGTTTCTCTCCCTTGTATCTATTGTTTCAAGCAAAGCTTCATGCTTTAAACCTTCAATTCTTATCCCATGTCAATTGTGTGGTTATAAATTCTTCCATGGGTTTATTCAAACATAAATCAACTCTTACACAAGCCCGGTTCAATCATTGAACAAATGGATAGCTTCAAGAGAGCTAACACTTGATTTTTGCAGGATTGAAGATTGGCGGTCGACCTGTGGACCCATGGCGGTCGACCTAAAATAAAAGAATTGAATTCTAGAATCTGAGAAAGCTGGCGGTCGACCGCCAGGAGCTAGCGGTCGACCGATTCTCCCAGCAGCCAAATGGCTACATGACGGCCATTGGCGGTCGACCGCTGGCCTTTGTAGGTCGACCGCCAGCCTCGAGCTGCCAACAAATGTTGACTTTTTGTCACTTCGAGAAATGATCTTTCTCTTGGTATTGTTTAATCCCTAAGCAACCTAACTCTCCAGAAATTGTGGATCTGGTCTGGGGGAGTCTTTGGACCATTCAAGAACCTATAAAACTTATACAAGAGGGTTTGGAAAACCCTAATGCTCAAGGAAGATCAAGGGAGGCTGCCAAGAGGAAGAGAAGGGATTTGGCACTGTAGATGTGAACAGTGCTCCGAGAGGAAAGTTCTTCATCCTTCTTCATCCAATCAAGTGCAAATCAGTCCAAGGATTCAAGCTGCATCCAAAGCATACAATCATCCACTAAGGGGGAGCATATCAAGATCCTTCTCTTATGTTTTGAATTCATTCTTGATCTCTTAAAGCTTCATCTGTAATCCTTGTAATCTTTAAACATTCCAGAGTGTGTGGATCCTCTTAGATCAGTGTGTGTGTGGTTGTGAGTTCTTGGTTGGAGGTGTGTGTGTGTATTAAGGTGTTTCTACACCTTCGTGGGAATCCTCCTTCCTAGTGTGTGAGTGTTGTGTGTGGTTGATCTTGTAACCTCCTACAAGATAGTGTGTGGTTTCCTCACTGTCCGTGAGGGGTGGACGTAGGTTGCCGTTGTGGCATCCGAACCACCTAAAATTGCTGTCTCTGTGTGGTTTGTTCCTTTTCCTCTATCCTCCTTCTGTGCAAATCGTAAGCGTGTTAGTGTAGTTCAGTTTTTATTCTCTTTTATCCTGCATAATCCTTCTTCACCTTATAAAACTTGCTTTGTCTGTGGGCTTTAATTATTTCTAGTTCTCCTGTTAGCTTCTTGTCACACAAATTAATAAAAGGTGATATAGTTTCATTTTTTCAACCTTCACCCAATTCACCCCCCCTCTTGGGTGCCATTTAATCTCGGGACTTCAATTGGTATCAGAGCCAAGGCTCTTCCTTTCAGAGATCTAACGATCTAGAGCAAGATCCGATTAAATGGCAAACAAGGGAATGGTACCCGAGGGTCATTCCATCAACCGTCATCCATTTTTTGACTGTTCCAACTACTCCTACTGGAAAAATAGAATGCATATTTTTCTGAGGGCTCAAGAGTACGAGGTTTGGAGAGTTGTAGACAAGGGTCCTCATAAACTCGGGGCTGATGAAGAAAAATGGACACCCGAGGAAATTAAGAAATGCACTGCTAATTTTAATGCCATGAATATCATGCAATGTGCGATACACCCTAATGAATTCTCTCATGTTTCCATGTGCAGCTCAGTCAAAGAAATGTGGGACAAGCTGCAACTCATATACGAGGGAACGTCACAGGTCAAGGAAACCAAGGCAAATCTCCTAGTCACTGACTATGAGCTATTCAAAATGAAACCTGAAGAAACCATCTCCGAGATGTTTGCAAGGCTAACAGAAATCACAAATGGTCTCAAAAGTCTCGGGAAGGAATACTCAAATTCCGACCTTGTGAGAAAGGTGTTAAGGTCCCTACCGTCAGCTTGGCACACAAAGGCCACGGTTATTGAAGACTCAAAGAACCTGTCAACTCTTACTTTGGATGAACTCATAGGGTCACTCATGACCTATGAGATAAATATAAAGAGAACAGTTGATGAAGACATCAAAAAGAAAAAGGTCATTGGACTGAAAGCTCATCAATCCGATGATGAATTTTAAGAAGGAGAATCAAGTGACGGAAGCAATGAAGAGGAAGAATTGGCGATGATAACTCGCCAAGTGAGAAAATTTCTAAGGAAGAAGAGAAACTTTCAAGGAAATTTTAGAAAAGGGCAAAGAAGGCCCACGCAGACTAAAGGCGAATCGAGCAAGCCAAGTAGCATTATATGCTAAGAATGCAAGAAGCCTGGACACATGAGAGGTGAATGTCCAGATCTAAAGAAGAAATTCAAGAAGGATAACTTCAATAAACCCAAAGCCATGGTCGCCACTTGGAGCGACGAAGAAGATGAACCATCTGATGAAGAGATTCAAGAACTTGTGGAAAGCTTGTGCCTCATGGCACATGAGGATGAATCCACGGAGGTAAATTCTAACCTTAAATTCATTTCTAATGAGCAATGGGAATCTGAATATGAAAAGTTGTACACGAAGTACAAGAAAGTCAGATCTGAAAATAAAGCTCTTAAAAAGAAACTTGATGATTCATCATGTGAAGATATCAATGCCAAATTTGAGAAACTGGAACAGGAATGGTTTGAGGCTTCGGAAGAAAAGGAAAGTCTACTGCAAATAATCTCAGACTGTGATAAAACCAAAAAGGAACTATCATGCAAAATAACCAAAATGGAGGAAGCATGTGAAAGGATCAAAATTGAAGAACAAACTCTAAAATCCACTAATTCAGAACTCGAAAGGAGAAATGGGATTTTAGGTGAAAAAGTTGCTGAGCTTCAGTTCACCTTGACTAAGTTTGTTAAGGGGAAACAAAACCTGAATAACCTATTGGGGGTTAAAGTCAACTTCCAAAAGGAAGGCTTAGGGTACACACCTCAAAACAAAAAATCCTTTGAGCATAAGATCACCACATCCTTTATTCATGGAAAGGACGATAATCATGCTTCATGTTCTAACTCTAAACCCCAACATGCTCAGCCTAAACCACACAGATATCAAAGAACTTTTTCACATGTTAACTGCTTTCATTGTGGTAGATTTGGCCATATGATTTCCAACTGCTGGTTTAGACAAAGCACACCTAACTATCATGTTCCATGGACGAAGAGAACACCCGTAAGAAGTTGGACTAACTCCTATGGACCCAAACTTGTTTGGGTACCAAAGACAATTGCATGAGAATTTTTCTTCTTGCAGATATGTCTTGAAGCCAGGGGGAGCAAATGATATCTAGACAGCGGTTGCTCAAGGCATATGACAGGGGACAAGAAAGTGTTCTCCAAGCTGCAAGAAAAAGAAGGAGGCTTAGTTGCTTTTGGCGGGAAGGACAAAGGTAAAATAATAGGAGTTGGAGACATAGGTAAGAACTCTGAAACTCTGATTGAAAATGTCCTTCTGGTGAAAGGTTTGAATCATAATTTGTTGAGCATAAGTCAATTATGTGATAAGGGTTTTAAGATTGTTTTTGATATGACTCACTGTTTTGTCATGTGCAAAAATTCAAATGAAATCAAATTCATTGGTAAAAGGAGCAACAATGTGTACACCATTGATCTTCATGATGTTTCAGTTGATAATGTGTGTTTGGTAGCTAACAACCATGAGAATGCATGGCTATGGCACCGCAGACTAGGTCATGCTAATTTTGGAGTGATCTCTAAGTTGTCTAGACATGACTTGGTGATAGGTCTGCCCAAATTGAAATTTGAAAGTGATAATATCTGTGAAGCTTGCACGAAAGGCAAGCAAACACGAATCTCATTCAAAAACAAAAATATTGTTTCTTCCGCTAGGCCATTGGAACTATTGCATCTTGATCTTTTTGGTCCAACTAAAACATCTAGCCTAGGAGGAAAATCCTATGGCTTTGTGATTGTTGATGATTTCTCCAGATTCACATGGGTGCTGTTTTTAGCTAATAAAAGTGATGCCGTGACGGAGTTTCAAGTGTTTTGCAGGAAAATTCAGAATGAAAAGGGTTACCTCATCACCACAATCCAAAGTGATCATGGTGGTGAATTTGAAAGTCATGAATTCAGCATGTTCTGTGAAGAGCAGGGGTACACACACAATTTTTCATCACCAAGAACGCCCCAGCAAAATGGAGTAGTAGAGCGAAAGAATAAAACGTTGATAGACATGGCCCGAACCATGCTCAGTGAGAATTCTCTACCCAAGTATTTTTGGGCTGAAGCGGTAAGTACCTCATGCTACATCATCAACAGGGCAATGGTAAGGCCCATTCTGAAGAAAACTCCATATGAGCTCTACAAGGGTAAGAAGCCAAACATTTCTTATCTTAAACCCTTTGGATGCCCCTGCTATATCTTGAACAATGGTAAGTCCAATCTGGGTAAGTTTGATGAAAAGAGTGATAAAGGAATTTTTCTAGGTTATGCACTCAATTCTAGAGCTTATCGATTATTCAATAAAAGGACTTTAGTTGTTGAAGAAAGTCCTCATGTTATTTCACAAAGCAAATTTCCTCTATCTCGGATGCAGATGAAGATCCTAAGAACTCATCAAATGTTAAAGCCAATGATGAGCCATTGAAGGCAACTTCAAGTAAAAATGAGGAAGATGAGGATCCTACAATTGAGACACTGCAAGAACCACAAGTGCAGCATCCTGATCTGCCCAGCTCCTCCACATTTCTAAAGGATCATCCAACTGTGAACATCATAGGTAATCCGGAGGATGGGGTGAAAACTAGGTCCTCTCTAAGGCAGGTTGAACAAGAGGACCTGATGGCCCTACTCTCTCAAGTAGAGCCCAAGGACATTCATGAAGCTCTTCAAGATGAATCCTGGATTCAGGCGATACATGAAGAGCTGCATCAATTTGAAAGAAATGAGGTGTGGACTCTCGTGCAGCGTCCTAAGAACCATCCTACTATTGGAACTCGCTGCGTTTTCAGAAACAAGCTAAATGATGCGGGATTGATTGTGAGGAATAAGGCTCGGCTTGTGGCCAAGGGATACAGCCAGGAGATGGGAATTGACTTTGATGAGTCTTTTGCACCAGTTGCTAGACTTGAAGCAGTCCGAATCTTACTGTCCTACGCTTGCTCTTTAAACTTTAAACTATTTCAAATGGATGTTAAATCTGCATTTCTTAACGGCTATATCAAGGAGGATGTCTTTGTAGAGCAGCCGCCAGGTTTTGAAGATTCCAAACATCCACGACACGTGTACAAGCTCCAAAAGGCCTTGTACGGACTAAAACAAGCACCAAGGGCATGGTATGAACGGCTTACTTCTTTTCTTGCTGAAAATGGGTTCAAGAGAGGTAAGGTTGATCAAACACTTTTCACAAGGAAATCAGGTAAGGACATTTTGGTGGTTCAAGTGTATGTGGATGATATTATTTTTGGAGCTTCTGATAATTCCTTATGCGAGGATTTTGCAAAGACCATGCAGGGAGAATTCGAGATGAGCTTAATGGGGGAGCTAAATTTTTTTCTTGGATTGCAGGTGAAACAAACTTCGGAAGGAATTTTTATAAATCAAGCAAAGTATACTATGGAATTGCTGAAGAAATACGGGATGGCAAAAGCAAAACCCATATCAACTCCCATGGCCACCACCACAAAGCTGGATAAGGATGAAAATGGTAAAACAGTAGATTCCACACTGTTTCGAGGTATGATCGGATCACTACTGTACCTTACAGCATGCCGCCCTGACATTCAATTCAGTGTATGTCTCTGTGCCCGTTTCCAGTCATGCCCTAAAGAATCTCACTTATCAGTTGTTAAACGCATTTTCAGATATCTAATTGGCACTATTGACTTTGGCTTGTGGTTTCCCATTGGTAGTTCTTTTGAGTTAATTGCGTATACCGATGCGGATTACGCCGGATGCATTGTAGATCGTAAAAGTACAAGTGGGTACTGTCAGTTTCTTGGCGGGTGCCTTATTTCATGGGCCTCTAAGAAATAACATTCAGTAGCTCTCTCAACGGCCGAGGCTGAATATGTAGCCGCCGGAAGTTGTGGAGCCCAAGTACTTTGGATCAAAAATCAATTGCTTGATTTGAATGTTGAAGTGGATTGTGTGCCGATCTTCTGTGATAATACGAGTGCAATTAATCTCTCCAAAAATCCTGTTCAACACTCCAGAACCAAACACATTGACATTCGACATCATTTTCTGAGAGATCATGTAGGTAAAGGGGTCTTTGAGTTCAAGTTCATTGATTCTCTTAACCAATTGGCTGACATCTTCACAAAACCTCTAAATCAGGATCAATTCAATAAAATCAGGCGAGAACTTGGCATGTGTAAGGGTGAGGGCATACGCACTTAAGTCTGCATTAGGTTGGTTCTTTTGTTGTTGGGTAGATCTTGTGAGATGCATGCATTGTGTGTGGTTCACTTTTATTGTGTATGACTATTCCTAGCATGTGTGTCTGTACTTATATTTATATACACTTATTCCTTGACATTTTTCTACAACTGAATATTCTTTGATAGATAAATGTGGACTAGTGATCTAGTGCTCTTAGCAGTCTCCACTCAAGGGTTTCCGTAGTCGACTCATGCTTGATATCATTCGTGGGTTAGCAAAAGAAAAGAAAAACAAAAAAGGAAAGAAAAATGATCTGTGAAAATGGGGGAGTCCAAGGGTCATGGAGCCCACTTCCATCTCCGGTAGTGGCTAGCTGGGGTTCTTCCTCTCTCTCGGGCTTTTTCTTGGGATTTAGGCCCCAGCGGTCGACCGCTGGCTTCGTGCCGGTCGACCGCCAGCGGTGAACCGGCCCGGGTCAACCGCGTCCGAACCCTACTTAAAGGGGGTTTTCTTCCCCCCTTTCTCATTCTATCACTCTCCCTTCTCTCTCCCTCATTCCACCTCCACTCTAGCACTTCTCCCTCCCACCTTTCAAGCCCTAAAAACCCCACACCGTTTCTACCCTAGCACGATCCGGTCGATTGGTTTCCATTTCGGAACGTCTCCTCGCCGGCGTTCGTGCACTCGTGCCAACCTTCCTTGAGCTCTAGAGCGTGGAGACGGTGTTCTTAGTTCTTCCCGGTGTCTCCCTCTCCATCCCAAGGTAGAGGTTCTACCTCTCTAGAGGATACTCTCTTCAGCGGGTTTCCTAGTCTAAAATGGCACCTCGAAGGAGTGCTCGGCGTCTTCTCCAAGGGGAACCTGGTGCTCAGAGACGTGAAGCTCCGGCCGCACCTCCACCACAAGCTCCCGCACGCAGGTTACCTCCGAGGTCTATCATCGAGCCTCGTCTTGTTGATTTTCAAGAGTTGAATCAAATCCTGCCCGACATCTATACAGTTTTTTCAATGCAACCGGGGTGGATTGATTTTGTCACTAGATACAATCGCTTCTATCCCTATCTAGTACAACAGTTCTATGGGAATTTGGTTGACAGAAATGGAAGCTTGTATACAATGGTTCAAGGCATTGAGATCCGCATTAATGCAGAATTATTCTATAATGCCCTAGGTGTTTCCTCCCATGGTGCAGACATGCTTTTTGGGCATGCTGAGGTTGAGGCCAGTTTTATTGCCATGACGAGCTGTGATTTTGTTCGTGGTGTGAGTGACCTCATTGAGCTGAATGCCAACCACTTTCCCGCATTACAACGGGTTATTCATCACATGTTTACTACACTTATCTATCCCAAGAGTGGGAGCCGAGATGAAGTGACCGAAGTGCACCATTTCCTGTTCTATCATGTTATGAATGGCGACTTGGTTAATATGGGATGGCTCATGACTCAATTGATAACTCGATGCCATACACATTTACGGCGATCCCTGCCCTATGCCTCTCAGCTCACTGGAGTGTTCATCTTTGTCGGGGTCCCATTGGAGAATGAGCAGTCTGTTCTAGTCCGCCATGATGACATTTACAATGAGCATAAGCTTTTCTCCGATATGGGATATTACAGGGATGCAAATGGTGAAATTCGTCGTGCTGTCCCAGTTTATGGGGAAGAAATTGGCAGTGAAGATGAACAAGCGCCGGACCCACAGCAAGATAGCCAAAATGCACCGGCACCAGTTCAGCCTGTAGTTGTGCCTCCTCTAGCGGATCTCCCTCCTCCACCACAACACTTTCATGGGGAGTCTTCTACTCAGGGTGCTGGGCATTCCACTCGGGGGGACTATGAGGCTCTTGACAGGCGCCTTTTTGGCATGGAAACTTGGCTTGACTTCTCCCTTGGGCATTTGGATACTTTTATGGACACCATGACTGGACGAATGGATACCTTCACCCTTGCTCTGGATGATCTTTCTCTCCACATAGCCACTCTCTTTGCCAGCCATGAAGATAACCGTGAGGCCTTTCGCACCACAAACCATACCCTTCTTTCTCTCCGTAACCAGCTCCGTCATTATGATGCCATTCTTCATAACCTTGAGGATCGTCTTCCTCCTCCTCCTGCTCCTGCTCCTGCTGGTTCCCCCCATGGTGATGGTCCGTCGGATGGTGTTCATGGCGAGGAAGCTGAGGATCCCCCTGCTGTGTAGCTACTTTTTAGGTCTCTAGCGTCCCTTTTGTCCACTTTTTGTATCCCCTCCCTCTCCTTTTTGCTGATGCCAAAGGGGGAGAAGTAGGCTATTAGGCTTATATATATATATATGCTATGTGTGTTTTGTGTTTGCCTGCTTGCATGCCTGTCTATCTCTTGCATCGTAGTTTGAGCATATTGTATGCATTAGTGGTTGCATTCCTTAGCGTGTCAAGCTCATTTCTCCCTTCTGCATTCAGTGTACCTTGTATGGATCAAATGAAAATGAATGGAAGAATGCACTCTTTGACGTTACAAGATTGGCTCCTTTCCTTCTCACCTCTTGTCAATACGGCAAATAAGTATTGAATGGTTGGTAGTGATATGTTTGGTGATATGAGCATTTCGAATGCCTTCAAATCGTGAGTTTAGAAGATTCAACTTGATGGATTTCCACGTATCTCATTTGTGACTAACGAAGCTTCTAAAATTCTTTCAAAAGCACATTTGTGAAAATGCATTCTACTGCCTAGGTTTTGTCATCATCAAAAAGGGGGAGATTGTTGAACATATCCGAGTGATTTTGACGATAACAAAACCTAAGATGTTTCTCTCCCTTGTATCTATTGTTTCAAGCAAAGCTTCATGCTTTAAACCTTCAATTCTTATCCCATGTCAATTGTGTGGTTATAAATTCTTCCATGGGTTTATTCAAACATAAATCAACTCTTACACAAGCCCGGTTCAATCATTGAACAAATGGATAGCTTCAAGAGAGCTAACACTTGATTTTTGCAGGATTGAAGATTGGCGGTCGACCTGTGGACCCATGGCGGTCGACCTAAAATAACAGAATTGAATTCTAGAATCTGAGAAAGCTGGCGGTCGACCGCCAGGAGCTAGCGGTCGACCGATTCTCCCCGCAGCCAAATGGCTACAGGATGGCCATTGGCGGTCGACCGCTGGCCTTTGTAGGTCGACCGCCAGCCTCGAGCTGCCAACAAATGTTGACTTTTTGTCACTTCGAGAAATGGTCTTTCTCTTGGTATTGTTTAATCCCTAAGCAACCTAACTCTCCAGAAATTGTGGATCTGGTCTGGGGGAGTCTTTGGACCATTCAAGAACCTATAAAACTTATACAAGAGGGTTTGGAAAACCCTAATGCTCAAGGAAGATCAAGGGAGGCTGCCAAGAGGAAGAGAAGGGATTTGGCACTGTAGACGTGAACAGTGCTCCGAGAGGAAAGTTCTTCATCCTTCTTCATCCAATCAAGTGCAAATCAGTCCAAGGATTCAAGCTGCATCCAAAGCATACAATCATCCACTAAGGGGGAGCATATCAAGATCCTTCTCTTATGTTTTGAATTCATTCTTGATCTCTTAAAGCTTCATCTGTAATCCTTGTAATCTTTAAACATTCTAGAGTGTGTGGATCCTCTTAGATCAGTGTGTGTGTGGTTGTGAGTTCTTGGTTGGAGGTGTGTGTGTGTGTTAAGGTGTTTCTACACCTTCGTGGGAATCCTCCTTCCTAGTGTGTGAGTGTTGTGTGTGGTTGATCTTGTAACCTCCTACAAGATAGTGTGTGGTTTCCTCACTGTCCGTGAGGGGTGGATGTAGGTTGCCGTTGTGGCATCCGAACCACCTAAAATTACTGTCTCTGTGTGGTTTGCTCCTTTTCCTCTATCCTCCTTCTGTGCAAATCGTAAGCGTGTTAGTGTAGTTCAGTTTTTATTCTCTTTTATCCTGCATAATCCTTCTTCACCTTATAAAACTTGCTTTGTCTGTGGGCTTTAATTATTTCTAGTTCTCCTGTTAGCTTCTTGTCACACAAATTAATAAAAGGTGATATAGTTTCATTTTTTCTACCTTCACCCAATTCACCCCCACTCTTGGGTGCCATTTAATCTCGGGACTTCAACCCCACCCTCCATCGCCCCTCCCCCTCCAGAACATCAGGTCACCACCTGCAACAGCCTCCCCTCCCAAAACCCCTATCCCACCACCAAGAACCCACTTCCTCCACCCTATTTTCCATGTACCAGTGAACAGTTGCAGAACAACAGAGCCACCCTCCTGTTGCAGCACCAGCCTTGCCCACGTCCTGGCGTTCCTGGAGGTGTGTCATACATCGACGGAAAGGTCTCCCAGCTAGCTTCTCAGGCGAGGTGGTCTCGCCCCTATCCGAGTTCGGAGCTCCCGTGGAGGCTCATTTTCGTCCGACTGCGCAACTGGGACCCGAGCAGGAACCAGAGCCACAGTTCAGAAGCTACGAAGACCACACCGGAGCTCCCCTTGGCGCGCCACTTGGCCGGAGCTGATTTCCACCAGTCTCCTGTCCAACGCATCCAGCGGGGCACCAACTGAAGCCCGGAGCAGCTCGTTCCGATTTTTCTACTACAGGGTCGCAGATCAGGTCAGTCGGGATCCGTCCAGACCCACTCCCACTCTTCTGGACATATCTCTTGACCCCAACCTCGTCTGGAGCCATTCTTTGTTGCTGAACAAAGAAGACTCGATCACGCTCACGACTGTCCTAGCCCCGCCTCGATCGAATCACGGGAGCGATCGTGGTAACGTCGCCAACCTATTGCAACAATCTGGACTCAGCCCGAACCAGAACCAAGCAGCACCAGTCCAGCCTCCACCACAGCCAACAGCAACACCCGACGACCCGAAAAAATTCAGGCCACATCCTGGACCAGTCAGCGACGTTTTGGCGCTGGTCTCGTCAGTATCTAAGTTCGGGAGTGCCCTCAGGAAATCTGACAGCAAGTACCTATCAGCAGGCAGAACAGGCGGGCAGAACCTCTAGGAGGCAGTTCGGCTCCGTCCTTGCTTCACATCCCTCCCCGCCTGGCCGGATCACCCCCCCTCCCTGCGTGGAGGTAGTGTTTGTTTGTACTCCTTCCCCCCCGCCCCGAGATCCCCCTCTTGCGTGAGGCGTAGTGCATGCAACCTTTTAAACAAGTCGAAGCTTCAGTCGACGCAGTGTGCGGGGAACCCACACTTCCCCGCTCGCCCTCGTCTCTGAATGGGGTTGGTTTCTTCAAACCAACCAGGTAAGCTCCAGCCCTTGCTCCCCCCAGTATTTGTTCTTTTAATATCTGCGAAACTATTCCGCTGGTCGGTGAGAGAGTGCTCGACCCCGAAACATCCAGCTTTCGTGCGGTCATCGTGGGCTTGAGAAAGAGAGTGCCCCAGTGCCCCCAAGGCACCAAGCCAGCCCCTTGATTGTAGGCACCGTACCCTTGGGAGGGAAACCATAGCCCTGCTGGCCCTCTACCAGCAAGGGTCTTGCTCCATCACCTCGACTCAGCATCACCGAGTCACCACGGGAAGCGTGTGCGCGCAAAGGATCGACGATTTCTGGCAATCTCAAATCTTGCGATTGTGTTTGTGATTTAGGTCCGAGGGAACTCACCTACTTGCTGCATCCATCCCCCCATTTGTGTCACATCAAACTGGAACCGCCAAGGCAGCCCGTATCGACTCTCCAGCCGCTTCACCTCAGCCTCCCCTAGCTCACTGCAGAGCGGCTCCGGCGGCGTCATGAAAACCCTTGCGGCCCATTCTCTCTGCCGCCCCTCGGCCTCAGGATGATGGTCCTCCATGAGACAAAGAAAAGAAGAAGGGGAAAGCTCTAAGCCTGAGAACTTCAGAGGAGAAAGGGAGCTGACGAATCGCTGCCACAGGAAGCCCCTCTTGCTCCGGTGGCCGCAATGATTCTCTGCTCCTCCGAAACTGCTCTCACCGCGCAGAAGCCCCCCCTCCTCAAATATAACTATAAAGAGAGGCAAAACCCTAAAACCCCGGAGATAAAGGGACGCAAAATGCGCAATGCCTAAAAAACCCTAACGGGAGGCGGTGCGGCGTCCGATCTCCCGAAGAGGGGCCTTCTCTTATTCATCATAACGGGCACATTTTCAAGGTGAGCCGCGTCATGTGGCCCCTACCGGAGAGATATCTTTACCCAACCAGTGCCACAAACAGTCCAGCCCAATTGCTACTCATCCGAGCCTAATCTTGGCTCGGGAGTAGGAGGGGGACAAGTGGAGAGGGGAAATCTCACCGCCCGTACGGAGAGGCCAAACGAGGTCTAAATAGGACCGAACAAGGCTCAACTCCTCAAAGTGGCAGCCTCCGGGCCCACTTATTATGAAGCTCCAAAAGTCACTCGGTACAAGCGCTTCCTAGGCAGCCTTTAGGTTGGGAAGTCTGAGCATCAGTCGATCGGGAAAGCTCCCCTGGAGCCCCCTATTCTTTGTCCCGACCCAACACTTATCACTCGGGATACCACTTCTGAACAAGTGCCATTCACTCGGGCTCGCTGATGGAAGCTTATTGATTCGGCCGTTGCGAATACCTTAATGGCAGGAAGCTCAAGGGGACAAGGAAGACCAAGAGTCCGTGCGCCGCAAGGAGCCCGCATGAAGGGCGTAACCCCCCTGGAACTCCTCTGCTCATAGGGATCAATTCGCACAACAGGCCATTATTTAAATAGGACTTGCCCTACTACGAGAAGGTAAGCCTAAGCAAGGCAAGAGCCAGCAATCCTGAGCAGGAACCACTTCACCTTTCGGTGGAGAGGGATCTCACGCTCCCATTTTCCTCCCCACTCTTCTCTTCGCACCAGTGCTCTACTATCTGTGCTGACTTAAGCATCGGAGGGTCTCCCCCGGGGATCTATCCCTAGGCACCTCTGACTTGTTTCCCTTCTTGCAGTTCTTACTTCAAGGATACGTGGTCATCTTCCTCCCCGCTCAGGAGCAGCGCGAGATCGCCCGTCTTCAATTATTATGAAATCATTATGAAATTGTTGAATTGATGGATATTGTATGGTTGAAGTTGAACGAGTATTGCATATCCACATGAGTTTGAAAGAATGCTTTAACTTGAATGATGTATCAACTTGAGTGATTTATGCATTTAATCTTGAGCTTCACATGGTAGTTTTACCATCATCTAACGAAGAATATTGTAAAAAAGTTCCAATCAATTTTGATAATACCAAAATAAATATTATGAATGATTAATGTGTCGTGTCGACGTTATTTGGAAAGTGCCCTTGAATGACTTAGATGGGTCGGAAGCCAAAAAATGGACAGTTGAAATAGAATTCAAGTTTGAAATGGTAAAGGGCGGGAAGCTCAAAAATATCGGGGCAGTAGACGTTATCATTTTTGATAGTGTGTGCAAAATCTCACCCAAAGTGGGAGAGTGGACGTAGGTTTCACAAGAGGTGAAATCGAACCACTATAAAAATCGAAATGTTCATTAGTGTGATTGTTCCTTATTTTCCTCTATTTTCTACAGAATTTTCACACGTGCATGATTAACTAGAAGTGGATAAAATACTTGTATCTTTTAATAGGAATAGATCTCACTTAACTTTCTAGATCTAACACTACATGCATTTTTTGAGAAAATCAGATATATTTGTATGCAAATCCAATTCAGCCCCATTTTAGTTTGCCATATCTTGAACCAACAATTAGCATTAGAGCTAAATCTCACATCTTTGTTTAAAAGGCTTAACATCCTTGAAAAATTCAATCTATGGCAAATAAAGGAACACTCTTGGAAGGCCACTCTATCCATCACCCTTCATTCTTCAATGGCTCTAACTATGTCTATTGAAAAAATTGTATGCTTTTCTTCCTTAGGTCACAAGAGTATGAAGTATGGAAAGTTATGGAAAAAAGGTCTATACATACTTCCCAAAGATGAATATTCTTGGGATAAGGAATAAATTAGATGATCTATTGTAAATTTCAATACTATGAATATGCAATGTGATTTACGCCCCAATGAATACTCACGAGTTTCTTTGTGTCTTAGTGCAAAAGAGATGTGGGACAATCTCAAGCTTATATATGAAGGAACCACACAAGTGAAGAAGACTAAAGCCAACCTACTTGTACATAAGTACGAATTATTCAAGATGAAGTTGGAGGAAATAATTTCAGAAATGTTCGCTCGGCTTACAGAGATCACAAATGACTTGAAACGTCTTGGTAAAAACTACTCAACCTTCGAGTTGGTAAGAAAAGTGTTGAAATCACTTCCTCCCTCATGACATACTAAAGTCACTATGATTGAAGATTCAAAAGATCTATGTACCTTGACATTAGGAGAATTCATAGGGTTACTCATGACTTATGAAATCAATACGAAGAGAAGTGAAGAAGAAGTGAAAAAGAAGAAAACTTTTGCTTTAAAAGTCACCCGAAGTGTTTGAGAATCTGGTGATGAAGAAGGATCGAAAAAGGGCGACGATGAAGATGAACTTGCCATGATCACAAATCAAGTGAGAAAAATACTTAAAAGAAAGAAGAAGTTCTAAGGGAACTTTATGTTGCCCAGTAAATGGCTATCTACACAGAGGGGGGTGAATAGGTTATTAAAAATTAATCACAATGAAATATGACTTAAACACAATGATAGTGATCAATCAAAACATATCATTATATGATAGTAGAAACTTGTGTGCAGCGGAAGCTAAATATGCAGGAATATAACAACAAAAGTAATCACACAAGGGACGCAAGGAACTTATACTGGTTCGGCACTGATCTCTATCAGCCCTATATCTAGTACCCAACAACTACTGGGATTTTCACTATCTCTCCCAACCGAGAATAGTACAAATGCTATTTTTGGTAAGGTGTTCAGCTCACCACGAGCATCCTCTCACTAGGACCCCAACTGACTTACGGGTTAGCCAGACCCAGCCATTTTTGATCAGGTGTTCAGCCACACCACATGCGTCTTCTCACCAAGATCTCGGCTGACTTACGGGTTGTCAGCCCCAGCCATTTTTGATCAAGTGTTCGATCAGGTGTTCAGCCACACCATGGGCGTCTTCTCACCAAGGCCCCAGCTGACTTATGGGTTAGCCAGACCCAGCCATTTTTGATCAGGTGTTCGGTCACACCACGAGCGTCTTCTCACCAAGACCCCAACTGACTCTTAGGTTCAGCTGGACCTGTAGAATATCGACCTCCTGCTGGTCCTCTTGCCCTCAAATAAGACCTTCTCCCCGCAAGAAGAATAACACCTCTTTAAATGAGGTTACATAGATAATGCATCTATAAAAGGCAGGGTGTGTACAATAAGCACATGATGTTCAATATGAATAAATCAGAGTAAGATACATCGGTCTTGAACGGAAAGGAAAGGCTTTAAGAGAAGAAGCAAGGAAAGATTGGAGTGAAGAGTTAAACTTCTTCTTCACGTCGAGCATACAATAGCAGTGGTGGTTGAGACTGGAGTTGGCTTTCAGCTTCTCTCAATGCACGCAATGTGAGCTTGCTGGAAAGGATGTGATCGTGGATGCACCTACTCAGCCTTGCTTGGCTGTTCGGCTAAATGGATGTGTGTGTATATTCTCTTATCAGCTCAGCCGCTTGCTCGGTTGCTTGGCTTGCTCCTTTTATAGCTCTTTTGAATGATGGTCTATTACAGATGGCTTGGTGAGTGTTAGGTAGAACTTGGTGACAATCTGAAGCTCGTTAGACACACCTAGGTTAACGTTTAGACACAATGGCTAAATTTTCTTTTTGGAGCTTGTAGCTATTACATAGTAACATTTTCTTCTTATTTTCTATAGGAAGTAGCTTCTTGCATAGGTCTCTAAAAATTCATATGGTAAATCTTCTTATTTGATTTTCAAATGCTCTGTCTAAGAAGAAGATCTTCCTTTTTTAGTGTATCTTCTACCAACATCCTTTTCGTAGGTTTCCTTTTTAACCTGGGACTATCAGATAGCAGAATGGTACTTGTTTGCTTGATATAATGATAAAGTCAAGGAAAGCTTGATTAAAATACTCCCTTCTATTTTGAAGAGATTGAAATGTGTCACTGAGTATTCTACATAGTTGTGACAGGTGAGCTTTGAATGTGAATTTCATAAGGACAGTTGATCAACCTTTCTTTAGTATAAAAATTTTCATTTAACCCAATGACTGAATTATTTTTATCAAGGTTTAAACTGTAGCCATCTGAGAAATATAGAGCAATATAAGACATATAGCAGATATACATTAAGCACAGATTTGCTCAGAAATGTAGCTATCTTAAGATTAAAATATTAGATTCATAGCTAAAGTTCTAGTGATAATTATTTTAATCTTAGTTTGAGAAATATAGTCCTTTTAATCACATGACTAAGATGAGAACAATAGCTATCTAAAGAATTCAGAGCTAGAAGACAGATAGCTAAGCAATTGATTTTCTTTAGATAATTTGTTCAGTAGCTATCAAAATAATACAAGAGATTCAAGTAGTAAGACAGCTGATAAACAATGTGCCTATAAAGAATTATATTGACTAAGTTGTATTTCAGGATAGCCGATATGATAGGAAATAAGAATTATTAAAACGGATAGCTGAATGTACCGTGCAACTATGTTAATTTAGATAGGTGCTTTAAGATAGGTGAAGTCTTGAGCACCAAAGAGGTTTGTCTTTATAGGATAGATAAAGTGTTAGTGCGCCTATGCGACTTTGTTTGATCAATTGAGATAGGTGAATGTGTTACAACGCCTATGTGAATAAGATCGCCTATGTGAACGGGATAGGCGGAGTGGTTATGATAGGCGAAGTGGTTCAGCGCTTAAGTGGAGGAGTGCGTCTAAGTGAGTTTAAGTTGTGCCTATGTTATTTTAGCTCTTTCTGTAATGCATATATGATATATAACGCCTATGTTAGATACAGCGACTATCACGATAGTGAGGCATTTTAAGTGCTTAAGATAGCCGAAGCAGCGACTAAGTTAACTTAGTCGGAGGATTTTAGCATTTACGAGATTTTAGTCAAATTATTTTGCGCCTAAGAGAGTTTTATGCTCCTATGTTTCTTTTAACGCCTAAGTTGCCAGATAGCACCTATATTATGCTTAGGCAGATGCCTTCAGTCTTTCTACTTCTTCTTGATTTAATTTTGAGTTTATTAGGCACTTATGATTATGTTGTCATCACTTAAAGAGTAGAACTTATTTATCAAAAATAAAACAGAGTTTAGTTTTACAACACTTTTGTTATCACCAAAACTAATGGAGATAATATTTGGATCTAGCCCAAAATATACTCAACACTTTAGGAAACGGATGAGAAAAGACTCTCTAGGTAAGGGGAAGCTTAGTAAAAGAGATGATGTGATTATTTATAAGTGCAAGAAACCCAAACATATGAGAGAAGAATGTCCAAAACTTCAAAAGAAATACATGAAAGAAAAACTAAGGAGATCCAAAACAATGGTAGTAACACGAAGCGATGAAAATAAAAAATCATTCAATGATATGGAAGAGTAAGTCGTCAACTTTTGTTTAATGACTCATGAAAAATGAACCATTGAGGTAATTCTGACCTCGATTATATTTCTAATAAAAAATGAGAAATAATATATTTAGTTTTACGTGAAAAATATAAAAGCTTAGACAAGATAATAAAGCTCTAAAGAAACAAATTGAAGATACCCCTAATAGTATGGAATTAATGATAAAGTTGATGCTTTAAATCTTGAGAATAGAACTTAGAAATCTGAAAATGATTCATTATTGTGTAAAAAATCTATGCTTGATAAAGATCTAGTATGTGCAAATGAAAAGACATTTAGTCTTGAGAAAGGAATTGAGAATTTGAATGCAACATTGTCTAAATTTGTGAAAAGTAAAAATATATTATATATAATGCTTGATGTAAAGATAAATTTTCAAAAAGAAGGACTTAAATATAATCCTTCTAAGAAAAAAGATTTTGAAAATATGATCAAAGCATCTTTTGTTCATGCCTCACATAGTCAACATGTTTTACACAGGCATCATGTTTTACATGACAATCATGTATCACATATGCATAATATTGTGCATAAATATCATGCTCTTTGCAATTATTTTGTAACATATCAAAATCATGTGACAAGAAATTATCATGCTTTAATATCTAGAAGTATTTCACATGTTCAATGCTTTTATTGTGCTAGATTGTGGACATTATGTCTCAAGTTGTTGGGCAAGAAAAAGTTTATATGTTGATAGAATTATGAGATCCCAACTCTCCTTGACAAACTATCGAACTAACTCCTTTGGATCCATGCTCTGTTGGGTACCAAAATAATTTTCATAAGAATGTTATTTCTTGTAGATTTGTCTTGACACAATGAAGAACAAATGGTATCTTGATAATGCATGCTCAAAGTGTATGACATATGACAAATCTCACTTGACATCACTTAACGATAAAGAGGGAGTGACATTTGGCCGAAAAGATAAAGGAAAAGTTGTGGGTGTTGATAATGTTGGTATTTTTTTTAAACTCTATTGAGCATGTCTTTCTGGTTAAAGGTTTAGATCGTAACTTGCTTAGCATAAGTCAATTGTGTGATAAGCAATATAAAGTAATCTCTGAGACGTCTCATTGCATAATTCTTGACAAAATAACAAATGAGGTCAAGTTCATTGGAAAAAGACACAATAATGTTTACACAATTAATTTGGATAATATTGCTCTCTTACACGGAGGGATGCTCGGTGGAGGATGCGTTCATTTTCTTGAGCATCAATGCACATTTATTAGCTATTTAAATAGAGTGCACATTTTTAATTCTGTGTGTTGAGGGATTATTAGACGATTTAGGATTCAGGTGTAGGACACTTCCCCACTAATTGCAGTCGATGTTTATTTACATTGACATAATCCGAATACCCTTGTTTAACTATCGAGAAAAGAGCCATTGACCTCAATATCGATCGTGACACTAAAGGTAGGCTCACGCAAGTGCTAGCGGTCACACCTAATGAGGGGTTTAGGGGTCGTTCACAGTTTGACACTGATGGAGATGGGGGCCCCAGGTTGATAATTGGTAGGGTTTTGGCACGGTCAATACTGTTTGGGGTTCGATAGAGTTTGGCACTTGCTGAGGGATTCGGCATAGTTTGGCACTGGTTGAGAGGTTTGGCACAGTTTGGTACTGGCTCAGGGGTTTGGTGTAGTTTGGCACTAGTTGAGGGGTTTGACACATCACGTCGATAAGGTTAGTCGGAGACCTTGACCTTGGCGCAAATCGGATACAATGTAGTGCCCGGGAATTTTTGAAATTAATCAAGATTTTCTATTATTTAATTTGATAAAATAATTATTTAGTACTTGAAATGTTAAATTTCAACTAGATAAATAAAATAGATAATGCATTAAATAAAATTTTTTTTGATAATTATAAATCAATTATGAGTAATTAGATAATTCTTTTTGCCTTATCCCTATTTTATAAATATAAATATGGTCATATTAAAATAATTAATGGTTAACCAGAAATATTTAGTTAAGGTAACCTTTCATCTTCTAAAAGAGAGGTAGGAATATATATATATATATGCATATTTAACAAGGAAAATTACGTAAGTGGAGTTAATCGTAAACAACATGTGAGTGGGTAGTGAGTTTTAAATGCCGACTGTTCATTTTAATAGGTTACTATTCATTTTAAGGGCGATTTTTGTTTCTTGAGTTTTTATTCATTTAATATTTTTCTATGGTAGAGTAAATTGAGGTGATAACACTATTCATTAGCCGCTTCAAAAATTGATATCTCTCAATATAAAAAGATTTTGAAGCGACTAATGAATAGTGTTACCATTTTCCACGTTCTGTGTGTAACAGTTTCTTCCAAGATCACACTCGCGTGCGAGATTCTCTCCGAAGTTGACCGTTTCAGAGTGTCTCTTTGCCATCAGATCTGGGATCCTTTGTAGTGGGCGGTTAGATATAAAACCCCTGTTAATTATCCCGGAAGATCATGATCGAACGAGGTTAAAACCCCCCCTTTTCTCTTGTTTCCCCTGCACACCGTAGAAACCTTGTCCTCTGCTCTGAGAGAGAAGGAGAGGTGTGAACACCCTAGTTCCTGCTGAGAGTGAGAGGGTTAGAAGGTGAGGCAGACCAGAGTGCATTCGAGGAGGACTCCTGGACTGGGCTAGCGTCGGTAGCAGGCGTGGTCCTCGGAGTGTTTGCTTCGAGGAGTATATTCTCTAGATTTTTTTCTTGTTTTCTTCTTTGAGGCAAGTTTCTAAACTTCAAAAATATCCCTTTGGCATGTTCTAATCTACTCAGGGGGTTTGTATTATACGAAGTTCCAAATACCTATTTTGATTTTGCTAAGATTCTTATTCTATTTAGTCAGCCAAAAACCCTAGTATGTTAATGTAATCATGCAAGTCTCAAAACTGAATGCTTTTTATATCTTTTTTTGGTTTTTGATTTCTTAGGTGTTTTGGGTCGAAGAGAATTCGAAAAGTATAAGAAATAAGACTTTTATGAAAATTCTGGGTTTCCCATCTATTTACGTATTTTGCATGATGATCGACCGGGTTTTAAACGAAAATGGCATTTTCTGCCCTGCACTAAGGTCGATGCACCCAGTGCACAGGTCAGTGCATGGGTCGGTGTAGCTCAGACTAAGGTCAGTGTAGTTCAGACTAAGGTTGATGCGGCTCAGACTAAGGTCAGTGCAGTTCAGACTAAGTGCAATTCAGACTAAGGTTGATGCACCCAGTGCACAGGCAGTGCATGGGTCGTTGCAGCACAAACTAAGGTCAGTGCAGTTCAGACTAAGGTCGATGCACCCAGTGCACATGTCAGTGCATGGGTCGGTGCAGCTCAGACTAAGGTCAGTGCAGTTCAGACTAAGGTCGATGCAGCTCAGACTAAGGTCAGTGCAGTTCAGACTAAGGTCGATGCACCCAATACACAGGTCAGTGCATGGGTCGGTGTAGCTCAGACTAAGGTCAGTGCAGTTCAGACTAAGGTCGATGCAGCTCAGACTAAGGTCGGTGCAACTCAGACTAAGGTCGATGCAGCCCTTTGACTGTTCCAAAATTCCAGAAACTCAGAAAAAGTGAGTTTTGAGAGGTCAAACCAATTTAGAAAAGTCTAAAAAATTAGCAAATGATAAATGAATAAGTTGGTAACTTGCTGTAAAAATTTCTTGTTCATTAAAATTCTGTGCTTATATTTACGAACTATTTTACACCTATGTGTAGCTTAGAAATAAGCCTATTTCTATTATCAAAAATCTAAAACTTGTTGTATTCCTGAAATCTATGGGAAAAATTTAAACTATTATATTGGCTATACGGACACTGCTACCATAGAAGGGCCTGGAGCCAAACTATAGAAATACCCCTATGGGAAGGCTCAATCTGTTCTAACCTCGAGGGCACTAGGTGAAATCCTAGAGGTGGACAAGTTCCACTGGTTAATGTGGGAAGGACTTTCCCCGGTTCTGCACAGTTAACCAAGACTCGTCTCCGTTGCTTAGGTGACCGAGTATCTGTCTGTTCCGACCTTCTAATAATGGTTTGGGTACTGTGTCTGGCCATATGTTATATAAAATTCTATCTCTGTATCTGAAACCTGTAAAGGCATATGATTTCTGAAACTGTGTAAGTTCTGAAGTTCTATTTTATGAAATGTGATCAATCATTTGCAAATTCTGAAATTTCTGTTTCTGTTATCTAAAACCCGAGCATATATAAGAGTTCTGAAGAATAAGACTATCGTCACATAAACACTTGTTTTCTGTATTAGGCTTATCTTATATTCTTAACAACTCGATTTCAGATATTTTAAGTCTCATAAACTTATGTAAACTTACCTCATCCTCGTAGTAGGTTGGGCATGGTTAAAGGAGCATATTGAGGTTAGTGACTTGTTGGGTCTATTCGTAGACTCACGCTTGTAAATATTTTCAGGTGATTCTACTAGTGAGGACGAGGCTTTAGTGCATAGTTACTCCGATCGTGAAGATTTGGTGTGATTGTTAGCTTTTCTTCTTTTCCTTTCCAGCAGAGGTGATTTTGTTAGAAATTTAATCGCATTGTAGTAATGGACTATTGTAAAGAGCTTTTATGTTATGTTAATTGGACTATTGTGATTTTGTGAAGTGGAATTAACTAATTGGTACGGACACCAGAGTACACGAGCGGCACGAGTCGGCGAGCCACCGGTACCGTATGCGGAGCACCACCCGAGCTACAGCGACTTCCATCTGGCTCGGAGACAGCTTGGAGACTCCCCCCTGAGTCTCGATATTTATAGTTTATTGGGACTTTGTTTGTGTGTATTTTATGTTTTATTCGGATTGTAACTCGGATTGTTAGAGAGGTTTATGTGTAAAATGGGACCACCTGGGTCCCCCGGGCCCCCCATCCCTTCTCCCATTGATCCATCTCATCTCTTGGGCCCATGTGGGGTCAGTCAACCCTCCATGGTGGGCTTCTAGAAGGGTTGGACCAAGGGGGGGATAAAGGGAGTAAAATTTTAAAATTGGATGCCTTAAAGTCAAGGGGGCGCCCCTAGCTTATTATATTTTAATAGGATTTGAATTGTTATTTTATTTGATTCCAAATCACATAGGAGAAATAGTTTATGGACTCCCTCTTCTACCCTCCCCAACCCTAGATCTAGGGTTAGTTGAAGTCTTTTTATATTTCATATATATTCCTTGTATTTTCATTTGATTGGAATTAATGCCATAAAAATTCAGAAATTTGTTGGAGCTCCATAGCTTGGTGCGCCCTCCTCCTCTCTCCTCCCCCTTCTTGCAACTGTGAAGGTTGCTTCCAGAGGTGTGAAGTCTCTCCTTCAAGTCCCTTCTGAGTGGGAAGCTCAGATCTATCGCCGTCGCCGCCATCGAGCCGCCGTCGCACCGCCACCGCCACCTTATCGAAGTTCTATCTTCATCAACAGCATCCCTTCCATGAATTTTAACTCTCGGATCTGAGATCTTCTTGAGCTCAAACTTTCAGGGTGAGTTCCAGAGGTCCCCCCCACATTCCATAAAACTTGGTTTGGCCTTTAGATTCCGATTTCTATTTTTCCATTTTCGTCCATCTTTTCCTTCCAGATCTGCTAGGTTTCTATCTACTGTGACAGCAACCCTGATCTTCCCATCTTCGACCCACCTTTTGATTTTTCCTGGAGCCCCCAATTTAACTGGAGGTTCTGTCCACCATGCCCTCCATGCACGAATTTTAGTGGAATTTCAAAAGGCCTCCACCTATTTTCTAAAAATCAACTCCAGATCCCATTCAGTTCTGTCTGCCCCTGTCCAGATCCGACCATTTGCCAGTTTAAAATACGTTTCCCCACCCAAACCTCCACCAAATCAGTCATAAGAATTATTGTCGTTTTCCTCTCCCTCCCCTCTACAATCTTTATGAATAGCTCAAGATCTAAATATGAGGTCTACCCCGTGGTCAATGGCAGTTCTCAGGAAACTTCACTGCTGCCCTGAGATTTCAGACCCTGTCCAACAGCAACTTCAAAATCGACTAAGGCCAGATCCGTGCAGATCCAATTTGTCTCTCTAACCCTAGATCGAACTACTTCGAAAGATCTTTCCAACAATACCTTCTGTGTATCGTTCCGACGTCAGGATTGATCGCCGCAACCAATCTCGCCAGATCGCGCGCTGCAAAACAGAAGCAACCAGTCCGTGGGCAGCAACTCCAAAGCTTGGAGATCGGAGCCGATCGGCCTCCGACTGGCGTTCCCGCCCGACCGCCATCCAGGGAGGCACGCCACCAGGGGTCTCCATCACAGCGGGGACCCACCCCAGCAGACCCGGAGGACAGAGCGGTCCGTGGGCCCCACGAACCCGTAGATCGCACCATCCAGACCGCACTAAACGCGGGTTTCGGCACCGACGGAGCGACATCAAGATGCTGCCCGTCAACCCAATTCACGTGACTCCCGGGCCCCACATGTGACCTTTTACCTCCATGCGTGGAGTGGGTCAAATTTTTATACCACAGTAAAACTTTGTTAACCGGGAGTCCAGTTTTGGCCGGGGTTGTCTTCCCCATGCCGGGTGCGTGGAGGTACGATCGTAACTTCTCGGCATTACTTTGCTTAGCTAGTATATGATCATATGCCGCTGTGAGAGTGTAGGATTCTAGCCCGTGAGTCCATGTCACCGCTGTGAGTGAGAGAGTGACCCGTCCCGTGGCTCGATCCGAGCACGGAAGTGAGTCGGACTACCCTTAAGTCTACCGGTTTCTCAACCGCGCACGATCCGCGTTTCCCTTACTTGGGACGACAAGTGAGCTTGCGTTTCTGTTAGCGACATATAGCCCATAGGAGCTCTTAGTGTCGGGCCTAATGTCTCTCCCATCGTATGTTGCTGGTCGTGTGTGCATTTAGAGTCCGAGGTCCATATCACTCAGAGTCGGTCCCCGTGTCCGTCCCGCATCAGTTTGGTATTAGAGCGAGTCGAGTCTAGGGTAGTCGTTGCATAAGTCTTGCACGGTCTAAGTCGAGTCTAGGATCATCATTATTTTCAAAACAAAAAAAAGTGTTTTAAATTTACATTTCATCTCGATAATTCGGTATATTAAAAGGTGTTGTCCGAACGTTAGGCTACGCATATCGGGAAGGCCGCACACTTGCGGGAGTGATCTTCGGATCGATTAATTCCGCCACGTACTGAATATTGGTTTAGGTCTAGGTGCATTAGTCGGTGTTTGCATCAGTTTGTGTCTCCTAGTTTGTGTGTCTTTGCATGCCCACCCGTCGAGGAACCCAATACTCGCTACCACCACCTATGGCGGATTCCCGAGCCCGTAGCTCCGATGATTCCTCGACGGTCGAGATGTTCCGAGCCATTATGGATCGTCTTGACACGCGTATGGATGGCCTTAGTACGCATCTAGATGGCGTAGGGACGCGTCTAGAATGGAGGATGAAATCCCTCGAGGATCGGGCCGAATCTTCGGACCAGTCCATCCAGGGTCTTGTAGGGAGGATTGCCGTCCTCGGGAGGGCCCCAGCGGCGGCGCAACCCACGCCGACCAATGGTCAATAGGAGCCGGCTCAGCATCCTGCTGCACCAAGAGCTCAGGCGGTAGATGTTGGGAGGCAACAGGTGCATGTGGTGGATGATTATGCATTTGATAATGAGCAAGGGGGTTACGGTCGTCGGAATCAACGACGGAATCGTGATGACGATGATGACGACCACATTCTTTGGGGCGTGCGTGCGGACCCACCTACTTTTAGCGGGTCCTTGGACCCGAAGGTCTATTTAGATTGGGAGGCCGGCATGGATCGGTACTTCGAGTGGTTTGAGATGACGGACCACCGGAGAGTTCGATACGCGAAGATGAAGCTGCATGGGCAGGCCCAAACTTATTGGACGAATGTGGAGAGCCTGCTAAATCAGCGATGTTAACCCCCGATCGGTACTTGGGATGACATGAAAATGAAATTGAGGGAGAAGTACCTTCCTGCCTCATATCGCCAACGTCTCATAGACAAATGGCAAAGTCTCTCCCAAGGGAACCGATCCGTGACCGAGTACACTGCCGAGTTTGATGAGTATTATTTGCAGTGTGGAGTCACGGAAGAGAGCACCATGACCATATCACGCTTTCAGAGAGATCTGCGGTCAAACTATCAATACGAACTTTTTCGCCGCAATGCGACCACTTTGGAACAAGCGTATCAGGTTGCTCTCGAATTGGAACAATTCGAGGCCGAGTTCGAGTCTCCCCATCAGTTGGGCTCCTTCCCCCTTCGTAGTGTCGAGCCTCGTGGATCTTCTGGCACGTATCCGAGGGACCCCATGGCCCGACCTCAGGAGCCCACTCATCCCGAGCCTTTCGCTCCTAGGCCTCGCCCTCCACCCCCGAGGGACCTTCCTCGTCCCCAACATCTTACGACACCCACAGCCCGTCCACCGGCACCCGCACCTCCTGCCCGTCCTTTGTTGCCTTCACCTCCTATCCGTCGGGAGGATAAATGGAAAGGACCCATGATTGGGGAGCCTAGTGGATCACGGCAGTAGTGTTATCGCTGCAATGGGTTTGGCCATTTTACCAACCAGTGTCCCACCCGCCAGTCTCTTGTCATTGGGGACACACAGGCCGAGAATACCACCCCTACGGACCTCGAGTTAGTCAGCTATGAAGTAGATCCGGAGCTAGCTGACGAGTACTATGAGGCCGAAGGTAATGGCCAGGATGCCCAGCATCCGGACGATACCCACTTGGGGGTCGTCAGGTGTATTCTCACCCAGCCTCAGGCCAGTGATGACTGGCGATGGACCACTATCTTTCATACATTTTGTAGGCTGGGCAAGCAAGTTTGTAAGGTGATCATCGATAGTGGGAGTTGCATCAATGCAATCTCCACGGGCACTATCTCCAGTCTTGGTCTTACACCCGTGGATCATCCTTGCCCCTATCGAGTATCATGGGTGGATTCCACCTCCATTCCGATCAGGCTGCGGTGTCTGGTCCCACTGCAGTTCTGTGCCTACCGTGACGATATCTGGTGTGATGTCCTCCCCATGGAGGTGGGCAGCATTATTCTTGGTAGGCCGTGGTTATTTGATCGGGATGCTACACTCCATGGCCGGTCGAACACCTGTACCTTCGACCATGCTGGCCAACGGATTACTCTCCACCCCCATCAGCCCAAAAGCCCATCAGTTAGGGGTCCTACTGGCCCTAGTACTCCGGAGCCTTCCATCCCCGGGCCCAGTACCCCATCCCCAGCTCGGGCTATGACCGTTACATCTGGCCCAGGCGATCCCTCGACTAGGAGGTTGATGATGATTAGCTCCCGGGAAATGGAGCGGGAGGCTAGTCGGGGCTACCCTGTATTTGCTATTACGGTCCGAGAGGTGGAACCAAACTCCGAGGGTGAACTCCCACCTGATGTCATTCCTATTCTGTAGGAGTTCGCTGATATTTTCCCCGAGGAGCTTCCCGAGGGACTCCCACCCATGCGGGATATTCAGCATGCTATCGACCTGATTCCGGGCTCTTCATTGTCCAATCTTCCCCATTATCGCATGAGTCCCACGGAACATGCCGAGCTAAAACGGCAGGTCGATGAGTTGATGCAGAGAGGGTCTATTCGGGACAGCATGAGTCAGTGTGCTGTTCCCACGTTACTCGCCCCGAAGAAGGATGGCACGTGGAGAATATGTATTGATAGCCGTGCCATCAACAAAATCACCGTGAAGTACAGGTTCCCTATTCCCCGCCTGGATGACATGCTAGACATGATGGCTGGTGCCACTATCTTCTCGAAGATTGATCTTAAGAGTGGCTACCATCAGGTGAGGATTAAGCCAGGTGATGAGTGGAAGACCGCATTCAAGACCAAGGATGGTTTGTATGAGTGGTTGGTTATGCCCTTTGGGTTGACCAATGTCCCTAGCACCATCATGCGACTCATGACTCAGGTCCTTCGACCATTCCTTGGAGTCTTTGTGGTAGTGTACTTCGATGATATCCTTATCTATAGTCGCACCACGGGGGACCACTTAGACCACCTTCGACAGGTCTGTCTACTTCTTAGGCGAGAACAGCTGTATGCGAACCCACAGAAGTGTGCCTTCATGACACATCAGCTTACCTTCTTGGGTTTTATTGTGTCTAGTACTGGGGTCTCCGCCGATCCGGAGAAGGTCCGGGCCATTGTTGAGTGGCCGGAACCCCGTACGGTCCATGATGTCCGCAGATTCCATGGCCTTGTGACGTTCTATCATCGTTTCATCTGCAGATTTAGCTCCGTCACTGCCCCGATCACGGATTGTATCCGGAAGGGCACATTTGTGTGGACGAAGGTCGCAGCTGCTGCCTTCAAGGACATCAAGGTGCGCATGACCCAGACACCAATCCTTCGATTGCCAGATTTTTCGAAGGTGTTTGAGGTCTCTTGTGATGCGTCGGGTGTGGGGATTGGAGGAGTCTTGAGTCAGGAGACGCACCCGGTCGCATATTTCAGCGAGAAGCTGAATGACGTGAAACTGCGATACTTCACTTATGATAAGGAATTCTACACAGTTGTTCAGGCTCTTAGGCATTGGAGGCACTATCTATTACACCATGAGTTTGTCTTATACTCTGATCATGAGGCTTTGAGGTACCTCCATTCCCAAAAGAAGCTTAATGCGCGTCACTGCCGTTGGGTTGAGTATCTCCAGCAGTTCACATTTGTGCTAAAACATAAGGTTGGAGTGGAGAACAAGGTGGCCGATGCCTTGAGTCGGCGAGCATGTTTGCTTACCACCATGAGTGCCGAGGTCATAGGGTTAGAGAAGATGAGAGAAGCCTATGTTGACTGTCCTGACTTCGGTCAGATTTATACCACTCTCCAGGCTGGACCCTCGAGAGACCTTGATGATTATGTGCTTCAGGAGGGTTACCTCTTTCATGGAGCCAGGCTTTGTGTTCCCCGAACTTCGGTTTGAGACTTCTTAGTCTGGGAGCTACACGCAGGAGGTCTAGCTGGCCACTTTGGTCGGAACAAGACTATCGAGGCTGTTGAGCATATGTTTTATTGGCCGAGCTTGAAGGGTGATGTTGCTCAAATTGTGGCTCAGTGCCGTACATGTGCTACAGCCAAGATGAAGAAGCAAAAATTGGGCCTTTATACACCTCTTCCCGTGCCTGATGCTACGTGGCATGATGTTAGCATGGACTTTATTTTAGGATTTTCACGTACCTCTAGGAAGCATGATTCGATCTATGTGGTTGTTGACCGGTTCTCGAAGATGACCCTTTTTATTCCCTGCTCGAAGACTTCGGATGCTTCGAGGGTAGCCCGCCTATTCCTTACTCATGTGGTGTGCAAGTTTGGATTGCCTCGTACCATAGTGTCTGACTGTGATGTTAGATTCACCATTTATTTCTGGAAGACACTGTGGCATATGTTGGGTACTCACCTCAAGTTTTCCACTACATATCATCCCCAGACAGATGGTCAGACCAAGGTGGTCAATAGGAGTCTGGGTGACCTTTTGAGGTGTCTTGTCAGGGATCGTCTAGGGGATTGTGATCTCATATTACCATTGGTAGAATTTGCATATAATGATTCGGTAAATAGGTCTACTGGTATGAGTCCATTCGAGATTGTCACAGGTCGTAGGCCTAGGAAGCCAGTGGATCTTGTTCCCATGCCCATCCATGCACGAGTGTCGGAGTCTGCCGAGTCGTTTGCTAGGCATGTTAGGAGTTTGCATGACGACATCCGTCATCACATTGAGGCTAGCAATGCACGGTATAAGGAGTTAGCCGATGCCCATCGACACCACCGTGAGTTTCAAGAGGGTGAATATGTCATGATCAAGGTAAGACCTGAATGGTTTCCCTCTGGAACCGTAAAGAAATTGCAAGCTCACGGAGCCAGTCCATTTAGAGTGTTGAAACGTGTTAGATCCAATGCGTATATTGTGGACCTGCCCGAGGAATATTGTATAAGCTCTACTTTTAATGTATCGGATCTAGTTGCATATAGGGACCCAGCGGTGATCCCTAGTGAGCCTTTCGAGCCATCTCCTCCCATTGAGAGTGATCCCACACCTGAGTGTCCACCTTCAGCCCCCTTTCCACGGCAGCGAGAGGATATCGATCATATACTGGATGAGCAGGTGACAGTTACCAGGAGTGGATCTTACCCGTGATACCTAGTGCGATGGAGAGGGCGACCCGCCACCGAGGATACTTGGATCACCCATGGAGAGTTGCAGCAGATCGATCCGGACCTACTAGAGCGGTACCAGAGTGATGCAGACCCTTACTCGACAGGGTTGAGTTTCTCCCACCCGGGGAGAATTAGTACGGACACCAGAGCACACGAGCGGCACGAGTCGGCGAGCCACCAGTACCGTACGCGGAGCACCACCCGAGCTACATCGGCTTCCATCTGGCTCGGAGACAGCTTGGAGACTCCCCCCTGAGTATCGATATTTATTGTTTATTGGGACTTTGTTTGTGTGTATTTTGTGTTTTATTCGGACTGTAATTCGGATTGTTAGAGGGGTTTATGTGTAAAATGGGACCACCTGGGTCCCGCGGGCCCCCCATCACTTCTCTCATTGATCCACCTCATCTCTTGGGCCCATGTGGGGTCAGTCAACCCTCCATGGTGGGCTTCTAGAAGGGTTGGACCAAGGGGGGGACAAAGGGAGCAAAATTTTAAAATTGGATGCCTTAAAGTCAAGGGGGCGCCCCTAGCTTATTATATTTTAATAGGATTTGAATTGTTATTTTATTTGATTCCAAATCACATGGGAGAAATAGTTTATGGACTCCCTCTTTTATCCTCCCCCACCCTAGATCTAGGGTTAGTTGAAGTCTTTTTGTATTTCATATATATTCCTTGTATTTTCATTTGATTGGAATTAATGCCATAAAAATTCAGAAATTTGTTGGAGCTCCATAGCTTGGTGCGCCCTCCTCCTCTCTCCTCCCCCTTCTTGCAGCTGTGAAGGTTGCTTCCAAAGGTGTGAAGCCTCTCCTTCAAGTCCCTTCTGAGTGGGAAGCTCAGATCTATCGCCGCCGCCGCCATCGAGCCGCCGTCGCACCGCCACCGCCACCTTATCGAAGTTCTATCTTCATCCAATAGCATCCCCTTCCATGAATTTTAACTCTCGGATCTGAGATCTTCTTGAGCTCAAACTTTTAGGGTGAGTTCCAGAGGTCCCCCCCACATTCCATAAAATTTGGTTTGGCCTTTAGATTCCGATTTCCATTTTTCCATTTTCGTCCATTTCCTTCCAGATCTGCCAGGTTTCTATCTACTGTGACAACAACCCTGATCTTCCCATCTTCAACCCACCTTTTGATTTTTCCTGGAGTCCCCAATTTAACTGGAGGTTCTGTCCACCATTCCCTCTACACACGAATTTTCGTGGAATTTCAAAAGACCTCCACCTATTTTCTAAAAATCAACTCCAGATCCCATTCAGTTCTATCTGCCCCTGTCCAGATCCGACCACCCGCCAGTTTAAAATACTTTTCCCCACCCAAACCTCCACCAAATCAGTCATAAGAATTATTTCCGTTTTCCTATCCCTCCCCTCTACAATCTTAATGAATAGCTCGAGATCTGAATCTGATATCTACCCCACGGTCAACGGCCGTTCTCAGGAAACTTCACTGCTACCCTAAGATTTCGGACCCTGTCCAATAGTAACTTCAAAAATTGACTAAGGCCAGATCCGTGCAGATCCAATTTGTCTCTCTGACCCTAGATCGAACTACTTTGAAAGAGATTTCCAACGATACCTTCTGTGTATCGATCCTATGTCAGGATTGATCGCAGCAACCGATATCGCCGGATCACGCGCTGCAAAATAGAAGCAACCAGTCCGTGGGCAGCAACTCCAAAGCTTGGAGATCGGAGCCGATCGGCCTCCGACCGACGTTCCCGCCCGACCGCCATCCAAGGAGGCACACCACCAGGGGTCTCTATCACAGCGGGACCCACCCCAGTAGACCCGGAGGACAAAGCGGTCTGTGGGCCCCACGAACCCATAGATCGCGCCGTCCGGACAGCACTAAACGCGGGTTTCGACACCGACGGAGTGACATCAAGATGCTGCCCGTCAACCCAATTCGTTTGACTCCCGGGCCCCACATGTGACCTTTTACCTCCCTGCATGGAGTGGGTCAAATTTTTGTACCACAGTAAAACTTTGTTAACCGGGAGTCTAGTTTTGGCCGGAGTTGTCTTCCCCACGCCGGGTGCGTGGAGGTACGATCGTAACTTCTCGGCATTACGTTGCTTAGCTAGTATATGGTCATATGCCGCTGTGAGAGTGTAGGATTCTAGCCCGTGAGTCCATGTCACCGCTGTGAGCGAGAGAGTGACCCGTCCCGTGGCTCGATCTGAGCACGGAAGTGAGTCGGACTACCCTTAACTTTGTCGGTTTCTCAACCGCGCACGATTCGCATTTCCCTCGCTTGGGACGACGAGTGAGCTCGCGTTTCTGTTAGCGACGTATAGCCCATAGGAGCTCTTAGTGTCGGGCCTAATGTCTCTTCATCGTATGTTGCTAGTCGTGTGTGCATGTAGAGTCTGAGGTCCATATCACTCAGAGTCGGTCCCCGTGTCCATCCCGCATCACTAATGGGCTTGATATTTTCTTCCGCTGTTTATTGTTCTATTTATTTATGTAAGTCATCAACCTATTTCTGTTCTGTTGGGTTTTTCCCACTGTGGCATCTCTTCTAAATCCGATGAGAGTTGAAAACTGAACCGGATTCTAAGGTGGGGTGTTATAGAGAATGTTATTAGAGCCAAAGGTTGAGAATTTACATAAGTAAACAGTCCATCAGCTAGATTCCCATCCCAAAATCTAGATAGCTTCACAAGTTAACTGAGCAGAAAATATAATGATAAAGAAATGACGTAGTAATAAAGAAACTCGACGTTATTAATCCATTATGTTGATAAGGTTATGGCATCCCATGGTCGCCGTGCTGCTGCCCCTGCTCGTGAGGAGGAACCGAGGAGAGATGGAGGTGAGGGTCAAAAAGGATTGTCGGTGCCGCCGCCGCCGCCATTGGTTGATTATGGTACGTTCATGTAAGGATTGGTGCGGGTGATGCAAACTCAGGCCGAAGCGCAAGCTGCATTGCAAGCTCAAGTTCAGGCTCAAGCCCAGGTATGGCATATTGGTTGGGGTGTGTAACGTTATTTGAGCGGGCCGGGTAAGTAACCTATGGTATTCTTGGCTCAGGCCCCACCACAACCGGAGGTAGTTCAATGGGTCATCGACGGGCCATCGGTCATGGACCGGTTCCGATGAATGAACCCGCTAGCTTTTAAGGGGTAGAGCCAACCCCTAGTTGCGGAGCATTGGTTGCGGGCTATGGAGAAGGTGTTCCGAACCATTCGATGCGATGAGAATGAGAAGGTCAATCTGGCAGATTTCATGTTGTAGGTAAGGAGTTATTTTCCTACTTTGAGTAAAATGGGTGTTTAGTGTGGTGCTCGCTCGAATGGGATCCTATAATTTCAGGAGCGTGCAGATGTCTGGTGGTCCTCTGTTCTGCGGAACCACTATGAGGACGGAATGGTGGAAGCGACTTGGGACGAATTTGTTCGTCTATTCAAGGCCAAGTACATCCCTGAGCATGTCCAAGATAAAATGGAGCATGAGTTTCTTACTTTGACTCAAGGGTCCATGTCGGTGCTCGAGTATGAAGCACGTTTCACGGAGCTGGCCAGGTATGCACCTCATATTGCGACCGACGAGCGACGAAAGGTGAAGAAGTTCGTGATGGGCCTTCGACCGTCCCTGAGAACCAGATTAGTGGCATTCAATCACCGTATGATGGATGAAGCTCTGAGTGCGACATGTCGAGAAGAAAGCGAAATGGAGCAATATCAAGAAGAGAAGAAAGCATTGACGAAGAGGCCATCATCGTCCTTCCAGCAGCAAGACCGTAAGAAGAAGGCGTCTTTCTCTCGATCGTCAGATTTTGCGCCAACGAAGTCTGCACCTCAAACCGGTGGATCGGGAGGATCATCGGGAGACAAAGCAGAATGCAAGCATTGCGGGAAATGGAAGGAGGTAAAGAGTGCTGGATGGTGATTGGTAGGTGTCTGAGATGTGGAAGCCCTGATCACAAGATTAAAGATTGTCCGAAGGCACAGTCGTCTACGCCCACTAAAGCCCCGATGACAGCAGCCGCAACGCCTACAGCAGCGAAACCAGTCGGGAAGTCCCGAGGGCCAGCACGAGTGTTTGCTTTGGCTAAAGAGGATGCGGAGAAAGTGGAACATGTGACTGAAGGTACACTTTTGATATCCGGCTTCTATGCTAGAGTCTTGTTTGACACTGGTGCTACCCATTCGTTCGTGTGCGACCGATTTTCAAAAATATTGCATGATGAGATGGGTTTGGTAGCAACAGATTAAGATGTGCCCCTTCTAGTGCACACGCCAGCCGGAGCATTATCTAGTACAAAGAGTTATCCTTCCTTACCCGTGAATATTGAAGGACGGGAATTGTCGGGTCACTTTTACCTTTTGAAGATGAAGGACTACGATGCTATTCTTAATCTTGATTGGCTGGAGAGACACTATGCTCTCATTGATTGCCACAAGAAGCGGGTTATTTTTCACATTCTTGGTGAGAAGGAGTTATTCCACCCTTTACCCAGGTTTGGGTCAGGAAAGTTTGTGGTCTCGGCCATGAAGGCAGCCAGATCATTGTGCAAGGGCTGCAGTGCATTCCTAGCCTGTGTGGTGACCACAACTAAGGTCAAGGAAGCGCCATCGCTAGAGAGGATCAAAGTGGTTCAAGATTTCTCCGATGTCTTTCCAGAGGATTTGCCAGGGTTGCCACCTATCCGGGAGATCGAATTCTCTATTGATCTTCTACCTGGTACATCACCAATTCCTAAAGCACCTTACCGAATGGCACCAGCAGAGATGGCTGAGTTGAGGAAGCAGTTGCAAGAGCTATTAGACAAAGGCTTCATTCGACCAAGTGTCTCACCTTGGGGAGCCCTAGTTCTGTTCGTGAAGAAGAAGGATGGATCACTTCGACTCTGTATTGATTATCGGAAGCTCAACCAGGTAACGGTGAAGAACCACTATCCTTTGCCTCGCATTGATGATCTCTTTAATCAATTGCAAGGTGCCACGGTATTTTCGAAGATTGATTTGCGCTCAGGATATCATCAACTTCAAATTAAGGAGGAGGATACTTCGAAGATAGCTTTCCGAATCAGATATGGGCACTATGAATTCTTGGTTTTACCCTTTGGTATAACGAATGTCCCGGCAACATTTATGGACCTAATGAACTGAGTGTTTAAGCCCTATTTGGATAGCTTTGTGGTTGTATTTATTGATGACATGCTGATGTATTCCCCAGATGAAGCGTCTCACATGGAACACTTGAAGATTGTTTTGGAGACTCTCCGGACGCACAAGTTGTATGCAAAGTTTAACAAGTGCGACTTTTGGCTCGAGGAGGTTCAATTTCTCGACCATGTAATATCTGGCAATGGCGTATCTGTTGATCCATCGAAAGTTCAATATGTACTGGAATGGGAGGCTCTGAAGACTCCCACTGAAACTCAGAGTTTCCTAGGGTTGGCTGGATATTATCGAAAATTCATTAAAGGTTTTGCTTCAATTGCTGTACCATTGACGAGATTAACAAGGAAAGGAGTGAAGTTCATATGGTCTGAGGACTGTGAGCGAAGCTTCCAAGAGTTGAAGAATTGTTTGACATCCGCTCCACTTTTGGTCCTGCCCAATAGCATTGACACATTCACTCTTTATACCGATGCTTCAAGGATCGGAGTTGGTTGTGTCTTAATGCAAAATGGTAGGGTTGTAGCATATGCTTCCAGACAATTGAAGGAACATGAGAAGAACTACCCTACGCATGATCTGGAATTAGCAGCGGTTGTTCATGCACTGAAAATTTACAGGCACTATCTTTATGGAGTTAAATTTGAAGTCTTCACGGATCATAAGAGTCTCAAGTACCTTTTATCCCAGAAGGAGTTGAACCTGCGTCAACGGAGGTGGGTAGAGTTCTTAAAAGACTATGACTTTGAGCTGCTATATCATCCCGAGAAGGCAAATGTGGTAGTCGATGCTCTCGGCCGAAAGAGAACACTAATGCGACAAGATTGGAAGATGATTGAAGATGCTGTTTATTCTTTAACATTGATAGAGCCACAACTGTGTCAAGCTTTTGTTGCCCAATTATGCCTCAGGTCTGCAGTTGTGGATCGCGTAGTGGAAGCCCAGCGAGATGATCCTCGATTGTAGGGAATGATTGGCAAGGCAGGTGTTGCTCGTGATGAGGAAGAAGTTGTTAGATTTCAGCATCAGATCTATGTGCCAGATGTGGCAGAATTGAAAAATGAAGTTTTGGAAGAAGCCCACAGGTCAAGGTTCTCCATTCATCCTGGTAGTAGCAAGATGTATCAAGACTTGAAATGAACATTATGGTGACAGGGTATGAAGAAGGATGTGTCTGAGTTTGTGACCAAATGTTTGATTTGTCAACAGGTGAAGGCAGAGAATCAAAGACCGTCTGGCTTAATGCAAAGAATTGAGATACCTCAATGGAAATGGGAAGATGTCACAATGGATTTGTCACATGTTTGCCCAGGTCCTTCAGGGGCAATGATTCCATTTGGGTGATTGTGGATCGATTCTCAAAGACCGCACATTTTCTGGCCATGAAGAAGAAGCAACCTGGGGAAAGTCTGGCACATTTATATGTTGAAAACATTGTCAGAATGCATGGAGCTCCGAAGTCCATCATTTCAGACTGAGATCCTCGCTTCACATCGAGGCTTTGGCTAGGATTGCAGAATGCCTTTGGGTCTCAGTTGAAGCTTAATTCGGCTTATCATCCCCAAACGGATGGCCAGTCCGAGAGGACTATTCGGACATTGGAGGATATTTTGAGAACTTGCGTTCTTGACTGGAGAGGAGATTGGGAGCGACATCTACCTCTAGTGGAGTTTGCTTACAATAATAGCTTTCATGCAAGTATAGGTATGGCTCCATTTGAAGCTTTGTATGGAAGACCGTGCAGATCTGCTCTATGTTGGGAGGAGGCTGGTGATAGGCAGTTGATCGGACCTGAAGTGGTGCAAGAAACATCCGAGAAGATTCAGCTGATCCAATAAAGACTGAAAGCAGCGCAAGATTGGCAGAAGAGTTATGCGAACACCAGAAGGAAAGACTTGGCTTTGGAAAGTGACGAGCATGTTTTCCTCAAGGTGTCACCGACCAAGGGAGTGTCAAGATTTGGCAAGCGAGGGAAGTTGCAATCGAGATTTATCGGATCTTTCGAGATTTTGGAGCGAGTGGGAAACGTGGCATATTGGTTGTCACTACCTCCATTTATGGTAGCAATTCACCCGGTGTTTCACGTGTCTATGCTTCGTAAGTATGTCCATGATCCTGCACACATCATCGGTTATGAAGACTTAGAGTTCCAGCCGGACTTGTCTTATGAGGAGCGACCGGTTAGGATTTTGGATCGTAAGGAGTAGGTTCTTAGATCGAAGACTATTCTGTTGGTGAAGGTTCTGTGGAGGAATTTCTCTCAAGAGGAAGCATCATGGGAGCTTGAAGCGGAGATGAAGAAGAGATATCCCCATCTGTTTGGTACGTATCTTACCTCAAACTTCGTGGATGAAGTTTCTTTTAAGGGGGAGAGGTGTAGTGCCCGGGAATTTTTGAAATTAATCAAGATTTTCTATTATTTAATTTGATAAAATAATTATTAAGTACCTAAAATGTTAAATTTCAACTACATAAATAAAATAGATAATGCATTAAATAAAAGTTTTTCTGATAATTATAAATCAATTATGAGTAATTAGATAATTCATTTTGCCTTATCCCTATTTTATAAATATAAATATGGTCATATTAAAATAATTAATGGTTAACCAGAAATATTTAGTTAAAGTAACCTTTCAACTTCTAAAAGAGAGGTATGAATATATATATATATATGCATATATAACCAGGAAAGTTACGTAAGTGGGGTTAACCGCAAACCGCATGTGAGTGGGTAGTGAGTTTTAAATGGCCACGGTTCATTTTAATAGGTTACTATTCATTTTAAGGGTGATTTTTGTTTCTTGAGTTTTTATTTATTTTATATTTTTCTATGGTAGAGTAAATCGAGGTGATTAATGGGTAGTAATTAGATTTTTCAAATTTTTTTTATATTGAGAGATATTAATTTTTAAAGCGGCTAATAAATAGTGTTACCGTTTTCCACGTTATGTGCGTAACCGTTTCTTCCAAGATCACATTCGCATGCGATATTCTCTCCGGAGTTGACCGTTTTAGAGTGCCTCTTTGCCATTAGATCTGATATCCTTTGTAGTGGGCGGTTAGATCTAAAACCCCTGTTAATTATCCAGGAAGATCATGATCGAAGGAGGTTAAAACCCCCCTTTTTCTCTTGTTTCCCCTGCACACCATAGAAACCTTGTGCTCTGCTCTGAGAGAGAAGGAGATGTGTGAACACCCTAGTTCTTGTTGAGAGTGAGAGGGTTAAAAGGTGAGGTAGACCAGAGTGCATTCGAGGAGGACTCTTGGACTGGGCTAGCGTCGGTAGCAGGCATGGTCAGCGGAGTGTTTGCTTCGAGGAGTATATTCTCTGGATTTTTTTTTGATTTTCTTCTTTGAGGCAAGTTTCTAAACTTCAAAAATATCCCTTTGGCATGTTCTAATCTACTCAGATGGTTTGTATTATACGAAGTTCCAAATACCTATTTTTGTTTTTCTAAGATTCTTTTCCTATTTACTCGGCCAAAAACCCAGTATGTTAATGTAATCATGCAAGTCCCAAAACTGATTTATTTGGTTTTTGATTTCTTAGGTGTTTTGGGTCAAAGAGAATTTGAAAAGCATAAGAAATCAGACTTTTATGAAAATTATGGATTTCCATCTATTTACATATTTTGCATGATGATCGGCTGGGTTTTAAATGAAAATGGCATTTTCTGCCCTGCACTAAGGTCGATGCAGCTCAGACTAAGGTCAGTGCAGTTCAGACTAAGGTCGATGCACCCAGTGCACAGGTCAGTGCATGGGTTGGTGAAGCTCAGATTAAGGTCAGTGCAGTTCAAACTAAGGTCGATGCAGCTCAGACTATGGTCAGTGCAGTTCAGACTAAGGTCGATGCACCTAGTGCACATGTCAGTGCATGGGTCGGTGCTGCTCAGACTAAGGTCAGTGCAGTTCAGACTAAAGTCGATGCAACTCAGACTAAGGTCAGTGCAGTTCAGACTAAGGTCGATGCACCCAGTGCACAGGTTAGTGCATGGGTCGGTGCAGCTCAGACTAAGGTCAGTGCAGTTCAGACTAAGGTCGATGCAGCTCAGACTAAGGTCAGTGCAGTTCAGACTAAGGTCGATGCACCCAGTGCACAGGTTAGTGCATGGGTCGGTGCAGCTCAGACTAAGGTTAGTGCAGTTCAGACTAAGGTCGATGCAGCTCAGACTAAGATCGGAGCAACTCAGACTAAGGTCGATGCAACCCTTTGACTGTTCCAAAATTCTAGAAACTCAGAAAAAGTGAGTTTTGAGAGGTCAAACAAATTTAGAAAAATCTAAAAAATTAGGAAATGATAGATGAATAAGTTGGTAATTTGTTGTAAAAATTTCGTGTTCATTAAAATTCAGTGCTTCTATGTACGAACTGTTTTACACCTATGTGTAGTTTAGAAATAAGCCTATTTCTATTTTCAAAAATCTGAAACCTGTTGTATTCCTGAAATCTGTGGAAAAATTTAAACTATTATATTGGCTATACGGACACTGCTACCATAGAAGGGCCTGGAGCCAAACTATAGAAATACCCCTATGGGAAGGCTAAACCTATTCTAACCTCGAGGGCATGAGGTGAAATCCTGAAGGTGGACAAGTTCCACTAGTTAAGGTGGGAAGGACTTTCCCCGGTTCTGCGCAGTTAACCAAGACTCATCTCCGTTGCCTAGGTGACTGAGTATCTGTCTGTTCTGACCTTCTAATGGTGGTTTGGGTACTGTGTCTGGCCATATGTTATATGAAATTCTGTCTCTGTATCTGAAACCTATAAAGGCATATGATTTCTGAAACTGTATAAGTTCTGAAGTTCTGTTTTATGAAATCTGATCAATCATTTGCAAATTCTGAAATTTCTATTTCTGTTATCTAAAACCCGAGCATGTATAAGAGTTTTGAAGAATAAGACTATCGTCACATAAACACTTGTTTTCTGTATTAGGCTTGTCTTCTATTCTCAACAACCTGTTTTCAGATATTTTAAGTCTCATCAACTTCTGTAAACTTACCTCATCCTCGTAGTAGGTTGGGCATGGTTAAAGGAGTATATTGAGGTTAGTGACTTGTTGGGTCTATTTGTAGACTCACGCTTGCAAATATTTTTAGGTGATTTTGCTGGTGATGACGAGGCTTTAGTGCATAGTGACTCCGATCGCGAAGATTTGGTGTGATTGTTAGCTTTTCTTCTTTTCCTTTCCAGCTGAGGTGATTGTGTTAGAAATTTAATCGCATTGTAGTAATGGACTGTTGTAAAGAACTTTTATGTTCTGTTAGTTGGACTATTATGATTTTGAGAAGTGGAATTAACCGATGGGCTTGATATTTTCTTTCACTATTTATTGTTCTATTTATTTATGTAAGTCATCAACTAGTTTCTATTCTGTTGGGTTTTTCCCACTGTGGCATCTCTCCTAAATCCGATGAGAGTTGGAAACTGAATCGGATTCTAAGGTGGGGTGTTACATACAAGAAGGGCGACCTCAATGTTTTTGTAATCCTTAAAGTATTTCATTGATGATCGTCATAGAAGACTTCATATGGGGCCTTATAAGCCTAATTACAAGATTTGTCGAAGCCACGAGACATTTCCACAATTATGTTGGTTCCTGGGTCTTTACGTAGCCACAAGGGAATTTTCATCATTTCACAAGTCTTCCTTTATAGGACTTGTGACTTGGTTAACCGCCATTAGAGGGGACATTTTTGTAACATACCCTTACTTGGGTGACAAAGACTAAAGCTGGATTGCCTTCCTTGCTCCGACTGGATGCTTTATGCTCCTTGCTCACAGTGTTCACTGAGTGTTCAAGTTCTTGATCTTCAAGTTGTCTGTGTATCTTCTTGTATCTTTTTGGGGACCCTTTATAGGATTGAGATGGGCCTGTACCACTCCAAACCTGGTATGGCAATTTTTAGGCCTACACAGACTGGGTAGATCAATTTTTTAACCCACCTCGATTGGGTGGGGGTCGAAGATGACCCACTGGGACCGGGTAGAGGTTGAAGATGACCAACACGGATCGAGTGGGGGTTGGGGTACCCCACTCGGACCAGGTGGAGACTGGGAGGACCCCACCCAGACTAGGTGGGGGCCTCCTAGCCGCACTCGGACTGGGTGGGGTCTGTGGTGTAGACATGCTAATTTTGACACCTCATTGAGTAAATCTCATATCACACCGTGATGTCCCAAAGTGGCCCTCAAAATTGGATTATATAGACAATCTTTCAATTTCTTCTGATTTCTTCACATTTTTTCTAAGAGGCGTCGAAGTCATTTGACGCGTTGTCACAAGGAATGTCAGGAGTCTCCGACACGGTTCAAAGTTGAATTTCCATAATTAAAAGAATCCTATTTCTTTTAAAATTTCTATTTTTCTAAAGTAGCGATAGGGTCTCCTAATGTCCTTCATGTGGCATACGTCGGAGCGCTTTGACGCATTTCAGTTCTGTAATTATTGAGGATTTTTTGATTTTATTGCTATATTTCATCTCTGAAAGGCGGCAAAGGTCTCTGACGCCTGTTAGGGAACACATCATCTTTCCTCGACGCATTTGAGTTTTCCAATTTCTAGAACTTCATCTTCGATCAGGTTTCTTCCATTCCGTTCTTTGAGATCGGATTAGCTTTGGAAAGAGTCCAATCGAAGTCAAGGTTTATTTGGCAAGTAATTTGGTTGGGGAAGGACTTCCTCCCTTGAGCAATCCAAGATCTATGTGAATTTTGACTCCATTCTTCCTTATAAATAGAGTGCTTTGCTCCATCATTGAAGGCTAATGGCGAATAGTGCGCTGAAGGCGAATGATGAATGCAATTTTAAGGAGCCTGAAGTGAGGAGATCGTTTGGAGAAGGTAGCTTAGCCATGACGTCTTCCTTATCCCATTAAAAATTTCTTTTTCCTCTCTTCTTCATTTTCTTCTGCTCCACCGTTCCTGCTTCTCTTCTTCTTCTGTTTCTACAATATTTTCTTAGTTTACTGCGACTTCTGTTTCACTTAGTTCAGTGCATTGCATCATCTGTTTTTCTTAGTTTCTCTGGCTATTCTCTTACACTACTTGCACACTACACACCATGCTACTACATTCATCATTCATGATCTCCTTACACTATTGCATGTAGGGGTTTTAAAATCAATCTTGGTGCGTATTTTGCATGCTTTGCTTATTTTTTTTAAGGATTTGATACTGCACTTCTTATTTTTCTATTTCCCTTGTTTTCTTTCATTTGTTAGATAGGGATAATCAAAGAGAAGAACCATCTCCATCGGCCGGCTGGTTTAGAGAGGAAGTGAGAATTCCGCTTTCATAGGTATTTTTTGGGTTCCCTCCGTGATTTCTTTAGTTTTTTGATTCATCTCCTTAGTGGCCCACAGTCTCTGGCGATCACCCTCCTTATCATAATTTATTTACTTTGTGTAATCCACATAGAAATTAGGCGATCACCTCCATAAGCCTAAAAATTTCTATTTTGTGGAATCTACATCTTGGCGATCATGATGGGACTGCTATTGTTCTATTTTTGATTATCCCCTCCTATTGGCACCCATGTGTGCCCCTCCTTTCGGCACCCGCATGTGCCCCTCCTCTTTGCACCCGCGTGTGCACCCCCTTTGTTATTTCTCTACTTTCCCTTTGTGCACTGTGTGCACTCCCATCCACTAGTGATCCACCAAAGTTGTTTTGATTCCCTAAAAGAAAATTTTGGCTACATTGTTTTGAGAGTTTCATTTTAATTATCTGTGTCTAGAACTTTAATTCGCATGAAGTGCTCGTCGCTTTCTGTTGATATGTGTCACAGTCCAGTGACACGTATCTAGTTCTATTTCTATAGCAGGGAGCGTCGGACCCTGTTGGCACGTTCCCCTAAGCTATGTTTGCCTATCCAAACGTGTTATAGCTTCAGTTTCCAATTCCCCTTATACTGCTATGCTTTACTCTTATTTGCATTAGCTTGCATTTAGGGCATTTTGGTTGAGAGACCTCCTCTCTGTACATCATTAAGATCCATTGCCCCTCTCTTGGTAAGGGAAAGACCCTCTGATTGAGTAACCTCTCATCAGATCGGAATCTCCTTTACTAGGACCTTCGTAAGTCCCTGACATCGAAGGATTCCCTCTTTGATCACTGAGCTGGTTGTACCTTTGAAGTTCTCTAGAGTTTAGACATCCTATTCGTGGTAAGGAGTGAGAAAACCTAGTTGACATCAGAGTTTACATCTTAATTGAAACTAGGTTCCTACCTTCATTGAGCGAGAATAATTGGATACAACACATTCTAACAAAGAAAAATTTGAAACTGGACGTAATCATCTATTTGTTTGCCTAAAATTCATTGCTTAATTTTTGCAGTGAACATGTGTGAGTAGTTGTTTGATATAGTTTCCATCATGATGTTGCGCTCAGGTAAGATTTTTAGAATGGCAGAACATGGTTATAATGATTATGAGGAGGGTCAATATGATGCTTCTTTCAATCTTCTTCATCAAGAAACTCTGCATGATCAATATGAGGAGTATTATCACTCCTCTCAGTTCCATAATCCTCATGTCCACGTTGTGGACACGAGTCAAACAATTGAATCTACTCCTTAAACTTAAACTCAAACTACTCCCGGGGAAGCTTCCCCTTCTATGGATCTATCTTCCTTGGTGGATATTTTGGCTAATCTTAGCCCACAACAATTCCAAGAGGTCCAGACCACTCTCAAAGAAAAATCTATCCCTTCCCTCCTCCTCCCAAGATCCCCCTTAGGCCGTGGGTGGCCCTAATGTCAGCAATTTCAAGGATCAAGTGGGCCAGCGAGCCCCTTTACTGCGCATTCCTTCACGGCCACCAAGCCCGTTTGTCTCCACCATATTGGCCCGACCAGGCCGTTAAGCTACTAAGCTTCATCACACATCTCCCTTCCAAGCATCAAGAAGCTTCCCAATCAAATGAATGCCCCCTTAGCTCCCAAAGACTCTCTCACACAAACCCTTCTCAACAAAATGAGTCAGATGGAGGAACAACTTAAGATGGTCATGAACACAAAGGATACTCTGGAAGTTTTACTGTCGGATCTCCCCGTATTCCACTTGCATCCTTCGGAGATGCCCACCTATAGGAGATACAATGGCATGGGAAATCCATTTATTCACCTAAAGGACTTCATGTACGAGTCCTCATTCTAGCAAAACAATAAGAGGTCTTTGGCCTATCTCTTTAGATGGTCCTTAGATGGTCTAACATTAGAATGATTCTACTCTCTATTGTCATCCAAAAATGTTTGTTTGTGGCTGACCTGGTCGCTTAAAAGATGAAGCCAGATGAAGACTTTGTTCAATATGCTGATGGGTGGAGATCCATGGCAGAGGGATTAAGAGATACCTTGTTAGATCCGGAACAAGTTAAGATGATACTGTCGAATGCTACTTGTGAACGATGTCACATAGACATTAAAAAGAGAAAAAGAAAGATAGAGATTGAATTATAAATATGAAATATGACTGATGATGTGATAAAAGGTGGGGGAAGGGAGCATGTGATGCTACTTAAGGAGTGTGATCGTCAGAGGGGTTATCTCAAAAGAATAGGATGATCGTGAAGAATACCTTGTGAAGCGGGGTGTGGTGTGAGTTCAACTTCCTCCTTCAACCGACCGGCCGATGAAGGGGGTTTTTGCTTTGATTACCCTTGAAAAGAAGCAAAGAAAACACCAATAAAAAGATATGGATTATAACCAAGGTGAGTATAGCATCAAGCTCATAATAGAAATAAACAATGAAACCATGTATAAGAACACACCTTGTTGGTGCTTTGGCTTTAAACCCCTATGCAAAGGGTGGATAAAAATGATGTGATGAAGAAAATAGGAGGGTGCAAGTGTTGTACTAAGGGAGATCTCAATATTGAGATGATAAAAATACGAAAAGGAGATGAAGAAGATGATGCATGCAATGCAAATATTTAAACTATGAACAATAAAGAAAAGGGATGAGAAGAGCTTATGGATTTATTTTCTCCAAGAGGGCTTTAGATCTTCAATGTGCTCCAAGGAAGAAGAGGCTCCAAAGGATGTAGCTTTGAGCATGGGAGGCTCTCTCCTTGAGCCCTTAGTTCGTCAGCACCTCGCCTTAGTTGATTGATAAAGCCTTAACAATGAGGGAGAGAGGGGTCCTATTTATAGAGCTGAAATTCGGAGTTTAATCCAAGGGAAATTAGGAAATCTGGTTTTAATTGGATTTGGAAGAGGATATTCATTGGCCATGTGTCCCCCTAGTCTTAGAAAGCCTTAGGACCCTTTCCTAAATGGAAAAGGAGCTCAAAATGAAGAAGGAAGGAGGTTCTGCTCGGATTTAGAATTATGTAAGAATGGGCGACCATCCAGTGGGCGCCAATTAAAATAGCGACAGATCGAAGTGCCGCTAATTCTGAACCATTTTACGAAGGATCAGGAATTTCTAAAATTAGAAAAGAATTGATGCCCATGGACCGGTCTCCAATTAGGAATTAATATGAATTTTATATGGAATAAAATAAGATAAGGAAATTGGTGACTTGTTGTCCGGACGCTCATTTAAGAATTAGCGACCTTCTGGACAGTCGTAGAATCAAAAATAATCCGAATTCGGGTCAAAACATGTATAAAAGAATTGGCGTCTTCCCTCAGGTCACCAATTAAAGAATCGGCGACCTTCCAGAGAGTCACTAATTGAAAACTCTCATAAAATCAGAAAAAAAGAATTGGCGCCTTCCCTTAGGTCGCCAATTAAAGAATTGGCGCCCTTTCGGTCGTCACCAATTTTAAAAAGCCCCCAAAATTGGAGAAAAATCCTAGAAAAATATGGAAAAATAGGAAAAAAGTGGAAAAGTTGGAGATTCAAGAAAAATGAGGAAAACCACTTAAATAAGTCGATTTGAGAGTCAATTGAGACATTACAAGGTAATAGGAGATATGCTCAAAATGATGTCAATTTTGACGTGTCTACAGCTGCCCCGCCTTAGTGTCTGCTTTGCAAGGGAGTGAGATGGAATAGAATGGAATGGAATGAAGTGGAATAGAGTGGAATGAAGTGGGAGCGAACTGAAAAATAGATGCCAAGATGTGATGAGACACGCAATTAACATCACCTGATAAGAATTAGATCAAAGATCGAAATGAAGTAATCTTGAGGAGATTCAATGAAAGCAACAATTGTTTGGATAAAGGAAGGATTGTGCACGCGGGCACGAAGAAGATAAAAGAGCAATTGACTTCCAGAGCGGTGGAAGTACCCCACGTCACAAACCTATAGGTTTTACCATTGGAGAGCGGTTACCAGCCAATCTGGACGTGCTGCAGCCAAGGTGGATCAAAGGAGAAGAGATTGAATAAGAAGGATAGAAATCCAAACAAAGGAGTTTTCGGGGAAGCCGCCCAAAATGATAACAAGGCGAACTGAGGACACAATTCGGCATAGAATATCTCATATCATGAAAATTGATGATCAATTGAGAGTTATTAAAATGATTTTCCCAAAGTTAATTCAAAGTCCTACATGAATGCATGCTGGGTTTAAAGAGAAAACTAAAGTAAACAAAAATACAAGGTAATCAAGGATAATATTGTTAAGCTGTCCAGACTGAGTCAAGATATCGATTTGTGAGCTGATACTAAGCAGAAGTCCGTTTATCCACGCACCAACTCGCAAAGGGGAACCATCGTCCCAAGTCTTAGATGGCCCAACGACCTATCCGTATGACTAAGATTCCTCTGAAATCATCATTATTTTTGATGAAGGGGAACTCAAATTCTAAATTTATTAAAGCCACAAGGTCCTTGATATAATCTAATAGCGTAGATAACATATAGTAAAAATACGTACAAGGAAGATGGTGGAGCAATAAGCATGTGGGGAACTGCAAGCATTGCGAGCACCGTAGGACAAGGATGATGTTGTCCGGACGGTGGGACCAAACAGCTTCTTCCTGCGCTCAAAAGTTGATTAGCCAAGATATCATGAAGATAACAATCAATGAATTAAGGCATTAAGCATGGAAACCATAGCATGAATCATAGTATAACATGGAACAAATCATAGCAAGGATATCAACGCATCAATAAGCAATCACAGCATAGGCATCAAAGCAATCAAAGCATAGTGTGGATAGCATAGTGTGAGCATAAAACCTTAAAGCATCATTGTTTGTTATTTCATTTAAACCATGAGGATGACAACTTGGCCAATCATAAGATTGGGACTTGAAAGATGAGAGTGATGTCCGGAATAGTCAGGCAAAGCTAGCAGAAAAAAACTTTAGAAAGATTAGCTCTTGAATGGTTAGAGTGATGCCTAGAGCGGTAGGAATAATCCAGTGAAGTCAGTAGGAGTTACTTAGAAAGATTTAGAAATGATAACCAATTGATGCCCAGAGTGGTGAATGAAGATGTTGATGTTGAGAACATGGGGAGAATCAAGAGGTAGATAGCAATGAATGGAGAGGACTCATCTCGTGCTCTTGGTCCTTGCAAAGGTTGTCCTTGTAAAATAACATCATCAGGAAATACATTACAATTTTTTTTGGATTTTGAAATCTTTATGGGTTTTTAAAAATATTCAAATTTTTATGCATTTTTGAGGAATATTTGATTTTTTGGAATTTTTTTGAAAATATTCAACTTTTTTTGGATTTTTGTTGAGAAATATTCATTTTTTTTGAAATTTTGGTTTAGCAAAGGAGGACTTAAACCACTGGCTAGGGATCCTTGTTCCTTCCCTTTTTGCTAAGAACTATCCAAAGCAGGGCGTGCATTAAAAGGTGGCGCCCTATAGTCGGCTACCCTTGGTTAACGGTGCCCCTACTAAGGCCATACCTGAGAAACACTCGGTCTTGCAGGGAGAAGAGAAGAACAATTTGGGGATAAGCCTGATATAAGTTAAGAAGATATCGGGTTTAACTTCTTTCGATAGCACAACCCCTAGAGATTCGGTCTGTTGCGCCAGAGCTTTGTGTCATATCATCGAACCTTAAATTCTCTTTTAGGCACGCATATGATCGGGCTCATAACGTCCCGCGGGGAAACTATACTGCCCTCTTGCCATGCCATAAATTTAATTTTTTTCTCTCTTTTTTTGATTATTTTTGCACTTTTATCCTTTGGACTTTGAAAGATATTGCAATTGAGCATTGAAAATTTGAGAATAAGGTCATAATTGACTGCCCTTATTTGAGACTTCCTCTCGTCGGGGTGTGCTTAGGCTGGTTATTTTTGCCCAAAATGCCTCTATCCTCATATTTTGGCCGAGTGGAGAAGAGAATAAGACCTCTTGCCCTTGAGCATGGCCCGAGTAGCAATGGTGCTTTACCGAAGGAGACGACTAAAGACACCATGAAGTGTGTGTGGTGCCCAGCTAAGGGTTGCCCTTAATGAGCGGGGAAAGAATGCCGAACTCTCAGCGCGGGGTTCTTATAGCCAAAGGATGCTGTAGAAGCAAGCCTAAAGACTCTTTTGACTAAATCTTAAATTAATTAAACAAAGACCTAGGATAAAGGCCTAGAATACCACTCTTAATCATGTTAAGAAGCACTTCATTTTGAAAAATCGTGCATGAAGGATGAATAATGATAATGACATTATAAAAATACATACTTACGCAAATAGATTATCTTGCGACCTTTGTCGAAGCAGCGGCTGGAGGCGATCACGGGATTTGTTGCCCACTTTAGCAGATAAGAAAGGAGCAAGGAGTTAAAGTGGCTTAACAAGAAGGAGTGGTGTGTAGACCAGACTCAGACGAAATAAGGAGAAAAGGAAAAGAGGTGAGGGCTAGAACTCCCTTACTAAGGTGTAGAAACCTTGATCACATGGAAGGTCTATAGAAGGAAAGGGGAATCAAGAGGTGGAGTGAGGACTAAAGCCTCGAAAACAGTGGGAGAACATGCAGACGCCCAAAGTAGTGGAGGTGGAAGAAGTCGGGTTGGACCCGAGATTAGATGGAATCAAGAGAAGAAATTGATAAATAGAGAGTGGTGGATCCGGAGGGTCTGGAGATAATGGAGGTAATGGAGGAGAATCCTGATGGGAAGAAGAATGAGAATCTGGAGGTTCCAGAGGGAGAGAATGGCGAAGGACGTGATGCCCCAGGAAGAGGTATGGAAAAAGGCAATTTAAAAGGAGGAAAAGAACCAAGGATGCGATATCCTGGAGGAGCAGGAAGACAAATCAGAGGAAAGAGATAAGGCCCAGAGGTTCCGGAGGAATATGAGAAGGAAGGGCGCGATGCCCTGGGAGAAGAGGTAGAAAGTCCAGAGATTTTAGAGAAAGGAAGTAGGAAAGGGCGCGGTGCCCTGGGAGGAAATTGGAGGGGGCGCGATGCCCTTGGAAAGTGAGAAAAATCCAGAGGTTTCGGAGGAAGAGAATAGGAGGGGGCGAAATGCCCGAAAAGAAGAGATAGAAAATCAGGAGGTTCCGGAGGAATAGAATGGAAGGGGGCACGATGCCCCAGGTGAAGCGGTAAATTCAGAGGTTCCAGAGGGATGTGAAAAGGGAGGGCACGATGCCCTAGGAGAAAAGATGGTAAATCGAAGGCAATGATAAGATCTGGGGGCTCCAGAGGCAGGAAATGAGGAGGGACACGATGCCCCGATATGTCCGGAGGTTCTGGAAGGAGAGAATAGGAGGGGACGCGATTCCCTAGAGATTGATGGGAGAGAAAATAAGAAGGGGTGCAATGTCCCAGGGAGAGGGAGAGAGAAAGCGGATGAGGAGGATCCGGAGGTTCCGAAAGACGGGGAAGGTACGGGTTCAGAAACCCGAGAAAGAAGGATAAATGCAAGTGCATGAAATGCAATGAATGTGATAGATGCATGGAATGCAAAGGATGCAGGGAGTGCAAGGAAGGAAGTCTCCTTCTCACCCCGAGAGTGGCCCATAAGGAGAAATTGGTGATTAATAAAAATGTGGATGGCATAGAATAATGGGTGAATAAATTGGTGGAAGGCCCTTCATCAAAGGAATGCCCACCCCTCCATGGCAAAGAATGTGCCTGGCCAGACGGCCCAATGGATAAAGTCAATGCCCGAGTGCTCTCATTAGGAGTAGACTGTGTTATGGTAATACATGAAGAGAACCCCTTCTCTTAATTAGGAATTTGTACAATGATGGAGAAAGGGGTAATGATAGCATCAAAAATATCCCGGCCAACAAGCACAGTGACATGAACAATATTGGCCTTGGGCTGACATGGCATCAAATCTTGACATTTTCCTTCAGTGAGCATCAGTGGGGACTTAGCCTCTTCAAAGATGCCCGGCACAAGAACGCGGATCGACATCCGACAAATAAACTCTTGACTTTGGAACGGCATAGCCATGGCCAAATCCTTCTTACCTGGCTCTTGGACATCATCTTCGGCACGTGTGCTTGTAATCACACACCTACTTCGAGTGGTAGTGGAAGGTGATGAGATGGAGGCGGTAGGCTCAAAAGATAATGAAGGTTTAATGGATGGCGCTAGTGAAAGGGTAGGTAAAAGTGAGGGTTCAAAAACAACAAGCTTCTCCCCTTGCTCGAAAGCAGATGGGGTTGGCTCGAATGCAAAAGGGGGTGAATCTTGCTCAGGATTAGCCACGGGTGTAGGTGAAAGGTTGGGTGGAGGGTTAGGAAGTATTGACTTTTGGGTTATGGGGATAATGGAGGGCCGGGGTGGCAGCAATGGAGAGTTGATTGGTTTGGAAATAGGAGAAGCGGCAAGCTCGGTGGGCTTGGTGGAAGGCTCAATGGAGGCCGATGGTGAAGTTGTTGATGGAGGCAAAATGGTTGGAGGGGAATCATTGGAGGGCCCGGAGGGCTTGGTGGAAGTTAAAGGTGTGGTATTTGGAGGTGTAAAGGGAGGGGGTTTGGTGCGTAGGAAACGTCGGATTTTGATGGTGCGTGAAGGATTGAAGATAAGGGAAGGTTCATGATGCGCCGGTGTGGGTGATTAGAGTATCGACCCATCATCATAACACCAATTGTTTTAAAAAACGAGGGTGGGAGCAGTGGCTTCATCCTGAGCAGGGGGTTCATCGGGTAATGGAGGGAGTGGAAAACGGAGAAAGCTCGGAGTGGGTGCCTCTTTAATAGATTATTCTTGTCGTGCCAGCTCACATTCTTCATCATTCGAATCCAACTCAAGTGGACGCCATGGTGGAGGTGTAATAATGGGTGATGGAGGCGTACAAGGTGAAGGATTTTGTGGAGGTGAGCGCGGAGGCGGAGGGCCACATGAATGCGTGGTGTGAATGGGTGGAGGAGGCGCATAATGACATGGAGGTTCTTACGTACTCAGATGTAGAGGCGGAGGCGGAGGGCCACATGAATGAGTGGGGTATATGGGTGGTGGAGGGTGGACGGCGTCCACTTGATCATTAACACTTGTCAAAATATCTTGCTCACTTAGATTGTCGATGCCATTATCTCTTCTCTCCTTCCAATCTTTTTCCATCTTGGTGATGTTATTTAGAAAAGCATGAAGAGGATTGACTTGAGAAGGAGGAGGAGGAGCGGGACACGGGCTCGTGACCCTCTTCAATTGTTCCTCCATTGAAGAGATTTTATCAATGAGAGCTTGTTGGAGGGGTGCAACATGTGAAGTAGAGGGTTGGCATTGAGGCCTTGGAGGAGCTTGGAGGGGTTGACCCACAAAAGGACCCGTACGGGCCGGGTTACAAGAGACATAAGGGTCTTGGGGCCGTTGAGGAGGAGGAATAGAAGGAGGCGGGTTATGGACTACCCGAGGAGGAGGATGTGTGTAAGAGGGAGATGGAGGAAAAGATGGAGGCGGGTGATGGGTCACCCGAATGGGAGTATGTGTAGAAGAAGGTGGGTGATGGGCCACCCGTGGATGAGGATGTGTGTAAGAAGGAGGCGGGTGATGGGCCACCCGAACGGGAGTAGAAGGAGGATGAGAAGGAGAAGATGCACCCTCAACAATAGTCTTAAGGGCTTGGATTTGTTGAGGGGTGAGATGGTCTAATACATGTAGGACTTGGGAGACTTTCTCGTCGAGTAGAGGAGACGGTTCCCGGGGAGTAGTGGCTTGCAATGGATGCAAGGGACCATGATGTTGGAAATTGCCCATGGGTCGGGCAAGACCATAGGGGTGATGTGGTCCCTTAGAAAAATTATGGTGAGAACCATGAAATTGAGGGTTATAAGAGGTGCTAGGTTGTTCATCCTCATGAATGTGATTGTGATTAAACATGGTTTGATTATCAAAGTGAAACATCATGCAAACAAACAATATTCAATAAAGGTAATTTGTAAAGATGTCAAACAAGTTGATGTTTATGTTTGATTTTTTTTGTTGAACCTTGGTGAATTAGATGATTTTGACAATGTATGATATGATCCACTCAAGATAGGAACCTAGTTTTAATGTGGGTTTGCTTCAATGTCAACTTGGTACACTCTCTCACCAAGTTTAGGCCAACTAATCTCGGGGAACTTCAAGGTACAACCTACCCGGCGTCCGTGAGAGAATCCACGGGTGCGGGGACTTATGGAGGGTTGGTTTAGAATTTTATGGTCCAAAGAGACGGAGTGCTTAATGGAGGGTCCTTCCTTCACCAAGAGGGGGTAAGATCTCCTAGAAAGTGTGGGGAGAGGAGGTCTCCCAAACCAAATGCCCTACATGAAAGAACTAATGCAAAATGAAGAGAACATACATGTATGAACTGAGGTGTGCAAGAATCATACCAAACAAGTCACAAAAATAGGGGATTTTGTGAAAAACACAGGCAATTGGCGCCTGGGGCAGTGGGCACCAATTCCATAATGGGCGCCCTCTTCCTGGGCGCTAGTTCCTCCTTTTTTTTTAAAACAGGGAATTGGTGAGATTGAATTATAAATATGAAATATGAATGATGATGTGATAAAAGGCGGGGAAGGGAGCATGTAATGCTACTTAGGGAGTGTGATCGCCAGAGGGGTTGCCTCAAAAGAATAGGATGATCATGAAGAATACCTTGTGAAGCGGGGTGTGGTGTGAGTTCAACTTCCTCCTTCAACCGGCCGACCGATGAAGGGGGTTTTTGCTTTGATTACCCTTGAAAAGAAGAAAAGAAAACACCAATAAAAAGATATGGATTAGAACCAAGGTGAGTGTAGCATCAAGATCATAATGGAAATAAATAATGAAACTATGTATAAGAACACACCTTATTGGTGCTTTGACTTTAAACCCCTATGCAATGGGTGGACAAAAATGAAGTGATGAAGAAAATAGGGAGGGTGCAAGTGTTGCACTAAGGGAGATCTCAATATTGAGATGATAAAAATAAGAAAAGGAGATGAAGAAGATGATGCATGCAATGCAAAGATTTAAACTATGAACAATAAAGAAAAGGGATGAGAAGAGCTGATGGATTTGTTTTCTCCTAGAGGGCTTTAGATCTTTAATGTGCTCCAAGGAAGAAGAGGCTCCAAAGGATGTAGCTTTGAGCATGGGAGGCTCTCTCCTTGAGCCCTTAGTTCGGCAGCACCTCCCCTTAGTTGATTGATGAAGCCTTAACAATGAGGGAGAGATGGGTCCTATTTATAGAGCTGAAATTTGGAGTTTAATCCAAGAGAAATTAGGAAATCTGGTTTTAATTAGATTTGGAAGAGGATATTCATTGGCCATGTGTCCCCCCAACCTTAGAAAGCCTTAGGACCCTTTCCCAAATGGAAAAGGAGCTCAAAATGAAGAAGGAAGGAGGTTCTGCCCGGATTCAAAATTCTGTAAGAATGGACGACCATCCAGTGGGCGCCAATTAAAATAGCGACATATTGAAGTGCCGTTAATTCTGAACCATTTTAGGAAGGATTAGGAATTTCCAAAATTAGAAAAGAATTGGCGCCCATGGACCGGTCGCCAATTAGGAATTAATACGAATTTTGGACGGAATAAAATAAGGCAAGGAAATTGGTGACTTGTTGCCCGGATGCTCATTTATGAATGAGCGACTTTCCGGACAGTCGCAGAATCAAAAATACTCTAAATTCGACTCAAAATATGAATAAAAGAATTGACGCCTTCTCTCAGGTCGCCAATTCAAGAATTGGTGACCTTCTGGAGTGTCACCAATTTAAAACTCTCATAAAATCAGAAAAAAATAATTGGCGCTTTCCCTCGTGTCGCCAATTAAAGAATTGGCGCCCTTCCGGTCGCCACCAATTTCAAAAAGCCCCGAGAAATTAGAGAAAAATCCCAAAAAAATATGGAAAATAGGAAAAAAAGTGGGAAAGTTGGAGATTCAAGAAAAATGTGGAAAATCACTCAAATAAGTCGATTTGAGGGTCAATTGGGACATTACAAGATAATAGGAGATATGCTCAAAATGATGTCAATTTTGGCGTGTCTACACTACTTCTGAGTTTAAACACATCCTGGCTACGAACAAATTAACTACATTCGAAGAATTATACGATAGATCCCGCTACATATAGACTCAGCTTAAGGACTCTCCAATCATGAATATGTTCGAACAAAAGCCAAGGATGATGATGAAAATCACTACCACAACCAATTCTAATGATGGAGCTATGGAAGGCATGATGACCAATGAGCAGGTGAGCACGGTTGGTAACCGTAATCTAGCTCCCTTCTATAACTCACATAATAACCAAAGGCCTCCACAACAACAAGCTCCTTACAATCCCCAGTTCCAGCCAAACAATCCCCCTCAACCGTTTCGCTCTCCACTAAACCCTCAATTCCAACCTTAGCCTCAACGACAACATTCTTAGCATCCTCCTCAGTATAACCAAGTTCTCCCTCCTAATAATTACACCCCTTAGTAGGCTAGGAGATGCTTAGCCCAAAGAGATCCCATTACCCTCCACTTCCTAACACTCTCCCCGATATCATCAACGCTCTCATGGCCGCCAACGCGCTCAACTTACCAAAGGCAAGGCCGGCCTGGCCTCAAAATGTGGATACTAGTCAGTATTGTGTCTTCCACAGGCAGTCAGGGCACAACATCAATGCATGTTTTACTTCAAAGATTATATTTATGATATGAATGATCAGGGAGGCATTGACTGGGATGAAATAAGGAGATTTATAGCTACACTGAAAGCTAAGAGGCCACCCAGACAACAACAACAACAACAGTAGCAACCAGCTCAGTAACAACAACAGTAGCTTCAGCAACCTCTGGCTCCCAAGCAACAACCTGACATGGGGATAGTTCAAAACCCGCTTCCGAAGCACCCCGCGCAAGAACATCGAGTCAACCCGGTCATTTCTTTCCAGGAAACTAGAAGAGGGCGGGGCTGGCATATTCAGAGTGCTTCCGTTCTCTCCACCAACCACAACCAAACCCCTCGCCTTCTCAGACCCACGCCACAACCTTCACTCTTACCACATCCATCACACCCCCTCATACGCCAACCTTCCACTTATCTCATCCATAACCAAATACCCTCCGTACCTATTCCTATAAGACCCCTCCTCATTCGTCCATCATCCACACCCTCCACTTCCGCCAACCCCTAACCAACAAGACCCTTGCTAAGGGCCTCTCCATCCACTCTGCCGACCCAAACCCCGTCAATCTCCACCCTTCCATCTACTCTATCAACCTCCAACCCATACATGCCTTCCACCTCCGTTAACCCTCTACCATCTAGACCCCTCCTAAGAGTCCCTCAATCTCTTGCATTCTTTAACCCTCCAGGCATACCCCAACCATCCAAACCCCTTTCTCAAACTTACCAACCCAACAGAGGTGCGGGACTCACAAGCAATGGTGCTCCGGAGTGGAAGGATATTCCACTATGTGTTTCCCCAGAGCCAGGAGCATGCACCAGCACAAGAACACGAAGAAGAACAACCTACACAAGAATCTATTCCTGACACACAATATGATCTATTGAAGCATTTAGATAAAATGCAGGCGAGAATCTCTATCCTCAAGCTAATTAAAAAGCCCAAATCTCATCAAGAAGCTCTAATGAATTATCTTCAAAGAGTGATGGTGAATGAAGACCTACTTGTCAAAAATATCACATTAGTTCTGAATCCTACAAGTGACTGTCTAGCTATTATGTTCCACGACCATGAGCTTGTCCCCAAGGAAGCTCGTAAATATGCACTATGCATTACAATGAAAATCAATAAAGTGTTCATGGATTCATTCTTGGTAGATACGGGTGCATCAATAAATGTAATTTCTTTAAGCACCCTTTAGTTATGCAGAGCCAAAATAGAATAAATACGGCCTTCGAGCATCACATGAATAGCTTACGACAATAGTAAAAGGCCACCAAAGGGAATGATAACTCTGATTGTAGAATTGGGTCATGCTACAGTCCCTACGGAATTCCACATTATGGACATGGATCCTACATTTAAGGGCATCTTGGGAAGGCCCTACATTGAAGCACTTGACGCCGTTCTCTCTACAAACCATCAATGTTTAAAGTTTCTTCACAAAGGGCGGATTGTCAAGGTAACAAGTGTGCCAATTTTCCAATTGTGGATACCCTCTCGACCACTTTGTTGCTATCTATCTGGCAGACCCATAGGCCCATTTTGTCTATGCTGGATGTCTATGATGAAAGGCAAGATCCCTTGATACCCAAACTGTCAGTTTTGCTGCCTACGCCATCCTCAACCCCAAAGCAAAAGAAAAGACAACCAATGAAGACCAAGGGGTGGCGTATCATGATGAGATTGGGCTATCTGCCCAACAAGGGTTTGGGAGCACTTTTACAAGGGAGATCAAAGCCCATTAAAGATGAGAAGTTGGTTCCCAAAAGTGGTCTGGGATATAATGGGCCTAAAGAGGCTGAAAAGAAGGCAAAGCTGTGGGCCACCTTGGTCTCCACAATGAAGACAGACAGGCAGACCCTTACATGGTCACTCTATTATCATTTCGTGAAGGGGCCCACTGAACATATTAGAGTCCAAACCACAATGGTTACTATTGACACCCGTTTTTAGCTTGCATGTCAAGCCTTTCTCTTATTCATCTTTGTGATGTCCCGAATTATATATTATTTTGGAGTCTTCCTTGATCATATTATGAGCCCATTTCCATTATTTTTTTGGCTCATTATGCCCTGGAGACCTTTTCCCATGATTTATCACATTTTGGGCTATTTTTTTGATCGTGGTCAGTTGCATGACTGCGTTCATTCTTGGTCGCGGTCGGCTGATAGACCGCGTTCTCAGTCAGAGTCTGACTCGGCTAGAACTCTATCTTCTCCTGCCGAGGATGCCCTAGAGTTCTATTCTAAGCTTTCTACCTCAACGATTTCATGCCAGATTAGTTCCTAATCACTTTAGGGTCCTTATCTAATCAATATCCTATGGGTTTATTGCATTATGACTCCTTTTTTTGGGAATTATCCTCTAACTCTGACCTAGGATTTTTGAAACTCTATAAATACCTCCTCATGGCCAAGGGCTCGAGAGGAAGGCATTTTTGGATCCGGGGCGAAGCCCTACTACGCTGCCACCTCTCTTCTTTGATCCCATATCAGCCAGGGAAGTTCTAAGTCCTCTGTCTAGGGTTTTCTTTCTTATTCTTTCTATTGTTTTAGTGTTCTATCTCTTCTATCTTATCTTTAATTATATCTCTTTGCATGCATGCACGTTTTCTCTCTGTCTTTTTACTACGTTTTCCCTATCATCACACACACAAACATACCTATTTTGTTCCCTTCCATAGGGGTTAAAAACCCAACCTCCCCAGTGCGTTCTTCCCCCTTATTTTCATGTTTGATCTTCTTATGGGATAGATGCTACACCTCTTCAGTTCTAATCTGATGTGAATGGATTGAACAATAGATCTAGAGGGGTGGTGAATAGATCTACCCCAAATTTAGGATTCTACAGTAGTTAAAAATAGTGCGGAATTGAAAAGTACTACTGTGAACAAAAACACCAAAAGCAATCAGGATTATCAACAAAAGAATCTGATATGAAATAGCTGTTAATCACTGTGAACATTAAAAAGAATCAATCGACTCAGTATAGTACTAGGAGGAGGGTTGATTAGAAAATCTCCTCACGTAAAAGTCAGTTTTCCAAATAGAAGTAATCTATCCTTCTGACTAAGCCAATTTTATATACCACTGAGTGATTGTTCGCAATATAGGTATGAAATGAAAAGACAGCAAATAAGTCAGATGCCAATCAAATTAAGCAGATGCAAAGATGAATTAGTGTAGCCGATTTGATTGAAAACTTAAGCTTCAATTGATTATCTTACAGAAATCAAAGGCTCGCACTAGATGATCCTAAGCATTCATCTAATCGCAGTAAAGATAATCAATTACACAGAGGACAGATCAATTTTTAAGGTGGTTCGATCTCGAGCTCGAGATCTACGTCCACCCCTTACTCAACTGAGTAAGGATTCCGCTGCCAAACAGCTTGAACACTACTGATCCACAACTTTGGGGATAGAATCCCTACAACTGCTGATCCACAGCTTTAGGGAACATGTCCCAGACCGCTGAGCCTTACAGCTTGCTTACCGAGGATCACACCTCGCCTCTGAGCACCACAGCTTGCTGTCCAAGGATCACACCTCACCGCTGACTCATAGCTTGGACTGCTGATACACAGCTTACAAACAGTTTCAAAAGTAAAGAGAAAAGATTCAAAGAAATAATGATAACGGAAAAATAATGTAGCTCGCTATGGAGCAGTTTGACTTTGGATCTGATCCAGGAGTCAAAACAGCAGCTTCTCCTCTCAATATCACTTCTCACTCAGACCACTTCTCAGACTTACGGCACTCTATTTTTCTTCTCACTTTCTGCAACTGGCTTTTGCTCTCTCAAACACTTCTCAGACTTTTCTCTCTTTAACTCTAGCTCTTCCAGCTCTCTTCTACTCTTCTGATCTGCTTCTCTCATCTAGTTCTTCGTCTATGTGTTCTGCTCTTTTCTATCTTCCTCTTTTTATAGGCTTAAGCTGGATCAGGTGGTCCCCTGAGCTTTTTGAATTTTGGGCGGGTGTAAGACACACCCTCACTTAATAATTTTATCCAGATCTCACACTTCGAGGGGCCACGTGTCAGAGGTAGAAGATGTGACGATCCACGTGGCAGGATATTAGTTCAGCTTCCCACCTTGGATCACTTGCCTTTAATCCGGTTCACTTTAAGTTCCACGTGAGATTAATGCAGACTGCCTTTTTGCCACCCAGGTGTTCGATCATGGATCTGGGTTGGTTCTTCATCTCTGTCAAAAGCAAAATCAAAGCTTTATGAGAGTCATGAAGCATGTAATAATTGTTAGCAAATGTAGTTTCAGAAGTTCAGGCAATTTATCTAAGTGTATGCAGAAGATTCTTCAAGAGCATTGATGCATAAATGAGATATATCAGCTTGTATAGCTAACACATGCTACAAATTAGAATGAAGACATCAACCTTTGTATTATATAGGTAGACCTTTATTGTCAGATACACTGACTCTGTAATGAAGATGCATCGTCATGTCTTTATAGTGAATGCACAAGGTGCACCGACCTTGAGAGTGATAGCTTACTAGCATCGACCCTTCTATAGCATGCATTGACCTATACTGAAATCGCTAGCTAACTAGCATCGACCTGTGCTGCAGTCGCTAGCTCACTAGCATCGACCTGTGCTCCAGTCCTTCTTTATATGCACCGACCATCTAGTGCAAGTCTTCTACATGTGCACTGACCTTCTGAACTAGACTGAAAGTGTGCACTGACTTGACAGACAATAATGTAGAAGTGCACCGACCTTATGTTCAAAGCGGTACAAGGATGCATCGACCTATCAGTACTGGAGTAAATGTATGCACTGACCTAATAGACTAAAAAGTGAATGTGCACTGACCTTAAAGACTTATATGCAAATGTGCATCGACCTTTCAATGCAACATGTGAATATGTGTAACACCCTCAAATATAGCTAAGTTGTACTCTATATCACCGAGACACCTTTTGAAGTTTCGGCTCAGTTCTTGAAAAGAACTCCAAAGTTAAGCGTGCTTAATGGGGAGTAGTATTGGGATGGGTGACCTCCTGGGAAGTCCCCCATTCTGGAGCCGATCATTGTTAGAAAGGGACAAAGCCGTGAGGCCAGTAGGCCAAAGCGGATAATACCTCGACGGTATAGAGTACGGGGCGTGACAGAATGGTATCAGAGCCATACCCCAGTCGGAAGTGTGGGAACTAAGTGCCATGTAGGGCAAAATACTATGCTATGGGAGCCACCTCTTGAACCCGCAATTGGAAAAAGTGCTACATAGTGGGAGCCACCTCTTGAGCCTGTAGGGGCCACCTCTAGAGTCCTACCTGCCTGGGGATTTGATAGCGTGCTATATGTGCCCAGCGACGAGGACGTCGCCTATATAAGAGGGGTAGATTGTAACACCCTCAAATATAGCAAAGTTGTACTCTATATCACCGAGGCGCCTTTTGAAGTATCAGCTCAGTTCTTGAAATGAACTCTGAAGTTAAGCGTGCTTAATGGGGAGTAGTATTGGGATGGGTGACCTCCCGGGAAGTCTCCCATTCTGGAGCCGATCACTGTTAGAAAGGGACAAAGCCGTGAGGCCAATAGGCCAAAGCGGACAATACCTTGACGGTATAGAGTACGGGACGTGACAATATGCATCGACCTTGTTATGAACAAAAACTTATTCTGACTAAAGAGATGACTTTAAAATAACAATGTATCCAGAGTCAAAATAAGGTCAACCACACTGTTGCCAGCATCAAAACTGAATATCAAATCTAGAGGAGACACAATATTCACCCCCTTTTTGATGATGGCAACATGACTATATTTTGATGGCTACACAAATTACAATATGAGTCAGAATATGTAAAGATCACAGTCAAGTGCAACAGTCAGTAGTAAACAGACATGCATAGATACAGACAATCAAACAAGGTAATCTTTGCCCCTTTGCCAGACTCATTCTAGCCATCAGTCTCCCCCTTTGAGACAATCTCCCCTTTTGACTGTCAGCCTAACCATCAAAAACTCTCCCCCTTTGCCATCAGCAAATAAGGAATGAATAGAGACAATAGGATTTTATCAGTGATGTGACAAAAAGGTATAACAATATCAAGGTTGTGAAAAAGTAGGAGAGATCTGATTGACAAACTAATTTATGTTTCATTAACCTAAGTATACATAGCTCAAGTTCTTCAGGTATAAGATTCTATATACTGCATTCTTGATAGAATTCTAATTTAAGAATAATAAAGGTTAGAGTTTATCCACTATACTCTCTGAATAAGTTTGCATTAACCCTTAATAGCAATAAACCAGGACCATATGAAATATGAAGGATTTAGTCTTACTTTATCTTACTCACTCAAAAATCAGTGAATTTCTTTAGGAGTGATTGGGATATGTATTGAAGTTAAACAGTTTGACATTTCTGATTTGTCACTTCAGGGTTACAACAAAAGTCATTAAATTTTACATTTTATTTGTAGAATTCAGAACAGTTAGGTATCATCTATGCCTTTTGACAAAATGGTACACGTTGATCAGACACCAGTACCACTAGTTACTTAGCAGAATTTACCATTCTGTTTCATGTATCAAAAGAGTAAAAGTAGTTTACACCTTTTTACGTAAGGGTACACGTTGATTAGACGCCAGTACCCCTAGTTACTTAGTAAAGCTAACCATACTGTTTCGACTTTTGAACAGAGATAACTTGAAGCACTTCATGACATGAGTTTTTCTCCATTACTTTGATGAAGTACCCAGTTTCTCGGTGCAGTCAATCATTGCTCTGCCTATAATTATTTTGACACATTCTTTTAACATTGCTGCCCTTTGTTTTTATAGAAAGACTTGTTTAAAAACAACACACACTCCAAGTTTCTCAACCAAGAAGACATTAATTCAAGAATTTTCAGATTCTGGAAGACTTTACCAGACATGTCATGAGTGAAATGGTTGGGAGCTATTAATTGTGCTCGACATTCTAGTTTATTGAGTTCAGTCTTTAGACTCTAAAATTTTATTAGGTTTAAACCTTTCAGTTCAATCATGAAGCCTAATAGATTCTTATAAGAGAAGATTTCTGATTTTAGTAGCTTAGGGTAATGAACAGATTATCAGATTGTCATTATTTCAGAGGCAAAAGAAGTACAAGGACTCTTTTAAGGGATTGATATCAAGGGATGGATATAAAAGAATGTTCCAGGAAAATCTGATACCAAGCAAAAAGCTACAGAGATATCAGAAGTAATGTGAACATATGAGACTTCAAAGTCAGGGTTGTAAAAAGGTGTACAAAAACACTTATGCAAAGATGCAATAACCTGGAACTGAATTGACTCAATTTCATTCTGAACTCCCCCTATCAATATGCACTAGAGGATAGACTAAAAACAATTTTTGAACACTTGCTCCCTTTGTTTATGTGCATTATTATTGGACACAATATTTTGACCTATGAACAATTAATGAAATGCAAGACTCAGACAGAATCTTGACTCAGGGCACTTGGCAGAGGACAAGCCTCTATACATAGTGTGGGTTTCCATATAGAAAATATCTGCCCCTTTCCCATCACACCATTTGATATACCCTTAAGATCAAGATAGACAAAGTGCAAAGTATGCAATGACAATTACTGACAGACTAATACCATGTGACAATCTGAATTATGTGTGGAGAGGGGGAAAATCTACTGCCCGAGAGCACGGCCCAACTAGGTCCAATTCGACCAAACTAGACCCAGCTCCCCAAAGTGACAGCCCCATTTCGGGCCCACTTACTTCAAGCCCAAAACTCACTCGGAGCAGCACTTCCTAGGCGGCCCTCAGGTCCGGAAGTCCGAGCGACAGATCAGTCGAGAGATCCCCTACAGGGACCCGACATGGCCTACCCGAGCTATACACTCATCGCTCAGGATAAAACCCCGAGCAAGCGCCTCTGGCTCGGACCGACTGTCGGAAGCTTATCCAAGCGTCCGTTACGCGTCCAGCAGGAGCAGGGAGCTCAATGGGATAGGGGAGAGCAAGAGTCCTTATGCCATAAAGAGCCCGCTACGAGGACGTAACCCCCCCGAAATCCCCTCATCTCCCTGGACTATTACGTTAAACGGACTGCTATATAAACTCCAGGGAGACCCTCCGAGAAGGTAAGCAATGATCTTGAGAGAAAACCACCACACCTCTTGGTGGAGAATAATCTCGTGCCCTCTCTCTCTCCTACCCCCTCTCTTCACATCCATGCTCTATCACACTTGCTGACTTAAGCATCAGAGGGTTTTCCCCAGGGACTCCTCCCTGGGAACCTCTGATCCGTTTCCTGTGTTACAGTTCATACAGACGTAGTGACCGTGACCAAAGATTCTTCCTGGATCTCACGGCTCAGGATCAGCGCGAGATTACGCCTCTTCATCTGGTGCCGTCTGTGAGAAATGAACAAAGAGCCATCATGGTGCAAAGAAATTCTGGTAGGAAGATCATCGGCGGTAGAGGAAAGACCGTAGTGGCGGATGGGGAACCTGCGCCCTCCCACCCCGCGGAAAACCTCCTCTCCGGCGACAACAATCAAGCCGACGAGCTGCCTCCACCACCCACGGAGGTGCAACCCCCTAACGGGAGTCATGACGCTCTCCAAACCCTCAACGCAAAACTGGATATCCTTGTAGAATTAATGAAGACCCAGGCGGCTAGGGAGGAGAAGTCACGACTCCCACGGGAAAGCCGCCCCCCCCATGGAGAAGCTTCCCAGCAAACGGCCGGAGGCCGCTTCACCCTCCGGGGATGATGTCTTATATGTAATAGGTCAAGGGGACCCTCGCACGCCCCCCTCCAAAACAAGAAGCCTCCTCCACCCCGAGGAGAGAAAGAACCAGGATGCACCGGCAGTTCTCGGAAACTGATCCCCACGAGGGACGACGCGGCAGTGCGCAGGGACGCCCTCATAGCCCCTCGATTCAGCGACAACCGGAGTTATCCTTCCATTTGCGAGACTTCGAGCAACGATTTGCGGAACAAGAGCGTGTCCTCTGCGCCCTGCAGAAAACTTCCACTAAGGAAGATGAGGAGCAATCCCCATTCTCCGACCACATCTTGAAGGTCGAGATCTCTCCCAGAATCTTGCTGCCAACCTTCAAGTCGTATGACGGCCAGGGAGACTCGACCAACCACTACGACAGCTTTGACACCCTGATGACCTTGCACGGGGCCTCCGACGCTGTCAAATGTCAAGCGTTCGTGACCACCTTGGTCCAAGGCGCTCAGGCCTGGTTCCGAGCACTCGTCTCCGGCAGCATTCACTACTTTAGATAGTTCGGGCGAGTGTTCAAGGAAAACTTCACCGGCAGCGGCCCTCCAAGGTCAGTAGCAGGGTTGTTGGCACTAAAGCAGGCACAGGGGGAGAAACTCCAGGCCTACATCAACCGATTTAAATCGGAGGCCCTGCGTATCCCCCGCCTGGATGTCGCCTCAGCCATCACCGCGCTGACTGGAGGCACCCGTGATGAGAACCTTCGACGAGAACTGGTCCTCCATCCCCCCACCTCCCTCGCCGATCTGGTGACCCTAGCCCTATGCCACACGGAGTGTGAGGAAGTCCTCAGCTCCTGCCGCGGCCCAACGGGCTCGGGTCGAGAGGGGGATAAGAACGCTCCATCCGAGCAAGGCTCAGGCCAAGGAAAACGGTGGAATCAAGACGGAGACCGAAGGGAACCCCCTCAGAAATACGAGCGGTACACTCCTCTATCTGCTCCCGTCTATGAGATATACAAAGACATCAAAGGCTCGAGCATTCTCCGCCAACCCAAGCCTATGAAGGCCAAGCGCCACAACCGCCGCAACCGCCACAACCGCCGCAAACATTGCCAGTTCCACAACGACCACGGGCACCATACTGAAGATTGTCACCAGCTCAAGGATGAGATCGAGCGTCTCGTCTGCCAGGGAGACTTATCTCGGTACGTGTCCGAGTGCCAGAAGGAGGACCGTGGCATTCCAGAAGAGATTGACAATCAACCCTGCGGGGTCTACATCAATGTCATTTCTGGCGACAGTGCATCAGGAGGAGACAGTAGCCGAGGAAGGAAGCGTCATGCCGAACGGGCGAGCAAGGCCTCCGATCCCCCCAAAGCCCCACCGGCGAGCGAGCAGCAGGCCCTGGTATTCTCTGACCAAGACCTGGAAGGGTTATCTACCCCGCACGATGACGCTCTTGCAGTATCGGCTACTATAAACCATTACAACGTAGACATGATACTGGTTGACAATGGTAGTGCCCCTGATATACTTTCGTACGAATGCTTCCTTAAGATGGGTGAAAACCCATCCAAGCTCCGCCCAATTCGAACCCCCCTTTGTGGGTTCAACGGCCATACAACCTATCCCGAGGGAGCCCTAAGCCTGCCGGTCACCATCGGCATCCCTCCCAAAACCGTTACTATTATTGTTGACTTCATTGTGATCAAGGGGATGTCAGCCTATAATGCCATCTTCGACCGAGGTATCCTCAGTCGGACAAAGGCAGTGCCCTCCACCTATCATCAAAAAATGAAGTTTCCCACCAAATGCGGTATCGGGGAAGTCCGAGGTAACCAGGCAATAGCTCGAAGGTGCTACATAATCTCGGTCGAAGCCATAAAGCCAGAGGAAAAAAAGAAAAAGGAAGAGGGAGTCAAGGATGAACCAACAACATCCGAGCCTGGTGGCGAATTGTTGACGGTCTTCCTCAAAGATGACTTGGCACTAGGAGTAAAAATTGGAGATGATTTACCATCTGATGTACAAAAGCAATACAGAGATTTTCTTTCAGAGTATTTTCAAGTCTTTGCATGGTCTGATGAGCATCTTCCCGGGATCCCTGGGGAGATGGTGGTACATAAGCTCAACCTTGATCCATCGGTGAAGCCCATCCAGCAACATAGAAGAAAGCACGCCCCAGAGAAGTAGACGATCATCAAAGAGCAAATTCTTAAGGGGAAGAAAACTGACCTATTTTTACCGGTCCTTTACCTGACATGGCCCGCTAATGTCGTCTTAGTACCAAAAGCTTCGGGCAAATAGAGAATGTGCGTGGACTTCACCGACCTCAACAAAGCCACTCCGAAAGACTGTTACCCACTGCCGAGCATCGATCAGCTAGTCGACTCGACCTCCGGTAACGAATTGCTCAGCTTCCTGGATGCCTACTCCGGCTACCATCAGATCCGAATGGATCTGGAAGAAATCGAGAAGACATCCTTCATCACCGACTTCGGCGTATACTGCTACACCTGAATGCCTTTCGGGCTGAAGAATGCCGGGGCAACATATCAAAGGCTGATCAACCACATTTTTGAAGGACAAATCGGTTGGAACATCAAAGCCTACATCGACGACATGCTCGTCAGGACACCCAAGGCCGAGGACCACTTCGCCGACCTAGCGAAAACCTTCGACACTCTCCTGAGGTACAACATGAAGCTCAACCCAGCTAAATGTGCCTTTGGGGTTCGATCCGGAAAGTTCCTGGGTTTTCTAGTCACTCAGCGTGGGATCGAGGCCAACCCCGACAAAGTTTAGGCCATCTTGAACATGCAGCCACCCGTTTGCGTCAAGGACGTCCAACGCCTGACTGGACGAATTGTTGCACTCAACCATTTCTTATCCCGAGCGGCCGAACGATGCCTGCCTTTCTTCAAATTGTTGAGAGGGTGACGGGATCGTCAAGTGGCATCGATAAAACTATCAAATATAAATTTATGTCTAAGTTATCTTTTGTTTATTGGGCCATATATAGAGTGTGCCTCATATGTAGTGTTTCCTTTTGTCATTAGTAATACACACACACACACACACACACACACACACACACACACACACACACACACATATATATATATATATATATATATATATATATATATATATATATATATATAATCTTAGGAACCCACGTAGGAACATATGCCCCTTGGGTTTCCAAGGTAGTATTTAGTTCTTTTGTCTTAGATATACATATATATGGTTGCACTTATGTGCATTTGTTAGGTACTCCTCGTAGGAACCATGGCTCTTGGTATTCGAAGGTGCCCATTCCCCTCCCCATGTTTTCTATTTAAACAAATCTAAACCCACGATGGAGAATATAGAATGCAATGAAATAATTTGAATTTTAGCCATGGCATGTGTGTGTTGTGCCCCTGTGGTTTTGATGTCAGCAAGCACTATGAGTATGAAAGATTGATTGTTGTGTGGTTTTGATGTCAGCAAGCACTATGAGTATGAAAGATTGATTGTTGTGTGGTTTTGATGTCAGCAAGCACTATGAGTATGAATGATTGATCACCATGTGTCTGCATATGAATGATTGATTGAGCATCTTACTTCCATGCATGCACTGTAGTGGCTGCGTCGACTCAGTCTAGCATTTCTGGAAGGATACCCATTCTGGAAGGGGGTGTGCGTTGACGCAGTATGGGCACTACGTTGACGCAGTCAGTTGTGTGTTCTAGCATTAACTCTGTAAAAACACATGTATACTCGTTGCATTGTTAGTTCTCCTGCACATTGCATCGGTGCATTCATCAGTTGCTTCAATACTAAGTCAGTACAGTTCATGCATACCGCATACACATATTCGGTGCAATTTATAGCTCCGCATTCACGACAAGTCTGTCCATCCATAACTTGAAGTCGATGCATTCAAGTGCATTTCATGATAACCAGCATAGTCAAAGCCTGTGTATACTTTATTTACGCATTGAAAGTCGATGCGTGTTCATTGCATCTGTCAGGTCTGTACATCGCCGCATGCTATCAAGTATATACATCGCCGCATGCTATCAAGTCTGTACATCGCCCGTGTTCTTCATGCATATACATAGTCAGTACATTCGTTTGTTTCATGTGTACACAAAGTCTGCACACTCTCTGTTGATATGTCCGTGCATCATCACACAAGTCTGTACAACCGTTGTTGATACTAGCATTTAAGTTCATGCATCATTTCACAAGTCTGTACAACCTTTGTTGATTCGAGCGTTTAAGTTCGTACATCATTTCATCAGAGTCTGTACATTTAGAAAGTCTTGCTTAAACTGTTGGCACAGCAAGTCGATGCATCGTTTGTACATTGTACACGAAGTCTGCACATTCCTCGGTGGTATATCTGTGCATCGTTTGTACATCGCACACAAAGTATGCACACTCGTCGGTGGCATGTCCATGCATTCATATTCAATGTGCATATTTTTCTGCATGCAAACTGGATTACACACCATCAAGTTTGTACATGCTTTGCATCAAGTCTGTACATGCTTAGTTCAACTCTCGAACTAACTCGGTGCGTCTTTCTGTCTTTCCTTTCAGATTAACTCAAACTGATGACAAGTCTGATCTGATAGAACTGCTGGTCGAGGAACTTAAAAAGGGCACGTGATCCAAGGATGGAGGAAGTGCCAGGATCGTGACACGTGTATTGCAGCAGGCTGAAATACTGCCACGTGGTCAAGGTGCTAGGGCGGGAATTCATGGAAGACACACGCCCATCTACCTTCACTGCTCTATAAATAAGAGACTTCTCCATCTGGAGAAAGTGATCGTGAAAAGAGTGATCGAAATAGGGGAACTTACTTGAAAGAGCAGAAGCAGAAAGAGCCTGCACGATCCAGAAAAAGAAGAAAAAGATAAGAAGAGAACGAGAGAGTTGAGAAAGAAAGAGTGAGCATTAAAGAGGAAGAAGAAGAAGAAAGAGAGATCGAGAGTTTAGAAGAAGAAGAAGAGAGTCATCTGAAGCTGTGTCTATACTGGACCGTGGATCAAATCCAGGCCAGTCAGCTCTTTGAGAGCCACTTTGTGTTTTATCGTCTACAGCTTTCTGTTGCTATGTCCTTTCCATATTTTGTTTTCTTTTGAACCTTTATTCACGCTGTTAGTCAGCAGAGCTAAGCTGTATTGCTCAGCGTTGCAGAGGAGGATTCCTCTGGACAGCAAGTTGTGTTGCTCAGCAGGTGAGGTGGATACCTCGGACATCAAGCTGTGTTGCTCAGTGAGCGAGGTGGATACCTCGGACAGCAAGCTGTGATGCTCAGCTGTTTGTAGGCAAGCTGTGAGGCCCAGCCGCTCAAGCTGTGAGTCAACGGGAAGCCACACTCGGGTTTGAGTGTGGGGTGGACGTAGGTCTGTGGACCGAACCACCTAAAAATTCCTTCGTGCACTGTGGTTTGAATGCTTACTGTTTGCTTCCGCTAGATGAATGCTTAGGCTCGATCTGTCTTTCTATGTCCAGTGAGCCAATTGACTGCACATTCTTTGTTTGATTAAACGCACCAGTCTTTCAGACTCGATTGAACTTCGTTCGTTTCAATTCCGTATCTCCGAGTGTTCAAATTTATCAATTGGGCAAAAATTTTTAAGGATAGATTCATTCACCCCCCTCTGAATCCTTCGCACCAGCCCCAACAATTGGTATCAGAGCTGGTCTCTGACTTTCCAGATCCAACGATCTGCAGAGGATCCTGCTGTCTTCGGTGCTATATTGCTATTGGTGCATTTCTTATCGACTGCTTTGTGCGTTGAACCTGTTTGCTATCTATCTTAATGGCTCGTCCGTTTGCGTTTGATAGTTCTAATTTTAGTAATTGGTTAGGCGGCCTATGCGTTTATATAAATTCCATTGACCCTAATCTATGGAGTTTGGTTTCAAAAGGCCCACACCAATTACCTCATGATGAGACCAAGTGGTCTAGAGAGGACAGAGTAAAGAACCGTGATAATGTCACAGTTCTTAATATTTTGAAAGCTGTAGTTAATACTGATAGACTTCCTTTTGTTCTCAGGTGTACATCTGGAAAAGAAATATTGGATAAATTGATGGCCAGTTACGAAAAGAATGGGGAACAATGCTTGATGGCCAAACGAAGAGATGATGATGAGGAAACAATATCTCAGGTAAGTGCCAGATCAGAAGAATCTTCTTTTGATGAATTGGTTGTGATGTATGATGAATTGTTAGAGTTGTCCAAGAAAATGAAATTTGAGAACAAAAGACTGAAGAAAAAGATCGAACATAATAAGTCTAAATTCACATGTGATGTTTGTCCTACATTGAAGCAGTCTTATGATGCTTTTTTAATAGATGTTCAAAATTTTAAGGAACAAAATGGTTCTTTAAAAATTGAAAATCAAACATGGTTGAACAAGATATCAGAACTTGAGAATCAGCTGAATAAGAAGAAAGATGAGCATCTAAAAAGTATGCAAGAACTGATCGAGATTAATTCTGTAATGGACAAACTGAAGTTTGAAAATGCTGAAGTTCAAAAAGAAAATGAAAATCTCAAGGCTAGAATGAATGAAGTCAGTAAGGAAGCTGCACATATTTCCTCTGTAGAGTCAAGCTGCAACAAATGCTCGGTTCTGCGAGAACGTAATGAGGAACTCTACAGTGAAAATGAATGGCTGAATAAATAAATTGCCTCATTTAAAGAGGATCACAAAAATTTGCTTGCTAAAAAAATTAAAGTGGAAGAAAGAGAAGAGGAATTAATTGAGAAACTGGAGTTGATTTCCAGAAATGAAAAATGTGATGAAGAAATTGAGAAGCTGATCAAAGAGAACAAAGAACTGAAAGAACAAAATAAGAAACTCATGGTCTTAAATACTGTTATTTCAGAGAGGCTTCTGGCTATCGAGAGAGAAAGATATGTAAATAAGGAAATTCAAGCACAAAAACTTGAGGAGGATAAAATTGAATTGAAAGCTGAAATTGAAAAATATAAAACTACAAACAAAGTACTAAGTAAATGTATTAATTGCAGTGAACAAGAGATTGCTAGTTACGAAATCCACATTGCCTCTTTGGAAAATAAAATTCATGATTTGGAAAATTCAGCACCTAAGACTGCTGAAAATAAAGGTAAAATGAAAGCTATTATGGAAGGTGTGGATGATAATTTAAGAAAGGGGATAAGTTGCAGTTCTGATGTTAGGGAAATTATTAGAAACCAGCTATACACCACTTTTGTGCAAAGCTCTGATGTAGCTAGTACCTCAAGTCAATCCCTAAAACAAAATAAAAATCAGAAATCACCTTCATCATCTATATTTCAATTCAAAGCTCAAAAAAATAAAAAATAAATGAAAATTGAGAAAAACAGGAAGAATTTAAAAAGAAATGCTCAACCGAATAAGATTAAATTTGTCCCTGCTCGTGCTAGGAATTTTGATGGTTGCTTGGATTATGATAGTGAATTGCATGCAACTTACAAATCACCTACTCACTCCCATGCATCTGAGAAGGAAGCCTCATGTTATTACTGTGGCAAAGCAGGGCATATCATGGACGACTGCAGACTATTAAAAGAAGATGAGCATACAAATAAAACACTGCATTCTAGGAATTCATCTGATAGAAACCACACCACTAAGAGATCTGATGCATCATGTTATTACTATGGTAGGCGTGGTCATCTAATGAATGCATGTTTTATCATGAAAGAAGACAATAAACTGCATGCTAGAATTTCCTCACATGCTCACTGCCCATATAGATATAAATATACTTCAGGCCAGCACACTATTTGTTTCACTTGCAACAAGTCTGGGCACAAGGCAGATGAGTGCTGGTCAGGAAATTATTGGGGTAACAATGACTCAAGAGGCAAGCACCTTAGATGCCTTGAATGTGGTAAGTATGGGCATGCAATCAAAGACTGCTGGTATGCTCAGGGAAATCATGCTAACTCCAAATCTACTAAGTTCCCTAGAACAAGACCTGTAAATATTTCATGTTTCAACTGCGATAAACCAGGTCATAAGTCTGCAAATTGTTGGTTATCAGGTAATAAGAAACAAATTGCCCATGCATACAACAGAACATTTCATGCTTATGTTCATGGGTCTCAGACTGCTGTTGATATGTATTATAGGACCAGAAAATCTGTTGTTTCATGTAGATATTGTGAAAAATCTGATCACTCAATGGATAGTTGTTACCTGATTGATTATGATGATAATGCTGCTAAGAGACTATTCAGAACACCTGTCAGGGTTAATGTAGGACCCAAGACTGTTTGGGTCCCTGCAGGATCAAAATAGTTAATGTGCTGCAGGTGTGCCTTGGAAGTTGATGAATAAAGGGGTAAATAAACCAAGGCACTCAAAATGAAAACCCCAGGATCCTACGCTTCAGGTCAATTCTGAACACTCTGTTTAAATTCTATCATCTAAAAATGTTAATTTGAAATGACTATATATCATGCTGCTCTATTGGTGCTAAATTGAAATTTTCTTTAAATATGAATTGCGCAATCATGCTTATGGTAGTTCCCTTATGTCTGAATTGCATGAATCATATATGAATGAAGAATTTGAAATCATGTGTTGTGCTTTCATTACATTTCATGCACTTAGTCAGGGGGAGTTCAACCATTCGTGGTTAACCATACTATTGCTCATGCTTTGTTGATTACATGATGCATCTAGACAGAGGGAGCTTTTTAGATCATCTTGTTCACTTTCACCTGAAATCTTCCTGTCTAGTTTATCGGTTCGTCTAATGCTCTCAATTTGTTTCAATTGAATTCTCTGCTGTCTTCACTGAAATAGCTGATCTGTCTGTTTTCCAGACTCAACGACTGCTTGTTGATATACTCTCTTCTAATGCTTTTCTCTCTTGTTGTTGACTCTTCCACCAGCTTACACTCATCCTTCACATACTTCTTAGCTGGTGTGACTGATTTGTTTCTATTGTTGATTGGTTGGTCAGCTATATTTTTGATCTGATCTGAGGAACACAAGCTGCAGGCCATGCAATTCAGTCTGAGAATCATGTAGAAATTCCTATCATATAGGTTTAAGAATGACCACTGAATTAGACTGATATAAAGGTAATGTATTCTCAGATTTGCATTTAAATGACTTGAAAATATCTGAATGATAAGCTTTAATAAATTTTAACCACATGTGTCATGAAAATCTTAGATTCACTCATCTGAAATCTGAAAATTTGAAATCAAGGCTACTTTGGTTGAGATACATAGAGTGAATATTATTTTTAAACATTAACCTGAAAAAATGTTGACTAAATGAAAAAATTGCATTCAGAGCAATGACTTGGTCACTGAGAAACTGGGTTCTCTATCAATGAAATAGAGTAAACCTACGTCATGAAGTACCATAGTTATCTTTGGTGAAAATTTATTGAAAAACCTGACAGAGCAATGGCATGTGTGTGTTGAGTAACTGGGGAGTCTGGCCTCTAATCAAGGTGTCTCCTCACGTAAAAAGATATTTCTATTGCTAACTCTGGTCTTAATGTCGAGAGGCAATGACAGTTATCACACTGAGTAACTGGGTCACTTCACCTGAGACGTGTTGTGCCTCACGTAAAAAAGTGTTGATCAACTTAAATTGCTCAGGAAAAGTATAATGTGCTTCAAATGAAAATATCTTGCAAACTCTGTCAACTCATTCTCTTGTAAAAGTGTTTAATCTCAATACTAATCTGTGTAACTCTCAAAGGAGTCATTGAGATCATGCGTGTAAGACAAAGATGATTGGTCCTGAGTGTTATCTGATTATTTGGTTCACCTTTATTAAAACTTGAATTCAGATATAAATATCGAGTTTAATTGACAAATTTGGTATACATCATAATTAAATCAGGTTGGTCAAGTTGCCAATTCATAACCCTCTATGATAGGAGAGTCTATTCATGTTAAGACTTATTGTAGTGGTGCATGCCTTACAATCCCTCATGGTCTGATTCACTCCTGACAACATGATCAACCGGAACTTTGTTGACAATTATCTCTTATCGATTGATTGATTGCTCCTTGAGATGTACTATGCTTTGACTGTTTCTCACCCCTACTCTTATCCACATTGTTGGAATCTTCCATCTTGTTTCTGTAACCAGTTCTGGTTCTGTGGACTTTCCACCTGCTTTATTCTGTCCATACATATGTGAGGTGCCTCAACCATTATTGTTTTGGATTCCTTTTGTTGGCAGATTTCAGATTGCTTCATTGGATAACCAGAGTTCATTCCTGCACTTCGGGGGAAGTTCTGGGTCATCTATATTTAAGGGGAGAGTAGTCAAGCATTCATGTTGAACAGATTTCATTTATTGCTTCTTAAAGGGGGAGGATTGATCTTGGCTGTCTAACTGCCCATGTGCTTGTTGATTGTATTCCTTTATTCAGGGGAAGTTTCTTGTATGGTTGTTCTTCCTTTTTATCTAGGGAGAATATGTGGTGTCATATTGCTCTTTGGGGGGAGAATAGCTAGCTCTAATGTGCTTTCATGTAGTTAAAGGGGGAGATGTTATATCAATCTTTTCATACCTGCTTAATTTCTCTCTCAAACTATTTTCTTTTTGATGAAGTCAAAGGGGGAGAATAGTTTGAGTCTGTGTGACTCATAGTGTTGCCATCATCAAAAATGGGGAGATTGTTGTGCCCCTGTGGTTTTGATGTCAGCAAGCACTATGAGTATGAATGATTGATTGTTGTGTGGTTTTGATGTCAGCAAGCACTATGAGTATGAATGATTGATCACCATGTGTCTGCATATGAATGATTGATTGAGCATCTTACTTCCATGCATGCACTGTAGTGGCTGCGTCGACTCAGTCTAGCATTTCTGGAAGGATACCCATTCTGGAAGGGGGTGTGCGTTGACGCAGTATGGGCACTGCGTTGACGCAGTCAGTTGTGTGTTCTAGCATTAACTCTGTAAAAACACATGCATACTCGGTGCATTGTTAGTTCTCCTACACATTGCATCGGTGCATTCATTAGTTGCTTCAATACTAAGTCAGTACAGTTCATGCATACCGCATACACATATTCGGTGCAATTTATAGCTCCGTATTCACGACAAGTCTGTCCATCCATAACTTGAAGTCGATGCATTCAAGTGCATTTCATGATAACCAGCATAGTCAAAGCCTGTGTATACTTTATTTACGCATTGAAAGTCGATGCGTGTTCATTGCATCTGTCAGGTCTGTACATTGCCGCATGCTATCAAGTCTATACATCGCCGCATGCTATCAAGTCTGTACATCGCCTGTGTTCTTCATGCATATACATAGTCAGTACATTCGTTTGTTTCATGTGTACACAAAGTCTGCACACTCTCTGTTGATATGTCCGTGCATCATCTCACAAGTCTGTACCACCGTTGTTGATACTAGCATTTAAGTTCATGCATCATTTCACAAGTCTGTACAACCTCTGTTGTTTCGAGCGTTTAAGTTCGTACATCATTTCATCAGAGTCTGTACATTTAGGAAGTCTTGCTTAAAGTATTGGCACAGCAAGTCGATGCATCGTTTATACATTATACACAAAGTCTGCACATTCCTCGGTGGTATATCTGTGCATCGTTTGTACATCGCACACAAAGTATGCACACTCGTCGGTGGCATGTCCGTGCATTCATATTCAATGTGCATATTTTTCTGCATGCAAACTGGATTACACACCATCAAGTCTGTACATGCTTTGCATCAAGTCTGTACATGCTTAGTTCAACTCTCGAACTAACTCGGTGCGTCTTTCTGTCTTTCCTTTCAGATTAATTCAAACTGATGACAAGTCTGATCTGACAGAACTGTTGGTCGAGGAACTTAAGAAGGGCACGTGATCCAAGGATGGAGGAAGTGCCAGGATCGTGACACGTGTATTGCAGCAGGCTGAAATACTGCCACGTGGTCAAGGTGCTAGGGCGGGAATTCGTGGAAGACACACGCCCATCTACCTTCACTGCTCTATAAATAAGAGACTTCTCCATTTGGAGAAAGTGATCGTGAAAAGAGTGATCAAAATAGGGGAACTTACTTGAAAGAGCAGAAGCAGAAAGAGCCTGCACGATCCAGAAAAAGAAGAAAGAGAGAAGAAGAGAACGAGAGAGTTGAGAAAGAAAGAGTGAGCATTAAAGAGAAGAAGAAGAAGAAGAAGAAAGAGAGTTCGAGAGTTTAGAAGAAGAGGAAGAGAGTCATCTGAAGCTGTGTCTATACTGGACTGTGGATCAAATCCACGCCAGTTAGCTCTTTGAGAGCCACTTTGTGTTTTATCGTCTACAGCTTTCTGTTGCTGTGTCCTTTCCATATTTTGTTTTCTTTTGAACCTTTATTCAAGCTGTTAGTCAGCAGAGCTAAGCTGTATTGCTCAGTGTTACAGAGGAGGATTCCTCTGGATAGCAAGCTGTGTTGCTCAGCGGGCGAGGTGGATACATCGGATAGCAAGCTGTGTTGCTCAGCGGGCGAGGTGGATACCTCGGACAGCAAGCTGTGATGCTCAACTGTTTGTAGGCAAGCTGTGAGGTCCAGCCGTTCAAGCTGTGAGTCAGCGGGAAGTCACACTCGGGTTTAAGTGTGGGGTGGACGTAGGTCTGTGGACCGAACCACCTAAAAATTCCTTCATGCACTGTGGTTTGAATGCTTACTGTTTGCTTCCGCTAGATGAATGCTTAGGCTCGATCTGTCTTTCTATGTCCAGTGAGCCAATTGACTGCACGCTCTTTGTTTGATTAAACGCACCAGTCTTTCAGACTCGATTGAACTTAGTTCGTTTCAATTCCGTATCTCCGAGTGTTCAAATTTATCAATTGGGCAAAAATTTTAAAGGATAGATTCATTCACCCCCCTCTGAATCCTTCGCACCAGCCCCAACAGTGTGTTCTCCAATTTTTGGAACCCTGGGTGAGAGGCCCAACCCCACTTCGCCCCGCCATAGAGGTCGTCCGTGAAGCTCCTGTGCATCGTCTTCAAGAAGGGGATGGGTGTGAAGCCCCATCGAAGCTCCACGATCTTCCTCCTTCACCGTTCAACCGTCGTCGTCGTCCATCACCACCGCCACCACCTCCGTGCCAACTGCAATGCCTGCAACCGCCATCACCGCAGAGAAGAATTGAACAGCGCGACTGTGTCGTCCCTGAGATGGGGATGGGTGTGAGGCTTCGGCCGAGCTCCTCCGTTCTTCTCTAGTCACCTCGCCTTCCTGCTCTCCGGTTGATATTTTAAAGTCCTTCCTCGACCTTGTGTCACATCAGAGTGCCCAAATTGGCATCTGCTATGTTCGCCTGGGACGAGGAATGTTAGAAAGCTTTTGCAGAGCTAAAGGAGTTTTTGGCCTCGCCCCCGGTGTTATCAAAGCCGGTCTCGGGTGAAACGCTGCACCTTTACCTCTCGTCGACTCCTTCCATAGTGAGCTCGGTCCTAGTTCGAGATATCGTAAGCCGGCGCTGGGGATAGTTCTGCTCCTTCCGGGGATCAGAGAAGAACGCCGGCTCCGCTATCGGCGGAGTTGGAGGATTTGTCGACAAAAAGATCCCAGGTGGGCCCGGGCGTCAGCGGATGGACTTCCTTGGTCGGGACAGTACTCTTTGCGATGAAATCTACGAGTGCCTGGCCCTTGATGGCCGAGCTGGGGCGATAGAAGATATCGTAAGCCCCGAGCATTATAGGCCACTTGATGAGGCGACCCGAAGCTTCAGGGTGAGCAAGGATCCTCTTCAGAGGATCATTAGTCAACATGACGATGGAGTGCCCTTGGAAGTAGGGCCGGAGGCTCTTGGCCGAGGTTACTAACGCTAGAACGAGTTTCTCGGTTGCGGGGTACCGTCATTCGGCCTCGTTGAGCACCTTGCTGGTGTAATATACTGGTCTCTGCACTCTTGCGTCATCTCGAACTAGGACCGAGCTCACTGTGGAAGGAGTCGACGAGAGGTAAAGATGCAGCGTTTCGCCCGAGACCAGCTTTGATAACACTGGAGGCGAGGCCAAAAACTCCTTTAGCTCTGCAAAAGCTTTCTGACATTCCTCGTCCCAGGCGAACATAGCGGATGCCAATTTGGGCACTCTGATGTGACACGAGGTCAAGGAAGGACTTTAAACTATCAGCCAGAGAGCAGGAAGGCGAGGTGACTAGAGAAGAACGAAGGAGCTCGGCCGGAGCCTCACACCCATCCCCATCTCAGGACGACGCAGCTGCGCTCTTCAATTCTTCTCTGCGGTGATGGCGGTTGCAGGCGTTGCAGTTGGCATGGAGGTGGTGGCGGTGGTGATGGACGACGACGATGGTTGAACGGTGAAGGAGGAAGATCGTGGAGCTTCGATGGGGCTTCACACCCATCCTCTTCTCGAAGATGATGCACCGGAGCTTCACGGACGACCTCCATGGCGGGGCGAAGTGGGGTTGGGCCTCTCACCCGGGGTTCCAAAAATTGGAGAACACACATGCCATGGCTAAAATTCAAATTATTTCATTGCATTCTATATTCTCCATCGTGGGTTTACATTTGTTTAAATAGAAAACATGGGGAGGGGAATGGGCACCTTGGAATACCAAGAGCCATGGTTCCTACGAGGAGTACCTAATAAATGCACATAAATGCAACCATATATATGTATATCTAAGACAAAAGAACTAAATACTACCTAGGAAACCCAAGGGGCATGGGTTCCTATGTGGGTTCCTAAGATTATATATATATATGTATATATATATATAAATATATATACATACATATATTACTAATGACAAAAGAAAACACTACATATGAGGCATACTCTATATATGGCCCAATAAATAAAAGACAACTTAGACATAAATTTATATTTGATAGTTTTGCCGATGCCACTTGATGATCCCGTCAAACCGCTCCGCTTGGAGGAGGTTCGACCTCGAACCTTGAATCTCGAATCGCAGGACCCCGGCTTGTTGGGATAAACTGGACGACTTGCTCTGATACCATTTGATGTGACACGAGATTGAGGAAGGACTTTAAACTGTCAGCCGGAGAGCAGGAAGGTGAGGTGACTAGAGAAGAATGGAGGAGCTCGGCCGGGGCCTCACACCCATCCCCATCTCAGGGATGACACAGTCGCGCTCTTCAATTCTTCTCTGCGGTGATGGCGGTAGCAGGCGTTGCGGTTGGCATGGAGGTGGTGGCGGTGGTGATGGATGATGACAGTGGTTGAACGGTGAAGGAGGAAGATCGTGGAGCTTCGATGGGGCGTCACACCCGTCCTCTTCTCGAAGACGATGCACCAGAGCTTCACGGATGACCTCCATGGCGGGGCGAAGTGGGGTTGGGCCTCTCACCCGAGGTTCCAAACATTGGAGAACACACAAGCCATGGCTATAATTAAAACTATTTCATTGCATTCTATATTCTCCATCCTGGGTTTACATTTGGTTAAACAGAAAACATGGGGAGGGGAATGGGCACCTTGGAATACCAAGAGCCATGGTTCCTACGAGGAGTACCTAATAAATGGACATAAGTGCAACCATATATATGTATATCTAAGACAAAAGAACTAAATACTACCTAGGAAACCCAAGGCGCATGGGTTCCTACGTGGGTTCCTAAGATTATATATATATATATATATATATATATATATATATATATATATATATATAATACTAATGACAAAAGAAAACACTACATGGAGAGGGGAAATCTCATCGCCCATACGAAGAGGCCAAATGAGGTCTAAATTTGACCAAACGAGGCCCAACTCCTTGAAGTGGCAGCCCCAAGGCCCACTTAGTATAAAGCCCAAAAACTCACTTGGTACAAGCGCTTCCTAGGCGGCCTTCGGGTTGGGAAGTCCGAGCATCAGTTCGATCGGGAAAGGTCCCTCGGAGCCCCCTATTCCCAGTCCCGACCATGCACTCATCGCTCGGGAGACCACTCCTGGGCAAATGCCTATCGCTCGGGCTCACTGATGGAAGCTTATTAATACGGCCATTGCGAGTCCCTTATTGGCAGGAAGCTCAAGGGGGCAGGGGAGACCAAGAGCCCGCGTGTTGTAAGGAGCCCACATGAAAGACGTAACCCCCCTGAGACTCCGCCGCTTACAGGGATCAGTCGCACAACGGGCCACTATTTAAACTGGAAAAGCCCTACTACAAAGAGGTAAGCAAGGCAAGAGCCAAAAACCCTGAGCAGGAACCACTTCACCTTTTGGTGGAGAGGGATCTCACGCTCCCACCATCCTCCTAACTATTCCCTTCGCACCAGAGCTCTATTACTTTGCTGACTTAAGCATCGGAGGGTCTTCCCCGGGGATCTATCCCTGGGCACCTCTGACTCGTTTCTCTTCTTGCAGTTCATACTTCAAGGGTACGTGGTCATCCTCTTCCCCGCTCAAGAACAGTACGAGATCACCTCTCTTCATCTGGCGCCGTCTGTGGGAAACGAACAAAGAGCCATCATGGTGCGAAGAAGTTTCGGCAGGAGGACTGTCGGCGACCTAGGGAAAGCCCTAGTGACGGAAGATGGCACACCTTCTCTCCCCATAGAAAACTCCCCGCCGAGTAACTACACCAACGAAATACCTCCATCGGTGGAGGGGGAACAGCTTCCCGGTGGGAGCACCGACGCCCTCCAAACCCTCAACATAAAACTGGATGTCCTCGTGGATCTCATGAGGGCCCAGTCGGCCAGGGAGAAGTCGCAGCTCCCCCGGAAGAGCCCCCCACGTGGAGATGCCTCCCAGCAAACCGCTGGAGGCCGTTTTACCCTCCGGGGATGGCAGCTCATTCACAACCTGTCAGGAGGACCATCGCATGCCCCTCCCCCGGAGCAGGAAGCCTCCTCAACCCCGAGGAAAGAGAAGATCGGAGCACGCCGACCATTTTCGGAAGCCGAGGCCCTCGAGGAGCGTCGGGACAGCATGCAAGTGCGCCCCCCCAGCCCCTCGGGCCAGTGACAACCGGAGTTGTCTCTCCGACTGCGAGACTTTGAGAGGCGTTTCGCGGAGCAAGAGCGCGCCCTCCCCGCCTTGCAGAAGACCTCTCTTGTGAGGATGAGGAGCGATCCCCGTTCTCCGACTATATTTTGAAGGCAGAGATATCCCCCAGGATCTCACTCCCGACCTTCAACTCGTACGACGGCCAGGGAGACCCGGCCGACCGCTACGACAGCTTCGACGCCCTAATGGCCTTGCATGGGGTGTCCGACGTAATCAAGTGCCAAGCATTCATGACCACTCTGGTTCAGGGTGCTCAGGATTGGTTCAGGGCCATTGCCCCCGGCAGTATCCACAACTTCAAGCAATTCGGGCGAGTGTTCAAGGAAAGCTTCGCCGGCAGCGGTCCACCCCGGTCAGTAGCAGGATTATTGGCCCTCAAACAGGAACATGGGGAGAAGTTGTGGGCTTATATCAACCAATTCAAATCGGAAGCCCTACGTATCCCCCGCCTGGAAGTGGCCTCTGCCATCACCGCATTGACCGGGGGTACCCGTGACAAGAACCTGCGGTGCGAGCTAGTGCTTCATCCTCCCACCTCCCTGGCTGAGCAAGTGACCCTGGCCTTGCGCCATGCAGAGTGTGAGGAAGTCCTCAACGCCTGCCGAGGCATGACAGGATCAGGTCGGGAGGGGGACAAGAAGCGACTGTCCGAGCAAGGGACGGGCTAAGGAAGAAGGCAGAACAAGGACGGAGACCGAAAAGAGCCGTCCCGGAAGTATGAGCAGTATACCCCCCTTACTGCTCCCATATACGAAATCTATGAAGACATCAAAAGCTCGGGCCTCCTCAACCAACCCGAGCCTATGAAGGCCAAGCATTGTAATCGTCGCAAGCATTGCCTATTCCACAGCGATCACGAGCATCACACCAGCGATTGCCATCAACTTCAAGACGAGATCGAGCGCCTCATCCGCCAGGGACACCTATCCCGATATGTGTCCGGGCAGAAGGAAGACCGAGGTGCCCCTGAAGAAATCGACAATGCCCCCTGTGGAGTCCACATCATGATCATCGTTGGTGGTACGGCATCAGGCGGAGATTGCAGCCGAGGAAGAAAGCGTTACGCCGAGCGGGCGAGCCGAGCCTCCATTGGGCACTCTATGGCCCCGCAAGTGAGCAAATCGCAGGCCCTGGTATTCTCTGACCAGGACCTGGAAGGGTTAACCACCCCGCACAACGATGCTCTCGTTGTATCGGCTATAATAAACCATTGTAACATAGGCAGGATTTCAGTCAACAATGGTAGTGCCCCTGATGTATTATCCTATGAATGTTTCCTCAAGATGGAAGAGAATCCATCTAAACTCCGCCCAATCCGAACCCCCCTCTGTGGGTTCAACGGCCAGGCAAGTTATCCCGAGGGAGCCCTGAGCCTGCCAGTTACTATCGGCACCCCGCCCAAAACCGTTACGGTTATGGTAGACTTCATCGTAATTAAAGGGATGACTGCATATAACACTATCTTCGGATGAGGTATCCTTAGTCGAATGGGAGCGGTGCCCTCTACCTTTCACCAAAAAAATGAAGTTCCCAACCAAGTATGGCGTGGGGGAAGTCCGAGGTAACCAGGCATTGGCTAGACGGTGCTATATAATCTCGGTCGAAGCCACTAGGCCGGAAGGAAAAAATAAAGGAGTAAAGGGAACCGAAGAGGGACCCGCAACATCTGAGCCTGGTGGCGAGTTGCTAACGATCTTCCTTAACGGTGACCTGACTCTAGGAGTAAAAATTGGAGCCGATCTACCACTTGAGGAACAGGAAAAATATAAGGATTTCCTTGCCCGGTATATCCAAGTCTTTGCATGGTCTGATGAGCACCTTCCTGGGATCCCGGGAGATGTGGTGATGCACAAGCTCAACCTCGACCCAACGGTGAAGCCAGTCCAGCAACGCAGGGGAAAGCATGTCCCGGAGAAGCAAGCGGTCATCAAAGAGCAAGTCATCAAGGGGCAGAAGACTGGCCTTTTTCGTCCGGTCCTGTACCCTACGTGGCTCACCAATGTCCTGGTGCCAAAGGCTTCTGGGAAATGGCGAATGTGCGTGGACTTCACCGACCTCAACCAGACTACCCCGAAGGATTGCTACCCGCTACCGAGCATCGATCAACTGGTCGATTCAACCTCTGGCAACGAGCTGCTTAGCTTCCTAGACGCCTACTCCGGCTACCATCAGATCAGGATGAACCCGGAGGACATTGAGAAGACTGCCTTCATCACCGACTTCAGCGTACACTGCTACACCAGGATGCCGTTCGCGCTAAAGAATGCCGGGGCGACATATCAGAGACTGATCAACCACATCTTTGAAGGACAGCTCGGTCAGAACGTCAAGGCCTACATTGATGACATGCTCGTCAAAACGCCGAAGGCCAAAGACCACCTCGCCGACTTAGCCGAGACCTTCGACACCCTTATGAAGTGCAACATGAAGCTAACCCTGCCAAATGTGCCTTTGGAGTTAGATCTGGGAAGTTCCTAGGCTTCCTGGTAACTCAGCGTGGGATTGAAGCCAACCCCGACAAAGTCCAGGCCATCCTGGACATGCGGCCGCCCACCTGTATCAAGGACGTCCAACGCCTTACGGCATTGCTGCGCTTAATCGTTTCCTGTCCCGGGCTGCCGAACGATGCTTACCCTTCTTCAAATTGTTGAGGGGACCCAAAATGGCATCTGCTATGTTCGCATGGGATGAGGAATGTCAGAAGGCATTCGCCGAACTCATGGGATTCTTGGCCTCGCCTCCGGTGCTTTCCAAGCCGGTCCAAGGCGAAGCTCTACACCTCTATCTCTCGGTGACCCCTTCTGTAGTGAGCTCGGTCCTGGTCAGAAATGATGCGGGGATCGAGAGACCAGTTTAATATACCCGCAAGGTGCTTAATGAGGCTAAAAGAAGGTACCCCGCAATCGAGAAACTCGTGCTAGCGTTGGTTACCTCAGCCAAGCACCTCCGACCCTACTTTCAAGGGCACTCCATCGTCGTATTGACCGGCGAACCTCTGAAGAAGATTCTCTTTCACCCTGAAGTCTCGGGACGCCTTGTCAAATGGGCCATCATGCTTGGGGCCTACGACATCTCGTATCGCCCCCGCTCGGTCATCAAAGGACAGGCTCTCGCAGACTTCATCGCCGAAAGCACGGTCCCAATTGAAGAAGTACCTCCACCAGTGCCCCGGCCCACTTAGGATCTGTTCATCGACGGGTCCTCCAACTCGGCCGGATGTGGTGCCGGTGTCCTTCTCAAATCCTCTGAAGGAGCGGAGCTATGTTATGCCCTGAAGTTTAACTTCCAGGCATCCAACAACGCCTCCGAATATGCCCCTTATCTCAGGGGCCAGGATGGCTCGACGACTAGGGGCCAAGCAAGTCAGGATCCACACTGACTCCCAATTGGTCGCTAGCCAGGTCAACGGTGATTATGAAGCTCGGGAAGGACAAATGGTCAAGTACCTCCAGGTGGTCAAGAGGATGGCCCAACTCTTCGAGAGCTTTGAGGTAGTCCGGATAGCTCGAGAGGAAAACTCCCGAGTGGACGCCCTCTCTCGACTGGCCTCCTCGCTCGACCCTGTAGGTACACGATCGGTCTTTCTCGAAGAGCTCGAGCGCTTGAGCATCGAGTCCGAGCTTATGATCGTTGACCCGGCACCCCCAAGCAACTGGCGGGCCCCCTACATATCCTGGCTCCGGGATTCTCAAGAGCCCACCGACCCTCGGGAGGCTCGGAAGCTCAAGTACCAAGCTCGGCGTTTCATCATGCTAGATGAGGCCTTATACCGCAGATCTTTCTCCGGTCCCCTCCTCAAATGAATCAGCACCGACGAAGCCAGCCGAGCGGTTCAGGAAGTACACAAAGGCATCTACGGAGTGCACCGAGGAGGAAGATCGCTCGCCAGGATCTTGCTTCGGTAGGGTTACTGGTGGCCCACTCTCGAGCGTGACTGCATGACCTACGTATAGAAGTGCGACCGATGTCAGTGCTTCGACCACCTGATCCACCAGGCCACCGCGGAGCTCGTCACCCTTGCCGAGCCATACCCCTTTGCGCGCTGGGGGATCGACATCTTGGGGCCATTTTCGACGGCTCAAGGTCAGAAGAAGTTCATCATCGTCGCCGTCGACTATTTCACCAAGTGCATCAAGGCTGAAGCCACCACCAGGATTACCGAATTAGTCGTATGGAGTTTTGTTTTAAAGTCGATCATCTGTCGCTACAGTGTCCCCCGAGTGATCGTGAGCGATAACGGTCGGCAATTTGATTCTCATTACTTCAGAGATAGATGCGTCGACCTTAACATTTGCAATCACTTCACTTCGGTAGCCTACCCTCAGGCTAACGGACTGGTCAAAAATGCCAAAACGACTATCTTAAAAGGCATCAAAACTAGGCTCGACAAGGCCAAGGGAAGCTGGCTCGAGGAATTACCGAGCGTACTATGGTCACACCGAACTACTTCGAGGACAGCCACCGATGAAACACCTTTTCAGCTGGTGTATGGCACGGAAGCCGTGATTCCGTTGGAGGTTGGCAATCCCTCTCTCCGAATCGTCCACTTCAAACCCGAGGTAAATGAGCAGAAACTGTGAGAAAACCTCGACCTAGCAGACGAGATCCGAGAGATTGCAAAGATCCGAGCAATGGAATACCAACGACGCATCACTCAATACTACAACTCCAGAGTCCAAGAGAGACACTTCCAGATGGGAGACTTCATCCTGAGAAAAGTCGAAGCATCTCGACCACTAGAGGTGGCCGGAAAGCTGGCCCCTACCTGGGAAGGCCCCTACCGAGTGGTCGAGATGCTTGGGAAAAGAGCATATCGATTGTCCACCATGGAAGGAACACTCGTCCCTCGGACATGGAACGCGACAAATCTTCGCAAGTTTTCCTTTTGATCATTTGGCAAGCATACACATGTAAGCAAAATAGAATAAATGTCATCCTTCTCTTCTTATTAAACTTTGATGTACAACAAGTAGGCCGCAGCCAATACAGTATACATGTACAGAAATTACACCCTTTGGCACTATAACGCGAGCAGAACACTCGGCCAACCCGGTAGGCACTCCTACGTCCAGCCACTGACTTTGCCTAGTGCGGAAACTGGCTCAGACAAAGGATCGCCGGCCTCGCTGGTTTGAGAAAAGCTTGGAAGAAAAAGAAAAAGAGGGGAAACAACAAAGAAAAAAGAGAAGAGGTCGACCCGAGCAAATTGGAGAGGAAGCTTGAGAGAGCTCCCCTTCTTAGCAACAGGGTCGACGGTGGAAAGAGGGGCCGGGTGGACAGTGAAAGAATGAAGCTTGACGGGTTTCATTCCCCCTCCCCCTAGGATGGCGTCGGCGAGTCAGGAACGGGAGGGCGACATGCTTCGGCATGACGAACCCTCTCCCAGAGTGACCCCCGACTGACGAACCCTCTTCCAGACTGAAATAGCAGGAGCGTCCCTCCTACTGCCATCTATATCATCATCTTCTGAAGCGCCCTCCATGCCCCGCCAAGACCGACAACACAACGCCTTGCGGAAGGGAAAGAAGGAGAAACCGCCAGGGATGGCCTTAACGATGAAAGGAAAAGGAGGCGCCCCTCGGACCTTTTATAGGCCGAAGGGGGAGCTGATCGTCTTAAATGACTCTCCCCTTACAAAACACGCTAAAAGGGCTTTCCCTGAGATCGTTACCTCATTTCCCAAACATCCCACCAGTGGGACGCGCGAAGCGGCAAGTCATTAAGGGCGGTATGGAAAAATGGAAAGGTGCCAGCGCCATGTCAGTTATTTAACAGATCGGCACGCGTGATATCTATAGAGAAAATCGACGCCTTCTCATTGACTATGGATCCGGTAGTCAAATTACACCAAAAGTGGTAAGAAACAGTCAATTCAGCATTCAATACTGCCGCTATTATATTTTCCAAAAAAAGCCTTACCCGGCTACATAAGGGAAAGAAAAAAAGAAAGAGAGAACTATTACATCAGGCCTCAGGCCCATCTTCAGGCTCGGCAGACAAGGCTTCCTCAGCACTAGATGATTTTCCCCTAGTATTCTCGACGACGGCCGACCCTGGCACTGACCCCACCTGTGTGGGAACTGTCTCGATCGTGCGCTCTCCCGAAGATGCTGGAGTTGGCAATCGCTTGGACGAGGACTCCCAACCCTCCTCTTCGCTCGATGTATAATGGGAAGAGTCGGTCGAACCCCAGTCTGAGTCATAGTGTTGCCCGGAAGGAAATCCTAGAAGCTTGGGCCTCTGCCTCTATGATGGCCCGATCGAAGCCCTGGGAGAAGCCCTTCCGAAGCCCCCGACGGTAGCCCGACTGATAATAAGGGAAGGCAGCCTGGAGAAGAGCCGCGTGATAGGCCTCTGAGCACTTATGTCACTCGAGTGCCTCCACCCCGGCCAACTCCGCCTACCTCTTGAGCTTGGCTATCCTCTGTTCTGACTCGGATAGCCTTCTCTCGGCCTCGGTCAGTGCATCCTAGGCCCCCCGGACTCGGCCCTCGAGTGCCTCCCGCTCAGCCTTCCACTGTTCGCCGCGCTTGACCTGAATCATACGCTCCGCCTCCAAGAGCTCATTCTTCCGGTCGACCATACGACGGGCCTGGGCCAGCTGCTCTGCCAACGACCGAGCCTCCGCTTGGCTCGACTGCACCTGAGCCCGAAGCGGGGCCACCTCCCGACGAAGGACACCAAGATCAAGGGTCAGACGCTCAACCTTCCGATCAAGCGCACCACGGGCCCACGAGAGAGCCTCCCGCTCCGACTCCACCCGAGCATACGCGCCTACTACCTCAGCCCCGAGCTGGGCCAAGATCAGGCTGGCTTCCATAAGTTGCTCAAAAAGCGTAGAGGGGGGACCCCTCTAGAGCTTCTCTCGCACAACCCCTGAAGCAATAGAATGGCACCTCCGGTACAGGGAGGCCTGGACACTGAAGGAACTGGTCGAGGGATGGGAAGCACTCTCCGGAGCAGTTGGGATTAGGGCACCTTCCCCGAGCAATCCTACCTCGGGGGCCCCACCGGTTGACTCGGGATGAGCAGCCCCGCCGTGTATGTCCCCGGCCTTGGTCGGCTGCGATCGAGTCATCCTACGACCCTCCAGCCTCAACCGGCTCAGACCGGGCTCCTCCGTCTGGAGCCCCCTCTACTTCGCTCGGCGCCCCAGCATCGGCCACGATCCCTTCGTCAATTGCCCCCTCTTGCACCGCAGAGGGAGGAGGCAACAAGGGAACCTCATCAACCGGGCGGGTGGCCTCTGCTTTCCTCGCCCGCTTCTTCTCAGCATATTGAGCCTGCATCGAAGACCGCAACAACTTCGCCACGGGATCCTTTCGCTTGATCCCCCCGGCGTTCAGAAGCATCATCCCGGGCGACCCCCTTGCCCTTTTCCCGGGTGCGGGATGAGCCCTCCGAAGCTTGAAGCTCACATGGATCTGGCGCCTTGTCCAAGTCGATGACCTCCAGCCTAGCAGGCGGTGCCTCCTCCTCAACCGTTCGCCTCGCATCTGAACCAAGGAGAGCAAAGTGAGAGAAGGAAGGCCCTTTACTTGGCAAGAAAGAGAACAAGCCCCTGAACTCCTTACCTGTCGGCAACAGCACTCGAGAAAGGTACCGCTCGATGTTGGACGAGGTCACCAAATCAGTAGTTTCTCGACGACTCTGCTGAAGGATGGCAGCCTCCTTCTCCACCTCCGGGGAGACTACGGTCTGCTTCGGAGGGATATTCGGGTGAAAATTGGGTGCCGTCGGGAAATTCTAGACCACACCAACCGTTGACGCGCCCACTCAGAAATATTGGGGCTTCCACCCCTTATGAGAAGAATCTTTCACAGAAAGGGACACACAACTCCTTCCCCGCTTCGCCTGAATGTAGAAGAAGCCCTTCCCCGCAAAAGGATTCTCCTTCAACTGAAAGAAATAATGAAAGAGGTCCAGTGAGGTGAGCACCCCACACTGTGTAATACCCCGGTTTTAAATATCTGAAATTTAATTGAAATAAATGAATTTCAGAATTTAATATTTAATTCATTGGTAAATAGAACTAGTGAAATTTCGACTACCTTATAAAAATCTAGAAAAATGGTAATTAGGTTAAGGACCATTTATTTAACAACTTTATCTTCTGTGGTCGACCCAGCAAAAATCCGTAATTAGGTCTAATTAGAGGATTAAGCCCTAAAGTGCACACTTACCTAACCTTTACCTAACCGTAGCTTAAACCGTCGAATTAGAGCTTAATACTCAACCAAATGACCCCAAATCGGTGGCAAATGGAAGGCCACGATCTAAGGATCATTTCTCCTCTGTTAATTGATCGAAACCCTAGCCCTAAAACGTGGTGTCGGCCGAGCTTTGGTGAGGTCAACCATGGCGGCGCCGTTTTCAAACAATCAACTTGTTTCGACGAATTCTCCCAGCACCGAAGGCTCCAGAAGGTGTATGAGCTATAAAAATGAAGCTATGCAACCCTAGAATCCTTTGGTAGCAGCGGCGGTTGCAGTGGAGATCGATCTAGGGAGATCTCGGGAGTTTAGTGGTGACGTGTCGGTGTCCGTTCTTCCTCCTTTCTTCTTCCTTTCTTCTCTGATTGAGGTAGGTTCTCTCGGGCTCAAACTGCAAGTAATATATCAAAATGTTTAGCATCCAGTCCTCTTTCTTTTGATATATAAAGCCCCAATTTTCATAGACCATGTTTAGAGTATTTCATGTTTGATTAGAAGCATGCTAAAACTAGGTTTTTCAAGTGTTCTTCCTAGATAGGTTGTGAATTCGATTGATTTTTCGGTGAATTTTGTGTTACAAACCCTTGTATTATGACCCTAGTATGTCCATCAAGAATCCAGGAGCATGGGGTTAAGATCTCAGCCCAATTAGACCCCAATTGGGTGAGTTTTTGTTGACTTCCGAAGTCACGTTCGGTTCTGTGAATGTAGGGGTCGACCCATGGGGTCGACCCATCCTCAAGCAGAACCTGTCTGCCCGAGGGTCGACCCATGGGGTTGACCCATACAGCAGCGCGCGGGGGTCGACCCATGGGGTCGACCCATACAGTGGGCAGGTGGGGGTCGACCCATGGGGTCAACCCAAACGGCAGAATGTGTAGGGGTCGACCCATTCAGCAGACAGCAGTCTGTCTTGCTGGGGTCGACCCCAGGGGTCGACCCACACGCAGGCAGATCCCTGGATTTTTCAGGGGTCGACCCATTGGGTCGACCCATATACTGACAGACCTGGAAAAGTTGTTTTTGGCCCGTGGATCGATCCGGACCGTGAGGGGATCGACCCATTCAACCTAGTCCAATTGAAAACCATATTTTGAGGAACCAATGACCCATGCATGCAACCCTATGATCTCAAATTAAGCCCGGTGTTCCTCAATCCAAAATTAAAGAACAATGGTCCCTGCACTCATTCCAAGTGTATAAACCATTTCGATTACTATTTCCACTTCAACGCACACAATGGTTAATTAGAAACCCACATGATTAGTGGTTAATTATGTAACTAAATTTCTGTTAATTGCATGTTATTCATTCCTACACGATCTTATTCATTATCTTATCATCTTGATTCATCTTTTTGGCAAATACATTAAATGTAAAACTTAATCCTTGATGATTTAACATGGAAATTAGGTTTATCATGAACTTTTAGTTGCTGGATAACAATTCTATTCCAGTAGAACGTTGACCAAATTACGGACTTCTAGTAAGTCATTAGCCCCTTTAAGTTGTGAACTTATCACCGGAAACTCCATCCGGCGAACTTACCATCATCTCGAGATTTCTTTATACCCTTGTTATGAACCTAATGAACCACCAGAACATCGATTTACGTGACCGAATCACTGGTTTAAGTTTTGGATCGAATTGGGCTAAGAGAGGTATGCGCGGCCCGTAGTGGACCGCATATCCTTATAGGCGGCCCTATAACGACTGCATATCTTTAATATGGCCCTGTATGGACCGTATATCTTGTTCATGGGTCTTAATGTCTGTCGGACATGCGCGGCTCAATATTAACCGTATATACCCTTGAGCGGCCTTTGTCTGACCGTTTATATGACAGTTTTTCGAAAAGTGGTTATTTCATGAATTTCGAATCGTGTGAGCTAACCAAGCCAATGTAGGCTATGGTATTTTGTGAATTTACCTATTGTTAGATCTATTGATCATTAATTGTAGTCCTTTGGGACAATTATTCCTCTCGGTTATGGAGCTTATTGTTTGGACTCTTAAAGAATCATTATCCTTGTGTTCTTTACCTTGACTACATGAACTTGACCTTGGAACCCTTGGCCATTAAATATTGTGGATGTCTAGTCTCGTGGGATCTACGATCCAAAAAGAAATCAATGCCAAGGCAAACAAATGAAGGGCCCAGTCTGGTCCTGGGAGGAGCACCCGAAAAGTACTTGATCCCCGGGGAGGTGAATGATTAGGTGTGGCATTTGGCACCGATACTATCTAGCGTGTTGGGTCTACGACATTCTACATTCTCGTGAAACTTATTATTATTCATGCTTAAAGTATGAAGTACTTGCTTACTTGCTTACTTGACGTGACTTGAAATTGACTGCAAATGGCCATTCACTAGAAAATCTTGTTAATCTTGCTTGATATCTCGACATGCAACTATTTCTTCCATTTTAAATTATCGTTACTCTTTCTATCTTAGTGATTATTTAGTTCTGCTTATTTTATCGCGTTAATCATGCATATTCATTAATTGGTTAATCACTTAAACTATGCCCGATGATAGAGTATAATTCCTACTGAGCTTCTTGCTCACCCCTACTTCCAATCCTTTTCAGGTAACGCGGTTAACGGTATGTTGCAAATGGGAATCGGATCAGTGTGATCGAGTGAGCCTGGAACCTAGAGATTGGAGTCTATCTTTTTATCTTCTTGAGTCTAGCTAGCGTCGTGAGTCTAGTTATTTCTTTTTGTTATTTCCTCCTTTAATTCAATCTTATATTGTAAGAGTGGGTCAAAATTATACTTTTAAATATTAATAAGAGCTCGTATTTACAATATGTGTGTATGGCCTCCTTGTGTTTAATTGTGGTTATTTATCTTCCGCTCTTGTTATCATGACTGTTAACTGCCACGTTCCGAGCATCGCTTCCCGTTGCTATCGGTTCGGGGTGTGACACACTGGCTACAGAGAAAGATAAAGGAGAAGATGAGGGTGTAAGAGTTGGAGACCAGCTGGACAGGAGCCAGCCGGTAGGACTAAAGCAACTCGACAATAAAGGGATGGAGGGGTAGACGAAAGCCGCACTTCCAGGCCAGGAGGAAGGAGCAAAAGAGGTCGGAACGAGTGGCCAAGATAGACTCATGAGGCTCAGGCGCCAGGAACTGGAACCGTCAAGGCAGCCCATACTGGTTCTCCAGCCGCTTCACATCAACCTCCCTTATCTCGCTGCGGAGAGGCTCCGATGGTACCATGAAAACCCTTGAGACCTGATCTCTCTACCGCCCCTCGGCCTCATGATGATTGTCCGCCATGAAGTAGAGAGAAGAACTAAAAAAGGAAGGGGAAAGCTCTGAATCAGAGGACTCCGGAGGAGAAGGAAGCTGACGAATCACCGCCTCAGGATGCTCCCCTAGCTCCGATGGCCGCAACAATTCTCCGCTCTTCCGAGCTGCTCTCACAACACAGGAGCCCCCCTCAAATATAAATGCAAAGAGAGGCAAAACCCTAAAACCTGGAGATAAAGGGACGTAAAAATGCACAATGCTTAAACCGGAGGTGGCGCGGTGATTCGATCTCCCGAGGAGGGGCCTTCTCTTATTCATCATAACGGGCATATTTTCAAGGCAAGCCGCATCATGTGGCCCCTACCAGAGAGAGATCTCTACCCAACCAGAGCCACAAAAAGCCCAGCCCAAATGCTACTCGTCCGAGCCTAATTTTGGCTCAAGAGTAGGAGGGGGACAAGTGGAGAGGGAAAATCTCATCGCCCGTACGGAGAGGCCAAACGAGGTCTAAATCTGACCAAACGAGGCCCAACTCCTCGAAGTGGCAGCCCCCAGGCCCACTTAGTATAAAGCCCAAAAACTCACTCGGTACAAGCGCTTCCTTGGCAGCCTTCGGGTTGGGAAGTCTGAGCATCAGTTCGATCGGGAAAGCTCCCTCGGAGCCCCCTATTCCCAGTCTCGACCATGTACTCATCGCTCGGGAGACCACTCTTGGGCAAGTGCCTATCGCTCGGGCTCACTGATGGAAGCTTATTAATACAGCCGTTGCGAGTCCCTTAATGGAAGGAAGCTCAAGGGGGCAGGGGAGACCAAGAGCCCACGTGCTGTAAGGAGCCTGCATGAAAGACGTAACCCCCCCTGAGACTCCTCCGCTTACAGGGATCAGTCGCACAACGGGCCACTATTTAAACTGGAAAAGCCCTACTACGAAGAGGTAAGCAAGGTAAGAGCCAAAAACCCTGAGCGGGAACCACTTCACCTTTTGGTGGAGAAGGATCTCGCGCTCCCACCTTCCTCCTAACTATTCCCTTCGCACCAGAGCTCTACTACTTTGCTGACTTAAGCATCGGAGGGTCTCCCCTGGGGATCTATCCCTGGGCACCTCTGACTCGTTTCCCTTCTTGCAGTTCATACTTCAAGGGTACGTGGTCATCCTCTTCCCCGCTCTGGAACAGTGCGAGATCGCCCCTCTTCACTATATATGAGGCACACTCTATATATGGCCCAATAAACAAAAGACAACTTAGACATAAATTTATATTTGATAGTTTTGCCGATGCCACTTGATGATCTCGTCAGGTTCACTCGGAGCAGGCGTCTCCTCCAGATCGACGATCTCCTGCTCCGACGGCTGTTCCCCCTCGCCATTCGTCCGCCTAGCATCTGAGCAGCGGAAGTCAGAACGTCAAAAGAGAGCCTACCTGCTTGGCTCGGAAGTAGCGACGCGGGACCTTAAGGCTCTTACCTTGAGACAGCACCGCACGGAAGGGGTAATCCTCAATATTGGCCGCTGTCATCAACTCGATGGTCGACCGGCCATTCTCTTGGAGAACCCTGATCTCCTCCTCCAGTTCCGAAGGAACCGTCACCTGCTTCGGAGGGATAGACGGATGGAAATTAACTGCCGTCGGGAAATCTCAGGGGGCGTCATCTACAGACGAACCCACCCCAAAAAATTGGGTCTTCCACCCCTTGTGAGAAGAATCTTTGGCAAAAAGGGACACGCAGCTCCTTCCCCTCCTCGCCTGAACGTAGAAGAAGCCCTTACCCGCGTGGGTCTACTCCTTCAACTCAAAGAAAGAATTGAAAAGCTCCAATGAAGTGTGAAGCCCATACGAGTGGCAAAAAAAGATGAATGAAAAGATCACAGTATATGAGTTGGAGACCAACTGGATAGGAGCCAGTCGGTAAAATTGAAGCAACCGCACGACAAAAGGGTGGAGAGGGAGGCAAAACCCACACTTCCAAGCCAAAAGGAAAGTACAGAAGAGACCCGGACGATAGGACACGTTGGATTCATGAGGCTACGATGGAGAGAAAAAATACTTCGACGGCAGCCCATACCACTTTTCCATCCTCTTTACTCGGCCTCGCCCAGCTCACTGCGCATGGGGTGCTCAGGCTGTGGCACCAAACTTCCCGTGCCTGGCCTGGCTTCGCGCGTCTCGGTCGAAGGATGTTGCTCCGCCATGGAAGAAAGAGAGGAACTGTAAGAGGAGGAAAAGAGCGCCGAATCAGATGATTCAGGGGGAGGTGGAAGCTGGCGAATCGCCGCCGTAATCTCCGCTAGCTCTGCAAAGGCCTCCGCAAGTCGCTGCTCTTCCTGATCACTCTCGTAGCGCATAAGCCCTTCCGAAATATCGGTGTGGTAGAAAGAGAAAACCATAAACGAAGGCGGTTCGTAATGCAAGCACGCGCAATACCTATATCCCCATGAACTTGGCGGGAAACGGCGCGACGTTCTGAACTCCAATAAGGGGGCTCCTCGCATCGAATCAAAAAGTCATCATTACGGGCGTATTCCGAGGACAGCCACATTAAGTGGCCCCTGCCGGAGATAATTCCCCACCCAAACCGAGCCACCAACGTCATCCCAATAACTACTACTCATCCGAGCCCAATCTTGACTCGGGAGTAGGAGGGAGACAAGTGGAGAGGGGGAAAATCTACCGCCCGAGAGTACGGCCCAACTAGGTCCAATTCGACCAAACCAAGCCCAGCTCCCCAAAGTGACAGCTTCATTTCGGGCCCACTTACTACAAGCCCAAAACTCACTCGGATTAGCACTTCCTAGGCGGCCCTCAGGTCCGAAAGTCTGAGCGACATATCGGTCAAGAGATCCCCTACGGGGACCCGACATGGCCTACCCGAGCTATACACTCATTGCTCAGGATAAAACCCCGAGCAAGCGCCTCTGGCTCGGACTGACTGTCGGAAGCTTATCCAAGCGTCCGTTACGCATCTAGCAGGAGCAGGGAACTCCAAGGGATAGGGGAGAGCAAGAGTCCTTATGCCATAAAGAGCCCGCTACGAGGACGTAACCCCCCCGAAATCCCCTCAGCTCCCTGGACTATTACGTTAAACGAACCGCTATATAAACTTCAGGGAGAGCGTCCGAGAAGGTAAGCAATGATCCTGAGAGAAAACCACCACACCTCTTGGTGGAGAATAATCTCGCGCCCTCTCTCTCTCCTATCCCCTCTCTTCACATCCATGCTCTATCACACTTGCTGACTTAAGCATCTGAGGGTTTTTCCCAGAGACTCCTCCCTAGGCACCTCTGATCCGTTTCCTGCCTTGTAGTTCATACAAACATGGTGACCGTGACCAAAGATTCTTCCTAGATCTCATGGCTCAGGATCAGCGCGAGATTACGCCTCTTCAATGTGCATAATAACAGTCATGAAACCGACATATATTTTAAGCAAGAATGAACTTAAGCAATCAATCATCATGTTGAAATTTACATAAACCTAGTTCACTTCTTAAGAATATAAATCTTTCATTTCCCAAGGGTTTAGTAAATATATCAGTAATTTACTTTTCTGATTTAATAAAATTCAGCTCAATTTCATTCTTACTTCATCTCTCAAGAAGTGGTGTTTTATTTCAATATGCTTAGTCCTAGAGTGATGAAAATGATTTTTAGTCAGGGAAATGACACTAGTATTATCACACAGAATAGGAATGCATCCTAATTTTATGTGATAGTCAATGAGCTGGTGTTTTATCTAGAGCACCTGGGCTGCACAATTCCCTGCTGCAACATACTCAGCTTCAGTAGTGGAGAGGGCAATAGTGTGTTTCTTCTTAGATGCCCAAGACACTAGACAACAACGTAGATATTGACAATACCCACTAGTGCTCTTTCTATCTATCCTATACCCTGCATAGTCTGCATCAGTGTAAGCTACAAGTTCAAGCTCACACATGTTGACATGTTTTCCCACCGTTCTTTCTTCTTACCTTGCCTTTTCTAAATCAGAAATGTAAAGACAAACAAAACGAAAGAAAGAAAGAAAGGGTGGGGAAGTGTGTGTGATCATGATCGCCACCAAGATACTAAAATGTAAAAGGATGCACCCGTACCTTGAAAAAGGGAGACACTCGCCTCACAACAACATTGCAGGAATACATGGTCCTGGAAGAACAGCCCTGTGAATCGCACGGTCGCTCGATAGACCGCTCACCGGTGCTGGGAAGAACACAGGACGAAGCCTGACTGACGACGGGAAGGTCCGAAGGAGGCCGCAGGAAGAAGTAGAACGGCTCGACGGGGACCGCTCTCTTATTCAAACGGACGAAAGAAGACCATTCCGTGCCACCAGGTTTCAAGTCATAGGATCTGATCCTCTACCCCTTCCGGCCGGCCAGAGGGGATGGGCCTCGTGCTAGGATGATGCTGACCTGGAAAACAACGTGAAGAACACAAAAGGGAAATCCAAATCAGTCCTGCGAGGTGTAGTAACTATAAGAAAGAAAAGAAAAGCAATGCAATGACATGGAGTGGGGGATACCTGGGAGGTTTTTAAACCCTTATAGGGCGTGAGAACAATGGGAAGGGTGTAAAATGGTGTGAAATAATGCCAAAAATGTGGGAAGAAGTGGGAGAGATGATCATGCAATGGACGAAAAAACAACTGAAACCCTGAACTAGAACGCAAAGAAAACAACTACTCCCTTGAACCGGAGGCTTAGAAAGACGTAAAAAGCCTCCCTCCCTGGCTACAGCTTGCTCAAAAGTTTGGCAGAGCTTCGCCGTCGATGTTGGATCTCCCCCCTTTGAAGCTTAGACTAAGAGTTCTATTTATAGAGCCTCCAAAAGTCCAACCTCGAAATTGGATTTTCCAGTGGATAATAATATGAGATGATAAAACCCAAAATCATAGATAATACCTTATCTTCCATCCAAATCAAACGGCAACTCATTTGGTGGAGAAACGAAGGAGAAATGGGTGAAGGAAGTTAGGGGTTCAACCACAGATAGAGAGAGAAACTCCAAACAATCCACAGTTTTCGAACAGGTACACGGTCTCTCGATAGACCACCCAAACCATTACACGGTCTAATACTAGACCGTCCAATGCAGTTGGTGATAAATAAAATAAAATAAAATAAGAAATTACCAAATTATCCACCGAACTGACCGGCCATCACGGCGTTGGACTCTTTAGGATAGAACGGTCTACTGCTAGACCACTCAGTGAATAGAACGGTCCAATGCTTGGCCGTTTACACATGTCGGTGATAAATCTAGAAAAATAGGATAAATAGATAATTATCTGAAACACCAACGAGCTTAGGACTCTGGGATATGGACGGTCTAACCACATGCCGTTTAATGGGAATAAACGGTTGAATCCAGACCGTTTAAAGACTTGTCGGTGGAAATCCATAAAATCAAATAAATATCCAATAAATCATTAAACGGTTTACGTCAGACCGCCCAGTCACTGAACGGCCAGTCGCTAGATCGCGTGTAGCCTGGACGTTTGAAATTGATAAAATGGGATAAATGAGTCCATTTAACCCAAAATTAAGCGAAACCAAGGCCCATTAAGCCTTAATTTGGGAGCAAACCTAGCCAGGGAGGGGGGTACCCATAAAATAAGCCCAAAGACGTGTCTGAAAATAGCCCAATGAGTAATGGACAACTCGAGGCATCAACAAATGATGGTAAGAGGAATCACCGAACTCATAGGTAAAAAATGGGTGTCAATAGATGCCCCTCCTTAACGTCCTCTTTGCAGGGGAGTGAGCGGAGGTGAAGCGAAAGCGAAATGGAACATGGAGATGAAGCGGAGATGAAGCAAAGTGGACTGAAAAGCTCGCGTTAAGGTAAAAGACACCCATTTCATTGCCAACAAGCGACAAGAATTTTATGGAAAACTCCGAACCAAACATAGGGAATGATCAGACCAAAACGACGCCAGTCTAGAGGAACTAACTAAATGAAAAGGAAAACACACGATCAACCTCATGGGGGACACAATCCCTCGGACCAATGAGGGGACCAGAGCAAGCAGCAAACAAGTAAAGAAACAGAGTAAAATTCTAGACAGGGACCTTCAGTTAACCAAACCAGGTGAACAGGTCAGAGAAAACCTTCCAACTCTAAGTGGAATAGTTCCTTCTTACTCGAAACCATGAACGCACAATCATCCATCACAAATGAGACACTTTCAGACAGACCATGGGTCATGAGTGCTCAAAGGATGCGCATGATGCATGCTGGGCTAAAATAAAAGAAATCATTAAAACAAATACAAAGAAAGCCACAAAATAGAAAATACTCGAGAATAATATTGCTAGACTAGAAGAATCAGAGTCAAGACACTATCTGCAACCATGGCATGCGAGATAGAACCATCCTCCCCGGTTTTCTCAACCTAACGGCCTGTCCGATGATTAAATACGTGAACCTAGATCATCATCATTTTTGTTAGAGGGGAACATCAGATCCTGGAACACATGAATGACCAGCCGATTCTCGAGATAATATAATAATATAGATACCATATAGTAATGCAACAATGAGAAGGGATAGATGGCCATCCCTGACTTACCTGTGTGGGCGAAATGACATTTTTTGAATTTTCTAGATTTTTTTGATTTTTCATGTATAAGACAACCAAACGTGATATGAACAAACATAAAGATGAACATAACGAAGATAACATAACAGCGAAATGAACGATAGACCACACAACATGATTAAAACGAATGGAAAACAACACAACCAGACAAAGAAGTACACATATGCAATGGCATGAACAAACCATATGTATGCATGATGAACATGGTGGGACAAGACAACAATGCAGTGGGACAACACACGATTGGGACAAGAACAAGTGGGACAACAACACATGTGGGATGTCAACATGAGACGAGACAACATATGCGGGATGACAACATGAGACACGACAGATATGCTCTTCAATCAAGCCCAAGATCAGACAAAGCAGAACTGCCGGGTTCATAATCATGAAGCAAAGAGCCCTCTCATAGAGATATGATCAAAGTGAGCTAAAGCTAAGAAGGAATAAAGCTTCAGAACAGATCAAGAGATAATATTGAAGAAGGAGAGAACATATCTGAAGATATGGACAGGATGTAAAACGAGAGATAGAGCAAGGAAACTTGAAGCACCTGCAACATGCACACTTAATAAACGAATTATGTATCTGTCCTTAAAACAAATGCAAATGCTTGAAAAAAAAAATAAAAGACACATTTTTTGGATCTTTGTAATTTTCTTGATTTTTTTTAGATTTTCAACAATATTTCATTTTTTTGGATTTTTGAAATATTTGATTTTTCTAATTTTTTTTTGATTTTTTTAGGTTTTTTGAAGTATTTGAATTTTTTGGATTTTGAAGTATTTGATTTTTTTGGACTTTATTTTTTTTGAAATAACAATCTGCAGCACCCAAGACGAGCTCGAACTACTGGCCAGGGATCGTCGTTCCTCCCCTCCCATTAAAGGCTTCCCTTAAGCAGGGCATGCATGTGAGAGTGGCTCGCCACAACCAACCGCCTCTAAAGAACGGTGCCCCTACTAAGGTCATACCCGGGATACAACCCAGCCTAAGGAAGAGAAGCAGAAGAAAAATTGGAGATAAACTTTATGCAGGATGGGAGACATCAGGATTCGACTTCCTTCCAGGGCACTACCCCTCAAAGATACAGTATGTTACGCCGGGGCTTTGTGTCCTTGATTTTTAGACCCATATTTATCAAGCACGCATGCGACCGGGCTCATGACGTCCCACGGGGAACTGTACTGCCACTCTTGCCATGCCTTTATTTTCATAATTTTGCATATTGATTCATTGAATTTTGATTTTGAGAGCCCTTATTGGCTAGATTTTGTATGAGAGCTCACCTTTGAGGGTCAAGACTGCCCCTATTTGAGACCTCTCCCGTATTAGGGAGCGCCCAGGTCAGTCATCTCATCCATCAATCTCTTGCCCCTGCACTTGGCCGAGCAGAGAAAAGAAAAGACCTTTGTACATACCCAAAGTATGGCCAAAGCAGCGACGGTGTGCCTCAGAGAGATCGGCTATGGCTTGCCGTGTGGTGTGTGAAAACCCATACTCAAGATAACCGATAACAATTGGGGAAAGAAACTAAACTCCCAGCGCGGAGCTATCACAAGCCTGAGGATGCTACAGAAGCGAACTCATTTGACTGACACAAAGTTAAGATCTAATTAAACCAAGACTTCTAAAGCCACTCAATCATGTTAAGGAATTAATATTATAACCATGTGCAGAAACAATAGAAATAATGGAAATGAAAGCACGTTTCTTGCACAAAATAAAGATACATTTGCAAATCCATGGTGTGGAAATCGGCATCCTGAAGCGGTCTCGATCAACAAGCTTTGAGGAGCACGAGTAGCTTTGTATTCCTTGCTTGCCAGGATAAAGGATGAAATGAGAGCAAATGATTGGATTCCTCAACACAGAGGAGTGGCAGACATCATACTGGATGAAGAAGGGATAAGAAGAGAGATGAGGGCTAGAACTCCCTCGTTAAGGCACTAAGGCCCTGATAACAAGGAACTAGATATAGAATAAACATGGATTAACTGAGATCGAGGCGGGCTAAAGCCTCGAAAATAGCATGAAAAAGGGCAAGAACCCCGAAAGGGTAAGGAGGAAAAAGAAGAAAGAGGAGGAGGAAAATCATCCGACATGGTCGGAGAAGGAGAATTAGAATCACTCGACAGGGTCAGGGAAGGAGAATGAGAATCACCCGACAGGGTTGGGGAAAGAAAATGATAGACACCCGACAGGGTCGGGGAGGAAGAATGATGGCCACCCGACAAGGTCGGGGAAAAGACATGGAAATCACCCGACAGAGTCAGGGAAGGAGCATGAGGAACCCTCGATAGGGTCGGGGGAAAAGGATGAGAAGTGGACATCAGACGTACCCGGGGAGGAAAACCAGAAAAAACCCCTGAATCAGGGAAAGAAGAGGACATATGCCGGGACTTAGAATGGTGGGGATAAGATAAGATGGTAGAAATACGGTCTGGTGGCGGGAGGCACACCACCCAGGGATAGGAACTGAGCAAGAGAAATGATGAATGAACGGAGGAAAGAGGTGGAGTGAGCCCCCGAATGCACAACTGGCAACCCCTGAACTTATGTCGCCGCCACTTCTTAGTCTAAATCTTCTTAAAATGAACCCACCTGGCGCAAACTTGGGCCCTCGAGTTTCTTGACTTGCCATGTCTTCTCAAATAACGGGCCCACCTGACGGACGGCCTATCCCGATTATGAATATGCGGCTTTATCGGAGTGGTTGCCCCTAGGTATGCGGTGTTAACCATGGGCAGACATTCCTGAATAGCCGACTCCTTAGGATGAACATCAGAAGACCACATAGTTTTGTTACTTGGCAGCAGAAGCATGAGATTTAACATCTCCACTCGACCGTTGTATAGGAAACATAACTCCCTTATCAAAAGTGCAGGACGGAACTGAGGGAGCATAATGCACAGCGTTGACACGGCCGTCACACTGATAAACTGATGGAGATTACATAACAGATGTAGAATGCCCCTAGACAATCTTAAAAAATATGGCCAATTGCCCCTTAAACACGGAGTTCATTAAACTCTCGGCGGCCGTATGGGTTAGCACCGTCTGAGTGGAGAATCCTGCTTGGCTAGTGAACTAAACACCAATCGAGCGAGGAGAAATAATAATATTGATAGTGGATCCTCCGGCGAGCAACGAGATTGCCACTGGCCTCGCTCGGGAGAAAACTGACACTAGTGCAGAGGAGCTTCCCTTGGCAACCATCTTCGAAAGTGAGGGCTCCTTGTCCCCAAAATAGCCAGGGACCAGGACTCGGACCGGCATGCGGCAAATGAAACCTTGAATCATGTAATGCACAATCGAAGCCCGGCTTGGCTTACCATTAGACCCGAGGGGCACCGAAGGTAACGCACACCCGCTCCATGGGGTAGGAAGTGATAGAGAAGGAGTAGAAGGAAAAGGTTTGGAAGGTGTTGGTGAGGGTGATGCTAGTAGTGGAGGGATAGTGACGAGGATAGGGCTGGGTGGAGATAAAGGTAAGGGTGGAGGTGTAGGTGTGAGTTTAGCCTGCTCGGGCTCAGACGATGATGACGAAAGGGATGGCAAAGGCAGTGGAGACGGTGGCGGTGGGATAGGGATCTTTGAGGAGGGAGGCGATGAAGGCGATGGTGATGAGGGTAATGGAGGTGGCGAAAGTGGCGAGGGTGAAAGTGGTGGTGAAGTGGAGGAAGTAGCGGGTTGCGACGCTCTTCGACGTATCGACACGACGTGTCGAACGGCCTTGGGAACAAGGGTGGTGGTGGAAATGGAGGGTGAAAGAGAGGTATTTGCCTGAGCAGAGGACTGGATAGATGAAGGAGATGGGACAGGAAAAGGGATAGATAACGGAGCGAGTGCTTCATTAACTGAAGAATCACAAGGATGCCCTTGGTCTTGAAATGGGGATGGCTGCCTGGGCGGCACTTGCTGCTGCTGCTGCTTGCTGCAGAGATTCAAAATAACTTCATGCACGATAGCCCAATCAATCCTCTTATCATTTTCCAAACCATAAACAAATTCCCAGAACTCGGGGCAATCCTCGACCAAATGCCCCTGTTGATGATGAAAATCATAAAAATGGAGCAAATTTCCGACCGCGGGTCAGCAAGGCATAACCGGAGGGAGTTGGAGTGTGCGAGTGGCCATCAAAGCTATGAAAATATCTGTAAAAAATTTCGGCAACGGTGGGTGAGGAGCCCGCTTCGGGCAAGGTGGATGCCAAGAGGTATGGGAAGGTACTGGAGACGGTAGTGAAGGTTGCGAAGGCAATGGCAATTGCGTAGGTAACGGCGCAGGGATAGCAAGTTGATCCGGTGGGGGTGTGTGCAGAGTGGGAATGTAGTGGATGGCATCTACCCACTCGGGGTGTGGGATTCCCTTGACCGAAGGTGGAGGTTCATGCGGGTATGAAAAAGCGGAGGACTGACTCATGGCAGGTTGACACGTGGAGGGTTGATACGTGGAGGTATATGTGGAGGTATATGGGTGTGTAGGAGCGGAAGGCTGACTCACAGAGGGATATGTGGTGGAGGGCTGACTCATGGGGGGTGATGGATAGGAGGTGTACGTGGGTGTAGAAGGTGAAGGAGACTCGGGGTTAAGGGAACCTAGAAGTTGTTGGTGAATGAAGCGGGCTCGGATGTAAAGCTGTTGCCAGGATGTGTTATCGTTCAAGGCTAAGATGCACCGATACTCAGGCATTGCATTAGCAATAAGCATTTTGATCTGTTCTGTCACGCCTCGAGCACGGAAGATTACCCGGAGGCGTGACACGTCTATATAGATCGTGTCAATCATGTAAATATCAGAGTGTGCAAATAACTAAGATTTAACTCAAAATTAATACAAATAGTACGAGCTGACAATTGTCACAACTAATCAAAGGACAAATACATATGTTCCCAGAGTCCAACGACTAGGCTTCAAATCTTAAGCGGTTCTAATCAAGTTGACTAATACAAATGACATAGATGAATTGATACAACTGACATAAGTGAACTAATACAATAACACAAAGGACATGACAATTTGATAACTTCACTCTAACACTCATCACTCAGTCTCATTCCCTTCCGAGTGTTGGTTCACATCCAAATTACCTAAAAATATTAGAAAATAACTGGATGAGCGAATCGCTCAGTAGGAATTACATCTCAAGATTTAACATGCTTTAAGTGGTTTACAAGTTCAATTAATGTCAGTAAAGCTATGCATGTAGATGAGTAGATATCCAGGATTGTAAGAATCGACAAGAGCAGTGAAGGAATAACAAGTGAGAGTATAAGGATTCCAACTTCAATGCAGCAATAGCAAGAGATTCAAGCAAGTAATAACTAGAATTAACAAAATCTTTCCAAGAGAGTAAGAACTCATGTCAAGCAAGTAATAGAAAGTAATATAATTTCAAGCATGTAAAATTGGAATTGGTTATTTATCAATTTCATTCAAGCAAAAACTTTACCCTTCTGCGGGTCTCAAGTCAAATCAATCAAGTAATATCACGAGAATGAGTGGAATGTCTAAAGCCTAGCAAGTAAGTACTCCGGTGCAATGCTAAACACCGTGGTCAATAAACTCCCATGGGCACAAGTACCTTCGGGTGCTCCTCCCAGGACCAGACCGGGCCCTATATGCACAACATTAATTATGTTTGTTGACATCCACTCTCATTTATAGCCAATATGGAATTTCAAGGTTTGACCAGTATGATATATAAGGTGAAATTATGGAATGGAATCCAAGGGCGCATTGATGTGTAGGGATGAACTAGGAGTGGAAACTAGTAACGTTTGATACACGGAAAAAAACTAGATAAGAGAGATGCCTTATGGGCCACCTGACAAGTTTAGAAACGACACCCTCACTGTGGGATGCCCTTTCTGGGAACTATACAAGGTTTAGAGGACCCTGTCAGGAGTTAAATGGCACCTCTTAGGCTGCCATCTATTAGTGGAGATGGCAAAAGTGAAAGCCTAATGATCACGTTAACGTAATGAGCTAGCTGTGTCGACTCAATAGTTCATCGCGTCAATGCGGTGAATAGGCTGGGTCGACTCTGCAGTTCATCGCGTCAACGCGGTGAACAGGCTGGGTCGACCCTGTGAACAGGCAGGGTCGACTCTGCAGTTCATCGCGTCAACGCGGTGAACTGGCTAGGTCGACTCTGCAGCTCATATCTGCTCAAAATGGCTTAAGGTATTAATCTTTGATTAAGGTAGGGTTAACTAGATAATTAGTTTAACATTATGCAGTTAGAAGGTGCCCATGGGGCTGCCATCTCTTAGAAGAAGGCGCCCTTGGGTCTGCCACCTTCTATTAAATTTTAATAGGTTAGTTAAATGATAAAACTTGCGTTATACGGATATATCGTATGGATATGAAGCTAATTTATACCAATTACCCTAGATTGAAGCTAATACCTGCTAATCATCTTGGGTATAAGACTAATACATGAGAAACATGCCGTATATACTTTATATCTATTTGCTAAACATGTAATTGAGAGGGGTCTTGGGTTTGTATGTTTATGTTGTTATTCATGTAAGTTCTTGAGATTTTAGTCTTTCTTAGTCCTTTTCATACTTTTCGGATCTTCCTTTCAATTTTATGTCTTCTGGAAACTTGTTCATCCTTAAGTGCTTTACATTTTCTTCTTCAACCTCTTTCTCTAATTCTTCTCCGTTTTCAAGTTATTGCATATTTTTCCACTTGCTGTCCTGGCATATTACTGTTCATCCGCGTTGATACTTTCTTTTGTTCCCCAGTTTTCATGCCCTTCCAATCCTCTTTTATCTCTCAGTTTTTCTGAAAAGTTCTTCTTCTCTTGTAGATATAGATTTTCTTCTTCTACCACTTCCTCCAATTCTTCTTAATTTCTAAGTTATAATTAATTTTATACGATTCTATTTTCTACACAGTTACTGTTCACCTGCGCCTATAGATCTCGGTTTTTCACATTTTTCACCTTCTTCCTCTCATTTTCTCTCTCTGCACTCTTCATAAAACTTCTTCCTAACCATCCAATCTACAACTTTCTCTTCTTTCACATATTCTTATTCTGTCTAGATTGTTCGTTATTCTCCTTCTTAGAACCCCCTATTTTCAATATAATTTCATTGTGCTTTCAACTTGGTCTTTTTCAACTTGGTCTTTTTTCACGTTTTTCATCCTCTTGACTACAATTTCTTCTTTCACTATTTTGAGGTTTTAGTTTCTCTAATATAACATTTTTAACATGGTGATTTCAGTTTCACAGAAATTGACATAATGACAGGCCCTTTACTAAAGCATGAACTATATCAAATATAGATATTAGCTAATACATGCTAATCGTCCTAGATTTAAGCTAACACATGCTAATTATTCTAGGTATGAGACTAATACTTGCTAATACTTGCTAATTATTCTGGATATAAGGCTAATACATACTAATTATCTTAGGTATGAAGCTAATACATGCTAATCATCCTAGATTTAAGCTAACACATGCTAATTATTTTAGGTATGAGACTAATACTTACTAATACTTGCTAATACTTGCTAATTATTCTGGGTATAAGGCTAATACATGCTAATTATCTTAGGTATGAAGCTAATACATACTAATCATCCTAGATTTAAGCCAACACATGTTTTATAAACACTAAATATCGCATGAAAATGAGCCTAAGACTAAATGCCTAGACTAATCATCCTAGATTAGCTACTAGTTTAGTTAAAAGTTGAGAACACCTACCTATGTGAAGTGGCAGTAGTTGTAGCAAATGGAAGAAGCAACTCTTCCCTTCTCTGCAACCCTTCAGAAGTGTCTCCCCTTCTGAACAGCAAGCCTTCTAACCAACGAAGGTTTGCTTCGTTAGGAGTATAATATAAGGTTTGAGTTGGCAAGAGGGGGAAACAAGATCCGTGAAAATCGGATCTCCGTGGGCTGCCAGCTTATACAGGCTGTTGGGGATAAGGAAATCGAAAAGTTTGTCGGGTGGATTGTAGCTCCTATGAGAGGGTGGTTTATTTATTTTAAACTTCCCACCTAACTTTCATGATTTTTATCTTTACAATTTGATGGAGTTAGTTAATGAAATTTCATGGATAAGATCCTTATATTTTTCTCTATTTTTACATATAATTTTTTTGAAAATTTCTTTTTAAATAAAAAGTGATACTATTCATGGCACTATTCACGTTAGGAAATAATGACTTGTGAATAACGATCACGTGAATCACTTGGAGCATTTTCCTACCACCCTATAAGGACCAAAATTATACATATGTCCTTTCAAACCTTGTGTATTTACTTTACTTGCCTAATGACATTTATTTCTTAAGTAATGACTTAAGAATGGTTGTTATTTTGAACGGAGATTTTTGTATTCACCCTATACTTAACCAAAATTATCTATAAACCATTTCTTACTTCCTAAATTAGGTTTATCCTTTAATTCTTCATCTATATATCCGTATTTCTTTCAAGCAATGATATAAATGAAAAATTTAAATTATTAAATTTTATAATTTATAAAAATATGATTGTAATTTATGAAAATATGATTTGGCATCTTCTAAAGTATCCATTGGTTTTTGAAATATTAATTAAATGGTCGAAATGGTTAAATTTTTTTTTTGTGCATTTCTATTTTAAATTTCCCGGGTGTTACACCATCCCCTACTTAAAAGAATTTGGTCCCCAAATTTATTTGTATAAGGGCATTGTCGAAAGTATAGGATAGTTACGGTCTAAAATAGTTATGGGTATCTTCTTTTCATGGATTCCTCGGTCTTCCAAGTTGCTTCTTGCTCCGAGCATCGATTCCATTAGATTTTCACCATAGGGATTGTCTTGCTCCTTAGAATTCGGAATTCGCGATCGAGGATCTGCATCGGCCTTTGCTCATAAGTAAGATCTCTTTGAATCACCAAATCAGCATGGTCGATGACATGGGAAGGGTCGTGCACATATTTCTTCAGCATAGAAATATGAAATACATTGTTCACTTCCGAGAGTTGAGGAGGTAAAGCAATATGGTAAGCCACCTCGCCCACTCTTTCCAATACTTCAAATGGACCGATAAACCTTGGTGTAAGCTTACCTTTAACACCGAATCTTCTAATACCTCGGCCAAGAGATACCTTGAGAAATACATGGTCGCCTACTTGAAATTTCAAATCTCTCCTTCTATTATCAGCATAAGATTTTTGCCTGCACTGAGCTACCTTGAGTCTCTCTCTGATAAGGTGTATCTTCTCAGTCGAATCTCTAACCATATCTAGGCCTAGAATTTGTCTTTCACCGACTTCTTCCCAGCATATTGGAGAACGACAACTCCTGCCATAAAGTGCCTCGAAAGGAGCCATTTGAATACTAGCTTGATAGCTGTTATTATATGCAAATTCGGCTAATGGTAAGTGGTCATGCCAGCTTCCACCGAAATCTATAATACATGCCCTTAACATATCTTCAACAACCTGATTTGTCCTTTCAGTCTGACCATCTGTCTGGGGATGGAAAGTAGTGCTGAAATTAAGTTTCGTCCCCAGAGAGTGTTGTAAACCCTTTCAAAAATGAGAGGTGAAGTGTGGGTCTCGGTCAGATATGATCGAGATGGGAACTCCATGCAATCTAACCATCTCCTTAATATACATGGCAGCAAGTACGTCGACTGACCATCAACTTTTGATGGGTAAGAAATGGGCCGATTTAGTTAACCGATCGATAATTACCCAAATTCCATCATATCCGCCCCTGGACTTGGGCAAACCCATGATAAAGTCCATGCCAATGTCTTCCCACTTCCACTTGGGAATATCCAGTGGATGTAGCTTTCCGGCGGGTTTTTGATGTTCCGCCTTCACTTGTTGGCATGTGAGGCAATGACACACAAAGTCTGCTACCTCCCTTTTCATGTTAGGCCACCAGAAAGTTCTTTTCAAGTCTTGGTACATCTTAGTGGCTCCAGGGTGGATTGTGTACCTCGATCTATGAGCTTCTTCAAGAATCTTCTTCTTTAATTCGGGACAGTCGGGCACACATGTTCGTTCATGAAATAGTAATCTGCCATCAGGTGCCAGCTTGAAATCCAGTCTCTCGTCCAGCTTGCTCTTTATATCCACTAGCGAGGGATCCTCTTCTTGTAACTTCTTGATTTCAGGTAGCAAATCTGGATGTAGGCTCATATGAGATAGAATAATACACATGTTCTTCTCATCTGTGCTGATATCAAGCTCAGAGAATTTCTCCAGCGGTTTCCATTCTTGTATCATGCAGTTGGCCAATATTGTTCTCGGCTTTCGACTAAGGGCATCAACTACGGACTTACCCTTACCAGGATGGTACTGTATAGTGAAGTCGAAATCCTTGAGATACTCGAGCCAACGCCTTTGCCGCATGTTCAGCTCCTTTTGAGAGAATAAGTACTTGAGGCTTTTATGATCGGAGTACACAGTGAATTGTTCTCCGTAGAGATAGTGCCTCCAGATCTTTAAACCGAATACTACTGCGGCCAGTTCTAAGTCATGAACTGGGTAGTTCTCTTCATGTTTCTTCAATTGTTGGGAAGAGTATGCAATGACTCTCCCATTCTGCATCAATACACATCCGAGGCCAATACCAGAAGCATCGGTATATACCTCGTATTTTTCTCCTTCCATTGGTAATGATAAGACTGGAGCAGTGGTCAAGAGATCCTTCAAAGTTTGGAAACTCTTTTCACAGTCTTCCTTCCACTCATAAGGCACTTCCTTGCGGGTTAACCTGGTCAGGGGAACAGTAATTTTGGAGAAGTCCTTTATAAAATGCCGGTAGTAACCAGCTAGACCCAAGAAGCTCCGAATCTTAGTTACATTTGTGGGTCGTTCCCAGTTCTTCACGGCTTCGACCTTTGATGGGTCAACAGCAATTCCGTTCTTCGAAATGATATGGCCTAAGAAGGATACTTCCTCGAGCCAAAACTCGCATTTGCTGAATTTGGCATATAGCTTGTTTCCCCTTAATATCTGCAATGCCTTCTTGAGGTGTTCTTCATGATCCTCTTCGGTCTTTGAATAGATCAGAATATCATCAATAAAGACCACAATAAATTGGTCTAAATAGGGCCTGAATATGTTGTTCATTAACTGCATAAAAGCTGCGGGGGTATTTGTTAGTCCGAAAGGCATAACAGTAAATTCGTAATACTTATACCTGCTTCGGAATGCAGTTTTATGAATGTCTTCTTCTTTGATCTTCAATTGGTGGTAACCAGAACGAAGATCAATCTTGAAGAAATATAAAGCTCCAGATAGTTGATCGAATAGCTCATCAATCCTTGGCAGTGGATACTTGTTCTTGATTGTAAGGTGATTTAGCTGCCGAGAATCTATGCATAATCTCATCGATCCGTCCTTCTTTTTGACGAATAGCACGGGTGCTCCCCATGGGGAAGTATTCGGCCTGATGAAACCCTTGTTCAATAACTCCATTAGCTGCTCTTTTAGTTCCTTCAGCTCAGCAGGGGACATTCTGTATGGTGCCCTGGAAATAGGACCAGCACCAGGGACAAGGTCGATTGTGAACGACACTTCCCTTTCCGGGGGTAAGCCGGTTAAATCTTCTGGAAAAACATCGGGAAAATCCCGAATTACACGGATGTCTTCAAGTTTAACCTTCTCGACTTCCGTGGCAGTCACAAATGCTATGAAAGCCATGCATCCCTTATTCATAAGTTTACTAGCTCGGAGTGCTGATATAAGAAGTGATTTACTCCGAGGGCTATTGTAAACTAGCTCTGGAAAATCTACGAAAGTTACCTTACCATGTCGGCAATCTACAGTTGCTTGGTATGTGGATAGCCAGTCGGCACCTAGTATGACATCATAACCCTTTATATCTAGGCATATCAGGTCAGCAGGTAAATTATTTCCCTTAACCATCACTTCACAATTTGGATAGTGATAAGTGATATCAGACTCATTCCCAAGAGGTGTAGATATGACCAAATCTAACAGTTCATGTTTCTTAGAAAATGAAGCAGCAAAGTTCTTGGAAACGAATGAATGAGTTGCTCCGGTATCGAATAAAACTTGAGTAATTTTTGAACAAATAGTGAGAGTACCTTCCACAATTCCACCTTTAGTGGGTTCCGTCTCTTGGAGAGCTTGCAGACGGCCTTGTTTCTTTACCGGACGCTTCTCGTCTTTGGTGTCTTGTTCCTTCATCAGTGGGCAGTCTGGGATTCGATGCTCTCGGCTCCCACATCGAAGACAAGCTCCTAACTTTCTCCAGCATTCCTCGGTCTTATGACCAGCTTTATCACAATACTTGCAAATCTCCTTTGATGGTGTGGTGGTGGAGAATGGCCTGTCATTCTTCTGGAATTTCTTCGCCTTAGAGGGCTCCCCTCCCATAAAGAATCGCTTCTTGTTGAAGGATTGTTTGAATTTTCTCGGGCTTGTGACGGGTTCCTTCTTGTCTCTTCCTCGGATTCTCTCAGATAATTCGGTGGCGTCTTCCAGCAGTTGAGCACACCGAACCATCTCCGAATAGACTTGGATGTCCATCGGGGTAAGTTGTGTGATATAATGGGGCCGAAGCCCGTTGAGGAATCTTCTCGCCTTCATCTTTTCCGTACACACCAAGTGGGGTGCATATCTAGATAATCTGGAGAATTGGGCCTCATACTCGGCAACTTTCAAGCCCCGTTGTTTTAGAACGGCAAATTCTGTGGCTTTCTTTTCTTGGATATGATCAGAGAAGTACTTGTTGTTGAAATGCTCCGTGAATTCATCCCATGTGACATGGTATTCTGGCAGTGTTGCTTCTATGGATTCCCACCAGCATCTAGCGTCCCGCTCTAGTTGGAATACGGCAAGTAAAGCCTTCTCTTCATCCGCGCATTGCATCACACGGAAGATTTGTTCCATCTCCTTTAGCCAATTCTCGGCATCCTCGGGGTTGGACGAACCCGTGAACCTCGGTGGGTTCATGTTACGGAAACTTCGGTGGAGATCTCCCGCTCCACGATTTGCTCCGCCATGGGCCACTTGCTGTAGTGCCTGTGTGAGGCCTTGCACGGTGCGCTGCATCTCGCGCCATTGTGCTCTTTCCGTAGCCATGATCCTACAAAAGAGTTAAGTATGATAAAGATCAGATTTACTTGTAAGGTCGAAAGTCATTGTAGAACTTAACCCATGGCTCTATCCATCTCACCGGATAAGGTATATCTATCCTTAAACTTGGGTTTTACCTATCCTTGGACTCAAGTTTTTACTTAGATTTCAATTTCTAACCATTTATATTTATTTTTGTTCCCTAGGTTTGAAAACCTAGGCTCTGATACCACGAAGACTGTCACGCCCTGAGCGCGGAAGATTACCCGGAGGCGTGACACGTCTATATAGATCGTGTCAATCATGTAAATATCAGAGTGCGCAAATAACAAAGATTTAACTCGAAATTAATACAAATAGTACGAGCTGAAAATTGTCACAACTAATCAAAGGATAAATACATATGTTCCCAGAGTCCAACGACTAGGCTTCAAATCTTAAGCGGTTCTAATCAAGTTGACTAATACAAATGACATAGATGAATTGATACAACTGACATAAGTGAACTAATACAATAACACAAAGGACATGACAATTTGATAACTTCACTCTAACACTCATCACTCAGTCTCATTCCCTTCCGAGTGTTGGTTGACATCCAAATTACCTGAAAATATTAGAAAATAACTAGATGAGCGAATCGCTCAGTAGGAATTACATCTCAAGATTTAACATGCTTTAAGTGGTTTACAAGTTCAATTAATGTCAGTAAAGCTATGCATGTAGATGAGTAGATATCAAGGATTGTAAGAATCGACAAGAGCAGTGAAGGAATAACAAGTGAGAGTATAAGGATTCCAACTTCAATGCAGCAATAGCAAGAGATTCAAGCAAGTAATAACTGGAATTAACAAAATCTTTCCAAGAGAGTAAGAACTCATGTCAAGCAAGTAATAGAAAGTAATATAAATTCAAGCATGTAAAACTGGAATTGGTTATTTATCAATTTCATTCAAGCAAAAACTTTACCCTTCTGCGGGTCTCAAGTCAAATCAATCAAGTAATATCACGAGAATGAGTGGAATGTCTAAAGCCTAGAAAGCAAGTACTCCGGTGCAATGCCAAACACCGTGGTCAATAAACTCTCATGGGCACAAGTACCTTCGGGTGCTCCTCCCAGAACCAGACCGGGCCCTATATGCACAGCATTAATCATGTTTGTTGACATCCACTCTCATTTATAGCTAATATGGAATTTCAAGGTTTGACCAGTATGATATATAAGGTGGAATTATGGAATGGAATCCAAGGGCGCATTGATGTGTAGGGATGAACTAGGAGTGGAAACCAGTAACGTTTGATACACGGAAAAAAACTAGATAAGAGAGATGCCTTATGGGCCACCTGACAAGTTTAGAAACGACACCCTCACTATGGGATGCCCTTTCTGGGAACTATACAAGGTTTAGAGGACCCTGTCAGGAGTTAAATGGCATCTCTTAGGCTGCCATCTATCAGTGGAGATGGCAAAAGTGAAAGCCTAATGATCACGTTAACGTAATGAGCTAGCTGTGTCGACTCAATAGTTCATCGCGTCAACGCGGTGAACAGGCTGGGTCGACTCTGCAGTTCATCTCGTCAACGCGGTGAACAGGCTAGGTCGACCCTGTGAACAGGCAGGGTCGACTCTACAGTTCATCGCGTCAACGCGGTGGACAGGCTAGGTCGACCCTGTGAACAGGTAGAGTCGACTCTGCAGTTCATCGCGTCAACGCGGTGAACAGGCTGGGTCAACCCTGTGAACAGGCAAGGTCGACTCTGCAGTTCATCGCGTCAACGCGGTGAACTAGCTGGGTCGACCCTGTGAACAGGCATGGTCGACTCTGCAGTTCATCACATCAACACGGTGAACTGGCTGGGTCGACTCTGCAGCTCATATCTGCTCAAAATGGCTTAAGGTATTAATCTTTAATTAAGCTAGGGTTAACTGGATAATTAGTTTAACATTATGCAGTTAGAAGGTGCCCATGGGGCTGCCATCTCTTAGAAGAAGGCGCCCTTGGGTCTACCACCTTCTATTAAATTTTAATAGGTTAGTTAAATGATAAAACTTGCGTTATACGGATATATCGTATGGATATGAAGCTAATTCATACCAATTACCCTAGATTGAAGCTAATGCCTGCTAATCGTCTTGGGTATAAAACTAATACATGAGAAACATGCCGTATATACTTTATATCTATTTGCTAAACATGCAATTGAGAGGGGTCTTGGGTTTGTATGTTTATGTTGTTATTCATGTAAGTTCTTGAGATTTTAGTCTTTCTTAGTCCTTTTCATATTTTTCGGATCTTCCTTTCAATTTCATGTCTTCTGCAAACTTGTTCATCCTTAAGTGCTTTACACTTCTTCAACCTCTTTCTCTAATTCTTCTCCGTTTTCAAGTTATTGCATGTTTTTCCACTTGCTGTCCTGGCACATTACTGTTCATCCGAGTTGATACTTTCTTTTGTTCCCCAGTTTTCATGCCCTTCCAGTCCTCTTTTCTCTCTGAGTTCTTTACAAACGTTCTTCTTCTCTTGTAGATATAGATTTTCTTCTTCTACCACTTCCTCCAATTCTTCTTAGTTTTTAAGTTATAATTAATTTTCTACGATTCTGTTTTCTACACAGTCACTGTTCACCTGCGCCTATAGATCTCGGTTTTTCACATTTTCACCTTCTTCCTCTCATTTTCTCTCTCTGCACTTTTCATAAAACTTCTTCATAACCCTCCAATCTACAACTTTCTTTTCTTTCACATATTCTCATTCTCTCTAGATTTTTCGTTATTCTCCTTCTTAGAACCCCCTATTTTTAATATAATTTCATTGTGCTTTCAACTTGGTCTTTTTCCACGTTTTTCATCCTCTTGGCTACAATTTCTTCTTTCACTATTTTCAGGTTTTAGTTTCTCTAATATAACATTTTTAACATGGTGATTTCAGTTTCACAGAAATTGACATAATGACATGCCCTTTACTAAAGCATGAACTATATCAAATATAGATATTAGCTAATACATGCTAATCGTCCTAGATTTAAGCTAACACATGCTAATTATTCTAGGTATGAGACTAATACTTGCTAATACTTGCTAATTATTCTAGATATAAGGCTAATACATGCTAATTATCTTAGGTATGAAGCTAATACATGTTAATCGTCCTAGATTTAAGCTAACACATGCTAATTATTGTAGGTATGAGACTAATACTTGTTAATTATTCTGGGTATAAGGCTAATACATGCTAATTATCTTAGGTATGAAGCTAATACATGCTAATCATCCTAGATTTAAGCTAACACATGCTTTATAAATACTAAATATCGTATGGAAATGAGCCTAAGACTAAATGACTAGACTAATCATCCTAGATTAGCTACTAGTTTAGTTAAAAGTTGAGAACACCTACCTATGTGAAGTGGCAGTAGTTGTAGCAAATGAAAGAAGCAACTCTTCCCTTCTCTGCAACCCTTCAGAAGTGTCTCCTCTTCTGAACAGCAAGCCTTCTAACCAACGAAGGTTTGCTTCGTTAGGAGTATAATATAAGGTTTGAGTTGGCAAGAGGGGGAAACAAGATCCATGAAAATCGGATCTCAGTGGGATGCCAGCTTATACAGGCTGTTGGGGATAAGGAAATCGAAAAGTTTGTCGGGTGGATTGTAGCTCCTATGAGAGGGTGGTTTATTTATTTTAACTTCCCACCTAACTTTCATGATTTTTATCTTTACAATTTGATGGAGTTAGTTAATAAAATTTCATAGATAAGATCCTTATATTTTTCTCTATTTTTACATATAATTTTTTTTGAAAATTTCTTTTTAAATAAAAAGTGATACTATTCATGGCAGTATTCACGTTAGGAAATAATGACTTGTGAATAACGATCACGTGAATCACTTGGAGCATTTTCCTACCACCCTATAAGGATCAAAATTGTACATATGTCCTTTCAAACCTTGTGTATTTACTTTACTTGCATAATGACATCTTACATGTCGTTATTTCTTAAGTAATGACTTAACAACGGTTGTTATTTTGAACGGAGATTTTTGTATTCACCCTATACTTAACCAAAATTATCTATATACTCTTTCTTACTTCCTAAATTAGGTTTATCCTTTAATTCTTCATCTATATATCCGTATTTCTTTCAAGCAATGATATAAATGAAAATTTTAAATTATTAAATTTTATAATTTATAAAAATATGATTGTAATTTATGAAAATATGATTTGGCATCTTCTAAAGTATCCATTGGTTTTTGAAATATTAATTAAATGGTCGAAATGGTTAAATTTTTTTTGTGTATTTCTATTTTAAATTTCCCGGGTGTTACATGTTCTCCCTCTAGGATGTGCCCCGGGACTTGCGCGGCTAGGTGACGCCAACGGTCGGTAAAGGTCGAGAACTCCTCGTTAGGCTTCATCTTCTCATGGGCCAGATCAACTTGGGAATACTTGGGCCCAACCTGATCTCTGTATTGCTGAAGAAATCTCTCTTGTACAATTTGAAAATTCACCACTTGTTCTTGCGGCAACGTAAAGAACCAATCCCGAGCCGAGCTCTCTAAGGAAATACCAAACGAATAGGCCATCAAATGTTGGTCATGCTGGAATTGGGCCGACTCATACCAGAACTCCTTTAAGTGCACATAGGGGTCACCTACTCCACCATAGCGACGATATGTAGGAATCTACGAACGTGGCGGGAGTTGAAGACCTTGGAATGCGAATGGGACTCTTAGAGAAGTTTGAGGATCGATTCGGCGTTGTAGTTCATTAAGCTGGTGTTGGGCTTGAGCGATCATCTCCTCGATAGGAAGAGACCGAGAAGGGTGCAGGCCAGCTTGAGCAAGAGAGTGTGAATTTAGGCCAGGATTGAGATACTGGGCCGGATAAGGGGATCTAGCTTGAGAAGAAGGAGAACCCGTTCCAGGGATAAAAGGACGTGTGGGCCTGGGAGGATCAAAAGAACAAGGGCCCGTAGGGTTAGCAGCAACATGGGTGGAGTAAGAGGGCCCGTTAAGAGGAGTGGGCCCATTGAAGAAAGGGGGCCCATTAAGACCGTAAAGCCCGTCAGATGAATTAGGTGATGGTCCCGCGTGGGAAGAGGAATCTACGCGAGGATAGGAAGATAGGGAGGAGGAGGAGGGGTAATGTGTAGGAGAGAAATGGAGCTCCATGGGAGGGAAATGGAGGCTTTACACAATGAAAATAAGGGGGACACAATGAGGAAAGCAGGCCTAGGGCAGTGAGACTGATCAAACAGACACAAAAAGGGAATTAGCCTAAATGGGCCTGATCAACAAGACCACTATGAATGATGAGGATGTAACACAAAACAAACACGAATGGGCATGAACAAGCCGAGACAAACAATATGGGTGTGGAGGGCTCAACCAAGATCAAACAAATTGGTATGATCGTTAACTTTTATTTTTCCAAAGTTTCGATGGACCTTTTAATGATTTGATTTAGGATCAATTCTCTCAAGATGGGAAACCTATAGGGAACAAGGTCCAAACTTTAGGTTAATCTATGGTTAACTCTCTCACGACGTATGCAACATGCAAAGCTACGGGGTGGAAAAGGTACAACCGACCTGGCGTCCGTGTGGGAATCCACGGCTCACGGGGACTTACGGAGGTCCCGGGTAAGGTCACCTAGTCGGCTCCAAGGAATATGGAGACGAGAGGATCCCCTACCAAGGTAGGAATGCAACTACAATGTGATAAAAATGCATGAATCCTATGCGCACCGGAGTGCATGCAAAGTCTAGTAGAGAACTAGCAAATAATGGCCAACCAATTATGACAAGTGCAGAAATAATCATGCAGAAATAAATAATAAAGAGGGGAGATCAAACTAGCACCCAACAAATATGAAATAATATGAAATGACAGTCAAAATGATGATCACAGGTGCACTGTAGCAGACAGACACGGTCTGATGGGAGCCTGCTCAGGGAGGTAAATGGTCCAGGAAGGACCGTGCAATGACAGGGGGCAGTAAGAAGACTTAAACACAGAAAATTGAAAGAATGCAGAGATGGAGGCGTACCTGACTGGACGGTCTGTAGGAAGACCATGCCACCTGCAGAGCGGCCCTAAGAAGACAATGAAGAATCAGTAAACCCACAAGTGTATGAAAGACGGTAACATACCTGAGCCAGCAGACAAGCACGGTCTATTGGGAGACCGTGGAGGCAAATGCACGGTCCGACGAGGACCGCTGAAGCTAACAGGCCCACACAGAAGCAAACACCCATGAGATGTAAATGAACAGTCTATAAGATGACCGTGGAAGCAGGGGAACGGCCAGAACCAGACCGTGCAGGCAATGATAGCATGACAAGAAGGAAAGAGAGCGCACCTGAGACTGGGTCAGAACGGTCTATCGCTCGACTGCGGGGAGAAGTGAGCGGCCCTGAGAGAATCGCGTACACCTCCGAGGATAGAAACGCAGGTGGAGGAAATAGCAACCTGAAATCACTTAACAAAAACCTAACCAAGCATAGAAAAACGCAGATCAACAGAACAATAGCATGATGGGCACTAGGTGTCCCACCGTGATAGCTAAAAAAGAGGCTGTTGACATGTTTTCCCACCGTTCTTTCTTCTTACCTTGCTTTTTCTAAATCAGAAATGTAAAGACAAACAAAACGAAGGAAAGAAAGAAAGGGTAGGGAAGTGTGTGTGATCGTGATCGCCACCAAGATACAAAAATGCAAAAGGATGCACCCGTACCTTCAAAAATGGACACACTCGCCTCACAACAGCACTGCAGGAATACACGGTCCTGGAAGAATAGCCCTGTGAATCGCACGGTCACTCGATAGACCGCTCACCAGTGCTGGGAAGAACACGAGATGAAGCCTGGCTGATGATGGGACGGTCCGAAGGAGGCCGCAGGAAGAAGTAGAACGGCTTGACGGGGACCACTCTCCTATTCAAACGGACGGAAGAAGACCGTTCAGTGCCACCAGGTTTCAAGTCGTAGGATTTGATCCTCCACCCCTTCCGACCGACCAGAGGGGATGGGCCTCGTGGTAGGATGATGCTGACATGCAAAACAACATGAAGAACACAAAAGGGAAACCCAAATCAGTCCTACGAGGTGTAGTAACTATAAGAAAGAAGAGAAAAGCAATGCAATGACATGGAGTGGGGGATACCTGGGAGATTTTTAAACCCCTATAGGGTGTGAGAACAATGGGAAGGGTGTAAAATGGTATGAAGTAATGCCAAAAACGTGGGAAGAAGTGGGATAGATGATCATGCAATGGACGAAAAAACAACTGAAACCCTGAACTAGAATGCAAAGAAAACAACTACTCCCTTGAACCGGAGGCTTAGAAGGATGTAGAAAGCCTCTCTCCCTGGCTACAGCTTGCTCAAAAGTTCGGCAGAGCTTCACCGTCGACGTTGGATCTCCCCCCTTTCAAGCTTAGACTAAGAGTTCTATTGATAGAGCCTCCAAAAGTCCAACCTCAAAATTGGATTTTCCAGTGGATAATAATCCGAGATGATAAAACCAAAAATCGTAGATAATACCTTATCTTCCATCCAAATCAAACGGCAACTCATTTGGTTGAGAAATCGAGGAGAAATGGGTGAAGGAAGTAAGGGTTGAACCACGGATAGAGAGAGAAACTCCAAACAATCCACAATTTTCGAATAGGTACACGGTCTCTCGATAGACCACCCAAACCATTACACGATCTAATACTAGACCGTCCAATGCTGTCGGTGATAAATAAAATAAAATAAGAAATTACCTACTGACCATCCATCACGGCGTTGGAATCTTTAGGATAGAACGGTCTACTGCTACACCACTCAGTGAATAGAACGGTCCAATGCTTGGCCGTTTACACATGTCGGTGATAAATCCAGAAAAATAGGATAAATAGATAATTATATGAAAAACCAACGAGCTTAGGACTCTAGGATCTGGACGGTCTAACCACATGCCGTTTAATGGGAATAAACGGTTGAATCCAGACCGTTTAAAGACTTGTCGGTGGAAATCCAGAAAATCAAATAAATATCCAATAAATCATTAAACGGTTCACGTCAGACCGCCCAGTCACTGAACGGCTAGTCGCTACACCGCGTACAGCCTGGACGTTTGAAATTGATAAAATGGGATAAATGAGTCCATCTAACCCAAAACCAAGTGAAACCAAGGCCCATTAAGCCTTAATTTGGGAGGAAACCTAGCCAGGGAGGGGGGTACCCATAAAATAAGTCCAAAGACATGCCTGAAAATAGCCCAATGAGTAATAGACAACTCGAGGCATCAACAAATGATGGTAAGAGGAATCACCTAACTCATAGGCAAAAAATGGGTGTCAATAACACCTTGCAGGATACCAGAGACCTAACTCAAGGGTGCCTGATAGATACCTAAAAATCCTTTTCACTGCACTCATATGAGACTCGTTAGGACTAGCCTGAAATCAAGCACATAAACACTCTGCAAACTGTATATCTGGGCGAGATGCAGTAAGATTAAAAAGAGATCCGATCATACCTCTGTATAATTTGGTATCAACCAATTTACCTTTTGGGTCAACATCAAGACTAGTTGATGTGCCCATAGGTGCAGTAATCTCTTTGAGATTTTCCAGCTGGTATTTCTTCAGCAAATCTCTGATGTATTTGGATTGTGTGATGAAGCTTCCTTATGAAGTTTGATTAACCTACAATCCAAAGAAAAACTTCAGTTCTCCCATTAAGCTCATTTCAAATTCATCAGTCATTAATTTAGAAAATTCCTCACACATAGAAGATTTGGTTGACCGAAACACTATGCCATCTACATAGATTTGAACAACAAGGATGTCTTTGTTGTTTACCTTGGTAAATAAAGTTTGGTCAACCTCACCTCTTGAATATCCTTTACCTGTGAGGAAGGAGCTTAACCTGTCGTACCATGCCTTGGGAGCTTGTTTCAGTCCATAGAGTGCCTTATCTAATTTATGCACATGATCAGGAAAGTCAGTGCATTCAAATCTAGGAGGTTTTTTAACAAAAATATCCTCTTATATTAACCCATTTAAGAAAGCAGATTTCACATCCATCTGCTGAAGTTTTATTCCTAGGCTGCAAGCAAAAGCTAGAAGAATCCTAATGGCTTCTAGTCTAGCTACTAGGGCAAAAGATTCTTCAAAGTCTATCCTAAATTTTTGATTATACCCCTGAGCTACAAGCCTAGCCTTATTTCTGACTACCTTTCCCTGCTCATCAATTTTATTTCTAAAGACCCATCTAGTGCCTATAACTGAGCCATGTGAAGGTTTAGGAACCAGGTGCCATAGCTTGTTCCTTTCAAATTGATTCAATTCGTCATGTATGGCATTTATCCAATGCTCATCTTTTAAGGCATACTCAATATTTTTGGGTTCTACTTGTGAGACTAATGCAAAAGAATTCAGTTCATTTTCTATCCTTAAATGTGATCTAGTCCTAGGGGGTTCATTCAGATTACCAATTACATTTTCTAGAGGATGATCTCTAAGAACTCTAATGTTGGTAAGCTGATTACCTGAATTTTTAAATTATCTCTCCTTGAACTTCAGATCCTTCAGTCTCACCTTCTTCAACTGGTTCTGCATCCTGCTCTTCTTTATTCTCAAGGACTTCTCCATCAGTTTTGTCCCTGCAGAAACCAGTTTCAAATTTATTAGAAGATTCATTAAAGACAATGTGTGGTGATTCCTCAACAATTTGAGTATTAATGTTATAGATTCTATAAGCTCTAGACCTTTCAGAATAACCTAGAAAAATTTCAGGTTCACTTTTAGGTTCAAATTTATCAAGGTCTCTTTTAGAGTTAACATGGATAAAGCATTTACAACCAAAAATCTTGAAATGTGCTAGTGAAGGTTTCTTACCTTTAAGTATTTCATAGGGAGTCTTTTGAGTAGAAGATCTTACCAGGGCTCTGTTGATAATATAACATGAGGTATTCATTGCTTCAGCCCAAAACCTTCTAGGCAAATTACCTTCAACTAGCATAGTTCGAGCCATCTCCACCAATGTTCTATTCCTCCTTTCAACCACTCCATTCTGCTCTGGAGTCCTTGGTGAAGAGAATCTATGGTTGATCCCATTTTCCTACAAAATTCATCAAATTGTGAGTTTTCAAACTCACCACCATGGTCAGACAGAATAGTAGAAATAGACTACTCACCAGTCTGTTTTATTTTGTGGTAAAATTCTTGAAATTCTTGAAAGGCATTATTTTTGTGAGTTAAAAAGAATACCCAAGTAAATCTAGAAAAGTCATCTACCAAAACATATCCATATCTTCTACCAGATAAGTTAGCTGATCTAGTAGGACCAAATAGGTCCATATGAATCAACTCAAAAGGTTTGGAAGATAAGTTCTCAGTTCTGGATTTAAATGACTTTCTAGTCTGCTTGCACTGGGTATAAGCTTCACTGATTTTATTATTTTTCTTAAAAGACATTTCAAGAAGGCCTCTTACCATGCTGTATTTATTCAACTTATGCAACACATTATAACTGGCATGACCTAGCCTACGATGCCAAAGACAAGCTAAGTCATCCTTATTAACAGTGAGACACAAATTAGTGTGTGCTGTAACATCTAAATCTACCATGTAGATGTTATTGACTCTTCTACCAGTGAATTTCACATTTTCAGAATTGGGTTAAAAACTATTACATGCAAGTGAGTCAAAAATAACCTTATGGCCTTTATCACATACCTGACTTGTTGAGTCTCCTTGAATGATTTTGATGATAACAAAACTCAGCGTGAAGGATTTATCTCGGCCCGTGTCAAAGGATTCAAAACTCGAGTCAAGGGGGTTCAAGTTTGAGTTTGTATATTCTGTGGAAAACTCATAAGTTTTATTTGTATCAATGTGTTTCAAACTGAGTTAATTATGTCAAAACAAACCCCAAAATGCATGAAACAATCATTCACTTAAAGCCATTGTCACTTTGATCAATTTCTCTGGGATAACATTTCAATTTTACAGGTATGGGCTATTCCGGTCGACCAACACCCTAGGGCCGGTCGACCAGATTTTCCAGAAACGAAGAACTTCAAGATTTACAGGTTTCGATCGACCAGTGGGCAGTGGCCGGTCGACCGGATTTCCCAGAAATGAAAAAACTTCAATATTTACAGGTTTCGGTCGATCGCCCCCATTTTTCTGGTCGACCGGAATCCCCGAGGTAGCCCTTTTTGACTTTCTGGTTCAAGCTCGAGAAGAGGGTGTTTCTCCCATTTGTTTAAGCCCATTGGTCTCAGTCAAGGAGTGATTTATGGATCTGGTCTAGGGACTTGTCTCCTGACCTTCCAAGATCTATAAAAGATCTCATTGGGGTCATAAACCCTAAGGCTTATCAAGGAGGAACAAGGGGAGGCTATCAAGGAAGAGGGTGCTGTTACTGTTCACATGAACAGTGATTCGTGAGGAACTCTTCATCCAGGAGCTGAAGCTTTCAAGTGCAAATCTACATCCAAATCAAGTGGAGATCAAGCCAAGAGCAAGCTTCATTCCATACCATCTTCATCCACTAAGGGGGAGCCTGATTTGTGTCTTCACTTCTTTTCTTTCTTTCTTCCATTCGTGTTTGGGTCGATTCATGTTTCCTTTGTAATATTCAAGCACTTGTGTGTGTGGATCTAGACAGATCCGTGTATGTGTGTGTGTGTTCTTCGTTGTTCTTCACCGTTCTTGTGTGTCCGTGCTCTTGCACTTTCGTGGGAGTTCTATACTCTTCACGTGTGTGTGTGTTTGGTGTTCATATTGTAATTCCCTACAAGATAGTGTGTGAATCCTCACCGTGTGTGAGGGGTGGACGTAGGTTGCCGTTGTTGCATCCGAACCACCTAAAAATCGCTGTCTTTTGAGTGGTTTGATCCATATCTTCTACGTCCATTCTCTCTAGTTCTTTTGCATATTGTATTATCATTTAGTTCAGTATTCAAATCTAGATTCATTAACCTTCTTACGGGAGATCTCTGGTATATCGAAAGGTAATTTCTGATCGACAAGGTTTATCCTGTCAGGAAGAAAATACTTTGTGTGAGAGAATCCTTGGATTCCCGGACTCCGCCTAGTATCAAAGAACTACTGTAGGGGTTAAGTTATCCAGATTCTCTTTGTATTCCGTTATATCTCTTCCCGTTGGTTGCTTGCTCCTTAGACGTGTTTTTATCTAGTATAAGTTCTGTAAATTTTTTTTGATACCCAATTCACCCCCCTCTTGGGTGCCATTTAATCACGAGACTTCAATTGGTATCAGAGTTAAGGCTCTTCCTTTCACAGATCTAACGATCTAGAATAAGATCCGGTTAAATGGCAAACAAGGGTATGATGCCCGAGGGTCACTCCATCAACCGTCCTCCCTTCTTTGACGGTTCAAACTACTCGTATTGGAAAAATAGAATGCATGTCTTTCTGAGGGCTCAAGAGTACAAAGTTTGAAGAGTTGTGGACAAGGGTCCTCACAAACTCGGGGATGATGAGGAAAAATGGACACCCGAGGAAATTATGAAATGGACTACTAATTTCAATGCCATGAACATTATGAGTGTGCGATACATCCTAATGAGTTCTCTCGTGTTTCTATGTGTAGCTCAGCCAAAGAAATGTGGGACAAGCTGTGACTCATATACGAGGGAACTTCAGAGGTTAAGGAAACAAAGGCAAATCTCCTAGTCATAGACTATGAGCTGTTTAAGATGAAGCCTGAAGAAACCATCTCTGAGATGTTTGCAAGGCCAACAGAGATCACAAATGGTCTCAAAAGTCTCGAGAAGGAATACTCAAACTCCGACCTTGTAAGGAAGGTTTTAAGGTCACTACCGTTGGCATGGCACACAAAGGCCACGGTAATTGAAGATTCAAAAAATCTGTCCACTCTCACCTTGGACGAACTCATAGGGTCACTCATGACCTATGAGATAAATATGAAGAGGACAGCTGATGAAGACATCAAGAAGAAGAAGGTGATTGGACTGAAAGCTCATCGATCCGATGACGAATCTCAAGAAGGTGAATCAAGTGACGGAAGCAATGAAGAGGAAGAATTGGTAATGATAACTCTCCAAGTGAAGAGATTTCTGAGAAAGAAAAGAAATTTCAGGGAAACTTCAGAAAGGGGCAAAGAAAGCCCACTCAAACTAAAGGCAAATCGAGCAAGCCAAGTAGCATCATATGCTACGAATGCAAGAAGCCTGGACACATGAGAGGTGAGTGCCCATATCTGAAAAAGAAGTTTAAGAAGGATAATTTCCAGAAACCCAAAGCCATGGTCACCACATGGAGCGACGAAGAGGATGAACCGTCGGACGAGGACATCCAAGAGCTGGTGGAGAGCTTGTGTCTTATGGCACATGAAGATGAATCTCCGGAGGTAAATTCTGACCCTGATTTTATTTCCAATGAACAATGGGAATCAGAATACGAAAAACTGTATACTAAATACAATAAAATCAGATCTGAAAATAAAACTCTTAAAAAGAAACTTGATGATTTTTCACATGAAGATATCTTTGTCAAATTTAAAAAACTGGAACATGAATGGTTTGAGGTAACGGAAGAAAGAGAACATCTGTTACAAACAAACTCAGAACTTGAAGAGAAAATTGCGAGTTTGGATAAAGAAGTGGCTAAACTTCAGTCTACATTGTCAAGATTTGTAAAAGGTAAACAAAACCTAGATAACCTGTTGGGAGTTAAAGTCAATTTTTAAAAGGAAGGTCTTGGATACATTCCTCAAAATAAAAAGTCTTTTGAGCATAAGATCACCACATCCATTGTTCATGAAAAAGATAAAAATCATGCTTCATGTTCCAATCCTAAACCAAAACATGTCCAACCCAAACCACGACAGTTTCAAAGAAAGTTTGCACCTGTTAACGGTTATCATTGTTCTAGATTTGGTCATGTTATTGCAAATTGCTGGTTCAAACCAAGTCCACCAAGAAATCATATTTTTTGGACCAAGAAAAGATATGCACAGAACTAGACTAACTCCTACGGACCCAAACTAGCTTGGGTACCAAAAATAATTGCATGAGAATTTTCTTTCTCGTAGATATGTCTTGAAGCCAGGGGGAGCAAATGGTACTTGGACAGCGGCTGTTCAGGGCATATGATAGGGGACAAGAAGGTGTTCTCTACACTGCAAGATAAGGATGAGGTTCAGTTTTCTTTGGAGGCCAAGACAAAGATAAAATCATTGGGATTGGCAACATAGGTAAGAATTCTGAAATTCTTATTGAAGATGTGCTTTTGGTGAAAGGTCTAAATCACAATCTGTTGAGCATATGTCAATTGTACGATAAGGGTTTTAAAATTATTTTTGATGAAACCCACTGCATTGTCTTGAACAACAACACAAATGAGGTTAAGTTTATTGGAAAAAGGAATAACAATGTCTATACTGTTGATATTGATAATGTTTCTTGTGATGATTTTTGGTTGGTAGCAAACAATCATGAAAATGCATGGTTATGGCACCGAAGATTAGGTCATGCTAGTTTTGAAGTAATCTCCAAGTTGTCTAGACATGATCTGGTGAATGGATTGCCAAAATTAAAATTTGAAAGTGATAAAATCTATGAAGCTTGCACAAAAGGCAAGCAAACACGAATTTTCTTTAAAAATAAAAACATTGTTTCTACCGCTAGACCTCTGGAATTGTTGCACCTTGATCTCTTTGGTCCAACTAGGACTTCCAGCCTAGGAGGAAAATCTTATGGTTTTGTGATTGTTGATGACTATTCCAGATTCACTTGGGTGCTCTTTTTAGCCAATAAAAATGATGCCGTGACGGAATTTCAAGTCTTTTGCGGGAAAGTTCAGAATGATAGAGGTTATCTTATCACTACCATTCAAAGTGATCACGGTGGAGAGTTTGAGAATCATGATTTCAGCAAGTTCTGTGAAGAGCAAGGATACATGCATAATTTTACATCACCAAGGACGCCTCAACAGAATGGAGTGGTGGAGAGAAAAAATAGAACACTGATAGACATGGCGCGGACCATGTTAAGTGAGAACTCCCTACCCAAATTCTTTTGGGCTGAGGCAGTAAGTACATCATGCTACATCATCAACAGGGCAATAGTAAGGCCTATCTTAAAGAAAACTCCTTATGAGCTATACAAGGGTAAGAAACCAAACATTTCTCATCTTAAACCCTTTGGATGCTCATGTTTCATCTTGAACAATGGTAAGACTAATCTAGGAAGGTTTGATGAGAAAAGTGACAAGGGAATTTTCCTAGGTTATGCACTTAACTCTAGAGCCTACCGATTGTTCAATAAGAGGAGTTTAGTTGTTGAAGAAAGTCCTCATGTTATTGTTGATGAATCTGAATTAAAACTAACAAACCATTCTGTTCAAATTGTGGATGCAGATGAGGATTCCAAAAGTCCGAATGATGTCAAGGCCAAGAATGAGCCAACTGAAGGTGGATCCAACAAGAGTGAAGAAGATGAGGATCCCTCAATTGAAACACTTCAAAAGCAGCAAGTGCAACACCCGGATTTGCCAAGATCATCCACTCTTCTGAAAGATCACCCCGCTGAAAACATCATCGGTAATCCTGAAGATGGGGTAAGAACTAGATCCTCTCTAAGACAGGTAGAAGAGGAGAATTTAATTACCTTAATTTTTCAAGAGGAGCCTAAGGACATTCATGATGCCTTGCAAAATGAATTCTGGATCCAGGCTATGCATGAAGAGTTGCACTAGTTTGAAAGAAGTAAAGTGTGGACTCTTGTGCCACGTCCTAGAAATCAACCCATAATAGGAACCCGATGGGTCTTTAGAAACAAGCTGAATGATATAGGTGTGGTTGTTAGGAATAAGGCCCAGTTTGTAGCCAAGGGGTATAGCCAGGAGATGGGGATTGATTTTGATGAGTCTTTTGCCCCGGTTGCTAGGCTAGAAGCAGTCCGGATTTTATTGTCGTTTGCTTGCTCTTTGAACTTTAAACTGTTTCAAATGGATGTTAAATCTGCCTTTCTTAACAGATATATCAAAGAGGATGTTTTTGTAGAACAACCTCCAGGCTTTGAAGATTCCAAGCACCCACGACATGTGTACAAGCTCCAGAAGGCGTTGTACGGGCTCAAGCAGGCACCAAGGGCATGGTATGAAAGGCTTACATCACTTCTGACTGAAAATGGGTTCAAAAGAGGTAAGGTTGATCAAACACTCTTCACAAGGAAATCATGTAAAGATATATTGGTAGTTCAAGTGTATGTTGATGACATAATCTTTGGAGCTACTAATAATGCTTTATGTGATGAATTTGCAAGAATAATGCAAGGAGAGTTTGAAATGAGTCTAATGGGTGAACTAACCTTCTTTCTTGGATTGCAGGTAAAACAAACACCCGAAGGCATCTTCATAAACCAAGCCAAGTATACAATGGAGATGTTGAAAAAATACGGGATGACAGAAGCAAAACCCATATCAACTCCGATGGCCACAACCACGAAGTTGGACAAAAATGAAAATGGTAAAATTGTAGATCCTACACTGTTTCGAGGTATGATCGGATCACTACTGTATTTAACAACATGTCACCCTGATATTCAGCATAGTGTATGTCTGTGTGCTCGCTTTCAATCGTGTCCAAAAGAATCACATCTGATGGCTGTTAAACAGATTTTTCAGTATTTGATTGGCACATTAGACTTTGGCTTGTGGTTTCCGATCGGCAGTTCTTTTGATTTGATTACATATACCGATGCCGATTATGCTGGTTGCATTGTTGATCGAAAAGTACTAGCGGGTACTGTCAGTTTCTTGGTGGTTGCCTAGTTTCATGGGCTACCAAGAAACAACATTCAGTAACTCTCTCAACGGCCGAGGCTGAGTATGTAGCCGCCGAAAGTTGTGGAGCCCAAGTACTTTGGATCAAAAATCAATTGCTTGATTTGGATATTGAAATAAAATGTGTTCCAATTTTATGTGACAATACAAGTGCAATTAGTCTATCTAAAAATCCTGTTCAACACTCTAGGACCAAGCGCATAGACATCCGGCACCATTTCTTGAGAGATCATGTAGGCAAAGGGACTTTTGAGCTGCATTTTATTGATACCCATAATCAGCTGGCCGATATCTTTACCAAGCCCTTAAACCAGGACCAATTTAACAAGATTAGAAGGGAACTTGGCATGTGCAAGGGTGAGGGCATACACATTTAGGTCTGCATTAGGATGAGTGTCGCATACCATCAACATAAAGGGTAGATAGTGTGCATGTATAACCTTGTTGTGTGTTTTTGCTCTTATCTGTGTGATATCATCCTGCATGTGTGTTTATATATTTTTATATATATACTCCTCCTTGAAAAATTCTAAAACCCAATACTCCGTGACAAATAATTGTGGACAAATGACCTAGGGACACTAGGCTATAACTGAGAGGGAGCTTTCTGAAAAACCTCGTTCGTTGATTCATCTGAAGTCATTTACTAAAATTCTCCCCAAAGAAGCAAAAAAAATATTAAAAAAAAAGGAAAAAGAACAAAAAAAGAGGGGGATGAATACCTACCAGTGGAGGGAGCTCATAAGGTAGGAGATATGGAGGCCTTCAGCTTAAAAAAAAACTCAATAGGTGTTTTTTGGGCCAATCGACCATTCCAGTCGACCGGCCCACCCGGTGCGGTCGACCGAAAACGGCGGCCGGTCCAACCGGGACCCGACCGCCCCCCCTACTTAAGGGGTTCTCTCCCCCTTTTCTCTCATTCTATCCCACTCCTTC